>CM055120.1:174126223-175545047 GCA_029206835.1 Rana muscosa
TGAACAAATGGTTGTGTTTTTATTAACTATAGCTTATATGGTACATAAAAAAAAAAAATCTACTATGTAACTAAAAGCTCAGATAATCTTTTTTTATTTTATTTTGTAAGGTCATACATTTGTATGTTTATATATCTGGAAATAGGGATGAGCCGAACACCCCTCAGTTCGTTTCGCACCAGAACATGCGAACGGACCGAAAGTTTGCGCAAACTTTAGAACCCTATTAAAATCAATGGACTCGAACGTTTGAAATCAAAAGTGCTAATTATAAAGGCTAATATGGAAGTTATTGTCCTAAAAAGGCTTTGGGGACCTGGGTCCTGCCCCAGGGGACATGTATCAATGCAAAAATACGTTTTAAAAACTGAAGTTTTTTTGGGAGCAGTGATTTTAATGATGCTTAAAGTGAAAAAAAAAGTGAAATATTCCTTTAAATATCGTACCTGGGAGGTGTATAAAGTATGCCTGTGAAGTGGCACGTGTTTCCCGTGTTTAGAACTGTCCCTGCACAAAATGACATTTCTAAAGGAAAAAAAGTCATTTAAAACTGCTTGCGGCTTTAATGTAATGTCTGGTCCCGGCAATATGGATGAAAATCATTGAGGAAAATGGCATGGGTACCCTCCCACCCCCCCCCAACCCACTACCTGCCCTTTTGGGTCTTGTATGGATATGGATATTAAGGGGAACTCGCACTCAAATTAAAAAAAAGGCCCTATATACTCTGAACAGCAGTATACAGGCAATGCAAACAAGACAGGGACTGTAGGTTTGTTCTTAAGTAGAATCTGTTTGTAATTTGGAACATGTACATTTTTTAAGTGTAGTTCCAGACAAAAAAAAAAATTAAGCTTTTTGGAAAACATAGGGATTAGGGAAGGGTTATCACCCCTGTAACATTTGTTTTGCTGTCTGTGCACCTGTTCAGACCTGTTCAGCTCTCTGCCTGTGGTTTTATTATGAGAACACCACCAATCGTATTCAGGTTCCTTTAAGTGAACGCTGTGCAAAGGACAGAAGTACACTAGATAAAATTAATGCAGCTCCCTGCCTGTGGTTTTATTATGAGAACACCACTAATTGTATTTAGGTAAGCTTTAGGTGAACGCTATGCAAAGGACACAGTACACTAAGTGAAACACTTTAGCTAGCACAATCACCTGCCTGCCTGTCACAGTATAGAGAATAACAGGAACGGATCTAGCTAAACTGAATACAGTGTATAAATATATATGCAACACCTAGGATGCATATATATCCTCTACACACTGTAACTGCAGCTAACTGACTCGCCTGCCTGCTCTATCTAACTCAAATCAAAATACACTGTCTCTCTCTCTCTGTCTGTATTTTAAGAAACACTGCAACACACTACACAAGGCCGACTTCCAGGCCGCCTTATATAGTGTGGGGCGTGTACTAAATCCCCTGAGGCATAATTGGCCAAAGCCACCCTGGCTTTGTCCAATTATGGCTCTCGGTTTTTTGTGCGCTGTGATTGGCCAAAGCATGCGGGTCATAGTGCATGCTTGGCCAATCATCAGCCAGCAATACACTGCGATGCCGTAGTGAATTATGGGCCGTGACGCGACACTCAAATTTGGTGCGAATGGCCCATAATGTTTGAAATTTGGCGAACGGCTGAACAGACGATGTTTGAGTCGAACATGGGTTCGACTCGAACTCGAAGCTCATCCCTATCTGGAAAACAGTTAACCACTTGTTAACTGCCTAGGGGATTTGGAAAAGTACTTTTTGCACAGCCAATCCTGCAGGCTCCTCCATCCTGCTAGACCAGTGCTCACAGCCACTTCTGACATCATTAGCACAGATGCATGGTCTATAACCCTGCATTGGATATCAGGACGCTGAGGGACTGTCCACCGCTGGAGCATGGGGGAGCACCGTCTGATGGAGGAGCAGAGCATAGAATAGGTAAAATGCTTTTACCATCCCTTATGCTTAAATAAGCAGTTAAAAAGGAAGTAAAGTCTTCCTCTCAAATTGTACCTACAGGTAAGGCTTACCTGTAGGTACTGTAAGTATCTCCTAAACGTGCACCGTTTAGGAGATATTTACTATATACGCTACCACCGGCATCATCTGCGCATGCGCACTGAAGGAACGGCCCGCTAGTGACGTTTCTTCAGGTCCCTTGCCGTGACCGGCGGCTACTGCGCGCATGCGTAGGAGTCAACGCGGCTCCGGCCAATCATATCGCTGGAGCCCTCGAATTCAGAAGTAACTTCGGGAAATATGTTGGCCCTGTCAGCGGTGGTCCGGTGCCGATTCAGGACATCGTTCTAAGGTAAGTATTTCATAATGAGCTAGTATGAAATGCATACTAGCTCATTGTGCCTTTGTCTTTGTTTTCTTTTGTTTTTTGGATTTTTAGTTTTGGAGGTTTACAATCTCTTTAACCCACAGCTCTACAGCTAGAAAGGAGTTTTAGTTTTTTGGAGTTTAAAATAACGTAACAATAGCTCTTTAACCAAACACAGGTTTATAGACTTTACAAAAAACAACAATTAGTGCAATATTTTAGGCCCATTCTAATATACAGTATAACAGTCCCTTAATAATGATTTAAGTAATCCTGTTTTAAATTAAAGAAACGTGAAAAAAGTGGAACAAAAACAGGACCAGACAGACCATTTGTAAGTTACACCAATTCTAAAATGGATGTGCTAATTAAGAGTTATACAATTTTGTAATAATAGTGTTTGCCAAAGGTGACAGAAATTTCATCACTTTTGTCACCCATGTTATTTCTAGTGTGATCCATTATACCCAGCCCCTTCAGTTTTACCTCTGGTGGGCACACAGTTCAAATGTAAAATTGATACAAATTGATACAGATTAAATTATAAGTACATAACCAGTCTTTAATTCCTTGTCCTTTCAGTGAATATCATGGGAATGGGTCATCTTGCCATGAATGCAAAGTGTGATATCATATCAATAAGAATACATCATGTTGAGGACTTCTACAGCTACATGTGTTCAACTCATTCATGGAATTCACTTAATCATACAAAGACATACATAGAGCTGTCTTTCTTGCATTATTTAAATGCTAACAAGTGAGGATTATCTGTATATGTGGTCACATCTTTAAGTCTAATTATATTATGCCATTGGTTTCTAAACTATTGAGAAAAAAGACCATGTAATTATTATACCAATGGCTCATAGCGAAAACCTCTGTCCCATATATATTACGTAGATATATATGTGATGGGAATAACTTTGGAGTGCAAAAAATAATATAATTTACAATCTTACACTCAAGAGCCCAGAGAAGAAAACATTTTTCTGAGAAGAAAGATATAGCACTTCACAAAATAAAGGTAAGATTGGAAACAGGAACAGTTAACAAGAACAAAACTTACATGTTGACCTGGTTCGCCATCTTCACCCTTGTCACCAGAAAGACCATCTGCACCCTTTAGATAACAAATAAAACATGTTAAAGTGGCATATATGGGCATAATAGTAAATGGACAGAATTTAGATTTACAGACTCTGCTCGTTTAAGGACTTACTCGTTTAACAACTGCTCTGAATTACGACCAGCTTTTTGGGCACTGTACATCATTGTATTGTAAAGTACAGGATTTTTTGTGTTCTGTACTTATGCAAATGAAAACAACGCTATTGAGTTGGAGTTTTGTGTTTAGACCTTTTTTTCAGAATACAGGACAGTACAGTAGTTAAGAATGCTTAAAATATTGATGGCTCCTCATTTAGCGACCAATTTGTTTAACAACCTGGTCTCTGGAACGGAACCTGGTCGTTAAGTGAGGAGAGTCTGTATTTGTTTACTTTGTGTTACCAGTGAAAGTCTGCAAAAAAGGAACAAAAACGTTCAAAATGAGTTTATTTTTTTAAATCTTTTTTTTTTTTTTTGTGAAATGATGGACAGTAACCCGTGGAAATTACAAAGATATTTTCTTCAGTTTAGTGAAGTCAGAATAATGTAGGATGGTGGCTAATTGGCTGCTATGGGTTAATCTACTTGGCACATTACTTTTTGCCTTATCAAATAAGGTCCATTGTGTATGTGCACCTTTATAATTTAGCTTGCAGTAAATACATTTACTTTTTTTTACATGGACAGTGTATTACACTTTATATTAAGAAGTGACTGAATTTGTAAAAAATTGTTATGCCAACAATATTCTGAATCTGGCCATATGATCCATTTTGCAATCCATGTTCAAGATATTTTTAAGGTTAATTTAATCAAGTAAATGTACGATACATTTAAGTGTTCACTAATTACTAACCAACAGGTGACACTCTGTGAGGGATTTTGTTATGGCTCTTGTGCTAAATGTGCTAAGATTAAGCCTTGCTTTGTTTGGATAGGCTTGGATGAACTTGGAAAGAGAAAATCCCCCCTCTCACCTCCAAACAAAAGTCACATTTTTATTGCTATCCATGACTCTGTTGGAGAAATTTCAACTCACTTCCTTTCTCTATTACAGTGGCAATAAAATGAGCAGAATCTCAGTTTTAGTAGTACACAATAACCAGCATAGAGATACATTCAAACGTACACTGAAAGGTAGCATATTGTCAATAAAAGACAGCTAGTGTTCTTGAACTACAGGTCTCTTGTGCATGCTTGTTATTCATTTATGTACGTGTGATATACAGATGTTCTAATGTGAGTCAAAGCTATAAATATGCACCAAAGCACTGGCTTGTACTAATATAATTATATGGCAGTTATAAACTGTTTAGTGAAATATTTCGCATGATTTCACTCAACATCAGTTATAAAATATGTTTAGAATCGAAGTATTAGAAATCAGTAAAATACATTTTTGGTATACAATCAAATTACTTACACTTGGGCCAGGCTCTCCAGGAGGACCAGGATCTCCAGGGAATCCAACAGGACCCTATTATGTGGAATAAAAAGAAGAATTTAGGCATGTTACGTCTAATATTATATCAAATAAAAGAAAACAAAAAAGTTAAAAGGAATATATAGTGCTTGTATACATATTTGTCATTATTTATTATGGTCAAAACTAGGAAATGCTTTTTTTCTAATACTTTTTAAAGTTAAAATAAATATTGCATATAAATGGCTTACATTTAACTATCCAGCCAGAGCTCTAGTCCCTTTTTTACACAGATAGCTATTTCAGTTTTTAGATTTGCTAAAATAAACCTGTTGTTTACTGAACTCAACAGCTCAATACACATACTGTAATGATGACTTATCCCTTCACACATGTCCTAATCAGAGGTGTTATTGAGACAACTCCTGCATAAAACTTAATTTCTTAAAAAAAAATTCTTACAGGATTTCCTTTAGGACCATCGTCTCCTGGTGGGCCTTTAGGACCAGCTGGTCCAGCTGATCCAGGTGGTCCAGCTTCTCCTTTCTCTCCTCTTTCACCTTTAGGTCCCTACAAATGATTCACATATACAGGTTATAGATGATATGGTGTTAGAATAAGCCCTCTGAAGCCAAAAGAAGATTCCGTCTTTTAACAATTATCATAAAGGAACTAAAACATCATTACCTCTATTGTTATTATTATGAAAAATCGAAAGCTTTAAAAGACTTGCACAGTTTTTATTTAACAAATCTATGTCATCCCTCAAATCCCCAGGCAAATTTCTCTTTCACTCTGCTCTCCTGCTTGCAAAGCAGTTCTTAAGATGTCAGGCAGAGAAGTTAAATAGCCAATATGCTTAAGTAAAGGCAGACAAGATCACACAATATCAGTAAATTAGCTAGTTACATTAAGAAGAATGAATTTTACTTCTGGTGTTATAACAAGGTGAGGTTTTTAATTACTGATAGGATTCCACCACTAAAATGAATTCTTCAGTGGTAGAGCAGGAGGTAAAAATAATTGGGTTTTATAGCAAATTTTGTAGTCCTGTTAATTATCACAAATGACAAAACCAATGTCTGCTGCATAGATATGTGCCACTTCAAATACACACATAACACCACCATAAACTAATTAAAAAGCTACAGTTGTGGTAAATATACCAGGTGTATACAAACATATACACAAATCTGAGGAAGCACATTATACCTCCCTCTTCTACACACCTATCCCATATGGTACACCTGTACCTACTTTAAAAATAATTATAAAGTTATCCAATCAAACTGAGACAACTTTAATAATGTTTAGTGCAGGCAAGTCAAAGTGATGTTTTTGGGCAACATTCAATCCTCTCACTTCTATTTTCCTGTCCTCCGTTGGTTTAAGAATTTAAATTGAATGAGGTCCTAAGTGTTTTTCCTCACATTGCATCTGAATACTTCAGAAAATGTATTTTGGCCTTTAAAAAATATGTTGTATGTTGCATATATTACAATAAATATATTAATTAAAGTGGTTTCTAGAGTTAAAGTGGTTGTAAACTCTTTTTTTTTTTTAAACCACCTGCAAGACAAAGCCATAATGAGCTAGTATGACTAGCATACTAGCTCATTATGCATCACTTACCTTAGATCGGGGCCCCAGAAGCCGTCCTTGTCTCCCCCTGCAGCCGCAGCCATCGCTCCACGGAGACCCGGAAGGTTACTTCCGGGTATCGCCGCTCCGGCCAATCACAGCACCGCTCCGGCAAAGCCAGATTTATGAATGGGGATTCTGACTGAATGCACTGCTGTCTACGGCGCGCATGCGCCGTAGACATCGGTGCATGTGTTTTTTTGCAAATATCTCCTAAACCGTGCAGGTTTAGGAGACATTTCTTGCACCTACAGGTAAGTCCTAATCTGGTCTTACCTGTAGGTGCAAGTTGCATAAGTGGGTTTACAACCACTTTAAGTAAGTGTAGCCCTTAGTAGACTTAGTAAGGCCCTTTAGGAGTTATTGCACTTAATTCGTCCACTGTTTAATTTAATTTATTTAGTCTAGTGGTAACAAAACTTCTACATGTTCTATGTCACTCCTATTAGTATTTAGTAGTTAAAACATTGCCTTGAGATTGTCATAGTCCTATTCAAGCATGCATGCGTAAGGTCATCTTTGCACGGATAGTTCTGCTGAAATTTATAGGGATTTTTTAAAATCATGGCTAAAAGAAGTAAATTCATTAAAACAGAATGTTGTGCACAGTAGTTCTTTGCCTAAAAAAGCTGCACAATGTTTACAAAAATCTTGATGGAAAAAGGCAGTTATTGATCCCGCGAATGGAGCACTAGCCATACAGTAACAGAAAATAAGTGCAATTTAATATTTTAGGCAACAAAGTTACCAAAGCTGATTACTAAAAACCCATTCACATCAAGTTTGTTGGGTTGTGTTGGGCTGCATTGTTGGCCTAATGCAGGCCTAATGCAATAACAAGCCAAAATCTGGGTTCCTAAAAGGAAAAGCCATCTTCTTGTTCGTGATTCAGCTATAAAAGGTGTTCCTTATTAAATGGTGTGGAAGAGTTGAAAAAAGTTAAGTATTTACCTGGTGCTACTGCTGAGAGAATTTAGAGGTTCATTTTAAATATTTTCAAGAAATCTAGTCAGGAGTGCAATGTGCATCTTAGCACCAATGACTTGTCCCGGAATTATTTGTATTCTGCACAGCAGGATTTTTAGACCTTGGACCAGAATATTTGCAAAGTAGTTTGCACCCTTACAGAGGTCTTACTTACCTATAATGCACAAAAACTTAAAGTCTTTCCTTTGCACAGTTCAATCTCTGGTTAAAAGAATGGTGTAAAGGCTGAATGTTTTGGTTATGATGCTAGAAGGTGGTCTGATCTGTACAAAAGAGATGGCGTGCATCCCTCACACAAGGGTACACAGCTATTTAGGTTGGAATTCAGGATTTTTGGGAAATGCAAACTGGAGCGGAGATTTAATTAGTAAAGGGACATTTCTGTCCCTAGCACTTAACAAGAAATGTGAGTGGAGTTCCCATTTATGTCAAGAATAGCATAAAGCTAACCTTAAAGTGATTGTAAATCCCCGATTGTAAAGTCCCATTTTTTTTCTATAAAAATAACAAACATGTTATACTTATCTGCTCTGCTGCAGTGGATTTGCACAGAGCAGCTCCGATCCTCCTCTTCTCGGGTGCCTCTTCAGTGCTCCTGGCCCCTCCCTCCTGTTGAGTGCCCCCACAGCAAACAGCTTGCTATGAGGATATCTAGGCCGAACTGCAGCTCCATGTGTCCATTCAGATACGGAGCTGCAATTCGGCCCCGCCCCCTCTATATCCTGATTGGCTAACTGACTTTGATTGACAGCAGCAGGAGCCAATGGCACCACTGCTGTGTCTCAGTCAATCAGGAGGGAGAGTCCCGGACGGCCGAAACACTCATGGTCATCGCTGGAAAGAGATGGGGCTCAGGTAAGTATTAGGAGGGCTGAGGGGGGTTGCTGCACACAGAAGGCTTTTTATCTTAATGCATAGAATGCATTAAGATAAAAAAAATTCTGACTTTACAACCCCTTTAATTAAAAAAACAAACAAATTAAGTACTTGAAACCCTCTGGGTCTGCCTACAAACCAAAAAAGATAGATAACACCTATCCGTTAACAGCAAACAGCAATGGACAGCAACAAAAGTGTACTACACAGTACTATAATATTAAGTTAAAATAAATGTAAATACAGAGAAGTGAGTATTCTTTAGGACTTACTGAAACACCGGCTTCTCCAGGGGGTCCTGGGTTTCCAGCTTCTCCTGGTTCACCCTAAAATAACAACAAAAAGCAATAAATTATTATCACAAGTTTCACTATAACTCATACACTCAAATTGTTGCCAGGATACTTTATGATTCACTTTGTTTCAATGTTCAGAAACTAAAAACAAATGAAATAACTAATCATAAACACAAAATGCAACATAAATCCCATTCATAGTACTTAGTTTTATATTTTAAACAATATGCTAATAATGCCCATTCAACAATAAATATATTCTTCCCATGACTTTTTCAGAGTTTATCATGCAAACAGTGTTTCAACACTAGTCCAAATTATGTGCAGTAACATTCCATTACCATCCACTTCTCATGTACCAAACCTCACTCTTTTTGGTTATCTCTCTATTATGAAATGGATGGTCAAGCTTATTGTCTCTCCAAACCTAATGCCTTTTCAGGGGTAACTTTTATCTGAAAGAGCTAACAACATCAATTCAACTTTGACAATCTTCTTTCCACAATGTTTTCAGTGTCTGAAATACAAACAGTTTACCAGGTTCCTACCAAATTATGTGCAGTTATATTCTTTCATCATCCACTCCCTTTGGAAAAAGCTCACCTTTTTTAAACAACTTGAGTCCCCGTTTTTTTCTCATCCTAAATTCCCTTTTTTTTTTTTTTTTTCGTTTTGGCAATGTCTTACATTATACCTTTTAGCATGTGTAATGCCCTAACATATTTAATTTTTTTTTGGGGTGGACAGCAGTTGCGGTTTTGCTACACTTTTTATGTCATGTCCATGTTTCACAGGTGCATGTTGGGAGTCAAGCACCCACAAAATGCATCAAAGTGCATTAAAAAAGCACATGCAGCCTTTTTCAAATGAAGAAGCATAAAAGAGCCCTAATAGTGATCTACTGATTGTTGCAATTAGCCAACAATAGATGCCTGTAGCAGTGATTTAATGCTTCAGAGAGAGGCTAAACAGGCCACAAACAGCTCTGTCCCAGACATTACACTCAGAGATAGCAATGCAATGTCACATGCTAAAGCATTGTGTTCAAAATTATCTGCTATAGGCACTCCTATGGAGCTCTATGTAGCATGATCAGAAACCCGGAAGCTGATAATTTCAGCTCCTAGGCTTAGTGTTCAGTGCATTTTTTTAACAGTGCTGGGCTGGCTCTAGGACAAATAGCAGCTACCCATTCCCCATTTTAAAGTGATGGCCAGTACACAAATAGTTAATTGCCTCTCTTCTATGAAAAGGTAATCATACTTGTAGTCTCTGTGGACCTAATCCTTTTTCATGTGTAGCTTCAACTTTTCCAATGATTTGAATCATGGCTCTCCTAAGATAACCAAATTTTTGTTTGATGTAAAAAAATTATTTTTAATGCTTGTTTTGTTCTAGGAAACTTTAAAATAATTCAAACTAGCTATCTATCATTTTGGTACATGTTTTCTTTGCTCTACAAAAAACGAAACTTACAACATTTACTTCATTGTCACCCCCAAGTCATATACCTTAATACTTAAATACAATCTTGCTACCTAGGAGTTTGTTGACCTTAAAGCCTCTTGCCCTTATTTTTCCAGATCACTGGACTGATAAATATAACCAAAGACAACAACTTAGCATTAAAATGCTTCTCATTTTGTACAGTCCAGGCTAAGAATTTAGAGAAAACCCTGTGGTCTATCTATACAATTGTTTAATAAACAGACAATTAACACAAACATATAAATGCAAATACATAATATGTACTAATAAATATATAAAAACACATATATCTTTGATTTGTTAATATTATAGGAACGTTTTTCTCTGCACTGTCTTCTAAATCAAGATGTGTGCATAATTCTGCTCAATTTGACAATTATTGGACTCATTTAATGTCAGTTTGCTCAACAAATGTACATAACATTGAGCAATAGAGAGCCTAATTGGTTACAGAAGAGATTTATCGCAGACATCTAAATAATCACATCAGCCAGTGGTATATAAAAGGAAAACAATGTATATCTATCACTTTTAGAGTGCAGATCAGTACAATTATAGATAAAAGTTAAAGCAGAATTCCAGACAGAACACGTTTTAACATATCTATTGGGTAAAATACAGTTACCACTGTCTGGACTGCTGCTCCGAAGAGTACAATGCATACATTCACACAGGGCAGATAGTACACATATGGCTGTACTGACAACCCACTGCTACTGTGAAAGCTGCAGCTCACTCTATTGTCTTATCACAGAACATTTAGAACCAATAGCACTCTGTGAATGGACAAATGGAGAGGAAGGGTGGATAAGTGACACCAGAGAAAGCTTCAGCTCTCACAGCAGAAGCAGGCTGGAAGAACAGAAACACTTGTGCTATCTGGTCGGACTGAAAGTATACATTTTACTCTTCAGAGCAGCGATCCAGACCTGGGATAAATATTAAGAGTGGTAAGTCTTTTTACACAACAGATATGTTAAAAAGCACTCTACCCAGAGTTCTGCCTTAAGGCCAAGGCCCCATATATTCTCCTTTGTGTTTGTGTTGTACTGCTTATTACTGGTGTTCAGTAATCAGAGTTTGTGCTTGAGAAAAAGTGATTTTTAGCTGTGCTAACCACTCTTTTTATTAAAGCCTAAGTTCTTTTGTTTTTTGTTTTTTGTTTTAATCAGCACAAGGGACAGTACTTACATTTAATAAGAAATGTTCCCATGTGCTGTTGCTTGCTGTCCAAGTTGAAATCCAAAGTCCTCTGTGTCCTCCCTTACCCCCACAGCCATAGTTTTCAAGTTCTGTGTGAGTCAATGTCAGTGCTGGACCTTTCACAGGCATTCATCAAGATTGCCTTTTTTGCCCCTATTCTGAGCTGTATTTTAGCTCTCATAAATGAAAAGCACTCTCTGAATGACAGACTTTCATTCTTCTGCCCATACTCCATTCATAAAGCCTGTTATATTCGTGGAGGCTATAGTACAGCTTCTATGAATGAAGGGGGCAGAAGGGGTGGGCATAGTTGGCACTTTTAACGAATGCCTGTGACAGGTCCAGTGTTCATAATAACCTCACAATGCTGGAGGTTAGAGCTACAAGGGTATGTGGTAGAGTGAGGTGAAAAGGACTTCAGATTTTGACTAGGACAGCTGACACCAGCACAAGGAATATATCTCATTAAGTAGGCTCTGTCCCTGTTCTAATTTTTTTATAAAAATATACAATTTCCTGCACCGTAAGTTTCCAAGGGCAAGACTTTTCTGTGCACTAACATCTTTAACTGCTGACAAGGCTTCTATTTTGAAAGAGTAACTTTTGACCTCATGCATTTTTGGAAGTAAGGAGAGCAAATAAAAATTGCCATAAAGTGTGAAGCAATGCAGGCAAGTACATCACCCTGGACACAGTCAGTGTTATATGACTAAAATCTCTATTTAAATTCAGAGAAGAACTATTATTTTCTGCCGAGCGAGTGGAAAGATGAATTATTGCTGCAGTGAAGGTTGAATGAATGGGGATCAATTTGCTGTTTGTTAGTGCTTTGTGAATAGCCAAATTCTTTTTTGACTAATATTATCTATAGCTGTATGATAAAACCGGACTGCTAGAAAAAAAATTAGAGTTTCACTTTACGTAAACAACAAAATATTTCTTATAAGTGATGCAAGTTTTTCACAGCCCAGTGTATAGAACTGAAACATCTTAAACATGCAGTATTCATTGGAATGGAAACAGTGATGTATAGTCTATATAAATATGGAAATAATACAATTTCTTCACAGGTGCCAAAAAGACCTTGAATATATCAGCCAAGTGTACAGAAAATGAATGAAGTCAAGCATTTTTTGGAACCTCTGCAAGCTTTCTAAGAACTCTCCTACTAACGTGAAACATTTTCTGGTGATAACTAATACTTGAAAATATAACACTCGATTTTCAGAATGCAGGGTTAATCAAGATAAGTACCGACACCAGAAGATAGTATTACTCAAATTAGACAAAACAGCATTATTGCTCCAACACAAAGAACCAATAATTAGATTCCTGATGTAATGTTATAACTACTCTAAATGCCTTAACGTGATTTCTAGATGCAGTAACTGCTCTATATGCATTAACACAATTCTAAAGCTAGTTTTCAACTTTGGTAAACATGTCCATTTAAAAAATACTTTTACTTAAAACTAATGATTTTTTTCTTGGTCTTATGCTTATCCAGTATCAGATGTATATTCTGAATAACAGGCCTAACATTTTGCCAAATTGAAATCATGATTGGGTTTCTAGAGAGAATAGAGAGGTAAAGTTACCTGTATGGGCCATATTTTAATATCCAGATTTGTTACAGCTATCCCCGTTTATTTGCTGATTTTAGTTGAAAATTATGTACTGCCCCACTAAATACAGGGGAATCCCAAAAAAAAACTTACAGGTAGAAGTCTAGCTTTTGTTAAACTACATTTTAGTACACATTGGCGAATGCTTATTATTGTACTTCCAACCCCAAACATAATGGTACAGGAATGCTCCCATGCTGTGCTCATGTAACAGGTGTTTGACCTATTGACATTATCATGTCCAATTCAGATGCATACTTGTATTAGTAAAATTGTGGAGATAAAATTTTGTTAAAATACATAATGCTGGTACAAAGAGTCAACGGAAAGCCTGTCCCAACAAACAGCATTTGATGTGGATTAAAGCTGTATGGTTCACCTGTTCTCCTAAGGTCCTCTCAGCCTTAGAGGCTTGTTCACAGGGGCCGGCTGTTGATTTTCAAGACCTGTACAGTTTTGTCAATTGGGGTGTTGAGACTAAGGACTTGTATGAGTGCTTCATTGTCAGTCCACACTGACACTGCAACCTTCAATTATCTAAGAGAGCATCAGAATGCAGCCAAGCATTGGATCCTATTTAATGAGTGCTGCTTCACATGTATTTACACTTATAACCTTACAACAGCTAAAGAACAAAAATCCGCCAGTCTCTGCTCTTGCAGATAATAGCATAACATCAGTAGCTACTTTTCTGCAAGTTGAAACAATGAAGGCAAAGAAAAAATTATAGCTGTTATCAGAAAATGTGCTTGACCATTTCACTGGTTAAATATTTCTTATTTTCCCTGAAACAATAAAAGAAGCCATAAGGAAGCTATATTTTTTACAAAGAGTGAGATTTTGGGAAAACATATGACCTACATAGCCTCTGACATCGATCTGCACATCCTATGAATTCACAAAAAGCACTGACAAACACTTTTGAAATAACTAAATTGTGTAGTGCATTCAATTTTGAATCAATCTTTACATCTTCATTCAGTTGTGTATTCGCTTACAGTACATTACAGTGATGTCAATTCTATCATTAGTAATAGCAGCAGTGGCGGCCCGTCCATAGGGGAATTATGGGGTAGAAACTGGCTGCATATTGGGGACAAACTGGCTGTATATTGGGGTAGAAACTGGCTGCATATGGGGGAGAAACTGGCTGTATATTGGGGTAGAAACTGGCTGCATATGGTGTAGAAACTGGCTGCATATAGGGGAGAAACTGGCTGTATATTGGGGGAGAAACTGGCTGCATATGGGGGAGAAACTGGCTGCATATAGGGGAGAAACTGGCTGTATATTGGGGGAGAAACTGGATGTATATTGGGGGAGAAACTGGATGTATATTGGGGGAGAAACTGGCTGTATATTGGGGTAGAAACTGGCTGCATATGGGGTAGAAACTGGCTGCATATAAGGGAGAAACTGGCTGCATATAAGGGAGAAACTGGCTGTATATTGGGGGAGAAACTGGCTGCATATGGGGGAGAAACTGGCTGTATATTGGGGTAGAAACTGGCTGCATATAGGGGAGAAACTGGCTGTATATTGGGGGAGAAACTGGCTGCATTATGGGGGAGAAACTGGCTGCATTATGGGGGAGAAACTGGCTGCATTATGGGGGAGAAACTGGCTGCATTATGGGGGAGAAACTGGCTGCATTATGGGGGAGAAACTGGCTGCATTATGGGGGAGAAACTGGCTGCATTATGGGGGAGAAACTGACTGTATTATGGGGGAGAAACTGGCTGTATTATGGGGGAGAAACTGGCTGCATATAGGGGAGAAACTGGCTGCATATAGGGGACAAACTGGCTGCATATAGGGGAGAAACTGGCTGCATTTGGGGGAGAAACTGGCTGTATTATGGGGGACAAACTGGCTGTATTATGGGGGAGAAACTGGCTGCATTATGGGGGGAAACTGGCTGCATTATGGGGGATTAACTGGCTGCATTATGGGGGATTAACTGGCTGCATTATGGGGGAGAAACTGGCTGTATATTGGGGGAGAAACTGGCTGCATTATGGGGGAGAAACTGGCTGTATATTGGGGGAGAAACTGGCTGCATTATGGGGGAGAAACTGGCTGTATTATGGGGGAGAAACTGGCTGTATTATGGGGGAGAAACTGGCTGTATTATGGGGGAGAAACTGGCTGTATTATGGGGGAGAAACTGGCTGCATATAGGGGAGAAACTGGCTGCATATAGGGGAGAAACTGGCTGCATTTGGGGGAGAAACTGGCTGTATTATGAGGACAAACTGGCTGCATTATGGGGGAGAAACTGGCTGCATTATGGGGGGAAACTGGCTGCATTATGGGGGATTAACTGGCTGCATTATGGGGGATTAACTGGCTGCATTATGGGGGATTAACTGGCTGCATTATGGGGGAGAAACTAGCTGCATTATGGGGGAGAAACTGGCTGCATTATGGGGGAGAAACTGGCTGCATTATGGGGGAGAAACTGGCTGCATATGGGGGGAAACTGGCTGCATTTGGGGACAAACTAGTGGCGTTTGGGCACAGTGGCTGCGTTTAATGGGCACAGTGGCGGCAATTGATGATTTTTTTTTCATTTTTTTTGCGCCCCGCCAAAAAATTTGAGCACCAGCCGCCACTGAATAGCAGCAGTTTTTCTACATGTTTGTTTTTCTAACTGTAGCAAATGGCTGTAGCCCCTGGGGCCTAACTTGCAGCTCAGGGGGCTGCATGTGGCCCTTTGGCACTTACTGTGCAGCCCTTATGGATCCTGCAAACAGTAGTTCATGTTTTCCTTACCAAAGTGCTCACTTTGGCCAGTAAAGACCGAATTCCAGCTGCTGAATTCCAGCTGCTAAATGATTTTGTTTATTTATTTAGCACAATCATATTTTATCTGTGCTGTCCATTCTTTTTCTCTTTTTTTTTGTGTTTTTTCTCTGCTCTTTTAAAATAGAACTTTCTAAAAATAAATTTTCTAAAAATAAATTTAGTGGCAAAAGTAATTTTAAGGGGCTATAACGAGAACAAATATGAAAGCATTCACTTGTAGCAGTCTCATGTGACATGTCTTAAGTCCATAATTGTCCCCCGAGACATTTCCCCAGTCAACAACAACATCTATAATATGTCCCCAGTTTATCAATATCTCCTGTTGAATATCTGGTGTTTTTGACAGCTATCTGTAGAATTAAATGCACTGAATATGATGTGTGGCCCTTTGGTGATGTCAGGGGCTGCACTTGAGGACCTTTATATCTAGTAAGTTGACCATCATTGTAAGACTGCAACCTAACAGAGATCCCAAAAGTTCGGGACTTATTAAAGGGGTAGTAAACTTCTTTGTTTATCTTTTACCCACAGGTAAGCCTATAATAAGGCTTACCTGTAGGTACTGTGAATATCTCCTAAACATGCACCATTCAAGAGATATTTACTTGTATAGCAGCTGGGGACATCACCAGCACATGAACAGGAGTGGCCTCATTGCAGCTCGGCCATTCATACGCCCGGAGCCCTTGAACCCGGAAGGAAGACTGGTTGACAACACACCGCTGGAGGGATCCATTTCACTGGTAAGTCTCTCATAATGTGCTAGTATGCAATGCTTACTAGCACATTTTGACCTTGCTTTGCAGGGGGAAAGTTTTTTTTTCTATTTACACTTTATTACCGGTACCTCTTAAAAATAACCCTTTGCTTAAAAAAGGATAGAACTGTGGGGAAGTATAAAAGTTATAGGTATTTTGTGGGCTAATCTAACAGTTTGCATGTTGTAGACCATAAAAACATTACTTCTATGCTTAACCCAATTTCCTTTAGGACGGGTTATTTTCTGGATTTTGTGTAGTTTCTCGTTAAATACTAGTTACTTTTTACTGTACTCAGGGACCAAGCGGTTTTAAAAAATCTTTTCTGATGACTATTAATTCTAAGACCGCATGTCATCTTTCATGCCAATATACAATTGTATTATATGTATGGGTTAATTTATTTGCATGTTTGCAATAATCAGTGTCGTCCCTACTTACAGTAAACCAAAAGATAAGACTACGTTGGTGTTTATTTTGCAAATTCTAATTTTGAAACCTGATCACAGTTTTGTTCATTAAGTTTGACATGCTGTTTAGCAATTACTTCACTGACAACAAAAAGATGGCCAATAACTGCTTAGTGAAGGGTTAAAACTGGATTTATGTAAAAAATTTGTAAAGCAATAAAACAGTATGTTTTTGAAATGCAAAATACTTCTCATCATTCATTCCAGTAACATATCTCTTCACCGCTGTCTTAATTTCTCAATATCCTTGATTTGCTGCTCTATAGCAGACGTGAACAAGTATTATAATGCTGCTGAGATTAGGAAATCAGCATAGAAAATGTAAAAATAAAGATTTCATCACAAGTTCGATTTTAGCCAGCACAAAAACAATCTATACAAATATCTCCACTTAGAGATGATAAACCTGTAGAGTGTCTGTGTGATAGGAGGGTGCATCTCGCTAGGAATACAAGACTGTATTTGTCTGATTTAAGATGACAGCTATTATTGTACAATAAGTCTGTATGCAAACACTGCAGGCAGAAACCTTTGAATGTATGGGAACTCTAGAGAGATGAGTAAGGCACAAGAGACACAATGTTCCCATAATACAAGGAATTCACAGAAAAAAAAAATGTTCTTCTAATGTAGACTTATAATAAGCCTAATGTCTGCCTAAAGTGTTTTGTTTTCTTATATTTGTGCAGTGATAATGGAGCTAAAAAACTACAGACTGGCCCAATTATGCTGGACTTTATTCTGGTAATTTGGCAGAGCATGCTTCAATTTGTACTGTCAAATAACAAAGCAGGACTATATCACGTTGTAAACAGTACATATGCTTTTATGGTATAGGGCTGGTTCCACTTTCCAACCTTTAAGCACTTGACCTATGGAAGATTTACCCCCCTTCATGACAAGGCCATTTTTTTCGATACAGCACTGTGTTACTCTATCTGACAATTGAGCAGTCGTGCAACGCTGTACCCAAATAAAATGCATGTCTTTTTTTCCCCACATTTTTTTTTAAGAAATTAAATTTCTTCATGAATGTAGGTCAATATAAATTCTTCTACATATTTTTGGTAAAAAAATCCCAATAAGCATATATATTTATTGGTTTGCGCAAAAGTTATAGCGTCTACAAACTATGGGATATTTTTATTTATTTATTCCAGTAATGGGGGTGATCAGCAACTTATAGAGGAACTGCAGTATTGCAGCAGACATTCAGACACTAACTGACACTTTTGACACTTTTTGGAGACCAGCGACACTAATACAGTGATCAGTGCTACAAATTATGCACCATCACTGTACTAGTGACACTGATTGGGAAGGGGTTAACATCGGGGGCGATCAAAGGGTTAACTATGTACCTAGTGTTTTTCTACAATGTGGGAGGTTCTTTTACTATAGAAAGGCATGGATCCATGTCCCTGCTTGCAGGGACATAGGATCCATGCCTTCCCTACTGACAGAAAGGTGATCTGCCTTGTTTACATAGGCAGACCACCATTCTGCCTCTCTGCTGAATCATCGGCACGTGCCGGCGGACATCGGGTCCATCGTACCTGCCGATCGGCTCCTGGTTTGTGTGATCACAGAGGGAGAAAGCTGCCGGGGCGCGCATGCACACCCCTACCCAAAAGAGCTGGATCATGTATACTGTATATACTGAATATACTCGAGTATAAGCCGAGTTTTTCAGCACTTTTTTTGTGCTGAAAATACCCCCTCAGCTTATACTCGAGTCACCTTTTTGCGCCTGATCTCCCAGACTTTGGGGACCCAGTACCGTAGGTCTCCTGGATCCCAAATTTGGCACACATGTAGCCCTACTCTTCCTCTACAAGTGTGCAAAGTTTGTTGTCCGGGGGACCTACGGCCGGGGAGCACTGATTTTTCAAATCTGGGCACCCCTTCCATAGACTTTCATGTTAACGTCAGTCTAGTCATGGACACAGTGAGGCATGGGCACAGTGAGGCATGGGCACAGTGAGGTATGGGCACAGTGAGGTATGGGCACAGTGAGGCATGGGCACAGTGAGGCATGGACACAGTGAGGCATGGACACAGTGAGGCATGGACACAGTGAGGCATGGACACAGTGAGGCATGCACATGGAAACAGTGAGGCAAAGTGAGGCACAGTGAGGCATGCAGATGGACACCCTAGGCTTATACTCGAGTCAATACGTTTTCCCAGTTTTTTGTGGTAAAATTAGGTGCCTCTGCTTATATTCGGGTCAGCTTATACTCGAGTATATACGGTAGTTGATGCAGCGCAGAGGTGCCGCCCTGTAGCAGTAAAACTGCAATAGGGCTGCACTAAAATGATAAAACAAATGCTTTGTGGTTTACCCTATTTTGCATTTTTAAACTGTTGCCGAGCATTCTGCCTATTTTTTTTTTCAGCCTCTTTGCCTCCTTGTGGGAGGAATTGAAATCAGAGGGAAGTTACATCACTAAAAATAAAAGATAAAGGATGAGAAAGGGAGGTGCTACATTGATCTGTGCAGCCCCATTTACTGTCAGATTTGCAGAAAGGGGGATGTCCTGATGTACACAGACATTGTTTGGTCAAACATGGCAATAAATCTTAGAGGATAACTGTACTTTTAGTACAGATATGCCTAAAATGTTGTCTGACACTTACAATGTTTATGATCCACATATATGGAAGTCTTTACTCAATAAGCAGATCTATTATTGAGTCTCATTCTTTGAGTGTAACTTTGCTGATCTTGGAAACAGAATTACATTCCAAATAATCAATATGCTAAATTCAACTGGCAGACAATCAAGCAAATTGGTAGACTAAAAGTGTGTATAAAAAGTCACTAAAATACCTTTGAAGCAAAATTATTATAACTAGTAGACTAAAGCATTTTACATATTAAAATTTCCAGTATGAAGCCTGTCCTTCAATAAAAATAATGTTTCACCAATTCTGATTTTACCACATAGCAATATAACCAGTATCCGGTAAGATAAAATACTGTATAAGTTTTTCGTCCTGTAAATCATATCCACCCAATAGTAAGCCAAACAAAACCAACAAAATGCAACTTATTTTGTCTTTGTACCAAATTGTTCATCAAATAAGATGAGTTTTAAGTTTCAGAATAGGAAAATTTACCCAGATCATTGCCTACCTTCTCACCAACTGCTCCAAGAGAACCAATTGACCCAGGGGGACCTTGTGGACCCTACAAGAAGAATCAAAATCAGATTTACTGATACTGAATGGACATAGAATTTGTAAACATACAATACTCAATATACATACATCTGCACCATTAGGACCTTGAGGACCTCTTGGACCAGGGGGGCCAGGTGGACCCTGTTTAAAAGAAAAACAATGACTTCATTTGTTGTATACATATTATATTTTACAATAGAAATTCATTGTAAATTGACTACTGGATTGTATTTTATGAACCAGTACCAACCAGATATGAGTAAACAAAGCTGGTTGATAAAGACAAGAGAATCAAGGGCACAAAGTTAATTAACATGTAAATGTTCTGCAGTAGCATACTTACCATGGGTCCAACATCACCATTTTCTCCCTTTTCACCTGGAGGTCCAGGAAGACCCTGAAATAAGTAAATATAAAAGTTAGGTTTTTATTTGACGCTGCCAGGAATTTTATAAAAATTTGTAAATTAGTATGTCTTAAGCGTCACGGTTTGTGGGGCCCTCCTGGAGACAACTGAAGGTGTTTACACAATTTTTGCCCTTTAAGCAGAAGGTTGTTTTACTTTTGTTTTTTAGTCATCATGCACTTATCCTGACAAGTAGACCACAATACTGCAATACAATACCTCAAATATATATATTGGAGTATGTAAATTTAACTGGGTGGACAAAGATCCTAGCCAGATCAGGCATGTTTTTAGATAGCAGCCTTCAGTGAATATCAGCCAATTAATTTCACTGACAGCTGCCATTTTTTTAAATGTATTTTTATACATTTACTCAGATCCAAAATACCAAACATTGTGGCAAGAATACACACAGGAAGGGGGGCAATAAGCAAGCAGGATCTTTGCTCAAGTTAAATTAACTTATGTACCCATTAGATTCTGGTGATTTCTTTAAGAGGGGGACACCAAAAGAATAATGGTTCTAGAGGATGTGCGGGGACATGGTGGGTTTTTGTGCAATGTATTTTTTTTTAAAGTTTATTACACTTTTTCCCATAAATCAATTAATACATTTTCCAAAGAGAGCCCTGCACTGTAGCATAGTTATCTTCCAGAATCCCATGCTCTAGTACTCTAGTTGTTTTTAAAGATTGTAAATCAGTGGCAGTTGCAAGGGTTCACACTAATAAAGCCCCCTGGGCCCCAACTAATCAGAATATCATGGAGAGTTCTTATCACATTGTGTGTGTGACTGGCTGATCTGTTCCGGGGTAATGGACTAGCTTTTTTTTCTTTTTGAATTGAAGATTTGCAATTGGTAATCAATATTACAGTCGAAATGCCAAAATGGCATCCCTTCCACAAAAAAATAATTAAAACACCTATAATCTTTATTCTCAACAATGCCGATTTGCTGGGAGGACAAAGCCTGACTGTGCTAACAGATGATTATGTCAGTTATCTGGCAGAACTATATGTTTTGTAATGTTGCTGTGGATTTGCTATCCAGAACCAACACTGTGTTTTGCATATTAGACTTGAGGGTTCCATGGTGCTCTATAATATATGGGGATATATGTGCCTTTGAGTGCTTGCTTTACATATCTGCCCAGGTTAAGAAGATTTAAAGCAATCACATGCTAATTTAAAAATAGGATAGGCCAGCGTAGCCTTTTTATAGTTTAGCAAGTAAGGAGTTGTGATAAGTTGCTGGATGGAAACTGTAAAGTCGGCAGAGTAGCAGTCAAGAATTATTTTAAAGAGCTTGATGCATTGAATACTGTTACAAAGTGAAGGTAGATGGTGTCTGAAAAAGTGAGGTTTACATAAAAGTGTGAACAAGAGATTGTGGTATGTATGACAGCTCACAGACAGCCCAAACTATTTTACAGTGTCTACCTATCAATCCCCAAGCTGCAGTTTCACTAAGAGATATGTATGTCATGTTGGCCGCAGGATGTTGGCGGCTGTAAACGGATGATGAAAACTGTACACAGCAGTTCTAGTACGAGCATAGTTAATAATTTATGTCCTGCTGGGCCAGACCGATGATATGTGAAGCTGCTACTGGCAATAAGGAAAGGCACATCATTCATTCGATGCTGCAGCCTTTGGGACATTGTTATGTACAGAATTGTATATTTGCATAATGCACAAAGGCAGAGTTTATCTTTGACACTTATACATAACCACGTAAGTGATACATGTATAAGAAACAAACCCTATGGTGATATACTATAAACATGCAAAACATATGAGTATGTTACTATGAAAACATTTGTTTTTATAAGATCTAAAAGATTTTGTGTGGCTGAAACAGCTGAAAAGTAAAAAGGCAATGTAAAGCATGACCTTCAATCCACTGTATCTGCAGTGAAAATCAGGAGCCATCAAGAGTAATTAGCATAATTTCTATTTAAGTGGAAGGACTACAGGGGTTGAACTAGGTAACATAACACCCAGGGAAATGGAGTCCATAAGTGCAATAAAGGAAATGGGAAATATATTCAAGAAAACGCATACGGCAATAAGAACACAGAGTACTAATGTTGGATGGGGCTTGATGTGCAATTCTTACTGCCCACACCAGTGATCCAAAACTCCCCTACTCAACTACTAAAATTATCTTTCTCCTTTAGAATATTGACTTGCTGCTATGTGTAATTGGTTGACTTCTGCTCCAGTTTCAAAAATGAGTTTTGAGGCTACTGTGCCTGCAGTGACTTCCTGTGGCCACAGTCATCAAATTATCCCAAACATAGGGACAATATACAAAGGATGATATAAATAGGAAAAATGTCATCTCAGTGCATTCTGCGGCTCATTCTGGCAACAAGGTAGTCTGATCTATCTTGGTATTATGCACATAGTGGTGAGTGTACCTGTAATGTACATTATGTGGGTATATTGCATTATGCATTGGGAAGTATGTGTCTGCATTATGCATGGTGACTGTTATTTTGGAAATTAAAATAACAGAGTTTATTATACATGTATTAGCCAATCTGTTTCTATGTTACTAGAAACCAAAGCATATCTGCATTAAAGAATTTTTTTTTGTGTGTGTTATACACCAATAGGGCATGCTTAAAAACTGACATTTATTAACTTTTTTTTCATTTTTTTTTGGAATTAGAGCAATAGTGGCATTAATTTTAAAGTATGAAAGGTATAAACCTAAAAAAGTTATTGCATTCCATTTGTATCCTGCTGGGGAGATTTCTCCTCACTTCCTGCATTGTATACACAATAAAAAGTGAGAGGGACTTCCATCTTAGAAGATTTCCCCTAATTTCTTGCTCTCATGACAACTCTAAAATTTAAGAATTTCCTTTTGGGCTCTTTTACACAGGCGGACCAAACGGGTCCATCTGTCAGTTTTTGAGGCAGACCCGATAGGACCATCCATTGCCCTCTATGGAGCGGCGGTTGTAAAAGGACCGCCGACATCCGATCCTATCAGCTAAATACAGATGGATGGGGGATCCATTCCCCATCCATCCGGCAGATCGGATGACAATCGGGTGTAAACAGACAGGCAGTCCTTTTACATCCGACTGCCCATAGAGGATAAAAGCAGGCTATGTCCGAGTCCACTCTGCATAAGTGGAATGGACAAGGACCGGTCATCTGCCTGCTCAACAGGAATCAGCAGACAGATCCCCAACTGAGCAGGTGGATCTGCTGGCGGAGTCCGCCCTCGTGAAAGATCCCTTACTTTCAGTTTCACTGACAATGGTCTCCAGGAAAAATTGAGATTGAAATCTTCCCAGCAGGGGCAGTGACAGCAATAAAATCTTAGCAGAGAGTCTAACCCTTCCCTACTCAAATTAAAACTAAAAAAGATATATATTTATTTTTCCTTTATATACACACCCATTGGTTATTATGAGTCGATGCATTTAGTTCATAAATTTAGGCACATTTTTTAAAGCTAAACTATGGGCACAAAAACTTATATCTAAATATATTCTGCATACATCTTCTTTGTGGGTGCTAAATACCTTTGAAAAACCTAGATATTATATTGTAAATTGCCAGAGAAGAGAGCAGGGCTTAGGACCCAGCAGATCCACCCACTGCATGTTGCCTACAGAGGAGGAAGATACAAGACCAGCCACCCTGCACAAAGAGACAGTAGCAGTGACCAGTCTTTTTTCCAAGAAACTCCTGGAGTTTAATGCCAGAATTGTGGAAGAATAGAAGAAAGAGTACATATGCCTCTTGCATATATTTAGACCAGATTTCAGCTATAAATTAGATCATTGAAACAAAGAGATGGCAGAAAAATATGTGGTCCATCAAGCCTAGTTTTTTTTATCCCAAGTGTGTTTGTATCCACTTTGAATATGCATTATACAGTATGCAGGTCCTTTAAATATGCATTATATGTGTCAGTATCATCTGCATTTATGTCAGTTTATGCCTATGCAGAGCTATAAGTTGTTCTATATGCACAGACTGCATTGTTTTTATTTCACATGGCACTGCACAAATGTATCCTTTGTTTCCTACAGATCATTTTTAGAGAGTGAACGTCGATGCACAACTTACTGCCGGTGTGATAAATAAACAGATGATAGGTGAGGTATTTTCTGCATGCTGCCTCTCTGCCGTCCTGGTAACATCAGTAACTCTGCTTGGACCACAGCGGCACATGAATAATCCCTGCCAGCTGGCACAGCACTGATTACTGAGCTGATGGCCCATTCATTCAGTCTGCCAGGAGTGCTGACTGAGGCTCGGCCAGACTGATACCTACGGATCTAAGCTCTGCCATCCCCTTATGCACACATTTTATCTGCTTAAGGGTTGAGGCACTTGTGTTTTTATAACATCTTTATCAGCTACCAGGGCTGTCAACATATATTCATTATAAACAGATATATACATAATCCTACTCTCAACAATGTTTAAAATGACAGAATGTTATATTACGAAGATTCCTACAATTTATGACTACAAAGGCATCACTTTTGCAACTAA
This sequence comes from Rana muscosa, assembly GCA_029206835.1. NCBI lineage: Eukaryota > Metazoa > Chordata > Amphibia > Anura > Ranidae > Rana > Rana muscosa. The sequence goes on from CM055120.1 coordinate 174,151,354, forward strand.
ATGTACATTTCATATCATTGTACTGAAATGGTAAATAAAGAAGAGAGGACAAAAGAACTGCAATTACTGTACATAAAGTACCTATTGTTAACCTGTGTGTTGCACATTCATTCAGCTGCTACAATATTAATATTCTGGAAGTTCTTTTTTTTCTGTACCTGCCTCAGAGACTATTTACTTATGACTTCTGTTGTTCTTGTGTTTTTTTATTTTTTTTATTTTATTGTACCTAAATCTTTTCAAAGTCATAAATTTGGATGCTTGGAAACAAAATGTTGACAGTGCATAGTATTTATAACAGTAGGTACCTCTTTGTAATTTAATACCTATTTAATACCTATGGAAAATTCTTGTTTTATCAAGGCCAATCATTTACAGAAATCATTTATTAAAAAAAGACTTCCTGCAATGTACAATTAAGGGCATTTTTTCACAGCAATTAATTGGCTGTACATTTTTAAGGACTGGAAAACATTATTAGAGCTACATAAGTGCAGGTCAAATGCAGTATCCTTTTGTTTTGACTCAAGTTTGATTTGCGTTGAGCTACTTTTAAAGTATAACTTAACCCAAGAACAAAAGTGCAACATTTTTGCATATTACAGTCCTTAGTCCAAGCTCAGTCCAAGCCAAGAACATTTTAGCAAATACAAAACAACCTGTTGATCCTGCCAACAATCCTGTGTCCTTGTCACTTCCAGGGAGCTGCACCGAAGAGTATATTCCTTTGCTATTTTATGTAACATACCAATTGCCCTGTCCTCCAGGCAATGGAGATGAAGAAATAGCCTAGAGTGACAACCATGGCTCCTTCTATGGAGTGACATAGCCACCCAGAAACAGGAAGTGTGTTCTTTTCAGGATTGCCAGGTGAAAATAAGGTGAAAAAAGCTTGAAAAAATATAACTTATGGAGCCGCCACACCAAGCACTAGTAATCTGTGATAAATTACGTTTTTGGTTTTTGGGTTTAGATACACTTTACCTCACTTATAAGGTGCCTATTGTTTGCTTATATTAGTTGCTTGTACAATGCTCCTAAGATGCCTAGAGATGCTTTTACCCTCAGATTGTCTTTTATGGAGGCAAAGCAATTAGGAAATAGACAAATGCCTGTGTAAATGAGCCCATAGTACCTGAATTATTAAAATGGGCAAAATCATGTGTGGCCTGGCTTAAGGTAAAAAAAAATAATATTGATATTGATATATAAAAGAACAGCACAATACCTTTATTGAGCTATATATTAGAACATTTCTGTAATAAAATATGCTTCTATAGGTAGAATTATAATATCATGCCTTGAAACCAGCCTTCACTTACCTGGAGACCAATTGGACCAGGTGGACCTGGGAAACCACGAGCGCCTTCATCTCCCTTTTGCCCAAACATTCCCTGCTGACCTCTTGGTCCAGGTTCTCCATCTGATCCCTGTAAGCAATGAGTGAAAGAGGCTTTAAAATATACAACAGATGGTAAAATTGTCTAGTAAGTAAACACTGCTCCAAACACCTTTGTGTTGAATTGGTAATCTACAGTGCCTTAACCTTCTATGTTCAGTGGATTTGAATGCATTCAGTACAGTAAAATGTTCCACATGAACAATAATTATGGCATTTTTTCTTTGCCACAGACCTGAGAAGTAGGGGCTATAATGCCACCCCTCTGCAAAGTTTTTCATTGCAAATCGCCTCCTCACAGCATGCTTTAACCCTCAAAATGCCACCCCACTGAGCATTGCACGCAGTTCCAGGGTGATTGCAATGAGGCCCCCATTCACTAGAATGGGTTTTGTTGGGTAGCAGTTCTTCCTGTTGAAAGCGATATGCCATTTATTTATTTATTTAAATAAAATCAAATGTGGTTTAAGATGTAACTAGTATAAATATCTGAATTTATTATGGTAACAATCCATATTGATCCTCTTTAAAGATGTTGCCAGACTGAGAGAGACAACCAGCACTAGGAGCTAGTACTCCAATGCATATTTTGCTGACAATGACTATATTGACAGGAGGAGAAAGAAAAGTAAACAGAGGGAGTTCCTTATCACTGTGCATTTGCACCTTCACTGTGCAAATCAATAGGAATAGGCTGTATTCATGACCAAGTTGTATTGGTATTGCTGCAGAGGTATGAGACCTGACTATGCTGTTTGACAGGGGTGCTCAAATCACAAAGCTGGCTGTAAAGAATTATAAATCCTTCAGCACATAAAGCAGCTCCCATAAAACAGAGACGTAACTAGAATCTTCAGGACCCCAGTGCAAGAAACCATGAAAGGTCCCCCAGACCCCCGATTGGGGCCCTTCCCACTGAGCCTGGGGTTCTTTTCTCCCATTGTGGGGTCCTTTTATTACAGTCCCACAGCGGGACCCCTTCCTGCTGTCTTGAGATCCCTCCATGGTGGCGGAACACCAGAGCCCAGTCGCAAGTGCAACCTTTGTGCAACCTTTGTGACCCTGGTAGTTCCACCACTGGTGTCAGTAGTATTTTTTATTTTTGTTGTTTTATTTATTAATTACCATTTTATTTGACAATTTTATTTTTTGTTATTTTTTACATATTTTTGGGACCCCCGTCGGGTTCTGTGGTGAAATATCAGGGGTCTAAACAGACACTTGATGTCTCGTTTTTGAGACAGAGTAAGGGACTACGGACAGATTCATCAGTCCCTTGCTCTGCACAGACCTACCCAATTCATTCATAAACTGAAGCATAGGACTAGACTAAACACAGTTTACTATGTCTCAGCTATAAAAAAAAAAAAAAACAGTATTGATCACTGGATCTATTCATTAAGACAAGGAAGGCACTGGTAAATGACTCCATTTTGACAGATCCCCCACAGCAGCCGAAGGGAGGTGGGAGTGGGAAATCCTGCAGCGCTGTGGGGTGGATGGGGGGGTAGGGAAGCACACAGGGGCCCAGGGCAGCAGGACAAGGATAGGGAGGCAGTGGGAACAGCATATAGAGTAACCGATGACCTCCATTTCCCATCTGCAGTGGTTGAATATTTGCGGGAGGGAGAGGAGTAGAAGCGAGCATTCAGTGGCTACATGGAGGGATTGGTTCCTCTACACACCCTCCTATACAGGTGTACAGGGGGGGGCTCACTGGCCTTCTGGAGCATGGGGCAGGGTAGCAATGGTTCCTGTCATAAATGTTTTTCAAGTGTGTGCTTGTTTTTGAACTTTAACATCTTAAAGTGGGTGTAAACCCGATTCATGAAATTTGAGCTGGGCACCTATATCTGCAGTGTTGTCTTATCTCTTTTAAAGTCCCGTGACTTTCTCCTGCTCCATTCCTCTTATCAGCATGATAACTTCTGACAAGTTCTCTGTCAACTGTGATAAAACCAGGCTGAATTTTGTGTCAGGGTGGGTGCTATAAAATGGATTAGCAGAGAGCTGGCCTATTCACAGCACAGCTCTGAAAGTATCTACCTACGTGGAGGGGGGTGTGCCTTTTCCTCCAATCAGCTGTCTCCCAGTGAAGGCAAAGAATCCACACCCACAGGTGAATCAGGAAGGGAAATTTAAACAGGATGTGCACTTTCTAAACAGTATATAAAGTAGAAGACAGCAGATTTGTTTAATCTCTGTGTATCATCTGGGGCTGTTCACTTCACTGGGTATATGTGAGGGTTTACATCCACTTTAAGTAATTTCAAGTATTATTAAGTCAAAAGTATGTTGTTCAAGATATGATTAACATCTAAATTAAAGTTTTTTTAATACTCTGGTGAATAATATATGATACACAAATTATTTACAATACAACATTTGTGGTTTTCACAATTAAATAACAAAATAACTTACAGCTGGGCCAGGAGCTCCGACTGGACCTTGTATACCAGCTGGTCCTGATGGACCCTGTAAACACAAGAACAGATATGTTACTATAATTCACTCACTACATATTGAAACAGTTCATTCCATAATAGCTTTATTACTCAGAAGGCTCTAATTGTAGATTAAAAAAAATGTTAATCATTCTCGGCAATAGCCATTTTTTGCATTCACATATACTGGTATGTATAAGTATTATGGATTTGTTAAACTGAAAATCTCAACTTTTCTTTATACAGTGACAGCATTGAGATTTGAATTTAACTTGTTTGGGGTACATATCTGCACACATCAAATACCTCACGATTGAAATGCTTCTAATAGTAAATAGGATATACCCTAAATAATTTGATTTCATTTAGACCATAATAATGTCTATGTGTGCCACAGAATACCTGTGATTGTTCACTTACAATGCATAGCCACGCAGGGAAAGTTGCAGCAGTTTTCATAAGTGCTGAGAAAAAAAGCACTAAAGCTGGCAATAAACATGTAATTTTTTTCTGTTCAGCCTACACAGTGTGGAATGACAGATCTCCCACTGATGCTACCATATTGTGGCAGCCAGCCCCACCAGCTGTCAAAATACCCAAAAGGTGCTTGCCTTTGATTATATGCAGGTGCTGCTCAGTCAACCCTTTATCACATGGCTTCTTCGATTTTTCAATCAAGGGATGTGTCAGGTCACCTGTGGCCAGGTGACAGATGCACACCGTAGGGGGACAGGAGTGCACCGCAAGGTAGTGAACCCTATGGCTGACTGCTGCGGATAGGAAACTGGGTGGTTGTGGAAAGCGGGACCAGAGGAGCACAACCAGGATCCTATGGGAAGCTAGAGCCAAGATTCCCCAGGGCGCGGAGTCTAAGACCCAGCAGGTCTTCTCCAGAGCCTCTAGTGGTGAGGATGTTATGCTGCAGGCTGGGTCCAGGTCGCGGCCCCTAGAGTCTCCTAGCTCACGCCCCGTAGGATAAGGGGACAAGAGGGGAAGCAGCAGCACGAGATATAAGAGTAACGAATAACAAGCTGAAAGTCAAGGGCCACAAGCAGACAAGGATAACGAAAGACAAGCCGAAGGTCAAGGGTCACGAGCAGACAGGGATAGTCGGGGACAAGCCAATAACGTAACAGAGAGACAGACGTAGCACACGGCAGGCAGGAACCCAAACACACAATGCCTAACAAACACGTTGATCAGCCAAGCACGCTTGCAGTGCACAGGTTAATATAGTGTTCTGTGATAGGGCCTGGGGTGGAGTCAGGCTGGGAGGAGATTATAAAGGAAGCCAGGTGAAAGGGTTCTGGCCTCTAAGATGAACACATGGGAAGGAAGGTAAGCTGACAGACAAACACTACTGCATATCCATGACAGGATGTCAGGTAAAAAATGACCAACAGGGCCAGCCAGTGAGCGAATTTTGGCTAGTTCATGAGGAATGAGCTGAAATTCACTCCATGCATGGCCAACTTTTAGAACCATCTAGAATGAGAGTCAGAAACCTGTAGAGCGTGATCTACCAGAAGATTGTGGACAGGTGACTGGTAGATCATGGTCTGGGCTTGCTGACCCACCATTCCAGAGCATCAAACAGAGTACAATGCAGAGGGATTACTTGTAAAGTTGGAGCTGTAGCAGGAAGCAAGAGTGGCATAAGCCGATGCCTCCCATGTAGTGCTGGCTCCTGTCCCATGAGGAGTGATACTAACTGCACTCCACCTCTTATTACAACTAACGATCTCCAGAGTGGTGCCAGCAGCAGAGCTCTTCAGGTCAGTGTGAAGCAACTGATTTAAAACCGTGATTGCCGTGTGAAACATGTGATTGCGGCACAGTAGTACAGCAATTAGGCATTTAAATCAGGTGTGAAGAGGCGACACTGTGCCTGGTAATATTTGACTTCTCCTGTGTTGCTCGGGTAGATCTCCACCTCTTTAAGGTTGCCTACCCCTGGTCTAGAAGATGCATCTTTTTCCATTAATTTTGGCAATTTGTGTTCCAAATAAGCCAGGCATATGAATGTGTTGAACTGTCCTTAGAACAAAAATGTATGCCCTAGTGACCACCAGTGTTAATTGGGGTTGTTACAGTGAGTTCTTATTTCACATTATGATCATAAATAAACTGTATTTAGAGCAAGAAGTGTAATATTTGTACTAAGCACTATTGCAAGGGTCTTCAAACTTTCTAAAGAAAGGGCCAGTTTACTGTTCTTCAAATTTTAGGGGGGCCAGACTGTGCCCATTGGGAGTAAGCAATGCCAGATCTTTGGTATTAGGGGGGGAAATAGTAGGTGTCTTTGGGAGGAATAGTGCCCCATTTTTGTTGTCAATGGAAGGAATTATGCCCCATCGTTGGCATCGTTGGCATCAGTGGAAGGCATTGTTGGTGTCAGTGGCAGAAATAATGCCTCAAGGGCATAAAGGCAAGCAAAGGACCTGATCTGGTCACAGGGCCACAGTTTGGAGACCACTACACTATTGGGTGTTTTTTTTAAAAGCTGTAAAATGAGAAGCTACTCTCTTTAACATAAAGGAACATTTTGAAAGGGAATCTATCAATATATATATTTTTTTATCTTTAAAAGAGATCTGCTTTATGCAAATAATGTTATCAATACAGTTTATTTATTTAACAAAACCAGTAAAGTGTGTATATGCAAATGTACAGCCATATGTGTTCATTACATACATGGATTTTTACTGCTTTGCAGAGCAACAAACTGGCTATGCTTTACTTTTCCATCTCAAAATGTAAGTGCATTGGCCATCCCTTTGAAAAGAATGCACTTTTTATGTGGCTGATATTTATTGCAACAGTTGTTAAACAAGAATCTAAATATAGAACACGCACTGGTGGTCAATCCATGTATCTCTATATTTAAACCGTCTCTATAAATTATGAAAAATAAAGAATTAAAAAATATGAAAGCCACACCAAAGGTAAAAAAACTTGAAATGCGTGCTCACTATACTGATCTTTCCCATTAAAAGACTCCACTAGAAATTGCTATTTTAAACAACGTTCATCACCAAAAGTGAGAGTCTCTGCATTACTAATCTTCCCTCAGGCTTGTCTTTGGCAGGGCTAGAAATGTAGATGTAACCATATGGGCAGATTTGATAATACGGTACACTCTAATTGGTTATATTATGTTCCTTTCCATCTCCTTTTTTTTTAGGCTTTCATTGTTTTTGGAATATGCTAAGTACTTCTACTTCAGGTGGAATAATAGTTTTGTGTGGTTATATGCATGTGTAAGCATTAAAAAAAATCATTATTAGTGTGACTTCTAGGATAATATATAATTGAGCCAGTATACATAGCTATTAAAGAAAAAAATGTGGTTAATCTGTGCGTTAATATTTGATTAAGGCATACCTTCAGATAGACCTGACCATATTTATACACTCACCTGTTCTCCTTTGTCTCCTTTTCCACCTTTCTGCCCAGGCTCTCCTATTTCACCCTGAAAAAAGAAAACATGGTTGCTTTAGGGAATTTCCCAGAAGTATATGTATGTTTATGTCATTGTACTGGGACAGAGCTGGCACTGTGTTTATCGATTCCTCTTCATATTCCGACAGCTTAATCCCAGCATTGATTAGCGTGGAACTCCTTGGGATTTCCAGCTAAATCTAATGAAGGTTTAAATAGATGACCAGTGACTCAAAGACAGGTAACGATAGAAAGGGTCAGCAAACATTACTAAGACTTCAGAAGCTGACATTGGTGACTTTAACCACTTCAGCCCCGGAAGGTTTTACCCCTTAATGACCAGGCCATTTTTTGCCATACGGCACTGTGTTACTTTAACTGACAATTGCGTAGTCGGCGACGCTGCACCCAAATAAAATTGATGTCCTTTTTTTCACACAAATAGACTTTTCTTTTGGTGGTGTTTGATCACCTCTGTAGTTTTTATCTTTTGTGCTATAAACAATAAAAGTGTGACAATTTTGAAAAAAAATATATATTTTTTACTTTCTGCTATAAAACATATCCAATAAAAAATTTAAAAAAATCAACATCAATTTAGGCCAATATGTATTCTTCTACATATTTTTGGTAAAAAAAATCCCAATAAGCGCATATTGATTGGTTTGCGCAAAAGTTATAGCGTCTAAAGATTATGGGATATTTTTATGGCATTTTTCTTTATTTTTTTTATTTTTTTACTAGTGATGGTGGCGATCAGCGATTTTTAGCAGGGCTGCGACATTGCGGCAGACAAATTGGACACCGAACTGACACTTTTGACACTTTTTTGGGAACCAGTGACATTATTACAGTGATCAGTGCTAACAATATGCACTGTTACTGTACTAATGACACTGGCAGGGAAGGAGTTAACATCAGAGGCGATCAAAGGGTTAATTGTGCTCCTAGGGAGTGGTTTCTAACTGTGTGGGGGATGCTCTGAATGGACGAAGACAAAGATCGGTGTTCCTGCTTAGCAGGAACACAAGATCTCCATCTTCTACCCTGTCAGAACGGCGATCTGTGTCCAATCAACACACGATCACGTCTCCCGCAGCGTGTGTGTGCCACCCAGTGGCTATTGTACGAAATGATAAACAGGTACATGATTTTGTGCAACAGAGCCGACCTGCTGCAGTAAATATGCGGTAGGCAGTTGTCAAGTGGTTAATGCTGGTGTATAAATGATGGGTACAGGAGCAATCTACATAGAATAAGAGCAATAAAAGAAAATATTACAATTTTATTTGATCGAATATTATATTTACGTAGACTGCATTGTCAAGCCACCGCAGTACATTTGTGGAAGTGTTGCTCTTCATAGTACTAAAATGGACATGGTAATGACAACAGTATCTCATTATCCTACAGTTGTAGGAGACACTCTGTTGTACTAATGTTTTTTAGTTGAGAACAATGGAACTATGTAATACGTTCTGGCTAAACAGAACGTCTTGCATAGCAATCTTCAGCCTTAAATCAATGTTACCTTGTCACCGTCTTCGCCAGGTGGTCCTTGAGGGCCAGCAGGTCCTGGGAGACCTACAGGTCCTTGTACTCCATCTCGGCCAGCTGGTCCCTGGGGTCCTTTTTCTCCCTTTAAAAGAGAATTAAAAAGCACTTTAAAGTAAAATTAATCTTCAGGCATCTAATAAAATCATTTGGCAATCTGCAAACCTAATCCCTAAGCCCACTTTCACAAGTCAATTACTTTCTCCTAGTTCTCATGTGTGCTTCTGGGTGGGTTTGTGGTCTCTGGTCACAAGATACTGTGTAGCCTACTCAGGTACTCCATCTAATGGGAGTAGCTCTAACAATATCAGGGGAATCTGAAACATAATCCAGTAACACTGGCCTACATTCCTGCAAGTTCATTTTAGAACATTCATAAAATAAAGGTAAAATAAGCTATAACAATCAAGGCAGTAGACAGTAAGGCAATCAGCTGCAAAAGAAAAGTGTCAGAATGAAAATTAGAGCCATTCAGGAGGTATGTTGTTTCCCACAAGTGAGTTTAAAGTGTACCTAATCTGACCTAAGACATTTCTAAGATAACAACAACATTTTGGTGTAGGCATTTTGTCATGGCCCTAAACCAATCCCCTGTGTCTCTTTGGAACCCACTTGGATCCAAGACCCAGGTTGTACATGGCGTCTTAGCTTTTGTCTAAATTGCAGTTAAACCCCACCTTTTCTTCCTCAAAAAAATGATGGGTAACTAATAGGGCCTTATTCATCACCATCTGTGCATACTTACTTTTGTAATATGAAAAGGCACATCACTACCTTCCCTTTCAATGGAATAGTAATAGTTTAAAACAAACTTCAATAAAAATTAAACTACTATTGTGTGTAATTTTAGTTCTAATATGCTCAGGCTTCTTCAAAGGGCAGGAAGAAAACAACATAAACAGGGAATAATAGTAAACAGACCACCTCCACCCACCATTGCAAGAAAGACACATTTAAATTTCTCAAAAGTTAGAGAATTTAAAGTACAGGTCTATGTTTCACTAAACTTTTGCTAACCTACCTCCCCAACTCTCCTTAGCTTATCTGTATTTTACTCCCCCATCCCAGCTGCATACCTACCTCTGTAGTAAATATTTAAACTCCAAAATTATAGGTGTATTGTAGACAGAGATGGCAATGTTGCATTAAAAGAAACACTTCACTTTTGGCTAAAATTCATTGAATCGCCATATAAACCAACCTCAGGTGGTCCAAAGACCTCCTCAGCTAAATTGCATTAGCCCCTACCTGCCTCAGCTGCTCAATAGCACTGTTTCAACCTCCTCAGCTGTTAAAAGCCTAAATTATCTTCAGCACTTCTGCACTTGCACACTAGCTTCTTATCAACTTTATAGGATCCATATAACAAGGATCTTCAGTCTCAATGTTTGGCTCCATTCAATCGGGACCCCAAACAGAAATTTACCAGCAGAGCATTAAACAGCAGACAGAGCCACAGCAGCATTACTTTAAGTAAACCAATGGGGTGGGTGGGGGTTTGTGTAGTTTAGTTCAATGGGGCTTTTGAAGGGTAGGATAGCAATATATTTAGGGAAAATCAGATCTGTACTTAAAATAGATCAGTAGTGTCTAACAACATCAAGATAAAAATGGTTTATATTATAAATACTGTATATTTGGAGTGAGATATAGTGGAGTTTTTTTTAATGCAAATCTCCCATCTCTGTCTGGAATATATGGTACCTTAAAATTTGTGGTTTAAATATTTAAAAATAATTGCTAGCATACTATTAGACATGTGCACACTGAAATATTTTGTTTCGGAATTTCGTTTTCGTCCGAAAAATAAATTTATTTAGTTACTCCCGAAATTCGTTTTTATTTATTTAGTTTTTCGTTAGAAATTGCATTCGTCCGAAAATCTGAATTAATTAAGGTCAAATCTGTCATTGAAGGCTTATGGTGTCTGTCGAATGTTCAAAGAAGATTCGACGGAGCAGTGAAACTGTACGACGCTGCAATCATACATTTCCGGTCGAATGTTCCGCCCACAAGCTATAGAAGAATTTTAATGTTGTATGACTAGTAATAATTATATTTATTCATTACTATTACTAGTCAACCAACATTAGAATTCTTCTATAGCCTATGGGCGGATGCATTTGACCGGAAATGTACGATTGCAGCGTCGTACAGTTTTGCTGCACCGTCGAATCTTCTAACTTTCGATGCTTTGTTGAATCTTCGTCATTCTAGCTATTTTACTGCTCCTCCTCTTTGGTTACAATCAGCCAATAACATTCATCATCAACTTTATTTTTATTTTACTTCCCCCACCCAATTCCAGCAGTGATCTTTTCTCTCTATGTCGAATCTTTTCTCTATAATAACAAATCTTTTCTCTCCTATGTCGAATCTTTTCTCTCCTATGTCGAATATTTTCTCTCTATAATGTCGAATCTTTTCTCTCCTATGTCGAATCTTTTCTCTCCTATGTCGAATCTTTTCTCTCCTATGTCGAATCTTTTCTCTCCTATGTCAAATCTTTCTCTCCTATGTCGAATCTTTTCTCTCTATGATGTTGAATCTTTTCTCTCCTATGTAGAATAATCTTGGACTAATAGAGTTAAGGTTAGGCACATTCGACCACAGGTTCGATAGACACAGATTGTTATTGTCAGCGTCACGTCGAATCTCCTATCTATATCGAACTGTTGTAGCAACAAAAACGAAAATAAAGCATTTGTTTATGTCGGATCTTTCGGTTTTCGGATTCTGTGCTTTCGTTTTCGTTTATTAAAAGGATAACGAAAATAGCTGAAATTCGGACGAAAATGCATTCGGACGAAAACGAATGCACATGTCTACATACTATGAGACCTAGCAAAATGAAACAATTCAATGGACAATGTATAAGGTTTTTTCAACAAATCCCCATACAAAAAAAGAACCACTCCTCAGTGGTGCATTATGCAAACAGTGACAATTCTCAAAACACGCCCTGTGATTGATCACACATTCAATACAAAACATGCCAATTAAGTAAGAAAACTACATTAGGCTATTTATTATTTATTATTGCTTAAATAGCCAACATCAGTCTATCTAGCAGCTTGATACTGTTAGCAGTTAATAATGTTGAATGGTATAATAAACCAATACACATACTGCCAGCCTGAGGTTATTTACTCTGAATATATAAAATTGGTATCATTGCTCTCTTTTTAGCCTGGCATATTAGTATGAAGAAAGAAACATCTGTCAATGGGATAAATAAAAAGAAGAGTATTGCATCCCTCATTTTCATAAAAGAAAGTTGACATTGCTCACATAATCAATACTCAGTACTGTGAAGGAATGCCAAAGGTGACATAATATCAATGCAATACTAGACACTAGTTTACAGATTCTGACAGCGAAAGAGAACAATTTCAATGGCCATCGCCCACTTTCCACACAGCTGACAATGTAACACTTATCCATCTCTGCCAGGGCATCAATCTTATACTTTCAAACCTTCCGAAGATGCAATCCATTGTTCTCATCAGTTCTTCCACTATTTGCCTTATACAAACAGCCAGTAGAACACCACCAGTACCGGCTGGGGTATTTCATGTAATAATTTCAGTTCTGGCCTATTACTTACTAAGCTACCTCCGAAGTTAGCCCTCCATTCAGACCCCTTTTATTCTTACTATATAGCATACCATGGGGCTTCCCCATACTCCCATTTTGAACGGAGTTTGGACCTCTAGAATAATCAGTATAATTTATATAATATAATCAGTATTAATAGCATGTCCACCCCAGCCATGGCAACAGCTATGTCACAACAAATACTTATGAGGACCCTCTGTACAGAAAAATGAAAGGCATGGTTTCGTTTTGTGACATAACAGATATATATTAGATATTTCACCTGAAGCTTCTCCAAATCTAGGACAGATATGTGTGCTGAGCGGTCCCATAGCTTGAGACTGACTGCAAGCATAGGCATAGGTGGGGTGGGGGAGGGGATAGCCAGGAGTGCCTTTACACACCCTAATCATTCTATGTGGTGCTGACTACCCCTACTGCCCAGGCTTCCCCCCATGTTGCCCCCCCCCCCCACCGGAGTGCTGCTGGCTTCCCTCCTCTTTCCTCTTCTGCTGCTGGGAATGTTTTGGGATGTAGAGCGGAGGGATAGTCAATATGTAATTTGCTGACCCCTTCCTTTTCTAAATGAACACAGTAAACACACTCACCCACTGTGTTCATTCATAACTGAAGCATAATAAACTGTGTTTACTGTGCTTCAGTTTGTGAATGAACAGGATGCCGCTCAGCACAGATCACTTCCCATACATTCATTGCCCCATGCAGCTGAGGCTGCAGAGAAAGTCATGCGTGTTTGAGCTTTGGGGTGCACACCCTAATGCAATAGGCTGTGCACACCTATGACTGCAAGTAAAGGTCACTCTAATGCCCAGTGATCACACAGCATAAATATAAGAGAGTGAGGTGCATACAATGTCAAAAAGCTAAGATTTGGTAAAGCTGTCATGAAGGAATGGTGTTAGGCATCATGGCAGTGTTATAAGTAACTAGCTTGGTAGCAACAATTAAAGGATACAATTATTTTAACACCGCAGTAACTGTGTAGGTATTTTCATCCCTTATTCTAAACAGTATTACCCATTCTGGTAACATGGCATTACTATAGGACTATAGTGACATTCTGACAGTATGGTATCTTTCTGGCTATAGTTGCTGTAGCTTTGCTAATTTGGAACTTCTTTACACCTGGCAGTAAAGTTTTATGTATATTACAAATTAGTATAAGAGTATATGTTTTTTCTGCCCAGGGTCCCATTCCTTCTAAAACTGGCCCTACTTACTCAGAGGGATACCCTGTTTTGATTAATGGAGAGCCTAATGGTAAGGAAGGGTGTTGCTTGAAAAAAATTTGTGAGGCTCAATAAGTGTAATGGGCATAGTAGAACAGAAAATGTGAAACTCTAAGCTTTTTGGTGCTGTCTTAATAAATCAACTTAATTTTATCTTTTGATTACAAGTACTGTATATACTCTATAAACATGCCATTTATTAACATATACAAACATACAGTACTTTTGTTAAAAAAAATACCTGCAACTTTACCTTAAAATGTAATGCTATAATATTTATCTTTAAAAAAATTCACACAACTTATTAGCACATCTTTGAAATATAAAACCTTTTAATTCAACTCCTTTCACACCATCTATTTTGTTATGCAGCCAAATAAGCTGTGTTCCTTTTTGGAAATAAGAAATGTTCTTGAGTTTAAGAAAAAAAAAACATTGCAGAATGTTAAGCTTTTAGAATTAAATTTAAACCATCCATGGGAATTAATCATTTGTCAACAGAAATAAAGTTAAAAGGAAAAGAAAATTGTGTTAACTTACTAAATGTAATAATTATGACCAAAGAGGTAGACATGGGCAGGCCATAGCAAGGTACAGGATTCACTTTGTCCTAGAATTAGTGAGCAAACCACTGTATATTTTGGCCATAGATGTTTACAAGCGACCCACTGAGTGAGTGAGCAGCCGCTAAAGATAGAGCTACAAGGGGAAGGCCATGGGTACATGACAATAGAGTCAGAAAGTATTGGAATTCAAAAAAGGCCCTCACAACATGTGCTTAAAGTGGTTGTAAACCCTTACAGACCACTTAGACCTACAGGTAAGCCTAGATTAAGGCTTACCTGTAGGTACAAGAAATATCTCCTAAACCTACACGGTTTAGAAGATATTTGCAAAAGACAGGCACCGATGTCTACGGCGCATTGAGCGTGCCGCTACTAACGACGATCATACCGTTAGTGGCGGCACCCGCGTGCATGCGTGGGAGTGACGTCATTGCGGCTCTGGCCAGTCACAGCGCCGGAGCCGCGATACAAGGAAGACACTCGAGGAGAGATGGCGGCGATGGAGGAGAGGAACAAGCACCTCTGCGGGGGCTTCAATCTCAGGTAAGTAATTCATAATGAGCTAGTATACTATGCATACTAGCTCATTATGCCTTTGTCTTGCAGGGTGTATTTTTCTTTCTCTTTGTGGGTTTACTTCATCTTTAAACCAAAAAGCAGACTCAATATCCATAGTTTTGAAAACTGGATAGTTGGCTACATTATTCACACACAACTTTTAGAGAGACTACAGTCTATCAAGGTGCTACCTGGTCAGTGTACAATTCTGCTAAGAAGCATAAACTTCATAAACTGACCTGCCTCCTTGCCCTCTGTCCAAGCATGTGCTCTGATCAGTAGTTGGTCTCCACAAAAGGGCACATTTTGGTCCTGTCACCACTGACTGACTGATAAGCCCTCCAAATAAACTCACAAGTAACACCTCTAACAGGAATTTGGGGCTATTCTTGTATTTTGTGGAACCCGTATAATAGCATAAGTTGTACAGGTAATATATCTTACTCTGGCAACATAAAAAAACAATTGTATTGCTACACTCATAAAACAATGTTTGATTTTGCTGTAGTGCTCTAACACTTTGCATTTTAACAAACGGCAATGTTTCTTACCAGTATATACAGTATATTGTTGTTTTCATTGAATATTTATGTTTTGTTCAGGTCGCACTGTGTATAATTTATTTTATTGTAACTACTATTTGTGCTCCCATGTTGCTATTTGCCTCTGTACTGAGTAAATCTGCTGTCCTTGCCCATTGTTGTCATATCTCAGTGCCAATATACAGCATGAGCATCTCAGCTATCACAGACACTTCATTTAAACCATTAATATATGCAACAAGTTTCCCCCATCCTATATCTTGATTCAAAGGCAGTGGGTATGGCACATGAGCTCTCGGGAGGTACAAGCACTATAATAAATTCCATGCCACATTCTGACACTCTTTTTGAATAACAATTCTGTGGATTTTCTGCCTACAGGGTTCTTAAGATCTTCCAAACTTATTTGGATTCTATAGCCGAATAAGTGAAAAACCCCAGAAGCTAAACACACAATAAACAAGGTCACCAGGAGCTGGAACTAGCACGAAGGACAACTGTATGTGAAAGCAATTGGCTTTTCAGTTTATGGACATGCAGTACAACTGTTAATCATCTGGGAATATTACTTTAGCTTTTGCACAGGTTTACAAAGTACAAATGTTGCTTTAGAATAAAATATGTGTCTAGCTGAAATTTTAACTCTTCATCTCAAACATGCTCAGCATATGCAAGAAAGAGTATGTATCAGCTTTTGTACTAAAGTCAAGTCCATCAAAGTTTATGGGTGACACAAAAGGGCTTGTTTACAAAACTGAAATAGATTCTGTTGTAAAATAACAAATGACCCCTTGCACTACTTTATTGGTTTACAAAAGGGTTACATTTTTTGTAAGGTTCTTTTGGTGTGGAGGGGGGTCTGTACTGGGGAGATTTCCTCTCACTTTCTATCAGGCTGCCAGTGTGTCACAGGGAGAGGAAGTGATGTAGAATTCAGATTCAATGGAGAAATAACATCTAAAAATATACAAATTTTGTTGAAACACGGGGAAGGATTTTAGACTACCTAACAAATCACAGCACACATTAAAATGATCTAGTATTTTATCAATAAGGGAAAAAAACAGATTAATCTAATGTCAAGCTTCCAATGCCTCCTGACTTGACATGAAGCTTCATTTTAGAAGCAAAGCGTCGCTAACGCTTCATGTTTTGATAATGTAAACAGCACTGTGTGCTGTACTGTACATTGTATCATTTGCATAGGTGTGTGAGAGGCATTATTATTGCCCCTCAAATGCCTGCTTTTAATGCCAGTGGGAACTTAGCCTAATTTTTCAACATCCCTAGCTGCTGTTAAGTGGAGGCGGGAGAAGGGTCCTTTGCCCTTTAGCGCCAATCAGAATTACTTAAAACTTATCCAGAGCCTTCTTTACTTTGCTCCAGCAAATGGGACAGCAGAAAAGTGACAGTAAATAGCAGAGAGCCTTGTGACCTGTGTGTGACGCATTGAGAAAGTCCATAATAGTGATGGGCCAATATTAACGTACAGTGGAAGGGAAGTCCTGGAGCTTTACCCAATTATAGTGGCCCATCATTTCTGCAGAATGGGAAGGGAAGGGGGGAGGGGGGAAGGGCTGGAAGCTTTTGCAGGTATGTGCAGTCAAACCAAATAACCTGCCATTCATACCTAACCAGAGTAATTACCTGAAAACATTATGAGAGTTTGGGATATCATATACAGAACTAAAATAAATATCACATTTTAAACATACTTCTGTTTCAACAAATGTGTGGGGTACAGTTTGGTAATACTTGTTGACTTTTAGGTTATATTGAAATACTCACAGGCGCTCCTTTCTCTCCTGCTGGTCCCGGTGGGCCCTGAGGACCAGGTCTTCCTGGTAGACCAATTGGCCCAGCAGTGCCTGCAGCTCCTCTTTCTCCAGCAGAACCCTAGAGGATAAAATTAAGACCTTCAGTTATTCAATTATTTCATAAGTGTACACTGTCAGTTGGTTTTCTGCATTGTCTTTTATGAAACTATTTGCAAGGCTAATAAGTATTTTAAATTATAACCAAAGTCACAACTTTTTTAGTAAAGGATAGAGTAAATAAGGATCAGGTTGTTATTGCTGTCTGTGCTCCTCTTAAAGAGACTCTCCCTCTTTGTTTGTCCTGTTTACTGTTATCACCAAGAGAGAAAGTGAAAGAAAAGCCTTTGGGTTGTCAACAGGAATAGAGGGGAAATCTTCCAATGGGGACACTAGTTCCAGTTGGTGTTAACCAGGGATTTCTTTACTTTTAAAAATTCCTGTTTTGGCTACAGGGAAGGAAGTGAATGGAAATATCCGTAATGGGACACAGTTGGCAAAAAAAAAAAACCCTCCTGTACTTTATTCCCATAAAGTATTTAAATAAAAATTACTTTAAATGCATATATATATATATATATATTTGTTATGTTATACTTCCCTGCTCTGTGGGATGGTATTGCACAGAGTAGGCGGAAAAAACCTTCTCTTCTGGGGTCCTCTGCCTGTGTGCTCTGCTCCTCCTCTTCTCAGTGTGCTCCCATAGGAAGTCACTTTCTATGGTGGCACACCTGCAGGCTCACTCCCAAGCCTGACTGTGTGTGTCTATTGACACACACCGTGTAGCTCAGCCCTTCCCCTGCTTCCTCCTCACAGCATTTGATTTACATCAACAGGAGCCAATGGCTCCTGCTTCTGTCTTTGTGCCTGTGAGAGGGGAGAGAGAGAACCAACACTGCTACAGACGGGAAGGTAAGTATTTGGGAGATGAATGTAACAACTAGTGGAAGGTGTTTTACTTTATTGCAGGTAAAGCATTAGGTAAAACCCCAACAACTTTAATTCTACTTTAAGGAAACCCTGTGCTGGGGGAAGTAAAAAGGCCACCACTGTTGTGCTTTTTTAAATACTGCTTGTCTGGCTTTCTCTGGCTTCAATATTTTATGATTTGCTGACCTGGTCCAGGCACGCAGCAAGCAAAGTAAAGTTAGGGTCATCCTAATTTGCATGCTTCTTGCTGTTAAGTGAGTCAGAAAATATTGAAGCCATTAGATCATCATGAAAGTCAGGGATCTAGCTCTTCTCATAAGGAGCATTTAGCAATGGCAGTCTACCTATTTACTTAGTACAGCTTTTGTTTAAATATGTTACATGGCTATTGTTTTTTGTCAGTTTAGCAGACTACATTGTTACCCTTCAGTCGCAGGACACTTCTTTATCCTGGAATATCTACTATGACTGAAAATCCATTGGGGCATGATTTATTGCCCAGACAATGTCTTGCTCCATCCTTTTGACTATTTTGCTGTAGCTTACATATAATTTATTATTGGCTTTACAGGGTGTATTAGTAAGCTTGTCTATGTATATTTGGTAGACTTATTTTCTAAATGATTTAAAATATGTAATTATTGTCTTAACTTTTACCACCATTTTCAGAATAGTCCTTTTTTATCTAATAATTATAGCTCAACAAAAACTCCTGAAAAAAAAAATCTTTCATGTCCTTTTTTTACAAGCTTTCATTTAGCTGTATGAAATATGCTAACTTTGGTTTATCTAGCTAATTTCTTTCATAGATGAATCTGAACATTTTAACAAGTTTAACATTTGGCCAAATTTAAATATGAAGCTCTTTGATTAGCCACCTGACCACATAAAAATTATCTGAATCTAGAGATACAAAGCAGACCGAAATCTCTCCATAACTTTCATGTGGTGCATATGCTTTATGTGTAAAAAAAACAAACAAATACAGCTTTTTTTTATTAACTGGGTACTGGTAAAACCTCTAAAATGTACCATAGATTATCCAGGATTCTACCATATATATCATAAAAATAACCATAAGATGTCATATAGCTATGGCCGCTAATGAAGCCAGCGATCTAGTGAAGTAAGGTGATGACATTCAGCAGCTTCAGAACATGTGGCATGGCCACAGACCATCTTCCCAACCTTTTATCTTCCACAACATCATAAGATAAAATTGGTACATGCTAACACAGGTATGGTTGGAATGGTTTGTCATCACAGTTTTTTGTAGCCATGTACTAAAATATTAAAATATGTGTGATTTTTTTTAAGTTAAAATCAATTACCATATGCTTCATTAATCACAGAGAAAGTAGTACTTACAATTGGACCAGGTGGACCCTGTGGACCTTCTCCACCTTTCAATCCTCCAGGACCCTGTAACAAAAAAGGGAAATGGGAGTTATCTAAAATCAACTAGATATGCAAAGAAAACATTTCTATCAAAAGGTGAAGTGATGTGATAAAAATAATAAACTCTAGCATGTCTAGAAAGGGAATATGTGAATGTTTTAAAGCGTAACTATAATGGGTATGAGCCAATTCTATTTTAGCTGTTTTTTTTATTTATTACAGGTATTTATATAACACCAACAAACTACAGAGTGCTTTAACATACTTTACATTACCATCAGTCCCCTGCCCTCAAGACGCTTGCAATCTAAGGTTCTTTTCTCACATGCATAAACATACAATGGTTAACTTAGAAAGAAGCTAATTAACCTACCAGCATGTCTATGATTGTGGGAGGAAACTCACACAAGCATAGGGAGAATACATGACCCAGGAACCCCAGTGCTACAAGGCCAACGTGCTAACAACTAAGCAACTGTACTGCCTTATTGTTTAATTTTGAACATTTTAAATTGTTGTTTAATATTTATTTTATACAATATCCAAACAGTTAATATTTGACAAAGGTTTCCATAACACTATGGCACTATGGGTTAGCTAAGTAAATAGTAAGGCAAAGGAAGATTGATTTGAGGCTCCCTTTGACTAGTTAAAACCTCTATCTGATATGATAAGAGTCACAGCTGTAATGAGAAAACAGACTTCTTTCAGCACAGCTGAGATTGGTAATGCTTCACATGTGAATAGGAGAATACAACACCACCTGCTGGCGGCACATAAGACTACATACTAGTTGTATGCAGTATTTTATATTTACCTGACTAAAACAAAAATGTTTGCAAAACCCCTGCCAGTGTACAAAAAGAAGAATATATGTATTTGCCACTGTACATTTAACTGTACAGTGTTTTCCTTTTAGGTAAAATGTTGTTCTCTGAATGCACCTGGAAACCATTAAAAGATAATAAATAATGTTGCTGCATTTCTACAGTAATAATTTCCTTCATAATGATCAGGAGCAGATTTGTGGAAAGCCACATCATGGCACGAGGATGCAGATTCTCCCTTACTTCATTATTTTATTTTAAATATTCAAGTGAAAAAGTCAGTAAATGAACATATTAATAATGGCATGTTCAGTTATTTACATTATTTTCATTATTCGATGTGTATAAAACTATATGGCCACCAAATATGTAGTTATATACACAAAAACACTAAATTAATGGGCATATAAATAACAGCTATTCCTTGCTGTATCCACAGAATGTCTACAATGATGACTTTAAAAAATTTAGGTAACTAAATAATCATTAATATTTAAAAAAACTACTCACTTGAATTTTGACCTGCTCTCATTCTTCCCATACTCAATTCTGCTACCACACAAATCACTGTAGCTCATACTTCCGATTAATGGAAGAAGAACATGCATAGTTAAACACTCCCTTTACTTTTATTCATAAGAATAGGAAAGTGTCATCCCTAGTAGCCTACTTGTCTTGCACAGTAGTCTATCAACAAGCTGAAAAATCAGCGTGTGTCTTAACAAGCATTTGCAACATTTATGCTCCCAAGTGAAGCCCTATCCTTCCCAGTCATTGGGCCATTAAAATTCAATCTGCCAACCATGAGTTGCATCACAATAAATATTATATACACATATCCAAATATATATATAATATTTTTAATTTTACTGAACATTTTTTTTTTGCAGAACCTTTTGATCGATAGTAGGTGAAAAATGTTTTTCATTTTGTATTTGGGATCTCATACATCATCAGTGGCAGATAACTTAGCATTCTAGTTCTGTGTTTATTTAGCAGTTTTTATTTTCAGTTGCTAGAATTTTTTGGTAAATTCAGTTTCACTCATAGACAAAAAACTAATACTGATGACTTCACAAAATAATGCATAAGAATGTCATTACCTATAACTCATAAAGCACACATATAAGGGTAATATATCAGGGATTGCTTGGTAAACCATGTTAAATAACTCTAAATGTTGCAAGTGAAACTATGGGATGCAACTTCAACTATCCTAGTCTAAGACTATTGGATCCCAAGCTTCAGTAGTAGCCCAACTGACTTAGGCTGAGCCCCCAATGCCTAGACAACAGATTCTTCATTGCTAGAATACATAAACAATTTTACAAACTGTGCTAAGGTCAGAAGTAGGCAACTGAAACTACTGCATGATAACAAAGACTAATAGCATAGCACAAACAGCTGTCTGTAATAAATAAGGAAATTGCTGTATGCACAATATCAACATGCTCAACATGAGTCAAAGTACTTTCTTAAATAAGGGTCCAGCATTATGAAGGTATTGTACTTGAAAAATCTTCTAAACTGTGAAGTCGCTACAAACTAAGACGTAGCTGAATTTGACCTTTCTATGATCCATCATTCATTTTATGCCCTTTTTCTATGTTATGGTGCATTTTATTACCTGGGCTCCAGGAAGACCTCTCTCTCCAGGAAATCCACGTAGACCTGCTGGACCATCTTTACCCGTGACCCCTTGAGGACCAGGATCTCCCTGTTAATCAAGGAATATGTTGAATAACATTGATACATCTTAGTTTTGTCAGCTATGCAACCTACAGCCACATTATCTATCAAAGCAGTAGATTCTGGTTTTATAAAAAGGATTATTTACAAAATAATATCACCCAGCACAGAAAACATTATTGTAAAATAAATGTTACTAACCATTCTACACAATTAATACATAATGGGGCAGCAAACACCACAGCTTCTTTTCACAAGAAGCTCAAACCAACCTTTGCACCCTCTTTTCCAGCTGATCCAGGTAAGCCTTGTTCTCCAGGTGGGCCAGGAGGTCCAGGATGACCTCTCTCACCAATAGGACCTGTTTCTCCAGTTGGACCCTGCAAACAAATGTAACAAATGCATTAGACCGATTTGCTGTATCGTGATAATAATTATCACTTTGGAATCAAGTGATAATGGATAGAAGCTGACATTAAATGTTAGTAAAAAGCAACTTCAAAATGTGTTAGAAATTTGGTAATTTATTGCAATGACAAGTATTCAAGAAATGTTTTACGGCCCTTTCACACGTGCGGACCGGACCGTATGTCAGTTTTTCATCCACCCGTTTACAGATGAAAAATGGACATACATTTATCCCTATGGGAAAGCGGGTGTCAGCGGATGAACATCCGCTGACACCCGATCTCATCCGTGTCCGCTATGCTCCGTTTCTGCAGACGGAGGAAAATCCTAATTTTCCATCCATCTGCGGTTTGGATCTGATGAACACAGACAGACGGTTCGTGTTCATTCGATCCGCCCATAGAGGAGAGCGGAGATCTGACAGGGCGGTCCCTGCACAGTGTGCAGGGACCGCCCTGTCATCTGCCGGCTCAGCGGGGATCAACGGAGCGATCTTCGCTGACCAAGCGGATGTTCACGGGGCGGATTATCATGGGATCCGCCCGTGTGAAAGTGCCCTTAATGTAAAAAGGAACGTGGAAGGAAAGAGAGGCAATAAGATAAGGAAATTATTGATACTCACCTGTGGACCTACAACACCTCCAGGACCTGGGGGACCAGTTTTTCCTTGGAAACCCTGAAGAAGTGAAGAATATAGATTACAGTTCATAACTATTTCTTAAGTTCACCAGGACATACATTGGACCAAACATATTCTAAATAGCCCTAGGTATAAAGACCTGCTACTCCAAGGTGAAAGGAATGAACAGCATCCCAGGAGAAAGCCTAACGATAACCACACCTATAATGGATATGGACCCTGTAGATTTACTAGATTTGGTTTCCTGTACAAATTGTCTCAACCTACTCAGTAATGTATTTAGAGCTTAAAGCAGAACTAAACCCTTCAATTTAACAGGTTCAAAAAACAGTTACATTGTATATAATGTAACTGTCACATTGGTTGTACTGTCAATCAAACTGGCAAGCCATCAAAGGACTGGTGTCATAACTGATCACATGTGCAGCATCATAGCAGTTGGCTGATAGGTTTAGTTCCACTTTAACTTACTGTACAGAAAAATTGACTCTAAGAGCTTCTAATGCATTAGTGATATCATACTGCTTCTACTTACCAAATCTCCGACAGTTAAAGTGCGTGCTAGCAAGCTGAAGCACATCTAGCTGGTGCCAAGCTGCATGTTCTCTGTCAGCGTGGCATAAAATGCAGCTTGGTATAAGAAGAGGTAATACAATAAATAGCAACTCATTTGCCTAAAAATAATAGATTATGACAGCTTTGGGGTAAATGCTATCAAACACATGATAAGGAGAGCATAGCTATTTGTTGTTAGAGAGCAATCAAATCCATTCTGTTAATAGAGTGCAGCATAATGAGAAACACAGTGCACTATCATTTCTCATTCTACTGGCAATTGTAATGGACACGCAATTCACTATCTCATGTTAGGCAATAAGGAGGCAAAAAGGGAAAATAATTGGTTAGAAAAAAAAAGTAAAAATCTAAAGGCTAATCAGTTAAATTTTCCAAATAACAACTTACAATGTCCCTGTCAACTGTGCAGAAAGGGGCAGCCATCCTGTGCCCTGAAGCACTAAATGTCAAGGCCACTAAACTAAGAATTCACCTAACTGTAAGTTATAAATATTACTCATACATGGGGGTTGATTTACTAAAAGTGGAAGATGCTAAATCTGGTGCAGCTGTGCATGGTAGCCAATCAGCTTCTAATGTCTGCTTGTTCAATTAAGTTTTGGGCATAAAACCTAGAAGATGTTTTGTTTCTTTGCAGAACTGCGACAGATTTTGCAATCTCCAGTTTTAGTAAACCAAAATTTGTTATTTTATCAGGATTTCTGTCTTTCTCTGCTATTCATATCATGTTTGGGGATCTAAATTTTGTTTAGCTAGATTTTAGCTGAAGTCCTAGAGCTTCATTTACAAACCTACATTGTTTTTCACCTCAAACTGAGAATTAGTTTATGGAGATTAAAGGCAATAGACTCACTGTAACTGAGGTAAGCATAAACTTGTAGGCTTCTAATTGGTAGGCCATCAAGACAAAGAGAGTTCTAAATCTATGCACTATGGCAGGTGACATACTGTCTTCAGTAGCATGTAGTCAAAAGGGGTGTAGCCTTTGTCAAGGTGCAGCATCTTTGCATTGCTGACTAAACACAGCCATGAGGTTGACCAAGTTATAAGCATTCTATAGTAACTACAAAATGTATAGAGGGATAAGATTTATATCCAGAGGTAAGAAGATAATTATCTGTTTATTGAACATATTTACAAGAATGCAGACGTTCTATATCCACTAAATATTTGTATGCTACATATAACTAATGGTGAACATGTAACATAACTGAAAGCCTACCAATCTGAATTATGTTATCTAGGGATGCTATATTATTTGTAATGTCTGTTTATTGAAGTATTAAGCATTGCAATCTTGCTTGGCTAGCTATTATTTCTCAACATATTTGGTCCTCTGTGCATATATAATACTATAATTATATCCCTATTCAGCTGATGGACATGAGATAATCACTGGGGAGAAAATTGCTGGTTTAACCTCACTGAGAGGCTTGTTATAGAGTTGGAAGAATATTTATTGGATATGAAAGACACCCTGGATTTCAGCAAGCTGTTAAATTAAAACTACATCTCCAGCAGTGCAGCAAATATGTGGTAACAGCTACTGAAATGTATTATCAGGTTTGTGGAGCTGTAATGATTATGATTAAAATTGTATGGATAACTGAAATAAAGCAAGCACCAGAAGTAAGCTAATAAAGTAAAAAAAATAACACTTTTTTGGGATGAAACAGTGACGTTATTCTTTGTTAAAATATGTATTTTTTCACTAAGCACCAGGACCCAATTAACAACTAACGTTATATTTCTAGCACTGGTAAAATTGCCACTGATAGTGGGGGTCATCCAGAGCCTTCCCAATGTATGGTGGCCCTCGAGAAACAAGAATGTTATCAAGCTGTGGCTGTGATTGGATTGAATTAAACTATATCTAAAACTTGCACTATTTTCATTTTGGACATAATAGGAAAAGGTTTTATTTTCCATGTGTGATCCATTGAAGAGAATTATATATTTTTTTTTTTTTTTTTTTGCTAATAGACCCAACAGGAAGTGAGGGGTGATTTTTCCAAAGAAAGGGAAATACCCTTCCCTTCACCAAAACAAGTGAAGATTTCACACCAATTCTTGTTCTGGTGACAACTCAAAATGTTGATTTTCTTCTACCTTCAGTCCAGGTGACAGTGGTCACCAGGGCCAAAATTGAAAGCGGGTTTCGCCAACAGAGACAAAGTCCTTCTCTACTCATTTGAAAACTAATAAACATTGGGCTTTGATTAAACTTTAACTACTCTGAGCCCAGTTATGTAAAGGTACACTGATATTCTCAAGTCCAAGACTATATCCTTTGCACAGCTATTTGTCTATGTGTAAATTGCATAACTTTTAGTTCTATTCAGCCTTTTCACAATATTATGAATATTCCTACTATATTTAAAAGGAAACCATCATCAAAATATCAAATTCTTAAACTGCGTCCAAGTTAACCTCTTTGATGAATATTTTTACAGTGTAAATGGTATATCTTCTCTATACTATTTTGAGATTGGCTTTTACAGAGGAAAAATTAATCAGACACTCAATGTTCAGCAAGACAACCAAATGGTTTTCTAAGAATGAATGTCCACCGTTTCAACAAACACGTTAGCTGAAAGCAATGAAACAGATGAATGGAGAAATTCTAAAATTGTGAATGTATTAAAAATATGTGTGCGAAAATATTCTTTGTATTTTAGTTGTATCATACAACTTGCTACTTATGATGCTCTTGTCACATGTAAAGAGCACCAAAATAACAAATGACAGACCAGTTTGGACGGATCAGTGGAATTGTGTATAAAATAAAAAAATAACAGAGATCACTGTGATGATAGTTTCCTTTAGGAATATACAATAACTGTGAAAAAAAAACAAAAAAACAATTAAAGATTTTAGGTGGGGCTAAAGCAAATAGTGATGATCCTGAGATGCACCTGCAAGGAAAGTAGTGGGTGAAAGCAGCACAGGCAACATATTCAATGAAGAAGCAAATGGTTAGTGTTATTTGCTTTCTGCCATATTTGTGAAGCAATTCTATGAACATATCTGCAGCAAATTTAATAGCCGAGCCATTAATGGCAGATGCTTTGGAGATCAATGATCCTGTATAAATTAATTATCTAGAAAATGAGTAGAGTATTGGTTCTCAAACTATCTTTGCAAAACAGTGTATCTAGTTATACATTCTAAAATATATACATGAAACCCAACTTCACCATTCTACAAAACTGAAAACTGTAACAGAATATTAATATTCTAAGTAAGTAAAGTCTATTTTTAATGTAATTTGATAATTATTGTGTCTAATGTAAAATGTTACAATTTGACTGTGTACTATAAAACTATAGACAGGTCTGTCTGTGTCTAGAGAAGGCTGTGTCTATAAATACTGATGTCTAAAGGTATGTTGTATACAGTCTGCTGTATTCAGCAGACACAACTTTGACTCCAATTACCACAATAGCAGTAAAATGTTTAGTATCTCTCCCTGAGCACAGTTTGTACTTCAAGAGCCTCCAGCGTAATTACAAATGCTCCCACAAAGGTAAACTTTGATTTTACAAAAAGTCTATTACATTCTAGCCAAATAGTTACATTCATACATGTGTTGATTTGTCCTAGACCAGAATTTGGATTGAACGCGATTCTCAACCCTTTGAAGGGCATTGTGGTTACTGGAGTCAGAACTACTCTAATGTCTAAAGAAGAATATTCTCTATGCTGTGATGCTTAATATTCTGCAAATGTACACTGATAGCCTCTAGATCTTCCCAAATATTTTCCAGATCCATTTAACTGTGCTGAATTAATACAATGATATAAAAATGCTTTTCACCATATAATTAATTCAGCTAGGCCACCTAGAAATGGAAAATCAATAAGGGAAAAAGTAGAAAACTATTATGTTTTGATTGTGCTTAAAGTAAACCTTTACAGAGGACATGGATGCTGCCATTGCTAACTCACATTCTTCCATTGCTAGCTCTTGCTTGCCATATTTACCCTCTGACTGCAATACATTGTGTCCTTTGGAACAAGTATGCAAACAAGGATTTCTGACTTTATTCTGACTTTACAGATATGTATACTTGTTCCAGGTCAAGGACTCAAACTTTATTACACTTAGCCGGTCATTGTACTAACCAAAAACTAGCATCTTCAGAAGGGAATTGGCAATGGCAGCCCATTGTGTTTCTCAGGAAAGGTTTGCTTCAGTCATGTTGGAAGAAAGCTAATTAAACAGCCCACAGAACTAAACACAGGTATAGCAATGAGGGTTATTTTAATCAGCAGCCTTCATAGTCAACATATGAGTATTTACAACTGTTTGACACCCACCCTTCTGAACTAAATTGCGTGCTACTTGCTATAAACAAGTCTAACCAGGTATGAGAACACATCTGCCTTGTAATCTGTGGTGAGTCTTCCCATACCTGTCCAGGAATGTGTAGAGAAAGTAGCTCTCAGAAAGTGACATGGGTGTGGAACAGCTGACAATCAACAGATAGATTAAAATACTTACAGTCTCACCACGCTGTCCAGGGTGGCCGGGCAACCCATCCTTTCCAGGAGGCCCCTTAAATAGACAAAAAATGAAGTTAGAGGGTCCAAAAAAGTACTTCAATTTGTTAATCAATGATAAATACAAAGAAAAAAACAGATTGACCAGACTGCTACATGTGACTGCAAGTTTAAAATATAGCGTCACATTCTATGCACTTGACATGCACATCAATTATTTAGCGCAGGTCAGCAGATTTTTAATTGCTGCTAACGGGGCAGTATATTACATGCAAACCTAAAGAACCATTTCAAACAACATGTTAACTCATTTCTCGAATTCATAATACTATTAGGGATTTGCAAATAGTTCACTCAGTTTAACATAATCTGAGTGTTATATTTATTTTGTCTGCAGGTTCTCATCACATTGTGCTGTGCCATTGTCCTCTCTCCTGAGCAACATCAAGACACATACAATGGGTAAGAGTTCCAGGTAAGTCAGTTTTATACATTGCTGCTGTTTAGTACACTGCAACTGTAAGTGTGCAAATCAGGGATGGAAAGGTAAGGAGTGTCCCATATTTGTCTTTGAAAGTGCAATTTTAAATTTTCACTGTAATGTAATTTTATCTTATATCACCTCTACTATATTCACTCACTGCATGCATTGAAATCATCACAGAAATGTTCATTCTGTGATCTTCTACTATGCATAAGATAAATACATGTTGAATATATGACTTATGTTGATGTGTATCTTCACACTCTGCCTTAATTATATATGCTAACAACTTTATATTATAAATATTAAGATGAGAGGCAGTAATGACATTTTTAAGCAATGTTTCTATTAACGTCATAATTAGTACATAATACAATCCCATGTAGCATATTAAAAACAGAATGTACTGGGTAACATAAAAGAATAATAACTTTAAGGAACAGAGTCATTCTATTGCCTCTGCAGCTAACTATGCGTAATGTTCCAAGGCTATTGTCTAATTTTATTAAGTGATTCCAGAGTACCAAATTAATTCAGAAAGGCAGCAGCAATAAATATAAAAATCTGGAGCCACTGAAGCTACAAGCTCATTTCTGTTACATATACAGAGTTTGAACACTCAGATACTTACAGGGGGGCCCTTCGGTCCTGGGAAGCCAACAGGGCCCTGTGGTCCTTGAGGTCCCTGGGATGCAAAGAAAGATAATGGCAATAGTTAATAGGCGAAACACTGCAAACAGTCATTACATTCTATATGCCAGTATGAAAGAAGGTTAGGATAGCAGATGATCAATGTGCTAAGTAAAGGAAAATTATATTATAGTCAACATTTCCCTATTAGCAGTAAATTAGATTGTGCCCTTGGTACTACTGTAATTAGAGTAAATGAAAGATCAAACAACTATAATGTGTATAGCAATGAAGCAGACTGGTACACAGCAGATTTGATGTAAAGCCTTCTATAGTCTGTTCTGCTCTATTAGATTCCTGCATAGCACCATCCCCAGCAAGAATCATTGAAAGTAATAGAGAAGGTAACAGTTTAGATATAAATTTTGTAGATCAAAGTGAAGGATATGATATGCTAATGGTCCAGAAATCCAAGGAAAGGTTGGAAACTGATTGTAAAAGTATTCACTTTGATATAGTTGCTTGACTGTTAAATCACAGAATCTTTAGCACCAACAAGCAAGAGTGAACCAAAGGAAATTGTAAATGGGGCCAGAGACTGACCTTATATTAAAATAACTGAATAAAAAAATACATTTTTGTTTATCATCATATCTCAATATCTAAGCAAAATACTCCATGTTTGTTGAGTAAAAAAAATAATACCTTCTTTGTCATCTATAGGCATTGTGGGGATTCCTATATACCTGATTTTGTTCTCTAAAAACTAAGGTAGGTCACGCCACTCAACTTTCTTAACCACTTGTCCACCGCCCACTGTCAATTGACGGCGGGCGGAGGATACTCTCGTTCTGGGAGGACGTCATAT
The DNA here is from genome assembly GCA_029206835.1 of Rana muscosa. Classification (NCBI taxonomy): domain Eukaryota; kingdom Metazoa; phylum Chordata; class Amphibia; order Anura; family Ranidae; genus Rana; species Rana muscosa. Next base: position 174,181,472 of record CM055120.1, read on the forward strand.
GACGTCCTCCCTTTAAAACGAGCTAGAAGGCGCTGTAAACACAGAGATCCACGTCCTGTGAGGGAGAGGAGGCTGATGGTGTGTCCCTTGTACATAGGGACAACCATCAGTCACCTCCCCCAGTCAGTCCCCTCCCCCCACAGTAAGAACACATTGAGGGAACATATTTAACCCCTTCCCGCCCCCTAGTGGTTAACCCCTTCCCTGCCAATCACATTTATACAGTAATCAATGCATTTTTATAGCAGGGATCGCTGTATAAACGTGAATGGTCCCAAAAATGTGTCAAAAGTGTCCGATGTGTCCGCCGCAATATCGCAGTCACAATAAAAAATCGCAGATCGCCGCCATTACTAATAAAAAAAAATAAAAAAAAAATGCTATAAATCTATCCCCTATTTTGTACACGCTATAACTTTTGCGCAAACCAATCAATACGCGCTTATTGCGATTTTATTTTTTTACCAAAAATATGTAGAAGAATACGTATCGGCCTAAACTGAGGAAAATTTTATTTAAAAAAAAAATGGGTATTTATTATAGCAAAAAGTAAAAAATAGTGTTTTTTTTCCAAACTGGACGCTCTTCTTTTGTTTATAGCGCAAAAAATAAAAACCGCAGAGGTGATCAAATACCACCAAAAGAAAGCTCTATTTGTGGGAAAAAAAGGACACAAATTTTGTTTGGGAGCCACGTTGCACGACCGCGCAATTGTCATTCAAATTGTGACAGCGCTGAAAGCTGAAAAATGGCTTGGGCAGGAAGGGGGTTTTCGTGCACAGTAGGGAGGTGGTTAAAGCATATATAAAACAAAAATGTAATATATTGAAGCTTAACAGTTCTGTAATATATTACAGTGTACTAATTCTATATAGTCTGTAATAGAAAACAAAAGCAGTCACTACATCCAAGGACTGATAAGCTGCAATATATATAACATTTTTGTGGGTTAGCTCTACTACTCTACTATAGATAAAGTGCAAAGGTATGCCCAATATACCACAGAAACAAGTTGGTTTTATAGTAAAAACCTTAATCCCCCCCAGGGCATCCCTTTAGGCTTTGAGCACATTTTGAACACCAGAAATGAAACCCTCACATATTAAATTTTTACTTATGTGTGGCCACATTTAAGTGCAATGTTTGTTTAAAGCAAGCCCATTACATAAACACGGAATAAAATAGCAATGATGGGACTTGAAGTCCATGATTAAAGGTCCTGCTCCTGAATATCATTTCTCATTCTTACCAACTGTCAGTGGCAGCCCATCCATAAGGGGCGCAGGGGTGCCGCCTCCTAATCCATGCGCCCAGCTCATAATCTACATGCAGGGTGCCGGATGCATGGATTTCAATGGGGTTTTTTTTTTTTTTTTTAGGCCTGAGGCTCCAATAAAAGGTGGGCTCGGGCTTGGGTGCAGAGCAATGCATGCAACCCAGTTGTGTGACATTAGCAAATGAATATTCACTTATGTCTTCCTGCTTCTCCTCCTGGCCAATCAAGAAGTGGGTCCTGAGACCTGATTGGCCAGGGAGTCTTAGGACTTCCAACCAATCCGGTCTCAGGACCCACTTCCTGTTCAGCCAGGAGGAGAAGCAACGCCTGTTCGGCCGGGAGGAGAAGCAACCGCCCCGGCTCTTTTCTTTGGCAAGCTGGAGCAAGGAGCAGGCAGAGGGGCAGGAGCCCTAGCCCGGATCCAGCACCACCTCCTCATCTGCCTCCTAAAGTAAGGCCAGTGATCACTGCCTTCCCGTCCGTCTCTCATGCGCGGGGGGGGGCGAGTGAGGGGTCAGGTCTGTTTGCCATCCCCCAAAAACTTTAAGCACCAGCCACCACTGCCAACTGTAAATGAAAAACATACATTTATTTGAATGCAGATTGCCCAATGTTCTTACATTGGTGCTACAATAAATTGGAGACCATTTTTGCAGACCGAGCCTACCCACAGTCCTGGCCCTGGCTTTGTAATCTCATGGACATTATTACAATAAGACCATTTTATTTTTCAATTTGTTAAAGCATTGGTTCACCTTTACAGAAAAAAATTAAAATGTATCTGAAACCGAACACCCTCCCAGACACCTCAGTCCCTGCTATACTGATCTCCATGAATGTTGAGTTATCAGTGCCCAAGCAATCTGGGGATTTAAAATCCCTGCTCCTCTCCCTCTTCTCTGTATAAGGTACGTGGATACAGCTTTTCGTTATACACCATTTGGGACAATGACAGTTCTGTTACTGACAATATTATATATCAGTCTGTATTTTTTGCTTGACCAATACATTTTATCAAAGCAATCCTGATTGGTCAGCACCATCACAGATCATCACTCTGATCCATCCCGTAAGCACTGCACAGAGAAAAGGGAGAAGAGTGGGGATTTCAAATCCCTGTACTGCTGGACCAACTGTTTGGGCACTGACAACTCACCATCCACAGAGGTAAGTACAGCAAGGACAGGGGGAGTGGGGGGGGGTGTACAGTGTTTTTTCAGCTTTGCATTTTTTCTGCATAGGCAAACTAACACTTTAAATACAGGGACACCCTGTAAGAAAATTGGCGTATTCCCAAAATGCTTTTTTTTTTGTGGAGAATAATAAAAATGATTTGGGTTGATTTACTGAAGGCAAAAAGATTAGATTAATCTAAAAGAATCAGCTGTTCACCTGGAAAGTTGCAAATAAGTGTAATTTACCCAATATGCTGTGCCCACAAGGCAAAACCTAAATGCCTACCCCTAGCTTTAATGTACTGCACTTACAAGCACAAACATCATGCTGAAATAATTTAAGACACTTATGTTAAATAGCTGCATCCTGGTATTTCACTTCTGACACTGAAGCAAGGCATAAAAGCAAAAAAATGCAAGGACTTTCATGCCTTTTATGTTTACATACGATATCAAAGGAAAAATAAGGGAGATTTACACTGCATGTATAGATCACACCATTTCAAGCCGCCTTGCTGTGTTAACACTAAAGTCCTGCAGGGAGCTGTAGCTTCACAGTGCCATTGAACAATATGCAGATAATTACAACATTCTGCATTATTATATAGATCGTCTGTTGTGAAGGTTCAGATAATTTTTTCAGAGATATAGAAGACGACATTGCTTTGCAAAACAGAGTCTCAATGTGGGAGAAGAATCAGCAGCAAGTCACAACTACTGTAACTCCTTCATATCCACTGCTGTCTTACCCAAAAGCAATTTCAACACTTACCGTATATATTGGGGTTGGTTTACTAAAACTGGAGAGTGTAAGCTTTGACCAAAAAAAATTGGAATCTGATTGGTTTCTATGCACATCTGCGCCTGATTTTGCACTCTCCAGTCTTAGTACATCAACTCCAATATCTACACACTAAACTATACTACCAATATGCTGTGCCCACAAGGCAAAACCTAAATGCCTACCCCTAGGTTTAATGTACTGCACTTACAAGCACAAACATCATGCTGAAATAATTCAAGACACCTATGTTAAATAGCTGTATTATTGCTGCAACATCAGGTACCCTACTTAGAGAGGTATCTAGAGAAATTAGAAGTGAAGTGGTGTGTTTTTTTTAATAAAGGAGAAAGCAGGCATTTATCTGAGGGTCCACCAAAGCAGAAAGCCCACAAGGAGGTGTGCAAGTTGTGAAACTTACTTTGAAAAGGCTGGAGAGGAGGTTATTTTCACCCTTCTGGTGCTTGAATTGATTTTAAACCCTCTGTTTTTGTAGCATTTTCAGCAGCTGATTTAAACACTTACTGAGTATGCTGCCTCTTCATCTTTTAATCCTTGCCTATGTTCCAGTTTAAGCTGGTGCCATCATGACTGCACCCTTCAGGGTGGCTCCTTTTCTTTTGCAACATCCCATGAAGCCACCCTTGTATGCAGTGAGTTGAGCCTCCCTACACTGTGTAACCAATATAAACACACAGCCCTGTAGCTTAGGATGGCAAGGAAATCCCCTGCTCATCCCTACTCCTCATTTCCCCATGCTAACAGACTGACTGAAGACTGCACTGTCCCCTGTTAACCTTTTCCCATGAAGAACAGAAGTTCTGGGAAGCAGCCATGAGTGACCAGGAGCCAGCAGCATTGAAATCTGTTACCTGCAAGTGCTGGAATAACACATTTAAAGTGGTTGTAAGGGCAAATGTTTTTTACCTTAATGCACTCTCTGCAGTAAGGTTAAAAAGACTTCCAATAACAGCGCCCGCAGCCCCCCAACCACCCAGCCCCCCTGAGCCCTGTATTGATCCAGCACTGTGCGTGGCTTTAGTATTTTTCTTCCCTCTCTGTGCTATCACAAGCTTGGCTGAGAAAAGCAGGAGCCATTGGCCCCTGCTGTTGTAGGTCAAATCATGTAGGGAGGCGTGGGGAGGTGGGGCTCTATAGACACATACAGCCTGGCTCTGGGTCGAGCTTGCATGACTTCCTTCATAGCAGGCTACTTGCTACCAGGTATATAAAATAAATATAAAAGAACTAAGGTTGCGCAACTAAATACAAATACAAAAAAACAAAAATGTTCTGAAAACACAATATGATAATAACTGTATAAAACGTGAATAAACAATATAAATGATGGAGTAAAAATATTGCTCTATACGTCTCTGGGTAATGGATGGTATTTGAACTATATTCCTTAATAATGGCATGCAAAAAAGGATTCAGAGATAGTCCATAAATAACAAAAAGTCCCCAGAAAGAAACAGAAGATTCCAAGGCTCTTCAAAACTGCATAAGTGACTTCAAAACGTTGGAACACCATAGAAGGAGTGATGATATGATAGAAAAGGAATCCACCACCTTATCACTTTTAGGCTGCTTACCGGAAGTTCTGATCCCTGAAAGAGATCAGTCTGAATGGGTGGCTGTTATCCCCGCCAAGGGCTATAATTGGCTCTCCCTGTGCTCTCTGCTCCTCTAGGTTCCAATCTGTTAGTTCACCAGGCAGCTCCGTGGGTCACATAGCGTAATCCAGTATGTAAAAAGCATGCATTATAAAAAATTGCACTTACAGTGTATCGTAGTAAAAACAGCGGTGGTTTAATGTGCGGCCGGCCGGCTCTCACTACCAGGGGCACTGGATGACGACAGGTTTGTCGAAACGATGTAGGGAGGAGCGGCGTGCTGACGTCACCACGATACGAATCCCGGAAGCGACGGGTAGTGAGAGCCGGCCGGCCGCACATTAAACCACCGCTGTTTTTACTACGATACACTGTAAGTGCAATTTTTTATAATAAATGCTTTTTACATACTGGATTACGCTATGGGGTTTTCTCTTTTACCCTAAATGTGACCCACGGAGCTGCCTGGTGAACTAACAGATTGGAACCTAGAGGAACAGAGAGCACAGGGAGAGCCAATTATAGCCCTTGGCGGGGATAACAGCCACCCATTCAGACTGATCTCTTTCAGGGATCAGAACTTCCGGTAAGCAGCCTAAAAGTGATAAGGTGGTGGATTCCTTTTCTATCATATCATCACTCCTTCTATGGTGTTCCAACGTTTTGAAGTCACTTATGCAGTTTTGAAGAGCCTTGGAATCTTCTGTTTCTTTCTGGGGACTTTGTTATTTATGGACTATCTCTGAATCCTTTTTTGCATGCCATTATTAAGGAATATAGTTCAAGTACCATCCATTACCCAGAGACGTATAGAGCAATATTTTTACTCCATTTATATTGTTTATTCACGTTTTATACAGTTATTATCATATTGTGTTTTCAGAACATTTTTGGTTTTTTGTATTTGTATTTAGTTGCGCAACCTTAGTTCTTTTATATATCTGTTATTTTTGTGTGTCCCACATTTTTTGGTTGCTGCACAGATATTAAGTTATCACACAATTTTCTAAATTTTTCTTAGACAGCGCAGTATTTTTACACTTTTCACATTTACTTGCTACCAGGGCAAGAGCACAAGTGGAAGTCCCCAGAAGAGGAGACTCTGGGCTATGTGCAAAACCAGACAGGTAAGTATAACGTGTTAGTTATTTAAAAAAAAAATTACAACCATTTTACCAAATAGTTTACTGGCAAATGTTTATTTTAATGTGCTCAGTGCATTATCCTAAAACTTCACCACAACTGCATGCATTGTACACAATTGGAACTCAGCCCCATTTACCTGGATGCGACAGGGGAGAGAATTTAGGCCGTGCAGTGAAGCAAAGCATCGCAGTTGTAGGATGTGTATACCCACATATGGTTGTTTTTGCAGCTTGGGTGGGAGGTTAAACGCAGCTTAACCACTTGTTTTTACTGCCCACCAGCTGCAAGTGTAAGCAAGGCCTAAGAGGTACTTATTCTCACTTTGGAGATATTTCTGTTCACTTACAATTGTGTCTGCAGAACAGAAAGTAAAGGGAAATCTCCCCAGTGGGGCACAAATAGGACTATATATCTATATCTATATCTATTTTTTCATATTTCTCACATTTAGATTATCAAACAAATTTTAATATTACACAAAGATAACCCGAGTAAATCCAACATACAGTTTTTAAATTATTATTTCATTTATTAAGGGAAAAAAGCTGTTCAAACCTGCCTGGCCCTATGTGAAAAAAGTAATTGCCCCCTCCCATGCTGAATCATGAATGAACTGTGATTAACCACAATTTTTTGGAAAGCTGATTAAATTTCACTTGCCACACCCAGGCCTGATTACTACCAGACCTGTTGAATCAAGAAATCCCACAAATAGAAGCTGTCTGACAAAGTGAAGCACTCTAACAAATCAAAAAAATCCAAGGACCAATTAGAAACAAACATGTATTGGTTTAGGAAGGGTTTCAAGGCCATTTCTAAGGCTTTGGAACTCCAGTGAACCACGGGGAGAGCCATTATCCAAATGGAGAAAACTTGGAACAGTGGTGAACTTTCCCAGGAGTGGTCAGCCTACAAAAATTACTCCAGAGCATGACGACGACTCATCCAGGAGATCATAAAAGAACCCAGAACAACATCTAAAGAACTGCAAGCCTCACTTGCCCCAGCTAAGACATGGTGGTGGTAGCGTGATGGTCTGGGGCTGCTTTGCAGCTTTAGGACCTGGACAACTTTCCATAATTAATGGAACCATGAATTCTGAGCTCTACCAGAAAATCCTAAAGGAGAATGTCTGGTCATCAGTTTGTGACCTCAAGCTCAAGTGTACTTGGGTTATGCAGCAGGACAATGACCTGAAACACAACAGCAAGTCCACCTCCAAATGGTTCAAACAAAGCAAAATTTAGGTTTTGGAGTGGCCTAGTCAAAGCACAGACTTAAATCCAATTGAGATGCTGTATCATGACCTTACACAGGCTGTTCATGCTGGAAAACCCTCCAATGTGGCTGAATTAAAACAATTCTGCAAAGAAGAATGGGCCAAAATTGCTCCACAGCAATGTGAAAGACGCTTGATTGCAGTTGTTGCCGCCAAGGGTGGCACAACCAGTTATTAGGTTTAGGGGGCAATTACGTTTTCACATAAAGCCAGGCAGGTTTGGACAGATTCTTTGCCTTAATAAATGAAACCATCATTTAAAAACTGCATTTTTTATTTACTCGGGATATCTTTGTGTAATAATACATTTTTTTGATGATCTGAGTCATTTAAGTGTGACAAATATGCAAAAACATAAAAAATCAGGAATGGGGCAAATACTTTTTCACAGCATTGTATATATATGTATATATATATATATATATATATATATATATATATATATATATATATATATATATATATATATATCACTGGGTTTTGGTTTTAACCTTCTTCCTACTTTATCCAAAATGAAAAAAAAATTAGATTTGTTTTAAGGAAGGCTCTAAGGACTTGTTCACACCACAATTCCCGCGTTCACTGTGAGTTTCTGTAAGTGCATTTATATGCATTTACAAATAGTTTTCAATGTGTTTTCAGGGCATTTGCAGTGTGTGTTTTTTTTGGAGTATTGTTCATTTAAATTTACATGTGTTTGCATGTATTCACATCCATTGGTGGTGAGTTTATATGCATGCTCATGCGTTTGCAGTGCTTTTATGTGCATTTTCAGCGTGTTCTGGTGCAGAAAAATGCAGCACACTGTACTTTTTTTAACTACACATAACTGAAATGGTGTAAACTGGTTTATTTTCTTGAATATGCAAATGTACTATGTCTATACTGTGTTAAAACACATCCTTCTGCATCTGGTGTAAACAGGCCCTAAGAGGCAAAATCTCTAGGAACCTTTTTATCTCCTTTAAACAACGGCTTTATAAACACAGATGTGATATAAAATTGCTCCAAAACACTCTGGCCACAATAAATCTATGAACATGGCTAAGCCTATAGCTATGCAACCAAACATTGTCACCACCATTATTGTTCACACTGGAACGCGCTATGGGAAAACTGCGCACACCATGTTCAAAATGCACTGATTGTGCAATCTGCTGTGTGTGTCAATATAATCCCAATAACACCCCAAATGTAGATCTCAAACATAGTGCATTTGCCTGTACCAGATCGGTGCAGTGCATTTTTGATAAGTAGTGCATGCGCTACTTTTGGTGCCATCCAGTGCAATTTCATTCCACTCAAATAAATAGGCTGAAAATCGCATTACACTGAGTTGCACCAGAATTTCTGCACATTCCTGTGTGATTCAGGTGTTATTCAGCCCTTAAAGTTGGTATTTAGTATGTTGGCAATGAATTGTCAGGATTTCATCCCCTGACACTGACCCTATTACTCTACTATATATACACTACTATGGTATAGATTTATCCTGCTCACAGCTATCTTGCCTATTTATAAAACATTCTTTGCACTAATGACACACACTCATAGCTCCCTTCTGTAGCTTTTTTTGAGAGCCTGTCCCTGATTTGGAACAAAGTCCCTCTGTCCTTCTTTCCTCAATTGTCCCTAATTTTAGTCTGATCTATATAGTTGTATATAAAATGCACTATTCAACTTTCAAAAAGTGTTTCCCAGTGCAAACCTTTCATCCAAATTCTAAATGGATGGATATGTAAATTTCCAAAGCCAGTACAAAAGGAATAGTAGTGGTAAAAAAAAGCAATTGTGCATTAAACAAATATTTATAGAATTCTCCTTTAAGGGGGTGTGTGCAGGGGGTGTGTCCTATGCCTATATACTTTTGCTAATAAGTTTTCTTCTTTCCCATCTCAAAAAGTTGGGAGGTATGCATACTTTCTTTCATGCTGCACACATTCAGGCTTTAAAGTGATACTAAAGTCTTTTTTTTGTGTGTAAAAATAACAAACATGTCATACTTACCTGCTCTGTGCAGTGGTTTTGCACAGAACAGCCCAGATCCTCCTCTTCCCGGGTCCTTGCAAGTGCTCCTGGCCCCTCCCTCCTGCCAAATGCCCCCACAGCAAGCAGCTTGCTATGGGGACACTTGAATCAAGCTGATGCTCTGTGTGTCCATTCACATATGGAGCCACAGCCTGGCCCGCCCCCTTTCTCTACTCATTGGCTCACAGACTTTGATTTACAGCAGCGGAAGCTAATAGCGCCCATGAGGAGGGAAAGTCCCGGAGAGCCAACCCTCTTGTGCAACATCGCTGGATCAAGCTACTGTAAGTATTAGGAGGGCTGGGGGGGGGGGCTGCTGCACAGAAGGTTTTTTTATCTTAAAGGATAGAATGCATTAAGTTAAAAAAACTTCTGTCTTTAGAACCACTTTAATTTCTCTTTTAGAGTAATCTCTATAATCATCAGCTCCATCTATTGGCCAAAATGCTGTATAGTATTCTGAAACACCTCAATGAGAAAATATGCCACATTTTGGACACTAGATGGAGCTAATGATCTAAGGCATTACTTTATTACTTTATTATTGTTTCAGGTATAGAACTTTATTTGACACGTGACAGCCAGAATGTACTCTGTTTATTAGACTGTGAAGAATGAGTATCTATCTATATAGATATATCTATATAGATAGATAGATCTATTTATATATATATATATATATATATAAATATATATAAATATATATATATATATATATATATATATATATATATAAATAGATCTATCTATCTATCTATATAGATATATCTATATAGATAGATACTCATTCTTCACAGTCTAATAAACATATATATTCCATGAAAAGTGTGTGTGCCTGGTATATTTGTCGACTTCATTTATGGGCACCTGTCTGAAAAGCGTGGTAACAAGAAAATTACTTTCCAGCAAACACAACCAATGAAAATGTTTATTGTTTATTTGTTTGTTTTGCATTTTCAAGCTGTGGTCTATAGAAATGACAGTTGGAAGCTCATTGTTTGCTTTTGTTAGCAAAACATGTTCTTGCCACTGCACTTTTCAGACATTAGCCCCTTTATATTTAGTTGAACCTTTGTGTACCTTAATAAAAGCATCTTGTAAGACTTTGATATATTGACAATCCTATGATTCCTTTGCCACAAATAAGATATCATTATTTCCATCACCCAAAGAAATACAAATATATGTACTACGAATGGAAGGAAACAGCTCCACCAAATGTAAACAACGGTTTGTGCAGGAACAGGTTACTGTACCTCCAGCTAACAATATACTAGTGGAATACAGATTGAAGAACAAAGATTAAAGATGAGAAAATAACAGTGTTGACAAAAGAAATAACAGAGTTGAATACAAGCATCACCGATCACTTACTCTTTCACCAGGTGGGCCGGGAGGACCATCATTTCCTGCTGTGCCCTGTACACATGACAGAAAACAGTGAGCTGTTCAGTGAACATGGAACATAGTTAAAGACATACAGTGTATAATATACTGGGTGTTTTCAGCCTATAATATTTAATAATTTTCAGTATTTCAATATAAGTTAAAGAAAGGATCTACACAAATCTATTTCAGTTTTTTACAGAAGTTGAAGGATTCAATAAACAAACCAATTATTTCTCGCTAAGACAATGATAAGATCTCTGCACAAGTTCACAAGCCCTATCAACATAGTTAGGAGGGGATCCCACCTTCTTTGTTCAATTTCTATTTTATTTCATAATAAAAAATATGAAAGAAATCAAAGAGGAGTAAAACTCCAAGGGCAGATCTGTGACAGGATGATCTAGCTGCTGAAATTCCTCACATATATATAAGAGGACAGTATGTGTAACTCCCACCCAACATTTGGATAGGCAATTTTGTTAATATTTTATATGATACAATATATTTTGATAGATTTAAGTTAAAAATAAAACATAATATAATATATTATACTGGTCTGCAGCCACTCTGAGGAGAATGATAAAAACATGATAATTACCTTAAGACCTGGTTTTCCAGTAGGACCCCTTGGACCTCTAGCGCCCCGTGGACCCTGTGTGAGCAAATAAGTGAAGTCCATTAGTCTTCTTATTTACATTATAAAACTATTGATGAGATCATGTTTGAAATATTTGGGATACAAGTCAATCAATCTAGTAGGCAGAGTTGTAAACAAGAAGAGCACTCACCGTTGGACCTCGTTGTCCCCTTGGACCTGGTTTTCCAGCAACACCCTAGTGGAGCAGAGATATAAATCGACATTATTTAATAGTAATGATGTATACCCTAAGAAACCAATGAGCCTTATGAATGTCAGACATCTTCTGACCCAGACCTAATCATCTGTAAATCTCCAGATGTTATGGAAATATAAAATGTACTGTCAAACATATGCAGAAAAAAATGGCCTTAGGTTATATCCTTAGATGGCTAAGTTCCTGCATTAAAAAGTATTTTTGCATTTAATACATGATCAAAATTGTCGTATCAACAGTAATTGTCTTATAAGAGCTGACAAAAAGAAGAATATGCTACATGATCCAAATATTGCCTGCATGCCACTTATAAGATGCAAATTTTTTGTATGTCATTTCAACTTTAGCATTTTGTGCAAGCTCTTGTCAGGGGCATATGAAAACTTGTCAAAAAATATGAACTAGTCCATAGTTTTTCCCAATCTAAATTTTTCATAGGCATGTATGACCTTGTACTGCAGCTGAATTGTATCAAGAAAAATACAAATCTCTAGTGATGTTTTTTTTGTTTTGTTTTTTTCGTGAATCTGAGCAAAGAATGCCATAATATTTTTTAAATATAGCATACCCGAGCTCCTTTTTCACCATTGGCTCCTGCAAATCCTGGGAATCCTGTTGATCCCTAGTAAGAGGTTACAAAAAGAATGTTCATTATATTTTATTTCTCACAAACATCATAACTACATAAGTTACCACAGAGCACCTATAGGGCTTAAAAGAAAACCAAAATCTTAGTTTTAACACTAAGAGACCCAGTTAATATTTCCATCTACTATATTAATATAATTGTACGTGAAATTACAACACATAAACAAATCTATTGCTAAGGTAAGTATTGATTATGTTTCCCGCCACCTGCTGTTCACAGAGTTTACTGCAATTGTTCTAAAACGGAAATACCCTTGTAGTTCTTGTCTTTCTGAAAGTTCTAAAGCTCTATCAAAAATGTTATCATTACATACAAATGATGTGGCCTACACATTAAAATTCATTTCTTACCAGAAGTGTTCAGATCCGGAAAGCATAGAAAAGATTAGAATATTTCATGAAACCAGCTGCAAGTCAGCACAGTCAATTAAGGTTTCATCCTCACTGTCTCTGCTCACTTAATGATGTTCAGAAACTCAATAAGACAAAAGAACCTTTTAATTCTAAAGCCAAATAAAGCTCTTTAAACCTTATGTTAACAGGACTGTATTCAATTAAATTGTCCAAAATGACCATTAAGAGACTATAGTGGTTTAATTTTTTTTGACTGTATGCAAATGATAGTTCACTTGTGATTTCCCTGATCAACAATCTATATTATTATTATTATTATGTTAATATTGTAAGCAATTTAAAATCTCAGCAGAGAAAAAAAAAGGATAACCAAAATTAACCATACCGTCGTCACCTTTAAGACTAGCATGCATGTAATAAGGGTAAGAGCAATGTGTAATTGCTAATACAAACCAATAAATCGTATCACATTATTTTTGCAGTTCCAAACTGAATAGCTGACATTGGATACTTCACACAACTGCTCGTTCACTAGTTTATTTAATATTTTATATTGCATTCAGTTAAAGTGGAACTTTAGTCAGAAAATTAGGTCCTGCTAGATCACTTCAGGCTGTCCTCTTTTGGAGATAAAGATATGTAAAACATAAAAAATAGGAATACACTGTGTCACTCTGCCCTGCACATGCTCAGTTGCTCTCTATTTTTTTTGACATTGTGCAAAAAATGTAGAGGCTGATCTTGTGACAGCCTTGAGGGGGAACTAAACCCTCCTATCCTTTACAGTCAAGGAAGCTTCCATCTTAGCTTCTGCTTGATCTGTAACTGCCATCAGTTATGACACCAGCCAGTTGATGATATTACAGTTTGGTTGAGAACACAAATAAATGTGACAGTTAGCATTCCCAGCATGGCTCGAATGTAATTTTTTTTTTAAACCATAAGACACCTTTCACACTGTTTTTTCAGGCGCTTTAGCGCTAAAAATAGTGCTGTAAAGCACCTGAAAAAAGCCTCAGCTGCAATCCCAGTGTGAAAGCCCGAGTGCTTTCAAACTGGGGCACTGCGCTGGCAGGACGTTCAAAAAAGTCCTGCAAGCAGCTTCTTTGCAGCACTCTAGGAGCGGTGAATACACCGCTCCAAAAGCGCCCCTGCCCATTGAAATCAATGGGCAGCGCCCCCGAACCGCGGGCAAAGCGCGGGCAAAGCGCTGCTGCAGGGGCGCTTTGCAGGCACTTTTAACCCTTTTCCGGCCGTTAGCGGGGGTTAAAAGCACCCTCCCATCGGCCAAAAAGCGCCACAAAAAATGCTGGTAAAGCACCGCCGACGCCCGGGCGCTGGCAGTGTGAAAGTGTCCTTAAATTAATTGGTTTAGTTCTGCTTTAAGATTTACTGCTGCTCAGTGGCTCTGGGCTTTGATAAAATGGCAGCCTCCAGCAAAAATAAACAGTTACAATGCTGGGGGAAATTTACAGCATACACTAATTTTGGTAGCATAATTATCAATGTGGAATATATGTTCCTTGCTAAAGAACATTATTTTTTTATCAAGCTGTTATGGGTAAAGTTCCACTTTAACAGTAATGATGTTCTAAGAGCAGTAATTATCTAAGATGATTGGTAAAAAAAAAATCCTGATATGTGATTTTGGGTTACTACACTTTTTCTGCAATGGGGACCCATGCAGCGATAAAGATTTTTTCAATAGTTCAGATTGATCTCAAAAGCATCTCAAACTGATCATGATGCAAGTGGAATACACCAAAATGTACATTGCTGTTTCCCATTGACATAGGGGTTGATTTACTAAGGGCAAATAGACTGGCTAGGATTGCATTACATGCAGAGTTCAGGGGGTTACACACAATGTGGGGAGCTGTCACTTGTAAACACAGAAACCAGACTTCTGTGTTTACAAGTGATTGTGTTGAGCAGGCACCAAAGGGTCTGAGCCAGAGGTGGTGGAAATGAGTTCCACCTGAAAAAAAGCTCTGATAATAAACAATAAATTAGAAAAAATAATAGCTAAACATTCATGACCTAGGAAACCTAATCATTTGCTTTAAGATATTTAGGCTAATAAGAGATATATTTTAACACCAACCTCACTATCCAATGTATGACTTTTACCTTCTCACATTAAGTAAATTGACTTTATCTGGAGTAGGCATTAAACCAAATGTTTTCACTTTTAAATATTGTGTGTGTAATGAGTGTAATGGTTTGTGATAAGTAAACATAATCACATATCACGTGACATTTTTTTTTTTTTTATTTCCAGTATGTGCATATCATTTTATCCAATCCATGGACAATCAAACCAATTAATACAATTTGATCAATGATCTGCTCAAAAAATCTGCGTATCAATAAGAAGTTATTCAAAAATTGCCAAATTGGTGACTGTCAATTTGTGACCATTCATCACCAGCAATTACCATTGTCCAAGGTACTCAGTCATGAATTTTAGCTCCCTCCATATAAAGAATGTCTAACAATTTCTTCTAAAATGCCTGTACTGTGGAACAGTACATTTTTTTTAAATAATTTCTAATATAAAAAAAAGCAATGATAAATCATAACATGGTAATTATAGATGACATGTGAACAACTCCCAGCTGAGTACTGGACTCTCTCTGAAAAATCAAAATGGACATTGAAAATAGGAATGTATTTTATCCAACTCATTCCCCAATAACCGAAGCAGTAAATTAAACTTTGGGGACAAAGAGAAAATCGTCAGACTCGTGAGAAGAAAGTGCTTTGTTCTCATGTAAGAACATGATTGCAAAGCAGCAGAAAGGATTCAGTTTGTTGTTTTATGTAAAACAGAAGCATCTGGAGCAACCCTCCTGATGCACAGCACTGTTTGTTCAATAGCAAAATAGCAGAAAGACTTTGATCTCAGGATGTGGCAGAAAATCTCACTAGACTATTGAAGAACAAACACAGAATAGAAACCAATCGATGTGACAGTCTTGGTGAAAATGAGGCATCTTTGGATCAGGTCAGATGCTTGTACAAATACAGAAAGAACCAAATTGGCAAGACTGTGACATGGAGTCAGCTACAGAAATACATTACATTTAAAACAATACATCTACCCTCTAATACATATTTTGCTGATTAAGAAGCCAATTCAAAGCTGCTAAAAAAAAAAAAAACTTGCTATAACTACCACAACAGCTATGCAAAAACAATGGAATTCAGCCACTGCATTTTTGAGATGAGTCATTCAATAGTATTACTAAAAGGGTTTTAAAGACAACTAAGTGATTTTCAGATAATTGTACTTTAACCCCTTTCTGACCAGCCGCCGCAGTTATACTGCGGCAGGCTGACTCCCCTGGGCGAACCGTCATAGCTATACGTCAGTTCACCTTTTGACCACTGGGGGCGCGATGCTGGATCCGATGCGCGTGCCCGGCGGTCGTGATGTCCGCCGGGCACGCGCGATCACTCCACACAGAGACAGAACGGAGATCTGTCAATGTAAACAGACAGATCTCCATGCTATCAAGGGTGAGGAGAGAGATCTGTTGTTCATACTAAGTATGAACAACGATCACTCTCCTCACCCAGGCAGTCCTATCCCCCCACAGTTAGAATCACTCCCTAGGTAACACAGTTAACCCCTTGATCGCCCCCTACTGTTAACCCCTTCCCTGCCAGTGACATTTACACAGTAATCAGCGCATTTTTATAGCACTGATCGCTGTATAAATGCCAATGGTCCCAAAAATGTGTAAAAAGTGTCCGATCTGTCCGCCATAATGTTGCAGTCCCGATAAAAATCGCAGATCACCGCCATTACTAGTAAAAAAATATATAAAAATGCCATAAATCTTTCCCCTATTTTGT
This sequence comes from Rana muscosa, assembly GCA_029206835.1. Classification (NCBI taxonomy): domain Eukaryota; kingdom Metazoa; phylum Chordata; class Amphibia; order Anura; family Ranidae; genus Rana; species Rana muscosa. Next base: position 174,197,879 of record CM055120.1, read on the forward strand.
AGACGCTATAACTTTTGCGCAAACCAATCAACATGCGCTTATTGCGATTTTTATTACCAAAAATATGTAGAAGAATACATATCGGCCTAAACTTAGGAAAAAATTAGCTTTTTTTTAAAAAAAAATGGGGATATTTATTATAGCAAAAAGTACAAAATATTGTGGTTTTTTTTGTTTTCAAAATTGTTGCTCTTTTTTTGTTTATAGCGCAAAAAATAAAAACTGCAGAGATAATCAAATACCACGAAAAGAAAACTCTATTTGTGGGAAAAAAAGGACGTCAATTTTGTTGGGGTACAACGTCGCACGACCGCGCAAGTGTCAGTTAAAGCGACACAGTGCCGTATAGCAAAAAATGGCCCGGGCATTGAGCAGCCAAATCTTCCGGGGCTGAAGGAAATTAACAACACACACAGATTATCTATATCTGTATGTACAATAGTATAATGATGATGTCCACAGAATTATATACACACATAGATGACCCACTTCTAGTGATGAGCCAGCATTGCTCATGTGCAGATTTCTGGAGTGCACACACTTTAGGCAATAGGTATGAGTAATTGGAAATTTAGGAAACATAAGTTTAGTCTTACCTTTGGACCCTGTCGGCCTGGGTATCCAGGCAAACCTGGAACGCCAAGCTTGCCCTAAAATGCAAATAAAAGAAAAAATGGTTAATGCAGCAAAAAGCTTTGGCAATCTTTTATCTTTTATTGAGGCTGCTCTGGTTTATTTTCAGTAATATATATTATGAGGTTGATTTACTAAAACTGGAGGGTGCAAAGTCTGGTGCAGCTCTGCATAGAAACCATTCAGCTTCTGTTTTTTTTTTTTCAAAGCTTAAGTGAACAAGCTGAAGTCAAAAGCTGATTGGCTACCATACACAGCTGAACCTTATTTTGCACTTTCCAATTTGTTGTTACGTATTTTATTAAACAAACAATATATAAAATATGGTTTTAATTGTATGTGTTCATATATATTAAAACAAACAAACAAAAAAAAAAAACAAGATAATGACTAAAGTACACATACACCTGTATTATTTAAATATATTTTACTGTCCAGGTTACTGCAGAGCCATTAAGGCAGCAAGCTTAAAGTAGAACTACAGGCAAAACTTTTTTCTTCATTTTGGATATAGTAAGGGAGGCCCATATCCCTTGTCAAATTTTATTGAGAGGAAATCCCTGCAAATAAAGGGAATCCCTTGGGGACCCCAGGCCACCAGAACTAATGTCCCAATTGGAAGATTTCCCCTCTATCACTTTTCTGGGGACAACCCAAAATTTGGGATTTTCTTTTAATTTCACTTTCAGTGATAATGATAAGCAGGACAAATAGAGAGTGAATCTCCTTAATGGGGGCACAGACAGCAATAAAAACTGACAAGAGTTCTAATCCCTCTGCACTGTATCTAAAATTAAAAACAAGTTTTTCCTTTAGTTATACTTTAATGTACAAGCTTAAATTGCAGAAATTGAGGCACAGAATAGAAAAGTTTAGTCTTGTGTTATTTCAGGATTAAGGGTACAGAACCCAAATGGGTGGCAATTGGTACATTTAAGGGGTCCTGAATTGCTAGGAATTATATTCATTGGACATGCAAAAAGTATATTTTTGGGAATCCCAGATGACAGACTAATGGGCATAGTAGAGCAAATTTCAATATTGTGTCTGGTTTGCCCTTAGATATGCTTTTAACCACATGGCGCCCGCGCCATAGCCGAATGACAGGTACAGCGCAGACCCCAAATGCCGGGAGGACGTCAAAAGACGTGCGCTGTGATCACCAAGTCACTGACACTCGGGTGATCACCGATCCCGGTCCCGGCCCCTTACCACGTGATCAGCTGTCAGCCAATGACAGCTGATCACGTGATGTAAACAAAAGCCAGTAATCAAATTTTTTTCTGCTCACGCTGACAGTGTGAGCATTAAAAAAAGCCAATCTCCGGCTTGTGTGAAAGGGACATCGGTCCCAAGAGGAAGGTGGCACATCTGCCTCTATGTGCCAGCATTAACCCCTGCCAGTACCCACTGCAAGTGCCCACCAGTGCCACCTATCAATGCCCAAGAGTGCCATCTATCAATGACCAAGCGTGCTACCTATCAATGCCCACAAGTGCCACCTATCAATGCCCCCTCAGTGCCACCTATCAATGCCCCCTCAGTGCCACCTATCAATGCCCCCTCAGTGCCACCTAGCAGTGCTGCCTATCAGTGCCCATCACTGCTACCCATCAGTGCCCATTACTGCAACCCATCAGTGCCCATCACTGCCACCCATCAGTGGCCATCAGTGCCAGCTATCAGTGCCACCTACCAATGCCACCTTTTAGTGGCACTTCTCAGTGCCCACCAGTGCCACCTATCAATGCCCTTCAGTGACACACATCAGTGCCACCTCTCAGTGTCACCTCTCAGTGCCCACCAGTTCCGCCTATCAGTGCCCACCAGTGCCGCCTATCAGTGCCCACCAGTGCCACCTTATTGGTGCCCATCAGTGAAGCCCATCGGTTCCCATCAGTGCAGCCTCATCAGCGTACATCAATGAAGGAGAAAAATTACCCGTTTGCTAAATTTTATAACAAAATATATATATAAAAAAAAAAAAAAATACAGATTTTTTTTTATAACAAGCAATTAAAACCGCAGAGGTAACCAAATACCACCAAAAGAAATCTCTATTTGTGGGGGGAAAATGATAAAAATTTCATTTGGGTACAGTATTGTATGATCGCGCAATTGTCATTCAAAGTGCATCAGCGCTGAAAGATGAAAATTGGTCTGGGCAGGAGGGGGGTTTAAGTGCCCAGTAAGCAAGTGGTTAAGGTACTTTATTTTTTTTAGCCCAAATGGGGACTCGATGTGCTCTATATTTACTAGTAAACAGATATGAGCTCAAGTATGCAAGTTGTTCTCCTAACAACTACTTACCTTTTCACCAGCTGGACCACCTGGACCAAGATCTCCATTTGGACCAGATCTTCCCTTTGGACCTTCAGGACCATCTTCTCCTCTTGGACCTAATGGGCCTACTTCTCCCTATGATAGGCAGGTAAAGTAAAACATTAATAACAATAATAATAATAATAATAATAATAATAATAATATACAGTGTGCTACAATACATGTTTAAAAGTAAAAGAGCTATATCAACTATACCTTTTTATCAAACCAATGGACATTTCAAAAACACCTAATGTCTTTAGTAGCAAACAATGAAAGACCAGGGCAAAATGTAGCCTAATATACAAGCTTAAATCTTAGCCAACCAAACTACTTTGGTTACCACAAAGATCTTATAAGGATTAATTATTATTTTAACATCTGCCTACATTTTAGAAAAATGTATTTCATTTTTACAGCTCTTTTTTTTTTATATAATATATTCAGGACATCAGAATTATTGGCAATGGTTGTATTCGTTTAGATTAAATGTTTTAATTTTTCTTGTGTCAATGTTGTTTTTTCTGTTTGTAATGTTATCAATTGCAAAAAATAACAGTGCAATTCGTGTACAAAGCAGCTTACGCAATGCTTGAAAAAACACTTGTTCTGGAGCCTATTGCAATTGTGCATCCTGCTCTTTTTTTTATCAATACAGTAAAAAATGATCAGCAATTTGACTCATTAACTATTCGAAAATAGAGTGAACGTTCCAAAATCACATTCTGATAAAAATTCTACCCATGTACTGTCTGAGCAGCCCACAGCCCACACCCAGATTCCAGCAGCTCTTCTGACATACACGACCAACCTACCAGATTACCAATTAGAGCATTTTAGTAAAGAGCACACACAATAATGCAACAATACATTTGCTACCATGGACCATAATTCTAAAAAGTTGAGTACAAACTTTATTTTTTTGTTTAATATAAAGTTCTGAGAGTCTTTAGTAAAAACCATGTGCCATGCTGAGCCTAACAATACAACCAGGAGGGACATTTATAGCAGGGAAAGGTTTAGGTGTTTTTTTTTTTTGCAAGAAGGCATTTTAAATGATGGAAGTAGCATTTGGCATTGGCTCATTGTAACAATTTACAAAAGTATTAGGTCTGTAAAATGTTATAGAGATAGTCATGGTTTGAATATGGGTTGATTTAGCCACAGTTCTAAAAATAATATCTGTTAAAGCACTTGCTGCACTGGAAAACTATGCAAAATAGGCTAATTGGAATACCACTGTAATGCAAATGTGATAGAAATGCTCATTTTATAAATGAATGAGAAATGTGTTTAAACTAAATTGCAATTTTCGGTTTTCTGAGCCATTCACAGAAAAATGTATAAATTGTTAGTAATTTGAGTACTATATCAGGAAGGGCCACAGTATACAAAAAAGCGATGTGATTTCAGCACTGACTCAGTCACAATGTTATTCATTCTCATTCGTGCATTCAAATCTACAGCAAGTTGAAATGTTTATAATAACCAATCAGGTTTACTTTCTGTTTATGTTTTATTTTTTTATTTTTTTAAACAGCTGTAATATGTGGACATACATAATCTGTTTAACACTAGCTTCACAAAGAAACCAGTAAATAAAATCTAGCCACTAAATAGTGAACACTTAGGAGAAATTCACACCTGTCCGTGTGCAGTAATGCACAATTCTATTTTTGTATAGAAGCGCATTCAGTCACCCTATTGACTTGGAATAGGTAATTAATGAGTAAAGTAAAAACACACCTGCAGTATTTTAGCAGTGTACCTCAATGCACAGAGCATTCACATCTGTGAATTGCGGTGTGCTATAGCCCAGGTTGTTTTTTTCTTTTTTTAAATGAATGACTATGTACATATGCCATGCATTGCAGTGCATTGTTTTAAAACATCTTAAATGATCTTAAAGGGTTTGTAAATAAAAAATAACAAACATGTTATACTGTGCAGCTCGTTTAGCACAGAGTGGCCCTGATCCACGTCTTCTGGGGTCCCTTGGCAGCTGTCTCGGCTCCTCCCCGCAATAACTCAACACCTATATACGAACAGGCTCACATGGTGGTGAGTGATTGTGGGCACGCTCCAGTGATACAGCCAGCGGCTATTGTCGCTCAGTGTATCACTCGGCCCCGCCCCCCGGAGCACCATGTCATTGGATGTGATTGACAGCACCGCCAGCCAATGGCTGCGCTGCTTTCAATCCATCCACTGTAGCCAATCAACGGCCAGGCTGAACGGCGAGGAGGATGTCGGGGCCAAGGGCGGGACTTTTGAGGGCTCAGGTAAGTAAAACGGGGGCTCGGGGGGGGCGGTATTGTAGGATGTTTTTTCACCTTAATGCATAGGATGCATTAAGGTGAAAAAACTTTTTCCTTTACAACCCCTTTATTGTTTATTAATGTAAACCCTAACAATGAACTGCTCTTATTTGCTACATTTGGTTTGTTAAATATACCATTAAAAGCAATTTGTTATATCTGTGAAAAAAGTGAAAAAAATAAACTCTTCAATTTCAGAGGTGTCCTGTGTTCTCTGCACACTTCCTATGTTATCCCAAAAAAGTAGCCCTCTCCGTTCTTTCTTGGGATCACAAATCATCTACTGCCTATGCTTTGGAGATAAAGGCAGTGGAATGAATTGGGTAGCTTAGTAAAAAAACTAGGCTGGGTTAATGCCACATAGCTGTCAAAGATGTTGTGTTTTATCAGCTTTTCTGGCTGACCAACATACATTTTTCTGGTCTTGAAGCATCTTTAATGGGATAAAATATGGGGAAATGTGCGTTTTAGAAATACGTATACTGCATAGTTTTTTTTTCTGTTTTTTTTTTTTTGCTGTGGCCTACGCTTTAAAGCAAAAGTATACTCACTCGGTCTCCCTTTAATCCCATATCACCCTTAAATCCTGGAAATCCATCTTCACCCTGAAATCAGAAAATCAGAAATATGAGTAAATGACAATTAATATCTCAACAACTGAACTCTACCAAATAGTGAATGAACACAAGTAGTAAGATCAACATGTACATCACCTTGCATAGATCTGCATGTGCAAGGACTTTAGATAAGTACATAACATGCGGTGATCAGCAAACTCTATTACCAGCTGTACAGTCCAAAAAAAATAAAATAATTGTAGGTGTCTTGCTTTTTAGGCATGTTCTTTGGAATATTTGGGGCGCCAATTCAGAAAATTGCATTGGTTAGACTGCATCAGCTCTAGTTTTTTAGACATAGTCAAATGTATATCATTTTTATATATAATTTTTGAAAATATTTTGCTGATTAACTTGTTTATCTGTTACTTAGTTTGTGTTTTTGCGCACAAGTTAGCACATATAGTGAGAGTGTTTACATACTTTCAACTGTAATTTTACATCAGAAACACTGGATTCAAAAGTTTAAGTTGTTAACTGTATTATAGTTTTGATTTTATAGGACGTGTGTGTATTGCCACTCATATAGTTACATTTTTGCAGATCAAGCACCATAGAGGTTTTGGCTACCTCACAACAGTGCTGCCTGAATATTTTTGGCAGGTGACCAGAGTGAAGAGTTGTATATGGAAATTATGCTGTATCTCAAAAACTCAAGCTGACAGGGAAAAATGGTGCCATTTTTGGAATCACCAGGTCAAATATACCCAGGAACAGGTCTAACATTCGAAGCACCAAAGTGTGTGTTGGCCTGTAGAATGAAAGCATGTCCTGCATAATCATTTGTCCCATTTTTTTAACGTGCTTGCCATTTAAAGAGCCTATCATTCATGCTGTTTAGGTTATTAGGTACCCCTTTATATTCGCTATACACAGAGTAGACGTAGTACTGCAAATTAACCATCAAGCAGCTAGAGCACTAGTAGATTTGTCTAAACATGAATTTCTCCAGAAGATGTGACTATGCACAAGCAGAACCGTCAGTTATGGTCACTAAGAGAAAGCAATAATAATCACATACACACCTAAATATAGTCACCAGCCGTAATTTCTAGGTCTAACATTTTCAAACTTAGGTGTTGCTTTAGACACTCTATAGTTGGACACATTTCATATATATGTGTCCATGTTTGTAGCTGAGCATCAGTTGCTTCCATACTTTTTTAATTCCAGGCTAAGTACAATATTTTTGCATATGTTCAGTGAAACTTTGTTCATGCTAGAAAATCTTTGCAATCATTACTGATTACTATTAATCCCAAACAAAGCACAATCTTCACTAAAGATGCTTAAACTGATCATTTTACTAATGGAATTAATATTTGTTTTTTTCACAAGAAAAATTGAATTAATAATTAATGGGGTTGAGCCCAGTTCACCTAAAATATCTAAAATATTATAATAGATTCTCAGTTTCTCTGCATTGTGTCTATAGTTCTAATGCATTCATTAGTGTAAATTCAAATGTTTTCTTCCTACTGAGGGACAGATGCAATGTTTTACAAAAACTGGCATGTGTATGGCATATGATGAAAGCCTGCAGTACACTTGTGAAAGGTGATCCCTAACAATTTATAAAGACAAAAATACATTTACGAAAGATATTTGATGAAGTGCACCAAACAAACATGGGCTTATAATTGGATGTCACAGGTGATAATACAGCTGAAAGAAGAAGTCCTTGGTTGTGCTACCTAGGACAGCTATAACACTAATAAAGAGAGGAAGCAGAGGCAGGATTATAGTGTGTTTGCTCAAATCTAATGACCACTTGTAGATGGATCAGTACTATAGTACACATAACACCTGCCAGCTGCACAGAGCACATCTTAGGATTAAGTGTTATTAGCTTAGCTAACAAAGGAGAGTTCTGCAGTTTGTCTTGAATTATAGACGTGGAGTGTAAAGAGCCCAAAACTCCTCACATCTCTGTAATCAGCAGTCAGTGGAACTCTTCAAACAATATAGGACTAAACTTAAGAGTGCTGATGATAATACAACAGAATTTTTTTCTCGCAGCCTGAACTCTGTTTTTAATGGATTTGGTTTTCATTTAAAAGTTGATACAGCAATAAGAATATTGAATGCATACAATTTGAGAAAATTTGGAAACAAACACTACATGTAAGGTTTATGGTGCTGTACCTTAAATTTTGATTGCTCTAAGTTCCATTTGCTTTTGTGAATTAAACCTAGCTGGTCCTGCCTTAAGGTTTTACTCAAATCGGCAGAGACCATCTAATGCTGGACAGGCGACCAGATCAGGCTCTTATCCAGCAAGTTTTATTTTTGGTGAGATATTTTTAAAGAGCGCTAAAGAGATGCAAGCACTCCTTCTTTGCTTATAACAACACTGAAAGGCAAATTTATAAAGATGAAGTATAGTCTTACCACAGCCCTACTGCTGCTTTAAAACTAAATAAAACCCAGAAGATTTTGAAAGCATAGCATTAGGTTTTAGTCAGGTATGACTTGTCAAAATCACGTGACAGGATTTTCCTCCAATCACAGGAGATACAGAAAATTCACCGATGGGCATCACAGGCTACACACAGCAGCCTTAATTTTTGACTGATTTCTACTCTCCTTTATAAAAATGATTCTGAAATTGCTTAAGTTATAGTAATGACTATATTCAACTTAACACCTTGTTTAAGAAAAACAGTTGAAGTCCATCTGTATAAAAACATTAATAAAAAAATAAAAAAACTGAAGTTGCACTTTAAAGGAGAACCAGGAAAAGAGTAGAGCTGGTCAAAGCCCTTTCCACATGGGGTGATTAGCTCCCTGGCCCATGCAAGGCCATCTTCTAATCTAACAGCACAGGAATGCACAGGTACTCCATGCATCCCCATACCAGCATTTTGTTTTAGTCTATTGGAACACGCTGCTTTACGGACACAGCCACTATGTCCCTTATATGACATGTGGGTGCATGCAGACTCAAGTCATATAGGGACGCAGTGGTTGTGTCCCTGCAGCTGTGTGCCACAAAAGACTGAAATGGAATACCATGGTGGGGATGCATGCAGCATCTGTGCATCAATAAATAAATAATGTTTTCGCGCTAGAAGCAAGGTGACAAAATCCACTCTCTAACGTGCAATAGTGTCCTTAAATAATAATACACAATAAATAACAATCCCACTATAAGTGTCAATATTAGTGCAATAATGTCCTTAAATAATGAATAACGATCCAAACATATGGATCAATAATGAATAAAGCAACTCTAAAAAAAAAAAAAACAATATGTGCAAAGTAAGCAATAAGTGCAATCATGCAACAAGTGCAAATATATAAAGTACAGCCAGTGCAAAAAAGGAGCTAAATAGTAGACATGTGCACACTGAAATATTTCGTTTCGGAATTTCGTTTTTGTTCGAAAAATAAATTTATTTGTTTTTATTTATTTCGTTTTTCGTTAGAAATTGCATTCGTCCGAAAATCTGAATTAATTAAGGTCGAATCTGTCATTGAAGGCTTATGGTGTCTGTCGAATGTTCAAAGAAGATTCGACGGAGCAGTGAAACTGTACGACGCTGCAATCATACATTTCCGGTCGAATGTTCCGCCCACAAGCTATAGAAGAATTCTAATGTTGTATGACTAGTAATAATTATATTTATTCATTACTATTACTAGTCAACCAACATTAGAATTCTTCTATAGCCTATGGGCAGATGCATTTGACCGGAAATGTACGATTGCAGCGTCGTACAGTTTTGCTGCACCGTCGAATCTTCTAACTTTCGATGCTTTGTCGAATCTTCGTCATTCTAGCTATTTTACTGCTCCTCCTCTTTGGTTACAATCAGCCAATAACATTCATCATCAACTTTATTTTTATTTTACTTCCCCCACCCAATTCCAGCAGTGATCTTTTCTCTCTATGTCGAATCTTTTCTCTCTATAATAACAAATCTTTTCTCTCCTATGTCGAATCTTTTCCCTCCTATGTCGAATCTTTTCTCTCTATAATGTCAAATCTTTTCTCTCCTATGTCGAATCTTTTCTCTCCTATGTCGAATCTTTTCTCTCCTATGTCGAATCTTTTCTCTCCTATGTCGAATCTTTTCTCTCCTATGTCGAATCTTTCTCTCCTATGTCGAATCTTTCTCTCCTATGTCGAATATTTTCTCTCTATAATGTCGAATATTTTCTCTCCTATGTAGAATAATCTTGGACTAATAGAGTTAAGGTTAGGCACATTCGACCACAGGTTCAATAGACACATATTGTTATTGTCAGCGTCACGTCGAATCTCCTATCTATATCGAACTGTTGTAGCAACGAAAACGAAAATAAAGCATTTGTTTATGTCGGATCTTTCGGTTTTCGGATTCTGTGCTTTCGTTTTCGTTTGTTAAAACGATAACGAAAATAGCTGAAAATCGGACGAAAATGCATTCGGACGAAAACGAATGCACTTGTCTACTAAATAGTGCCAAATAGAAATGGATATGAGTCCTGCTGGATATATATAAGTTCTAGGTACAAAGTCCCATACTGAAATAAAGTCTTTGAATCAATAAATGAAGTAAATGAAGGTTGTGATAAATCTTATTCCCATAAAGATAGCGGTGTCATAAGGAAATCACGGTGACACTTTCTCGAGGTCACTTTGAACCGGAAGTACCCAGAGGAACAGTAAGATGGCATTTTAACGCTGCGATCCGCACATACGTTCGCTTTTATCTATTTAGATGTACGAGCATTATACTTTCTTTTAATAAAATCTATTTACCATAACCCACTACACTATTGGAGGCTTCTTTTTCTCCCCCCCCACTCTCGGTTTGGCCCCACTGCTGGAGTTTTACCCCCACACCCCCCCTATGAGGATGGATTAACACTGGAGGACCATAGTCGGGATATCGAGCGGTGGGGACAGAGCAGAGGAAAGAGGAGATTACATTTGATGCCTTTTTACTTCCATATAGAGGTGAGAGTTCTGTGAGACAGCTCTGGGATACCCTAGTGTCACCGTGATTTCCTTATGACACCGCTATCTTTATAGGAATAAGATTTATCACAACCTTCATTTACTTCATTTATTGAGTCAAAGACTTTATTTCAGTATGGGACTTTGTACCTAGAACTTATATATATCCAGCAGGACTCATATCCATTTCTATTTAGCACTATTTAGCTCCTTTTTTGCACAGGCTGTACTTTATATATTTGCACTTGTCGCATGATTGCACTTATTGCTTACTTTGCACATATTGATTTTATTTATTTCAGAGTTGCTTTATTCATTATTGATCCGTATGTTTGGATCGTTATTCATTATTTAAGGACATTATTGCACTAATATTGACCCTTATGGTGGGATTGTTATTTATTGTGTATTATTACAGTATTTAAGGACACTATTGCACTTTAGAGAGTGGATTTTGCCACCTTGCTTCTAGCACAAAAACATTATTTATTTATTGATTTCATTGTGTAAGGTGAACACGACTAGTTTTTGCAGCTTTTTGCACATATCATCTACCTCCATTTTTTCATTTTTATATACTCACTAGTAGCGCAAAAGACTTTCACTTTATAAGCATCTGTGCATCCCTGTGCTGGTAAAAGATGTCCCTGCATTTCCTGCATGGGGTACAGAGCAAATTGCCCCATGTGAATGGAGCCTTACAAAAACTGGTGCCAAAAACAAAGGAGTTGGCCGTAGCAACCCATATGTTTAAGAAAATAAAGCAATTAATATAGTTGCACTTATCAAGTAGAAATGAATGGGCCACACGCTAATGCCCTCACTGAATCTATAGTTTCCATGATTAAGTCCTTTGTGGGGTGAGACACATTGAAGTGGGAGGTGGATAGGCGAGATTATATGATGTGAATCCCCCACTTATTATATTAAAGCTGGTTTTACATCTGGGATGGCATCAATGTCTAGCTTGTTCATTTCTACTTGACAAGCGGAACAGCTGAGCAGAGAAGCAAGTTTAGATCAGCATAGCTACTACTGATTCCACAGACTGTGAGTTAGTCAATTTACTACAATTGGTTACTACAGGTAACAGCTCTGGTTTTACACCAGTTTTCTTTGCTTTAGTTTTATTTCTGCAGACTATTCCATATTTATAGAAATAAAATACCAATAAAACTAACTTTACGTTTTACTTTATTCACATATACAGGTTAAAAATGAAAGCCTATTTCTCAGAATTCTTACAAGAGCAGTGTACTTCCAATAATTTGAATCAACATTTTTCTACATGGCAAGCAACCAAGCACATAACTGCATTTCTAGCGGTTCTCACACTAGAAATTCTGATTATGGCAAACTCCATTACAAGCTTTTGTCCATTGTTAATGGATTTGAATAAAGAATGATTACACTCTTTCACATCTGTATGATAAAGGCTCTCTTACCTAAAAAGGCTGGCCCAAAAATGTATAATTAGTAAATAGATTTCATATTTACCTTTTCTCCTTTGCCTCCCTTCAAACCTCTTACACCATCAGCACCCTATGTGATAGGAAAGAAAAGATATTAAGTTAAAAATCAATCAAGTAAGAAGCAATGTTGTTGATTGATTACTTCATTAAATATAGTTTGTAGAACTACAGCAATAGTTTGAGACACACAATGCAATTCACATTTTCTCTTGACTAAGGTATTTTTCAACATTGGAATAATGTTGACATTGGTAAATAAAGAGAAGAGAGAAAAATTTCAACCACTCAGTAGGAAGCTGATCACTTTACACAGTTACAATCTGTACTGATCCACTCTTGAAAAAATGGCTATCTGGCAACTGGCAGTCCTTTTTTGTTTTATATAGTTTTGGACAGAGGAGCAAAAAATAGGACTTCAAAACTAGACCAGTATCCTTTTTCTCTCTCTTTCTATCTATCTATCTATCTATCTATCTATCTATCTATCTATCTATCTATCTATCTATCTATCTATAAATTTCCTTTCCTTGCTGCACATTTCAGAAGACTGCCTGATGAAACCTATGGAGCCAATTCAACAAGGAGGAAATTACGGGAGGAACCTTAAAGTGCAACCATGCCCAGACTATAGACATGACAGTATTTACATGTTTTAAACAAGCTTTACTGACCTCTCTAATTTTATTTACAGTAATACATCAAATTATTACAGTCTTGTTGCAGTGTGTTTCTAACAGGTTACAACAACTGCTGTTTGTTTACATTAGAAAGCTGGCAAGCTGGCATGATTCTGCCCTCTATAATAATAAGGGGAAGGACATTTGATTTCAATTCCTATATTGTGAAATTTTAAGAATCATTTTTCCACAATGCTTATGTCTAAAGTAGTAAATAAGGGCTTGATTTAAAGTGATTATATTATTTGTTATTTGAATATATAAATACTTAATATGCATAGTTTGGGTACTTATGTTTTGATTTGTGGCTGAAGATCAGTTAAATGGTCAGAACCTGGCATTAGAGAAGTTTTAAATACTATCCTCTCTACATGATCCTGCTCCCTAGTTTTGTTTTAATTCTATATTCATGTATGTTTTGTTGTGGCCAGAGAGTTATGCTGGAGAAATACAGGTATGTAATGTTTATACATAATTCTGGATTTTATACTGCATAACATGCAGGGCAGAGGATGAGTGTGAGTGTACATTTTTAATTTAGCCAGAAGATAAAATACATATTTATGCTTGTTTCTGCTAGTCTTCAAATGCCCTTAAAATATCAAAATAAAGATCCCATATTAATGAAATCAAGAAACTGTAAAAAATTCTTAAACCGCATCAATATTTAACTGACATACCTTGACACCACGAGGTCCAGGATAACCAATAGGACCTTGCGGACCAGTGGGACCCTAGAAGAAAAGTAATTGTTAATATAACAGAGGTAGACATCTAGTTTTAGAAACAGCTTAATAAATACACTCACTATAGTTAAATAAATAATTATATACAGTATGTGTAAATCAAAATATATGGAATAACACAATGCTGACCACATTAAGTTTTAAAAATGTTGTTATGTATTAGCGGACCTCTGACAGCAATTTTAACAACTTAATGTTGCAAAATTACTTTCACGGTCCTTTTTTAAGAACATGTGAGGCTTTCATTTAATTAAATGAGTCACGTTTGATACTCTGCTTGAATTTTTTCTTTCTGAACAAACAAATAAACAACATGAACATATCATGCTTTTAGCATATTTAAATGCATGACCTTTTTGTAATAATTAGTGCTATTTCAAGTATTTTCTCCAACCTATTTTCTCCTACTTGTACTGATTACAAAGACTGTGTATAAGTATTGATTCATATGATACTGATAAGTAGCCAGAGATTTTTACACATTTTCAGATTTTAGCATTAGACTTTGGGGTTGATATACTAAAGACAAATATGCTATTAAATTTCCTAAAGAATATTCACTTTGCAAAGGAATTATTCCCCAAGCTTAGTGAATGGTGTGAAAATTCACTTTGCATTGAATACTCAATCAAATGAAAGATGAAAAAAATAAAAAAAATTGTTTGCACATGATGACTGATGGCAGTCAGCAGAGCTTCACCTTATTAAGAAAGCTAAAGCCCTATACACACGGGCCTAATGTTTGGCGACATCCGCCGGTTCAATAAAAAAAGTCAGACATTCAGCCCATGTGTATGGCAGCCAGTCCGACAGAAGCCAGCTTCTGTCGGACGAGCATGTTGGACCCGGTCCCGATCAGCGCTGTCAGCCAATGGCGGAGATCGCTGACCGGAGTGTTCTAACACAACAGCTAAGCGGGGGAGATCTCTGTACTAATGTTGGATCATTAGTACAGTGGCTCCCGAGCTGACAGTTTTTTTTCGTTCAACCCGCTGGGTTGAATGGAAAAATCTCATGCTGTGTAAAAGGCTTAAGGGAAACTTCCCTAACTCTGAGGCTACCAGTTGTGCTCAAAAGTTTGTGTAACCTCAGGAGAAATACAGGCTGCTCCAGAAAAAGACAGTGTGGTTGTATCAAGGAGCATAATATGATGATACTTAAACAAAAATGAGCTGCATGGTGGAGTTGCCAGAAAGAAGCCTTTAATGCGCCAACGCCATGAAAAAGTCCAGTTACAATATAACCGGCAACACCTTGCCACGCCTAACAGCTTCTGGCTCACTGAAATCTGTAGTGAAGGCTTCTTTTTGGCAATTCGACCATGCAGCTAATTTTTGTTTAAGTATTGTCATATTGTGCTCCTTAAAGGACCGCCCCATCTTTTTCCAGAACAGCCTGTATTTCTCCTGAGGTTATCTGTGTATTTTTCTTTGTATCCCAAACAATTCTTCTGGCAGTTGTGGCTGCAATCTTTCTTGGTCTACCTGACCTTGGCTTGGTATCAAGAGATCCTGGAATTTTCCACCTTTTAATAAATGATTAAACAGTAATGACTGGCATATTCAAGGCGTTGGATATCTTTTTATATAATTTTCCATCTTTATAAAGTTCCATTACCTTGGTACACAGGTTCTCAGCTCCTCATGGCTCAGTATCTAGCCTGCTCAGTGAATCCACGTGAGAGCTAACAAACTCATTGATGATTATACACAGACACGAATAGCAATTTAAAAAGCCACAGATGTGAGAAATTAACCTTTAATTGCCAACCTGTGTGTGTCACCTTGTGTGTCTGTGCCCAACATTTCATGTAAACTTTTGATCAGGACCATTTGGGTGATTTCTGTTGTCATTATGATTTAAAAGGGATCCAAACAACTATGTTATAATAATTGGATTCATATGATTACTATCTTTAAATAAAATACAGTTTTTGGCATGATCAGCCATATTTTCAATATTAATTGATTGTTAAATGTCACAATTTCTGACAGGGTATGCTATCTTTTAAGCACTTTTGAGCACAACTGTATGTTATTTTAAATGATTGTTAAATGAGATGCAGCCTTATTTGTATTAGAAATGTATCTTATTCTGTCAGTAACTTGCACATTAAATCTTCCACAAAGAAAAATCTCTGTGCAAGTTGGCAGAAATATACAAGTGAAAAGGAAAGGGAAAAAGGAAGTTTCTTCTTCACATATAGGTTTCTTGTCAGTGATGCAGAGAAGATCATGGTGTATTCCAGTAGATCAGCAAACTATATGAACACAATCTAATGAATCACCACCTGCTGATGTTGGTAAAACCTTTGCCCATTTACAGTCAGCTTGAGGCTGACTGTAAATGGCTCAAATAAAAGCACAAACGTATGCAATGTCATTAATTTTAGAATCACGTGTGGCAATTATGTATTAAGTACTTCTATTCATTGAAAGGGGATGAGTTGGGAAAGGTAATAAAGTCTTTATTGTGTGGATGTAGACCTGTTGGCCAAATTGGGAAGAGTATCAAGGTTAGTTTTGGTGCTGTCTGAGTCATTGGAGGATGAGGGGGGCGACTTATTATACACTAGTTACTCACACCTAGCAATTTTTCTATTTGTGGCCAATGAGACTGGCCACTGTATTCAACTTTTCCTGTTATAACTATGACTGAGCTATCATGATTTGTGGCTCCCTATGCCTTTATTCTTACCTGAGAATAGTAGAAGCCAAACTAACTGTAATAAAGTAGAATCTGCAATGAACATGAGCCCAAACCTTTTGTTTAGTTTTGGACAGAGTTGTGAAGAGTTTGAAACTCTGTTGTGTTTTATTGCTGTTTCTGTTACTATTGCAGAGATTTTTGTTTTCTCATTTCCTGTGTAGTCATCAAAGCAGACAAGAAGTGAGCAGATTCTCGCAAATAGGACCACCCGCAGTATCAAGACATTATTTTAGAAGAAAGGGAAAGGTTAAAACTTCTTCCAGGTTGGTATCGCTGTATGTGTTCCTGTTGGGAAGGTCTGTTCACTCCCTGTATGATTACCAGAACAGGAAATTAGGTAAAATTTCACAGATAGTGGTAGAGGTTATAACCCTTCTGAACTTCAGCCAAAACTTAAAGTCAAACATGGCTGGAGTTAAGCTTTAAGCCTCATGCCCACGGGCGTTTTTTCAGCCGCGTTTTTGAGCGTTTTTTACAGCTTAAAAACGCCTGTCCATGTTAGTCTATAGCTTCATGCCCACCTAGGCGTTTTTGAGCTGTAAAGAGCATAGGCGTTTGTAAGCTGTAAAAAAAACCCAGGGCCAGTGCGTTCCTCAGCGTCAGAACTAGGCAGGAAAAAACGCGAGCGGCAAAAAACGCGCAAAAACGCGCACTAACGCGCACTAACGCGCAAAAACACGCACTAACGCGCGGTCGCGTTTTTAGCTCCGACGTTTTTTTTTTGTTTTTTTTTTGTTTTTTTTTCAAAAAAAAAAAAAAAAATATATATTTACAATAACATGGACAGGCGTTTTTAAGCTGTAAAAAACGCTCAAAAACGCAGCTGTAAAAACGCCAGTGGGCATGAGGCCTTAACCTTTTTGTAAAACAGGTAACTTTCAAGAAGAATGTTACTATACTTGCTGCAGGTGCAAAAGAGGTGGGACATCTTGAAGACTAAGTCATCTTTTACAGGGGTAAAACTAAATGTGCTATTTGTACAAATATTGTTTAATGCAAATGCCATACTTTTGGATAATTTTGTCACCCATGTAGCCTAACTGAAACACACCCAGTGTTTACATTCCTGCTTCCTAGCTGACTTCCACAACATGGCTGTTGTTGGGCACTCACCCTGCAATCACAGGAGTCAGCACGCTTCCTGATTCCATGATCAAGCCACTCTCTCCTGGCCAAGCAAAGACCCCCCAGTCGCATGGAGATTCTTACACTTCTGTAGCCCTGTTCTATCTCATACCCTGGACTACAAAAAAAGGCTCCTCCTTTGAGGACAACTAAAGAGGTTACGCTTTAATTGTCTTCAAAGAAGAAGGTTAAGCAGCCATTTTCTTGTAGCCCATATTCTAGAAATAAGCCATGATGTAAGACTGTAAATATTGGGAGCATTGGGCGACAGAAAGGGCCTATAGTTATGGCATTTGCGTTAAACAGCATTTTTTTACAAACGGCACAATGTATTTTAAACTATTGTGCCCCTTTTTCTGCATGGGCCAGGTTATTTAAAAGGGAGAGCTTAGCCTTATGCCTCGTACACACGATCGCAATTTCCGACACGAAAAACACATTTTTTTTCAGCAGGAAACGGCTCAAAATTGTCTTGCATACACACGGTCACACAAATCTTGGCTGAAATTCCGTACGACGAGCCGAGATCAATGAAGTTCAATAGGCAGTTCGGCTCTTCTGATTGATTCTGAGCATGCGTGTTTTTTTGCGCGTCGTATTTGCATACAGACGAACGCGATTCTCAATAGGAATTTTTCCTGTCACGAAAATAGGGAACCTGCTCTCAATCTTTTCTTGTCAGAAATTCTGACAAAAAAAGTACGATGGAGCATACACACGGTCAGAAATCACGGCAAAAAGCTCACGTCGCACTTTTCTCTTTGGAAATCGCGATCGTGTGTATGAGGCAAAAGTGTATTCTGAACCTATGTTACCTGATGTCAAATGTGCTATATATTAGGGGCTAGATTCTTAATAGCTTTAAACATATACCTGAAAGGCTTTGAGATATTAGAATGCAGTGATCAGCTACATTACAGCAGCCAGTCAACATTAAGTTTTATTATGGCTTTTACATTAAAACCAAAAACAGTAAATATAACATTGAATGCCTCATTGTATACAGTATGTCAGCGAGAAAGCCTTTTTGTGCAGTTCCACTTATACCAATACTGTATCTGTCTTTTTTTAAACTTACCACAGCTCCCTTTTCACCAGCAGGTCCTTCCTTGCCAGGGTGACCCTGAGAGACAAAGCAAAATAAATTATGTTAAACAGTGGTTTCTGACATCAGGTAGAACAAAAACAGCTAATGCTACTTAGAAAACTATTAAAAAACTGTTTACCTAAAGCTAGTGTTTAATCTGCTTATTTTTGCCTTCCCTGGTTCATTCTTTTCCCCACATCAACATGTTAATTACATTTATAAATAAAAACTTTTCATTTTCATTACATATAATGTTTTAGACCCAATGATGAAATCACTGTGTCTTTTTGCTTATGAAAATATAGGAAGATCATGGATGGACGGAAGGGCTGGCAGGGTGCTGGACATTGCTTCCTCATAATATCACAGCTCCCTGTTTCAGTTTTCATATCAGTGCTAATCAGTGCCCACCACAGTGCCAGTCAGTGCCCATCTCAGTGCCCAGCAGTAAAACCTGTCAGTACCTCAACATCAGTGCTGCCCAATTAAAATACCACCAAAAGAAAGATTTATTTGTGGGAACAGAATGATAAAAATTTTGTTTGGGTACAGTGTAGCATGACCGCGCAATTGTCTTTCAAAGTGCGACAAAGCTGAAAATTGTCCTGGGCAGGAAGGGGCGAAAGTGCCTGGTATTGAAGTGGTTAAATAATTCAATCCTTGGGGCAGAATCACTTTTTTTGTTGTGAAAAAATATTTAATCTATCTATGCAGCTAATATATTTAACTACTTAAAGTGGAACTTTAACCAAAAGGGGAAGTTCTGCTTTAAGTCCTCCTCCACCCCCCTCCTCTCCCATATTTGGTATGTCATTTTTTTGTGGGGGGGGTACCTAGTTTTGGTACCCGCTCCCACTTCTGCTCGGATAACCAAGAACACAAAGGCTAGTGAAGAACTAGCCCAGGTGAGAATGGTGCTGGATTCAAGAACCTCCAGCCCAAAGTAAAGCAGATGGCTGGCCTTTGGGAGGATTTATACAAATATCAAAATGCCTAGATGGGCGGATATCAGTCTGGAGAAGAGGGCGTTCATAGGCAAACTGCAATTGCATGTCCCCATGTAACATCTCCATATGATGATGAGTCTTCATAATTGAATAAATAAAATCTAATGAATGAAAGAAGTGGGCCAGGGACATTAATGCTTGGGAGGAAATGAGTAACTGATGCTGGATGTCTTTCAGCCAGGAAATGAGGCAGGCTCTATCTGACTTAATACAGGTTCCAATGGCCATTCTGGGAGGCTCACATGCTGCAGTAAAATCAGAGTAGACAATTTTAGTTAAGGAGAGCTTGCATAACTGTGTGAATCTAAGGCTTACCATAGATGATTTGCATTTTTACAACCAGAGGAAAAAGAATGGCTTCTCCCATCCACACAAGCAAGGTGGATGGAAGAATCGTCTCCACTGTAGTATTGTATTCTGACAGCAGGGACTCCTCTGCTGTCAGAATACACTAATTAGCACTGCATCTGATTGGCTTCAGCCTCTGAAGGAATGAAAGTTTCCCATCAGTCCTGTTTGACATAAGTCAAGTGTTTGATCAACTTCTTTCAAGGGGGAATGGCCATAAATGGATTGCAATTCGACAAATTTTGATTAATCTATGATTAACTTGAAGGTAAGGCTGGAGTTCACTTTTAAGTTTTCCTAATCTGATTATCTGTTATCCATTGGAAACAAATTTAACATAGCTACTCCCATGATGGTAGGTCTTTTTTTAAAACCTATTCTGTGCAGTTTCATTTCTCTTTGCTGTACAACCAGTCAGATTTTAATGCCATTGATGGTTACTCTTAATACATTGGTCCATACATATGTGAGAGACAATAAGGAGCTTGCTGTGGGTGTACTGTTTTTTACAGACAAGCAGAAGGGGTTTCCACCTGGAAACACCAGGTTGTAAACAGAAGACACTACGGTGGACAGGTGCACTGAACTGCCTAGTTCAAAAAGTCCTGAGCAGCTAGAGTATGTTCCCTATGTGCATTGTAATACTTATTTTTTATTTTGACTGGAGTATAACTTTAAAATTATTTTAAGATTTATATGCCCCATGTTCACCTTTAGAGAATGAAAACATTACAGTTAAAAATGTATATTAAATGTAATATTAAAATTATGTTCTTAACTTGCTGAGTACTGAGCTAACTGAAGTGCAGTAACTCCAACTCAGTGCACACTACATTTATCCCTCCTTGGAGACTTTTTATGACAAATCAGAAAATTGCACAGAAAAAATTATATTGCTCATTTCGAGATTCTGGCTATATTAATGTTGGCTATATTGGTTGGCTATATTAATGTAATGGTTCTTAGATTGTTTATGATTAACCCATAAAACAGATAAAGCAACTGGGCTTGTTTTATAAAAGGTCAATAAACTCATTGTTAATATTATATTCATCACTATGCATTTTTGTTCATTGTCATTTGATTACTTGCTGACATTAAAAACAAAATGCAACATTCATAAAATCAAAGTGGGAAATTAGGTTTAATAAAATACACATTGAAATCGAAAAATGTTTCTCTAAAGAATTGTGTTCTACAAATCTTTAAAAAAGGCAAAATGTATATTGTAGATAATAGGCATTTCTCAAACATTAAACAAGAAAAATTCTGGGTATGGATATTTGCTTTGTTACATTGGTCCAGCTTGTAACTATGTATATATATATATATATATATATATATATATATATATATATATATATATATATATATTTAAATACCATACCTGTGAGAGCCCTGTAACTCACTGTAGTAGACATTGCTACTTCAGTGATCTCCACTAACTTTGGGGTCATGTGGTGAGGGGTAGCCTGCTGCATTGTTAACACAAAAAAGTTGCCTGCTCGGTACAAGGGCCATTGAGGAAAATAAATTTTCTCAAATAATGCAAATCATTCTCTGTGTTGTGTAAGGTGGAGTAGCGGACGGTGACATCATACTTTCCACCTCGTTCAGTCAGAGTTTGGTTATATGTGCAGCTTACCTAACAGTTGCTTTGATGAAGGTTTCTTAGCCGAAACGCATTAGCATATAGCCGGTACTCGTGTACCCATGTAACCAATAAAGTACTTTTATTCAAGAGCATCCGAGTTGCCAGCCCTTTTTGATTCAAGTATTGTATTTATGGGACCTGAACGCCCTGGCTAGAGCACCGGATCACAGTTTGTGGACTTCTATATTGGCAGTGGAGCTGGGGTAACATTTTGTTTCTCTTACCTAACAGTTCTCTACATTTAAAGAGATAGAAATAAATGTTTTTTGTGAATCAGAATGGAATTGGATTGAGGGTAATACCTTCTTAGTGCAAACAACAAATAGAAGCAAGACTTTGTTAGAGACAAGGGGTTTGAGAAATCTCCCTACTGTTGGATTATGTTCCACTGCAAGTGATAAACATGGACAATATTTTTGTATTTACTTACTGGGGGGCCATCAGATCCAGGTAATCCAGGCAGACCAGGCTTTCCATGAGGACCCTACAAATTAAGGCACATAGATTTATTAAAGACATCTTACATATCACATTGAAAGTATTCTCAATAGATGCATAAAGATTGCAACAAAGACTAATCAAGAAATAATTATTATATCTAATAAACACATGCATTACAAAACCAGAGCTAAAGATTTGTCCTTATTTATTAAAAAAGGTAATTGAATTGTGACACTGGGGTTGATTTATTAAAGTAGTAGAACATAGTAGCCATTCCTAATGCCCAGGGAAATTCCTAACACCCATTTCTAAATTATTCCAAGGAAAGGTTGTCATTAATTTGCTCTTTTAGAGTAATGGTACCTACACATTTTGACAAGCTCTGATGCTGCAACAACCATTACTTTAACATTTTTATATGTGTGCTAACTGCCACATGGTCATTAACCCAAAATTATTTGTTTACACAACATTGATTCATAACCCCTTCACGACCGCCCAAAACATATGTGCTATGGCAAAAGGGTGGAATTTAATGCTCACACCCTGCACATATGTGTTGCTGGGTGGCCGTTGTTTATGTGCTTATGTGCTCACTATGCTCTCTTAGCACAAAGACTGAGATGTCATAGACAGATCTCGGTCCAACTACAGATCAGGAGTCAGCTTGACCAACTGACTCCTAGGTGCTCTGATCCGGTTAAAAGGATGCCAGGGGGAAAGGGGTTATTTATTAAATGATTGATCAGTCCCTTGGAATTTCACATGCATAAAATTAATAATATAACCTAATGTAAACTAATTTTAAGCAAGTACATCTAGATATAACCGGAAAGTTATATGTTCTGTTCATCGTGTGGGGGGAACTATGGACAAGTTTATATTTAAATATGTATTTATTTTTAACAGGGAATTAAAAAAACGAAATTTACAAAAAAATCTAACTATTAAAAAACTCTATTCTTACTCTGCCTAGGGCTCATAACCCCTCATCAAAGTATTCAAACACAGAGCCTATGCCGTGCTTTACTTCATCCTTATCCTTAAAATAACCTTTGTGTATATAATATGTTTTTAAGGTCCCACAAAGCTCCAATTTTTTACCTCTATTTGATAGTATTGGTTGAAATTATTGGTTAATATTCCATGTTCACATGCAGTTTGTGATATGATATGAATTAGGCCCATTCTACATCTACTCATTATATATATTTTCAGACAATTATTCTAAATAACAAGAAACACAATCCCTTTTGTAGATTGTACTATAGTATTAGTGAATAAACGAATGCATTGACAGCATTGATAGCATGTATTTATGCTTTGTGTATATAATTTGATGTAGTGCATATTTTCTCCACATCTGTTAATGAATATAAGTAAAAATGATTTCTGTTCATGTCTTAATGTTTGGTTTCCCAGTTTAGATAAACAAACCAGTCTCTGACCCTACCTTGTCACCAGGGGGGCCAATGGGACCTTGTGGACCAGGAAGACCCTGCAAAGAAAGAAAACATTATATATCAGGATCTCATTCATCATTTTGAGCTGAGAACAGACCTACACTTCATAACATAGCCACACTGTGCCGCATTCCTACAGCCACACTCAGCAGCCAGAAGTCAGCTGTACAAACCCTCATTATTCTCACACTTACTCTAGAGGTCTTCATACTGGGAAGCTGCTCTCTAAGTAATGAAATTTGTTTGATAAATTTGTCTCTACATGGAAACATTTTATTACCACTCATTAATAAATCAATTACTAAAATAAATCCTATTTCAAGACTTTTTATATGCTGACATTTTTTATTGTTCTACATAAATACATATATCAACCAATATATGGCCGTTAAAAATGACTGTTAATCTTTTGGGTCTGATATGTCAGATTGTTATTTATTTGAATGTTGTCTATATCCACATATTGATGTATTCTTTAAGATAAAATACACT
Source organism: Rana muscosa (assembly GCA_029206835.1). Taxonomy (NCBI): domain Eukaryota; kingdom Metazoa; phylum Chordata; class Amphibia; order Anura; family Ranidae; genus Rana; species Rana muscosa. Next base: position 174,221,935 of record CM055120.1, read on the forward strand.
ATTTTATCCCAAAGAACATGTGTGCAATGCAGTAATTGGAATCAACCAAACAGTTTTCTGTTGCTAGTTGCTGTGGATTAATGCACTACTCACATTCTTCTTTGCCATATTGAATTAGCTATATAATTGCAATTTCTTTAGACTTTATAGGAAATGAATGGGTTAAAGAGAAAATGTACCTTGCAGCTCTAGCCCACAGACTTCTTTCATGTCAGTTTCAATATGTTTAACCAATATCACAGAGAAAATTCTCTTCTTAGGTCATGTGACTGCATGCACCTTTACTAATGTCTTTTTATACAACCCAGCCTCCCCTGATCTTGCATTGTACACAATGACATTCTAGGGCTGTATCAGGTGTTAAGAAGTGCACAGGCTGCTGTAGGACCAAGTAATAGGGTATGCAGTCCTCTCTATTACCTTCCCCCTAGTTTAGATGTATGGGGAAGGGGGGTAGTATGGGGTTTTGTAAGGTGACAGACATGTATCTTTAAAGTGGAATGTTTGTATGTCTAGCTAAATGTTTCTGCTATTATCCTTGAATGGCATGTATTACTGTCTTTCTTCCTGTTTCAAATTTTCCCTCAGTTCCTGTCTGGTGGGATGGTATCATTGTCACTGTAGCAGTGAGGGCAAATCTCTCTAACAGAGACCAAAATAGCAGTAAAAATGCAACCAAGGTTTTAAAATCAGAAAAATTTATGCAAATTGCTTTATTTTCTAGCAGTTTATTTGACCAGGTTAGTAAAATGGTTGTGTTCCAATTTGTTCTTTGCTAATTTCTTTGTTACCATGCAAACCTCTAAGCTTCCTATAGCTGAAGCCTTCTTTTCCTGAAGCTGAATACAAGCTTTCTCAAGACATAAAGGTCACATTTTGTCTCCTTTAAAAAGAAGATGCAACTTCCAGCCCTTACAACTACTTCAAAGTGGATGTAAACCCACTCTTACTGTATACCCAGTGAAGTGAATAGCCTCAGATGATACGCAGAGATGAGGTTACATAAGTTTCGCATGTATATCTTCCTTTTTCAGCTTTCTACAGTCTTTAGAAAGTGCACATTGAGTTACAAATCTTTCTTCCTGTTTCAGCCGTGGGTGTGGAGTCTGGGCATACACTGTGTAAGAGCTTATTGGAGGAAAGGCACCCCCCCCAACTCCACATAGGCAGAGTAATGCAGAAACTTGCTGATCTGCAGTCTGAATAGACGAGCGCTCTGCTTATCTATCTCTAAGTTCACTCCCTGACACTAATTTCCGGCTGCTTTTTCTCCTGTGTCGGAGAGCTTGTCAGAAGTTATCCTGCTGATAACAAAGGAATGGAGCAGCAGAATGACATGGGACTTGGATCTTAGGAGAGAGTTAAGTAAACACTACAGATATATGTGTCCAGGTCAGATTTCATGAATAGGGTTTACAACCACTTTAAGTTTGAATAGAGTCTGGTAATGGATGAACTATTGTTGAAAAACTTTCATAACAAATTAGAACAAGGTCTGCTTAATATGGCTGGATATGTAAATACATAATGTAGCAATTTCATTTATTCTCAGAAGGTGTTTTCCCTGTTTGTATATAGAATATTATACAGTATTACACCTAATATTTTAGAAAATTTGCATATAAGTATTGTGACAGATTCAATAAGGATCTCTCACATAACGCCATTAACTCTATTTATATTACACTCACCTGAGGCCCTGGAATTCCTTGTTGACCACCTGGGCCAGGTTCTCCTTGAGGACCCTAAAACAAAAGAACATGACATGACAAGGAAGTTATAAATAGATCAATGAAGATATACATTTTATTTTAAGGCATGATGAGAGTCTTATGTAGCAAAGGGAATTCATCCATAAAAACAATTTAAGCAGAAAAAAGGTACTAAGTCAACCATTAACAAATCATTAGAAAAACACTGAATAGCAGAACTGCAATTAGTTGAGAAATATTGATGAAAAAATTGATCTTTAAATTAGTTAATTTACATTTTATTCTCTAATTTCTTTGTTCCTGACAGCATTCATAAACATAACCAGTGTTTAACAATGCAGCCATTCTATATAAAGTTAGATTGATGTGTTAATAGGAGTATTTAAAATATAGTGAAATTGCATTTTGAACATAGCAGTTATTTACGGTTGGGTATATTCTCAGTACAAATGTATTGCTATTCTTTTTAAGCCTTGCAAATGTAGAAATTGCTTATTAATATGTTATATCCCAGATAATAGGGTACAATTTAAAGTCATGTATATATTATATCTGTTTTGGGGTTTGTTATACTCCCTGATAACCCACCCTTATAACGTATATTTTTTTTGTTAATCAAGTCTTTAGATTCATTTTCATGTTTAATTTTTTTATGTTTAAGGATCCCCTGTAAGCTATGATTTGCAGTAATGTGTCAGTGCACAGCTTTGGTAACAATAAAATACCCTCTTGTATTATGTGCAAGGTTGTCACGCACTCTGTTAGAATAGGTGGACAAAAGTTTTAATTCTTTCCTTAAAGACTGCCTAATGACAGTATTAAAGATCTTGCTTGTGAACATCCAGGCTCTTTTCTATAAAATGCTCAAAAGGCATTAGAGTGTATGAAACTCCTTTTGATTGATTTCCCATGAATTAAATTAAATATGTCAAAGGAAAATAAAGTATCAGGATTCACATAATGCCCTGGAATTAAGACAGAGTAGCAGAAATAATGCACCCCCAATGCAGCGAAGCATTAGAAAGAGATCGTGTGACTCAATATGTGTCTCCATATGTATTGAAATATCTATTTAAATGCCCTGAAGTTTGAAATAAAGTTTACATATGTGCCACAATCCTGCCAATGTCAATATGAAGGTCCTTAGTGTTGCCATTGTTACCAACAATTCAACACTTTTGAGCATTCATTGCAATATTCAATTTGGACCATGTACAAGGTAACTAGCTAGCAATAATACATGCATAAACCACTGTTGTTAGTGAGACATTTGTCTGTATACACCTAGACATTAGCCTTTATTGACCCAATTCACTGAAGGCTGGAAAATACTTCCAACACAGAAGTGAAGAGGTAAGGAAAAGCTAGGAGGTGGGAGATGGCAAAGATGAAGAAAAGAATAGAGGGGTGAAGAGTTGAACAGAAAGGAGGGGAGGGAGAGGACAGGAGAGAAGAACACATGTAAGGAGAGGAAGAAAGGGAAGAGGAGAGAAGAAAAGAGGAGGGTAGGGGACAGGATTGGAGAGGGAAAGAGGACAGAGGAATGAAAAGGAGAGGTGTGTAATGGGGAAAGGAGTGGAGAGGGAAAGAGGACAGAGGAGTGAAAAGGAGAGAAGGAGATGGAAAGGTAGAGCACATGAGAGGAGAAAAGGGGAGAAGACTGAGGAGACGGTTGCAGGAGAAGAAGGGATAAAAGAGGAGGGGAGTTGGGGGACGGGAGGTGAATATGTTGAGGAATTAGTAAACTTGTTATAAGAGAGATATGGAGTTTCCTTTCCAAAATATTAGCTGATTGGCTGTTAATCAGATCAATTACTTTAAGTAATTCTGGATCTTGGAACAAGTATGCAGATATAAGAAAATCATTAAAAAGTCAGACATCCCGAATAGCATACTTGTTCAAGGTCAATAATTCAAGTACTGAATACAGAAGATCAGTAGGTGAGCCAGGCAACTAGCATTTTAGGAAGCGGGACTCATCAATGGCAGCTTCCATGTTTCTCTCACAGCAGGATTATTTTGAGCTGCAAGAGGTATAGATAAGACTGTAAGTTCAAAGACAAAGACAAAATTATAACATTACAAACCTGTAATATAACAAAAACATACAAACAAGAGCTTTAGTAATTTTCACAACAGCAACCCATTAGGTACACACTAAGGACAGACACACTAAGAACATCAAAGAATAATAATGAAGGGCAGATGTATGTAAAGCAATTTAATTAACAAGTATAATCATGTTGCATTTAACTGTAGAAAATAAAAGCTAGATTGTGATGGAACATGCTTTTATGAAAGCACTCAACTGGTTTAACCCATATAAAAATCACTGCATCTGTATTAAAAGCGCAGCATAATGTCCTTAAGAGCAGGAAAATAACTCCTAAAATTAGACAAAATTAAACAAAATAAAGCTTCAGATGATGCTACAGTTTAATCTCTCACTTTACTATGACAACTGATTATTTAACCAATGTTTACTGCATATTGAACTGAGAGGTAGTCAATTCAACTACATCCAGTTCATTAGGATGGTCCACTTTATTTATTGTAGTATAATACTCAAATTTTTCGTATATGAATGTGTTTTCTTAAAGTTTTAAGATTTTTTTGCACTATTACATAGATTAAACTCTACATTTGTGTCAATGCATCCATGGGATCTTGTTTGCAACTGTAAAATGGCAATTTTCTTGGAGAGGATATAGCTAAGTCCTCTTACAACTACTTTTAGACAGTTTTGAGCATACAGTTGCTGCCCAGGATTAAGTTATAAAAATAGTATTATTTTACAGCTGAAATTATTATTAAATTGCTTTTTACAAGAGCTCTTGATTCAAGAATGTTTAGTATAGAGTAATAAGATAAATAAAATAAACCACATTAAATCCAAGAGCTAGATTGATTCAATATTGAAGCTTAAAAAGATAAATGTACTTTTAAAAAACACAATTTCAAGCAAATTTGCAAATATAACCCGTTACTGCATATTATTTTCCTGTGCTTTGAATGGTCAGGACTAGACCAGCTTTAACTTTGCATCATTCAAATACAATCTGTCTGTGAACTGCACTAAAACTTCTGACCATGGCTGAGAATAACAAATAATGCATCTCCTTCACACCGGTCTGATTCAATTGTGTTGCTTTACTAAAGCAGTAGAGCATGTTTACTCAGCTTAGCAAATGTGTAAAAAGCAATGTAACTTTGCATACCCAATTGTGTACAGAGACAATGAAAAAATGGATGTTTGCTTGCACACAATTGTATAAGTAAAGTGAACCCTTTGCTAAGTCAGTTTCCTCTACCCCTCAAAGTTAGGAGCAAAAATGTATGATTTTTGCCGCACTTTACACTGGAGAGATATTTTGATATTTCACCTATTTCAAACCCCAGGAGAAGTTCATAGCATACTAAAGCTGTGCGGCAGTATGATTATCTTTTCTATGGGCACCTATTGCCACATTAAAGTTGTCACAATAAACAATGCATATGCACAGTTCTAATGTATAATACAGTAGAATTCAGTGTAACAAGGATTAAGTCCAAAATGCTAATTACTAATAAAGCTATCTAACTACCTCCATCTGTCTGTCTAGCAGGGGCGGCCCATTCATTAAGGGCGCATGGGCGCCGCCTCCCCTTTCTATCACCGCCGCCCCTCCATTCATGCATCCGGTCCCTTTCAGGATGCCAGGCGCATTAATTACAGTGGCGGGGATTTATTTTAAAGCACCTGATTAGAGCCAGAGGCTCTAATAGGCTTCAAAATAGGGTGGGCTCCAGATGCAGATCATTGCGCTTGGAGCCCACCCTGGTGTGCTATAATAGCGCTAACACTGCCTCTCCGCCAATTAGGAAGAGCGGGTCTGAAACCCATTTCCCGATTTTGCTGAAAGGACAGGCGATCCTATTGGACACCTAGGAGGAGGAGGAGGGAGATGCACAGCGGAAGCTGTTGTGATTCACAGAAAGAGGAAGAAAGAAAGGTGCCCCCCGCCGACACGCTGCCCGTCCGCTTCCTAGGTGGGGTAAGTGCGGGGCTTTGATGTCCCAACCGTCCTCTCTTGGGGGTTTTGCCGCTGACTGAATGAGTGGGGGTGGTCGTTTGCCCCCCCAAAAGAAAAAAACACCAGCCGCCACTGTCTAGACAACATACATCATAAATACACAGTTTGCATTATTACAAATATACTAGTTAGTTTATGTATAAAAAAGGAGGTACAATAAAGATACTTACCAGGTTACCTTTGGGTCCTGGGGGTCCATCTACACCAGCAACACCCTGTTAAATAAAAGATGTATGAATTACATTTTACATACATTGAAAGTAAATGACTACTCCTTCCTGTAAGGATAGTCTCCAGGCAGGTTTTTTTTTTTTAAACAATGTATTTTTCACGATGATGTTTACATAGCATAGCATTCAAAGAACAGTTGGGTGTAACCTTACCTATTCAAAGTCCAAAACAACAAAACCATTAAATCTTAGATAGAGTAGGACATTTTTGGAGTCTCTGTCATTCTTTTATTTTCTTCTGTGTCAGTATTAGAAAGATTTCCACCGCACTACTTGTCACGACAGAAAGTTGCTATTGGAAATATTTTCTTTAACATTTTCATAGATTAGGGAATGGTTGGAACTTCTGACAATGTTTATATTGCTTCCTCTGTCTTCCTGTTCTGGTGACAATTCAATCCACCATTTCTTGCCTACTTAGGTATCCCAGGGATAGAATGTTAGGGAAAATCTCCCAATGGGGTCATGAAAAGAAATGATAACCCAGAAGAAATTGTAACTCTTTATAACTCTATTCAAAAATGAATGTAAAAATGTAGGCTTTAATGCACAATAGACTATAATAATTCATAAATAATTTTTTAGGGCCTTTCAGTACAGTTAATTATTATCGGACCAGTCTTTTTAAAATCTACTTTAATTGTGCCTGATTGCCTTCCGCATCCCTCTCTCTACTATTACTCTGGCTAGTACTTGTCAATTCATTATTGGTTTGTCCCTTTCTGCCCAAACAATCCATTATAAGACAGTCAGCCACTTCTTTCTGCAGTTCTGAAAGGTACCGTAAGTTTCAGCACAGAAAAGCTGAGCTGATTATGTTTCACATTAACCATAAAATTGCAAGCATACATCCCTACAATTGTTTATAGTACTGTTATTGTATCCACCTCACAAGCTACCCTTGATGTTACCCTTGACTTAGCCTTATCTCTGAACTCTTATGTTCAAAGCAACCTCCAGGTTCTCTATATCAATTGTTCCCAACCTGAGGTATGCACCAGGAAATGTTGGGGTACACATAAAAAATTTAGTACATGCAGTGCCGATAAATGTCGATTGGTCACTAAGTGAGACTAGGCAGCACAGTCCTTGGTGGGTTTGAGCAGGAGAAGCAGAGTGATCATTGGTTGCTAGGATATAGGTGGCCAGCCCACTTTCACCATGAAAATGCATGGTGCTGTCTGGCCGACCACCTGCATTCTAGCAACTATTGACACTGGATCACTGAGTGGTGAATAGAATTTCAACAGGGCTGCTGCTGTTGATGATTACACACCAAGGTGATAGGAAGAGGGGGACAAACATGTAATGTTTTCCTGGCAGTTTGATCACTGAATCAGATGAACCCAGAAAAATAAGGAGAGATGAGGGTGGAGAGGAATGAAGAGGGAGGGGTGGAAGAGAAAAAAAGGGGACACGCACACGTAAATAAGTGAGGCTGCAGGGGTGGTAGAGAAGGAGAAGTGAGAAAAGGGAGTAAAGGCTGCAGGACACACACACTAGAAGGGACATTGGATAATGTTGCACTCCAGTACTGATAGTACAGATATAAAGAAAATTATTTTGCAGCACTCTTCCTCTTAATGTGGGTACGCTTACCCACATTAAGAGGAAGAGTGCTGCAGAATAATTTTCAATATACACTGTATATGTTCAGAACACTTTAAGTGTTTGTGTGCAGAAGCTGTAATAGATAAGCAGAAAGAAAAAATGCAGGTAGAAAATATTTTTGATAACTGACCAGTACAGATGTCCGTCTCCTTCAGCCTATTAAATAGGGGTCAGCACTATTAGTCCCACCCCCTACTCTAGCTTCTGTTTCACCCCAATTCTCAGGCCCACTGATTTTCTAAAGTTCCTAGGTATGCTGATTATATATCTGTGAACATGCTTATGACAGTGTCTGTACTTTTATATCTGTGGAAGTGTTTATGGTAATGTCAATACAATATTGAATGTATATTTGTGGATACATGTGTGGAGGTGTAAAAAAGATATTGATTGTATATCTGTGGACATGATTCTGGCAATTTTGGAATAGTACTGGGTTATTTGGGAGTATAGTTTATAGATATGGGCTATCAAGGGGTATGCAAGTAACAAAAAACAGTGGGAACCACCGCTCTAAGTCTTGAAATTGCACCACTTTCTAACTTAAAACACCACATCTGTTTTAGTGCACATTATCAGAATTGTCCAATATAACTACTGCAATATAATCCTTTCAAGGTTGGTCACTAACAAGACTTCAACCTTGAACATGTCATTTTACTACTTTGTCAATACTTATTTATCCCTCCCAAAACATCTCCTCTGTTGCCACTCTGTTTATTAACTTTCAGTCTACCTATGAATAAAATTTAGGTAGTTATACTTTGCCTTCAAAACATTTCATTACTCCACTACTAACTTATTTCTGACCTTATCTATGACTACTCCACTAGTTAAAATCTATTTTCAATTTAACACCATTTTATTAACCATTTACATACATGTTGTCCTGGGGGGCCGGGGGGACCTCTTGGGCCTAACAATCCGCGTTCACCCTGAAAGAAAAAAAGTAATATTCAGTCAACTTTTCCCATTAACACATCAAATGTAGTCAGATTTGCAAACTTTATCATAGGAATAAATGTACTAGGTTATTGTACTAAGAGTCAGCTCTCACTAGCCATTGCTTTAAAGGAACCCTGTAATGAGAGAATAAAGTGGCTGCCATTGATGACTTTTCCTTCTTAAAATGCTTGTTGTCTATGCATATGTGGTGGCTTTAAAACTTTCTGAAACACAGACCTAGAACAAATATGCAGATAAGGAGTTCTTTTATCACTGTGCCTTTCTAATTTGCATGCCTGTTCATGATCAGAGAATCAGTAAGTAATAAATCCAAAGACAATCAGTTAACTACTAGTTTTAGATATACATTACAGGTTTCCTTTAATCCAATGTGATGACTCACACAGAGAGTTAACTGCAAAGATCAATACAAAAAATGTATACTCAGATTTAATTTTTTTCAGAGAAACTAAAAACATGCTTGCCCTATGAAAAATGCCACTGCAGGATATTTAAAAAAATGACTTGATGCAGTTTTGGTGAGTAGCTATTTGGAGACATGCTCTTCCCTTTCACTATGTAAACTTGCAAACATCTGTGAATTTCACTGCAGGATATTTAATAAAATGACTTGATGCAGTTTTGGTGAGTACTTTATATTGGAGACAAGAGCTAAAGGTCTAGATTCAACCCCATGAGTAAGCTCCGGTGGGCAGAGCAAAGCATGTTGGGGAAGTGGCCTGGCGGCGTCCAGGCTAATGGCGCGTACACACGATCATTTTTCACGTCGTTAAAAATGCAATTTTTTAAATTGGGCATTAAAAACGATCGTGTGTAGGCTCCAGAGCATTTTTCACGACGTGAAAAATGGCCTAAAAAAATGAGAACCTGCTCTATTTTTTCACGTTGTTTTTCACGTCGTTTTTCACGTCGTTTTTTTAACGACGTGAAAAATGGTAGTGTGTATGCTTTTACGAGGGGGAAAAAAACGCGCATGCTCAGAATCAAGTATGAGACGGGAGCGCTCGTTCTGGTAAAACTAGCGTTCGTAATGGAGATAGCACATTCGTCACGCTGTAACAGACTGAAAAGCACGAGGCTGAAAAGCGCAAATTGTCGCTCAACAAACTTTACTAACATGAAGGGTGGCGCCATTCGAACGGAACTTCCCCTTTATAGTGCCGTTGTACGTGTTTTACGTCACTGCGCTTTGCTCAAGCGTTTTTTTTTATGAACGTGTGTATGCAAGACAGGCTTGAGAGGAAACAAGAAAAATCACGTCGAGAAAAACGTCGTTTTTGAAAATGACATTAAAAATGATCGTGTGTACGCGGCATAAGACTACCACTTGTTCACACATAGTGGATCTTGTTCTGATGTGTGGCTTCCAGGACCTTTAGCTCTTGTCTATCATTGTCTGAAGCATGGGCGGACTCCTTGCCGGCCAGCAGCAGCCACAAGACTACACTTCCTTGCAGCCTGAGCTTTAACTGTCAGCCTGCCATTATTGAGGGACCCCAAGACATATGGCTCAAAATAAAATCTACAAGAGGACCTAATTTTGGGATCCATACCAATAGATTATGTACTTCTGATCTTCTTTGTCAAGTATTCATCCTGAAGTGATATCTTTCACTGTTTTTGTTACACGCTGACAACCATGGGTGTTCTCAGTGATCATAAGTGACTAGACTCAACATTTTTTTAAATCAGTTTGTCAGGAAAGCTTTGATATACCTATTGAAAATTTCTAGCTGTCTGCACAAGCCTAAAATGTTTTTTAATAATTTTACTGTCAAATCTCTTGAAGTGGATCTGAAGAAATAAAAGCAAATGCTGTCATTCATATGATGAAAATATACCTTTGAAAATAACCGGAAGAAAATTAGTATTTTTTTTCTCTTTCTCTTTCGTATGATGAGGCATTACCTTTTTTTTTACTTCAAAGAGTTTGATAACTTTCCAAAATCCACATTTAAAAGCTTTTTTCTGGTGTGAAAAAAAATAAAATAGCACAAACTGATCTGCAGCACACTACATAATGGGAACTGCTAAACAAATGTGTCTGTAAATATGGCAATAATAAGAAGTCTGCTGAAACTTAAGGGGGCAATGTCAACTAATAGTAATTCTGCCCTCTGATGGTGAATGTTTATTTAATCCACAGCATAATGAAAGTTAAAGCAGAACTTCACCCAAAAGGGGTAGCTCTGCTCTTCCCCTTCTGTGACAGCCTGACAGATCACATTTCCTAGAAGGCTGCAGGACCATTTACAAAATGCAGCGTGGCTCATGCATGCACAGTGGGAAGCCACCTGTGAAGCCATAAAGAGTCAAAGCCAGCTACCCACAGTTAGAATGTCACGTTGGGGAGCCAAAGACCAGTGGAGAACCATCCCAGATGAGGAAAGTGCTGGATTCTAGGAGAGGTGAGTGTCTGTTCATTGAAAGTCAACAGCTAAGATTTTTGCACAAGTGACTGAAGCTCTTTTTTATACTAGCTCCATAAAGTCAACGTTTTTCATCTCCTTCACTTTTTAGGCACACCTGTCACAAAAGGAATATGGGAACATAGCTGGTCTCCATCTGAAAATGATTATAGGCCTAAATCAAGCATACAGCAAGTGATAGCTTAGAGAAAAATTCTGGAAAAAGATACGGAATGGTTGATTTTATGTATTTAAAAGGCCTTGTCAGAGACCACAAAAAAGAAAAACTGTTGTTTCCAAAAAATCTCTAAAACAAAATAACGCATTCTAAAAAGCTTCAGCCCTTAGCTGAACTTGTTGGTCTGCTTAGCATATGACCAGCAGGGCCAGATCACTGTAAAAATCACTGTCCTGTCAGGTTGGATCGCTTGGTCATCTTGGATGTACAGTAATAACATCACACATCACACATCCCACCTCCCTAACCCAGTGATAGAGGAATGTGGTTGGTATTTCTGATACCTAATTGTCAGCTTGGTATATTTGCATTCATAAAATAACTGTTTATTCAAGAAATTAAGCCATTATTCATGGTTAACCATTGTCCATTAGTGATAGAGTGTTGAACTTTGACTTATATAAAACCACCATGGTTCGAATCTCGGCCGGTTAAGAAGGAACTGGACGAGATTTGAACTGTGTATGAGCATGGTCTTGGGTACAACCTGCCTGCTGGATTTTCTTCAGATTATTGCTAGCTTACTATAGTCACAAGCAATATTCACTATCTTCTCATGGTTGCAGGAAATACATTTTCTCCGTGTATGGCGGGCCTAACAGATATAACAAAGGGGATGATTTTGTAGCAAAGTAACCATTAACCACTTGCCGACCGCCACACACAGATGTACGTCGACAGAATGGCACAGGCAGGCAAATGGGCGTACCTGTACGTCCCTTTAAATTTGCCGCGTGCCTCGTGAGCGTGTTTGCGGGTCCCGGGAACTCAATGTTCCCGGGCGGCCCGCGATTGCGGTCGGCAAAGGCAAAGGCAGAACAGGGGGATGCCTTTGTAAACAAGGCATTCCCCTATTCTGCCTAGTGACATGTCACCGATGGCTGTTCCCCGTGATCGGGAACGGTCATCAGTGACGTGTAACGTGTAGCCACGCCCCCTAACAGTAAGAATCACTCCCTAGTACTGACTTAACCCCTACAGCGCCACCTAGTGGTTAACCCCTTCACTGCCAGTGTCATTTTCACAGTAACAGTGCATTTTTATAGCACCGATCGCTGAAAAAATTACAATGGTCCCAAAAATGTGTCGCAGTCACGATAAAAATCGCCGCCATTACTAGTAAAAAAAAATATGAATAAAAATGCCATAAAACTACCCCCTATTTTTTAGACAGTATAACTTTTGCGCAAACCAATCAATAAACGGCGATTGCGATTTTTTTTACCAAAAATATGTCGAAGAATACGTATCGACCTAAACTGAGGAAAAAATAAATGTTTTATATATTTTTTGGTGATATTTATTATAGCAAAATGTAAAAAATATTGAATTTTTTTCAAAATTGTCGTTCTGTTTTTGTTTATATCGCAAAAAATAAAAACCGCAGAGGTGATAAAATACCACCAAAAGAAAGCTCTATTTGTGGGAAAAAAAGGACGTCAATTTTGTTTGGGAGCCACGTCGCACGACTGCGCAATTGTCAGTTAAAGTGACACAGTGCCGAATCCCAAAAAGTGGCCTGGTCTTTGACCAGCGAAATGGTCCGGGGCTTAAGTGGTTAAACAATACATATTTCCTAATTTATTTCAAATCACTTGAGGCTTAGATATTGCAAAATCTTATCTCATTTTATGCTCATCTGTTGTGATAATATTGAATCGTTCAAAGTGTTGTTTATGGAAACACAGCAAATTTCTCCAGGAGACACAAAGGCTTATCTAAGAATGAAAAGACCAATGTACAAAGAACAGTAACCTCCAACAACCAACCAGCCTTTGGTTTCCCTGAGTACTCCAAACCAAATTAAGGGTACTGGATCATTTGGGCTAATAGGTCACATATTTTCATATGCTCTTTATACTGCCGTTTTAAGCATAACAGTGAAGCCTCGTGCACACGATCGGATATCCAATGGATTCTAATCCGATGGTTTTGTCCATCGGAAATCCGATGAAGCTGACTTGTATTAGTCTTGCCCACACACCATCAGTCAAAAAACTGACCGTTCTAAACGTGGTGACGTAAAACACTCCGATGAGCCGAGAAAAATTAAGTTTAATGCTGAGCATGCGTCAACTTGATTCTGAGCATGCATGGGTTTTTTATCCGATGGACTTGCCCATAGACGATCGGAATTTGCTATCGGTTTTTGATCCATCGGAAAAATTTAAAACACGTTCTATTTTTTAAAACTGATGGAAAAAAGACCGATGGGTCCCATACACGATCGGTTTGTCCGATGAAAAAAGTCAATCGGACTGTTTTCATCTGTAAAACCGATCGTGTGTACAGGGCTTCAGACCTTTGACAATGTAAGGGTTACAATAGAGGTTTGAATGATTCCCCCGTCAGAAATGCTGCTGCATGTTACACCAAGTTAGTTGTGAAAATGTGAAACTATAAAGTAAGAGTTCTGTGTAAAACAGATTAATGTGTCACTCACAGGTTCACCGGGCAGCCCTCTGGGTCCAACCTCTCCATCTTCTCCCTGTTACACAAAAGAAAAAGCTGTTTCTACTGTTATTTAAACACATAGCACGTAAAAGCAGGACAAGCGATGAATGCCTGTGTTTGTCAAACTGTAAAATATATGTTGTAGTATATAACCTTTTCCAAGATGGATAGAAAAGGCTAATTTAAGAAGCTACTCTAGAAACGAATGTTAATGTGCTGGCTGGATGGGATAAGATTACATATTGTTATCTGTATAGATATATTCTTACCCTCTCTATACAAATATGAATTGCTATGTTGGCTATTTAAAAGTGTCTATGGTTGAGTATTGAAACTGTTTCTGTCTATAGTTTGTAAATCTATAAACAGACAGTAGTATAGACACAAGGGCAGCCATGTTTCTTTCTCTATTAATCCTCCTCTTAAATTCCAGGTTTAGCAAAAAGGATCAATAGGCTCTATGCTGCTTCAATGACATGAAGTGCCCATAATGCCATTTGTTGCCAGAGAAAATGTGACCTTTGCCCAGGCTTTGGGTCGATTGGAAAACATTGGAAGCATTGGAAGCTGTGTTTCTTTTAATCATATCAAGTTAGGGGTAATTTTCTACTTAAACCAATAATATGCGCCCTTCTTACATGACATTTTAATAAAAAGTCCATTTCAGATTTCATGAGGATCTGATCAGCTGGCAACATTAATAATCATAATTGGATGGAACTGTGCGCTGAAATTAAACACACTGATGACTAACCTTTAACTGCACACACTTGTAGACAGCAATCATTAGCCATACACATTTTTACCCATGTAGGCCAACACCTAAGTGATTTTAAAACAGATGACTAATGTCAAATCTTGTTTTTTGTCATTGATCGGCAAGATATTCTTTATGTGAATGTAGTTTTTATATTTTGTTTGGATAGTACCTATACCTTCTTCACCTTGCATGTGAGTTAACTTCTGCTTTTTTTTAATGCTATTCAGAATCTTACAGGCCCTTCAAAGGAGCATATAGCCTGCATTAAAGAATATGTGAACCCAACATTTTATATTCCTGATATGTGCATGCCGTACCTTGTAATTGTATGAAAAAATATCGTGTTCTCTGTGTGAAATCTCTTTGTGTAAAATCCCTGGTGTTTCTGCCAGTCCCTCTTTCCTAATAAAAACTGACCACACCAAGCAGGAGAACACACCGTGGTGAGTTCTCCAGCCATGCTGGGAACTCAGCCTGCTCTCTTCCAATGATCAGACTTGTCCTAACACGCCCCTTCGCACAGCCTTTCACTGGGAAGGTCAATGTGCTCCTTCCCTAGCTCTTATGCAGCTGAGAAAAGAGGGAATGTGATCACTTTTTAAAAAAGGGGGGAAAAAAGGTATTTGCAATGTTTTTTTAATATCTATACAAACATGTTTTGCCTTTTATTTCTATTTTTAACTGAATGGGTTGTTTTACAAGGTGATCATTTACAATCATTTTAAATGAACTGAAACGTTCAGTGGTACATCTACTTGGGTGTAGTGATGTGTCTTGTGTGGTCCAATCATATAAATAATCAGTTGCACACTATATAGGTTAGTGCCTAAAGTCATTAGGGTTTTGTAGTGAGCCAGAGGGATGGTGTCTTCCGTAATTCAAACATACAAAATTTTAAAAAAACACACTTCTAGAAGGAGGAAATCTTTGTTGTTATTCAGACATCAGTTAGAACAATATCACCATATAGGTTAGTGCCTAATGTCATCAGGGGGTTCTGTAGTGAAAAAGAGGGATGGCATCTTCCGTAATTCAAACATACAAAAATTTTCAAAAACACACTTCTAGAAGGAGGAAATATTTGTCGTTATATAGACATCAGTTAGAAGAATATCACCAATGTTGAGAAAGAGGCCTTGGTATGGTTCCAAACTTTGGTTGGTGATATTCTTCTCATTGATGACTGAATAAAGGTAAAGTGTGCAAGTAAAAAAGTTATATATTTGTATGGTCAAAAGACCCTAAGGGCTATACTGGCATTGGCTTAGCTCTCTGACAATGGCTCATAGGTTGGGCATTAGATTAACAATCCCATTTTATAAAAAATTGACGTCTGTAAGGATATGGATTAAATATGTAATTATACAGAAGCTTTATTATTTAAGGCTGCAACAAACACTGTCAGCAAGTAGATTATCCTACTTAAATAACTAAGGCTACTTTAACACTGAGGCACTGGATGCGCTGGCGGTATAGCAGCGCTATTTTTAGCGCCGCTATACCGATTTGCGGGTGCTAGCGGGGGGATTTTAATCCCTGCTAGCGGCCGAAAATGGGTTAAAAACGCCCGCAATAACGCCTCTTTGCAGCGTTTTGCGGGCGTTTTGGAGGCGCTACCCCATTGATTTCAATGGGCAGGGGCGCTGTATTTTTACCGCTCCTATTGCGCCTCAAAGGTGCGGCTTGCAGGAGTTTTTTGACCCTCCTGCAAGCGCAACGCTCCAGTGTGAAAGCCCTCGGGCTTTCACATTGGATACAATTGAGCGGCTTTTTTGGGGCGCATTGCAGGCACTGTTTTTAGCGCAATAGCGCCTGCAAAGCGCCTCAGTGTGAAAGGGGCCTTAATATTATTGTGTCCAATTATTCTAGACCACATTTCCTTCTGACACATAATAATTCAGTCATTTAGCATATTGTATGGGTTTATCTGCATTAAAAAAGATTCTGGACTACATGAAAGGTAAGACCTGTTAAAATAACTAAATGTATGCAGTAAGAGCTTTCTCTCGTTTTCTTATGGAAGGAGATGCAGTACTGTGCAGTGTGATGTCTGACACTGGCAGAATAGGTAAGGGTCATTTTATATCAAGAGAGCTTGGATTTTTTGTAGCTTACTTGACATTTTCTTCATGCAGCTTGTGTTTATTGGTTATAGCAGGTGTTGTCCCTGCTCTTGTTTCTCTATATGTCTCCCTGTGCTACTTGTGGTGACAGCTGCCACACTTCCTAAGTTTATGCACCCTGAGTTTGCATCACCCCATGATTGGTCAGCAAATACCTAGTTCTATTTATTTTATACAAAGGGACAGGTCCATTGCATTATCATGCCTAGGTTTGACATAAGAAGTCAATACAGATGGAAAATCAGAAAGATTGTTGCTATAATATTAGCATAATATTGGTGACTGGGGAGTTCCAATGTAGAATAAAAAGCAAAGAAAATGTAAAAGTGCTAGAGCGCACACAGTTACTTACAAATCTCTACTTTGAGAAAATGAGCAGTACAATCTGTCAAATAAACAAAGATGAATAGGTAAAGCGATAAAAAGGACATGGTTAAATTGTTTTACCCTGTCTCCATCTTCACCAGGTGAGCCAGGTGGGCCTAGAGGACCTCGGTCACCCTACAAAGCAAACAAAAATAGATAAGAAAACATTCAACAAACATAGTACAACAAAAAAAAACATACTAAATATACAAAATAAAATTAACTTTTCTTTGCTTTTTGTTTACTCTTAAAAAGAACCACAGAGATACGATGATCATCATCCAACCCTACAGACTTCAGCAAAATCATACACTGATCACAATGTGCACCTTCTGATTTCAGCATTCACTCCTGCCACTGACACTTCCAGCTAGTGATGTGGGGTGTTTGCTGAACAGAAAGAAATGCATATAACACAGTCTGTGTGGCTGTCAGGTAGGAATGGCATGTGGGAATGGCATTACTTTATGGTAAAATAATTTCCTGAGGTCCATTCTGGCATGGTATGGCTATAGCCACACCTGGACAATATAAACACAGAAATTGAATAATAGTAAGTATATACATAATCTCAATGCATTTATCCTTGATGCAAAGGAAATTGTCACATCATTGCATTTATTAGTGCACTGAGTACAATATAAGTGCATTAAAAATAAATAATAATAATAATAATAACAACTATTATTATTATTATTATTATTATCATTACCACTTCTAATAATACTCAGACATATTAAAGGGGTTGTATGGCTTTGTTTTATTTTTTTAAAGAACTAACATATTGTACTTACCCCCACTGTGCAGTTCGTTTTGCACAGAGTGGCCCTGATCCTGGTCTTCTGGGGTCCCTCAGCGGCTGTCTCGGCTCCTCCCCGCAAGCGCTAACCCTCTTCATGGGAAGCTCTCCCAAGGGGGTTAGCTTGCGGGCGCGCTCCCGTGATACAGCCGGCGGCTATGGCCGCCGACTGTATCACTCGACCCCGCCCCCGGCATGCCGCGTCATTGGATGTGATTGACAGCAGCGCGAGCCAATGGCTGCGCTGCTATCAATCTCCAATGACGAGCCACCTCAACCAGGGGGAAACCATTGTGGGAACGAGCACACAGAGTTTCGTGGCTTAGGTAAGTAAAATGGGGTCTGGGGGGCCCGAGAGTGCAAGGTGTTTTTACACCTTAATGCATAGGATGCATTAAGGTGAAAAAACACGAAGATTTACAACCCCTTTAAGCTGCACTTAAAATTCCAGGTCAAATCCCTAGTGTGGTTTTTATTTGGCATCCCATTTCTCATATCAGGCATGCTGCTGACACACTCTAATCCCATGTACACACGATCAGAAATTCCGACAACAAAACCGTGGATTTTTTTCCGACGGAATGTTGGCTCAAACTTGTATTGCATACACACGGTAACACAAATCTTGTCGGAAATTCCGAACGTCAAGAACGCGGTGACGTACAAGACGTACGACGAGCCGAGATCAATGAAGTTCAATAGGCAGTTCGACTCTTCTGCTTGATTCTGAGCAGGCGTGTTTTTTTGTGCATCGGAATTTCATACAGACGATCGGAATTTCCGACAAGAACTTTTCTTGGCGGAAAATTTGAGAACCGGCTATCAAATTTTTGTTGTCGGAAATTCCGACAGCAAATGTCCGATGGAGCCTACACACGGTTGGAATTTCCGACAAAAAGCTCACATCGAACATTTGTTGTCAGAATTTCCGATCGTGTGTACGGGGCATTATGTGTACCTATGGTGGCATCTTCAGATGAAATTATGTAGTTGCAAGGGTGAGCAGCTCTGCCTAGAGGATCTGCTATTTCTCAGTAGAGATCCTTTTATTTCACATCTTCATATCCAAAATGTTTACAGTAACTAACTTGCCTCTCACCATTCAGAATGATACAATATCTGATTGTTTGAGGGTAAATGGGAGCCATTGTTTTAGGACAATCCACTGGTGATTAAACGTTTGATCTTAAAAAGATCCTGTAACCACCAGGAATACTGCTCACTTTTTTGTGTTGCTCAATAAAATATGTCCTTTAAAATTATGCTTTCAACGTGATTTGGACAAAAAGGCTTGACATTGTTGGGACTCTTGCTTCTCCATTGATTATTGGTCAAAGTGCCAGCAGTAATTTCCAAAATTCTGATTTGTGTATTGCAGTCTACTAAGGCCTCATGTACACTGCTGCTGGTTAAACGGGCATTTTTTTTCAACTGCTCCTGAACTCTCCTCTATGTTATCTTATCAGTACATGTACACAGGGTCGTTTCTAGGCAGTTGAGTTTAGAGGCTTTTTCTGGAACCCCAAAAAATGCATTCAGAAGCTGTGTTTAGAGGCATTTCAAGCGCCAAACGCGACTAAATCCGGCTAAACGCGGTAACTCGCGTTTAGCAGCATTTTGTTTACAGAAGTTTTTCATTTTAACCAAAAAATAAATAAATACATTTTTTTTTCAAACGCTTCTAGACGCAAACATGGCTAAACGTATGTAAATGCAGCTAAACGCCATTTTTAGACACCGGCTTTTAGCTGTCAAGTTAAATCATTCAGGAGAGGTTGAACAACGTCCCGTGTACATGAAGCCTAACTGATGTACATACAGCTCCCTTAAAAGTTTAGGACAGGTAGCATCTTAACACTAAAATAATGCTCCTTCCATTCAGGTTTTGCCAGAACCCTTTAGAAGAAAGAAAGATCTTAAAATGTACTTTCTTTAAAGGAAATCCTGCTGACTCAGTCTTCTAAAAAAATGCTAGCTGTCTGGCAATCAGACTACTTTGCTCTAAAACTGTAAGCCACTGACTCAGAACACGTATGTAGAAAAGGACATTAACTTTACTTAAATTTTACGGATTTGTATAATTGTTTCAAGCTGCAATTCTTAAAGCGGAGTTCCACCAAAAGTGGAACTTCCGCTTTAAGTACTTCTTGCCCCCTTACATGCCACATTTGGGATATCATTTTTTTTGGGGGGTGCGTACTTACATTAGAGAGGGACTTCCTGTCACACGTACTCGTTCTGCCTTCTGGCCGCCTAGGCGACTCCTCCTCTCCCCCTAGGCGGCCCCTCCCTCTTGACAATCATCTGGAACATGGCACAGGTCCCAGAAGATTTCCTGTCCATTCGGAGAGCGCAGCGAGACTCGCGCATGCGCAGTGCGCGCCCAGCCATGAAGCCAAAAGCTGTCACGACCAGGGGCCCACAGTTCCAATGACGGGGCCACGGAGAGGAGGGGGAGAGAACCGAGGCTCCGAGCACCCGTATGGCTGGACCGTGGGACAGGTAAGCGTCTGCTTATTAAAAGTCAGCAGCTCAATTTTTGTAACTTCTGACTTTTAATAAACTGAAAAAGCCTGGAACTCCCCTTTAAAACATGAAATCAACACAACAGCCAGGTAACCAGCATTTTCAGAAGCAGGACACTTTTCGCAAGTTCTGTTTTTCTTTCACAATATGTTCATTTTAAACTCATCAAGGTCGCATTCACATTTGCAATATGGGCTTTTGTGATTACTCGCAGCAGACTCATCGGGGGTTCCCCATGATTAGCTGTGAGTGGAAAGCCCCATTGAAAGCAATGGGAGCCTGACAGCACCCACAGCCATTTGCTGCCCTTTGCCAATAATGACTCATGCAGCAATCACCTGCAGATGATTGGCCCTGGATGCAGACAGTTAAAAAAAAAAAACTTATCAGTAAAAACTAAATGGTACTTGTTGAAGGTGTAAACATTGCAAGATACCATGCGCCTTGCTTGGAAAGGCATGAACTGCCTATAAACCACATTTTGAAACTTTCCTCGTAAATCTGTATTTAAACAGTAAAACAGTATTTTTAAACATATATACTGTATGTATATATATATCCCCATAACCATGTTGATAATAATGTATATGTAGCGTCACATACAAAAATAAATAAATAGGATTGATAAGCTATTTGTGTATTTGTAAGCAGTGTTATAACGAATGGTTAAGTAGGTTTCTTGTGTTTTTTTTTTTTTTTTCACTTTTATTCGATTTTGCTAGCCAAAATATATAATGAAATCAGCAATAAGAGAATAAAGTAGAGGGCACCCTCTGCTGGAGCAACATTGGAATTAACATTTTCTTCTAAGAATAGGAAAATATTTTCCTAAAGACTAGGGTTTGATTCCACCCCAAGGATTTACTTACCCTATGCCCTTTCTCTCCGGGGAGACCTGGAAGACCGTCAAAACCTCTGTCACCCTGTTAAACAAGCACAAAAATTGAAGCGTTCAAAGTTATTGCTAGGAACCATCAGTATCTTATCTGCCTATACCCTGTTTCACTGGTCAGACAGAACAGAATCATTCTATGTAATAAGTAAAAAAAAAAATGAAAAATATATTTTTCCTAAAAATGTTAAAGAAATAATGAATACTATACCTTTGAACCAGGTTCTCCGGGCATTCCACGAGCTCCATCAGTTCCAGGACGTCCCTGAAATTGAACATGTCATATTAATAGCTAGCAAAACCTATATCCGTTGGACAGCATAGCATTACTAATTCCTTTACCAGAAGCTTGCTGATTCCCAATGCAGGAAGAAAAGAGAAAATGTGTACCTAATAAACTTTAATTACAACATTTAAGATGCTGAAAGTTAAACTAAGTAGAGGCTGCTGTATGTTTTTTTCTTGCATCCTTCTGTTATTAAATAAAAAATACAGCCTTGTGGAATGTTGTACCTTGTTAGTCTTCAATCAAAGAAAAAAAATGCAGTTATAGGGGCTTAAAATGCAAGCTGAAACATTCAGTTTGGTCTTCAGGTTTGCTGCAGAACTGAATACACCCAAATCAAATGTTTTGAAAACTTGCAATTAAAATTGTTGCGTTAGCTAAAATAAATGTATCATTGAAACACCAAAAATTGGTCAAAGAGCAGACCTGATATAAACATACTTCCTTGCTGCAATTTCCATAACCCAAATGCCATCAAAGGTAAATCAATCAATATGAACAAAATGTATGTACTCAAAAGAGAAGCATACCAGACGAAAATGACCCACAGTTTAACTAAAACATTAAAATATGATATAGAATCAACTAGATGTATCTATCTCTCTATCTCTCTATCTCTCTATCTATCTATCTATCTATTTATTGGATAGATAGATAGATAGATAGATAGATAGATAGATAGATAGATAGATAGATAGATAGATAGATAGATAGATAGATAGGCATTTATAGATGTTTATAGAATAGATACAGTAGGGTTGAAGTACAGATTTTTTTTTTCACAGTAATGAGTTTTCAGTGAATCCCTAGAGTTTGAAAATTCCCTGGACAGCTGAATCACAAGAACCAATAATCTGAAAGCATGGATAAAACCGCCCCTCGCTATAGAAGGGTGGGCTCGTAGCAGCCATATTGTCCTCGTGTGTTGGAGCTGTACAAGGAGAGAGACCATTTTTTGGGCATTGGTACATTTCCCCCATGTCAGTGTTCAAAACCTTATTCATTTTTTTTGACAATAGCTTGCTTAATAGCCCTAAAATGGCCAAATGTGAATAACAGGATTCAGCCCCATAGACTTCAGTATGGTTCACTGCAAATTTTACAAATTTCAAACAAGAATTGCAAAACTGTTTGCAATCCAAAGCCAGGCAGATTTACCCCTCAATAATGCTCAGTTACTAATGTGACTACTGTGCCTGCTGGAGGTGAACATCCCTCTAGACCTTTAGGGATGGATAATTCCCTAGATGCCCCCTTCACTGCACCTTTCTGGGGGATTGGGAAACTCCAATTATTCAATAACTACAACCTACAGCAGTGACTACAAGAAATCCATCAGGCATAAACATGTACACCAGCTAGATGATTTCCTAAGTAACAGTAAAATTCAATTCATCTCTGCACTGGGCCCAGCAGGGTGTTGTACAACACTACCAATGTACAACACTACCAATAGTGACAGTCTGTAAAGATACAGTCTATTCAAATAGAACCTAAGCCAAACTTTTGAGCAAGGGTTTGAACTGCTGCCTTTACTCACTTTTGTCTCTGTTAGCATACTTTTCCCCCTGTTTTATGTGAGGTCACTAGGGGAGGAATGGAGAAAAAATCTCCACAGTCTGGAAATTAATTGCAGTAAAACCATTTTAGCAATATTTGTAAGGGATTGAATCTCTGAAGATTTCACCTGCTATGTGGTAGTTGGGGAGAGTTTGCCTCAAATTTTGTGTAGTCACCAGGACAAGAGTGAAGAGTAGTACAAATAATCGAATAGGGCTTTCCACTATTTTATCTAAATCTGAATAAAAATGCTTAAAAGGCTTTGTCCACATGAAATCTGAATTCGATAGTGGCATTGTTCAGAAACCTCCTGAATATCCAGTATTAGGGGAGATTCAGTAAAACAAGAACTGCACCATAAAGGTTGACCAACAATGCAGAATGAGTGGTGCCTCATGCAACACATAGTGGGGTGCACAGTTCACTGAGTGCTAATGTGTATGTAGGCAGATGGTGGTTAACACTGCCCTAGTTAGAAAGGTTGGGGTTAATTGGGTTTCCCGGCTCTTTTCTTGGCAGGCATTTCTGGGTCCAACCCACTGGTTCTGTGCATTATAAAATGGGGCAGTCACTTATCAAGAAATTACAAGCTACTGTCGAAGCCTTATGCCCCGTCCACACATCCTGGGCTGGAAGGATCGCACTTACAAAAATGTTTGTCCTACCCTATGTTCTCTTCAGAACGCTTCCTGTCCAGATCCTCCCTATCTATTTAACTAGACTCCAACTCCTTCATCTGTGAACACAAGAAAGCATGTTTGAAACAAATCACCCTTTATCTGCTGACCTCCCACTTTGGAACGGGTGCACTGGACTTGAAATCCTACTACAAAGCCATTCTCCTCGATCAAGCCAAAGCCTGGTGGCTCCCTACTGCAAATCCACTATGGAAGCAAATCGAACACACAGTCGCTCAACAGGACCTAAGACTCCTTTACAGTGCCTCATCGATCCACCCTCGCCCTAAGCACTATCCTCTGGATACCCTTAATGCCACTCTGAGAGTCTGGTGCTCCATCCTGCAAAGCTCCAAAGGTCTGACACTCTAATCCTTGCTTCAGTTACCTCTACACTCTCTGTGCCCACCCAAGACCTTCCCATTGAGTCATGGACCAACAAAGGCATATCCAACATTGGCAATCTATATACCCCTCAAGGGCTCTCTTCTTTTCAACATCTCACTGATACACATCATGTCCCAAGCAAAGATTCCTACATCTACCTGCGGATCCGCCATATCCTAGCTGCCATCTCCTGGTCTTCTTTTTCCATCACCCAAGATCTCCTCCAATACTACAACTCCAAGGACACTAAACTAAAGGGCACATCGCTAATATACAAATCTTTGGTCACCCTAAGCCGGATGAAAAAACTCCAACTATGGAGCACTGCGAGCGCACTCTTCATTTCCAAATCACTCACCAAGGGTGGCATTCAGCACTCTGAAAACCACGCAAAATTTTTCAAGAACATTTCCCACTGGAAAACCACAATGAAAATGTACCTGGGATGGTATTACACCCCCAACAAACTCGCCAAATTCCACCACGATTTATCATCCAAATGTTGGCACTTATGCAATGCACGGGGGACTCCAATATATATCTGGTGGGAATGTCCAGTCATTCTCCCCCTCTGTACACAAGTACAGAGTCTAATCGATGACCTAATTGGCACCAAATTTTCCCTGACCCCCCTAACTGGCTCTCTTCAATATTGGGCTTGATAGATGCCCCCCCCCCATACTCATACATATCCTTATAGCAACAAGACTTTCCATTGCACGCAAATGGAACTCCACACTTCCCGCCTCTCTCCAAGACGTGTTTACTGCACTCAATGACCACAGCAAGATGGAAGGACTTTTCGCCAAGGGACACCTGAATATCCTTCAATTCCGTAAAATATGGCATCTCTGGCTTCAGGATTCAAGCTGTATCCCCTTCAACTAACTATAATTGCCTGCCATGGCATTAGACATCATCCTTACAATACCCTACTCATCTATGTGTACTTATATGTACCCCTCCCTCATGCGTGAATCCCTATATTGCTTATATTGCAATATATTGCTATATTCTCTATTTGAGTTCTTACTATTCTCTCATCACATCTCATTCATCCTGACTGATTTTGACTGTTCTAGTACTTTCTTTTTTTTTTATCTGCATATCACATTCCTTTACTAGATATGCAGATCTGTGCTTTGTACCATGAAAAACTTCCTTAATAAAAAAAAATGGGACAGTGATCCATACCCAAGGGGGTCCAAGGCCAAAGGAACTCGGAGCTAGAGAGATGTATTGCTCATCACTGTAGACAGAATTATGGAATGCCAGCATCATGCCAAAATCAGAGTTCCCGCTATTGGAAGAGATTTCTGGGACTTGCAGTCCTCCCTGAAGAAACCTCCTATGGACTCTGACAAGAATGGACTTTCATCCTATGCAGGTATGCTGTTGTAGCCACAAGCCTGAACTTAGGGACTAGGGATGTTAGGTAAAGACTGCACTTATGTTGGACTGTTGTCTGTGAATGTCATCATGCTTAAAGTGTAAGTAAACCCTCCTATCCTTTTCAGCCAAAGAAGCTGCCATCTTTGCCTCTGTTTAATCAACAACTGCCATGATGCTGCACATGTGATCAGTTATAACACCAGCCATTGGATGGTTTAACAGTTTGGTTGAGATCACAACCAATGGGAGTGTTACATTTCTGGCACATGCTGGAAATTAAACTTTTTTATGGATGGGTTTATTTCCGCTTTAAGTAAAAACATGGAAATGTTGTCCTTGCCTGGTCTGAAGTTACTCAAGGGGTGTAATGCAAGAAACCGGCACACATAGTCTACAGCTTGGGTCACTAAGCACATTGGAGTATGAGGATATCATTGTAAGAGTTAACACAGTGTAGAGTAAAGCAAGTGGTTACCAAGGGTATTGGAGGTCTACCAAGTGGCCTGTCGTAAGCGTGTACATGTGGCAGGTGGGGCAGATTCTAGCAGGAGGAGTTGTTGTCAGCACTCTCTCTGTGAGCAGGTCCATTTCTAATAGCAATGGGAGCAGATCAGCACCGCAGAGGTCCCCAGCCTGTACACAGGTACAGAAGAGGTAAGTAAAGTGCAAGCATGGAGTCCATACTGGGCGCACGGCGGGGTTCCATACAATTACTGGGAGTGAGGTAGCGGTGATACGCTGGACAGGTGGAGAGGGAAAGGGCTCTGCGTGTCCCTCCTAAATGCATCAGTGACCATGATGATATACACTGACATCAAGAGAGTTTGTTAGAGACCAGTCCTCTGTTCCAGTAAAGGTACCCCATGTGTAAGGCAGTGACCCTAACCAAAGTGCCTAGCATAGCCCAGGAGAACCCACCCGGGGTAGGCCTCCTATGTTACCCTAACTTGGCACTCAAAAAGGAGGGAAACATAGATAAAGTGCCTACATTTGCATGTATTTAGTCCTTCTGACCAATACACTTGTTCTGAGTGTCAATGAGTACTTGTCAGCCTTTATGAACATGCATCAAATCTTGAAACTTGTTTGAGACTTGTTTGAAATCTGTTTTGAGGCTTTATATCTCCTTGTTCTTGAATTATTTTGACATTATGTAATAATAGGACAGGTAATAAAACTTCACTTACTCTTTTACCAGCTTTTCCCATTGAACCAGGTGATCCTTGAATTCCTCTAGGACCCTGCAACACAAAATAGTTAAGGTTACATATGTGTACTGTATATATAATGCAGGAAATATAATGATAATTATAATAAGGATAGTTAAAAAAAAATAGCGAGTAACAAAAATTACTTACCTGGGGCCCTGAATCACCTGCCTCTCCTTTAATGCCTGCAGCACCTGGAGACCCCTATAAAGGAAAACAATAAAAAATAATTATAGACAACTATAGACATGGGGGGGGGGCTGGGGTAAATCACTTATGTGCAGCCCAATAGGCACTTATCAATATATAGATAAAATAAAAAGAAGTCAAGAAGGAGCTGCATACGGTACACCCTTTATCGTTAATAAAAAAGGATTACAGAGCTGAGATTTTCATACATGCCAAGCATTGCAGTCCAGTACAGATGACAAGGGGAAGGCTATGCTCTTCATAGAATAGTGCATTATCTCATGACAATAGTCTATTTAAAAAATTGGAATAGTGAAAGCTTCTAAGTCTCAGTGACATAGTGCTGTCACTCAAAGCTAAGGCCATTAAACCATTTTGTGGTTTATAACATAGATTGACAGCATAAATGCTGCTGACAATAATCCTTGTAAATGTCCATATTTTATAAGCTTTCCTGCTGAGTATCACAACATTTCTATTGCTGATGAAAACGGCCACTCTCCCTAAAAATATTGTTTCATAAATAAACACTGAACAGATTAAGCTACTGGTTCCAGAGATCTAAGTGACTTAAATTGTTACACATTATTTCCTGCTGGAATTCCCAACTATGTATATTCCGTCTTGAATTGCCCATGGTAGGTGGATGAAACTGGGAATACATTTACAGCATCTCCATAAAAAATATCATAGGCTGGGAGGATATTTAAGTCACTAGCCTGGAATCAAAATTGAAACATCAACTTTATGAAGACACACTGGGGCTGATTTCCTAAAGAAGTAGAGTCTATTCTCCTAGCAAAGTGAATGTTCCTTTGCAAAGCAAGTGTTTCTTTAACCGCTTGCCAACCGCCGCACGCAGATATACGTCGGCAGAATGGCACGGGCAGGCAAAAGGACGTGTATATATATCCCCTTTAAGAAGCGGCATTGTGGACGCGCGTGCGCCGCAAGCTCCGTGACTCCGACCGCGGGTCCCGCAGACTCGATGTCCGCGGGCATACCCGCGATCGTGTCACGGTGAGGAAGAAGGGGGAAATGCTAATGTAAACAAGCATTTCCCCAGTCTTCCTAGTGAGAGGGAAGTGACCACAGCTTCCTGTAATCGGAAGCGGTGATCACTGTCGTGTCACACACAGCCCATCTCCCCTACAGTTAGAAGCACTCCCTAGGGCACACTTAACCACTACAGCGCCACCTAGTGGTTAACCCCTTCACTGCCAGTGTCATTTTCACAGTAATCAGTGCATTACTGATCGCTGTAAAAATGACAATGGTCCCAAAAATGTGTCAAAAGTGTCCGATGTGTCCGCCATAATGTCGCAGTCACTATAAAAATCGCTGATCGCCGCCATTACTAGTAAAAAAAAAATATTAATAAAAATGCCATAAAACTATCTCCTATTTTGTAGACGCTATAACTTTTGTGCAAACCGATCAATAAACGCTTATTGCAATTTTTTTACCAAAAATATGTAGAAGAATACGTATCGGTCTAAACTGAGGAAAAAAAAAATGTATATATTTTTTGGGGATATTTATTATAGCAAAAAGTTAAAAATATTGAATTTTTTTCACAATTGTTGCTCTATTTTTGTTTATAGCGCAAAAAATAAAAACCACAGAGGTGATCAAATACCACCAAAAGAAAGCTCTATTTGTGGGAAAAAAGGACGTAAATTTTGTTTGGGAGCCACGTCGCACGACCGCCCAATTGTCAGTTAAAGCATTGCAGTGCCGAATCGCAAAAAGTGGCCTGGTCTTTGACCAGCAAAATGGTCCGGGGGCTTAGGTGGTTAAAGGGTAAATCTGTGTTTACATTGAATATCCAATTATGCAAAAATTCCAGCATTTGATTAGGTAACCTTATTCATTACCATACACTTTATGAAGTAGAAATACACTCTGAAAAGTAATAAATAAATCCCGCTGTATTATGGTTTGTATGAAAGTTGTAGTAGAGCACATTAGTGCGGCCATACAAGCCCAATTATGCTGGATATATTCTTATCTATTGGTGGTAGCTAGGCTGCTTTGATTTTGTTTTCAAATGCTGGCTAAAAGGGGTTGAAATTGCCTGCAAATTGCCTGAAAATAAGGGAAGAGCTCTATTGATAGACTTTTACTCTCTACATGGCTGATCTTGTAATTGATTGTTGTACTCTAACACAGGGATTGTTGCTCCTTTCAATGGTTGCAGATCTGTATGTAAAATGCCCTTATCAAAATATGATGCAGAAAGAAAGAAAAAAGTAAAATTGATATATATTGTAACACATTACCAATAGGTAAATGTTTGCTTATCCACTAAAAATAGCTTATCTGCTAAAAATAACTTGAATATTTTGACCACATAATGCGAATAGAGGACTCATTGGAAAAGACACTGATGCTGGGATAAATGGAAGGAAAAAGGAAAAGAGAATGACAGAAAACAAGATGGATAGATAGCATCATCGAAACAATGAACATGAAAATAAGCAAGCTCCGTGAGGCAGTGGAGGACAGAAAAGCCTGGTGAGCTATGGTCCATGAGGTCACGAAAAGTCAGACACCGCTAAACGACTGAACAATAACAAAAAAAAATAGCTGACAGTTTCAATGTATTTATCTACATAAAATAGCTGACAGTTTCAATGTATTTATCTACTAAAAATAGCTGACAGTTTCAATGTATTTATCTACTAAAAATAGCTGACAGTTTCAATGTATTTATCTACTAAATATAGCTGACAATTTCAATGTATTTATCCAGTAAATTTAGTTAACTGTTTCACTGTAAGCCTAAGTAGAGGCACTTGACCAAAAGTCCTTTAAACATTTTTAAGATGCTTCTGTAATAGTGCCACTTATCTGACAGAGTCAGCCTTACTATGGTAAACACTGTAATATCAGCATTTGAAATACCTTAAAAGATGGAACAATGTTATCTGATTATGAAAATACTACACGTACAAAGTGTACAATCCCTTTATACATATGGCTTGGTCATAGCTAGTACAATACATGAGAAGACTGTAGAGTACAATCCCTAAGGGGCTATAGACAGACATTTGCAGCTGCGGTTACAGAAGTAGCACAATGTACTGCGTCTCGGTGGACTTGACATGAGCCTTTAACTCAAAGAAGTGCTGCACCTGAAAATGTATCCTGTGCAGCCTGGAGGCATTCATTTATAAATACAAGATATGTTCAAGGTTTATTTGGACATGTGCCTTTGGAAGCATCTTTTGTTTACGCAGACAAAATTATTTAATATAATAAGCAACAAAGTAAATTGAATAAGTGATGGCTAATTGCCATTCACATATACATTATTAAAGTGAATTATCCATTTTTGGCCCAGTTGAAATATACAGTATCTCACAAAAGTGAGTACACCCCAGTTTAGATTTTTGTAAATATTTTATTATACCTTTCCATGTGACAACACTGAAGAAATTACACTTTGCTACAATGTAAAGTAGTGAGTCTACAGCTTGTATAACAGTGTAAATTTGCTGTACCCTCAAAAAAACTCAACACACAGCCATTAATATCTAAACCGCTGGCAACAAAAGTGAGTACATCCCTAAGTGAAAATGTCCAAATTGGGCCCAAAGTGTCAATATTTTGTGTGGCGACCATTATTTTCCAGCACCGCCTTAAAGTGTTACTAAACCCACAACAGTAAAATCAGTCTGTATATGCAGAATAGCATGCTTGTTATACTCACTGTGGAACGTAAGGGGTTAATCCTCTGCATTGTGTAAAAAGGCTGTTTTATCCTGTATGCACAGATACTCCCCTCCTGCACTGTCTATCTGGGGAAAGCCAGCTAACACAGGCAGAGTAGCCAACCTGCACATGCTCAGTTGTGGCTTTTATGCTGTAGAGAATAGTTCCTTGTTGAGCTGAACTAGCCAGGTCACATGATATTGACATCACACATGTTGGCGTGTATACAGGCTGAAGTGGAAATCTCCGCCTACCTCAGCACTGGAGAAACTGTGCAGTTTATCACTGACCGTGGCATACAGATCATCCAAAAAGGTATATAGTGGCAGTATTTTAATGTAAAAAGATTTATAAGCTGTGGGCACTGTGGGGGGGCAGATGAACTATTTTCATATTACTGGGTTTCGTAACACTTTAATCTCCTTTGGCATGGAGTTCACCAGAGCTTCACAGGTTGCCACTGGAGTCCTCTTCCACTCCTCCATGATGACATCATGGAGATGGTGGATGTTAGAGACCTTGCACTCCTCCACTTTCCGTTTGAGGATGCCCCGCAGATGCTTAATAGGGTTTTGGTCTGGAGACATGCTTGGCCAGTCTATCACCTTTACCCTCAGCTTCTTTAGCAAGGCAATGGTCGTCTTGGAGGTATGTTTAGGGTCCTTATCATGTTGGAATACTGTCCTGCGGCCCAGTCTCTGAAGGGATGGGATCATGCTCTGCTTCAGTATATCACATTACATGTTGGCATTCATGGTTCCCTCAATGAACTGTAGCTCCCCAGTGCCAGAAGCACTCATGCAGCCCCAGACCATGACACTCCCACCACCATGCTTGACTGTAGGCAAGACACACTTGTCTTTGTACTGCTTACCTGGTTACCGCAACACACGCTTGACACCATCTGAACCAAATAAGTTTATCTTGGTCTCATCAGACCACAGGACATGGTTCCAGTAATCCATGTCTTTAGTCTGCTTGTCTTCAGCAAACTGTTTGTGGGCTTGCTTGTGCATCATCTTTAGAAGAGGCTTCACTCTGGGAAGACAGCCATGCAGACCAATTTGTGCAGTGTGTGGCGTATGGTCTGAGCACTGACATGCTAACCCCCCACCCCTTCAACCTCTGCAGAAATGCTGAAAGCATTCATACGTCTATTTCCCAAAGACAACCTCTGGATATGACGTTGAGCATGTGCACTCAACTTCTTTGGTCGACCATGGCGAGGCCTGTTCTGAGTAGAACCTGTCCAGTTAAACCGATGTATGGTCTTGGCCACTGTGCTGCAGATCAGTTTCAGGGTCTTGGCAATCTTCTTATAGCCTAGGCCATCTTTATGCAGAGCAACAATTCTTTTTTCAGATCCTCAGAAAGTTCTTTGCCATGAGGTGTCATTTTTAACTTCCAGTGACCAGTATGAGAGAGTGAAAGCGATAAAACAAAATTTAACACACCTGCTCTCAATTCACACCCAAGACCTTGTAACACTAATGAATCACATGATACCGGGGAGGAAAAATGGCTAATTGGGCCCAATTTGGACATTTCCACTTAGGGGTGTACTCACTTTTGTTGCCAGCGGTTTTGACAATAATGGCTCTGTGTTGAGTTGTTTTGAGGGGACAGAAAATGTACACTGTTATACAAGCTGTACACTCTCTAATTTCTTCAGTGGTGTCACATGAAAAGATATAATAAAATATTTTCAAAACTGTGAGGGGTGTACTCACTTATGTGAGATACTGTATGTGACTGTTGTCTATAGTTTTATGCAGCTAGGGAAAGTGACTGTAGAAATGCCATGAGGGTGTTTTTTAAAGGGCCCAAAGATTCTCTTAGCTTAAAGCTGAACTTCGGACATGAGAAATGTAATTTATATAAAGTATACGGTAACTAAAGGCAAAACTTTATTTTTAGTTTTGGATAGAGTGGAGCTGGATTAAAACGCTTGTTCGTTTTTATTGCTGCCTGTGGCCCCGTTAGGGAGATTCACGCACTCTATTTGTTCTGTTAGCCATTATCATTGAAAGTGAAATTAAAAGAAAATCCCAAATTTTGAGTTGTCCCCAGAAAAGTAATAGAGGGTAAATCTTCCAATGGGGATACTAGTTCTGGTGACCTGGGGGTCACCTAGGAATTCCCTTAATTTGCAGGGATTTCCTCCCACTTCCTGTTGGGCTATGGGACAGGAAGTGAAGGAAAATCTCCACAATAGGACACAGACGGTGAAAAAAATCTGATAGGAATTATAACCCTCCCTTGCTCTATCCAAAATGAAAAAAAAAAAATTCCCCTAGTTCTACTTTAAATATGTTCCTCTGTAGCTATAGCTAAAAAAGTACATGTTGAGCGCAACAAACATCTCTGCAACCTTACTATTCAAAAGTAACACTGACATCACTGCGCTTGCACATAACCTGCGCAGACAGCAAAGCCGTGGGAGGGACCTAGCAGGCCCAACCCACTACAGTCTGGGGGAGGAGACAGGACTAATCACCCTGCACAAGAAGTGAGAGCAGCAGTGACTGGACTGTATTACAGGAAGCTTTTGTACAGAGGCAATGCTGGATAACAGCACAGATGCGGAAGAAATACACAAAGCAAGACTACACATGCATCTTATATTTAGACAATATTTGCTATTCCTGGAATTCAACTTTATCAACGTATTTGACAATACCGTAGGGTTTCGGGACTTACTTTCAGTGCCATATTTAAAGATGGTGCTTTTACGAATAGATATATATATATATATACATAAATGGTGGTACACTTTCACACAAGCTCTAGGCCTTTGGCCCCGTACAGCTGCACTGTTTATAAATTGTGACAGGGGGAGGGGATCCCCTGCCCGCTGTCACAGGGAGGGAAGGATCAGGAGGGAGAGGAGGCAGGAGCTAGAACATGTTACATGTTCCACCCTAAATACTAGTGGAACATGTAACTGTATACAAAGGTGAATTTAACCTTTTAAGTGGAAGAAAAGCCGAACTATAACTATTATTCTCCGTTAAGGGATGTGGAAGGGGGTGTGTCCTTTGCCTACATACGTTTGCTAATAGGTGTCCCTCGTTCCCATCTCAAAACGTTAGGAGGTATGCAATGGATATATTTCCTTGTGCCTTTCCAGACTGTCTCACATTTTACTGTTTATGGCCAGATTTCATAGGTCTATTCCCATAGGCTTCTTACAGCATGGCCTTCAGGGATGACAGAAGGAGGGCCTTTTTGATCATTCTGTAGATCAATCTGATCAACTGAAAAATCCAGACAAACTTAAAAATGTTAAGTCATGGATCATATTCATTTCTGTAGGCTGGACAAATGTTTATGTACTGTATATTTGCAAGGAAAAAGAACTGCAGTATGTGGAATCGCCTGGTTTTCAAATCTTGCTTATTCATGACCATAGATCTTGCTGAAGGCATGGTGCTTCATGCCTTGTACAACATGGAAAGGCATTGAGGCTGATTTACTAAATGATATGAGAATGTTCACACAATGCATTGTGTGACTATTCAGCTAAAGCGGTACTAAACCCAGAAAGAAAAATTTAATATATAGCAGATTACCAAACTTTAAATGTAGTGGTTGTAGTAGTTTTCTTTTTTAGGCTTTTTCCCCCTGTTTTCACCTGGTGATCTGGCCAGTAACACATTTCCTGAATTATACAGGCACCACTCTGGATTAAGGTGCACAGGGGGCACATGGACAGCAACATTGTTAATCTGGGGGAAAGGGAGTGTTAGATGTCTTAGACTGTCTCATATATGTAACTGCAAGAGAGCTTCGCTGCTGAAAAACAACAGACTTACTGGCTGCATTATCATATTTAAATAGAAGAAAGAAAGCCTAAAAAAGGGAAAAAATTCAGCCATCACATATTAATATTGGTATGCTGGAATAATATAAATGTTTGCTTTTGGGTTTAATACTGCTTTAAATTATTCTGCCATGCGCCGATGAAATTAGGATATTTTGATAACGGAAATGAGTTTTCACACATAGTAAATCAGCGTTATTTTGTCAGTGTTATAGATTATTCATTCATTCAGATGGTAAAAGCAGTTTAATGCCGGTGCAAATTTCTGACTTGTATATCAATATCAGGTCAAAAAAATATATAACACTCAGTAAAGTAGTGTTAAAAGCAAACAATTACCGTATATACTTGAGAATAAGCCGACCCGAATATAAGCCGAGGCACCTAATTTTACCACAAAAAACTGGGAAAACGTATTGACTAGAGTATATGCCTAGGGTGTCCATCTGGATGCCTCACTGTGCCTCACTGTGTCCATGTGCATGCTTCACTGTGTCCATGCCTCACTGTGCCTTACTGTGTCCATGCCTCACTGTGCCCATGCCTCACTGTCACTGTGCCCATACCTCATTGTGCCCAATCTCCCTACCTGATCTCCGGCACTGTGTGACTAGACTGACGTTTAACATGGGAGTCTATGGAAGGGGTGCCCGGCTTTGAAAACTCGGTGCTCACCAGCCGTAGGTCCCCTGGACAACAAATGTTGCACACTTGTAGATGAAGAGTGGGGCTACATGTGTGCCAAGTTTGGGGTCCAGGGGACCTACAGCTGGCCGGGATTAGGCGCACAAATTTGAAGATGGACATAGACTTGCGTATAAGCCGAGGGGGGCATTTTCAGCACAAAAAAATTTGCTGAAAAACTCGGCTTATACTCAAGTATATACGGTATGTAGTACCTATTCATAGATTAATGTCGTTTGTGCTTTTCTTATTGTATTTTTATTAAATATAGTGGTCTAATCTTTTAAAAATTTGAGAGAAATGAAAGAGAAAAAAAAGTTGCATGTTGCTGTCCCCTATAATTTAGATATTAGTGCTCATCCTTGTAGAATGTAATGGAAAATACTGGCTTTGGTTGTCGCGAAAGGTAAAAAGTCCACATTTTGTTTGCTTCAGTTTTTCCTTCTTTAACTTTTTTTCCTGTTATTATACACAGTGACACAGAATCTTCTTACGGTCCAAAAAATCCACCTGGGGGTTTATTGTCAGCAATAAAACAATTTTCCTACATTTGCTGGAAACAGTCCGTGTTTAATATTTATAAACACTATATAATATTTCTCCAATATAGGCATAGATTAGAAACTTTAAATGTACTATTTAATACACACTTGCATTGTTCCCAGAATAATGTGGTTACTGAGCCTTTCTTTGTGCTCTTATCTAATAAAATAACTGGACGTCTACAGCCTCCTTGTGGTACAAGAGCTAAATGGTTCACATAGGGATTCACACAGGTTTATAAACATGCATTACTATCTCATATTCTGGTAGCTAGAGGCAGTAAAACTGCAGAACTAATATCCAAAACCCCTCACGCCTCTTTAATGCACCAACAGCTATAGAACATTTATTTACTGTTATGCAAGCTGTTCTCTCTGTGTCAAGAAGACTACTGTTTTCAATCCCTGTACTTCAAGGTTATCGACCTGCTATATGTGCTCTATAACAGTGTAAGGTAAAATGATGTGGAAATAGCAAATGCTTACCGACCAAGGAAAATATTATTTTTTTTCTAGTGCTAATCATGGCATGGCTTAAAAAAAAATGCTGTCAGGTTGAGTCATCAGCTTATGTATCATCCTAAAAACATTTCCCTAATTCAGATCCCACCTTTACATACCAGCTGCAATCTTCATATGTCACTATCTCAGTTTACCTTTATTTTACTTTATACTATTGAGAAAACAAAAAGCTAAAGGAAACAACGGTAGGAGTGATATATAAAACAAGAAATTGGTTGCACACTGGAACTCCAACTTATCTTGATGTCATCTTTATTGTCAAAAGGATCAGACAGATACAGGCAATGGTAGACGCGTTTCACAAGCGATAGCTTGCTTGTTGTGAACAAGCAAGCTATCGCTTGTGAAACGCGTCTACCATTGCCTGTATCTGTCTGATCCTTTTGACAATAAAGATGACATCAAGATAAGTTGGAGTTCCAGTGTGCGACCAATTTCTTGTTTTATTCGTCTTCCACGGTGGTGAGCCGAGGTCTGCACCTGTGATCTACCTTGCACCTGATTCTGCCTGGAGCGGTGTGCTTCTTCTTTGTTTTCAACGGTAGGAGTGAGACTTAATGAAAAATTCCAGGTATGGAAATTTTTACATAGGTTGCATTGGTCTCTCTTGGACCAATGTAACTAGGTATACAGTATACCGTACATGTGGGATCCTCACTGAAGCTCAAAATCACTGAAGTAGATAACACTACTCCAGTAATTTCCACTAGCTTCTGGGTCTTGTGCCAAGTACCTGCCCTGATGCACTGAGAAAAGAAGAAGAATTAGCATTTTCTGAATGATTGCAAAGTATTTTTTGATTGGATGAGGTGGAGATGTAGGGCAGTGAAATCACACTCCAGTTTGTCTAATTAAAGAATGGTTTGCATTCATTGAGAAAATACTAAGCTTTCTCTGAATGGTGCCCATGCCAAGTGGAGTTAGTGTAAGTGGTATGGTGTCAGTCTAAAGAGGATGCCTTTCTCCCTGTCCTCTCTTTCATTTCCTCTTCTTCCTTTTACTATCCCCCCCCCCTTCTCCCTATGCCTATATTTTTTCACCTTACAGTCAGGTGTCGTCCTAAACAGTTTTATTGACTCTCACTGCTTTATTGTATAGAGCAGGGCTCAAAATTTCAAGTCCTGAGCTACTAGCCAGGCCTTAAGAGTTACTCGCCACAAGTTGCCCCAACCAACCCCTCCCCTAAACACGCCCCTTGTAAATGATCATATTTTATTTAGATAATACATGGTATGCAGGGTCGTCTAATGTTAATTGGACCCTGGGCAAACATTTCCGTTCCCCCTGTAGAAACACTACAGGACAGTGTCAGAAAAACTGCAGACGTACTACAGGAGAGGGTCAGAGAGACTGCAGACATGGTAAGGAGAGGACCATAGAGACTGTAGACATGGTAAGGAGATGACCATAGAGACTGCAGACATGGTAAGGAGAGGGTCAGAGAGACTGCAGACATGGTAAGGAGAGGACCATAGAGACTGCAGACATGGTAAGGAGAGGACCATAGAGACTGCAGACATGGTAAGGAGAGGACCATAGAGACTGCAGACATGGTAAGGAGAGGACCATAGAGACTGCAGACATGGTAGAGAGAGGACCATAGAGACTGCAGGCATGGCAAGGAGAGGACCAGAGAGACTGCAGACATGGTAAGGAGAGTGTCAGAGAGACTGCATACATGGTAAGGAGAGGACCAGAGAAACTGCAGAAATGGTAAGGAGAGGACCATAGAGACTGCAGACATGGTAAGGAGAGGACCATAGAGACTGCAGACATGGCAAGGAGAGGACCATAGAGACTGCAGACATGGCAAGAAGAGGACCAGAGAGACTGCAGGCATGGCAAGGAGAGGACCAGAGAGACTGCAGACATGGTAAGGAGAGGGTCAGAGAGACTGCATACATGGTAAGGGGAGGACCAGAGAGACTGCAGAAATGGTAAGGAGAGAACCATAGAGACTGCAGACATGGTAAGGAGAGGACCATAGAGACTGCAGACATGGCAAGGAGAGGACCAGAGAGACTGCAGACATGGTAAGGAGAGGGTCAGAGAGACTGCAGACATGGTAAGGAGAGGGTCAGAGAGACTGCAGACATGGTAAGGAGAGGGTCAGAGAGACTGCAGACATGACAAGGAGAGGGTCAGAGAGGCTGCAGACATGGTAAGGAGAGGGTCAGAGAGACTGCAGACATGGTAAGGAGAGGGTCAGAGAGACTGCAGACATGACAAGGAGAGGGTCAGAGAGGCTGCAGACATGGTAAGGAGAGGGTCAGAGAGACTGCAGACATGGTAAGGAGAGGGTCAGAGAGACTGCAAACTTGGTAAGGAGAGAGTCAGAGAGACTGCAGATATGAAGAGGTACTGTGGATAGTGTGGTGATGAATGGCTCCCCCCATCTCTCCACATCTCTGTAGAGGGGGAGATGTTACAGCTCATTGTACACAGCTCTAGGACCTGGGAGAGCATGTCCTCCCTCTACACTTGTTCAGTGTGATCCCTGACCCCTCCCCCTGCTCTGAGTGCCGGATATCTCTGCTTACTTTCTCCCCAGGAACCTCACTCAAATCATCAGCAGTGTCCAGATCCAGACAGCATACAGGTCCCCTCATACTCCCAGCCAATCAGCTCAGCAGTGTCCCAGTGCAGACAGCAAGTGCTCTCCTGTTCCCTTCCATTGGCAGGAGGTCAGAAGCCGGGAAGGAGGAAGTTACATCTTCCTCCTCTGAATGCCGGGTCCTCCAAGCACCTGATTGGTTGTTAGGACGCTAGCAACCAATAGTTTTGACAGGCGGGACTTGGGAGACAACAGGAGAAAGCCACTTGATTGGGCACCTCTTCTGCTACTCGCAATCAGTTAATATGTACTCACAAAATGTGAGCAGGCGAGTACAAATTTTGAGGGCTGGTATAGAGTATCACCGTCTGCTCCTGGAAGGTGACGGTGTGTTAAGGTTTCCGTTGGAAACGCTTCCTACAGTGTACAGAAAGTGTGACTTCAATTGTATTATCCTATGTTATTACCATCTGACCAATATTTGTATTACTTTATTCTGTTGAAAGCAATAAAAATATATTTGACTCTAAAGAGGATGCCTTGTCATCCATGTCAGTGGTATAAAGGAGAAGAAGAGAGCTGGGAGGCTGTGGAATAAAAATGGGGTCCTGTGGGTTGCATTGAACTGATGGACCATGTGTGGGTCTAAGGAAAGTGAGAGGGGTTGAAGGGTTCTGAGAGGAGAAGTAGGGTGGCCAAGGGTCTCTTTGGGACATTAAGAGGTAGAGGAGAGCTCTGGGACTAAGTCCCCTCCACCTTCTGTGTACTCACAGTTTTCACCTTCTAAGGGAGGTGTAATCCTGGGATTGAAGGCATTCTCTTCTGGTCACTGGTCATGTGATATGTCACATGACAAGGGGATACAGGAGGAAGGGCAGTCCAACCACACTTCACTGCAGGTTTCTGTACTTTGAGGAAGTATGCTCTCAGAAAGGGCCAAGGACCACCTCTCACTGTTCTCCATTCCCAGTAGGCTTGAAGAGAAGGGAGAGTAGAATCCTCCCTCCAGCAGTGTTCCAGGTCTCTGCTCTTTCCCAGGGAACAAAGCCCGGCACCCCAAAAGTCAGTAACCTAAGTGAAAAGCAAAAGTTGGCAAGTTCCCAGGTATGATAACGCCTAGTATTAAACTGAGTGTAAAGTCTCGTTTTTTTTTCCAATAAAAAAAACAAACATGTCATACTTGCATACTCTGTTGCAATGGATTTGTACAGAGCAGCCCAGATCCTCCTCTTCTCCAGTCCCTCTTCTGTACTCCTGGCCCCTCCCTCCTGTTGAGCGCCCCCACAGCAAGCAGCTTGCTATGGGGGCACCTGAGCCGAGTCACAGCTCCCTGTGTCTATTCAGACATGGAGCTGTGGCATGGCCCCCCGTCTCTCTCTTGATTGGCTGACTGACTTTGATTGACAGCAGCGGGAGCCAATGGCGCCGCTGCTGTCTCAGCCAATGAGTATGGAGAGACTCAGATGGCCAAGACACTCGTAGACATCGCTGGACAGAGATGGGGCTCAGGTAAGTATTAGGGGGCCAAGGGGGGCTGCAGCACACAGAAGAATTTTTTATCTTAATGCATAGAATGCATTTAGATAAAAAAAACTTCTGACTTTACAACTCCTTTAAGTGCTGTGTACAAATCAGTCATCAGCTCAGGTACTCTGCGCTGTTGTACATGCGCAACTGGCAGCTGAAGGACACCTGTAATATAATGTGATATTATGTATAGTTTATTGGCAGGGCAGAAGAGTTGTTAGGTGCCGCACTGTGTCCAGTTAATAGTTTAAGATGGTAATGTTTATTAGACATGTGTGATTCATTTTGTTCGAAATTTGGAGAAAAAAATATGTTATTCGGAGATTCGGATTTACCCGAATCTCTGAATCACAATAACAAAGATTTTCAACAAATCTAAAATAAAGTATAACGAAAACAACAAATTCATTAATATACATTTAATTCATTTGGATGACATGATGCGGCAGTTTGGGCCTTTTGTTATTGTTTAAAGCATCTGAAACAACGTAATGACTTAAAGAATGATCCAAATTGATCCCTTCGTTTTTATTCTAGTGAGCGTAGCATGTATATTCTAATGTGGTTCTTTTTGTATTGGGGTTGAACTTGAGAGACCATTAGTTTAATTTGTATGTGGGCTGCCCAACAAAAGAAGTCAGTTGGAAATAAGGTAATTAATTCAACTTAATAACATAACAAATTAATATTTATATATCAGATAAGAGCGGTGCGGTAGTCTTTGACTCTTGGATAATCAGCCGATTCTGTTTGCATTAATGTTTTTTCATTATTATAAAAAATTAACTTAATATGAAATGGAAACATATTTGAATAAATGTGCCTGTGGACATTTAAAGTGGCATTAAAACCAAAAACAAAACAATATTAAATTGTAGCTCACAAATTCATAGATGTCATGACTGCATTTGTTTTCTTTTGTTAGCCTTTCTTCCTTTATTTTCACCTAGTTATCTGGCCAGTAAATCTATTATTTCTCATCTTATTTTAACGAACCAAACTGTATATACAAAGTAGCAGTTAGAGGGTTGAGACAAACCTCTTAACACTGAAAGACATGCTTACAATGGTCAGCTTTTATTCCTTTATGTAAAAGCTCTATTTCCAAAAGGAAACAAATCTGTAACCACTTGATAAGTGTTAGTTGGAATTCAGCTTAAATTTGTTAATCTGGTCCAGACCCAGACTGACAATGCTGCTGTCTAGAAGTGTCTGCTTTACTGCTTCATCTAGAATGCACACACCCTAAGACATAAAGTGAGTCACAGTCCCTGGATCACCAAGTAAAATAAAAAATAAATAAAAAAAAAAGCCGAAAAACAAAACTAATGCAGCCACCACACCTAAGGATTGGTAAACTGCTATATATTACATTTATGGCTTTTGGTTTTACACTGCTTTAAGGCTTTAGCACAAAATGCACGTTTAAAGCATGTTTTACCATACATTGTGAAACACACAAGCTGACAAATACTTCCAGCCCTATGGGTGGTGGACAGCAGGAAGGACAATGGGATTAGTTCAGGATACTAGGCGGATGCAGCCTGCCTTAGACGGGTTAATCCAATAGATACTACAAAAAACAAAAGGACAGGAAGGCGCATGCACCTAGTGCATTACCAAGCTCTGAGGAAGGGGGTGCTCCCCCGAAATGCATCAGTTGAACACCGCTGTGATGCTTGCAACATTTGTTGTCCGCACTGTATTACATTGTGTGGTCTGTTCAGGGCAGCCATCAGAAATTTTTGGGCCCCTTACACAGCTTTAGGCCTGGCCCCCCCGCCCTACCCCTGAGCCAGACCACCATCCCACCGAAAGGGCCATCCCACCGAACACGCACTCAACAGGCACTCAGCCCCCCCTCTATTCTGTATATATGTCAGCCCCCCTACTCACACCTGTAC
Source organism: Rana muscosa (assembly GCA_029206835.1). Classification (NCBI taxonomy): domain Eukaryota; kingdom Metazoa; phylum Chordata; class Amphibia; order Anura; family Ranidae; genus Rana; species Rana muscosa. The sequence continues at coordinate 174,264,065 of CM055120.1, forward strand.
CTACTCAGCCCCTTCCTCACACCTGTACGCACTCGGCCCCCCTCACCCCTCACACCTGTATATATGTCAGCCCCCCTACTCACACCTGTACTCACTCAGCCCCCCAATCCTGTATATATGTCAGCCCCCCTAACACCTATATATATGTCAGCCCCTCTCCTCACACCTGTACGCACTTAGCCCCCCCTCACACCTGTATACATGTCAGCCCCCCTCACACCTGTATACATGTCAGCCCCCCACTCACACCTGTATATATGTCAGCCTCCCCTTCACACCTGTATACATGTCAGGACCCCCTCAAACCTGTATACATATCAGGCCCCCTACACACCTGTATACATGTCAGCCCCCCCACTCACACCTGTATAAATGTCAGCCTCCCCGTCACACCTGTATACATGTCAGGCCCCCCTCACACCTGTATACATGTCAGCCCCCCTCACACCTGTATACATGTCAGCCCCCCTCACACCTGTATACATGTCAGGCCCCCCTCACACCTGTATACATGTCAGGCCCCCCTCACACCTGTATACATGTCAGGCCCCCCTCACACCTGTATACATGTCAGGCCCCCCCACACCTGTATACATGTCAGGCCCCCCCACACCTGTATATATGTCAGCCCCCCATCACACCTGTATACTGTATATGTCAGCCCCCACACCTGTATATATGTCAGGCCCTCCTCACACCTGTATACATGTTAGCTCCCCACATATACACATCTGTAAACACACAAAGCTCTGGCTCCTCCCTGTACACAAACAGCCCCCCTGCCTTTCCTTCAAAGCTCCTACTTGTAAAGGAGGTCTTCCTACCTGGTCCCAGCTCCTGTTTCCACAAAGCTGACATTTTTGCTGAGACACAGAGGGACTGCAGCCGATCACACTATATAGGGATGCACATGCGCATAGTAGCCAGAGGTGGCAGTAACGAGCTCAAGGTCTGAGCTCAATGCCACAGAAAGCAGACGCTGCAGAGATAATTTCTGCACTGCACAACACGGCTCTCCTTCCCTTCTCCTGCCTTCTCCTACCCTGGTAGGGCACCTTCAGACGCTCAGGCCCCTTAAAGTTGTATCGGCTGTACCCCCCTGAGGGCGGCCCTGGGTCTGTTGCAACTTTGTGAGTATCCAGCTTTATCTGCTTTTACATTGTATAAAAACCTTCTCGGTAATGCACTAGGTGCGTGCACCTGCTTGTCTTTTTGTTTTCTGTAGTAAACATTGGGAAAGTACATGGTAACACACTATATATGTGTCTTGTGGTGCATTGGCATTCATTGTTAAATGCACAATTACAATGGGCTGCAGCCCATTTGCACAATAGCACATCATAACGCACTGATGCAAAGGCTCTGTGTGTTTTGGTACATTACTATTGAAAAATAGAGTAGGACCTATTTGCATTGAAGTGCATTAACAGCCCATTCAAAATTAATGGCCTTCTTAATGCAACACATCTGTAAGCAAAAAAGATGAGCACTGACGAAACGTTGTGGTACGACTGGGCCCTTTTAAATTCAACAAATTAAATATAGAAATTAGTGTAACATAGGGTAGGTGTGAATATAAAACAGACAGCATGCTTCTTCCTATACTTTTACTAAGGGCTGTCCTTATTTAGCTGTGCCTAGGACAGCCTGATATCAAAATGCAAGTTGGTTTTAGATAGAGTTACACTTTTCAACCTGTGACCAAAACTTTTTAACCACTAGCCCACCGCCCGCCGTCATATGACGGCGGGACGATGAGCCTCTCGTTTTGGGTGGACGTCATATGACGTTGCGCCTTCACGAGCCACCAGGGGGCACACGCCACCGGCGGCGCACCTGCGGGCCCACCGCGTCACTGGGAACCCGATGCGCGTGCCCGGCGGCAAGCGATGTCCGCCGGGCACCCGCGATTGCCCAGTAACTGAGCAGGACCGTGGATCTGTGTGTGTAAACACACAGATCCACGTCCTGTCAGGGAGAGGAGACCGATGGTGTGTCCCTTGTACATAGGGACACCAATCGGTCACCTCCCCCAGTCACTCTCCTCCCCCCACAGTAAGAATCACTCCCTAGGGAACACATTAACCCCTTGAACCCCCCCTAGTGTTAACCCCTTTCCTGCCAGTCATATTTATACAGCAATCAATGCATTTTTATAGCACGGATTGCTGTATAAATGTAAATGGTACCAAAAGTGTCCGATGTGTCCGCCACAATATCGCAGTCGCAATAAAAATCGCAGATCGCCACCATTACTAGTAAAAAAGAAATAAATAATAAAAATGCTATAAATCTATCCCATTTCGTAGCTGCTATAACTTTTGCGCAAACAAATTAATATACGTTTTTTGCGATTTTTTTTACCAAAAATATGTAGAAGAATACGTATCGGCCTAACCTGAGGAAAAAATTTGTTTTTAAAAAAAAAAATGGATATTTATTATAGCAAAAAGTAAAAAATATTGTGTTTTTTTCAAACTTGTCCCTCTTATTTTGTTTGTAGCGCAATAAATAAAAACTGCAGAGGTGATCAAATACCACCAAAAGAAAGCTCTATTTGTGGGGAAAAAATTATAAACATTTCATTTGGGTACTGTGTTGCATGACCGCGCAATTGTCATTCAAAATGTGACAGCATTGAAAGCTGAAAAATGGCTTGGGCAGGAAGGAGGTGAAAGTGCCCTGTATTGAGGTGGTTAATAACATCAACCCCCATAGAAATAAACAATTGTTAGTTCCCCCAAGTTACATCAAATATATAGCCTTCCATTTTAGCATCTAAAGATTTGTTAAACGATAACCGCAATGGTTATATCAGTGTGCTTTTTAAGTGCTGGGTTGCTTGTTTCATTTCTTTGCAGCTCATAAACTTCATTAGACAAAATGTGTAATCATAATGCTCTAGCTGCAATCAATGTTGTCCACACATCCATGCTTTAATGGATCATGGAATTGTTTTCAATACAAGAGTTTCTCGCAAATAAAATATGCAATGCTGCATGTGGTTTACCAAAGTGGTAATTAAGCAGCCTAAAAAATGGTGATTTCACATTTAACGACCTCGATCAATAACATTCTTTTGTAAATAGAGAAAGCTCCAAAAATAATATATTTTGTTTTGATGAAGAAAGACCTAATAAAACTTAGGATTATATCCTATTAAGAGTTATTAGGCTAATAAGCAAAACAAAATAAGCCAAATGGTGGCAAATCTGTATGCATGTTTAAGTCAGTACATAGACTTGAAAGGAATAGCTATGTTTTGCGTTATTCGTTTTGGCATTTGAATTATTTGTTTAGTCTTTGATAAAGTGATTCCTTAATGCTTTGTCTAAAGCTATTCAGATATTGACTCTTACATATATTATAATAACTACAAGGACATAAAGTGTAGATCCAAGGCTGGACTTACATCTGTGTATTGTGGCAATGCATGAAACTGATATGCGGTGCATTTTGTTGCCATAATTATTAATGGCATCCAACGAACCTTGGCAGTGGACCACAAAGCAGGTGTATTTAAGCACACCACTATACACAGATATGAAACAGTTGGAAAATGCTGCATGTGTGTCATAACCTGTGTGGGCTGCCTATTTAAAATGATGCACATTGACATGATTGCAGTAAGACATCGTGGTGCAGTAGAAAGTTCTGAATGGGCCCTAAGCTGGAGATTAGGAATAATCAAATCAGAAGAATTTGGCACTTTTTGTTTCTCCTAAATATTTCTATGTTGACTTGTCTGATCTTCGGAAAATTAGTCAGTTTAGGAATTCTAAGCAGAATGGATGAGCCTGCATGCATACTGTATATTATGCCTTATGACAAGAAACCCTGTCATTTATCAATTTTATTGGTTTTCAAAGATTCATACGTTACTGCTTGAGAGAAGGTGGCTCAGCATGGAGGTCTGTTTATATAAGATACAATTTGACCCTCACAGGAGGAGAAGAAATTGGAGGATTTGTTCAAACACATCATAGAACTTCTGATATATGTTTTTACATTAGCACTGGTAACATTGAAATGCTGGTAAGATAATTGTTTTGTCTACAATGTGTATGCAGTTCATTACACATGGGTGTGTTATATAGCTTAGTAAAATAGTGACTGGTTCTTTTTAAGGAAAATCATCAATTCAGCAAGAATTTATTAAATAGATTCACCATTACTATTACTGTAGACAAGGCATCTTCAAGAAAACAAAGCTACACATTGTCAATGCTTCTTTAATAGATGAGCCAATTACCCTTTGGTGTGTGTGAAAGTCAATGGTGTAAAAGGGGGTTGGCCATTTTTTAACCAGAGTTAGTTTTCACTGAAAGTCTCTATTAAACAAATTCACCATGACAAGGGGTAATCAAACCAACTGCCCTAAGTGTACATTCGAGGGTTGTAAGACCTAAGTGCCCTTCAGTAACAGTTTGGTAAAAAGGTAGGGTGCAATGCTGTTTTTTAAACAATGTCCTCTTACAATACCCCCATGTAGATCAGCTAGCTCGATTAAGCTACGACCATAGTTACAGTGATGGGTTTGGGAGGCAGACACATAAAACATTAACTTTAAGAAAAAACACAAAGAAACATGATTATTTGGTGGTGGGTATAACTCTAGTAAAGGCTACATACCACTGGGCCAGATCTTCCAGTGAGACCCATTGGACCTGGAGGCCCCCTCATTGCAATCTGCAAAGTAAGAATAATAAAAAAAAATTAATGTATTCCCTTCCCTGCATATAGGTAAACAATATACACAGAGTACTAATTCGTTGATTTTCATGGATCAGAGCAAAATGCTTCAAAAGTGTGATTTTACAGTAGTATGTTGAACCCTAAAAACCTAAATTCGTTTCAGAATATTTGTAAATAAAATCACCCTCATACATTCTAATGCTTTCTTTCATTTTCTAACCTTTCATAGAAAAATTACAGCTGAAATCTGATTGGGTTTTAAAAGATCAACCTCTACTTCCACCTCAGCATTTGTACTCTAAAAATATTTAGGTATACAGACACCCGAAATAAGTTAAGTCAAGAATATGTGTACACTGTTGATATGTTTGTTTGCTAATGAGAGCCCGTTGCTGAGAAATAGTGTATAGTATACTGTAGCTGTCCATTATTTGCCTAAGTAATAAAATACTGTCTAAAACCTAAAGCAGATCTAAACTTTAACTAGGTGGCATTAAGTTTGCTTACGAATTTAGTATCATAGACCTTGTTTTTTTTTACTCTCAAAATACTGTTTTCACTTTTTTGAATCTCTGTACTGCTGATCACTTTTAGCCTCTTTCAGACACATCCTGTCTACTCTCTTTGAAGGCTCCACTTTATTGATCTGGACTGGCAGGCTGATAGTGACAACAGTGGACCATGATTGTGCAATACATGTTAGCACAGCCGCTCGTAGTTTCCATCAGAAGAGCATAAGAGAGGGTGACAACCTCATGACAGGAAATGGCTGAACAAGGAAATTCATGGAAGAATTACCAGGCATTTGTCATGCCTAACCCTAGGGTAAGTGGTCAGGCACTATAGCTGGTTTCTGTGTTCTTTACATACAGTATAGCAGCACCCTTTCCCATATGGCAATCAGGCCTTCTAGTACTCAGTTGCCCCCAGGTCTTATACACAATGCTATAGTGCCTGGCTACTCCAGGGTTGGCACTTGAACAGAACACAGTGAACAGGTATAAGCAGTTTGTCAGTGACAGTCCGAAATCAGGGCAGGCCGAGTTCTGAGCATAGTCGATATCCGATCCAAGGTTGCCAACAAAGGAATCTAATCTAGCAGGCAGGGAAGACAAACAGGGAGCTTGGAGCACATGTTACAAACGCTATCACTAGCATGAGACTGCATGTTTGGCTGGCTTAAATCAGGTAGCAAGGTGACTAGCTACATCAATCACCTTGCAGGTGGACAGGCAGACAGGGAGAATACATCACAGCCAAAACCAGTATGCTGGAATGAGACCAGCAGCTGTGGTAGAAAATAAGTATTACACAGATTTGTGACAGTATTGTTTTCACAAAAGTTGCAAATTTAACAAGATGGAAAACAACTTTTGAAATTACTGTAATGTGTCATAGCTTAAAATTTAATTTTATTCACTGAGTTTAGGATCTTCTTAACATACACCTTCTGGAACACTTAACATCTAACCTACCTGCTAAAACAAGACCCTAACACTTAAACCCTACTGTCCCCAACACTTAATCTCCTAAACACTTAACTGCCAAACCTAACACTAAATTACTCTAAACCCTAGTAATCTTAACACTATTTAAATAAGAAAACCTTTTTTGTGCTCAGTGTAATACCCTATATACAGAGCTGCACCTATTTTACACCCAAATACCAAGATGACCAAAACATATAAACTTTGAACAAGTAGCGCACTTGCTCAATGTTTATAAGACATAACACTTATAAAGACCTATTCTGTGTACTCACCTTATCCTGTGCGGAGAGAATTTGTGCCAATAGCATGCAGACTCATGTTTAGTCTCCAGTGGCAGAATAAACAGATTCAGTACATTATATATTCAGTTCTGAGATTTTAGTTACACTAACTGCAATACATTCCACATTTTCTTATTAAAATAAGGAAGGAAGCAACCTGACCATATTTTCTAATTACTTACACGAGCTTGTTGAAGGATGGCTTGAGCTTGGGCTTCTTGTGCTGAGATAGGTGGTCCTTTTTCACCATCACTTGAATACCGGAACTGAAATACAATAAACATAGAAGGTAAATATTCTAGACATAAAATGCATTAAGCAACATTAGATACTGATCTAGTTACCCCTTTATCTAATACAATCGTTTGCTGTGAAATCTGTGTATGTCCAGTAAGTAAAAAATAATGCACACCCATTATAATTTGCCTTTGTATGTAGCTATAGTGCTTTTATAAGGAAACCTGAGCTCCCCCATGATATACTAATAATATACATGATATTCCTAATATATAGTGATGCATGTGATATGTACAGTACATATTACATGCATTTTATAAATTGGTTATTATACAATCCTCGGAGTAACAAAGCAATTAAAGCTTCATAATAAGAAGTCCCCAGTATATAAGGAGCAGTTAAAAGTAAACAGTATAAAAGCTCGCTAGATCTCAATCCTTCTGGCCAGCCAAAGCAACCATTACGTAGAGTGAACATATCCATATATTGATTAGACAAAAAAAAAATAGTACTTGGAAAAGTTTGTATAAGTTTATATAACCTTATAAATTCTTTGAGTGGCTAAAATGTAAATTTCCAGACAAACAGTTAACCAATTAGTTAAAGTGGATGTAAACCCTGACATATACCCAGTGAAGTGAACAGCCTCAGATGATACACAGGAATTAAACAAATCTCACTACATACGTTTTACATGTATATCTGCTGTCTTCAGCTTTATATATTCTTTAGAAAGTTCAGATCGCGGTAGGAGATTTTCTCTTCATGGATAGCACTACAGTGAAGCTTGGGCATACAGCCAAGACAGCTGATTGGAGGAAAGGCACACACCCCCTCCCCTTATAGGTATAGACTTTCAGATCTGTTCCTTGAATCTTTCAGCACGCTGCTAATCAATTTATAGCATCCTCCAACACAAAACTCAGGCTGCTTTTATCTCCTGTGTCGGAGAACTTTTCAGTAGTTATCATGCTGATAACAGAAGAACGGGGCAAGAAAAAGCTACAGGACACAGGGTTTTGAAGAGAGATAAGAAAACACTGCAGATATTTGTGCCCAGCTCAAATTTCAAGAATCGGGTTTACATCCACTTTATGTGCATCCAGTATAGTGGATTTTACCAGACAAAAGATTTCTATAGTAGTATACTTACTTTATAATTCATCTACCCCCTCACCTTTTAGAGCTTGCCATTTAGCGGATTCTGTGCCACTGCTTCACCGCCTGCCTATTCTTAAAGACTAATGATCAACCACTGAAGTCTGGTCTACCTACATCTCCCTTTATTTTACTAATTTGAAGAATGGCATACCCTCTGCAAGACCGATGTCAGATTCTAGCTGCAGTGTGATAACTAGGTACTTCTGGTTTTAGACTTCTCTGGAACACATAAGTAAAATGATGGGTGTGTTCATACTTTATCTTTCACATTTTATCTCATAATCCAATAAAGGTTAAAAAACAAAATTCTCAATGCGGCAACGTTCATTGTATCTCTGCACTAGGGCATCAAAATGAACCCTGACCGGTCAATGGTAGCTCAATTAATTTACTGTGTGCTATGAGAAATCTGCAGAATTATATAAAATAAAACATATTACTCACTGGCAACATCAGCATAGTGCCGGGAGGTCCAGGTAATCCATCAGCACCTGGTAATCCAGAACGACCAGGTGGACCCTGAGAAAATTACCACATAAGTGATACAGCAAAAACACTCTTTAATTGTAGTAAGTAAAAGCATCAAACGGAAATATTTGCACAATTATTTGTAGGGATTATTATCCAATTAAAACCTATATTATTTTATTGATGTAAAAAAAATGAATTAGCTTATTGTAGTCTGACTGTGTACGGTACTCACTCTCTCACCAGGGTCTCCAGATGGGCCAGATGGGCCTTGCAAGCCAGGGGGACCAGTGAGACCCTAAAAGAAGTAGGATAGAGGTTATACATAGATGCACCTGCAAATAGTAAGATAGTATGGGACATATTTAAAATGTGACATTCAGCAAAGATTCCTTGCAGGTAAAGCTTCCAATTTCATGTGTTTTAAATGACAGTCACTGCATTCAAAATACTGTAGATCCCTATGTGTTAAACAGCAATTTTAGAAAACAAAAATCAGTTTACAGTGCAGTGTGGCTTTCTTAGTTTCTTATCAACCATTCTGGACTCTCATTCCTTTTACTAGGGTAGCTGCCACTCATCCTGTTTCAAACTTCATGATTAAGAATGCATAAAAAATTATCAGTAAGACAAGAACCACTTGGCTAGTAGTCACATTCAACTGGATGTACTTTGTTGGAATTTCAAATTATTTTTTAAATTAATAACAAATTAGTTGTGACTAATACTAAATATACCATGACTTTGATAGATAAATAACGTCCCAGACTTTGTGAAATCAATCATGACCTGGATAGATGAAAAACATCCTAGTCATTGTGAAATCAATCACCTGCTCACCTGGTAACTCAAGCACAATTGTACCACTAAGGACACAAGAAATATCAAAATGATTTGAGAAGGTTTTTCATTTTCAAAATAAAACTCAAAACCCTACCCACTCGCTCTCTAATCAGCTGAGGAGCTTTGAGGCCAATATCACTTCTGAGAGTAAGACCTCCCTCAGTTTCATATATCCAATGTTTAAAAATAAAGTGGCTTCCACTGATGCAAATCTGTGAAAATCCACAGAAAATCAATGGGTTTTGGAGGGTGGACTAAAGACTACCAATCAGTTCTGAATATCAGTGTCACAACTTCCCCATGGCAATGGGGTTGATTTATTAAGGCAAAATAGGCTGGTCAGCAGAGCTTCATCACATTAGTAAATGTCTCCCCAAAATAAATCCCTGCATATCTTTCATGTAGCATTTCTCCTATTTATTTAATTAAAGTTACAATGCCACTTTTCTTCTGGTTGTGTTTAGTGCTAGCTGTGTTTGGTGGGGGATCCAAATGAGGAGCTCCCACTATTTATCAATGGAGAGGCATAATTAAGGCAATTTTTCCAGTTAAATCCTAAAAGTAAGAAACATTTTTTGTCTCTACAGCATGCAGTAAAAACGGTGTTATTAGTTTGGGTGGACTGGCCATTTAACATGCAACAATTCAATATTTAGCTATAGAGTACTCAACTAAGTTATGAAGAAAACTGAGTCAAATCAGCAGAATTTAGAGGCTTCCAATTGGCTGCAATAGGTCAATATAAGTACATCTTGCAGAACACTGAACTTGCAATACAGCATCTGAACAGAATAACGAATATACTGAATTCTCTATCTTTCTGGTGTGATTTATTTCTGTGCTCTCTCTCTTAAAGTTCACAATAAACACAGTACATCAAGGACACCTGCCATGGAGAAATATGAGGGCTGCCACTGTTAATCTCCTAAAAATATTAGTTGCCAAGCTGTCATGCTGGCCCTCTCGTGTCAGTGTTTTCTAATTTACTGACTTTGGATAAGTAACAAGCAAGTTCAAAAGGAGGTAAGTAATGGCAGTCTCTTTATTTTTGATATGACATTTGTCCATTAGGGAGAAATACATTGAGTAAATTAGAGAAGGGATACATACTGCTGGTCCTTCAAGTCCTGGTGGTCCTTCAATAAGCATTCCCTGAAAAGTTAAAGAATATAGAGTTAAAGTACATAATACTTGAATCTGAAGCCAAGAAAAGGAGTCATACAAACTGATTGAGAGCTGAATGATTTGCCTCACGAAGTTGTATTTATTGACTAAAAACTGGTAAGTATTAGGAATTTCTACCATTCCAGAAGATGCAAAATCAAAGTAGATTCATATTTATTCAACACAGCTCATTTATACAGAGAAAAGTCAGCTATTTGTGTTGTCAGGATGCACAGCTTGAGAATGAAAGCCCGGGCAAGAAAGAGTAATGCTATTACTGCTTTGCTGAGCAACGTCATGTGAGAGTAATAGGTAGCAGATGGTGCAAGCAGGATAAGAATCACAGGTGTAACAGATAATGCAAAATAGAATTTTGTCCATCGTTGTGAGATTTCTGTAAATCCCGTCACTGCTGATGCAGATTTTCTGCATCGCTACATTTACTATATTTACGAAATGTTACACTTGAGCCATGTATGGACTGATGGAGGCATACTTTGACATAACTCATATGTTAACAGATATCATGTCAGCCAAGTCTAGCTCTTTCTTTTAATAGGTTCATTCATCCAGACTTGAAAGCAAAATTTAGGGGTGAAATGTTATCACTAATTTTTACATACGTTTTACATGTAACAGCTTATATACATAGAATAACTATGGTAATAATTCACATGAAAGCCTTCCGTATAGGGCTCCTGCTGCAGATCTATATCAGAATGGAAAGAACAGAGTATGGTGGATCTAAAATCTGATGCTTAATTATAAAGGTAAATGTGGTCACTGTACTGTTGTGTCATATAATTGCCAAAAGTTATATATTACACCAAACCTTTCATCCAACCGGCAAAAAATTGGGTCATTATTTTGAAAAGCCAGTATAAAGGAAAGGAAGTAAAGAATGCAAAAACAGGTTTAACCAATCATTTCTCTGTGTTAGTTATGTTCTGTGTATTTGAGTAGCATAGGGGGAAAGTATGTTTTTAACCTTCACACTTCGTGCCTGTCTTTATCATGTAAGAATTTTGGGAGGTATGCAAAGGTAACCTCACAAGTACAAAGGTGTAATGTAATTTAGTTACCTATGTGGATAGCCAATATATGTAAACAATTAACAAGACTTGAGAATAAATAAGCCAATAAGCAATGTGCAAAGTACAAGACAACATAGCAGCTATTCAAAATCCATCTTTCAATGGTCATCTACAATATTACTGCTCAATATTATTGCACTTTGGATGTAAGAATGTGCCTTTATCATTACCTCAAGATGCTCCTTTATAGCCTAGGAATGGTCATTTGATTGGAACTCAAAAACTGAGTTTTAACCACTTAACGATTGCATTGTACTGTGGATGGGCGGCCACTGTAGGCAAATCGACGTATTGGAACATCGCTGCATACTTCCGGGTTTAGCGCGTGAGCATGCACTGCCGCTGGCTGGCTCCTAAGGTGATTGTAAACACAGCCTGTCAGCAAGTCCTGGTCAATGATTCATGGCCAGGACCTGCTGATCGGCTGTGTACATTCAACACAGAGCTCTGTACACAGGGAGGGATCTGTCAGTTTCCCAATGCAATGCAAGGATGAGAAACCGGGTGTCAGGGAAATGGCCATAGGACTGTCAATGTGGCCAATACTCATCATGGCTTCACCAGACCAGACAAACCTCCAGGAGCATTGGCGTACGCAGATGCGTGACAGCGCTAACGGGCGTATGCAGATGCGCGACGGCGCTAACGGGAGCACACAGGCGCAGGTTGTGATAAATGCTGTCGCCCAATGCCTATATAAACCCACTGCATGGGAACTTTCATGCAAGCCAATAAAAATACACTTATGTTATAGCAGAAAGTAAAAAATATGTTATTTTTCAAACTTTTTGGTCTTTTTTTGTTTATATTGCAAAAAATAAAAATCCAGTGGCGATTAAAGACCACCAAAAGAAATCTCTATTTGTGTGAAAAAAAAAATTATATAAACTTGGTTTGGGTACAGCATTGCATGACCGTGCAATCGCCAGTTAAAGTAGCGCAGTGCCAAATAGCAAAACATGGCCTAGTCATGAAGGGGGTAAAATCTTCTGGAGCTGAAGAGGGTAATGATAAAAGATACACTGTTTGTCTTTTTTTTTCCAGCAGATTCATGCAGATGTGTAACATTACTTATAGGAGCAGTTAAATTTGACAGGTACAGCTTCAATGCTCCGGTTGGCAATATTGATTGCTAACACTTTAATTGCAATTGCTAACATTCCCAAAACCTAACCAAGCAGAATTTACCATGTATAAACAGGACATGGATTTTAGGTAAGCAAACTGGTGCCCAACATTAATAACCTGGGCAATTCAAATTAAGCATATAGTGAAAACTACATGATTCAAATTAAAATCCTAATCTCCCTTTTAAAACAACCTGCAAGACAAAGACATTATGTGCAAGTATACATCACATACTAGCTCATTATGAAATACTTACCTTAGATTGAAGCTGTTGCAGCGGTCCCTGCACACCGCTGTGACCGGCGACATGTCTCCCGGAGTTATTTCCGGGTTTGCGGCTCCGGCACTGTGATTGGCCGAAGCCCCAATGACGTCACTCCTGCGCATGCGGGAGCTCCCAGTCACGGCACAGCTACTGTAGAAATGGCATGAGCGAGCCATTTTCTTCAGTGAGCATGTGTCGATGACGTTGGCACATGCTGATACAGTGAATATCTCCTAAACTGTGCAACTTCAGGAGATATTCATGTTACCTACAGGTAAGCCTTATTATAGGCTTATCTGTAGGTAAAAGTGGTAATACAGGGTTTACAACCACTGTAAAACTAAACTTTAGGCACCAATAAATACAGTTTTGTAAATACAGTGTAAATATGTCACTTCGCCTTTGATTTCAGTTTCTTGTAGCCCCTGTAAAAAAGCAGTCAGACTGGGAGAGGAGGGAGCGGTACTAGGAGCTGATACAGCTCTGTTGCACAAGAAAGTACTGACAAGAACTATGCTGACAAAAGGAAGTGCAAAAGGATTACTTCATCAGTCTATTGCTGCTCTTTCTCTGTCCAGTCATAGATTGAGGCAGGGAGGTGACAGCTGTGTTGCTTAATTGCAGTAGAAAAAAAATCTGACCACTGGCCTGGCTGCTCCATCTGACAGGGCTTAGTAAATTGTAGAAAACATGGGGAGAAATACAAATCCTTTGGCAGTGAAATCGCTCCTATATATTTATTTAAACTGTGTACTAGCTTATTGCCTTGAGTTCAGCTTTAACAACGTTATACTGTAGCTTCATATTTGGTTGCTATCCTGTTATACAAACTGTCCTTACTGATGTATTAACATGCTTCTAAATTTTGAAAATTTAATTTAAAGTGATGAACCTAGTTTTAAATACACAGGTATTCACATGACGGAATTACTAATTACTTACTGGTTCAATAACAGCTGGTTCTCCTTTCTGGCCTTTCTCACTGTATCCTCCATAGTTATTTACCTAAAATATCAGCAAATATAATTTTTAACATACTTTAAAGAGCAAATGCTTCAGGAAATTACTCAACTAATAATCTATACATACAAAATTTCAAACTAGAGACATTTCATACAAAGTTATTCCATTTTTTTAGATGGAAATTGCTGTCACTAAACCAAAAATGATGCAGCTAATGGTTTTAATAGGCAATTCCATAGTGTAATACATTTTGTGCACTTAATACAGTTTTCTTTTCACACTTAAAAAGATGGAAGTAAACTTGAAACATTTTTATCCCGTTCACATCATAGTAGCAAAACTTGTTACAGGATGCATTGGACACAATATCTGCCAAAATAAACCTGAAATAGTTGATATCATCTACAGAACAGGTCCTCAACTGCATTTAGAGCAAAGCTGTAATTAAAGAAACATGAAAGTGGCCATTGATGAACAGCCCTTCTGAAAATGCTATTCATCTGGCTATCATGCTGACCCTTTGTTTCAATACTATCTGAGTCAAAAAACTAGAGTCATATTACATGTGTGCAGATAAGCACTTCTAATCTGCATGCTTGTTTCAGGGCAATAATTCAAAAAATATTAAAGATGGTGGGCAGTCTAACAGCCAGGCAACTAGCATCTCTCCTACAACAGGTTTACATTAATTGTAGCAATTCTAGCAGAGGTGCTCACCTTTATTTAACATAATGCCATTTCTAACTGTACCACATTCTGAGGCCTTTAACTGTGAGTTTGTTAAAGTTTTATTGTCCATAATATGTATGTGTTATTTAATAGAACCTGATCAGATAGATATATTTTAAAGGTACCAGCAAGCATCAATTTCTGGATTAAAGAATGTTGATCAGATACAGTGGACTTTTCTTGTTCATCCATTACACTTTTTTTTAATTTATTTTTTATGATTGTATGTACAGTAAAGGTGAAACTGTATTTCTTCCACAGTTTTATGGATCATTGATCAATTTTCTTTAAATCTGGTGACTTTAAAAAAAACTGTTGATATTAAAAAATAATGACAGTCCACTTGTGTGGCATTATGCAAGTAGCAAATCTACAAATGTATCGAAAATAACTTGCATGTGTGATTGTCCAACACAATCTTATGGTTTTTCAATTTTTTTAAAGGGACAGGCCTTGACCTGTATATATGCCACACCTACAGTCTATGGGACTGAGTTACCATTTGGTATATTAACCCTTTTAATAACTCTTAAATTCCTAAAAAAAAGCTAATACTGGTGGAGCAGAAAATGTATTTACTTCATGGACTGACGGCTAAAATGTTTGCAATGACATCACTACTTTTTCAATTATTATAATCTGTTCAGAAAACACAGGAATGCTTAGGGTGGATCATTTAGCATCCAGTAGGTATCCATTATTTTATTTCAAAATGCTGCTTTTGCTGGAGGTATTTACAAAGTGTAATGCTGACCATAGAAAAAAGGCCCTTGCCAATAGGCAAAAATATTTAACAGCGGGCTGTTTATCAGATTGTCAGACAATACACTAAAGACATATTTTTTTTTTTTTTTGGACTAACATGTGCCTGCTTAGTAAGCAACTAAAGTATTTCAGTCTATGGTCAACAGAGAACACCTGAAAATATCAACATTAAAACAAGTGTTTTCCTGATAATAAATTGACTTCATGAATCCCTCTTTTTTCTAAAAGCAGCATTGAAAAGAACTAGCAAAAGGCTGCATGGTTTAACAAGAGAACACAGTAGGAAGAGACCAAAGATTTCATCAGAGTGCCCAGGAGCTGAGACAGTTTGTAAGTGTAAATTTAAGAAAATTTAACAATCACATGTTTATACAGAGAGGTAATGAGAAATGGATTCCAGCTCAATAATGTCTAACACTTTCCTGTTTAATGCCCATTTCATTAGTAACTTACGGTGGTCTCTGAAACATCAGTTTCGGCAGCAACCCCAGGTCCAAACTCCTCAGCAGTAGGGTTTGTTTCTTTGTCTTCATAGTCTGTATAATCATATAAATCATCTTTTCCTAAATCTCCTCCCACCACCGGCTGAGTCGGTGTAGGTTCTACAGCTTTCACCCCATAGTCTGTTTCCTCAACCAGCTTTTTCTCTGAGTCATAATCCTCGCCAGTTACGTACTCCTCCAGAAAAGGCTCATCCACAAAGGGCTCATCCACAAAGGACTCATCCACAATGGACTCCTCCACCAGTGTCTCATCCACAGAGGTTTTCTAGCAGCACCAATGTAATAAGTGGGAGGAACATACGGGTTAAGGTTAGTCAAAGCTGTTAGATGCATTTAGGCAATGAAGCAAACTTAGATGCCATAAAAAAAAAAGCTGTAATTGCTCTGTATCTTTTAATGTGATTTAGGGGCAAATGTAAAGCAAGTTCTCTAAATCAATTAAAGGATAGAACTGTAAATAATTTTGTTATAAAGCAGCAGTACAACCACAAAACTAAATTACAAACTCTGAGGTCAAATTAAAATTTCAAACAGTATATAAATAAACTGTATTTAAATAAACAAACGTTTAAATATATGAAGTAGTACTGGTGCTTTAAAGATAATACCTGTACCTCTAGAGTACTAGCATTTGCTTCTTATATGCTAAATTATTTTTTGGTAATAAAAAGGTGAAAGCAGAATGTAATTATGTATTATGTAAATATAAGCAGTTAAAGCATCTGCAAATAGCTGATTTCACGTTCCATCTAAATTTATCCGTGTCAATCAATAATGCAACACCTTTTGTAACTATTACATATAAAACCTTTTAATGCAATATCACGTTATTAAAATATAATGTTGACATTGTTTGGTGATTTCCAGTTTCCATTAAGAATAGCATTTAAAATAAATAAGTACTAAGAATTATGAGCTCATGGAAGTCATTTTACTTATTAGCATTCATTTATCATAATTAAACCACTTCTGGACTGCCCACCGCACATATACTGCGGCAGGGCGGCCTCGGCTGCGTGAACCGACGTACCTGTACCCGCCCGCTGCTGTTCCTAGTGATCAGGAACAGCAATCTCTGTGTTGTTCCAGTAAACCTATCCCCCACACAGTTATAACACACCCAGAGAACACAGTTAACCCCTTGATCGCCCCCTAGTGTTAATCCCTTCCCTGCCAGTGTCATTTACACATTAATTAGTGCATTTTTTTTAGCACTGACTGTAATAATGTTACTGGTCCCCAAAAAGTGTCTTGGGGTCAGATTTTTCCGCCGCAATGTCGCAGTCCCGCTAAAAAACGCAGATCGCCGCCATTACTAGTAAACACAATAAAATAAAATAAAAGTTCATAAATCTATCCCATAGTTTGTAGACGCTATAACTTTTGCACAAACCAATCAATATACGCTTATTGTGATTTTTATACCAAAAATATGTAGAAGAATACATATTGGCCTAAACTGATGAATAAATGTGTTTTTTAACAAATATTTTCAGTCTTTTTTTGTTTATAGCACAAAAAATAACAACCGCAGAGGTGATCAATTACCACCAAAAGAAAGCTCTATTTGTGGGGAAAAAGGGAAATCACTTTTGTTTGGGTACAGCGTCGAAATCTTTCCGGGGCTGACAAATTTAGAAGTTTTTTTTTTGCAATTACTTTTTGCAATTACTTATTTTTCAGCTATAACTTTTAACACAGGTTAACCAGCCTGAGTAAGTAAGCAAGGTGTAACTACTATTCAGCTTACCATTGATCAGAAATAACAATCATTAATTTGCTACTATATCAGCTTGTCTGTAGAAAACATCAGTACTTACAGTTCAAAAGCAAGATAGGAGTTAGAAGCTTATGACTTGTCAATTGTAGTTATACAACTCCCAGCTTTCTCAGCAAACGTCTTCTAAAGTGCACATGCTAAAAGTTGTATAACAGTTGACAGACAGCCACAAATTACCAACACCTGGCATTGCAGCATTAAAGCAGATCATTTGAAAGCACATTTTTGTATTAGAAATAAAATTTCTAAAACTATTATAAAAATACCTTTTTCTCATGTAAAACAACTAGTCAAACTTGTTTATATTTTAAAAGTTTATTAAAGTTAATAAACTTTATTAAACCCATTTATTTACAATGGTTGTCCTTGAAAGAACATTATAATTTCAATCAACTAATTTTCTTAAAAATTTCAGTAGCTGCACAAGTTTAGAATTCATATTTTTAACACTGTATTCATATTGTTAACATTGCAATGTAAAGAGTACCATCACCTTTGTGTCCTGCAGAACAAATGATTATGTTCTCTCAAGAGTTTGACATGTTTTAGGATAAGCAAGCAAAAGCAAGCAAATAAAGCAGCAGATGTTTAAAATGTACCTTTTTATTCAATCCAGTAAGCAATCACTTTGCATTTGAATCAATATATATATAATATATATATAATAGGCAGTATAGATATTGGTTCAGAAAATGGCTGCTTCACCAGTAAGATAATATTGGGTACACATTAAACTGCTGTTTCAAAGTTGTGTTTTTTAGCCGTCACAGCATGTTGCAGCATATATAGATATTGATTTTAAGTGAAGGGTACTTTTTATTTACACCAAGTGATCAGAATATATGCCACTCAAAATTATGTCTCTTTTCTTTTGTGAAGTATAGGGAAGATGGAATAATGAACATGGACATCAATTATACAACACCCAATCCTTCTTGCCTCTATAAAAAAAATCTGGTAATATGCAAAGTACTCTTATGCTTTATTTTACCTCATTGGGTCCAGTAGTAAGAGAAGGTGTATCTGTCTGGTAACCATAGTCTACGTCACCATATTGTTCTGGAATGTAGTCAACTACATTGGCCTGAGGAACAAAAAGAATATTGTTGTTTAGTAACTTTTTCTTGGAATGTTATTAATAATGTATTGGATCAAAGTAGGAGTGTAGTGATAGTCAGGTTATGGTATTAGCCAGAGATTCTGTCCACATCTAGTTGGGGTTAGGGCATTTTATGATTTTATGTCTCATGATCAGAGATCTTCGGGACTTGTCCCACTGAAGATCTTGATTTCTTGCTACCTTTACCCCTATTCTTTTTCTTGTTGATGCTTGGTAATCGGTCTTGCCCTTCTTCTTCTTAGCTGCAAATGAGTTTTTGGGCGTGACCTTTTGGGGTTTGTCCTTTGATTTAGGGGGTACTGGCTTCTTCTTCGTTTTGGAATTGGCTTTCTTCTTCTGCAAAAATGTGGTGAAAGACCGAATGGAAACAATGAATGAAGAAATTAGGAAATGGAAGTGAGGAGGAATTTTACAGGCAGGCCCCTTTTCATGTATTATTCACTATTCAGTGCTATTCTAGGAGCAGCATTTTATTTTAATTGTGTCCAATGTCCAATTAGTATTCAGATCAAGAACCCTTAACAGTATATGAGAAGCTTTTTTTACTTATGGTTTTGTAACCATGGTCCTCTGATTTCTTCTGTACCCAAAAGGGAACCATTTTGCTATTAAGTATTTAAGCATTTTAAATCCATTAAATAACAGTTAAAAAAAAAGTTCAAACAGCAGTAGCATTCACTAACCTATAGCAATGAGAAATCGGATTACTTTGGACTGTCTTTCTCCATTCCTTTCTTTGCCAGTATCCGACTCTTGGAGGTATTGGTCAGTGATCCTCTGAAAACTGACAGTTCCTGTGCAAATAGACTATTTTGGATGGAATATTCACATTTGTGCACAAGCCTAATTGTAACTGGTTCTCTTTAAAGCAGCTGGAAGCTGATTTATTTTCATTAGCTGTAGGTTTCTATATATGACAGCTCTTCAGTTTGCCTTATTTACCAAAGATTTGATGGAAAACTGTTTGCAGCCTGCATCACAAATCACCTTCACCCAAGGTCTAAGGGTGCTAGAACAGTCCTACTCAGCACCCTGCTCTGCAGGCAGCCAACATTAGTTGTCAGTACTGAGTAGTGCATTGAGCATGTCAGAATCCAAACCTTAAGGTCTGAAGATGTCTGTATTAGGGAAATGGAGGTAAGTGTATTTTACACTCAGATTGATATATCTAGGACTTGAAGTTGCTCTTTAATAAACAATTAAAATTTTAAGGATTATAGAAGGCTGAAAGCTAGTCTAAGGACTATTGCTCTTTGAATAGCACTGCACAGTAAATACAAACTTTATAAGACCAAACAACTTGGTTCAAATGTAAATGAAATCTAAAATAAGATACTGAGATATCTCAAATTCAAGGAACATGTCTGCTGTATTTAGAAACAAAATCATTACATTTCCCACAGCAAGAAAGATGTTTGTACAATAAAGTAATCTTATAATTCTGCATCTGATTTTAAAAGTTACTAAGAAGAAAAAAATATCTCAGTACAATTATAATAGATTTGCTTAAGCATGTAATTCTTTGACGCTTTATTGCCACCTCAATTATTTTCCGATACTGCCTGCCATTTTGTCATCCAACTTCCAAGAAGGTGCAGTCAAAAGTGATGTAGAAAGAAGGGACTGAGATTACACGCGAGCAGATGACGAGACATACGTGACACATATAGTGCACACAACACATATTTACTATACCTCAGTCTGAGCTACAAGTTCTTCAGTTAATGAGGGTGCCTCTGTTACATAATCAGGCTCCTTGTAATCTGCTCCCCCATACTCATAGTCATACTCGATTAGCTCTTCAGGTGCATACTATATTGCAAAAGGAATATGTATTAAGCAAGGCAGTGTTAGTCAGCAGGTGTTTATGAGCTCGGAGCAGAGTTGAAAAGTGGCAATCACAAAGAATTGCCCTTAAAGTGTATGTACATCAGAAAGAATTGCCATTAAAGTGTATGTACACCCCATACTTTTTTTTTTAGTTCTGGAGAGAATAGCAAAAACATTAGAACCCCTGTCAAGTTTTATTGCTGTTTGTGTCTCCGCCAGGTAGATTAAACCTCTCTGATTGTTCTGGTGCCCATTGTCACCAAGACAGAAAGTGATACAAAGTTCTAAATTTTGCAGCTAGAAACAGAACAGGAGGTGAGACTAAATCGTCTAGTTAGGACACCTGTTACAGTGACTATTGTCTAAGAGGGGATTTCTCCTCACTTTTTAGAGATTTTCTCTCAGTTCCTGTTTTGTCTATGGGACAGGGAAAGAAAGGAAATCTTCCCAATGGAACACAGACACATTTTCAAGGGTCTTAACCCTTCCCCACTATTTACAAAGCTAAAAGTAAGATGTTCTGGCTATACATACACTTTAATTTAAAAAAAAATGAAAAAACTAGAGCATATAAAATGGAGCAGATGTCTGAAACAACAAACCACATTCCAACTGTCTTTTTTTTCTAAAACAGGTCAAAAAGACTGCAGGCATTTATTTATCTGTATGAGTAAAAAGCTCTCTTTCTAATGTACTCTTTTTTTACAGAAGGTCCTACCTAATAAAGTTACAGCAAAGGACAAATGAGGCTGTTGTTCACATCACCCATTCAGAAGTAATTCTTTGTATTTATGGAATGTGATTGGTTACTACAGACAAACACTCCACTTTACTCTGTAGTACACACAAAGCGGCACCAATTTGGTGGTACTTTCTGTTGTATTCCAAAATGCAGGATGATTCGTTAAGCTAACGCTTATAAGAAATAAAGCATAATTGTAAAACTAAAATAATGACTCAACTCACAAATACAAAAACCCAGACCTTTTCAGGCTTTATCATAGTCTGCTTTTAAATTTTAAATATTAATAATTTAAATGCAAATATTTAAAACTGAGTACCATATAGTACTTGCAGAAAAGTATCAAATATCAATGTACTGACTTCTGAAATGTGGCAATGCTTCCTATAAATATGGAAGTATACAGAAAAATCCTGTACTATATAACATATTATAAAAAAATAAGGTATATTTTTAGGTTCACTTCAACTTTAACAAATTCCAGAGTCAGCAAACCTAATTAGTAGTTTTCAGCAATACAGTGAGGTAATCACTGCCTTTCTATAGAGATAAACCTACTGACTTAAGAACTGGGTTTATGGATAAGCAATTCAGGCATGATATAATGATGTGCTGAATCCCTTCATAGACCAAATCATTCAGGGATACAGCAAAGCTACCGCATCTGTTGGCTGTAAAGACTTGTGTAGCTTTAGTTTTGCAATATAAATGAAAAAAGAAAATGCATACAAACTAAAAATCAAATGGTTTCACTGATATAATGCAAGATATGAGAAAACATACATCAGTCACTATAATTTAAATTATTAACCATTTGATTAATTTTTGTACAGAATGAAAAAATTGGAGTTAATACAGAATGCATTGAAATGAATTACCAAAATTTCTGCACGATCAGTAAATTAGATAAGCAAAGTTATTAGGTAGGGGTCCTTTTTTTATTCATGCCTATTATTCAGACTGCTTAAACATTAAACATTTTGGGCATTATACATTTAATAGAGTGGGGAAATTGTTAGAAGCACTGTCAGAGTGTTGGGAAGAATGCCCTTACATTGATGTTCAGTGTTAAGAATGTCCCTCACATTGGTGATCAGTGTGAAGAGTAGGCCTTATACTGGTGGTCAGTGCAAATAAGGTCCCTTATGTTGGTGGCCAGTGGAGAGAATACCTCTTACATTGGCACTCACTGTGAAGAATGCCCTTTACATTTATGCTCTGTGGGAAGAATGTTCCTTTGCATTGATAGTCAGAAGTGGTATGTCCTCTTACTGATAGCTTAAAAGATCATTGGTGTCAGTGATTCTGTGCCATTGCCTCTGCCATGTAATACAATAACTACTCAGGCACCCTTAGGTGGGAAAACAATCGTACATGTTGTTCAGGCAGATAGCTACCCTGAGTGGTACCCTAAAATGGGTGAATTAAAAGATGTATCAAACGGATTCATTGCTATAAAAAAGTGAGACATTTGTGTTTGGTGCAAACAGTTAGTATTTTTTTTAGCGCCCCTTACTTTGGAAGATAATAAAATTTCCCCCCACCAGTGGGGAACCAAGGGTATGGCAGTGGGATTAGCTGGATGCAGGAAATAAGGGTGCGCATTGTAATGTTGGAATGTTGGTGTTTTATCAAATCTAACAAGGATGCTAATACACAGACCCCTTTTCAGTGTCTATATACAAAAAAAAAAACATGAAAGTTGTGGGATCTACTTTGTGCCATTATATTTGTACACATGGAATTCCATAATTGGGGTTATCTGTCTATCTAACCAAACTCCTGTCATACTAACATGAAGGAATTTATTTGCTAAAGACAACCTGTGATAATCCAAGTATATGAGCAATGATTGCTGGATTTTAAAGGCGGCGACTCTAGAGTTGTCATCCTGAACTTGCTTTTAGTACCTAGTGGGTTACCGATGCAACATGCTAAAAAAGGAGCCAAGATTAGGATAATAACTGAGAAGCCTTCACCTTTAAAAATAAGTCAGTAATGATAAAAAAATGTTTTGTAGAGTTTTTGGGAGCGTTTTCCCGGCTGAAAAAAAACCGCTAAATGCTCCTAAATGCCACTAAACCGCTCCTAACTGTTTTTTTTTTCTACTGTAAAAACGCTACTATAAAACACTACTAAAACACTACTAGAGGCTGGCACAAAAATGCTATTATTAGTGTTTTTTATCCAGTGTTTTTTTCTAGCATTTTTGGAGCTCATAAAAAATGCTAGTGTGCATGGAGCCTAAGGCAGTGTAAAGGCCAAAAAACTAATTTAAAGGCCTGTATTTAAATACAACCAATCACATTTAAGATAACTGTAATAATAATAATGAAATGTTGTTTCTGCCCACTTGCCTTAGGTTACTGTATCCTGCTGCTTAGGCATATACTGGCAGCTTCTTAATTTCTGAAGTTAAATTTGGCTTTGAAGTGACAGTTACACTATAACTTTAATATTAATTTTAATGTGTACAGAACAAAGAGACAGACTGATATCAAACAGTAACTAAACTAAATTAAATACATTGCAATAGAATACCTGCATAATCCATGGCTAAAGGGAATATGATAATCCCAGTGTCCAGCTCCTAGTGCTCAGCTTGTTTGTCTAAAACTAATTCTGAACATATGGTTGAGCAAAGGTTTTTCTGATACCAAAAGAGAAGAAAATGACAGTTGGCATTTCTGTTTTGTCTGCAGTCTGAAGCATATATCATTATCTAGCACAGATTGAGGAGCCAAGAGAATTGTTGATCTACACAAGCTGGCAGCTACCAAAATAAAATCACTGATACAAATAGCAGCCAGAATTCTGTCTCGGGTTAAGCTTTGGGACTTTCACTTATGGCTTCTAAAAATTGCCATATTATACAATGTTTTTGGCAGAGGTATTTCGGTATCAGTAATTTTGCTGCATACCTTTTCTTAACTTATGACTTTTGCTGCATTGTGATGTACAATTAGTGCAATCAAAAAATTATAGCATCACAACTGTAAAATGTATTTATTACACCCAAAAATTTCACTTATTAGTGGTAAATTAGTAAAGGACTTTAATGCCTTTAAAGTAACCCTGTCTCAAAAATAAAAAATGCCAAAGGTATATTCCTGTAAATATTCACCTCGCGTGGTGCTCCCTCCAACAAACGTCGCTCCACTGATGAGGAATCATCTCCTAAAGTCTGCTGGGAAACTGACACTTCTGTGAGTGTTGACATCTTGTGTGCCCAGCAGTGCTTACTGGTGCCTTCTGCTGACTTCCACCTGGCTACTGTGTTCTGAGGTAAGTATATACACTCTTCTTCTATGGCAGCTTTAATTTTCATGACAGCATGGAGTTTTTATTGTGAAAAAGATCTTACAGATCATGTGCAATAAAAATTGAACATTTAATGGTTTAAAAACAAATTGACAACTACCAAGGAACCGCACATCTCAGGCCGGAAGAAGGCAGTCAGTTTTAGCTCACATATCACGGCCAGTGACAG
The DNA here is from genome assembly GCA_029206835.1 of Rana muscosa. NCBI lineage: Eukaryota > Metazoa > Chordata > Amphibia > Anura > Ranidae > Rana > Rana muscosa. Next base: position 174,288,813 of record CM055120.1, read on the forward strand.
TACACTTATAAGCAACTGTCAATTATTCTGATAGTACCCATGCCAAGGATCTATGAAGTTGCGGCAATCTCTGTCTCTTGATGTCACCTCTAGGAAAAAGGGTCTTCCAGCTGTTTCGTGATGCATTTTGAGTTATTTGTCATTTGTTTTTAAACCAATAAAGTAATAAAAACAAGAAAAAACATTGCGCTCAAAGGAAGTAGTGAGCAGGAAATCAGCACTCTATCATCTGAATACTAAACAAAAACTATATTTAAAAAGTGTGTTATCCCTTTAAATTGCAAACATCACTGTAAACATAATTACCGGTAAATACATTCTGTGCAAATCAACATATGTGCAGTACAGTGCTAAAATAATTAATGAAAATACACATATAAATTGTAACAAAATGTTTGTGAAAGTGCTGTGTACCAATACTGTGAAATATAATTGTCTGTCAAAGGTATTGTGCTTCAATGGAATCCAAAATTATTCCCAAAGTGCCAACTCTAGTTCAACACAACACTGGCCGATCTACATTGTCAGATGACTGGAATTTCTTAATCTCCAATCCCCTGACGATGTTGGTCAAGATGAAATGTGTTGGGTGGAGCTAGCGGTGACATCATCCTGTCCACTGGCTGAATGTGGCAGATTTATACACATTGTCCCATACATTCCTTGTTATGTGAGTACCTTTTAACAAATAAACTCAGTGTTTTTTTTGCAATATCACACTATATGGTCTGCTCTGTGTCCTTCTCTATTTGGTGTCATGCCATGAGATCGGGCTGAGAGTTTTTTCCTGGTCTGTAATTGGAGTTGACTCAGCAAGCAGAGGCATTCTGGATCTGTATACAAGTGATACAGACCTCCTGTGATTGTAGTGGTCAATATTTTCTGGTAGGAAGTATGTGCACCTGGTGATGTGTGGAAATGAGGTTGGCACTTCAGGAATCATTTTGTATTTCATTGGAGCACAATACTTTTGACAGACATTTATATTGCACAGTATTGGAGCACATCACAGTCATCAAGATTTTGTTGCACTTTATGTGTGTATTTTCAGGAACTATTTGGCAATTTATTGCACATACTGTATGTTTATTTGTACATAATTTATTTAATGATCTTTACAGTGATTTATGCAAGGGATAGAGCACCTTTTTTTTATAAACCACTAAATGTACCATTGTTATTGCACGAGATCCACGAGTGCTTCTTTTTCTCATTGTTTTAGTATACCTACATTCCTTTGGAGCTGCTGGATTCAGGGCACCCCCTTCTATAAAATGGTAACCCTCTCTGTACCTACTATTAATCCCTAATTATTGCATAATAAAGACACCACTCAAACAGCACTGTGCACTTTTTGCTACCGCTGTTTTTACTTTTTTCTGTTTATTACGGTTAGACTAAAAAAATATAAAATGTAAAATATATGTAAAGATAGAATGCTTTCAAAAATATTCAACTACCTGCCGAGTTCCTTCAAAAACTGTGTGTACAAAGGGTAGTCACACAAAACATTGATTTGATTTGGATTTCTCTTCTGTTCATTTACTTTTTTTAAATTAATACAAATAAACTATTAACACTTCTATATCTGAAAGCATTCTTAATTTCAGCATTTTATTTTACACCTGCCTAAAAGTTTTGCACAGTACTTTATATATAATTTTGTTTTATATATATATATATATATATATATATATATATATATATATATATATATATATATAAAAATATATAATTATGCATACAAGTAGTATGCAGTCTTCTATCCAGCCAGCAGATGGAGTCATAGTCTACTTTTCACATAATCAGCTATTTTTAGCTTTTAGCTGTACTGAACGAGGCCTACTGGTGGTAACAGTTTATTAAAGCAATAGAGAATGTTCACTTTGCAAAGCTTAGTTAGTGAAGTAAAGCAATGTTCATTCTGAACACTCTATCATGTGTGAGGGAATTTTTGTTTTTGTTTTTGCTTGCACATGATTGAATGTATTTCCTTCTACGATTCATCGTATGGGCTAAGGTAAAAGAACATTTACTTTGTTGAGTGAAAATCTCTACCCCTTTAGTAAATCAATGTCAATAACCCAAGCTCTGATTGAATGAGGAGGAGGGGAGTGACGGTAATCTCACACTCTCTGCCTGATCCAATCAGGGAAAACTTTGCATTCATTCAAAAAATGCAAAGGAATCTCTGAATGGTGCCAAGCAGTTTCCTGTATTCAAAATGCATCAGCATGAGACCCGGTAGCAAGCGGAGACCACTGAAGTAGCGGTTTCTACTTCAGTGATTTCCATTTTCCAGGGGCATTGGCCAGGTATGGTGTATACCTGTACATAACTACTTAAAGGAGAAGTACAGCCAAAACACGTTTGGCTGTATTTATCCTGTGGATCACAGGAGTGCAGTTCGTTCTGAAACCTACTGTCGACTGACATCACAGAGCCAGACCAGGCTTGGGAAAGATTGCGACCATATGGTCTGGATCTGCCCACATGCCTGGACCGGCACCCAGCCCCTCCCGCCCCCTCCACAGCCCAGGGCTCCAGTGAGAGCTGGGGGGAGGGGCAGAGCAGAGAGCCTGTGATTGACAATCACCAGCTCTCTGCTCAGGGAGCTGTAAGAACCGAGCGAACAGTGGTGTTTGATCGCTTAGTTCTCAGTGTTAGAGCCGGCGGGGAACAGATGCAGCATCAGACCAATGCTACATCCAGCTAGGTAAGTATGATTTAAAAAAAAAAAAAAAACTTCTCTTTTAAGTAATAATTTAAAAATATACCATGCCTGGAATTAATCTTTAAAGTGTATGTATAGCTAAACAACATTTTCTTTTAATTTTAGAGCAGGAAGGGGTTAAATCCCATATTTGTGTTTTCTTTTTTCTTCTTTTTTTTTACTTTTGGGGAGATTTACCTGCACTTCCTGTTTGGAGATACAACAGGAAATGAGAGGCAATCTTTTTAAAGTGAATAGATTTATCATCTTGGACAGTTGCCACTATTTTTCTCCAGTGGAAGATTTCCCTCCAGTTTTGCTCTCATGAATACTGTAAAATCTAGGATCCTAACTTACTTTTTGTCTTAGAGACAATGGTCATCAGGAAAAATAGAGGGGTGAATCTCCCCAGTGGGGTCACAGATAGCAAAAAAAAAACCTCACCAACTCTATCCAACTCTATCCAAAACGAAAAAAAAATGTCTTACCATTACAGGTAATTTAGCATCTTGCATGCTGTTGATCCCTGACAATGCATTACTGCATTTTTACCATTGCTTAAACTGACTCACTAATTGCAAAAAATAATAATTTAATTATATAATAATCAGTATTTACAAAGTATATCCCTGCCTGAAGTGGAATCTGGTCAGTAGTATTTCTGAACTATAAATCCTGCTGTGTTTTATAGGAACTTTTACCATTGGGTTATGAATGATGAAATGGTTAACATTAGTCTGAAACCACAAATTACAGCAGTATAGAGACATTGTCTGGAAAATGCATCAGAGGTGATTTTTTTTTTCAAATATATATTTTCCCTTAATGCCTCAGCATATTTCCACTATGATCTCAGCTCTCCTTTTTTTTCCACAAAAAGCAGCATTATCATGTTACACAGTAGCTCTGAGGGATGTGTGTATCAATGGATTGTACATTTCAGGAGCTGAGGCCTCTAGAGAGGTCTCCCATGGCAAGAACACATGGTTCTCATTTGAAGTAGAATGCAAGGAGGCATAGACTAGACGTGGAGACAGCATGGGGTCTTGTGGCTAGAACAGTTATATTCATTTCTTGGTCAAACTTCCTTCTTTTACTTAAGGCAGGAAGTTTTCTGAAGCAGAATGGCCTTTGGATTTACTGATTAGAGCTGGAAATAATGATACGCAAAATATAGCCATTTAAACACTTTAAGGGTCGTTCACACCAGTGGGTCTTCAATGCACTTTTCTTGACGTATTAATGTATGGAAAGCATATTACAGTTTAAAATCCATTAGATCATACCAATGCTGATCTGATAGCACTATGCTTTACATGCAATTAAGAATGCATGGGATTCCCATCAAAGTTAAAGTACCTAAAGGCATTTTATTCTAATTTGAAGAGAGTGACTGGGGTAAGAAACCTTGTCAACCTGTCAGTGTCCCTGCTGGGGAGATTCACCCTGTTCAGTTTTCCAGATGACCAATGTCACTGAAAGTTAAGGTAAGGGAAATTCTATTTACTGGTAGAAAAAAAGGAGAAATCTAATAGTGGCAAGTGTCTACTCGAGGCATTCCCCTAAAGCCTGGTACATACTAATATTTTTTTTTCATTCAACCTAGCATGTTGAACGAAAAAAAAAACTGGCATCTCCGGTCAGAGCCACTGTACTAACGGTCCAACGTTAGTACTGTGATCTCCCCCACTGAGCTCTTGTGTTCTGAGAGGGGGCGGCCCCCCCGACAGAACACTCTGGTCAGCGCTCTCAGCCATTGGCTGAAAGCGCTGATCGGGAGCAGGTTGGCTGCTGGTTTTTCCAGCATGCTCATCTGACAGAAATCTGCCAAATGGCCAGCTTCTGTCAGACCGGCTGCCATACACACAGGCCGAATGTCAGCCGGTTTTAATTGAACGGGCCGATGTCACCCGATATTAGACCTGTGTGTACTAGGCATTACTATAGAGATATCGCCTCTCACTTGTCGAGGCAGGAAGTGAAACAAAAGACAGCAAAAAGAAAAATAACTCAATCAATGCTAATCCTATCCAAAACTAAACAAGTTTTGCCTTTAAATATAGTTAATTTTCTTTTCAAATTACTACCATTATACTGTGCTATTTCATCGTACAATTCCTTTGGGGGCAAATTTAACCCTTTCCTGTCAATCCCAGGCACCCCTTTAAGTGGGTCTTTACACTGAGAGAGAAGGGACTTCCCAATCCTGACATGACTGTTTTAGTGGTCACATGATCAGCCATCTCCCGATCACAACTGTCTATGACAACTCGGTCACTGTGCTGGGAGCGCATATTGAATGCACCAGGGGCAAAGAAACTTTAGCTGTCTATGGACACATATGTGTGGTGTGAGGCTGTTAAATCCCACCCTTTTTGCCGCCGCACATTTGCATTATGTGGGCAGCAAGCAGTTAACAGTAAAACCTTTGCTCAACGTGTTCCTTTCATGCATACCAAAATTTGCTTTAAAACCATATGTGTGTTTGAGCTGCCATTTTGAAAAACTTAAAGTGCACCTATGTCCAGACTATGGACCATAATTGATCTACAAATTCATAACAAGCAATGAAAGATCTTTAAAACAAACCATCCCTTACCTCTCTAGCAGTATATACTGTGACACAATTCACTTTAAAAAATCACAACAATGACTCTAAAGCAGTTTTAGTTCATTTCTAACAGTTTAGAAACATCAGCTGTGGGTTTTCATTGGACAATTGCGACAATAAAGAATAAGGGAAAGGGCTCCAGTTTTTATTTATTTATTTTATCAGTACTCTTTTTTTGTTTGTTTTTTCATTGGATGTAGTTCTATCATTTTCTTTGAGCCCATTCACACAGTGTGCAAAGATCAATCAACTTGCACTGCATTCGGATCCTTAAAATCAATAGAATATTCTGCATCTATAGTCAGTAATTTATGTGTGTACACATATAGACACATGTAAATATATTATCATGCATACAATTAAAGAGGAAGTAAACCCATGTTTTTTTTGTTTTGTTTTTTAAAACCCCTGCAAAAGAAAGCCATAATGAGCTAGTATTCTAGTATGCAAATGATTAGTAATTTCATTGTGGCCATGTACATATACCCAAAAAAAGTCGTTTTACTGCTTGTGTTGTGAACTTTGAAAATGAATTTCCACACAATACCTGTAGTTACAAAGATGCATAAGTGCTTGTTTAAAAGTGCTTTTATTGCTTGTTCATAATCTACCTTAAATATGAACAGTGTCATATTCTAAAGAAGGGTTCTATGAGCCAAGGCAGCAGAGTTATGTTAGGTCATCATTACAAATATTTTATGTTTTATGTTTTCCTCATGCGTCAGTGCATTTAAAAGGGTATTTCCAAGCTTCATCAATGATTGTTTGTTTTGTATGGAATGTATGGACTGTAATCAGTTAAAGCAGTATTAACCCCAAAAGCAAACATTATATTGCAGTTTACAAATTCTCAGATGTGTTAACTACACTTGTTTTCTTTCCTTTATTCTTACCTGGTGGTGACCAGTAAGTTTGTTGTTTTTCAAAAGAACAAGCTGCCATGCAGATGTAGCAGTTCCAGGGATGAGACAAACCATTTACTGCTGGCAGAGGTGCTTACAACGATCAGCTTTTATTGATTTATGTAAACTCTTTTATCCCAAAAAGAAAAACAATTGTTTACTGTAACTGCCTATAAAGTATTAGCTAGAGTTTGGCTTTAATATGTTGTTTTTTTTTAATCTACTAGCACATCTAACACTTTCCTCCTCCCAGACTCACAATGCTGCTATCTGCTGTGCCCCTGTGCACCTTCATCCAGAGTGGGGGCACTCTAATACACAAGGTGTATTATTGACCAGATCATCAGGTGAAATTAGAGGGGGAAAGACTAAAAAAATAAAACTCATGCAGCTATCAGATCCAATGATTGGTAAGCTGCAATATATCACATTTTCAGTTTTGGGTTTATTACCGCTTTAAAGTGAACATGTTCATGAATCACCAGACCAGCTGGGCAATACAACAACTAAGAATTTTCTGTCTCATCCTGTGGGAAGGATCATTTTATATACAGGAAAAGATAAGAACATGTAAAATTGGGGAGCCTTTCCTGGAATTGCAGCACACTCATCTAACTGTAATACGTTTTATATGGCTCATATGTTAGAGTCATATTACACAAGTGGCATAATGTCAAAGGGATAGACTGCTAGCTGTGCAATACAATTGTGTACATGTTTGTATATCAACATGTCTTTATAAGTAGGGATTTCATCCATTGCGTCAGATATATATCAACCTGTGACAAATATTAGGTTAAATACAACTGCTTCACAGTACAGTACATTCCGATTGTACAAAAATGACATTTAAAAAGTTGAGATAAAATATGAAAAAAAAAATAAAAAATTGTATTAATCTCATCAGTAAATAAATAATGTTTGCATGGTTATAAAGCATAGCATTTAAAGCAGACCTTGCAGTAAAATGTGAGATCCCCTTATAACATCTGCCCCCCCCCCTGAAAAAAAATTGCTGGCTGCAAAAATTTCTAAAATATAGCTGCACTAGCGTTGCTAGCCAGGTGCGGGGGGGGCGGGCCGCACCCGGGTGACACCCACCAGAGGGGTGACACCCGTGGGTAGCGCAGCGGCACCACACTGACATCGCCCGCCCGCCTGCTGCCCTGTGCCTTAGGCTCACGCTGCGGCTGTGTCCCTCAGTGGAGCGGAAGGAAGCCGCCGCCCCCTCTGCCTCCTCTCTGTTTACATCCACAGAGGAGGAGCCCGCGCTCGAGGGACACACCGCTGTGTGTATCTGCCGCTCTGTTCTGAGGTCTGTAAGGTAAGGGGGGCATCTTTACTGATGGGGGGAGGGGGTGTCTGTACTGCTGGGGTTTGCACCAGGGGGGGGGGCTGTAACTGAGGGGGGTGTCTGTACTGAGGGGGGTGTCTGGTACTGCGGGAGGTGTCTGGTACTGACGGGGGGGTCTGGTGCTGAGGGGGGGTCTGGTACTGAGGGGGGGGGTCTGTAACTGAGGGGGGGGTCTGTAACTGAGGGGGTGTCTGTAACTGAGGGGGTGTCTGTAACTGAGGGGGTGTCTGTAACTGAGGGGGTGTCTGTAACTGAGGGGGTGTCTGTAACTGAGGGGGTGTCTGTAACTGAGGGGGTGTCTGTAACTGAGGGGGTGTCTGTTACTGAGGGGGTGTCTGTTACTGAGGGGGTGTCTGTTACTGAGGGGGTGTCTGTTACTGAGGGGGTGTCTGTTACTGAGGGGGTGTCTGTTACTGAGGGGGTGTCTGTTACTGAGGGGGTGTCTGTTACTGAGGGGGTGTCTGTTACTGAGGGGGTGTCTGTTACTGAGGGGGGTCTGTTACTGAGGGGGGTGTCTGTACTGAGGGGGGTGTCTGTAACTGAGGGGGGTGTCTGTAACTGAGGGGGGTGTCTGTAACTGAGGGGTGTCTGCACTGAGGTGGGGGTGTCTGTACTGAGGGGGAGGTTCATACTGAGGGAGGCGGGTCTATATTGATGGCGGGGAGTCTGTACTTAGTGGAGCGGGTTTGTACTGAGGGAGGGGATCTATACTGTGGGAGTGGAGTCTGTAGTTGTTGGGGGGTGACACCATTTTTTTTCGCACCGGGTGACACCAACCCTAGTGACGCCACTGTATAGCTGTAAAAATTATTTGAATATATACTTACCTTACCATTGTCTTCTGCTTGTGGTGCCTAGGTAAGGGTGATGGCACACTCCGTCCAATGAGATCCTGAGGAATGACCAGCAGCCCAAACCTCCCAAGCAGACACTCTTTAACTGGATTGGAGTGTCTTTTCACAAGATTTGCAAGATTTGGGGTACTAATCATTTCCCAGGATGGTGATGTCATGCCCAGCAATGTATGGTATGGTATGGTAAAAACACATCAAACTTTTTTGTGTACATTTTGGAATTAGTGGCTTTATAAGTGGACATAGGTCCTGCTAGGTCCACTTTAACAACTTTAAATTGTGGCTTTAAAGCTCCAATAATTTATTTGCATGGATTTAGGCAATGGAAGGGACGTGTTACAATATATTATATATTTTTTTGTTTTTTAATATATATATAAGGCAGCAACAGTTTTTATTTTTTAATATCCCAGTATTCTTCGTACTTCCATATCGCCAATTGTTTTTTCCTTGCTTTAATCACCACCCAACACAAAGATAATCCCAGTAATCCCGATCTATATTATATAATGGAAGAACATCATTACTTCTCACCTCATCCACTTGTGGGTCCTGAGCTTGGGGCATGTGGTGTGTTGGCTTGTCACAGTCCGTCATGTAATGTTCACAGTAGTCATAGGCAGCTTTGGGGTCGTCAATAATCAGTAGCTGCTGGATGTCACCCTGTAATAAATGATTCAAAAACAAGTTTGTTATTTTGTCTTGGCTGCTCAAACTAGCAACATAAAAATGCTTGAAGATATCCTTATATTACACTTATGATACTGACTGAAGACATGTAATTGCATGAAATAATCCCACAAACCAATTCCATGAAAATAAAAAAAAAGACATATACATAATGCACAAGCAAGATGTGAAATGTGCAGCAATGGAATATTAAAATATAAAATACCTGCAGCATGCAACTATCCATCATAGAGAAAGAGTGCCAGTAGCTGCACACAATGTAAGTTGAATTCTAAGTTTTTCATGGAAATTTTTACCTTGTTTGTTTTTTCTTCCTCTGTAATTGTTATTGCTCTCTGCATTTGTAATGCATAATATACAAGACCCACATTGTGCCTTCAGAGGGAAATGATTTCAGATGTTAACCTAATAGTGCCACCATGTGGTCAGAGCAGAGAGCCTTCTTTAACTGTATGGCGGTCATCACTCTTAAGTCAATTTTAACAGAGCCAAAAGGGAAATATTTCCTAGGCCCAAGAGAAACACACCCCCACTATCTGGTATGAAAGTAATAATATTCTAATTTAGCTCACATGTTTTCTAAAGTCCCTGGCACCCTGGAACAGAAAGGAAGGCAACCTACACTTTTACTTTCCTATTTCCAGGACATCTAGAGCTAGATACAAATTCTACTGCAATTTCTTTCAGACAAAGCTCCAAACATATTTTTATCAATACTATAAGAACCCCATACACAAACTGATGTGGGGTTTACAATCTCACACACGTCAATGGGTGTGTATGACCCCATGTATTTAGAGAGTGGCCTTACACATGAGGTGAATTTTGGCAGACATTATTAAGACTTATGTGACCTTTTTCTACAGATAATTGACACCTTGGGTGACATTCACCTACAAAAAAGACTCCCTTGCAATTTAAAAAAAAATTCTCCTCTCTGTCCCTCCCTCGTCACTATTCATGCCTAGTCAAGGATCACGGAGAATGGGCACCCAGTGCTGAAGGGTGGATGTGGTGGCACAAAATCAGGAGCTGGCTGCAAGAACCAAGAAGAGTCAGCCGACTCTGGATGACATAGAAAAGGAAAATTGTGGGGTGGAGCCCAGCCTGTGGCAGTAGAGTGTCAGGAGATGGCTGAATTCACTGGACAGGTCTGTATGTTTTCTGAAGAGAACCCTACATAACAAGTAAGGGTGCATTCACACTTGCACATGCACCCGCACACTGCTTAGAGGGGAAAACTTTAGCGGAGTTGCCACAATTAGCTGCAGGAGGCAGTCCCATTGAAAGCAACAGGAAGCTGCCATTTCCTGCAGCTAATCATGGTCACTTGCATTTAATTGCTCATCCATGGCCAATCACTTGCAAGTAATCACTGAATGTGAGATTACATGCGAGTGGCCACAGTTAGCTGCGGCAGTTGGCAGCCTCCCATTGCTTTTAATGGGGCTGCCTCCCACAGCTAATCACAGAAACCCCCGCTGGGGTTCTCACATCCAAGCAGAGTGTGGATGCATTCACAAGTATGAATGCACTCTAAGAGGTAATAATAAAAGTGGAGGGTAAGTGAAGTTCCTCTTTAATGTTTACTCAACTTTTGTATACGGCGAAGCTGAATACAACTTTTGAATACCCACCAAAACAGGAATAGAGCAGAAACCTTCCAATGGGGACACTAGTTCTGGTGACCACCAGGAGTTTCCCTTACTTTGGAGGTATTTCCCCTCACTTCCTGCTGTGGCTATAAAACAGAAAGTGAAAAGAAATCTCCCCAATGGGACACAGACCGCAAAAGAAAAATGGGCAGGGTTATAACCCTTCCTTACTTTATCCAACATTAAAAAAAAAAGTTTTGGCTTTAGTTCTACTTTAAAGAAAACCTGACAAATATGGAGGCCAATATTGCTCAACTCTTTCTAAAAAAAGTTTGTAGCTTTGCTGTCAGGCTGATTGTCTGGCTTCATTACTGTTAAGGGCCCAGAAAACATGTGCAGCAGGTAAAGTCAGAACACCCCATCTGCATATTTTTTCTGGTTAAAGTGGATGTAAACCCACTCTCATCCTTTCTAAACTACTGCCATAGTGCTGATCTATAAGGATATACATGCCTCCTGCATGTATCCTTATCTGTCAAATGTCTCCCCTCTGTCCGTTAAAAGAACAAAAAAACTGCAGATTCTGTGGGTGGTTCCGTTGTCTGGAGCTCGGTGGGTGGAGTCGTGATGTCAGTAGACTCCCCGCCCACCTCAACACTCCCCTTGTCAACATGCATTTTCTCCTGTGTATTCCTTCTGCTATGATCACTAACATCCAGTCAAAATCCAGAAAAGTAACCACATGACTTCAGAAAAGGAGTGGGGGTGGGAATTAAAAAAGAATGCCTGTCTAAAGCTAGTGCACGAGATATGTAAATAACCTGTCACTCAAAGCAAGGGGGCGGAACGGACAAAGGTTTTTCTCTGTTTGTCCGTTTTATCTCACTGAACAATAAAAGAGGATTGCTCAGAGCTGGATTAACTCTTTGTGGCAAGACCTGGCACAAATGATAGGAAATCTTATACTCTACATTGTGACAGCAAAAAAAAATAAAAAAAAATTTGGGTTTACATCCACTTTAAAGTCTCGGAAGGCACTGAAACCAGAGGGTCAGGATGACAACCATTCAGCTAGCATTTTCACAAAAGTGGGCCAAATGTTGCAGCCGGAATATTTCTATCATGACAGATAAAAAAATAAAAAAAAATCATATTTTGGTGAATTGTGTAGAGGAGTCCTAGGGCCTTTCATATTCAGTTAGGTAAGGGCAAAGCGAAGTGTAGGATCCCATCTCCAATAAATATCTATGTCTGAGACATTAAACAGGCACAGATCAATAATACTGACACGTGACATTAGTCACAGCATGCTTAACCCATAACTCCTAATGAAATATATACACTAGTAGCAGGTACTGGAACCCTACTTGTATTACAACCCACAATCCATAAGTCACATTGCAGTATGAACAATACCAGCTTAGGCAACAAGAAGTGTTTTAGTAGTTCGATCTCTCTGGATGATACAGTACAAAGAACTATCAGCAGGCAGTACTTCAATTCAGAGCGCATATAGTGTAACTTCCCCTGAATAGACGATATCAGGCAATGGAACGCTGGTGTCAGTGTATTACAGATCATACACAGTTCTAAGCTCCCTTGTACACTGATTCATGACAAAGTGGAGGTCACATATCAAATATGTGTATACCAAACACACAGAGTATACAAAACCAGGCTTTAATTGACAATATAGAAAAATAAAATATTTTTTAAATACATAAACTGTAGTATTTGCCGTGTCTAAGGATTGATTGTTAATTTCTAGCAATTAAAGTAGGCTTGAACTCAAAAAAGTGAAGATTTCCTATATAAAATCTATAACTTTATACATGCTAAGTTTACCCAAGAAGTGCCCTGAAAAGTCTACTTTTTGCTTTGCATTCCTCCTTAAAATTTCAGACAATTGACTGTGTCTAGGCAAGTTTGCTCTATAATCTAATAGTTGTATAGCAGCATGAGATCATCTAAAGCAGCCCATAGATGATACCATTTATTTTTTTCATTCAACCATACGGTTGGAACAAAACAAACTGACCCGATTCCCCCATCCATTCAATGTGTATTGCCCCGTACACACGATCGTTTTTCATGCCGTTAAAACTGCCATTTTAAAAAATGGCCCTGAAAAATGATCGTGTGTATGCTCCAGAGCATTTTTAACGACGTTAAAAACGGCCATTAAAAATTCCGGACATGCTCTCTTTTTTCACGTCGTTTTTCATGTCGTTTTTTTTAACGACGTGAAAAACGATAGTGTGTATGCTTTAACGACGTGAAAAAAAACGCGCATGCTCAGAATCAAGTATGAGACGGGAGCGCTCGTTCTGGTAAAACTAGCGTTCGTAATGGAGATAGCACATTCATTACACAGTAACGGACTGAAAAGCGCGAATCGTCGCTCAACAAACTTTACTAACATGAAGGGTGGCGCCATTCGAACGGAACTTCCCCTTTATAGTGCCGTCGTACGTGTTGAACGTCACTGCGCTTTGCTTGATCATTTTTTTTAATGATGGTGTGTACGCAAGGCAGGCTTGAGAGGAAACATGAAAAAAAACGAGGAGAAAAACGTCGGTTTAAAAAATGACATTAAAAACGATCGTGTGTACGGGGCATTAGAGCGAATCCTTGACGTTGAGGTATTGTATTCTGACAGCGAGAAGATATCCTTGCTGTCAAAATTAACTGATCAGCTTTGTAGGCTATGTCTGCAGCAGTGATCAAGCGGGGAAAATCTAACAAGGCGGTTGTACAGAAGTTGACTTGTAGTTCGACTTCTGTGCAACCACAGTGCCCATAAATCGATCGAAATTCGGACAGCCCCTGCTGAACCATCCAAATTTCTATCCATGTATGGCCAGCTTTAGGCATCGCTGCCTCTAAATGATATTCTCACAAAAATTAGGAGTGATGTCCTGACTGTGCTTCTTACTGTTGGGCTTTCTGGAGAGGAGGTTGTACCTGAGGATTTGCAGTGCAAGGATCTCCCTGCTTATGCTTCAGTAATTGTGTGGACCTGAGCTGTCTCTACATCTTTTGCTGCTTCTTGATCCTTAACCTAGCAGTCATCACGGGGGCAGCTCAGACATAAGGAAGTAAAGCCCTGCTCCTCTGCCAAGATGGCCAGCTCCACAAAAAGACGCAGTGTACAAAATAGCATGGTAAGGCTAAATATACACTAGCTTGCATGGTAAAATGCAGCATGTTACTGTAGCGGTCTCTCCGGCTTCCAAGGGTCTGATGGTGACCCCCCAGAGCCAGGGAGAACTGGCATTCCTCCTCAGGGTGCAGGTTACTAGGCATAGTGTGTGTGGTGCAAGGTGAAAAGATTGGGCGCCAGTCACTTCTTGTAAAAATGAACAAAGAGAGTTTTATTTCTCTTAACAGGAATGGGAGGAGAGAGGGATAGGGCTCAGAACACCCTTAGGCAAATGTAATAGCAATTAGGCAAACTCCGTAGACAAAAATAGAACTAGGCAGACAGCAATACAGATAAAGGTCCTTTAAGCTGAATGCAGCAATCTGTATCTTGTAGCAACTGCTGTCTTCTATAGCAACAACTTCTCTCACAGTATCCTACTGTAGCTCTTCCAGTTTAACTCACAATATCCCCCTGTACATCTTCCAGCTTAACTCACAGTATCCCACTGTAGATCCCTAAGCTCAGCTCGCCGTCTCTCACTAGACTTCTTGGACTTTCAGCTACCTGCTGGATCCCTCGAGCTTCACCCACAGCTAACCGCTGTACTTATCTGCAAGCTTTACTTACAGCTACCCGCCATACTCCTTCAAGCTTTACTCACATTTACCTGCTGTATTGCTGGATGAGTCTCCACTGAAGCTTTGCCACTTACTTCACTGTCCCCAGCTAGTGAAGTGTCTGCTCTGGTACTCCTTCAGAACTTCATCCCTTCCAAACTTGTCCCTGGTAACAGGAGTGGTCGTCCCTGCTTCTCCTTTACCTTCGGCAACGAACAGGCTCCCCTGGGCTGATCCTCTAACACACGCAATTCCGCCCCAGGCTTTGGGCTTAACCTTTGCTGCTCCTCCTTTGTGGAATGCTGAACCACTGGATAGGCCTCACATAGACCTAGCAACCAGTAGGACTCCTGGATAGGCCTCGGGCTTCAGGCATAGCAGCCAGGAGCTATTTGACACATATCCACCCAGACGGCAATCCCGGGCGGGAAGAACCCCGATCACCCGACCAGCATGCACAGCAGTCAAAAGAAACTCCTGCTGATTGGCTGAGACAACTAATTTACCCATCACCTGAATTTACTGCAATCTATAATCCTAATGCCAAAGGCAACAGTGCCACCTATTGACAGAAGAGAGAGACTACCAATAAAACTCAGACAAAAATCAGTGGATCAAACTAGCAATTAGCAAGGCTAGTTACCACCTAGCACAACTAGATTTATTAGCAGCCCTGTTTAGGATCAGGGTTCTACATTACCATCCAGGCTAGTGTCAGTGTCAGCTGTGGTAGGGAGTGGTACATGTTTACCTTTTTTTGTAACTTTATTTGAAGTATCACATTTTGGTTTATTTACTAAAGGTGTAGAGTGCAAAATCAGGCTCACTTCTGCATAGAAACCAATCAGTATACAGGTTTTATTGCCAAAGCTTAATTGAACAAGCTGAGCTTAGAAGCGGATTGGTTTCTATGCAGAAGTCAGCCTAATTTTGCATTCTCCAGCTTTAATAAATAAACCCCATAGTGACACTTTATTCATGTAGCTGCACAGCAGCGTGATGAGTTGTGTTGCTGTGCGGTGCAGTGCCTTCCAGACATGCTGCATTTTTCCACACTGCACATTACACCAGTCTTGTTTTCTATCTGCTCTAGTGGTGACCTGCATTTTTACAGTGCTCCTTGCCTGCCTTTTGTTTGGCAAGGCCTTCACAGTACAGTTCCTTTTGAAAATTACAAATGCAATAATATAGAGGTTGTGTGAAAAGTTTACTGCAACATAACACTTCTGATAGTTAAATGTCATGTCTATTCATAGATGTCACAACATCAGAAAAAAGGTCAACTTGGGTGGAAAAAGAGATAGAGATTGAGTCCCAGATAAGAAACCCTTCCAAAAATATGCAAGGGACATTGTTGTAGTCGCCTTCACATGTGAGAACTGATGGAATTTGTTCATAATAAAAACACTGAAGAAATTCTAGGTAAATTTATAAATTAATTAAATAAACTAAATGTCACAAAAATTCACTCAACTCACTATGGTGCTAGTACTGACATTGATTTTGTATTGACATTTATATTACATTTGTATTGACATTTCACCGACATTGCTGCAGCTGCCCTTAGATGATCTTAATGTCGAACCATTGCTAATTTCTTCTGCTGGTCTATATCTAACCTAATAAGGCACCTAATGAAAAAAACACAAGATCCAGAGTATGCAACGAGTTAAATAAGATTTTTTTTATCAGTCAGTAGTGGCGCACCCACTTCCTCTGCACAGTCCTAGACTGTAGAAGTTAACTGATTTCAGATTAGTAGTACAAGGTTCCGCTCATTTGTAAAGGACTGGACACTTAAAATGTCATAGTCCTAGGTACTCTGTGGACCTACTGGGAATTACTTCTTTAAATTCGGCATGTGCAAAGTGTTCTCTACTTACTTCTGCCTTGCTGCACTGAGTGGATTAAACCTCATCAGGAAGGAATGTTACAGGACAGAAATACAGGAAAAATACTCGTCTGAGACCTGTAAATTTCATCTCTGGGAAACTCATTACTTCTCCCTGCTTTTTGCAACTTGGAGCTTGAATGCCCTTCTGTGCCAGATCCGAGACGTTTAAATAAATACACTAGACATGATCAAATTAACACCTGCACTGCCAGGAAACTATACTAGCCCTATCAAAAAATGACAAAAACAAAACGTTAACTCTTTAAATGGCATAGGTGGAATTTTAATCACTAGGTATTTCTTTTAGCCATTTTTAAAAGGGGTTTTAAGTCATTTTATTTTGTTGAAGTTTTCCGAAAGTTTAAATATGTTCTTATAAAGTTTATATAAGTTGTTTCTGTATTTTGTACATATTTTTGTCACTATTTTAATTTAGTAATAAACATTTTAAACTGGGAGTTTTCATGACATTTCATTGCATGGTATACTGGGCTTTCTAATAAGAATGACCAGCACTTTCTTCCTGCATTTGCTCACTTCACTGCAAACTGAAAAATAACTCTCTTTGCAGAAGAGTATGGAGGAATCCCTCCTCTGACTCCTTAAGATACAGTATGTGTGTTTACGCCAATATCCTGCTGTTCTGGCTTTACACTTCCCACTTGCTGACTGTAGGAGGTAAACATAAAAATTTAATATGCACAGATTCATATTTAACTCCAATTCTTTACTTTACCGCTTAAATTTTGGGCACTTTCACCCCCTTCCTGCCCAGGCCAATTTTCAGCTTTCGGCGCTGTCACAATATAAATGACAATTGCATGGTCATGCAACGCTGCGCCCAAATAAAATTGTTATCATTTTTTTGAGACAGATAGAGCTTTCTTTTGGTTGCATTTAATCACCACTGGGTTATTTATTTTTTGCTAAAAAGACAGAAAATTTTGAAAAAAAAAACAGTTTTTCTTAGTTTTACCGATGAGCACTCACTGGCATTACTGCTGGACACTGTTGGCCCTGCACTGATAATCAGTGCCCTGGTTATCTGTGCAGGTCTCCCCTGTGAGGAAATGCTGCTGATCGGCTCTCCTCTACTCACACTCTGTCAGTGTGAGGAGAGGAAAGTCGATAACCAGCATCTCCTTGCTTATATGTGATCAGTTGTGATTGGACACAGTCAATCTCATGGGTAAAGAGCCACATCACCGGCTCTTTACCGAGATCGGGGATGGGCCATGTCCCAGGGACACAGTGATCTGCTGATCGCCACGCTGCGCGCCCCCCCGTGGGTGCGCAAGCACGGCGAGAGTGGGATGACCTCATATGACATCATCCCAGAACAAGAGAGCCCCCTGCCAGCCATCTATACGGCTGGTGGGAGGTGGTTAAAGTTCACCTGTGTATGGACATTAAAGTGGTTGTAAAGGCAGAGGCAGAAGTTTTTTTATATTAAAGCATTCTATGCATTAAGATAAAAAAAACTTGTGTATAGCAGCCCCCCTCAGTCCCCCTAACACTTACTTGAGGTCCATCTCCTGATTGGCTGAGCACCATTGGCTTCCGCTGCTGTCAATCAAAGTCAGTTAGCCAATCAGGAGAGAGGGGGGCAAACCGCGGCTCTGTGTCTGAATGGATACACAGAGCTGCGGCTCGGCTCGGGTACCCCCATATCAAGCTGTCTACTCTGTGCAAAATAATTTAACAGAGCAGGTAAGTATAACATGTTTATTATTTTTAAAGAAAAAAATGAGACTTTAGTATCACTTTAAAATATTTAACAGCTTAGAAACAGCTGCCATTTGTTCCTGTAGAAATGTAGTATCTTTCCAAATTCTGTTTTTGTCATTTTGAAATCCATTTATTTATTCAGCTAGTTAACATGAACTTAGTCACATTATGTGTTGAGCTTGCTCCAGCAGGGTGTCCTAGAAATAACATTCTGAGGTAATGGTGTTTAATACGTGGCCAATCAGCAATTTCAGGGCCTACCGATAAAGCCTGGGAGTGCAATTAAAGTAATTGTAGAGGTTTTTTTTTCTTTTTAAGTAACAAACATGTCATACTTACCTGCTCTGTGCAGACAGGGCAGTCCCAAACCTCTCTTGCTGGAGTCCCTCACTGGTGCTCTCCACTACTCCTCTCCAACTGTCCCCATAGCAAACCACTTGTTATGGGGAAAGACGTGCGGGCTTGATCCTGAGCTGGGCTATGTGCAGCTAAAGACACACATAGTGTGGGTTGTCTCCGCCCCCTCTTTCTCCTCACAAGATTTAATGGACAACAGTAGGCGCAAATGGCTCCCACTGCTGCTGAGTCTCCTGTAAGAAGAGAAGGATACGAGAAGAGCTGCACAATGCTGGATTGAGTTTTTGGCTTAGTGGGTGTTTAGGGGGTCTGGGCGGAGAAACTTTTTAAAGTTTTTTTTTATCCTAATGCAGAAAACACATTAAGGTTAAAAAACTATTTGCCTTTATAACTACTTAAAATATTTGAGGCATTTCCTGGTACATTGTTTTAACACTAGTATTTTTGCCCTAAGAGGATTCATCTGTGACATTTGTCTTTTGCTTAGGCCTTTACAGATCTCCTCAAAGGAAGGTTGGTTGAGTCAAACATCAAAGGTAAATTTAAAGCTGACTTTCAATGAAAAGCCTCCAACTCATCCAGGAGACAGTGGAAAGTCATGGCGACATCACCACACCTTTGGGAAGTGTCCGAATTGGGAGCTAATTTTTATTTATTTTTTTCCCTTTTTAGTAACAGCTACTTATTTAAATCACCTTTGCAGTTGATTTGACTTTGGAGGGTAGAGGGCTGTCAATTGAGTAGGCTTTCCATTTTCATGGCAGGTTTATTTTAACTATGTTAAGATCATTGTAGGGAAGCAAAAAAAGACTGCACTGCTCCAAGTTCTGTGTGTGTTCCTCTGATCCCTCACAGCACTGGGTGTCAGCTTTTAAGAGTCCATCCCACTCAGGCACTTAAAGAAAAAAACAATAGCCAAAGCTGCACACCTCAAAGTCACACCATGAACTTTTATCAGTGTAGTTGGCTTCCAACATAGTCCCCACCCTAAGCCCTGCACTTCTGATGTGTTTCATCCAAATTGGGCCTATTAATATGAATAAGCCCAATGAGAATGTAACATGACAAAGGGGCATGACTTAGGGTGGGGCCTATGTCAGTAGCCAATTTCATGGTGTGACTTTGATCTTTGTCAAAATAGAACAGGGATTTTATTGCAGTGTCTGTCTCATCAGGGGAGATTCACCCTCTTTATTTGTACTGGTGATCATGGTCAATAGGACAGTAATGGGAAATCCAAGCCAATGTTGCTAAATGAGCAGGTAACTGGTAAAAAAAGTGTGTCCAATAATGCACTACAGCTATAACTGAAATCTTGAATTGGATACTCATTTAACATAAAGACTGAATGGCAAGCACATAAGACAATAAAAGGTGATCGGCTCCAGTGGTGCCAGCCTGTTTGTACACATAAGTTGTACTAAATAGTTATTACAACTTCAGCTCTGTAAAGATTTTCAAGGGAATGTATTAAAGTACAAAGCAAGCTGCAGTTCTACCTAAGCACTCATAAAACATGCCTGTTTATTGTTTTCAAACAGGAGCAGAGACGGCATATTTATCATTTCAATTTGTCTTTGAAGAGTAATTGTCAGACTGTTAGTACAACAAATTGCCGGGGCCGCTAAAGCGATGCTTTTGTGAAATGAGTCCCATCTGCAAGCCGCATTGATTTCCGGAGTTTCGCCACAATCACCCATTTTGGGTCCTCATAAATCTCAACTATAAACACCAAATTGGAGGCATTTGGATACCAGATTGCAAAAATGTTATAAAGGATCGTTCAGATTACTATGTAGCTTTCTTTACATTCAGCAAGAGGAGTGGAGCCACGATTGCTTGCTTTGTTAAAGCAAATTGCTTTTAGAGAATGATTGTAGTTAAGAGAGTCAAGTAAAAGGCTGCACTTTGTAGGTAATTATAACACCTGTCAAATGCTTGACCTTTAAATTTCCAAAAAGACAGAATAACATTTCTCAAACATCAACTGTCTGTACTTCTTAATAAGAAATTATAATGGAGTTAAGCTAAAGAAAACCATCAGTTCAAACACTTCTTCAATTTGATCTGCACAATATCTTTGCTCATAAATACTAATTTTCAAACATTTACAATCTCTATGTACAAACACCTGTAATCTTTATTGAAGCTCAAATCTTTTTCAGACTAGCACAGAAATTGGAAGGTGCAAGGCAAGATTGCAGTTTTGATGTGTAGAATGCAGTATTGAAACAAAAACATGTCATGCACTGGTAAATATCTTATGCTCCCAGAGAATACACCTGATGACAAGTGTCAGTAGCTAGATGCCCCCCATATATATCATCCCCTGTCTAACTAATGAGGGTCATGGGCCCTAGTGAAGTGCACAAACAGCATGATAATATCATCCAGCCGCCACTGAAAATTTGCCTGGCTGGTGTAAGAAGTATGTCTTAAAGTATTTGCTAACCAGTATAACAGCAATTTGACAATTTGAGAGGTTGGTGTGAAAGAAAAAAATACAGATAATATATATTATAAAATATCTATCTATCTATCTATCTATCTATCTGTAGCACCCCCCCCCCCCCCCGTAGGATCTTCTGGTTTTAATTGTTTTAATTTGGGCCTTGCATGTTACCTTAGTATTCGTTGTCTAGGGGAAGAAAGTCTGTAAGAACTCCAATGTCCACACAAGATGTAAAACCTTAAGCTGTTAGGTTTTATTTTCCTTTGCAAAAAACATTTGAAGAATAGTAGAAAGTTGAAAGGAAGGGGCAGGTTCAGGCACACAGTACAGATCACTGGGGAAAACTCCTCAACTATACAGTCATTCCCCACTCTTCCTGGAGTGAGTATTGCTTACCCGGATAGGCCCCTCTCACCTGGCCTAGCAGCCGGAATGATGCACGGACAATGATCAGGACCAGTCTCTGCCACAGACTGGTTGTGCACAAAATTGGATAATCCGGGATCCTCTGCCACAGGACTTAACACCCGAACTTCTAGCCAAACAGTCAAGAGCCTTTAAGCCGACCCGGTAGACTGCAAGGTGAACTTTAGCTACGGTGCATCCTCCAATAGAATTACCAGGCCCTCCTCAAGACACCAGCCTTCCGCTCTGTCTTTTCCAGGACAGGTCCTCCCCTGGTTTATTCCATTGAGTGGCTTCCTCCCTCAGGACGGACTGCACAGGATCACCTTCAAGGTGTAGGTCCCAGTCAGCATAACTGGGCCTACTTGGTAGAGTTGCAGCCTTGGACCAACATGGTCCCGAGGCCAAAAATCACACAACACACTCCCCGCACCAGGAGGGCCGCAAGGGGACGAAGGACGGACCCCAAAACATGGCGTCTGCCCCTTAAGTACCCTTCCCCAGCATGCTCAGCGGGTAGACCACGCCCACAGAGCTGTTCCCGGGGGAAGGTACCCAATGCACTCTGGCCTGTCAGTCTTCTACCATGGCCTGGGGTGGTAACGCCACCTACAGGCAAACAGTGGGAAGTCTTCCAACACAGCCATAGCCGGAACAGAGGCTGATTTAGCATAATTATTTACAGAGTCTGAGCTAACTACCAGCTCAGACACCCACTAAATTTGACATTGGGAGTCATTGGGAGCAGGGCGCTACATATCTATCTATCTATCTATCTACTGTATCTATCTATCTAATTTATACATTGGCCATAGTGTGTGTGTGGAGCTATATAAATATACTGTATCTACTGTATATATATTATGTTATGTTTGGCAGACCATTTGGATAAAGCGGCTGTATCTGTGCAGACACATGGGGATTATTTACGAAAGGCAGATCCACTTTGCACTACAAGTGCAAACTACAAGTGCAAAGTGCACTTGAAATTGCACTGAAAGTGCATATGTTAGTGCAGTCACTGTAGAACCGAGGGGGACATGCAAGGAAAATAAAAAAACAGCATTTTAGCTTGCACATGATTGGATAATAAAATCCGCAGAGCTTCCCCTCACTTCAGATCTATCCCTCAGATTTACAGCGACTGCATTTCCAAATGCACTTTCAGTGCTATTTCAAGTGCACTTTGCACTTGTAGTTTGCACTTGTATTGCAAAGTGGATTTGCCTTTCGTAAATAACCCCCATAGTAGTGCCAAGTTTCAGCAACAGGTGGTGCACTAGATGCAAACTGTGATGGCAGCTTCCAGTGACAGTAATACTTTGTCAGGGAGACTTTTACTGCAATTTCACAAAGACATAAAAATCTTTAAAAAAAAAATTAAAATCAAAGACAAAAATCAGAAGAAGTATTGAAATGTGGCTAATGAGCAATCCCATTGGAAATCACTGCAGGCAACCAATTGGCAAGTTTGTGGTTTCAACAAGTGCCGGCTTGACTTTTTGTAGGAAATGCCCACAATTCCTTGAGATAAATATTGCACCAAAGGTCTTAAAACTCATGACATTCAGCAGTACTGTGTGCACTACTGGTACTGCTGCCAATTTAAAGTGATACACACAATATCATTCTTCAGGCTGGAATGCACTGCTTGCTGGCAAGCCCAACAGTATAAATGGCAGTGCATGTGTCTTGGCCACAGCATGAAAGAGAGGAAGTTGGAAGGAAGGTTACCAGCCCTCCTCCTTGTCCCAGCGCAATAGAACATACCTTCTAACTTTCTGAAATAAGAAAAAGGGTATTTTTTTGGCACAAAGTACAGTATGCAAGCAAAAAGCACATTTCTGCTAGTCTCCTAGTAAAGCAGACCAGGAAGAATTAAAGGTATATTTATTTAACCACTTGCCTACAGGGCTCTTTGACCCCCTTCCTGCCCAGGCCAATTTTCAGCTTTCAGTGCTGTTGAACTTTGAATGACAATAGCGCGGTCATGCAACACTGTACCCAAACTACATTTTTATAAAAAAAAAATTGAGACAGATATAACTTTCTTTTGGTGGTATTTAATCACCACTGGGTTTTTTAATTTGCTGCTAAACAAACGAAAAAGGCCAAAAAATTTGAAAAATAAAAAAAGTTATTATTAGTTTTGTAAATAAGTAACTTTTCTCCTTCACTGATGTGCGCTGATGAGGCTGCACTGATGGGCACTAATAGGCTGCACTGATGGGCACTGATGAGGCAGCACTGATGGGAATGGATGATGCAGCAGTGATAATCAGCACTGATGGGTACTGATAGGCGGAACGAATAGGCGGCACTGATGGGCACTGATAGGCGGAACTAAAAGGCAGCACTGATGGGCACTAATAGGCGGCACTGATGGGCACTGATAGGCAGCACTGATGGGCAGTGGGCACCGATGGGCAGCAATGATAGGTTGTACTGACAGGCATCACTGAGGGGAAATGAAAGGCAGCAGTGTTGGGTCCCTCAGAGGCATCATTGCTGGGCACTGATTGGCAGCGCTGGTGGGCACTGATTGGCAGCACTAGTGGGCACTAATGGGGCTGCACTGATCATCAGGGCACTGATCATCAGTGCCCTGATGGTCAGTGCAGATGTCCCCACTTAGGAATGCTGCTTACCGGCTCTCCTTATGCACTGTCAGCATGAGGAAAGGAATGCATATAACCGCAATTTTTGTTTACTCAGTGATCAGCTGTGATTAGGCACAGCTGATCACATAGTAAAGAGCCTACATCATAGGCTCTTTACCGTGATCGGTGATGTACAGTGTCTGAGGGACACAACGCACCACTGATCCTTGCGTCAGCGCCCCCGGCAGGATTGCATGCATGGCAAAAATGGGAGGATGTCCTCCCAGAACGAGAGTGTCCCCGCCCCTCCTAATTTGACTATACAACTCACTATTAAAATAATAAACATGTTATATGTGCCTGCTTTGTGAAATGGTATTGCACAGAGTGGCCCTGAACCTTCTCTTCTCAGGTCTCAGGTCTATCGCTGAAGATCTTGGCTCCTTCTCTTCTGTGTCTGCCACCAAAGCAAGCCGCTTGCAATGGGGGCAGATTTTTGGACTGGATCCCAAGCCGGATGTGTGCGTCTATAGACACAAACTATGTGGCAGGGCCACCTCCCCTCTCCAGCATGCTCCCACTGCTGCCTCAGTCCCTGTGAGTAGAGGGAGAGGGGAGAGAAGAGATGCAGCTAGCACTGTATCTATTGAGGAGGAAAGGACAGCAAATTGTAATAAATATTTTACCTTTTGAACCACTTTAATGTGCAAAAAATTTTTTTTAAACCCACAAGTCCTTTTTTTATTTTCAAAATAGAAAATGCTATCATTTAGAGCAGGCATCACTAAATGGCGGCCGAATCCGGACCCAGTAGCAGTCCTATGCGGCCCGCAGCCTCGCCAAATAGTTGCCTGAATGGTCTCTCCCCTCTGCCGACTCTCGCCTGCCCGCCGCTAACATCAATCATTGATTACATGGGAGGCGCGGCAGGTCTCTCCTTTACATCATCACATCACTCCCCCTTCCTCCCCCTCCCCACACTGCCCTACCTTATTCACACAAGCCTGGAAGCACTGCGTGTCCGGAAAAAGGATGGGACTTTTCAAGTTACAAAGCAGGTGATTGGTTGCTAGACAGTGGGGCGGTCCCAGCAACCAAGCACCCGCCTTTAACTTGAAACCTCCCGCCTTTTGTCTGGACCTGCCATGCGTGCTTCCCGTCTTGTGTGACTAAGGTAGGGCAGTGTGGGGAGGGGGAGGAAGGGGGAATGCTGCGTTGATGAAAGGGACAGTTTGACTGTAATATCGAGGGAGGACTGTGATGGAGGGAGTATGTAATGAGGGGATTTGAGATGGAGTGGGGTCTGTAATGGTGGGGCTGTAATGGAGGGGGATCTGTGATGGAGTGGGGTCTGAAATGGGGGTCTGTGATGAAGTGGGGTCTGTAATGGAGTGGGGTCTGTGATAAGAGTGGGGTCTGATGGGGGGATCTGTGATAGAGTGGGGTCTGTAATGGGGGGTCTGTGATGGAGTGGGGGGATCTGTGATGGGGGGATCCGTGATGGGATGGGGGGATCTGTGATAGAAGTGGGCTCTGTGATAGTAGTGGGGTCTGTGATAAGAGTGGGATCTGTGATAAGAGTGGGATCTGTGATGGAGTGGGGTCTGTGATAAGAGTGGGGTCTGATGGGGGGATCTTTGATAGGAGTGGGGTCTGTGATAGGAGTGGGATCTGTGATAGGTGTGGGGTCTGTAATGGACTGGGGTCTGTGATAAGAGTGGGGTCTAATGGGGGGATCTGTGATAGAGTGGGGTCTGTAATGGGGGACTGTGATAAGAGTGGGATCTGTGATGGGGGGGATCTGTGATGGAGTGGGTGATCTGTGATTGGGGGGATCTGTGATGGAGTGGGGGGTCTGTGATGGAGTGGGGGATCTGTGATGGGGGGGTTCTGTGATGGAGTGGGGTCTGTGGTGTAGGGGGGCCTGTGGTTGGGGGATCTGTGATGGAAGGATCTGTGTTTGTGGGGGGGGTCTGTGATGGGGGTGGAGGCATCTGTAATGGGGTGGAGCGGTCTGTAATGGAGGGGTCTGTGGTGGGGGTCTGTGATGGAGGGGGTCTTTAAAGGCACACGCTGTGATGGGACGGTCTGTAATGGGTTGGAGGGTCTCTGATGGGGGACTGTGATGTAAAAGGGAGACATGTGCTGTGAAGGGGGGACTGAGGACACTGATGTAAGGGCTTGTTCACACTTGTGCAGAGATCTATGTTTTTTTGCCCTAGAAAAACACAGGTATCTACAAGGGCAATAGAAAACAATTGTGACGTGCACGAGAGGCTGTAATGTGAAGGATCTGAGTCATCACCAATATGACACTCGCACCTCCGCTGGAAGAAAATTTTACTGACCGGACCCCGTGAATTTTAATTCAGTACCCCTGATTTAGAGGTTGATGAAAGACTTAGTGCAGTAATTTACTTTGGATAGTAAAAAAGTTTTTTTTTTTTTATAGAAGTCTGTAGAATGTACATCAGACCAAAGAGGGACAATCGAGGAATAAAGAGGGACAAAGGGATTTGGTTCCAAATGAGTTACAGTTCCTTTAAATAAGAAACAGTTGGGCTTCCATTGTGCAATAGAAGCCATTAAGGTAATTCTGTTTTTTTGCTACTGTGATGCCGGATGTCTCATGCTTTGTAAATATAAACAGGGATTTGAAATATGGACTGGGAGTTATTACAGAATATTACAGTTATTTGCGCAAAATATGAGCAGACATGCATACTAAGTGATGAATAGATGACCTATACAGCATCCATTTTTATATAGTAAAACATGGAAACTGCAATAGTTTCCTTTACCAGGAAACCCACTATGCAGTAAGAAGCTGGTATTCAAATGATTAATACGTTTTTACAAATCTTTTTTTTTTCTTCTTTTAACCGGTGACAGCTTTTGTTAATGTTACTGTATTAAAATCATCTTTTTTTTAATTATAAAAGTAGGTTCTGTTAGGGTATACTGGTCCTTTAAATCAGGCTATGTTGTTATAAAGGAAAATCTTTCTAAGATCCCTGAATGCAGACATGTGAAATGTTGCTTTATCGTGGAATACTTCCAGGATTGTGCCACTGCGAAATATAAGGAGGGAGAATAAACACACAGCCCACATCTTTACACTCGTTTCAAGCCAAGGAGCTGACAGACATCTTTCAGCACTTTCCAAAGACCGAAAACCACTGTGTGGATATTGCCCAAAGCTCCACTTTAAGTTAAATCACTTACAAAAGAGGAAAGATAAACATTTGAACATTTCTTATTGTAAAATCCAAAGTAGACTGAAAACATTTTCAACACAAGCATCTACCATTTAACACATTTCCAGTTCCTTCATATAATACAGATCAGCAGCTTCGAGCAACAAATTTGTATCACTAAAAAAACAAAGGAACATTTACACTTGTTTTTTATCGGTGAGTAGTCTTTGCCGATTTGGTTTTAGGAAGTTATCGTTAAAGTCTATGCATAGCCAAATCTTTTTTTTTTATTAATTTTTACGTTTTTCGAGCAGGAGAGAATACAACCTCAATGCTTTTAGCAACATCTGGATTGATTAGCCTTTTCTGTTTGTCTTAAGGGGAATTCTCTCTGATTAGTTGCATCTCCAGTACAGGAAGTAAAGGTAAATCTGCCCAATGACACACAGAAAGCTAAAAAAAACGACAGATATTCTAACTCCCTCCTACTCTATACAAAGCTATAAAAATGTTTGGCTATATTTACACTTTAATGAGCAACTGACCTTCAACAAGCATGCGGTCAATATAGTGTTGGAATGTTGCATATACTGTATACAGTACATGCTTTTTCCAAATCAATGACTCACCAAGTTGCTAAAGGAGAAGCATAGCCAAAGCTCTTCGGCTGAGTGATGTCAAAAATGGGTTACAGGAATACAGAACAAACTGGACAGGCAGCTGGCTCAACCTCTCAGCATGCCACTGAGAGCCTGAGCCAGCCCCTCCCCACCCCCTCCACCGCCCAGCACTCCAGTGAGTATTGGAGGAGCAGAGATCCGCTGCTTGACAGTCATGGCTCTCTGCTCAAAGCAGAGGGGGAGAACTGACTGTGTTTGATCGCTCAGATCTCTGGGCAGAGCCGGGTAGACCTGGAGGAGACAGCTGCAGCCATCTAGGTGAGTATGATTTTTTATTTTTCTGTATTCCTGCACTTCTCTTTTAAGAAAGAAATCCAAATAGTCGTAATGTTCAAAGTAAATATTGAAAGCTTTCATATTCATGAACTTGATAAGTTCCTTTTAAAGGAAACCTCTACTGAGAGAAACATGGATCCTGCAGAATTATCATTGTACGTATGCTAGTTGCCTGGCTGTCAACTGTCACCCAGAGTTCACATGGTGCTTTTCACTATTACCAGTAAGAGTATATTGCACAAAAGTTATAGCATCTACAAACTATGGTATTTATACTGGAATATTTTATTTTTTTATACTAGTAATGGCAGCAATCAGCGGCTTATAGCGGGATTGCGATATTGCAGCAGACTATCTGACACCCATGACACTTTGTGGGAACCAGTGACACTAATATTGTCATCAGTGTAAAAATATCACTGTAATAATGACACTGGCTGGGAAGGGGTTAAACATCTAGGGTGATCAAAGGGTCAAATGTGTGCCTAACCAGTGTTTTTGTGTTTACTATGTGGTGCTTTGCAGGGAAACAAAATCCAGCACATACCTGCTGACAGGAGAGAGATCTGCTTTGTTTACATAGACAGAGCTCTGTCCTGTCTTCCTCCTCGCCGATCAGCTGGTCCTGGCGGTCATCTATTGGCCAGTACCCGCTGATCGGCTGATACTGTGACTAACCACAGCACAGGTGGCACACCAGCAGCGTGCGCACCTTCCCAAAAGAGCAGAACTACGTATATATACGTGATTCTGCGGCAACACTGTATCCTGGCCCAGGCCTAGGGAAGCACTTTGCAGGGGGGCAGCACAGAAAGAGTACCCTCCAGCTTGTGCTGCACTGTTAGTGGGGCGGACTGGGCAGAGAGGCAAATTAGTCTAGCGCCCCCATAAAGTGGCCGCACTGCTTTCGGTATGCGGGCGGACAGCATTCTGCAACTATGGGGGGCGGTGCTTCTAATCTTCTAATTTTGACTGTCCTATCATCCTGGACCACAAACCTTCCTCACTGTGCTATATGTTTCTGCTGCACCATTGGCATGGTTATATCTTCTTAGTCCTCTCCATAAAGTTGTCAGAGATTTGTGCTTAACCTCCCTGGCGGTATGATTCTGTCAGATTTTAGGTGCTGAAAGCGGTACCATTATTCTGCATGGAAATTTGGCGTTTTATATTGCAGGCCTGTAATTCTTAGGAATAACTCACTTAAATCTGTCCAAACCAGAGTCTAGTAGACATCCCGGGTATGATAAAGTTAAAAAAACTAAATTATACATTATAATAAAATAAATAACTATAAAATAATTATAACAAATAATAATATAATAATAATAAAAGTGTTTTTCAGTGTTTGATGACGAATTTCCCCACAAATCACTATCGCTTAATTCTGCGAGTGATTCTAATTTATTATCGCTGTTTTTTAGCTGGTCTAAAACCACGTTTGACATAAAGGGACACTTTTTGGTTGCTATGGACAATCTCCAGTTTCCAGGCAGAAAAAAAAGTTTTTATTATATAAAAGTGCATGTAGGACACTGGGCAGACCACTAGGGACAATGGGGGTGTGTAATTATTACATACAGTACTGTAATCTGTAAGATTACAGTATACTGTATGTGTACTGTGTTTTAACTTTTTTGAATTTGGCGCCGATCTCCGTCCCCGTGCGTCGTAACGTCGCAGGGAACGGAGCTCGGCGGCATTCGGCACTGTGTGAATCGAGCGAGATGACGGCTCGATCACACAGCGGGGAAGCATCGCAGGATCCAGGGGACAAGGTAAGTAACTCCTGCCTGGATCACTGCGACGCAGCCCGAGCCTGGCTCGGGGTTACCGCTTTTGGTGCTGAAATTTAACCCCGAGCCAGACTCGGGAATACCGCCAGGGAGGTTAAAGTAGAACTATAGGCAACACTTTTTTTTTTCATTTTGGATAGAGTAAGGGAGGGTTATAGCCCCTGTCAGTTTATTTTTTACCATCCCTGTCCCATTACAGAGATTTCCCTTCACTTCCTGCCCCATAGCCAAATAGGAAGTGAGCGGAAATCTATGCAAATTAAGGGAATCCATTCCCAGGCCCTAAGAACTGGTGTCCCCATTCAAAATTTTCAGGGCGGTTCTTAAACAGCAAGGGGTGTGGCCTTGACAGGAAGGGGTGGGTCATATTTAAATTAGGGGGTGCACGAGTTTAGTCAGGCCTAGGGCAGCACAAAACTTAAATACACTACTGTTCTGCGCAGCCTGCATGCACTGTAGCAGTAAAGCTACAGTGCACAGTCGGTAACAAGATAAATAGCCTACAAATAGCCTACAACCAAGATGCAAACAATATATGTATTTCCAGTCATGTGATTGGCTTTGTTTTTTGTACTTAGAATAAAAGACATTTTAATATGCAGTATTAATAATTAATATTTAATTTTATGGGAAACAAGTTCTAAAATGATTCATAGCCTTTTAAACACAGGATTGCAGATCTACTCTGTCAAAAACCCTTTCAATAGAGAAAGATGAACATTTAAAATGTACAGCATAAGAAATGATTAAATCCTTACTTGAGAGGGTAACATTTATAAACTACATCCAGTCATAAATATTTACACTGTAACTTCTCTGCTTGAAATGCTCCTAATTTCAAAGAGGCCAAGTTTATAAAATTGTTTCCGCCAAGTGACTGAAGAGCAAAGTCTATTTATTTCTATAAGTAATGAGCATAGGATAGAAAAAATAAATCTCCTTAGTTCAAAACAATGATGATGCTTGCATACAAAATACAACCAAGCTTAGCGGTGCGCATCACTATGATACAAAGTTTCCTTCTGAGAAGACATTGATAAACCCAATAGAAAATTAAGTAAAACACATGTCAATATTAAATACCCTCTGTAATACTGGTATGGTATCTGTAATACAGGATAGATCAGATTGCAGTCATTGTGTGTGTGGGCGGGGCCTAAGTTGGGTACCTTGTATTATTGCGGAAGTACTTGCACACAATGTATATAGCTCTAATGTCTTTAGAAAAGTCGGCTGTGTGAGCCAATAGTGAGACAGAGACCTGGGAGAGCCGCTGCTCTCATGCACATTGCTGGATCAAGATGGGGTTCAGGTAAATATAAGGGGGGACTGGGGGGAGGAGCGGCACCCAGAAGGTTATTTACGTTAACCACTTGCTGACCAGGCCTTTTCTGTGACTTTTTGTTTACAAGTTTAAATTAGTATTTTTTGATAGAAAATTACTAAGAACCCCCAAACATGATATATATATATATATATATTTAGCAGAGACCCTAGAGAATAAAATGGCAATTTTTGCAGTATTTTATGTCACACAGTAATGCTTTTTGTTTTAAAAAATACACTTTAATGAATAAAAAAAAAACCACAATAGTTACCCCATTTTTTTGTATAATGTGAAAGATGATATTACGCCAAGTAAATAGATACCCAACATGTTATGCTTTAAAATTACACATGCTTGTGGAATGGTGACAAACTATGGTACTTAAAAATCTCCATAGGCGACGATTTAAAAATGTTTACAGGTTACCTGTTTTGAGTTACAGACAAGGTCTTGCACTACAATTATTGCTCTCACTCTAACGATCGCGGCGAGACCTCACATGTGCTCAAGTTACATTTGCGCTCGCTTCTGTGAGGGATGGGCGATTTGTTTTTTTGATCACTTTTATTCCTATTACAAGGAATCTAAACATTCCTTGCAATAGAAATAAGGATGACAAGTCCTCTTTATTGAGAGATCTGGGGTCAAAAAGACCCCAGATCTCTCATTTACCTTTAAAATGAAAAGAAAAAAAAATACTTTATTGACTTAAAAAAAAAAAAAAGATTTGTTTTGGTCTGAGAACCGGAAGTGAAATCAGAGGTCCCTCTGGTCCTCCAAGGGCATAGAGATGAGTAGGGGCTATCTTGCCCTCACTCGTCTTCCTGCCCAGCAAACGCCGGCATCAGATCACTTCTGGGCTTTACCAATGGCTCCGGTGAGCCCAGAAACGACCGGGAAGCTGCAGGGGGGGGGCACCTCTCCTGCCACCTCTAAAAGTGATCCCATGGCGAATGCTCCCGCGGGACCACTTCTATCTGATGCAGAATCGCCCATAGTAAAAAAACAATATGAGGGTTATGGCAGCTAGCTGCTGCCATACAGTAACTCTGGTATTTAATGTCAAACTATATGACGTACTTGTACTAATAGACGGTCAGCAAGTGGTGCAAAGAATGCATTAGGATAAGAAAAACCTGCCTGTAGAAACACTTTTTTTTTTCATTTGGCAAGTGTACATTTGGAATAAACACAATAACTATGAAAATAACAATCTTATTAAGGGTTTGCCGATTACAGGACCTTCAATAGTTTTTATTGAGGTTCTTAAACTGTCCATGTACAACCATGAGAATTATGGGTGTGCGCAGCCTATTGCATTAGGGTGTGCACCCCAGAGCACAAACACACATGTGTATATAGCAGTGGACAGTGTCAGTAGAGCAAAGATTGGTGTCAGTAGGGCAGTGGACGGTGTCAGTATTTTTTAAATTTTTTTATGTTTTTATTATTTTTTACAATTGTCTTTTTTTTTTAATTATTTTTACAATATTTTTATTATTATTTAATTTTTTTAGGAGTCCCATCAATGGGGCTTTGGTGAAATATCAAGGGTCTTCCCTTTTGAGACAGAGAAACAAACTGAAGACAGAGATTCCCCAGTCCCTTTCTCTGCACTTACAGTTCTGTATCAAATAATTACACATCCCCTTTGTCCCTAGTGGTCTGTTCAGTGTCCTGCATGCAGTTTTATATTATAAAAACAGTTCTTTCTGCCTGGAAACTGGAGATTGTCCATAGCAACCAAAAAGTGTCTGTTTACGTCAAAAGTGGTTTTAGACCAGCTAGAAAACAGCGATAATAAATTAGAATCACTTGCAGAACTGAGCGATATCGATTTCTGGGGAAATTCATCATCAAACACTAAATCTAATGACAGCGACAATTCTGCAACTGTGCAAATGTCAGTGTTTTTGATTTGACTACATTTTTGAATAATTTTTATTATAAATTACATTACTATTTGTTATAATTATTTATAATTATTTATTATATTATAATTTACAATTTTGTGTTTCAAACTTTATCATACCCGGGATGTCTACTAGACTCTTGTTTGGACAGATTTAAGTGAGTACTGTATTTATTGGCGTATAACACTCACTTTTTTACCCTGAAAATAGAGGGTAAACTGTGCCTGCGTGTTATACGCAGGGGACTGTGGAATGTTTTTTTCCTGAAACTTCCCTCTTAAAGTTAGGGTGCGTGTTATACGCCTGTGCGTGTTATACGCCAATAAATACAGTAATTACTAAGAATTGCAGGCCTACAATATAAAACGCCAAATTTCCATGCAAAATAATTGTACCGCTTTTGGTACATAATTCCAGACAGAATCATACCGCCAGGGAGGTTAAGTCCTGGTTTACACTAATGCAATTTCGCATGCGTTCCAGAACACATGGAATCGCATGACAGTTGAAATAACACTACTTTCTATGGACGTTATTTAGATATAAGCAGTGCGATTCCAATGTGATTTGGAAAAGGGTTCTGTGCGAATTTGGAGCTTCTGAACCGCCTCAACTTGCACTGGTCAACTCACACTGCAAAACGGATTCAACTCACATCACCTCAGTGTGAACTTAGTCTAAATCATGAAGAAAATTGACAATTTGTTTCCAGGAGGCAAATATGACCAGGCAGTCCTGTAGCTTTTACCTACAGAGGACTGATATTTCAGGCCCAGCGGAAACTACATAGCATATTTTACTAAAATCAAACACTTTACTTGGGAATAATCAAACAACAACAACTCAGTCTGTATTGTCAGCACAGAATGTATGGGAAGAATAAACCAGGGAGGTTTTGTTAGCTTTCCCATGCTAAAAAAAGATGAGGGAAAGTGTCAGAGCACGGACCACCAACAAGCATACACACAGGGAGTAGGGGGGCTCACAACTCAGTGGAAGAGCAGGTGCAAACACATGTAAGTGTCAGTTTTAATATGTTATCCTTTGCTGTGCTGTAGTTACCATTGCCATAAAGTGATATTATGGACAAAGAATCCGCCTTTATTACTGCATGTTTTTGGAAACTATGGTACACTACATGAACTAGACTACCAGACATACTGTAAATCAAAAAGAAATATGAGTTTCTATTTACAGATTGTGCTTATATTGCACTGATTCCCAAGCTGTGCTAATGTGTGCTGGGTTGAGATGCCATCAAAGATACCTGAGGAATCTTTAAAAGTATAACAAGTCAGTAGAATTTCACAAACATTGATCCCTTAGGCCCGGTTCACATAGGGGCGACTCCTCAGGCGACTCGGTCGCCTGAGGAGTCGCGTCCCGCTCTGTACTATGGAACCGTTCTAATAGGAGCGACTCAGGTCGCTCCGACTTAGAAAAAGGTTCCTGTACTTCTTTTGGGGGGCGACTCAGGGCGACTTGCATTGACTTCTATACAGAAGTCATTATGCAAATCGCCTCAGGCGGGCGTCTCAAGTCGTCTTGAGATCGCGCCACCGAGTCGCCCCCGAAGTCGTGCCGCCCCTGTGAGAACCGGGCCTTAACCCCTTTTTGCTAAAATGTACTAATATTGGCTCTTCAATAGGTCATTATACAACGTAAGTGAATTTATTGTTGGACTCTTTACTCCATGCCTGGCTGCACAAATCTTAAAATTGTTTTTGCAAGCAGCAGAAAGCAAATGTTTTTTTAAACATATTTTAGGACTGTATTTACCATAATGGTACCTGTAGGCTGGTGTCTAGGGCCAGACCACTGAAAAAACACCCTCTGCGATTCCCTCAACCCAACAGTTTATTTTTGCTGAATTTAGCCACAAATGCTCAGATGTGGCTAAAAAAGGCAAACAAAATAAAAAGTTATTACAATTTTTTAAATGTTGAGGCTTGGTGCTTCCCCTTCTAACCCTACTGCCCTAGGCACCGGCGGATGAGTACCATAAAGCCTCGTACACACGATCGGATTTTCCGACAACAAATGTGTGATGGCAGAGTTTTGTCGGATAATCTGACCGTTTGTATGCTCCATCGGACAATTGTTGACGGAATTTCCGACAACAAATGTTTTATAGCATGCTTTCAAATTTTCCTACAACAAATGTGTCTTGCCGGATTATCCGATCGTGTGTACACAAGTCCGTCGGAAAAAAATCCAAAGTACAAACACGCATGCTCCAAACCAATGCTAACCATAGCACAACATTAGCAGAAGTTGCCCAAAGGGTGGCGCTAAAGAGCTGAAAAAACACGTAGTTTCGTATTTGTTGGCTGAGAACGTTTTGCCGTCTGTATACAGAAGAAGTTCACGGTCAACGCACTTTGCACAAAATTCCACGGATTTGTCCGATGGAAATCCGATCGTGTGTACGAGACTTTATAGTATATAGTACAGGCGGTACCCAGGTTACGAACAAGACAGGGACTGTAGGCTTGTTCTTAAGTTGAATCTGTTTGTAATTTGGAACAGGTACATTTTTTAAGTGTAGCTCCAGCCAAAAAATCTATTTTTGAGCTTTTTGGATAGCATGGGGAAGGGTTATCACCCCTGTAACATTTGTTTTGTTGTCTGTGCCCCTGTTCACAAGATTTCACCTCACTTTCTGTCCCAATGACAATTGGATTTTGAAAGTTTTGGGTTATTAGGCAAACAAGGATTGGTGATAAAGCATCAGAGGAGACACCTTTTTCCCATATTAACTCTGACAGGAGAGAATTTCCCTTCCTTGGGGTGGATTTCCTCTCACTTCCTGTTGTCTCCTTCCGTTTGTAAGTAGGAGTCGTTTGTAAGTCGGATGTTTGTAAGTAGGGGACCGCTTGTATACTGACCTGGTAATTATCCAGATGTGTCTAGGGCAGCAGGATGTCTAAATACAGCTCTGAACAGTCCTTTGTTAGGGTACTTGTATGACTCTTAGCTCTGTATGTTATTTGACAGAGGTCATGTGAAGTGTGGATCTGACCAACCTGACCAATTAGCCTTATTAAAGTAGAAGTCCAGCCTGAGCTTGTTTGGCTGGACTTCTCCCATAGATCACAGGAGTGCAATTTATTTTGCACTCCTGTGCCCAATTTCAGCAGAGAGCGAACTGAAGTCCGCACTCTGCTGACGTCACGGATATCAGTCCAGGCACCGGGTCATTGCGACAATAAAGTCTGGATCCGCCAGATGTCTAGACTGACACCTGTCTCAGCCTCTCAGCGAGCCACTGAGAGCCTGAGATGGCCGCTCTGCCCCTCCACAGCTCAGCTCTCCAATGAGTCTACAGCTCTCTGTGCAGGCCAGTCAAGTTCCTCCACCCCAAACTCACTCATCAATGTCTTTATGGATCTTGGTTTGTGCACTGGTTCAAATCATTTGGTGGAGGGGGGATTATGGTGTGGGGTAATTTTCAGGGGTTGGGCTTGGCCCCTTAGTTCCAGTAAAGGGAACTCCTAAGGGATCAACATACCAAGACATTATGGACAATTTCATGCTTCCAACTTTGTGGGAACAGTTTGGAGATGGACCCTTCCTGTTCCAACATGACTGCGCACCAGTGCACAAAGCAATGTCCACAAAGACATGGATGAGTGAGTTTGGGGTGGTGGAGGAACTTGACTGGCCTGCACAGAGTCCTAACCTCAACCTGATAGAACACCTTTGGGATGAATTAGAGGGGAGACTGCAAGCTAGACCTTCTCGTCCAACATCAGTATCTGACCTCACAA
This sequence comes from Rana muscosa, assembly GCA_029206835.1. NCBI lineage: Eukaryota > Metazoa > Chordata > Amphibia > Anura > Ranidae > Rana > Rana muscosa. The sequence goes on from CM055120.1 coordinate 174,325,689, forward strand.
ATGTGCTTCTGGAAGAATGGTCAAGAATTCCCATTGAAACACTCCTAAACCTTGTGGGCAGACTTCCCAGAAGAGTTGAAGCTGTTATAGCTGCAAAGGGTGGGCCAACTCAATATTGAAACCTACGGACTAAGACTGGGATGCCATTAAAGTTCATGTGCGTGTAAAGGCAGGCACCCCAATACTTTTGACAATATAATGTACATGTTTCAAAGAGGGACCCTAGGATGGCACTACTCTATTCCTTTTCCATCATTTCTCGAAGTATATTTAGAAAATAACTTTACTAGGACAACAACAGTGATCAGTCAATCAGTTCAGCTGGCAGCAAACTCAGGTGCAAACCTCACACAACATGAAGCGCTCTTGGTAACATGCAAAGCTGGTAAGATAGCAATACTACATCAGAACATCATGAAAGAAGAGGTACAGAACTGTATAAAGAGGTGTATTTGTTACAGGTAGCAATCATTGCATGGGTTAAACCAATAACCAGCCTTTAGTTGTCACGTGAAATGTATAATATCAGGATAATTGTATCTCAGTATCAATAAAAGGTAATAGATAAGGCAAACGGAACATGTTTTAATTTGTTATTTCAAACGGGTTACGTATCTGACCTGAAACACTTCCTCTTCCAGGATGCGAGTCCCAAATACAGCAATGCCATTGGTATCCACCACAGGACGGTCACTTCTTGGTAAGGGTTTAGAAATCTTTTTCTTGCAGTCCACAATCATTGTGATCGTCTTCTTTTCCACGCTGATTGCAATCCGGTGCCACCTACAAAAGCAAATACAGATCTGTAACTGGCCACACAATGGACAGCACACATCAAGTAGTGGTGTGGTAAAAGTCTGAGAAGATACCTCCCACGCTTTAACAACATTTTTTGGCATAGCTGGCTTTACAACATCTAAGTTTAATGTCAGACACATTAAAGGCATTTAGCAGCATCAATATTTACAGGGAAGATGTCTGTTCTGGCAGGGAAACTCAAGGATGTTGCACTGCTGGAGGAGAGTTTAGTATTGAGGAGTTTAGTTCCACTTTAAATTCTAAGTAGGTTTCATATAGATTGTTAGATATACATTTCATGTGGTTGGAACTATTTAAATAAAATTTTGTATAACTGGGATCCTAGCAATTAAAACAAGATAATAGAAACCAGCCATGTTGTGACTTGGATATTAAACAGGGCGATAGAAAACTAGAAATCAAAAAATGTGAATTCTATGGTTTTTATTATTGAATAAATATGTATTGGCATGTCACCTATTGTTTTCCTCTTTGGAGTGATATATATATGATATACATATCCTGGACCATAACTTTGGGAAGGTTTGAGTTTATTTTGACCTTCCTATTTTAAGGATCAAAAACATCCAGTGAGCTGCTTTTCAAAAGGTGGTGACATTGGATGACACTGTGTTTTTGCACTTAATATGCAGTAAATCAGGACTTTTCAGCTTTCAACTAATGCCGCGTACACTCGGTCGAGGAAAAAAGTCAGACGGATTTTTTTCATCGGATATTCCGACCGTGTGTGTGCCCCATCGGACTTTTTCCGTCGGAAATTCCGACGGAGTTAGAAAGAGAACATTTTCTATCGGAAATTACGTTCGTCTGTATGAAACTCAGACGGTGAAAAAAAACACGACGCATGCTTGGAAGCATTGAACTTTTCTCGGCTTGTCATCGTGTTGTACGTCACTGTGTTCTTGACAGTCGGAATTTGGTGTGACAGTGTGTATGCAAGACAGCTTGAACGGAATTCCGTCGGAAAAATCTGTCTGAGTTTATCCCGACTGAAAATCTGACCGTGTTTAAGCGCCAATATATGTACCTGATTTTTACATTTTGTACTTTTGTTGATATATGAACATTTTAATTGGTAATATTGTTTATTTCATATTCACTTCAATGTTACAGCACTTCTAATTATGAATCTCTATGTAACGCTATTCTTTCAGAGTGGCAGCTTTACACATATATTTTATTTCTCCTTATGGGTACAGTGTATATCTGGTATTTTATAGCTTTACTTTGGTCAACAGGCCTTTCTTTTTAGTTGTCATAGATCAAAGGCATTACTTACTTTCCGTCAGCAACATTGACAGTGCTAAAAATGGGGTAGTCATCTGGTGAAGGTAGTCGATTTTGATCTTCATAAAGGAAAACAGGAGACCTGCCAACCTCTACTCCTATCTGTTGTGTTCCTTCCGAACTGTATATTGACAGGATAAATGACTGCAGGCCTTTCTTGGGCTTTACTGTCAGCAAGATGGAGAAATCCGTTGGAAATACCCCCCCTGTAAGAGAACATTTTAACATTAGCAGACAGCAGTAGAAATACGTGTTCTAAAATTTGAGGAAAAAAAAAAAAAATACGTGTTCTACAGTAATAATTTTCTTAAAAGCATAGAAAGAAACATGAAAGAAAGAACAGGCAAGCAAATATATATATATATATAATACGTGCGGCTTACCTGTTGCAGAATATCAAAGTGCCCTAAACTAATGGTAAGAGAGCTGTTGGATTTGACAGTATTAAAGATAATCTAGTATCAAGCTGCATACCTAACTGAGAATCCTTTAAGTGGCATTAAACCCCAAACCAAACATGTAGTATATTGCAGCTTATTAGTGTCTGCATTCGTTTTATTTTTTTAGTTTTTTTTTCCCTCTGTTTTTACCTAGTGATCTGGCCAGAAATGCACCACCTGTATTAGAACGCCTCCACTCTGGATGAAGCAGCATTAGGGACACCTTTGGACAGCAGCATTGTTAATCTGGGGGTAGACAAGTTTGCTTTTGGGTTTAAAGTGGTCCTAAAGCCTTAAGGTTTTTACCTTAAAGTGTATGTAAACCCTCCATACACCCAGTGAAGTGAACAGCCTCAGATGATACACTGAGATGAACCAAATCTCCCTACATAGGTTTTACATGTATCTATGCTGTCTTCACATTTATATACTGTTTAGAAAGTTCAGATTGTGTTATTCTCTTCCTATTTAAAACAGAGTGTGATGTCTGGGCATACAGCCAAGATATCTAAAATTGCTGATTGGAGAAAAGGCACACACCCCCTCTCATCATAGGCAGAGACTCTCAGAGGTGTTTTGTAATAGGGCCAGCTCCCTGCAATCTATTTATAGCAACCTCCCTGGACAGATATGTCAGGCTGCTTTTATCTAATGTGTCCAAGAATTTGTCAGGAGTTATTAGGCTGATAAAAGAGGAATGGTTCAGGAGAGAGCTACAGGACTCAGCTCTTTGAAGAGAGATAATAAAACACTGCAGATAAATGTGCCCAGCTCACATTTCATGAATTGGGTTCACATCCACTTTAATGCATTCTCTGCATTAAGGTAATAAACCTTCTGTGCAGACGACTCCCCCAGCCCTCTAATACTTACCTGAGCCCGATCTCAATTTAGCACTGTGCCTGAGAACAGCGGATGTCTCTGCTCTCTCCCTTCTCAATAGGCAGCTTGGTAGCAGCAGGAGCTTTTGGCTCTTGCTGCTGTCAATCAAATCCAGTAATGAGGGAGAGAGGCCTGTGCATCAGAGAGGGGCAAGCGACCTGAGGCTTCTCTGTAAACTATGAAGCATTGTGACAGATTGGGGCGAATTAATAAAGGCTTTGCAACACAATTCTGGCAATATGGCTGTATATGGAACTTATTTACTAAATTCATAAAAGGTGTAAAACAGTTTCTTGTTTAATTCTAGTTGAAACTAGATAGACGTGTCCTTTTTCATTGCTACTAATTCGAACACGTGACAAACTCTTAGAGTTTTTATTTGCAATACTTTGTAAATATGCTGCTATGGCTATGAAAGTTATACTAAGAAATATCGCCATATCATAGTTAAGAAAACTGGAGGAATATAAGACTAGTATCATGTTTGAGTAATTTTTTGCTGATTCTGGTGCATCTTTGATACAAATTTCGACATGTACATGAAGCTGTTGTGCACACCGACAATTGTGGTATGGAGGAAAGAAATACTTTTTAAAAAGTGTCTGTGCCACTCTTTATGAATTCCAGAAATAATAAATCAGCTTCAGTACACTAAATAGCAGAGCAGTTTCTCATGTGTGTATGTTTTATTATTTTGCAATAACCATAGCAGCCTGTTTATGACAAAAACAATTGAGTTGAAATAAGGAAATACTGATAGACATTGCATACTGTGTAGAGTAATCCAGCTGTGAACATAACCAGTTACAATTAATTGAAAACCAGTAGAGGGGATGGGAACAATAGCTGGACTGGTAGGTACTATCGACCTTGGCATATACACAAGACCATATTTATCTATTAACAAGACCCAAATGTTCCTTGGCTAATGTTTTTAGTTCCCATACCACTTACAGTCTAATACTAAGGCTCAAGACTACAATATGCAGAGGACATCTTAAACCTTCCATTGAAAAGGCATTATTAAGGTTTAGCATACCATTAGAGCAAAGATCAGCTCACGAATACACTAAAAGAATCAAGCCTTCTGGCAAAAAAACAGAATTACCAGACTGCCAGTACAGTGCAGCTAGAAAATTAAGTTAAACTCTAGTTTAAAACATAATATCAAGCATATTTAACCAGCAAATGTGTTCTGTCTGGAGTTTATTATCCATTATGTTTCAACAGCCCTCCAAGTCAACATTTGGCTGTTTCGTTTTAGGTGTGGATCTAATCTAGAAGAAGGCTTGAGGCCATACAGCTGACTTGCAGTGGGGCTGATTCAGTTAAGAAGGACACAAGGCTCACAATTAGTGTCGGTGAGCAGTATAAAACACTCACACATAACATGCATGTTGTAAATATATGGGGGTTGATTTACTAAAGGAAAATCCACTTTGCACTTAAAAGTGCACTGAAAGTGCACATGGAAGTGCAGATGCTGTACATCTGAGGGGGACATGCAAGGAAAATAAAAAACAGCATTTTAGCTTGCACATGATTTGATGATAAAATCAGCAGAGCTTCCCCTAATTTCAGAGCTTCCCCTCAGATTTACAGCGATCTACAGTGACTGCACTTCCATGTTCACTTTCAAGTGCAAAGTGGATTTTCCTTTAGTAAATCAACCCCATAGTGTCACCTTAAAGCGGAACTAAACTCTCCTATCCTTTACAGCCAAAGAAGCTGACATTTTATCCTATGTTTGATCTGCAGTTAACATGGTGCTGCACATGTGATCAGTTATGACACCAGCTACCTTTATAACTTGACAGTTCCATTGAGGTACACAAGAAAATGTGACATTTATCATCGCAACATGCCTTGAATTTAATTGTTTTGGAAAACCAAAACAATTTTTGTGCTAGATAGAGTGGGAGAGGGTTAGAATCCCAGGTTTTTATGGCTGTGGCTGGGGAGATTTCCTCTCAATTTCTGTCCTGGCAACCATTCTGGAACCAGCACAAGAAGTGAGGGAAATCTCCCACATACACCTTCTTGGTAACTGTCCCTGTTACAGAATTTCCCTCATTTCCTATCTGTTATAAACTTCATCAGGACATGGAGTGGGGATTAATATCCCCAACAAAGCTTCATACAGCAATATAAATCTGTCAGAGATTCTAACCTTTTCCCCCTCTCTCCAAAGTTTTGCTTTAAAGAAAAGCTCCAGGAAAAAACGTAAAGCATGATTGTTCACATATGTATTCCTTTAAATAAAACATGTCATGAGAGAAATACATACTGTAGTTTGCCACTGCTAAACACCTCCTTAAATACTTGTAGGCAGGTGACTACTTTAGGTAATGCTTGACCATATTCTACCTCATATGTTGATTTTTCTACTGCCTTTTAAGGGTTAATTGTGTATTGTGCTAACAGGCTGCCTGGAATTCAGGAAGGGGTTACTGTGCTGGCTCCCATGGGTTCATAGGCTTTGTCACCTTGTGGCAGACTATGAATACAATGGAAAGCAACCTACCTGGGTCTTTGGATGGAGAATTGTATGAAGAACTGCCGCCACATGTAACTCTGCTCTAACTTTTGGAGGGCTCTCCCTCAGTGGGTACCCAGTCTGGGTACCAAAGCCAGATTTGTGGTCTTTGCTCAATGGGCTTCACATTGTTTATAAGGTATGATGCTGGGCATCCTGAAGTTAGGATGAACTAGAGCAGGGAAATGCAATTAGCGAACTACAAGTCCCATCATGTCTCTGCCTCTGGGTGTCATGCTTGTGGCTGTCAGAGTTTGCTATGCCTCATGGGACTTGTAGTTCTGCAACAGCTGGAGGTCTGCTAATTGCATATCCCTGAACTAGAGGATGTATGGAGGAAATCTGTTAAAGACAGTTTTACATTAAGGAAAGCATTCTGCAATTTCCACTGTGCCTGGTCGGAAGTTCTTAAAAATGGGTGCGTGCATGGCATAACAAAGAACAGGGTTTGGAAGGGGGATGAATACATTACAAAGGTCTAACCTGCAGTGTAAAGTGAAGTGGCTATAATGTTGTTGCTAGGGGCAGCTGGAGTAATGCTGAGTGCTTAAGCAGCAAGCCAGCAGGAGTTTTGGTGACATGGCATAGGTGACAAAGGGCCCTGGCAAAGAATGGGTTTGTGAGTTTGCCCCCCGCCCCCTAGTGATCGATGGCCCACATATAGGGACTGACATCGTGGCATGGAGCATCCTGTGTACCTAGCCAGAGGTCTCACCAAAGAGATGTAGAGAGAGTGAGATGCCTCCAGAATGAAGAAGGTTGAAAACACGTGAAGAGATTATCTCTTGTGTCAGGGAGAAGTCTGACAGTGTTACTGGGAGTGAGGTGACATGTCCAGCTGTGCTGATGTAGTGAAGTAAAGGCTCCATGGACACACTCTGAGTTGCTGCATCCATGGGAAAAAGTTAGAGAGCAGTTGAAGCAAAGTGTGAACCACTGAGAAGTGAATGTATACAAAGGGTTAACTGTGCAAAGTGGAACATGCTTGCTTCTGAGCCAAAGTGCCACCTTAACAATATTTTCATGTGACCACGGCTTCCACCTGTGAGTACAGGCATTTGCTAGCACTACGAGTGAGTCCCCAAAATAGTGCATTAAGCTCCACCCACATGCTTGTTGCCTGGCTGTAAATGCAGGCCCATACTTTCAGAGCCATTTACATAAACATGTTTGTAGAGTGAGAGCCCACACTTCCCTCTATATGGTCACCATGTTTTCAAGGTCAGTGACTCAGCAAGTACTAAAGGTAAAAGATCTGAAATGTCAGTCACCTGACATTTTGGAAGGACATCAGTAACAGAAATCTATGCAAATTTTTCATGACAGATTTACTTTAAAAGTCCTATAATAGCCCTTAGTTGGAATCAGGCTTATAGTGAAAGTATCTTCTCTATAGGTGCACTGGAGGAGAAGGCGCTTAGGAAGGCGTAAAGGAGAGTGCAGGATGAGAATCTGTGGTGTGTTGATGGTGGCTAAGTCAAAAAGCTGGTGGGACAAGGCACAGAACTGCAAGCTATGACAGCCTTCTCACCCATCCTATTCAATGCAGCCTTAAAGCACATCAGAGATTCGTGGATTTAAGGAAAATGTTTTTTGTGCTTTAAAATTCTTTTGGCAGATAGCACATTATATAATTGGTCAAAATTATGGAAGAACAATATTCATAAACAATTAACAATTGAAGTTTTGAAGGATTGTAACCTACCCAATACAAATATAAAGCCCATTATTTAAAGTGAATGTACAATTTCCAAGATCTTAAACTGCCCTCTGGACCCCATAGCTGACATTTTTTGGTGCCAGCATACTGCTTTAGTTTATTTCCAGAGTGCCCCAAAAGCTCCAAAATCAGGGGTGCTCTGTTATATAAATCCCTATATGGCATGAAAGTCTGAGATCTGGGCCACCCCTCTACACCTCCCTATAACCCACAAACATGATTGATTGTATCCCTGGTCAGCACAGGGGTTTAGGAGTTAACACTTTTGCCTTGCAGCACTAGGTCCTGGGTATAAATCCTGGTCTGCAGTCTGGACACTATCTGCATTGCGTTTGCATGTTCTCTCTGTGCTTGCATAGGTTTCCTCAAATTCCAAAGACATGCTGGTAGAATAATTATCATGTGTGTGAGTATATGTTTAATAAGGACCTTAGACTGTAAGCTCCTTGAGGGCAAGGACTAATGTAAATGTACAGTATGTAAAGTGCTATGAAAAATTGTTGGTGATATATATATATAAGGTACCACAGGTTTTGAGGCTTCTGGAAAGGTCTGTAAATAAACTGAAATAGAGTTCTGGTCCCTAGAGGTACCTGCTATGCTTGGGGAAGTCACTGGACACAGTTAAATATCTTTACCCTGGTCACAGGTCAAATAGAATAGCAACTGGAACTGTGACTGTTGTGTATCTGTGAATTGCTTGTTTGTCATGTTGATGGTATTCTGCGTATGCTATATTTATTGAGAAAATTAAGCACAATTTGTAGTGTCCTCATCATTTAGTAGGTAAATAAGCTAGCCTCTGTACAAATAGACAACTCATTTTCAATAAGGTCAGTAAATTAAAAAAACACTCAGGGTGAGCTTTAAAAACTGAAAAGTCAAAAACAATTAGGTAAAATATGCAAATGCAGGAAATTGTCTGACGGAATGGCAAATGTCATATAAACAAACGTGTGTGGTCTGGAAAATGACAGGGCTTGTTGCTTTGGTATTTGTTTTTTATATTATACTGTATATCCCAGAGAATCTGGTATATATATATATATATATATATATATATATATATATATATATATATATATATATATAGAGAGAGAGAGAGAGAGAGAGAGAGAGAGAGAGAGAGAGAGAGAGAGAGAGAGAGAGAGAGAGAGAGAGAGAAAGAGCTGAAAGGCATCTGTGTAGATATATTATATATATCCTATATACCAGGGATATGCAATTAGCGGACCTCCAGCTGTTGCAAAACTACAAGTCCCATCATGCCTCTGCCTCTGGGTGTCATGCTTGCTGCTGTCAGAGTCTCGCTATGCCTCATGGGACTTGTAGTTTGGCAACAGCTGTAGGTCCGCTAATTGCATATCCCTGCTATATACCTTAACTTAACTCAAAGTATAGGTAGGTGACAAAATACAAACACTTAATTTTGTCTATAAGGTCATTTGGTTCAATGCAATTTTTAGTGCTGGGCATAATGGAGAGGGCAGATATATATGGGACCTAGTATAATTTACATGAATTGTAGGTGCAACAAGAAAGCAAACGGTAATGTAATCCCAAAATGTGTACCAAAGCAGTCACTGAAAATAAATGGAAAAATAGGTGTAAAGTTGTCAACAACAGTTTATTTTTACAAATGTACTATGTATAAGCACTCTCTAGGCCTCCTTAAATCGGCTGACCTGTGGATTTTTTTTTTTTTCAGAGTTTAAAATTCTTTAATTGCTCTTATTTTTATAGCTTCTGCTCTCATCTCTATTATTATTATTTTTTTTATTTTTTTTTTACATTGCTTTCCAACCATATACAGTATAACTTGAGCACAGCTGTACTTTACAGTTGCTGGGGAAGAACAAGATGCACCATGTTTGTTCTTCCCTTTATGTGATTAAACAAGTCACTGCCTTCAGCAACTTCTGACTGGAGACAATTTTAACTGCATTTTTTCCATTGTAATTTGTTTCAGTGTCCATCATCATTGAATGGACATATCTCAGATTTCTAAGTCAAGAATATAACTTGTTCTGGCCAGTTACACATACTTGAGTTGGTTTCCTATCTAACAATCTAGAATACATAGTAATAACCAATAAGTTAGTTATGAAAAGTGAGCACCAAACTGGCTATTTTGCCTAATGGCATAATCTCTGGGTTGCTCCTGATTATTGTTATTAATTCAGTATTGAGAGGACAGGATTGTAGATGGTGTTATATAATTACTGACTTTGCAATCCATCCCTCTTGTCTGCAAAGTAAAATTTTTGAATGTCTCCAGTTTGGGTGTATGTCTATATATCACATATAAACAGGGCTTTTTTTCAGCGGGAACTTGGGGGAAAGCAGTTCCGGCACCTCTAGCATTGAATATATGTAATGGCAATGGGTGCTGGAGTAATCTGTCAGGAATCTATTTTTGTGTGGGGGTCTATTGTTGTTGGTCGGGCAATTGTTGTGGGAGAGGTCTATTGTTGCTGGCTGCTGGAGAGTCTATTGATGCTGGCTGCTGGGAAATCTGTTGTTGTTACTGGGGATCTATTGTTGCAGGGGTGGTATTTTGTAACATATTTTTTTTTGGCGAGGGGATATAATGTTGCATTGGGGCTCTATTGTTGCTGGGGGATCTATTGTTTCTGTGTTGGGTCTAGTGGTACTGGGGGTATCTATTATTGCTGGGGGGAATTATTGTTGCTGGGGTGGGTCTATTGTTGCTGGGGGTGTCTAATATTGCTTGGGGAATTTATTGTTGCTGTGGGGGATCTATTATTGCTGGGGGATCTATTGCTGCTGTGTGGGTCTAATGTTGCTGGGGGTGTCTATTATTGCTGGGGATCTATTGTTGCTGTGGGAATTTATATTGCTGGGGGGATCTATTATTGCTGAGGTGGGGTCTATTTTCGTTGGCTTTCAGAGGATTTAATTTATTGCTTTTCTTGTTATCAACGAATACCATACAAAAGCACCACAAAATAAAATTTGATTCTGTATTCTCTAAAAGGGCCGGTACTGGGAGGTGCGTAGGGGGTGGAACCAAGGGACGGTGCTCGGGGTGGGTAGGGGGCGGAGGCAAGTAGTGATTTAGAAGGGGGGAGTTCCTGCACCTATTCTCTGAGAAAAAAAGCCCTGCATATAAGAAGGGTCTTCCAAAACCTAGTCATTTGGAGGTTAGAGCTACTATATACAGTACAACATGTAAATTGTTGGTGTTTTATAACTACTGTGTGATAATTGAAAGCTTGACAATTGTGTAGTTATGAAATTCTCTTTGTAAGAAAATCTAAAGATGATCAAAAAAAAAAAATGATATTGAGAATGATGTACACCACCAATGGCATGTGTACCTCAATGGGTATATTTATCACCTTCTCAAAGTACATTTATTAAACAGGATTTTAGAAAATAATAATTTTAATATAAAATGGATAGGTAATTACTGAATATAACCCAAAAGGTATTGTATTAAAGAAATTAACAAATGATTGGGGTTACTGTTATTAGATGATTATACGTGATTATACGTTAAGGGCTACCTCAGATTTCGGTGAGCCACTACAGAAGTTTCCAGTGATGCTTACTTTAATAAAGTTTGGATCATAACTTAATAGAACAATTAGTGATTGGTAGTATTTGGTTTAATTAGCAGTAGTGGGTAGCTTAAATAGCATATGCATAATCAAATTTGTGAATAAGAAAACTATTGTTTTTGGTGTAGGGGCAGTTGCCAAATGTGAATTCTGTGGTCAGTAATCAACAAAGTTCTATGATTAATCTCTGATCTAAAAAAGAGTTTTCTGCAATATGTCACTCGCCTTCTACTTTTATTTCCCTATTTATTCTCAGTTTAGAAGTCCTGTCTATTGCTCTAATTATTGATAGTAGTGGGGGAGTAAGGCCTCGTACACACGGCCGATTTTCTCGGCAAGAACCAGCAAGAAACTTGCTGGCAGAGAGGTCTTGCCGAGTAAATCGGTCGTGTGTACGCGGCTATCGGGTTTCTCGTCGAGAAAACCGACAAGAAACCTCGACGAGAAAATAGAGAACCTGCTCTCTATTTTCTCGTCGAGATTCTCCTCGGCATGTTTCTCAACGAGAAAAGTGAGTGTGTGTACACTTACCTGTCCTCCCGGAAGCCTGCGCATGTTCGAAATGAATTCGACGCATGCGTGGTAGCTTCCTAGGCATACGTAGGGTATACCAAGATGGCGGCGACGGCATCGAATGTGACGAGCGCATGCTCGTCGTAGTCGATGACGTCACCGCGTACGCTCCATTCAAAGAACCGCGGGTTCTTTGAAACAAGCGTGTGTACACTCGGCCGGGACAACTTTCTTGTCCAAGAATCTCGTCGAAAAAAACGACATGTTTTTTTCAACAAGAATCTCGGCCGTGTGTACGAGGGCTAAGTAAAGAAAATTGTTATATTGCAAGTTATGCTTTATGTGTTTCTTAGTAGTGCTGTTTTTGATTCTTTACAGTTCTGCATGTGCAGGCCCGGGATACCGTTTAACTCTTTATCCACTCTTTCTCCACCACCATCCTTCCTGCCGGAGGCAGGCTGGTCTTTCAAAGCCAGATTGGTTAATTGAATACCTCTGTGGAATTCAAATACTTTTTCAGACTTTCAAGTCTTGGCTTGTAAGTGGATGCATAGAGAAGACACTTGTAATGTCTTGTTTATTTATAAAAAAAATAAAATAATAGATCACAGCCAGTAACATATTCATAACAGGCACACAAATCTGGGAAGGCCCTTCTCATCATTGGATTCCAGCTGCAGAAGCCCCTAAGAAAACAGATGCGTTCTGCTTAACAGATGTGCACTAGCATGTCTCACTCTACTGAGGGAAGAGATAATTGTTTAAATACTGCTAAACAGAAACTTAACAAGATATCCATAAAATACAAATGTGTTTAAAAGTGGCAAAACTGATGTTATCAGCAGGGACAGATCTTAATTATATTTCTCTCCTACAGTCCCCAAGCTGAACACTGAGAATCGAATAGATTCTTCCACCCATGCTAAACAGAGTGGATAGAGGAATCTTTCCGACAGCTATTTTATTCTGACAGCCAGTGCTAACAGTTGTCAGAATACCTGAACAGTGACTATACCAAATTGGATGTAGTCACCATTCAGCAAAGTAATATCCACTTGGTTCCTTATACAAAATCCAAATAAAAAATGAAATTCTGTCAAGCTGGTTGGTGTTGACAGGGCCACCCATGGCTTGAATTTAGCTAAATTGGACAAAATGTGAGCCATTTATGGCAGCCTGTAGGCATATTTGTACTGTAAAGTTAATCAGACAGCCATAAGATTCCTATCTCAGCCTCTGTACTGTAGACCTGCTATTTTTTCAGTTCATTCAACTATTATAGTATAGTAACAGGATAATTTTGTTCCTCCGGAAAAACTACATAAAGTTTATTTTTTGACCTGTGTCCTACTGGGGAAATTTTACTTCGCTTCCTATCTTGGAGATGTATTCGGAAATAAAAAGGGAATCTCCCCAAAGTTAGATAGTTACCACCAGACTATTTGTCCCCATTTGGAGGAATTCCCCTCGCCTCTTGCTCTCATGACAGCTATAAAATGTAGGATTTCCACTTACATTTGTCTTGGTGACAGTGGTCACCAGCACAAATAGAGGGGGTAAATCTCCCCTTCAGGATATCAGACCACAACAAAGAACAAAGAAAAAGTTTTGCCTTTACAAACATATTAAGGACCATATCACAAAAGCAATTACTAAGATAAATTTTACCATTACAATATGGAGTTGCGTACTTGCTGGCTAGACCATAGAGTTGTCACTTCCTTTCTAGTGAGTGAGATTACACAGAACTCTGGACCAGCAAGAGTGGACTGTATAGGACAAATAGCTGTGATTCTTTTGTTGATGATGTATCTACAGCAGCAGATTCTCTTTTCTGACACATACCTAAGACTTCTGTCCCTTGCTCATAATTGGTTATCAACGAATAGCCAGCCATACACAGCTCAATATGTGTACGCAATGCTATTGATTCAAACGAAACTTGTAAGCAGGGCTTTTTTTCAGCTGGAACTTGGTGGAACTCAGTTCCACCACCTCTGGCTCAGGCTCTCTGCCTACCACTATCACTTGTAAACACAGAAGTCACCTACAGTGGAGGTACCAGAGCCAGCTGGGTGCTACAGCAACAAAAGTAAGATATGTGGACGATGGTGGAGCTTTTAAGGAAGGGGGGTTGCATAGAGAGGTCAGAGCTGAAGATGGGTGAAAGTGGGATGTGGATGAGGGAATGCAGAGGTAAGTGGAAGAAGGCTGAACTCTACACTCTCTTTGTAGTGCACCTCCGAACTCTACACTCTCTTTGTAGTGCACCTCCGAACTCTACACCCTGTATGTAATGTACTCCTGGTGTTTAATGTCCCTTAAAACCCTTCAACTGTTAGTGAAGTTTAACCACACTATTAACCCACTATGTGATGAGGTTTGGAGGGAGGGTGTGTGTGTGTGAGGGGGTTTCGGGGGGGGGGGGGTCGTGATTGAGTTCCTGCACCTATTTTCTGAGGAAAAAAACCCTGCTTGTAACAATCATGCAGGTTCAGTAGGACACTTATTCTGCAAAGATTTACAGTGACTGTTGCTTTTTTGAGCCCCCTGACCTGCAATCCTGAACTGACAACTGCAACAGTTTTGAAAAGTGACAGTTTGCCACCCAAAACATAAATATACCTAAGAAGCAATCTGGAGATCATATATAATTCTTTTGTTCTAATTAATCAATAGGAACCTTTCCTAGAAGAAATCTAGATGCTTTCATTGCTGACTTGCTTCTGAAAATGCTAGTTGTCTGGCTATTATGCTGACCCTGGTTTTATTACTTTCTTAGTCAGAGACCCTAAATAAGTATAAAAAGTCTGAATAACTATGAGTTCCCACTCAGTGACTCAGAAGGTACTGAAGGCAGGTTAGCATATTAGCCAGACAGCAGGCATTTTCAGAAGGAGGTTAACAATGGCAATCCCTATGTTTTTTAAAGGAAATAATTACATGGGCTAGGCAGCTTTTTATGGGTAATATGCCTTGGATGTGTACAATACATCTTCACCAAACCTTTAGACTATAATTCATACTGACTGGAAAATTATCTAAGTGTTTTCATATTTCAGAAGAAAATATTGAAACTCATCTTTTATGTGCCTCCAAGGAAAACCACATATTTCATAGTTTTGTTCTTCTGGTCATTTTTTTTTTAACAGCTACATTCTTGCTCAAGTGTATTTGTATTTCATATAATGAAGCGGCACTGTGACAAAGAAGTAGAATGGAATGTAGTAAGCTATTAAAAGACTATTTTAGGGGGTAGTAATATGAAGCTTTCGCCATGGAATGAGCATACGAAGATTGTCCGTGTTTAATTATGCTACTGCGCAACTGTAAGGACGTTTTAGGCTACTGCAAAGTTGCGAGTGTCACAAGACATCACACAGCATCATGTCTACTAGAGAAAGGTGTTCCCAATAGCAACCAGTCTTTTTTTATCATGCTTAGCCTATACATAAAAAATCTATTTTGCTGCCATTGGCCAGGAGAACCTTTTAGTAGAGAAACAAAGGGGCTAAAGTCTCATAATGCACGTGTTAGTTCCACATAGCATGCTTACACTGGCATGTGTTTTTTTATTTGTGCTACACTGCAGTGTATTTTCAACATGTATTGCAGTGCATTTTTCATGATCCGTTTGTTTTTTTCTACTGCTTTTACTGTGTAATGCATCTTTTGTGATGACCATTTTAAAAAGGCTGCGCTGTGCTGTTTGCTGTGCTGTGCAAAATTGCTACATGTCCAATTTTTGGTGAATTTATGTGAACTGAAGCTACATCACATAAAGCTATTTGCCTTGTACTTTTATTAGGACTGCATCGGCAGCCCATTGGTGATAGTGGAAATAAGCCATTAATGATCAAAATAGTACCTTGCGAGGAAATGCGATCTCTGTTTTGTTAACCTAGTTATCTAGTTGGATGTCATATTATCTAATCATGTACTCTCCTGGTAAAGTCTGGTACACACTGCAAGTTGTTGTTTTTTTTGTTCACCCCAGTGGGCTAAATGAAATAAAAACTGAAAGGCTCAGGAGGAGCTTGCTGTACCAACTATGCGCTGAACTATTGTGTTATGACAGGGGACTGACACCCCCCCCCCCTGAACACACCAGTCAGCGCTCACAGCCATTGGCTGCTAGCACTGATTGGATGCCAATCTTCTAGCATGCTCATTTGACCGGCTTCTGGCAGACAGTTTGATGTACACACAGGCCAAATGTCGGCAGGCTTCCATTGAACCAGCTGATACCGGCCGATATTCAGCTTTTGTGAACTAGGCTTTAGTGTGAGACTCTACAATCAGATTATGGAGTCCAGAGCACAGCACAGAGTGTAAATGTTCTCACCCCCCAAATTAATATCTAATCATTTTTGAGCTGAACAATCCATTGTTGGACTTTGACTTTTGAGGCACTCCTGCAAATGCAATTTCTCAAACATTGTTTTCATATATTTTCTTCTCTCTTTAAAGAGTTACTAAACCTACAACAGTAAAATCAGTCTTTATATGCAGTAAAGCATGCTTGTTATACTCACTGTGGAACTTAAGGGGTTAATCCTCTACATTGTGTAAAAAGGCTGTCTGATCCTGTCTTCTCTGATCCTCCCCTTCTTACACAGTCCCCAAACCATCTCCTAAAAGAACAGAGCCTTGGAGGCATTCTGCACATGCTTAGATTGGTGTGTATTGATAGTTTTTCCTTTTCTTGGGTGAGTGCATGTGATCAGCCCAGGGACAATCAGCACTGCCCAGACAGAGGGTCAGGGGTCATGCAGCCTCATAGCACAATCAGGGTAGAATGAAAACTCCTCTTACAAGCTTTAACTAGTGTTCGGCTGGACACTGATAGAAGTCACAAGACAACTATATACTGCTGATGAGAAAAGGTATTTAGCAGTTTATAAAACAATTGCATTTCCATCTTCTGTGTTCTGTAAAGATCAGATATAGTGAATGCAGGGTCCTGGGTTTAGTAACACTTTAACATTTAGAATTGTCAAAACACAATATACGACATGAATATAAAAATGACCTTACCTGGGTATAATTGGTTCATTGGTACACTAAGCTGGGCATTTTTATGAACTTTGTATGCTGTGTCTGATCCCTTGGATGCCTTTCTGTTTGTGCAAAATCCTGCTGTTTTTGACACACCTTCTGGTGTATTGTGAAAATCTAAAGCTCTGAGTACATCGACTGGTCCAGCTGTAAAAGATGAAAAACAAAGAACTAAGTTAGGAGACCTTACAATAATTGATGGTGTCAAAAGTTACACCAATGTTGCAAGATTAATATTCTAGTTTCAGCAAATAAAATTATTTCTGGAAATATTTAACAGTTTACATTTTCAAATACTTTATTATTTTTATTATTATTATACAGGATTTATATAGTGGCAACAGTTTACACAGCGCTTTACAACATAAGGGCAGTACAGTTACAATACAGTTTAACACACTAGGAATGAGAGAGCCCTGCTCGTTAAGCCCTGTACACACGATCGGATTTCCGAAGGTTTTTAAACCGATGGATTTTTCCATCGGAAAACCAATGAAGCTGACTTCCATCAGTCTTGCCTACACACCGTCAGTCAAAAAACCGACCGTTCCAAACGCGGTGACGTAAAACACTCCGATGAGCCGAGAAAAATGAA
Organism: Rana muscosa; assembly: GCA_029206835.1. Lineage (NCBI taxonomy): Eukaryota > Metazoa > Chordata > Amphibia > Anura > Ranidae > Rana > Rana muscosa. The sequence continues at coordinate 174,343,123 of CM055120.1, forward strand.
GTTCAATGCTTCTGAGCATGCGTCAACTCGATTCTGAGCATGCGTGGGTTTTTTAACCGATGGACTTGCCCATAGACGATTGGAATTTGCTATCGGTTTTTTATCCATCGGAAAAATTTAAAACATGTTCTATTTTTTGACACCGATGGAAAAAAGACCGATGGGGCCCATACTCGATCGGTTTGTCTGATGAAAAAAATCCATCTGACTGTTTTCATCGGTAAAACCGATCGTGTGTACGCGGATTTAGAGTTTACAATATAAGTTATAAATTGCTTTAAAAAGAAAATATACTGCCAACAAGGCAAAGAGTAATGTTGGAAATGTGGTAACCCCTATGAAAGATGTAGTAAACCATAACATTCTTAGTAAAAGTTGGTTGGATTATGTAGGTTACCACACTATACATGACGTCAATGTTCTTGTATTGTGTTCGTATGTCCAGTAGTTTAATTCCGGAATTTGATAAAGTTTTTTTTTTTTTTTTTCTTGTTTTAACTGATGCTAAAGGCATTTAGAAAGTCTATATCAACCCATGCTTGCACATTTAAACTAACCTCTTCATGCAACTATGCCAATAAATTCTGTTCCTATTTTTTTTTTAATGGTGTTTTAGAATTATTTGAAGATGGCCAAAAGACAAAGGATGGTTTAATAAAGGCAAACAGACTGTTCACTTTGCAATTTGAAGTTGAATTTTCCCCAGAGCTTAGTAAATCAGGTTTAGCTCAGTTGATTTTCACCATCTAACCATGGGTAAACAAAACTGTGTTTTTTTTTTATTTTTCTTGCACATGATTGGGTTATGATTGGGTTATTTTTGCAAAATAAAATTTCACCACATTCCCTAAACTCTAGGGAAAATTGTCTAAAGTGCAACTTCACTTGCTCTATTTGCCTATAATAAATTTACAGTTCTGATCCTACTGTGTCCATATATTCAGCTGTATAGAAAGTTTACATTTTTTGGCAGAAGTTTAGACAAGAGGTCATTTCACTCATCATATGCTCTCAGCATGTAAACACACATATTTTGTGAAATAAATAAAAACTTGCAATAGGCAAAGTTCAACGGATCCCATATTGTCTTTGGAAGATCTTATACAGTATTTATACTTTATTTTTATACATTGTAATCATCCACATCTGTCCTCACGCTCAGTCTCTGATACAATCTGTTAGTCCAGTTTAGGTAGAAACCAATAAATCTTGGATTTGGGAAAGTTCTTGCATGGTATAACATGGTTTAAAAAAAAAAAAAATCAGATATGTGCTAAGTTTTGAACCAAAAACTTAGTTACTATATATTAAAATTAAATATATACAAAATATATTTAAATTAATTTAAATATGAAGGTACCTACTTTTAGCAGGTCTCCTCAAACCACTTGCAGCTCTCTCTACCGTAAAGTGGTTGTCTGCATTAAGGTAAAAACTCTATGTTAAGTATCCCCCTATACCTCCTAAATACTTACCTGAGCCCAATCTCTCTCCCTTGCCTTACTATACATGGAGGCAACAGCGGAGCGGCGCTGTGTTTGTCAATAGAAGCACACAGTCTGGCTCGGAATCAAGCACACACAAGCCACCATAAGAAGCAGCTTCTTATGGTGGCATACAGAGAAGAGGAGAAGCCAAGAGCATTGGTGGGGGGCCCAAGAAGAGGAGGATCAGGGCTGCTCTGTGCAAAACCATTGCACAGAGCAGGTACGTTTGAAATGTACAGTATGTATTACAGTACTGTGCAACATAAAAGAGATTGGCTCATAGTGCATAATATTCAACTCTAAAGGCTAGTATTGGTCCTCTGAAGAGCGATTGACCTTCAGAGGATGTTTGACAGGCCAACAGGGGGCATTATGTTGCTTTCACACCACCTGTTTAAATCTCTAAAAACCCACACCACCACACCTCAATTATGTGCATTGCACACAGTTCTGGGACATTTTTAGTGCAGCCCCATTCAGATGAGCAGTCCACCGAGCCCGATAGGGGGGATAATCTTTGAAGTGCCACAATGCAAAGTAATATGGCCGTAGCATGCGTACGCCATCGTCCGATGCTTTTGCAGCTTAAGGGGGAGCATTTTTACCCCCAGCTGCAGGTATAAATTAGTCCAGTTTGATGTTTGGTGCACAAGGGATTATGAAAAACTAAAATATAGCCAGAATACACGTAGTTATACCAGGAGATTTAAAATATATTGCGTATTTAAGGTGGTTGAAAAGGCAGAAGGTTTTTTATTTGTCTATTGTCAGCTCCCCCCTCCTCCCAAATTCTTACCTGAGCCCAATCCCAATGCCCAAAACCAGTGATCTCTCTCTAACTTCACACTTGACTCAGTGAGGACAGTGGGAGCCATTGGCTCCTGCTGCTGCCAATCAAATCCAGTGACGTAGGAGTAGTGGGCGGGGCCAAGTTGCACTATGTGTGCACTTATGCCACCATAGGAAGCGGCTTTCTATGGTGGTACATGTAAAAAAGGAGGAGCCCAGAGCACCGTAAGGAGACCCCAGTAGATAAGGATCGGGGCTGCTCTGTGCAAAACCATTGCACAGAGCAGGTAATTATAACATGATTGTTATTTAAAAATAATACATTTACAATCCCTTTTTTTCTAAATGTATGATAAAACTACGGATGTTTGGCCTTAAGTTCCAGTGTAAATAATTTTCAGTAATTTTTTACTTTATTTCTTATTCAAAGACTGTATCAGCATGAGGGGAAATATGGAATACATATCTCTTATTGACTGACTAACAAAACAGTATAGCATCCTTTAAGTTAAGTGAAAAATTCTAGTGCTGGGACCAATGTAGTCTTAGAGCACAGGTCATTCCAAGGATACAAATGGCAGCCATATGTGAAAATATAAACCCCTTCTAGAATTTCAATCCTTTCCTAGAAGCAATATGATAGAAGTCAATCTGTTATGTAATCTAAGTGCTGATAACATTGACAAAAATAAGTCATTTTTTTCCAAGTCAAGATAAAAGGAGGATAAGTTTGAAATAAGGCTGTCAGATGCACTACTGATGAATTACGGTATTTGTAAAATGAATCTTTTTTTCTTGAGCTTACATACTTTTCCAGTTGATGCAATGTTGTTAAAGCGGAGTTCCACCCAAATTTGGAACTTCCGCTTAATCCACTCATCGCCCCCTTATGTGCCACATTTGGCATGTCATTTTTTTTGGGGGGGGTGGGGGCTTCAGTAGGAGTGGGACTTCCTGTCCCACTTTCTCCTTCCGCCCTGGGGCCGCCTAGGCGATTTGTCATATTGCCTTTTGGTGGCCCCTCCCTGTAGGCGATCACCTGGGACGTGACAGGTCCCAGGCGATCGCCTGTCCACTCAGAGAGCGCTGCGCCGTTCGCGCATGCGCAGTGAGTGCCCGGCCGTGAAGCCGAAAGCTGTTGTCACGGCCGGTAATGGAGGCGCCGACGGAGAAGGGGGGAGAGGAGCGGAGTTCCGGGCGGCGTGGCGCTGGAGAGTGGAACAGGTAAGTTTATGTTTATTAAAAGCCAGCAGCTACACTTTTTGTAGCTGCTGACTTTTTTTTTAAATCAATAATTTTTATTGAGAATTTTAGATTTTAACAATATATGTATTATAAGAAAATATACACAGTTTCCAATATACACGTTCATATTTCGTAAATATTCAGTGCATTGAAGCATCTATTTAATATTTCATAAGTTCTTGGGCCAGATAGACCAACAATTGTCAAATTTTGAGCATTTCAAAGAATTGATAGCGATCAGTCTTTCAAATGTGTAGTTCCTGTGCACCGCTGTTGTAACATCAGATAAGTTTATGGCCTTGCTAGATTTCCAGTTACGTAGGATCAGTGAGCGTGTTTCTAATAGAATGTATGTTATGACTGGTCTGAAGCTATGGTGGAAGTGATCAATGTTTAAGTGTAAGATTGCTAAAGCGGGGTCTGGTGCCGTGATTATGCCTGTTAGAGATGAGATTAATTGGAAAACTTGGTTCCATAGGCTTTTAATATTTGGGCAGTTCCAGAACATATGTAGTAGATTCCCCGTTTGACCACATTCTCTCCAACAGCTAGGTGATGTACCTGGAAAAAACTTTGCTATCCTGAACGGAGTATAGTGCCACCTGTTTGCCATTTTAATCGCTAATTCCCAGTGTTTTACGCAGTGGGAAGCTTTGTGTACTTCTTTGAATGTGTGTTTCCATTGATCTCCTGAGAAGGAGGTACCCAGGTCTACCTCCCACTTTGTCATTGCTACAGTCTTGTGAAAGGTTAGTTTATCTTGTAGTATGTTGTAGAAGAATGATATGCCTTTCGTATCTAATTTGGCTGTGGAGAAGAATTGCCAGACTTTGCTTGGAAGTGCTACGGTTGGTGTTTCCGCGGAGTGTAGGAGATGTGTGATTTGCAGACATTTGAACAACTTGTCGTTTGTGAGGTGGTATTGTGTCATAATTTGGTTCACAGATTTGTGTCTTGTACCTTCATATAGGTCCAATATGTGTGTTATACCCTGGTCAGTCAGGTCTGCCACTTTCAACAATGGTATTTTGGCTTCTAACAGCTTCAGGGGTAGTTTGAAGTCAATGTCCTGACTATCTTGATGATTTTGTTCTAGGAATAACCTCCATGTCTTAATGGAAGTCTGCATTGGGGGTGATAGAATAGTCGTGTCCCAACGAGCCCATCTGTCTCCAAGAAGTAATAGCTTTAAGTCTTTTGTCGGTGAGTAAGCTTTTTCTATCTCTACCCATAGTGGTGCATCGGCGTTCTGTAGCCAATATTTAAGTTGATCTATTCTTACCGCCCATAGGTAGTCATAAATGTCTACTAAGCCCGCCCCCCCTATTAGTTTGTGGGATAGCAAATTGTTTCGTGAACATCTAGCTTTCTTTCCATTCCAGATATATTTCCAACCTAGATCTGATAAGTTCTTAAGATAATGGAAGGGAATATGTAGTGGCAAGGTGCGGAATACATATAGTATTTGCGGCAGTATCAACATTTTATAAGCAGAGATTCTACCCATCCATGATATTTCCTTTTTCGATAAATCCCTGAGTTGAGCTTCCAGCTTGGCTATCAGCGGGGACATATTGGCTTTGGCGAGTGCGGAAATCTTATTTGTGATTATAATACCTAGGTAGGTGATGCCTCCCGTGCTCCATGTGTATGGGAGCAGCTTTTGAAGAGCACGTTTTGCGTGAGGTTGTACTCCTAAGTCCAGTATGAGGGATTTAGTGAAATTAACTTTATAGTAGGAGATCTCCCCGAAAGTAGTGAGGATTTTGTGTGCTTCTGGTAGGGACGTTAGCGGATTGGTCAAGAGTAGGATTACGTCATCCGCAAATAAATTGATGGTGTGATTGCCAGAGCCAAGCCGGAAGCCCGTAATCAGTGGATGTGAGCGGATAGCTTCAGCCAGAGGTTCGATCATTAGGTTAAAAATGGTCGGAGACAGGGGGCAACCCTGTCTGGTCCCGTTCGAAATTTTAAATGGTGTAGACAGGAGGCCTGCAGAGTATACCTGTGCAGACGGTGAGGAATAGAGCGCTAAGACAGCGTTTAGTATGTTCCCTTTGAAGCCAAACTTATTCAATACAATTTCCATATAAGTCCAATGGATTCTGTCGAACGCCTTCTCTGCATCTATAGAAAGCAGCAGAGAAGGCGTTCGGGTTTTTTCAGCATAGTGCATCACATTGATAATTCTCCTTGTTGCATCAGAAGTCTGTCTCCCCTTCACAAATCCCATCTGGTCACGCTGAATGAGTAAAGGTAGGATATTCATCATTCTTTTGGCTAACAGTTTTGCATAGACCTTGGTATCAGTATTGAGAAGGGATATAGGCCTAAAGTTTGCCGGAGTGTTGGGGTCTTTACCCGGTTTTGGTATTGTCACTATATGTGCTCTTAGCATCTCTTGTGGCAAAGTTGCAGAGTCTGCAGCTTTGTTGAAGACCCTGGACAAGTGGGGCGATAGGGTAGATTTAAATGTTTTGAAATATTCGTTAGAGAATCCATCGGGGCCAGATGACTTTCCATTTGGTAGGGAGTGTATCGTTTTTTCCACCTCTTGGGGTATGATTGGTGCATTTAGATCGGAAAGCTGTTGTTCTGATAGGGAGGGGAGATGTAGCTTCTGTAGAAACGTTTGGATTTTGTCTATATTAGGTTGTGGGGAATTGGGATCCCTATGCAAGTTGTATAAGGAGCTGTAATATTCTGCGAAGTGGTTCGCTATATCTTGGGGGTTGACAATTTTGTGTGGTGAGGTGGGGTGATTCAGATAAGCTATTCTAGTTTTAGTACGAGCTGCTTTTAGTCTGTTCGCTAGGTATTTGCCTGCTCTATTGGCATTAGAATAATAGTTAAGTTTTAAGCGGCTAAGGTGTTTATCGTACTGTTGGGTCAGGAGCTCTCTGAGGGTTTCTCTGAGGGAGGAAAGTTTGTTAGCTAATGGTGCTGAAGGTGAGTTCTTGTTTTGGGATTCTATAACACGCAGGTCTGCAAGGACTTTATTAAATAGTTGTGCTTTCCTCTTTTTTTCTATGGCACCTAATTGAATTAGTATACCTCTCATGTACGCCTTGTGTGCGTTCCATATAACATATGGATCCTCGACCGAACCTGTGTTTTCTTGGAAGTAGGTCTTAAGGTGTAAGGAAATTAGTTTTTGGAATTGTTGTTCCTGGATAATTTTGGTGTTGCAGCGCCAGATGGGGGTGAAGAGGAGACACCCTTTTCCGCAACAGACATAGAGATGGCAGCATGGTCTGACCATGTAATATCGTGAATTTTTGTTATTTCTACATTTTGCAATAGCCATTTGTCCGTTAGGAACATGTCTATACGAGAGTAGGAGCCATGTCTGTCTGAGAAAAAGGTGTAGTCCCTTTCGTTTGCATGGAGGCATCTCCAGGCGTCAAATAGTTCCTCCTTGTGGAGCAATGATTGGAGAGACAGAGTACCCTTAGGTTTACCTGAGGAGGTGTCCATTCTAGGGTCAGAGGTGACGTTAAAGTCCCCGCAAATCAGAAGGTTGCCATATTTAATGGAGTTTGCTTTTTTAATGACCTTGTTTAGAAAGCGGAGTTGGTGAGAGTTAGGGGCGTACATCGTGACGATCGTGTAAGGTTTAGAGTTAATATCCCCTGTGACAATAATGTATCTGCCACTAACGTCAAGCACAACGTTTCTGGGTTGAAAGGAGATAGTGTTCTTGATGGCGAGCATGACACCACTAGTTTTACTGTTAGGTGTACAGGCCATGTACACATATGGAAAGTCTTTGTGCGAACAGTACGGGATTTTGTTTAGCTGAAAGTGTGTCTCCTGTACACATAGAATGTCCGCCCCGTGTTTCGTGGCTTCAGCCCACATGGCGAATCGCTTAGCAGGATGGTTCAATCCCCGGGCATTAATGGATATCAGTTTGATCGTCATTTTAACAGATGTAGGGGAGTTATTGTGGAGATGTCGTGCGGGTACTCACTGTTCCCATATGATTCGTTTCCAGATACTGTAAAGCTGTGCTGGCCAGATAGTTGAGTTGTGACTTCTTCAACATTTGCAGTCATTTCGATTCCTATGGATCTGTGTATAATAAATGAACAGTAGAAAGAACAATATAAAACAAAAAAAGTCAACTGGGTTACATTAAGAACCGGATCCATAAACTGATCCTCGTGCAGTCGTAGCTGCTATTGATAGAGGAGGGGTGTAAGGGAGATTCAAATGGAGATCTCAACCCCGGAGATATTTGTGCAAGTTTAGATATCAGAATTGTGCGTTTCCACCGGTCTTCTTCTTAGTTGAGCGTTTGTGGGCCACCACTTGCCAACCATTTTGCAGTGGTTGCAAGCCTGAGGGGGGTGATTGTTGGACGAGTTGTTCAGGAAGTATTCCCCATTGGCGTAGCACACCTATCCCTTCTTCCAGTTTGGAAATATCAATGGTATTACCGTTGTGGGTTATGGTGAGGGTAGCAGGGTACTTCCATTTGTGGAGTATGTTGTGATTTCTCAAAGCTTTTGTAATAGTCAGTAGGTTGCGTCGGCGTTGAAGTGTGTGCCTGGATAGGTCCGGCAGTAGTCTGATCGTTGCATACTGCTGAGGGATACCCCCTGGCTTGCGGGACGCTTGCATTATTTGGTCCTTGATGTGGTAAAAGTGAACCCTCATCAGCACATCTCTGGGGATGTCATCGGGGAGAAATGATGGCTTGGGAATTCTGTGAATCCTGTCTACAAGGAGATCTTGCGCTGATGCCCCTGGTAACAGAGTGGAGAACAGGGTCTGGACATATTGCAGGAGCTGGTTAGGGGGAACAGATTCAGGTATGCCTCTAAGTTTTAGATTATTTCTCCTGGATCTGTCCTCGAGGTCACTCAGCTTGTCCTTTATCCATTCTATGTCTTCTCCCTGTGCTGTATGGGACTCCACCATAGTGTTGTAGGATGAGGTAAATTCCTCCATTCTATTTTCTACCTGGTGAACTCTATGTCCCATTGCTTGGACTTCTCTCTGGCATTCATTTAACCCTTTGAGCATATCTGTTTGTAGGGAGGACCTTAAGGACAGCAGCATGTCTTTTAACATCGTGTCAGACACTGGCCTGTCAGCCGTGGGGAAGTCTGCTATGGGGTCCCCTCTCTGTGTGTGTTGGCCTGTGGTGTCTGTATGAGGCTCGCTTACCTCCATGCTCGATTTAGCTTGTGGCCTGAGCGGGGAGTCTCTCCTTGGTCTGGACTTGGCTGGGCTCCTTGTAGAAGGACTGGATGTCCCAGAGGAGGCCTCGCTGAGCGGTGTGGCGTCCGACGGTAAGCTACGGCCGTTGTGCTGTGCTCCGGACTTGTGCGACTGCTGCGAATCCCGAGCGCCGCCGCCGCCATTTTGTCGAGGGCCGCGCGAGGTTATAGCGAAGAATCCGTCCAGTTTCTGCGGTTGTTGTGGCTTCTTTCGGTTCCTCGCCATCCTCGTTCCGATCAGCGGGGAGTAGCCGACTGGGTAGTGGCGTGTGAGGCCTCGGATTGCGCCGGTGGACGCTGATGGCTGCGGATTATCTCCGGTGGACGAGCGGAGCTCCTAGGTTAAGCATCCATCTTGGAGTCCGGTCGCCACGCCCCCCCGCTGCTGACTTTTAATAAACATAAAAAAAGGCTGGAACTCCCCTTTAAGTATTCAACTCTGTGCATACATATATGAGACTGATTATCAAGAAAACTGGTTCAGTGCATTATATCAATATTTGACACTAGCAAAATCCAAACCTAAAGAACTGTATGAATTTATTGCTCTCCGCTAGCCTCCGCTCAAGTTATTACGTTTGAATTGGCTTAGGGGGATCATAGACATAATATGGGGATTGAGATCTCAAAATGACAGATGGCTATAAAAAGAGTTAGTAACTGATACCAGGAAATGGTAGTAATAGAAAAAGTAAGATAAAGTTTGAACTTTTTTTTTTTTTAAACAATAGATTTACCAAAAAAAAATGTACACAAAGTATATTAGTGCTAGCATTTAAATAACCTAGTCATAGTTATTCATATTGTTTCTTACAACAGAACTATTATTGGTTTAATTTATAGCAAACATTTTTACCCTATAGCTGTTCTCTTTTTGACTTTTATAACCTAATGAATTGGTTGCAAAGTGATGAAAAAGAACATGTAAAATAAATTAAGTCTAATTAAAAAGGGAACACTTAAAATCTGTTGACTTAGTGTCACTGTGTCAATATCCACAAATGTAAAGGCAAGTGAATCAAAGAAAAAGCAAACTTCATCTTTTGTGATACTATTCAAACAACAAGTATTTTTAGCATTGCATCTGACGCATTCTAGTAAGAAGCATTCATTTACAGATATCATGACTTCAAAAGCAGAAATGGCACCCAAACAACTGGAGCAATAACTTCCTTTGGTGTGTATTTAAATGTAGAAAATGGTGCCCACTGCAGTCTGCAGGAATGTGCCCCTGTTCTCAGCCTTAACCCAGTATGTTTTTTTAGACAGTAACTTCAATCTACATTAAAAAAAAAGCAACAACAATAATTACTACTACTACTTATTATAATATTAATTACACTTACAATGATAATAATAATAACTATTACAACAATAATAACAAATTTGGCAACATAACCTCACCACAAACACATTTTAACAATCTGACACACAGGGGGTGATTTATTAAAACTGGAGAGTGCAGCTGTGCATGGTAGCCAATAAGTTTCTAACTTCAGCTTGTTCAAATATGACGAAAAAAAACCTAGAAGCTGATTGGGTTCTATTTAGAGCTGCAACAGATTTTAAACTCTCCAGTTTTAGTAATTCAACCCCATAGTCTTTTTGCAGCAAGCTGTGTTAACAGATTAAAGAAAGTCTAACTCCAAAAACAAACATTTTATACTAGTCCTTAGCTTTAGTGACCGCATTTGTTTTCTTTTCTTTTCACGATTTGTTTCCTTAATTTCCACTTGGTAATCCTGTGTATAATACACTGTCTTTGGGTAGCTATGCTCACCTTCTGTATATATAGAAGTAGGGAGGACCCTCACCATGCCAACATCGAAAATATATATTTAAGGATCGACCAAGTCAAAAAATCTGCGAACTTTGTGGGCACACAATGAGAGAGAGGATCAGTAAAAAAGTATACATTTTATTACAACATATTTAAAAAACATATAAACAACATACAAACAACACCCTGTATGGACACAGTTACCAGTTACCCAATAATGCAGTTATAGAGGACTGGACCTACGGTACAAAGATTAATGCAATACTATATCAAGGTAAGAGAAGAATTTCTGATCCAGCAATGCCTCCAAAAACGTGCTTGTCGATGCGTTTCACTAAAATATTAGCTTCCTCAGGACATATACTGGGTAGGTGCTGATATATTTAAAAACAAGAGAGTACATGTATAAGTATTTAATGTAGTATATATCTATATAAGTACTCATACTTATATAGATATTATAGATATATACTACATTAAATACTTAAACATGATTTTAAATATACCAACACCTACCCAGTATCTGTCCTGAGGAAGCTAATATTTTAGTGAAACGCGTTGATGAGCAAGTTTTTGGAGGCATTACTGGATCAGAAATTCTTCTCTTACCTTGATAAAGTATTAAATTAATCTTTGTACCGTAGAAGCAGTCCTCTTTAACTGCATTATTGGGTAACTGGTAACTGTGTCCATACAGGGTGTTGTTTGTATGTTGTTTATATGTTTTTTAATTATGTTGTAATGAAATGTATACTTTTTTACTGATTCTCTCTCTCATTGTGTGCCCACAAAGTTTGCAAATTTTTTAGACATGTGCACACTGAAATATTTTGTTTCGGAATTTCGTTTTCGTCCGAAAAATAAATTTATTTAGTTACTCCCGAAATTCGTTTTTATTAATTTTGTTTTTCGTTAAAAAATGCATTCGTCCGAAAATCTGACCTAATTAAGGTAGAATCTGTCATTGAAGGCTTATGGTGTCTGTTGAATGTTCTAAGAAGATTCGACAGAGCAGCTAAACTGTACGACGCCGCAATCATACATTTCCGGTCTAATGTTCCGCCTACAAGCTATAGTAGAATTCTAATGTTGTATGACTAGTAATAATTATGTTCATTAACCACTTAAGCCCCGGACCATTTCGGGCCATTAGGACCAGGCCTGTTTTTGGGATTCGGCACTGCGCTGCTTTAACTGTAAATTGTGCGGACATGCAATGTTGTACCCAAATGAAATTTGCGTCCTTTTCTTCCCACAAATAGAGATTTCTTTTAATGGTATTTGATTGCCTCTGCGATTTTTATTTTTTGCGATATAAACAGAAAAAGACCGAAAATTTTGAAAAAAAATGATATTTTCTACTTTTTGTTATAAGAAAAATCGAATAAACTCAATTTTAGTCATACATTTAGGCCAAAATGTATTCAGCCACATGTCTTTAGTAAAAAAAATGTCAATAAGCGTATATTTATTGGTTTGCGCAAAAGTTATAGCGTTTACAAACTAGGGTACATTTTCTGAAATTTACACAGCTTTAAATTTATGACTGCCTATCTCATTTCTTGAGGTGCTAAAATGGCAGGGCAGTACAAAACCCCCCCAAATGACCCCATTTTGGAAAGTAGACACCCCAAGGAAATTGCTGAGAGGCATGTTGAGCCCATTGAATATTTTTTTTTTGTCCCAAGTGATTGAATAATGACAAAAAAAAAAAAAATTACAAAAAGTTGTCACTAAATGATATATTGCTCACACATGCCATGGTTATATGTGGAATTGCACCCCAAAATACATTCTGCTGCTTCTCCTGAGTACGGGGATACCACATGTGTGGGACTTTTTAGGAGCCTAGCCACGTACGGGACCCCGGAAACCAAGCACCGCCTTCAGGATTTCTAAGGGCGCAAATTTTTGATTTCACTCCTCACTACCTATCACAGTTTCGAAGGCCATAAAATGCCAAAATAGCACAAAACCCCCCCAAATGACCCCATTTTGGAAAGTAGACACCCCAAGCTATTTACTGAGAGGCATGTTCAGTCCATGGAATATTTTATATTTTGCCACAAGTTGCGGGAATATGACAAACTTTTTTTTTTTTTGCACAAAGTTGTCACTAAATGATATATTGCTCACACATGCCATGGGCATATGTGAAATTACACCCCAAAATACATTCTGCTGCTTCTCCTGAGTACGGGGATACCACATGTGTGGGACTTTTTGGGAGCCTAGCCGCGTACGGGACCCCAAAAACCAAGCACCGCCTTCAAGGTTTCTAAGGGCATAAATTTTTGATTTCACTCCTCACTACCTATCACAGTTTTGAAGGCCATAAAATGCCAAGATGGCACAAAACCCCCCCAAATGACCCCATTTTGGAAAGTAGACACCCCAAGCTATTTGCTGAGAGGCATGTTGACCCCATTGAATATTTTTTTTTTTGTCCCAAATGATTGAATAATGACAAAAAGAAAAAAATAAATGTACAAAAAGTTGTCACTAAATGATATATTGCTCACACATGCCATGGTTATATGTGGAATTGCACCCCAAAATACATTCTGCTGCTTTTCCTGAGTACGGGGATACCACATGTGTGGGACTTTTTGGGAGCCTAGCCGCGTACAGGGCCCCAAAAACCAAGCACTGCGAACGCTGCAGTTATGTGTGTTGTGTTTGGTAAGTGACAGTGATCGATCGATACTGCACTTGGGTGGGCTGGGCTGGGCTGGGCTGGGCGGAGGGGCTAAACGCAGGCGCTAGCAGGTATCTGGGCTGATCCCGCTAACACTGCGTTTTTGGGAACCCTAAACCGCTGGGGATGCTAGTATAGATCTGATCAGATCTGATCAGATACTATACCACTAAGGGGGGTTTATGCTTTGCGCGTGGGTGTTAGCGTTACTGTCACTAACCTAACACTGCCTGGGGCGACGCAGACCCTCTCTGGTGCTAAAACCTAATTGATCTCACCCGCCGGCCAATCAGGGGGGTTAAACCTTTATTGGGTTATATACGGCGGGTGCCCTGATGCTATAAAAAGCAAACTAATCAACCAGCGTCACCCGTAACCTTTATATGGTGATCACTGGTGAAAGGGTTAACTAGGGGCAATCAGGGGGTTAAAACCTTTATTAGGTTAAATATGGGGGTACCTGACACTATATAAAAACCTGACGGGTAACCTAAATAACTAAATAACTTACTGGCTAACCAGTGACACCAGTGACGCTTATACGGCGATCACTGGTGAAAGGGTTAACTCTAGGGGCAATCAGGGGGTTAAAATAATATATGGGGGTACCTGACACTAATAAAAACCTGCGGCGAACCTAAAAAAAAATAACTGCCTATCTAAAACACCAGCGACACGAATACAGCGATCGGAAAAACAATCGCTTAGTGACGCTGAAGTTAGGGGGTGAAAGGGTTACCTGGGGGGTGATCAAGGGGTTAAACCTTTATTAGGGGGGGTTAGGGGGCTACCCTGGACCTAAAGGGGCCTAATCCTAACTGCCCTGCAACTTTTTACAATCACAGATGACACTAAATGCAGTGATCAGTAAAATAAATGATCACTGCAATCAGTGACACTGTGATTGGGGGCTTTGGGGTGACCTGGGGGTGACTGGGGGGTGATTTGTGTGCCTATGTGTACCTACGTGTCAGTGGACTGTTGGTGCATTAACCTGCTTCTTCTCTGCTCGGCGCCGGGAACGAAAAGACCGCGGCGAGGGAGATGACATCACTTCCTCCAGCCTTGTTTACATCACATGGCGGAGGAAGCATTTTCATTGGCCGGGAGCGATCGCGAGGGGGGGCGGAATCGAGCGCCCCCCCCCTCATGCCTGATCGCTCCCGAACACTTAACGGCCGCTCACTGCAGTGAAGGGGGGTCCGGATGGACCCCCCAACTGCACAAAGGCGATCACGTAGATCTACGTGATTCTGCCTGTCCGTGCCATTCTGCCGACGTAAATCGGCGGTGGGCGGTCGTTAAGTGGTTAATTATTATTACTAGTCAACCAACAATAGAATTTTTATATAGCCTATGGGCAGAACATTTCACCATAAATGTCCGCTCGCTGCGATCGTATGTTTTTAGCTGCTTCGTCGAATCTTCATGTCTCTATAATGTCGAATCTTTTCTCTCTATGTAGAATAATCTTGGACTAAGAGTTAAGGTTAGGCACATTCGACTGCAGGTTCGATAGACACAGATTGTTATTGTCAGCGTCATGTCGAACCTCCTATCTATATCGAACTGTTGTCGCAATGAAAACAAAAATAAAGCATTTGTTTATGTCGGATCTTTCCGACTTCGGATTCTGCGCTTTCATTATCATTTGTTAAAATGATAACGAAAATACACAAAATTCGGAAGAAAATGCATTTGGACAAAAACTAATGCACATGTCTATAATTTTTTGACTTGGTCAATCTTTAAATGTATATTTAGAAGGAACCATGGTTGCCACTAGAGTGGTCTAAAAACATATCTGCCTTAGTTTATCTCCATTAGGCATGAGCTCGGGATCCGGATTAAACATAAGTTTGACCTAAACCTAGGACGTTCACAGTTCAAGAAAATGGAAAACCAATGTTGTTATTTACATCTATAGCAATCTATTGCTAATAAAGCACTTCCTGGCCTCTGAACTGTGATCAAGTGAATTGGAAGGGCAAATAACTGGGGTTTTCTTAGGCTCCAGTCGGGGTTCTCAGCAGCCTTTTGTCAATGTTTGCAAGATAGATAGTTGCTACTGCAGAAATATGCTACTTTTTGGAAGAGTAAAAATTTCCTATAGATTTTAGATATGTTGAGAGTAGGGATGAGCTTCGTGTTCGAGTCGAACATACGTTCGACTCGAACATTGGCTGTTCGATCGTTCGACGAAGATCGAACGATTTGGGCCGTTCGCGCCAAATTCGAGTGACGCGAACGGCCCACAATGCACTACGCCATCGCAGTGTCATCCAGGCGCTGTGATTGGCCAAGCATGCACTGTGACCCCGCATGCTTGGCCAATCACAGCGCCGGCAGCGAGGAGAGCAATGATTGGCCACAGGCAGGATGCCTGTGGCCAATTATTGCTGAGGGTGTTTAGTACACGCCCCACACTATAAAAGGCCGCCAGCACGGCGGCCTAGTGTAGTGTGTTCCGGAGCAGGGATAGAGTAGCATAGGCAGGGACAGTGACTGTTATTTCTTTCTTGCTTAACCTGGATTCCTTTAGTTTAGGGAAAGAGAAGGATAGGTAGGGAGAGTGTCAGTGTGTTTTGTGCTTCTGCTATAGTGTGCTTAAAAAAAACATTTATTCTAGGGACAGAAAACTCTAGGTAGGGACAGTGTCAGTTTCTTTCACTCTGCAAGTCCTTGTTTCCAGGGACCTGTAAGGACAGTGAGTTAATTGTCCTTGTGCTATATTGTGCTTAAAAAAAACATTTATTCTAGGGACAGAAAACTCTAGGTAGGGACAGTGTCAGTTTCTTTCACTCTGCAAGTCCTTGTTTCCAGGGACCTGTAAGGACAGTGAGTTAATTGTCCTTGTGCTATATTGTGATTAAAAAAAACATTTATTCTAGGGACAGAAAACTCTAGGTAGGGACAGTGTCAGTTTCTTTCACTCTGCAAGTCCTTGTTTCCAGGGACCTGTAAGGACAGTGAGTTAATTTTCCTTGTGCTATATTGTGATTAAAAAAAACATTTTTTCTAGGGACAGAAAACTGTAGGTAGGGAGAGTGTTTTTTTTCTTTCACTCTGCAAGTCCTTGTTTCCAGGGACCTGTAAGGACAGTGAGTTAATTGTCCTTGTGCTATATTGTGCTTAAAAAAAACATTTATTCTAGGGACAGAAAACTCTAGGTAGGGACAGTGTCAGTTTCTTTCACTATGCAAGTCCTTGTTTCCAGGGACCTGTAAGGACAGTGAGTTAATTTTCCTTGTGCTATATTGTGATTAAAAAAAACATTTATTCTAGGGACAGAAAACTCTAGGTAGGGACAGTGTCAGTTTCTTTCACTCTGCAAGTCCTTGTTTCCAGGGACCTGTAAGGACAGTGAGTTAATTTTCCTTGTGCTATATTGTGATTAAAAAAAACATTTATTCTAGGGACAGAAAACTCTAGGTAGGGACAGTGTCAGTTTCTTTCACTCTGCAAGTCCTTGTTTCCAGGGACCTGTAAGGACAGTGAGTTAATTTTCCTTGTGCTATATTGTGATTAAAAAAAACATTTATTCTAGGGACAGAAAACTCTAGGTAGGGACAGTGTCAGTTTCTTTCACTCTGCAAGTCCTTGTTTCCAGGGACCTGTAAGGACAGTGAGTTAATTTTCCTTGTGCTATATTGTGATTAAAAAAAACATTTTTTCTAGGGACAGAAAACTGTAGGTAGGGAGAGTGTTTTTTTTCTTTCACTCTGCAAGTCCTTGTTTCCAGGGACCTGTAAGGACAGTGAGTTAATTTTCCTTGTGCTATATTGTGATTAAAAAAAACATTTTTTCTAGGGACAGAAAACTGTAGGTAGGGAGAGTGTTTTTTTTCTTTCACTCTGCAAGTCCTTGTTTCCAGGGACCTGTAAGGACAGTGAGTTAATTGTCCTTGTGCTATATTGTGCTTAAAAAAAACATTTATTCTAGGGACAGAAAACTCTAGGTAGGGACAGTGTCAGTTTCTTTCACTCTGCAAGTCCTTGTTTCCAGGGACCTGTAAGGACAGTGAGTTAATTTTCCTTGTGCTATATTGTGATTAAAAAAAACATTTATTCTAGGGACAGAAAACTCTAGGTAGGGACAGTGTCAGTTTCTTTCACTCTGCAAGTCCTTGTTTCCAGGGACCTGTAAGGACAGTGAGTTAATTTTCCTTGTGCTATATTGTGATTAAAAAAAACATTTATTCTAGGGACAGAAAACTCTAGGTAGGGACAGTGTCAGTTTCTTTCACTCTGCAAGTCCTTGTTTCCAGGGACCTGTAAGGACAGTGAGTTAATTTTCCTTGTGCTATATTGTGATTAAAAAAAACATTTTTTCTAGGGACAGAAAACTGTAGGTAGGGAGAGTGTTTTTTTTCTTTCACTCTGCAAGTCCTTGTTTCCAGGGACCTGTAAGGACAGTGAGTTAATTTTCCTTGTGCTATATTGTGATTAAAAAAAACATTTTTTCTAGGGACAGAAAACTGTAGGTAGGGAGAGTGTTTTTTTTCTTTCACTCTGCAAGTCCTTGTTTCCAGGGACCTGTAAGGACAGTGAGTTAATTGTCCTTGTGCTATATTGTGCTTAAAAAAAACATTTATTCTAGGGACAGAAAACTCTAGGTAGGGACAGTGTCAGTTTCTTTCACTCTGCAAGTCCTTGTTTCCAGGGACCTGTAAGGACAGTGAGTTAATTTTCCTTGTGCTATATTGTGATTAAAAAAAACATTTATTCTAGGGACAGAAAACTCTAGGTAGGGACAGTGTCAGTTTCTTTCACTCTGCAAGTCCTTGTTTCCAGGGACCTGTAAGGACAGTGAGTTAATTTTCCTTGTGCTATATTGTGATTAAAAAAAACATTTTTTCTAGGGACAGAAAACTGTAGGTAGGGAGAGTGTTTTTTTTCTTTCACTCTGCAAGTCCTTGTTTCCAGGGACCTGTAAGGACAGTGAGTTAATTTTCCTTGTGCTATATTGTGCTTAAAAAAAACATTTTTTCTAGGGACAGAAAACTGTAGGTAGGGAGAGTGTTTTTTTTCTTTCACTCTGCAAGTCCTTGTTTCCAGGGACCTGTAAGGACAGTGAGTTAATTGTCCTTGTGCTATATTGTGCTTAAAAAAAACATTTATTCTAGGGACAGAAAACTCTAGGTAGGGACAGTGTCAGTTTCTTTCACTCTGCAAGTCCTTGTTTCCAGGGACCTGTAAGGACAGTGAGTTAATTGTCCTTGTGCTATATTGTGCTTAAAAAAAACATTTATTCTAGGGACAGAAAACTCTAGGTAGGGACAGTGTCAGTTTCTTTCACTCTGCAAGTCCTTGTTTCCAGGGACCTGTAAGGACAGTGAGTTAATTTTCCTTGTGCTATATTGTGATTAAAAAAAACATTTTTTCTAGGGACAGAAAACTGTAGGTAGGGAGAGTGTTTTTTTTCTTTCACTCTGCAAGTCCTTGTTTCCAGGGACCTGTAAGGACAGTGAGTTAATTTTCCTTGTGCTATATTGTGCTTAAAAAAAACATTTTTTCTAGGGACAGAAAACTGTAGGTAGGGAGAGTGTTTTTTTTCTTTCACTCTGCAAGTCCTTGTTTCCAGGGACCTGTAAGGACAGTGAGTTAATTGTCCTTGTGCTATATTGTGCTTAAAAAAAAACATTTATTCTAGGGACAGAAAACTCTAGGTAGGGACAGTGTCAGTTTCTTTCACTCTGCAAGTCCTTGTTTCCAGGGACCTGGAGAGACATTGAGTGAATTGTCCTTGTGCTATATTGTGATTAAAAAAAACATTTATTCTAGGGACAGAAAACTCTAGGTAAGGACAGTGTCAGTTTCTTTCACTGTGAAAGTCCTTGTTTCAAGGGACAGAGAAGGACACCTGAAGGTAGCCCTTATTGCTTTTTTCCCATCTCCCTGCAGGCCATCTATTAGAATGTCTGGAAGGCAAACAAGGAGAGGCAGACAGTCAGGAGGCAATAAAAGAGGGCAAGCAGGCTCTGTGTCTGGGGGCAACAGTGCTGGTCGTGGACGCGGTGCATTGTCATCAGCACATGGCCATGGGACACGCTTGTCCTTCTTTTCGGCAGCTGGACATGTTGAGCCACATCATGCCGAAGACTTGGTAGAGTGGATGACCAAGCCCTCCTCCTCCTCCTCATCCTCTCTCACCCAGGCTCAGGGTACTGGAAAAGCAGCTGCCAAAGCGTCGTCTTCCCTGGTATCAATGTCAGACAAATCATCAGTCACTCCTTCCCTAGACCCACCATGTCCTCCTCCTGAGGAGTCCCCCGAACTGTTTCAGCACAGTGTTGGGTACATGCTCCAGGAGGATGCCCAGCGTTTCGAAGGGTCTGATGATGAAACCCAGCTAGAGGAAGGCAGTAGCGTGAGAGCAGACAGAGGGGATGCTCAAGAAGGACACCAATCTGGCAGTCATGTTCCAGCAGCTGCAGCATACTGCCAGATTGGCTCCAGTGATGAGGAGGGAGGGGATGATGAGGTCAATGACTCCACGTGGGTGCCTAATAGGAGAGAGGAGGAGGAGGAGGATGAGGAGGAGGCACATCTCCAACGAGGCAGGATGCCCTTTGGTGGCCAGCGTAAGGGCAGTACACCGACGGAATCACACCGCAGAGCTCCGCCTGTGCAGGGCGCTGCCTCTGCCCGTCATTCAAAAAGTTCTTTGGTGTGGGCCTTTTTTGAGGCTAGTGCATCAGATCGCACAGCTGCTGTTTGCAACATATGTCTCAAGCGTATATCGCGTGGCCAAAACATCAGCCGCTTGGGTACCACATGCCTGACCAGACATATGTTGACCTGCCATGCAGCTCGTTGGCAAGCCTACCTCAAAGACCCACACCAAAGAACAAAGCGGACCTCTCCTTGCACCGCATCAGCTGGGATCTCCAACCCCACTATAACTTCAGTCCTCTCTGAAACATGCACTGAGAGGAATGAAGGTGTAGAATTAGGTGTGTCACAGCCAAGTACTTGCGCCCACTCTGCTAGCAGTACACCGACGTCCGATTCTAGCAGGCAAATTTCCCTGCCCCAGCTGCTGGACCGTCGAAAGAAGTTCACTCCCAGCCATCCACATGCCCAGCGGTTGAATGCTAGCTTGGCTAAATTGCTAGCGCTTCAACTGCTGCCTTTTCAGTTGGTAGACTCGGCCCCCTTCCGTGAGTTTGTGCAATGTGCGGTTCCTCAGTGGCAGGTTCCCAAACGCCACTTTTTCTCACGGAAGGCTATTCCGGCTCTCTACCGGCATGTGGAAGGCAATGTCTTGGCCTCGCTGGACAGGGCGGTCAGCGGTAAGGTGCATATTACCGCTGACTCATGGTCCAGCAGGCATGGACAGGGACGTTACCTTTCTTTCACGGCCCATTGGGTCACTCTTTTGGCAGCTGGGAAGGATTCAGGACAAGGTGCAGTAGTGTTGGAGGTTGTCCCACCGCCACGCCTCCAAAATGCTACTACTGGTTGTGACACACCTCTCTCCTCCACCCCCTCCTCTTCTTCTTCCTCCATGGCCTCTTCCTGTGGTTTGTCCTATGAACCAGCGGTGCTCCGTAGCCGTTCACGGGGCTACGCAAGTACGCAGGCAAAAAGATGCCATGCCGTGCTTGCGCTGGTGTGTTTGGGGGACAGAAGCCACACTGGGGCAGAGGTCCTGTCTGCTCTGCAGGGCCAGGCCGAGAGGTGGTTGACGCCACGCCAGCTTAAGCCAGGAATGGTGGTTTGCGACAATGGCACCAACCTCCTCTCCGCCCTCCGACAGGGACAACTGACCCATGTGCCCTGTGTGGCTCACGTCCTTAACCTGGTGGTGCAGCGCTT
This sequence comes from Rana muscosa, assembly GCA_029206835.1. Taxonomy (NCBI): domain Eukaryota; kingdom Metazoa; phylum Chordata; class Amphibia; order Anura; family Ranidae; genus Rana; species Rana muscosa. The sequence goes on from CM055120.1 coordinate 174,364,170, forward strand.
CTTGGGCAGGTACCCGGGCTTACAGGATGTCCTGAGGCAGGCCAGGAAAGTCTGTGTGCATTTCCGCAGATCTTATAATGCCAGTGCTCGCCTGGCTGAGCTGCAAAAGGAGTTGAACCTGCCCAAGAACCGCCTTATATGTGACATGCCCACCAGGTGGAACTCAACGTTGGCCATGCTGCAGCGGCTGCACACGCAGCAGAGGGCCATCAATGAGTACCTGTGCGACTACGGCACCAGGACAGGGTCAGGGGAGCTTGGTTTTTTTTCTCCACGCCAGTGGGGCATGATCAGGGATGCATGCACTGTCCTGGCACCATTTGAGGAGGCCACGAGGATGGTGAGCAGTGACAGTGCATGCATCAGTGACACTGTACCTCTTGTCCACCTGTTGGAGCACACGCTGCGTGGAATAATGGACAGGGCACTTGAGGCAGAACAGAGGCAGGAAGAGGAGGACTTCCTTGCCTCTCAAGGCCCCCTTTACCCAGACAGTGTTCCTTCTGTCCCACCCATCGCACAGGAAGAGGAGGAGGAGGAGGAGGAGGAGGAGGAGGAGGAGGAGGATTGTGTCAGCATGGAGGTGGAGGCTGGCACTCAGCATCATCAGCAGCAGTCTTTTAGGGATGATTTACAGTCCCAAGAAACCAGTGGACTTGTACGTGGCTGGGAGGAGGTGGCTGCGGATCATGTCGTCCTTAGTGACCCAGAGGACTCCGGAGCGAATGCCTCAGCAAACCTACGCTGCATGGCCTCCCTGATCCTGCAAAGTCTGCGGAAGGATCCTCGTATTCTTCGGATCAAGGAGAGGGACCATTACTGGCTGGCCACTCTCCTTGATCCACGGTACAAGGGTAAGGTTGCGGACCTTATGTTACCGTCGCAGAGGGAGCAGAGGATGAGACAACTCCGGGAGGCCTTGCAGAAAGGTCTGTGCAACGCGTTCCCAGAGACTGGGAGGTTGCAAACTCCTGGTCCTGGACAACGAGTTGCTGAGGCTTCGGCCAGTCAAAGAAGGAGCGGTGGGGAAGGTGGCCGTCTGACCGATGCGTTCAGACAATTCTTTAGTCCGCAGCCCCAAAGTATGATCGGTTCCAGCAACCATCGCCAGCGTCTGATAAACATGGTGCAGGAATATCTAGGGGCAAGGTCAGACTTGGACACCTTCCCCACCGAAAATCCTCTGGCTTACTGGGTCTTGAGGATGGATCACTGGCCAGAGCTTGCACAGTATGCAATTGAGCTACTGGCCTGTCCTGCATCCAGCGTTCTTTCGGAACGCACATTCAGTGCTGCTGGAGGATTTGTCACGGATCACAGGGTGCGCCTGTCCACCGACTCGGTTGATCGACTGACTTTCATCAAGATGAACCAGTCTTGGATCACCACCAGCTACCACACACCTGATGCTGATATAACAGACTAATTGATTTTAAAATGTCACATCCCTTCAAGACTGATGCTGATGCTGAGTGCCTGTGCTGTTATGTTGACTGGCTATCCTCCTCCTCCGAGTCCTCAATGATACGATTGATGATGATAGCTTGGAAGATCATTTTTGTTTATGGGTGCCGCCACCAGTGCCTAACGCCCAATTTTTCAGCCCCTGTTTAACAGGGGCGTGTAATTACAATTTTTGAAGCAATACTTTGCAACAGGGCTCATTGCTGTGCTCCAAGTACAGTATCTGTGAGGAGTTGCAGTGTTGTGCCACCAGTGCCTAAGGCCCAATTTTTCAGCCCCTGTTCAACAGGGGCATGTAATTACAATTCTTGATCTAATAATTCACAGCAGGGCCCATTGCTGCACCCACCAAGAGTAACTGTCAGGGCTTACAGTGTTGTGGCACCAGCACCACCATCAAAGGCCCAATTTTTACTACCACTGTTCAACAATTATATGTAATTAAAATTCCTGATATAATAGTTGACAGCAGGGCGTTCCAGCACCAACCAAGAGTAACTGTGAGTGCTTACAGTGTTGTGCCAACACCAACAACTAAGGGGCCTATTTCTGCAGAGTATATACGGCAGGTCCCTACTTTCAAACATCCAACTTACAAACGACTCCTACTTGCAAACGCAAGAAGACAACAGGAAGTGAGAGGAAATCTACCACTAGGAAGGAAAATTCTCTCCTGTAAGAATAAATATGGGAGAAAGGTGTCTCCTCTGTACTGATGCTTTATCAGCAATCCTTGTTTCAAGAAAAACACCACATTTCAAAAACAGTTGTCATTAGGACGGAAAGTGAGGTGAAATGTTCTGAACAGGGGCACAGACAGCAAAACAAATGTTACAGGGGTGATAACCCTTACCTATGTTTTCCAAAAAGTTTAAAAATAGATTTTTGGTCTGGAGCTACACTTCAACAATGTACCTGTTCAAAATTACAAACAGATTCTACATAAGAACAAACCTACAGTCCCTGTCTTGTATGCACCGCCTGTATACGGCTGTTCAGAGTATATAGGGCCTTTTTTATTTTATGTGCGGGGTTCCCCTTAATATCCATACAAGACCCAAAGGGGCTGGTAATGGGCTGGGGTAGGGGGGGGGTCATGGGGTAGCTATGCCATTTTTCTTAAAGATTTTCATCCATATTACCGGGACCAGACATTACATTAAAGCCGCAAGCAGTTTTAAATGGCTTTTTTTTCCTTTAGAAGTGTCATTTTGTGCAGGGACAGTTCTAAACACGGGAAACACGTGGCACTTCACAGGCATACTTTAGACACCCCCCAGGTACGATATTTAAAGGAATATTTGACTTTTTTTTTTTCACTTTATGCATCATTAAAATGACTGCTCCCGAAAAACGACCGTTTTTAAAACTTCTTTTTGCATTGATACATGTCCCCTGGTGCAGAACCCGGGTTCCCAAACCCTTTTTAGGACAATAACATGCATAATAGTTGTTATAATTAGCACTTTAGAATTCGAACGTTCGCATCCATTGTATTTAATAGGGTTCTAATGTTCGTTCGAACTTTCGGTCCGTTCGCGGGTTCTGGTGCGAACCGAACCCGGGGGTGTTCGGCTCATCACTAGTTGAGAGTTATAGTGTTCTATAACACCACATACAGGTAAAAGGCATCTCATAAAGATGTAATTTAAAGGAATGGTACTTTCCATGTCACCCTCAAAGTCACATTAAATTCAGCACCATCTCCCTGCTGTACCATATCTTTTAATATGGTTATTGGCAGTTGTACATGTCCCACATGGCAGCTCCCATCTTCCCATGTGATTTGTTTGACAATCCTTTGCCCTTTAGACATAAAAATAGCTAAAAGTGATTTTCATGATTTGCCCCCTATAGTCGCCCAATAGAGTTCGAATTTAGGTTCACAGTTTAAGACTTTACAATAATTTTGGTGAACAGCCTACAAACTGATTTACTCATTCCTAATCTCTATTGCATGGGGGATGGCAAGATTAGTAGTTTTCAGAAGGCACATAAAGAGTTTTATGCTTCCGGTTCAGCTCACAGCAAGTGTCAAGGACATTTCTGGATTAACAGGTATTTTCTGTATTTGCTGCAAATGTTTTTAGCCTGAAAAATGAAAATGAATCCAAGCACTGGTAAGCGGCACTATTTTATTATATGGACCCTGCCTTGACCTGGAGTGCCCCAGTGCAATTTTAGTGTTTGCAGCTAGCCTGTAGCCAGCAGCCTGAGCTCTGTTTGTACACAATATCTGGGTTTGTTGGGGTTTTCCTAAGCCCATAGCATTGTTTGTTCTTCCTATATGTTCTGCAAATGAAGTTGCTCCAGTGCTTAGTCAACGAACAGAAACTCTGCTGACTTCCAACATCCAAACATGTGTAAGAAAAAATGCTTTTTTATTTTATTTTCCTTGCACATGATTGGATATTCTTTGCAAAGTGAAGCTTTATCCAATTTACTAAGCTCTGGAGCAATTGCACTTTTCAAAGTGCACAGTCTATTTGCCTTTAGTAAATCAACCCCAATGTATTTGGTTATGAATATTTACTTCACTATGGTCAAAAATTGAAGGGTTTATGCCAGTGATGTCCTTATGCCAGTCCTTGTCTCCCAGGCCATTTGACTGGAGAGAGTGTACCTGTGAGAGATTTAATATTTGTTTCCCAGGCTCTTTGCCAGGGGGAGAAGCTTAAGCTGAAGAAGAGTTCTGTAGAGATAGTTAGCCATCTGGGCATAAAGGCTTACAACTACACTTTTTTTATGCCTTTCATACATAAAGCTGACCACAAGTCCTTCTTAGGTTGAAATGCATCGATTTCTGCTACAAGTTTGTCTAAAATGTCCTCACCATCTTTGTAGATATCTTGTATAAATATCTTTTTATTTTAATATATTTAAAGTATGTATTTAAATGTATTTAGACTACATATTTCTCAGACTTTTTTCTAAAAAGCACTGAGCTTCCCCTTATGTGATATCTTCCAAAGACTAGTACATTTAATGAAAGGCATAGCCTTTGCATTCAAGGTGTTTGTTTTTCTGAGCCTTCCTCTTGATCGAATGTGACACAGACACAATTTTGCTGAACAGATTTGCTTTAATTATACAGCGTCTTAGGATGTTAAAATAAAAATTTGATTGACTCACTCTAAAAAGTAAATGCCATAAGTTAAACATAGAGTACAACAGACACCTGCCACAGGATAGCACAGATGCAGATTGCCAATCATAGCAGCAATTGTGCATTCACAACAAATCATAGACATTATTAGGTCAATGGGAAGGTTATGAATGTGAATGAATTCTGAATCCTTTGTAGTTTTGCTATGGCTTTTGATCATGTGACTTATGTAGCTAATAACTACACTAATGACTGTATGTAAGCTGAGTCCTAACAAATGAATCCTAAAAGTCTAGAAAAAAATATTAAATATGGAGCACATTAGTTGACTAGCTTTATTCAAACACGGTAATTTTCCAAACCTCAGAAGTATTTTTTTTCCATCAATAAAAGAAAACACTTAACAGAAGAAGGATACTGAAAATTATATACAATTTGCAGCTACCATTCATAAATTACATTTCAGTCAAAAATCCTTCAATGGCCTTTAACAATTCACAGGATAATTTTTCTGCATCCAGAGGGTATTTTAGTGTGCTTTAAAGGGATTAGAAGGAGGTTTAAGGAAGGGAAATGGGATTAGCAGTTATGAGACAGCTTTAGGAAAAATAACAAGAAAAAACTTTAGACACATCAAAGTGACCTGTCACAGTGCATCCATACAATATATTCAGTGCCTTCTGTTTTCACCTAAGGATTCTCCCCTTTTATAGTCTGTTTCACTGCTAAATAGGCTTGGAGCCTCATAAAGGAGTTTTCAGTAATTTTTATTGAGTTTAAAAGGGGGGTACAGTAATGTTACATGTAAGGTATAACAAAGAGACAGTACATGCATATGGATCCCTGTACAAGAACATGCAGAGGGTGAATGATAAGTAAAATAAGGAATAAACAAAGGTATAAAGGAACAGATGAATAAGCATGCATTGGAGGTACATCAGTTTCGCAAATGAGACTCAGAAAGGAGTTTTATACTGTATGCACTTTTTCCATTAAATTTAAATCAAAAACATGTTAAGAGGGGTAAAATAAATATTTTTTTATAAAGAACATACTCTTATTACTAGGGTTGTCCCGATACCGATACTAGTATCGGTACCGATACCGAGCATTTGCGCGAGTACTTGTACTCGCGCAAATGCTCCCGATGCCTTAGCCGATACCTGAGATGGGAGAGAGGCGGTGTGCAGCAGGCGGAGTCAGCGGGCAGAGCAGAGGGTGGAGTCAGCGGGCAGAGCGGAGAGCGAGTCCTCACGCAGGTAAGCTGTCAGGGGTGCAGAGTGCAGGGCGCAGCCGCATCATCCATCGGGATCAGCGACCGGAGCCGTCACATTCGGTAACGGAAGTGACGCCCCGTGTTGCCGCCAGTGCTTGAAAATCCCGACGCCCATCTTGGTACACCCTGCACTCGGCCACAGTATGCCAGCAGCGGACATCTTGTTACACCCAGCCCATATAGTTCGGGCTGGGTGTAACAAGATGGCCACTGCTGCTTTTATGTGGCTGAGTGCAAGGAGTACCAAGATAGGCGTCGCAGGCAGCCTTCCCTAATGGCATTTCAGTGCCTGCCATCAGTGCCCATAAATGTCACCTATCAGTGCCCAATGCCCATAAGTGCCATATTCAGTGCCTGCCACCTGTTAGTGCCATCAGTCAGTGCCTGCCAGCCGTCAGTGCCACCCGTCAGTTCCGTGCCAGCCAGCCGTCAGTTCCGTGCCAGCCAGCCGTCAGTTCCGTGCCAGCCAGCCGTCAGTTCCGTGCCAGCCAGCCGTCAGTTCCGTGCCAGCCAGCCGTCAGTTCCGTGCCAGCCAGCCGTCAGTTCCGTGCCAGCCAGCCGTCAGTTCCGTGCCAGCCAGCCGTCAGTTCCGTGCCAGCCAGCCGTCAGTTCCGTGCCAGCCAGCCGTCGGCGAGTGCCAGCCAGCCGTCGGCGAGTGCCAGCCAGCCGTCGGCGAGTGCCAGCCAGCCGTCGGCGAGTGCCAGCCAGCCGTCGGTGAGTGCCAGCCAGCCAGCCATCGGTGAGTGCCAGCCAGCCGTCGGCAAGTGCCAGCCAGCCGTCGGCGAGTGCCAGCCAGCCAGCCGTCAGTGAGTGCCAGCCGTCAGTGAGTGCCAGCCGTCAGTGAGTGCCAGCCGTCAGTGAGTGCCAGCCGTCAGTGAGTGCCAGCCGTCAGTGAGTGCCAGCCGTCAGTGAGTGCCAGCCGTCAGTGAGTGCCAGCCGTCAGTGAGTGCCAGCCGTCAGTGAGTGCCAGCCGTCAGTGAGTGCCAGCCGTCAGTGAGTGCCAGCCGTCAGTGAGTGCCTGCCGTCAGTGAGTGCCTGCCGTCAGTGAGTGCCTGCCGTCAGTGAGTGCCTGCCGTCAGTGCTGCATATCAGTGCCACCTAATCTGTATTGTGCTTTGAGAAACTGTCACATGACATTAAAAAAAAGTATCGGTAATCGGTATCGGCGAGTACTTGAAAAAAAAGTATCGGTACTTGTACTCGGTCTTAAAAAAGTGGTATCGGGACAACCTTACTTATTACTATTATTTGTATCTCAATTAGAAAAAAATGTGAATACATAGCTAAACAAATATAAAAATAAAGAAATAATAAAACTACATAAAATATATAAACTAACAAAACATTTTGTCCAGCAAAATCTATTGTCTTTGCATTATGAGGCGTTACATAAAAAAATATCTTACGACGCTTGACTCCTAAAAACTGATCTATGGCTTATATCTAGCACTTTGTTTGGCACATAAGGTTTTGACACTGCAAATCTGGCTCTGGTAGTGTTAAACACAGAAAGGTAAAAAACAAAAAGCACTGCCCTGACTAGCAAACCTTAATCCAACCTGTAAGCTGACCCTACCACCTAATACTCCTTACACTTTACCCCCTAACTATTAACCCTAAACTTAAAATATTTTCTAACACTAACCAATAAACTGCTAGATTATGTTGTCAATTCACTGCCATGTGTTATAGTGCCAAACACAGCCATTTGAGTTCTTTATGTGACTAGCCAAACAGCAGACCTTCCGTACTCTTCCTGCTACTATAGATAGCAGGGAGATCCTTCCATACTGGTCATATTCAGAGAGATACCTGCCCATCTACAACCATTTTTAATTGTACTGTGACACATATTCCCACCACAGTGGATTAAACCCGCCGTGGAATACAGCAAATACAGAGCCACTGAAAGATAATAGAGACACTCGCTTGGCACGCAGGCCAACTGTACAGAATGATAAACTTCCAAGTGTCTGGACAATTTTAAAAAAGTGAGAGGAGAGCAATATAGTATCTCGGGGCCCTTGCAGGGATCCATCATAAGATATGTTTTAATATTTAAATCACAAAAGGGCTGAATTATAAAAATAAAGAGATAAAACTCAGGACTCCCAACCAAAGCAATTAACCAGTTGCACAATGCTCGTTACCAAAGTTGACCTTTTAAGGCACTGGTCTAATGCAAGTGATGACAAGGGAATAGCATGATGATATCATCAAAAATCATCCTTCCTGATATGAATCGAAAGCCTCCACACACATACTTGTCTGTCATCTGAACCTTTATAAGCAGCAGCCTAAGACATGCCTAAAAGTAACTTTATTAGTTCCATTATTGCTTGGTGCCCTTTGCACTGAAAATCCCAAAACGTTAAAAATCAGGCCCTGAAAATATCTAAATATTTTAGAATCTGTCTATAAAACACAGAGATAAAGCTCTGTTTAGACTGTAAATTTCTATGACTTGAAAGTAAAAGCCTTTGGTGAAACGTTCTTATTGAACTTTGACTTCTTCTATATGCCATGATAACAAATGTCTTGCTTTACAACCTCTCTCTCTTTTTGCATTGCTGTCCTCATTGCTGTGTCAGGAAGGACAACGTAGGTTCCTGCTGGGAAGTGTTTGATATGCTGGACTAACCACGGGAGTTTCAGAGAAGCAGAATGTATTTCTTTATCTCCTGCCAAAGCTTTTGTACAGTAAATTCAGGACAGTATCAAGTGAGAGGCACAAAGGAAAATATATTGCTTCAGGCTAAGGGGAATATTATTTGTTTTATGCCAGTAGCTTTGTGAACTATTCCTAAACAGGCAACAAAAGTTTTTTCAAGTTCTAATCTTATCTATCCTATGGCTCTTGGCTATGAAACAAACAAAATCAGGTGGAATGGCCTACTTTCTCTTACATGCCTATTGGGATATTTAATATACAAATATCAAAAGAAATATGCAAAATACAACTCACATCTCATGAAAAACTGTATATTGTAGAAGAACAATAGTAGTCACAGTGGATGCATCCCCATCAAGCTTCTAGTGATCCTTGCCATGAGGCATGAACAAGTGTGGGTGTAAAGCTAAATGCACACATGCATGCCTGTACTGGCCAACAGTGTATAGAGCAGGTACCACTAGCAACAGCCTATTCAGAAAAGTAAGTAACTAGGAAAAGCCAACTGTTTGGCTTTTGCTCTGGGCTTCGTAGGTGGTTGTTTGCTCAATCCAGCTAAAATCAACTACATCAGGTGACCATCAACTAATATCTGTAAGCAGCATAAATGATAACTGAACTCAAGAACCAAAATGCAATTCATTGCAGCTAACCAGTCCTTAGATGTAGTTGCTGTGATTGTTTTCATTTAAAAAAATAATAATCAAACTTGGCAAGTACAGGAAATACCTTATGATGGCAAATATACAATGTCCTTGACACTTCCTATGAGCTAAACATACAGCAAGAACAATGTTATCTTTCTCTTGTGACCTACTATTATACTAGTTATCATCATCACTATCATCATTTCCTATATAATGGAGATGAACAAAGGCAGACATGTTTGAGGTGAAGCCTCGGTGGCAACTATGGCTCCCTCCATAGTTACAGTGAAGATAGCCTTCCGAGGACAAGAAGTGTGATTTTTGCAGGATTACCGGGTGAAAACAAAGACAAAAAAACCTAGAAAAAAATAAAACAAATGCAGTTTTGACACCTAAGGGCCAGTAAGCTGCAATATATTATATTTTTGCTTTTGGAATTAGATATGCTTTCAACCTCTACATGCAGAGAAACAACAAGAAAAGCTTAAAGCAGATCAATACTCACCTTAAATCCAAATTGATCGACGGTCGCTGTCATTGGTAATGTCATTACCAATGGTGTGTTAATTTCACCAATTTGGCAGCACAGTGGTGTAGTGCAAAGCAGTTTTGCCTAGCAGTAAGGGGGTCTCTGGTTCAAATCCCAACCATGTCACCACCTGCCTGAAGTTTGCATGTTCTCCCTGTGCTTGCGTGGGTTTCCTCCATGTAATCCAGTTTCCTCCCACACTCCAAAGACATGCTGGTAGGTTAACTGGATCCTGTCCTGCCCTAGTGTGTGTATGTATGAATGTGAGGTAGGAACCTTCGATTGTAAGCTCCTTGAGGGCAGGGACTGATGTGAATGTATATGTAAAGTGCTACATAAATTGATGGCGCTATATAAGTACCTGAAATAAATAATAATAGTTAGTGAATTCTAAGGTGTATTACAACAATGGGGCCTGTAGAAGAAATCTACTAAGGGATAAAAAATCAACAGAAAAGTAATGCCAAAAGTCATAGTTTCCTGTCATGTTTTGACCTACACTAGATCTGATGTGACCAATCATATGTATTTACTAGACCATTTTCATAACCGTCACCCATTTTATGAAATTGACACATATCAAAATAAGTAGACGTCAACTTTTTATTTGTAAATTGAGCGATCTTATGACATATAATTTGGTTTAACTGCATATTATAAAATGCATAAAACTATTGTGTCTTATAACCTACCAATAGGTGTAGGACACAAAGGTACTAGGAACCACCCCTCCCCCCTCACCACCACCACTCCACTTTGGTGATTGAATTTAAAAAGAAACAATAAATCACATATACCCTAAGCCCCAGAAAAGACAATTATTTAAACTTCAATGAAACTTTTGGGGGGGGGGGATTATGAAATGCATTTGAGGTAGTAATAGCAATGTATTTTTTCCTGAGAATTTTTGTTCATTGTACAATAAAGTTACAAAATTCCTATGAACTAGCAATGTTGTGACATGCATTGTGGTTCTACAGCTGATGGCTGATTAAGGACCGCTGCCTGTACATATACGTCGGCAGAGCGGTACGGACACAAAAGTGTCCGATGTGTCCGCCATAATGTCGCAGTCATGATAAAAATTGCTGATCGCCGCCATTACTAGTAAAAAAAAAAAATATTAATAAAAATGCCATAAAACAGTCCCCTATTTTGTAGAAGCTATAACTTTTGCGCAAACCAATCAATAAACGCTTATTGCAATTTTTTTTACCAAAAATATGTAGAAGAATACGTATCGGCCTAAACTGTGGAAAAGAAATGTTTTTTTTATATATTTTTGGGGGATATTTATTATAGCAAAAAGTAAAAAATATTGATTTTTTTTCAAAATTGTCGCTCTATTTTTGTTTATAGCGCAAAAAATAAAAACCGCAGAGGTGATCAAATACCATCAAAAGAAAGCTCTATTTATGGGAAAATAAGGACCCAAATTTAGTTTGGGTACAACATTGCATGACCGCGCAATTACCAGTTAAAGCAGCGCAGTGCGAAATTGTAAAAATACCTCTGGTCCTTGAGCTGACAAATGGTTTGGGGCTAAAGTGGTAAATATTTTCTGTTATTCTTTTTATAGCACTGTTTAACGGGCAGCTCTCTTCTGTTTGAGAGGGTTGGGGACACCTTGTATGGAAAGGTCTGGTGCTATTGCCTGTTGGCTAACCAGTGTTGGACTGACCTGGACTCTTCATGAAAGTCAATGCAATAAAGTGATAGCCTCCTGTTTGAGTTCAGTTTTAGTGAGTTCCATTGAAAACAACAAAACACACAGCAGTCCAGAAAGGGCAACCACACATATGCACAGTCCCTTCCAGATGCAGCAATATGATATACTGCCAATAGCACTGTCTCCCAACCCTTGTGTTTAGCAACACATTTTCCAGCTCTTTTAACATAATTGCTAAAGCTGTGCTTCCTACATGGTAGTCTTGGAAAACAGGCACTATCTGCCACTGGCAACTGGAGTTAAAAAAAAGACCAATATGCATTAGGACAGCATAGTGGTTAAATGGTTAGCACTACCGCCTAGCAGCACTAGGGTTGATGGTCGAATCTCAACTATGACACTACATGCATGAGTTTAAATGTGCCCCCCATGCCTGTTTGGGCTTCCTTCCACACGCCAAATACATGCTGGTATAAGTTAATTGATTCCTGTCTAAATTGACCATAGTATATGCATGAATGTGAGTTAGGGACCTTTGATTGTAAGTTCCTTGAGGGCAGGGACTGATGTGAATGTACAATATATATATATATATATATATATATATATATATATATATATATATATATATATATGTGTAAAATGTTGTGTAAATTGATGGCTCTATGTAAATAATGCATTTCTATAATGTTTAAAGCTGAACTCCAGCTTTACCTTCAAGTTTGCATGGGTGTATAGGTTTATTGTTTGCACTGAACTAGCTTACTTTGCCTTTAGTGCACACGGTGAGTTTACAGTGTACATTAGAAGCTGCAGCAACACATTTCTAGGCTGGAGGACTTCCAGCATCATCTAGCTTTTTCCTCCCCACCCTACTGTCTCTTGCCTGCTCTCATTCATTCAATTTCAATTCCTTTATTCATGGAGGCTCGGGATCACATGCACACGTTACCTAGGGGACTCTGCATGCAAATACAGCTTGTCTAGAATGCCCACTGCTCTAGACTAACCATTACCCATCAAAGTAGTTTTACATTTGCAGGAGCCAGCCCACTAATTGCATCAGGACTGAGGAGTCCGCTGTGCTGTAAAGCATTCTGCTGGTCCCTCCCACCATAAAGAAGCACAGTGACCTAGTGATGAAATCACTGGGTCTAAAATAAGGTATGTAATGAAGGTTTTTATTAAAGAAGTTTCATTAACATGTTGATGAGAAAAGAAAGGAGGAACCAAAGACGGCAAAATATAAGCAGAATAAACTTCAGCTTTAAATTGCAGATAGTTCTATGTATTAATCTATGCACATTGACTATGTTTATTGCTCATTTACATTGAAAAACATTTATCACAATGTTGCTTTTGGCAATAAAAAAGATTTAGGAACATAAAGATCTACATGTCAAATACAATGTAGAAACGTAAGTTTAACTAAATTTAAATAATTACTCTAATTGAAGTAGAGAGCCTTTGTACCGCATAGCTAGACCTACGCTCCTGTTTTCATTAGGGAATGTTATGCCTGGGAGGGAAATAAGATGGATACTTTCAAGCCAAGAAAAGTTGTTCCAACATGTCATACTATCCCAATAAATTTTACCTGACAGTAAAGAAATGCACTCATTCATAAAGCTGCTTCCATATGTATCTTATTGCTGGGTCTTTAGCTGTGATTTATAAGCATGCCAGCTCAAGCCATTCTTTCCTTAACCATATCCAGAAAACATCTTTGATTACTGAATTCTACAGAAAATATCATAATGGACAAAGGGTCTATTGTTGGTGTCTGTCAAAGCTGAAAACACGGCTAGCCAATATTTCACATGGCCACATTACCCAGATGATTTTTCGGTATTGTGAGCTTCAACTATTAACGCTTCCAGGAAAAATCCTAATATATTTGGCATAATTCTACATAATGAGGTTGATTTACTATAACGGTGTAGCATTCTCACTATTAAAGTGACATTTTAAAAAGCAGGATTTTGGCTCACATGTGATCTGATGATTGAAGTTAACACAACTTTACCTCAATTACTAAGATAAGTGAATTTTCTGTTTGTAAAGGGAATTTTCATTCAACATAGTGAATTGAAGATGAAGCAGTGCAGACTTCAATCATCCAATCAAATACAAGAAAAAATCATGTTTTTTACATTTTGCTTGCACGTGATTGGGTATTTCTTGTGAAATTAATTTTCACTTTGTTTCACCCCTTTTACTAAGATAGGTGAAAATTCACTTGAGAACGACAATGCTGTAAGTCGGGGTCAATGAGCTTATTTATAAAGAGGTGACTTCATTTTGTTTGAAAATCTCCTTGTAAGTCCCATTTATAAAAGGTACAACAGCACCTGGGATTCTGGATAAACAATGGACAGGCCTTTGAATTATTAGGACAAATAAGGAGAGGCTATATTAATTTAAGTAGCTAGTAGTAGTTGGTCACATTTAATTGGAACTACTGACTATACCATGACTTGGACAAATGAGGCACTTCACAGACAATTACTTTCACTACTCTAAAACCTGGTACACCCTGTGAGGTTTTTTTTTTGTTCCACCCAGTGAGCTGAACGAAAAAAAAAAATCCTGTACTAACAATTTGTTAGTGCAGCAATCTCCCCACTGAGTTATTGTGTCCTGACAGATGGATGCCCCCCCCAACACAACCGCCATAACACAACGATCAGCACTCTTAGCCTTTGGCTGAGAGCGCTTATCAGATGCCGATCAGACCCTTTTCGGTCACGCCCCTAAGACAGAAGCCGGACGTTTGAGCACGTGGACCAAATGTTGGTCGGCTTCTATTGAACCATCTGATACCGCCTGATATTCTGCCCGTGTGCATAGGGCTTTATAGCGCCATACTAAAATTTTGATCTCAAGGTCCAAATGTAATGTTTGGAAAGTGTTTAGCTAACTTTATGCTGCACAAACTCACAAAACCATCAAACTTTTATAAATAGGGGAAAAATATAAGCTGAGAAAGTGTCCACCATGAGAAAGAATGACCTTCCACCAAATGTTGAATATCCAGCTATTTATAAATAACTTCCATATCAGTCTGTATAGCTAATAATGACCATGAGGGTACTATAGCTTTAAATAGTTGGTACTTTTCCAAATGATGTGGGGGGGGGGTTATATGTTGGGGAGGCATGATTCATTTGGGGAAGGATTGCGGTCTAAAATGCCCCATGACACTAATAGAATTAAATCTAATTATTGGAATTATATATTCTAACTCAGAGTATTTTCCGACTATGGACTTTGGATTTGAGATTGCCCGATCATTAGGATATTCCTCATATTGATGAGGTCTAACATAAGGCCTTCACAATAAATGTGGAAAGTTTATTATCAGGTTATAGCTCGAAAGACTATTCTATAAAAATACTCTATTGTTGAACTTAATTATACTAATCGATGCATTCATTATGCTAAAAAAATTTGTACAAATGTTAGTATGATTGTACAATTATCTGCTTTTGATTCTAAAATAAAAAACTCTATTGTTTAAAAAAAAAAAAAAAAAATACATTTATGACCTTAGTGATTTTCTTGGTGTATCTGTGTATTCAGCCTTGCACTAAGATTTATAAGTACCTCTAATACATACGGTACATAAATAATAAAAAAAAAATAGCACTCCTTCCTTGCAGTACTGGAGTCCTGGCTTCACCTGCCAACTAGGGTCATGGATTAATTTGCCACCGGCGCTATCTGCAAAGGATTTGTATGTTCTCCCCATGTTTGGGTGGGATTTCTCCCATGCATAAACTAGTAACCTGACTTTAATAGAGCGTACAATTATTATATTTATTGGAATGCCATCTCCTTTGTACTTAGACTAAAAAAAATTGTGCCGTTTAAAACTCTGCAGTATTCTCCAAAGTAATTATAAAGAAAAGAATTAGAATATTTTTCAATACTACAGTTTTAATTCAACAACGTGCTGCCAACAATGCTGTCTGTGGTTTCACCACCATCAAAGTGGATCCAGTCTCTACCTCCTGCTGTCAGTCAATTATTACAAAGACACTGCCACAGGGTAGCAATACACATGTCTGGGTATTTAAAGTGAACACAGCTTTTTTTTTTTTGTAAATAGTCTTCACTCCTTTAGTAAATAAACCCCATTAAGTACAGAATACCATGGAGTAGTGAATGGGAGTCCCCTGAGTTTTGTGGCGGAACAGTCTGACTGCAAATTCTGCATTTCAACATTTTGAGATGTAAAAATGCCCAATCATTCATAAAATTGTATGAGCTGGAAATTTCCAGACACTGTTGAATAGTCTTCAGAAGCTACTATGCAAAAACAAAAATGTGTGTGCACAGTAGACGTATGAATCAGCCGCTGCATAGGGTGACATTTACAGACTAGAAAGTAAAGTCTGTCTATTCACAGCCTTCAGTCTGCTTTTCTGACTCAGCCAACCTGGAATGAGTTTATTTTACTTCTTTTTTAAAAGACATATTATCTGCTATTTTTTTTTTAAAGAAAGCACAATTTAGTTCAGTTAGAAAATCATATAAATGAAAGCAGTAATCTAAATTTGACCAAATAAACATATTTTTTTACCAATTTTTGATCTGGGTACACATGGGCTTTTTCACATAGGCTTCCACTTATGTAGTGTGTAGGAAGCCTTGTTGAAAGCTGAACTCCAGCCTGACCTTTAGGCCTCATGCTCACTGGATGTTATAAAAAAAGTCAGTAACGTTAGCTGTAGCTGTAGAGTGAGTTTTTCAGCATTTTTGTAGTAGCGTTTTCAGTGTATTTTCGCATTTTTTAGCGAAACTATACTCCCATAAAACCTTAGAGCTCAAAAACGCTGATAATTGCCACATTTTTTTCAGTGTTTTTGGGCGTTTTTAAGCTCTTTTCGGCTTTTTTCAGTGTTAGAGCGTTTTTACAGCTGAAAAACTCTCAAAACCCACTAGTTCTGGTTTATTTCCAGCCAGAAAACGCCCCTGCCAAAACTTCTGATAACAGCTTATGTGTGCATGGACACTTAGGGCTCTTTCACACGGGCGGATCCCGTCATGATCCGCCCCATGAATATCCGCTTCTCAGCGGAGATCGCTCTGTTGATCCCCGCTGAGCCGGCGGATGATTTGTCCGTCTCTGCACACTGTGCAGAAATGGACCGGTCGGATCACCGCTTTCCTCTATGGGGGGATCGGATGAAAACGGACCGTCTGTCCGTTTTCATCCGATCCGATCCGCAGACGGATGGAAAAGTAGGATTTTCCTCCGTCATGCTAAACGGACCATAGCGGAGACTGATGTCGTCGGATGTCAGCGGATGTTCATCCGCTGACATCCGCTATCCCATAGGGATACATGTATGTCTGTTTTTCATCCGAAAACGGATGGATTAAAAAACGGACATACGGAACGTCCATGTGAAAGGGGCCTAAGGATAACATGCTGGGGAGTTTATTGACTGCAGAAAAAACATCTGACGCCTAAAACAGCAGCTGTAAAAACGTCCAGTGTGCATGAGGCTTTAGTCTTGCACAGTTGTACAGGCTCATCGCCTGTATTCATATTGCTTACTCTGATTTCACTGCACACTATGAGCTTCTGAGCTTCTGACAGTGTGCATTAGAAGCTGCAACAAGTCAGATAGGGGTTGATTTATTAAAAATGAAGAGTGCAAAATCTGGTGCAGCTGTGCATGGTAGCCAATCAGCTTCTAACTTCAGCTAGTTCAGTTAGGCTTTGACAATAAAAAAATGGAAGCTGATTGGTTTCTATGCAGAACTGTGCCAGATTTTGCACTCTCTGGTTTTAGTTATTCAACCCCATACTGTTTACTTTATTCCTGGCTAAAGGACATCCAGCCTGATCTAGCTATTTCCTCCCCAGTTTTACTATCTCTTGCCCGCCTTTTTCATTCATTGGTTTTTATTTCTTTCAATCATAGAAGCTCATGTGGGCATTACCTAGGGTGGTCTAGTTATGCCCACTGCTACAGACTTACATCCAGTCATAAAGGCATTTTGAGATTTGCATGACTGAGGGCTCTTGAGAGAAGTACTGCGGGTGCAGTGATGTTTTTCAGGAAGCTATATACTACACCCTGTTGGCCCCACTCATCAGCCATGATCTGCCTGCATTGTATGGAGAAGCACGGAGACCCAGTGATAGCATCACTAAGTGCAAAATATAATATGTAACAAGAAGGGAACATTTTTATTTATAAATTTCATTAGTGGGTTGATGAGAGGGGAGGAAAAACCAGCAGATGCAAAATAGAAGCAGATTAAACCTCAGCTTGATGCTTATATAATTCAACTCCAGTTGGGATTGTTAAACACAGATCCTAATGGGAGCACCAATTGTCAAAAAAAACTGTTAGCATGCTTCATTAAGCTTCAACACTACTTGAATCTTGCTGAAAGCCTGCTAAAGTCTGCTAGTAATTTGTTTAAAGTGACAAAAAAAAAAATACAAACCACAAAATGCATTGTGATCTACCACAAGTTGGTGCACAACACATAGAAGAGGTATATTGCTGTGTATTGTGGTAACACAAAAGTGTGAATAGGCACTCAAGGCTTTAACACATTTGCTCAAAACTTGCTAAATGCTCTGCAAAATGCTTTGTAAAAATGTATTAAAAGCTTTGCAAAAGCTTACTGTACACACTGCTTTTCTACATATTGAAGCCTGAGTGAATAAAACCTTAAGCCCCATACACACTATCATTTTTTCTGCAGGTTTTTGTCTTCAGGTTTACCAAAACCATCTACAGGTAATATGAGGTCAAACCTTAAGAGTTTTAATTTGTATGCAATTAGGCAGGCCCTTGCACTACATGGTTTTGGTAAACCTGAAGACAAAAACCTGCAGAAAAAATGATAGTGTGTACAGGGCTTAAGAATCCAGTTGTATCCTTCTGGGTTTAAGGCTTAATGTACACCCTGCCTACATTTACCGCGGCCACAGGAAAATGCAAAACATGGAAAAATCGCGGCAGCCAGCGGTCAAAAAATTACTATCCTGAACGCGATTCTTCCACATTCAGGAGAGGTAGGTTAAAGCTCACCTAACCGCGGCAGCTCCTAAACTCTGATAAGAGCCTATGTGTACAATGATACATAGGCTTTTATGGAGTTGAGTTTAGGAGCTTTGGCTTGGTCACACATGCCTTTTGAAGAGTGATTCATGGTGGTTTGATTTTCAGAGGACATTCGACAGGCAGTGAGGTGGCAATTCAGTATGTCACTTCCTCACCACCTGATTTAACCTTACAATTGTCGCACTACAGTTCTGCAAGAGCATTCACTGCATGCGGTTGTTGGGCCATAGTGGTGTGGCTCCACAGACCCGCATTAGTCACATTTGGAGGTGGCAATGGCCACTGAAAGCAATGCACTATTTAATTTTTTTTTAGCTGTGAGTACTGCATGTCAGTGTTTATGCGGGCAGTCAGGGGAGTCAGTAAAACTGTGGCTCAAACTCCGGGATTTACTACCCCCATACAAGTGAACAAAGTCTTAATGGCCTCATTAACACGGGTGGCCAGTGGAGTAAAAAAAAGGTAGTCATGGTTCTACCACCCCGAAAGCTGAGCCACAAATTAACATGGTCAGTGGCCATGTCAGTACACATCACTACAGCTGTGGCGCAGCACAACAAGAATATCACAACTTAAAGTCAACTTCAGTCATTTTTTTACCTTTCCATCTATTAAATCTTCTGCCCTTGTTGTTTTAACTTTGGATAGTAAAACATTTTTTTTCTGCTAGTAAATACCTTATACAGTCCACTTCCTGTTTCTTGTCTGGCAAAAAGCTTTGGCTTATGACATCATGCACATCTCTCTCTCTCACTCTTGTGAGAGTTTGCCAGGAAGGGAGGGGGATGAGTCATAAGAGTGCCAATGAGAGCGGCAGGGATGGAGGTGTCCCTCTGTGTGTTTGTGTAAATCCAGGAAGTGAACAGGCAGCAGCTTCAGCTGCCCACAGTGAAAATGGATGCAGCCAGACTCAGTGGAGGGAGATTTCTGCAGCATATTTCGTAAGTACAGAATCACAGTATATATAAAATAATGTGCAAAGTGGTTGGAGGGAAGCTTCAGAATGGCAAAGATATTTTTATTACAAATTATGTGAGCAGACTGCAGTTCCTCTTTAACACATTTGACAAGCAGGACTGCCGCCAAACGTGGCCCAATTTTCAATGCTGTGTAATCCACTGTGGATCCCTTTTCAAGGGACAGCTATATATGTAAATGTGTATGTAGCTTGCTGGATTTTCTACTGCAAAGTACTACTTTCATCTATGTATGCATCAACTTTACTTTTTACAGCTGACTCTGAAAAGAGAACCTGTCACTTCTTTCCACCATTGCCACCCCTGAAGGTATCTGTTAGTACATCTGATTAGATTGCTGATACACTAATTGATTTATGTGTGCTATTGTAAGAAGGGACTCATGTATGTCTGGTGATGCCTGAGGATAGGTTGATTACAGTGCAATAAACACAATTAACTACTGATAACAAATGTTTACACAATCATGGAAGGTGACAATACACATAGCCTGAGATAACTAAATGAAGAATTCCTGAGGGCTCATTCACAGAGGAGTCCTTTCTAACAGTTTTCTGGCACTTGACAGGTGGTTTTGCCTCCAAATAGCTCAGTTCACGCTTCCCATTAGGAAGGGGGCCAGTGCTAAAACATTGAACTACGGCTTCCTATTGTTTTCTAAGGTCTCTCCAAGCTGGCTCTGTGGATGGGAGAACAGTCAAGGAGCTTGCAAAACTCTACCCTGTTCTTCAGCCTACCATGCAGAGTGGCAGGGCCTTCAAGTGCCCAGACATTAAATGACTACCATTTTCTTTTTCATCCATAGCCAATAACATTCATGTTATCCTCTAATCTGAGTATTTATGGTGTAATCATTCACAAAGTAATCTTCAACTGACCCATCCTACCCTTGTCCCTGACAGCTTTCTCATATCAAAAGCCAAATTTAGGACTCATAGATGCCAGCAAGCAATCAGCATTTGTTATGTTAGATGCAGTGCTGTGCACAGCTATAGGCCCTATGACACATTAGCAGTCCTGTCACTGGCACAGCATGCCAGCAAAAGGATATCTAGAGAGTGTAAATACTGGGCACTGTGGTTGTATAGAAGTCAATCTACCAATTGACTACTGTACAACCTCCCTACTGGAAATTGTCCTCTAAATCAGTGTACTCTGATGGCAGGGAAGCCTCCCTGCTGTCAGAATACAAAGATACAGAGGGGAGGATTCCCCCATCAACTTGAATGTCTGGATGAAAGAATAGGGTCCATTTTTTTCATTCAACCCGCTGGTTGAATGATAAAAAATGAGCTCTTCTTTGGCCAGCTATATACTTTATGCTTACAATTTATTTTGTGAGTACCAGGTTTAAAATAAATTATAAGAAGCCAGTAAAGTGCTATAAGCTTAGGGGTTCCCAAAAGTTACCTGTTACATGTAGAATATAAAAATTATCTAAAAATACAGGATACAACATAGCATAATCAGTTACGTTTTTTAGGATGACCATGTTTAAGCCCTGGTTCACACTGGTGCTATTTGACATGCAATGTGACATGTCAAATCGCATGTCAAATCGGCAGCATTTGCAGGAAATTGCCGGCAATGGCACCGTCCTATGCTTTAAATAGTTGTGTACAATCGGAATGAATTTTAATTTTCTTTTCTTATACTCAACACAATTTGGAAACGGTCCATATATTGTGGTGCATGACTGAGCAACACAAACTGTAATTATCCACCTCTAGCCAGTCTAACCCGTGCTTCCATTTTGAATTATTATAAGCCTTTGCTACTTTATGCAATGGGGTGGATTTACTAAAGAAAATAGATGTTTCACTTTGCAATGGAATTTTCCCATAGCTCACTGAAAGTAGTGAAGATTCGCTTTGCAAAGAGTATCCAATCCTGTTGCAAGCAAAATAAAGAAAAACAATTGTTTTTGCTTGCACATGATTGGATGATGGAGGTCAGCAGAACTCCGCCCTAATCATGTGCTAAAGATACGTTGCCTTCCGAAGAGAAAATTCCTTTACAACATGAACAGCCTCTTTTGCCTTCAAGCCCTGTCTGCCATATGAGCATGTACTCCTTATGACACACACTTTAAATTGTCTCATGCTAACTTTTTTCTTAGTAATCCAGGGAATAAAAAAAAAAAGAAGCTGGTCCCGCTGCAGGTAATGTCATACCGTGCTAGTATGCCTCGCATACTAGTACATTATGACAGACTTACCTAAAAAATGAATCCCTCCAGCGACATGCTGACCCTGCTGACAGGGATTCCATCTTCACCCGGTCTTCCATCTGGGTTTGCAGGCTCCAGCCGTTTGAATGGCCGAGCCGCGATGACATCATGGTCATGGCACAGCTCTCTCAATGGATGGCATACTCGAGTGTGCCATCAATTGAGAGTGCAGGCTTACCTACAGGTAAGCCTTATTATATGCTTACCTGTAGGTACAAGATAAAAAGCAAAACGTTTATTACCGCTTTAATATTACCAGATATTAATTTATACCTCTCACTATTACACCACATTATTACTTTCATGTTTTTTGCTGTTTGATTAATACCCATGGGCATTGACACCCCTACTCCTGAATGTGTGCCAATGACCCATCAGTAAATTTTAGACATGTGCACACTGAAATATTTTGTTTCGGAATGTCATTTACGTCCGAAAAATAATTTTATTTAGTTACTTCCGAAATTCGTTTTTATTTATTTTATTTCGTTAAAGAATGCATTTATCTGAAAATTCGAATTAAGGTCGAATCTGTCATTGAAGGCTTATAGTGTCTGTCGAATGTTCTAAGAAGATTCGACAAAGCAGCTAAACTTTGCGACGCCGCAATCGTACATTTCCGGTTGAATGCTCCGCCCACGAGCTATAGTAGAATTCTAATTTTGTATGACTAGTAATAATTATATTTATTAACTATTATCACTAATCAACCAACATTAGAATTCTTCTAATCATAGGCGTGCGCACAGGGTGTGCCAGGTGTGCCCAGGCACACCCTACTCCCCCTGAGCAGCACAGATTCCCCCTACTGCCCTGGCTCCCATCTTTCCTGCCACAGCGCTGACAGCTTCCCTCCTCTCCTATCGGCTGTTGCTGCTGGGATGTTTTAGGAGAGGGGAAGGGGCCGGTAAATATGTAATTTACCGGCCCCTTCAATTTCTGAATGAACATTGTGAGTGATTGGTAGTGTGTGTTTGGGCTTTGGGGTGCACACCCTAATGCAATAGGCTGCGCACACCTATGCTTCTAATGCATTTGACCATAAATGTCCGTTTGTGGCAATCATACCTGTATGTTTTTTTTTGGTTTTTTTTATTCAGATAATTTTTATTCGTATGTTTTTAGCTGCTTTGTCGAATCTTCATGTCTCTGAAATGTCGAATCTTTTCTCTCTATGTCGAATAATCTTGGACTAATAGAGTTAGGTTAGGCATATTCGACCGCAGATTCGATAGACACAGACCGCTATAGTCACCGTCATGTCGAATCTTCTATCTATATCGAACTGTTGTCGCAACAAAACGAAAATAAAGCATTTTTTATGTTGGATCTTTTGGATTTCGGATTCTGCACGTTTGTTATCGTTTGTTAAAACGAACGCGAAAATCCCAGAAATTCTGACGAGAATGCATTCGGACGAAAGCGAATGCACATGTCTAGTAAATATGTAGAATGTGAGACACATGGATTAATATGGGGGTAGTCTAACAAGTCAAGTAGCCTGAGGATACTCTTTGAGCATAATTGTAAACATAATTGTAAACAATGGTTGCAAGGGTCTCTAGGACCCCATTCACACAGGGGTGACTCGCCAGGCGACTCAGCCGCCTGACAAGTCGAGTCCCGTTCTGTACAATGGAACTGTTCTAAAAAAGGAGCGACTCAAGTCGCTCTGACTTAGAAAAAGGTTCCTGTACTACTTCAAGACGACTTCCATACAGAAGTAATTTTGAAAGTCACCTTTGAAGTCATGTTAGGATCGCCCGGCAGAGTCGCGGGACAAGTCGTGCCGCCCCTGTGTGAATGGGCTCTTAATGTGTACTAGGGACTTGGCCAAGTAGCATCTGGACATTATGTTGCAGAATGTAACAATAAAAGTTCTGGAAAGTGCTCAGTCACTGCCTATTGGCCAAACAAAAGTTGAGGCCCATTAGCCACAGAGATTTCCTCTTCTGAGTCCTATGTTTCTTTCTACAAAACTTTATCTCTAATTTTTTTTCCATACAGCATCTTCAAAGCATCATGAAAATCTTGCAGGGAGCCTGGGTAGCCTTATAAGAACATTCTGTGCTAAAACTAACATTTATACAAAAAAATTAATATCATACACACTTCTACATATGGTGCTTTTAGTATGACATTCCTAATAACTAAAAAGCAGCTGTCTCAGAAGAGTGTTTTGCTGTGCTGTTCTGCAAGAAGAAACTCCATGGAGGTAAGCCGTATCATAGAAAAGCATCTGGATAAGGTCTGTCTGCATGCATTATGCCACACACATGAAAGGTTTATACCCACGCCCGACTGCACGTATCATTTACAAGTAAGACTACCTTGTAATTTCCTTATATCCAGCAAACACACTATCATTTACTAAATTACACTAATATATGCACAATACAGCTACTAATTCTAGGGATTAGAGCAATGATCCTAAACCTTGACTTTTTTAGGGCTTTTTTATCTTTCATTACTGGGAAAAAAGCAGGTCGGTTGTTTCAGTAAACTTGGCATTACTACTGCCCAGTGAAATATCGAATTCCTTTATCCAAGAAATAGGACTGTCAAGGCAGATATTGATTTCGTTTTTTAAGGTCAGACCTACATTGGAATCATTTTTCAGCAATATAAACTTTGTTCATATTATAAAACACCTTGATTTCCCTTTCTAAGATTGACTAAAGGCTTTAAATACAAAAGCAGTTTGTGCCAAAAACTGCCAAGATCAGCCTGAATATTATTAACTATATTATAAAGGATCATGTCTTTGTTGCCTTTCAATATTATTTTACACAAAGGATGACAGAATCTGGACAGTCAACCAATCAGATGAAAGTAATTATATTTGTTCATACTTACATTGGGCCAGCTTGGCTTAAAGTGGTTGTATACCCTTTTATTTTTACTTTTACCTACAGGTAAGCTTATAATAAGGCTTACCTGTAGGTAAAAAGAATATCTCCTAAACCTGTACGATGTAGGAGATATTCCCCTTGCAATGAGCCGCTGACTTCAGCGGTGCATGCGATCCGGAGATTCTCGGCTGAAAGTCGCCGGACCTTGCCAGAAGGAAGTCTCCCGCGCATGTGTGGGAGTGACAACATCACGGCTCCGGCCACTCACAGCGCCGGAACCGCGATTCCCGGAGGACACGCTGAGGGAAAATGTCCGCTCTCTCGGCGTGGACCGGGATCACTTGCGACGCCTCGTTCTAAGGTAGGTATTTCATAATGAGCTAGTATGCGGTGCATACTAGCTCATTATGCCTTTTGCCTTACAGGTTAGAAGAAAAAAAAATCTAAATTGGCGGGTATACAACCGCTTTAATGTAAGATTGTATATCTAATATCTGGACAACCACTGGCAATGCTGTAAATCACAGTACTTAGACCTTGAGAACCCGTGATCTTCCAGGTTCTGTGCAAGCGAATGCACACTGACCTGCACTACCACTATTCATGGAATGCCTTGCATTTTTTTTTAATGAATACAAGGTGTTTCCTAAATGGACTAGGTGGAGAGGAGGGGTCATGATCTTCACCACTACAGTGATTTACAGCATCCCCTGCGGCCCACCGGATATCAGATATGCATAATAGCATTGAGCCTAACTGTTATTGGCAGATCAACAATTATGAACCTGGAAAACTAAGTGTAGCTACAACATGCCATACACATAAAGGAACATCTTGAGGCATTACTTTTACACAGGTCATTTACATTTTTTGCCCACACATACCCTTTAGCCTTTACCAAAAACTGAAATACAAGTTTTTGATGGACTTCCTGTCTACCTACATGTGATCCAGTGGGGTGAATTTACTAGAGGCACATAGGCTGTTCACTTTCAATGGGAAATGTCCCCTTAGGTGAATCTCTGGTGACTTCCATCAACCAATAATTTTTTGCAATGCGAATTGTCACCACATTTGCTTAGCCAAGAGAAAATTCCCTTGCAAAATGAACAGCCTATTTGCCTTTAGTAAATCAACTTTATAGTCTCCATTAGGAAAGTGTGTGACAGGGTGACAACACACTTGACAGATAGGGTAAGAGCATTGTCACACTAATAGTGCAAGTATCTGAACAAGGACATTTACCAAGTATTATTTTAATGAAAGCTTAACATAACATGTTAAAACTTAGATAAGATTTTAGTGACTGGATTTGCATTTACTTTAAGCAGCAAGGAACTATAATTTGCATAAAGTTAGTGCATTTGATTCATGGCATTATTCACTTTTGATTGTATAGGTCAGATACACATGAAGTGGGATTGTCAAAAGAGATAATCAAATTAAACCACTGCAGTGATGTAAGAACACAATTTTCTCAGGATATTAAATGACTGCACAGAGCCAATAAAATGTGCCCATGCACCATTAGTCCAGGTTAAATAGGTGTTAAGTTGTTGAATGTGTACTAGGCCTGACTTTACAATCTATACAGTAAAGTTTCTCATGTGCAGATTAACTGCTGATAATTAATTTACATTTTTCACTGCCAACAATTGGTGCATGCATGCTGCTGCCAACTTAGCAGTTATCTGCTTGGATATTTTTTCTCAAGGGGATAAATGATGCCATCAACATCAGCCCAGAACACTAATGTCAGTTGGATGTATGCATTAAATGCTGTGACTACCAATGATGCAGATCAGGCTGCTTACTGTTGAGAAACGGTCTTTGGTGCTCTGATCTGCAGGTTTATGGGCAACTTTATGGCCATATCTGGCATGTCTGACTGTTAACCTAAACTTTTTTGAGAGGACATTAGGAGCGCATTCTAATATCACAAAATGTGTCATTGTTATCTTTTTTACATAATAAAATATCTTCTTCTATGAGAGAGACATGCTGCATTTTAGAACTTCTCTAATACTCAAATTTGATTGATATACTGATAAGGCTCAGGAAACATGCATAAGAAAATACCCACAGAGCATATTACTGCTCATCATTTATAAAGCTTATTTCTGGAAAATCCCATTAAGGTTTGTGTTCCCTACATCTCAGGCTGACAAAATGAAGAATTATTTAATTGGATAACTTTAGCCTTTTAGGCAAGGTTCTATTCCTTATTAGGTAGGCAAGAATCCTCTGAATTCCCAGTGAGGTGATCTACCTGTGCTTTCACAGTTGCCACAACTCATGACTTCATGTTGTGTCACCTTGATCCTACTGTATTCACTATACATGTCTATGAAGAACCCAGAAGGAAATGGTTGACAGTGGTAGTCAGGGCTGCTGTTAGAAATTATGGGGTCCTGTACAGCCTTCCTGGCAGACACCCCCCCCCCAATATATCAAAACAATATTTTCACAAAAAATACACTAACATTTTTATTAGCTAATACAAACCTAGCAAAGAACCTGTGTGAATTAGCCCTTTTTAAATACGGTCGTTTTTTTACATTTTTATTTTTGAAATGTATAATTTTTTGAAAAATTATTTATAACACTTTTACATTTTTTTTTATATAGGGCAGGGAAGCCAGCAGTGCCACGGGAGGGGGCTTGGCACAGTGACAGGGGGCACACAGGGGGGTCAGAAGTGGGCAGACCAGGGAGGGGAATCGGTGTGGGGGAAGTGTCTCTCCCTGCAGCAGATGAATGCCGACAGGAGGAAGAGAAACCGGCTTTCAGCTGATGCAGAGAGCAGCACAGGGCATCTTTCTGTAATTGCCCCTCTGCCCGACCACACCGATTCCTCCTGCTGTTTGGGCCCCTCTGTGTGCCTGGGCCCCCTACAGGAGGGCTGGTGGTCCCCCCCTATCAGCGACCCTGGTGGTAGTGTCAAACTTCCAACCCTCTCACTGTATCTTCAATGTCAAAATGAGCTAATGGAGCATTACCTAGTGACACGCACGCTACTCCAAAACTAGCTTTGAGCAAGTGAATACCCTTGTAGACTATTAACAACCTGAAGGGATATTAAATCCTGCCTATTCCACCCAAAACTGACTCGGTAGTTTTTCTTAATACAACAGAGAATTCATTTGAAATGACCCCATCAGTTGCCTAAAAAAATCTAATTTGTAGGTCCCCAATTCAAGAGATATTATACTCACCTTCCCTGACTCTCTTACTTTCCCTACATTGCAGTGCATTTAGTACTAATCAAACAGTAGTGAAGTAGTTTTTGGAGGAAAGAGCCAAAGAATGCAACAGGGGACACATTAATTTGACACTTCCAGAAGTGTCGAATCCTGAACCGACTGACTGAGGCTGCAACACTTCAATGGAGAGAAAGAAGGAGGCATGGGTTGCTGGAGAGTCAAGTATTATGCCTGTTCCACTGCAGGGATCTGCAAGTTGGATTTTTTTAGGTGACTGAAAGGATTGCCCAACCTCCTCCTGACCATGAACTGCATATATGCAGTGGCAGAAAAGGTGGGCCATGCACCCAGGTGGTTTAAAGTTGTGTGCTGAGAATGCACTCACTACATACTCCGAGCACACTGACCAAGCTTTCCTCGTCAGCTCTCAGTAATGGCTACTGATTATGTCACTGTTGTGAGTGCCAGAGTGGTCATGTGATCAGGAAGCCACTCTGATTTCCTGCATTAAGTCCACCTAAAGGGCCATCATGAGGAGGTAGTGTGAAGGGGTCAATGCCTGATTAACACTTAAGCTGAGCGTCTTTGGGCTTGAGCTTTTTAAAAATAATTTTAGTTATAATGGAAAGTTAGTTACGAGGCAAGAAAACAAGCAAAAAATGCGTGCCTTTTGCAGTCCATGCTTTGAAGTTTATTAGGGCCAAAATGTGCCACTGGCCCAAAACAAGCTAATGCACTTTTTCAAGCAATGAGCTTTAAGCTTTGATTGATTTCTGTGCGAACAGGCACCATTGAATGGTGGAGTTTCAAACATATCTTCAGATGTGAACGGGGCCTTAAAGTGGTTCTAAATCCTTAAAGTACTTGTTACCCCAACATTATATTCCTGATATGTGCCAAGTATCCTGTTCTTTATGTATTGCTTCCTTTGTGTGAAATCCCTGGTGTTCCAGGCAGTCCCTCTGCTTTCCTATTAAAAACTGACCACACTAAGCAGGAGAGCACACCGTGGTCCGTTCTCTAGCTATGCTGGGAACTCAGCCTGCTCTCCTCCAATGATCAGACTTGTACTGACATGCCCCCTCTGCACAGCCATTCATCGGGAAGCTCAGCGTACTGCTGCTTCTTCTCCCTGCAGCTCTTATGCCTCTGAGAACAGAGGGAATGTGATCACTTATAAAAAAAAAATTATAAATACTTTTTTCTCTTTTTTTTATATGTATGCAAAATAGTTTTGAATTTAATTTCTATTTAAAACTGAATGGGTTGTTTTACAAGATGAGGGTTTACAACCACTTTAAGTTTTTTTTTACTTTAATGCATTCTCTGCATTAAGGTTAAAAAAAACTTCTATGCTTCAGGATCCTGCCCAGCTCCCCCTATACTTACATGAGGCTGATCTTAATCTAGTGCTGTGCACGAGAGCAGCAGCTCTTTCCGCTGTCTCCCTCCTCACTGGGCAGATTCATAGCAGCCATTGGCTCCCGCTGCTGTCAATCAAATGCTATTACGAGGGAGCGGGGTGCGGAGCTGAGCCGCCTGGTCTGTCTGTTGACACAGACCAGGTGGCTCGGGAATGAACCCGCATGAGTGCCCCCATAAAAAATTGCTTTATATAGGGGCACTCGCCAAAGAGGAGGAGCCAGGACTAAAACCATGGCACAAAGTAGGTAAGTATACCATGTTTATTATTTTAATTACAAAAAAACTGAAACTTTAATATCACTTTAATGTCTATATTGGTCATCTAACTGACCCATAGAACAACAAATTATTGCAAGCAGGATCAGAGGCCTGTATATTTAAACCAAGCATATTAGGCTGACCTCTGATATATGAAGTGGCAAAAAATAATGAAATTCTGTAGAAAAGTTATAGTTCACTTTTTCATACGTTCCCACTTAGAATTTGGCTTTAGCTGTCGATTTTACACATATTTCCTTAAATTATAAACAGTAATCAGAATCTCAAGCCTTTTTATCTTTATAATGGATTTGTGTTTTACAGGGATATGTTTATAAACAAGCCATTCGCCTTGTGGATCCATGTGAGTTCTTTAATATGGTTTTGATTAATCTCTAATGGATACAAACTTCTCTTATTACAAACTACAGGGTGTAAACAGCATCCAACAGCTTCCAAAGCAGATGGTATTATTATTTTGCCTCCCACTATCACAAACACACAGCGGATAATGGCATCACCAAAACAGAGGCTTGTTAAATAAGCATTTTCTAATTATAACAGATGAATGTGTTCCGTGTTCTAGAATTGATGTAACTGTAAGTGATTTACACGTTATCCTTTTCAATACAATTGCACAAAAATGAATAATTGCAGAGAAAATGTGAAGTGCTGGGGCCATGTTATGCAGTAAATCAACGATAACCCTATTAAAGACATACCAATTTCGTATAAAAATCAATCCAAAGGTAAACTAATTAATAATAATTCTGGTCCAGTACGTTTATTTATAAAAACATAGAAGAATTTGTTGCAAGATAACACTGATCCTAGTACAATAGCTGACAGTCAAACCATCCTCCATTAGTTGTATTAGTAGATTGGTAGGATCTTGTATTCCCTGCAAATTACATTTAAACCCTCTTTTATCTCTTAAGATACACCAATTTTATATTAAAAAAAATCTATCTAAAGGTAAGCAAACTAATCATAATTCTGGCTTGGCACATTTTCTTACAATCATAGGCGTGCACACAGGGTGTGCCAGGTGTGCCTGGGCACACCCTAATCACCCTGTGTGGTGCAGATATCCCACTGTTTAAACCCCTGATATTTCACCAAAGCCCCCTAATGGGGATCCTAAAAAAAAAAATTTAATTTTTTAAAAATGGTAAAAAAAATTATAAATAAAACAATAATTTAAAAAAAAGTACTGACACTATCCACTGCCCTACTGACATTAATCTCTTCCCTACTGACGCTGGCCACTGCTCTACTGACACCATCCGTATACACACACACACACACATATATATATATATATATATATATGTTTGAGCTTTGAGGTGCACACCCTAATGCAATAGTCTGTGCACACCTATGCTTACATTAACATCGAAGAATTTGTTGCAAGATACCACTGATCCTAACATAATAGGTAGAAGTCCATTCTTCATTGTATTAGTACAGAATTCTCCAAACTTTCTAAAGAAAGGACCAGTTTACCACCATCCAGACTATAGGGGGGGCAGATTATGCCCAGTGGGAGTAAACCTGATCTCTGGTTTTGGGAGGAGAAATAGTTTGTGTCAGTGAGAGGCATAGTGCCCCATTTTTGCTGTCGTTGTCAGTGGAATGAATTATGCCCCATCGTTGGTGTCAGTGGCAGAAATTAAAGTGGTAGTAAAGTGATTTTTTTTCACTTTGACCTACAGATAAGCCTATAATAAGGCTTACCTGTAGGTAAAAAGAATATCTCCTAAACCTGTACGGTTTAGGAGATATTCCCCTTGCATGCAGCCGCTGACTTCAGTGGAGCATGCACTCTAAGTTCCTGGCTGAAGGTCCGGCAGACGCCGGACCTTGCCAGAAAGAAGTCTTCCATGTGCATGCGCGGGAGTGACGACATTGCGGCTCCAGCCACTCACAGCGCCGGAGCCGCGATGCCCGGAAGACATGCCGAGGGAAAATGACCACTCCGTGGACCGAGATCACCTGCCGACGCCTCGTTCTAAGGTAAGTATTTCATAATGAGCTAGTATGCTGTGCATACTAACTCATTATGCCTTTTGCCTTACAGGTTTAAAAAATAAAATAAAAAAAGACTACCACTTTAAGCCCCATTTTTGGTTTCAGTGGCAGAAATTATGCCTCAAGGGCTGGATAAAGGCAAGCAAATGGCTGTATCTGGCCGCAGGTCCGCAGTTTAGAGACCACTGTATTAGTAGAATGGTGGGATCCTGTATTACCTGCAAACTACTTTTCCCTTCCTTTACGTTGAAGAAACACAAATTGTAAAAATCAATATAAAAGTAAACAAATTAGTGAAAAATATGGTCCAGTATATATTTTATTAGAACATAGAATGTTTTTTTTGCAAGATACCACAGATCTTAGTACA
Organism: Rana muscosa; assembly: GCA_029206835.1. NCBI lineage: Eukaryota > Metazoa > Chordata > Amphibia > Anura > Ranidae > Rana > Rana muscosa. Next base: position 174,395,972 of record CM055120.1, read on the forward strand.
ATAGCTAAAAGTCAAATCCTCCAGCACATGTTGTATTAGTACATTGGTGTGATCCTGACTTTTATACCTCCCCAGTGTTAGCAGAACACATGGGACATACCACATCTGTTTATATTATCTTTTCTGTTTCATGGGTCAAAGAGCTTAGAATTTTAGGCTACATCCTGGACTGGATGGAGGGAGGATGGAGGATGAGGGAGGATGGATGGATGGAGGGAGGAATAGCAAAGGTAATAAAACACTAGAATACTGCAATGTGGAACTAGATTCATATGGCGATGAAAAAAAAATCTAGAAAGGAAAAAAAATACATAAATCCAATGCCTTAGCAAATTTTTAATTACAGTAAATGTCTCTAAGGTTGTTACATTGCTATATAGTGAATGGCTAACCTGATATCCATAATTTTGGTAGGGATGAATAATAGCTCTCAAAAGGGCTGTGCAGCTGTCAGCCCACAAGCCAGATGTGATCCTTAGCAATTCTTTAATGCTTCCCAACGTCCCTCAGACTCTCCTTTGTATGACATCACTTTTTAATAAGATCTGGAACGCAGGCTTGACTTTCTAACATCTATGTGGCCCTTCCCATTGTTGGTTTGGGCAGCCCTACCTTGCGCGGTATTTCACACACTTTGTCAGCTGCTAATATGCAATGTCCTCCCTATCGGGGTTAAGGGTGCCAAAGATCCTTTATAACGATTGCACTGATTTCAGAAGGGAGGAGTTTGTCTTAAAAAATAATGCCAATAAAGCGTCAGACACAAATATGTCCCTCCATGCTTTAACAGTTTCTCAATTTACATGCGTCATGTGTTCTGTCTAATGGCTCTATCTTTGGCAATGGCCTTTGTGTTCCTTAAGATTCCTAGTGTGAAATCAGACAGGGTAGAAAGGAGTCAGTCTCATCCTGGGGGTCTTGGTCTGAGTGCCAGCTGGCCACATGTTCAACACACTGCAAACTCATCAGCTGAAGAGAAAAGTCTGATGAGGTCTACAAGACACTGAAGTATTTCCCATCAGTGTGCAAGGCTCTTAAATCACACATGCTACTGAAAAGCTTTCCATGTCTCCAGCAGCAAGCTGAGTAGAAGAGACAGCCCTTTGCTGTGTAGACTAGGAATGCTTTATCTGTGCTGCTGAATCAATGGATCTCACTGAGAATTCAGCTCAAAGGGACATTCTAAAAATCCACATAGCACTCATATTTCTGTGTCAGCTACAAGTCAGAGGTGCAAGGAGCTTTAAACACGCCCCTCGGCCATGAAAGGAGAGACAGGCAGAGGAGAAAGCCAGGCCCCTGTTCCTGCAAAAAAAAAAAAAAATTTTTTTCCTTTAAGCAAACCCTGAGTGTCTACTCCTCTAACCGTTTCACCTGCTGATCCCTGGGACTCAACTTAAATTCAGGCTTTTCAGCTCCCAACCTCTCCTCATCCCACTGAAGTTTATTTAATCAGTTTGTTTCACTCTTGGTGGATTCATTCCTTCAAACAAAGTGCCAATTGTATGCTGTTCTTTTTTTTTTTGTGCTTACCTTTTAACATTTCTGTGTTATTTTTTGCAGTAGAATGACTGGCAAGACTACACAGTATTTATAATGCCTGCTGTTCAGTCTACTGTTCTGCTCTCGCTGTGTAATATGTGTCTTTTTATTTTACATACATTGGTATTCTTTCTTAATCTGGTTTAGATTTTCACGAATCTGAAACAATGCCATCGCTACAGAAACATGGAACCTTTTAAAAGTAAATGTTCGCATTCCTTTGAAAGCCTTCTATTCATTGTGTGATTGCTTATTTCATCTCCAGTTGCATAAAACCACATTCTTGATTTTGACTTAGAAAAAAAAAAAAAAAGTATTTAAGAAATGGAAAGAAATAGTATTTGTTTCTGTTTTATGTGCAGCCTGTATATAACAATTACATATTTTTGGATAAAAAATGAAAAACTATTGAGTTGGTTACATTGTAACACTTGCTTAAAATATTTTAGCAGTCGTACTTATATTTAGGTTTTTTATTCATAACAGACTTGCTGTACATTTATCCTCAAGCTAAGCATTATTTTAGTGTTATTGCTTGCCTGTCTCCACATGTCTGGGATCCTAAGGAGCCTCAGTATAAGCAAGCCTATATTACACTAAGGGAGGGATTGCACACTCAGTGGTATGCAAACGTCTGTTTGGTCTAGTAGCCTGGTTTTCATTTATAAAATAATGAAGATAACTTAGAATCAATTTATTTAATGAGTTGTGCTACTTATGAAAACAATAGTAAGGTCACATAGTAACCATTCCAAAGGCAGATGATTAAAACCATATTTGCCAAACATATTTGTCAGAGAGATGGGCCTACTGATCATGTAGGCCTGCTTTCTAGTGAGATAGCCATTGAGTAAACATTCTTTGTGACCTGATTTTTTTTTAATACAACTGTTTGGCATGATAAAGCAGTAGAAGCACAATCTAGAAGTGAATTGGCATAGCTTAAGTAACTCTTTTCAGGGCAGGACACTGAGCAGTGTCAGCAATGCTTTCTGCTAAAATATATGTAATTTTAAGCCAGTAGTACCTCTTTTGGTAAGACCAGTGTAGTTTCTTTAGGAAACTAATGATAGAGAATGCAAGTATTTATTTTGGTCCTTTTACTGTTTCACCATGTCACACCATACAATTATGTGCTGTGCAGACCACTAAACATTCCAGACGAAGGAAATAATACATTAGGTAGTCTGCCTAAAGACTTAAAGAGCACAGACAAGTTTAACTTTTAAAATCAAAGAAAAGCTGTGATTTACAGGTAGAGAAATGCATCTAAATTCAAAAGGAGTACCTGTCTTGGAATGGTCTGCCTGTCTTGAAATTAGTCTATACATTAAATGTTCAATACTTTTTTTTTTTTTTTTAAAGTTATCAGTAAAAGTCATAAACTGCCAAATAAGTTCAGTTTTTAAGAAACGCTGAGCACTAATATACTGTAACACAAAACATATTTAATGAGTTTAGATTGAGTTACAAAAAGTTACCACTTCTGCAGAACTGACTTTGCTGAAACCATCTAAACTTTCAATGGAATTGAATGCACAGACAAGATTCCATTTCCAGTTAACACAGTATATTTCGTTTATAAGATCCCTTACATTCATAGGAAACACTGGAAGCACACTGTCACAATGCTCATTTATCCTGCCTGTAATCATTTGAGAGGATTTGATTTCCTTTCTACAGTATAAAGAATCCTTAGTTCACCTTTGCTAGGACTTGTTGAATAAGAGAAACCAGAAGAGGGCAGAAGGCAGGAACTCAGCACAGTACTCTACTGTATGTACTACTGTCTGTACTAGAAAAACACAAGACCACAAGCACAGCTCAGAGCCTAACACACAGAAGCCCATTCTTCCCTGCACTGCACACTGCTTAACTTCTACCCAGGCAGTGCTATTGAATCTACATCCACAACTGAGCACCAGTAACCAGGTACCCACCTACAAATCTTCCTCTTTTACCAACAGCTCAATAGGGAGTATGAGAACTAAAAGTAGGATCAAAGTATCATAGTGAATGAATAGTGGCTGGTCTACATTCCTCATGACTTTCACCCCTGCTGGACCTGGAAAACTTATCCTTGTGACCCAAGAGGTCACTCTGCTTTAGCTCTAAAGAACTTTACAGAACTAAATAACCTCTCTCTTTGACATTGCTAACTATGTGGCTGATGTATCAAACTTTTCTAAATGAGTTAGGTAAAATACCTACTATTACCTTAGATAGCTCCATCCATACACATTACAATCTGACCATACAATTTCTGCACAATTAACCTCAGATCAACCAAAGCTATGTAATATGAGGACCTACCTAATCAATTTGTATCCAACCAGGCAGGCCCTTGTACTAAATACTTGTTAGATCTAAAGGAGATTGTACAATCAGATTGGAACAGCTTTAGATAGCTCTATCTATATCTAGCAACACTGGGTAGCTCTATCTACTAGTAGTAGTTGGTGAACTACAAGTCACAGCATGACTATACATGGCAAAGGCATAACTGAAGGATGCTAAGGAATGATGTTCCCAGTTCTATACAGAAAAAAAAAATCACATTCCATAGCTTGCTCTCTCCTCAGTTAACCTCTATAGGGAAGGAATCCAACAGTTTGGCTGTGTGGATATAACACACAAAGCCTGCACTGAAAGACCTGCAATAAAGTTTAAAGAAAAACGATATTACACTAAAGAGTTACGTTTCTGCCAATTAGAAGTTGTAAGACTTGCAGGGCATATGAACTGGGTGCTTCATGATGATGATGATGGGTCTAGTACTATGCTGGGACTTGTAGTTCCACAGAAATGCGACTTACACCTTTTATCACTCTTCTCACTTAAGAGAAGGGATCTCATACAAGCAATTTGGCTCTTTAGCCAGTCAGTGAAATAGTAAATCCTGACATCTCTTATGCTGGTGAGTCTTTTACACTGAAAGCCATCTATGCTGGCATTGTACATTGATGCTGCCCAGGTTATCTCTGGCTCTATACAGCAAAGGTGGATGGATGGAGCTGATCGTCTAGACCCAACCCCTCTCATAGACGTGTCTGAATGTGACATCCCCTGGGGGGGGGGGGGGATTCCTAACACACACAGATCGCTGCTGAGAGTCCCAAAAAAATCCACCATTCTAGCCCTGTCCACAGACACCTAACGGACCACACGTCTCAGAGGTAACCTTTACCTTCCTATCCCCCCTCCCAAGTCACGAGAAGCCGATCTACAGGGATCAGGAGGTTGCAGCATCATGTCACCCCTCTGTAGATGGCAACTGCTCCATCCTAAACTCCTATCTGTACCAAACAGCCCGATCCTACCTGCCACCTGTGTCTATGGAGGACACCCCCTGCCTGCCAGCCTGCCTGCCTCTGCCCTGGCTTGGAGCATGCAGCTGCCCCCACCTTCCCATCAAATGAATGGAGACTATGCACAGCATCTTGAAATCTTGAAGCAGACGACATCCTGAAGAGGAATAAAACTTTTTTTTTTTGGGGGGGGAAGGGGAAAAACAGGGGGTTATCCAGGTGTGTGATATATCCTGGGGGATTAGATGATTGAAGAGGGGAGCTCAGTGTCCCCTGGATTTGTTCTCTTACCTCCTCTGACCTCTGCAGCTTGGAGAAGGAAAGTCAAAGTGATGAGAATTAGGGAGCTAAGGGAGGAATCCCACAACCTCCTTTTCGTTTTCCACCTTGTGTTCCACCTCTCCATCTCCAATCCAAAAAAGAACTGGGATCACCCCCAGCTGATAGGGAAGATGAGGATTGAAGTTACAGCACCAACTCCTTCCAAAAGTCCAGGAGGTGATCACTACACAGCCATAAGGAGGAAGCAACCCAAAAGTCTGACAGGGGGAGGGGGGCTTGGGGTGGTCTTTCTTCTCCTTTGCCCAGCTGAGATGTGTTCCTCCCCAGTCCCCTGCCTGCAGACTGAAGAAGGGTTGAGGGCTTTAATCAAAATGCAAAGCTCTTTCTCTCCTCCTAAAGTCCCACCGTCAGAGGGCTGGGCTAAGACCCCACTGTTAGGACTCTTTTTTTTTTTTCTCCAGCCTCCCCCTGCCAGCAAATAGTGTGCAGATTCCAAAACTCTCAAACCCTGCCCAAAAGACAAGACTCTCCAGGTTGGTCCAGCCCATCGCCCACCCTCCCATATTACAGGGCTGTTCAGCAATGTGAGAATACAAGGAGAGGGTGACAGCTCCAGGCTGCTGGGCTTCCTGGGTCACATCTCAACCTGCCTCTGTCCTTCTGGATCTAGTACTAAGTGGAGCCAACTATATATATTTATTTATTTATTTTTTACAGGTAACTTAGAAATGGATGATTAAGTTCTATACCTGTGCTGTATACTGGTGATTGCTGCGCAGGATTCCGCTTTGCTGTTTCAGATTGCCTTTCAACTGTACAAGTCAGTATTATGTGCAACACGTGCTTCTCTCTATAAATGTATCACATTGACTCTGAATTATTTACAAACACTCAATGAATGAATGAATGTGTCATTTATTTGTAAACTATGACATGTAACATTGTTATAGAAAAGCCCTGGGGGGTGTGTATCACACGTGAATTTATCAATGTATGCATCAAATTCACATCAATACACAAGTCTGTGCAAAAAAATGTTTAAAAAAAAAAAAAAAAAGCAAAGAGCAGCTGTCTTGTGATATAAAAGCTGGTTCATACCCGGATGGCACAAAAATGTACGTCGCATTCCCGTGTGAATCCTGCGCGTTCCCGTTCAGCCCAAATGGACATCGCTCAGGAGCACAGAAACAGTAGTGCATGCGCTACTTTTAAAAATGCGCCACAGCGAATCACATGATACTACGATACCACGCAATTTGGTGGCTGAAAACGCACTGCGTTTGCGATCTGCGTTTGGGGTGCTGTTAACATTACATTGGGTCCTGCATCCAGATTGCAAGGGGCAGTGTATTTGAGCACAATGGGGGAAACACACACAGAATGCGTTTTTACGACACCGCGTTCTACGGTGAACCGGCCCTCCAACATACTGTATGTATCCTCCAATAGACAGCACTATATGGGGCTCATTAACACATGCAGCTATTATTATCATTCCCATGAAAAGTGATCTGTGGTGAATCACACTTGGCAAGTAGTTAAAAGGTGATGTCACCTCTTCACCACCAGTTTTAACCCTGAAAATGCCGACCTACTGCTCCACAAGCATATGCATTGCCTGCGGTTGCAGTGGCACCCTCTGGGTCTCATTCCTTTGCGGTGCCACCTGCCAAATGAACCATGTTTATTTCATTTTTGCCACAGCATATGTACAGACCTGAGCGGCTGCATTTCAGTGTTTAGATGGGTGGTCAGGGGGGGGGGGGGGGTGGTAAACCCGCCACCTACTTTTACCATCCTCTGGCTGACAGAGTGAATTAGTCCTAAATGTGTCAAGTATACCTTAATCTAAAAGCTGAACTCTAGGAAACTTGAAAATCCTCCCCCACAGTGGGGCTGTGACTGCACTGCAAGGGTTAACTTCTCATTTAGGTCTAGGGTATGGAAAAAATGTTTTACCTACCCAAGTCTCTGCTCTTTTTGGCTCTTCTGCGCTGCTAGATCAGTCCCTGCATTCTCTTATACCCCATGCTCCAGTGGTCTAATGTCCCAACATCACCAAGAATGATGCAGGGTCCGTAGCCCTGCAATGGCCTTTATGTGGTTGTAAACCCTCATGTTTTTTCACCTTAATGCATCCTATGCAAAAAACTTCTGACACTGACTGGCCCCCCAGCCCCCCCCCGTTTTATTCACCTGAACCCATTAGTTTCCTCGGTGGAGACATGCTCTTCCTCTTTGCCTGGGGTTCTCGATTGGATAAATTGATAGCAGCACAGCCATTGGCTCCCGCTGCTGTCAGTCAAATCCAATGACGCGGGTGCCGGGGGCGGGCCCGAATCCGTCATTCTGTGTCTATGCACTCAAATGCTGGACTCGGGAGCACGCCCGCAAGGTAAGCCCCAGGGAGATCGCTTCTCCCAGGGGGTTTACCGATGCAAGGAGGAGCCGCGAGAGCCGCCGGGGGACCCCAGAAGATGAGGTTTGAGGTCACACTGTGCAAAATGAACTGCACAGTGGAGGTAAGTATGATATTTACACTGGTCCAGCCGGCGAAATCGCTACCGGAGTTATTTCCGGTTATCAGGGCTCCGGCGCTGTGATTGGTCGGAGCCGCGATGACGTCACTCCCGCGCATGCAACACATCAGATGAAGCAACGGCATGAACCATCCGTTGCTTCAGTGCGCATGTGCAGATGACGTTGGCAGTGGCACATGCAGATACAAGGGGATATCTCCTAAACCATGTAGGTTTAGGAGCTATCCAGGGTAGCTATGGTAAGCCTTATTATAGGCTTACCTGTAGTAAAAAGTGGATTGTAATGGTTTACAACCCCTTTAAAAAGGTTGTAAACCCCTCTATGCAACTTGTACCTATAGATAAGCCCATAACAAGGCTTACCTATAGGTACTGTAATTATCTCCTAAATGTGCACCATTTAGGAGATATTTACCTTGTAGAGCACCGATGATGACTGGCCGGAGTCACGTGACGTCACTCTCGTGCATGCGCCTGTGAGCCGTCAGTCATGAATTTGCTAGTGAAGAAACGGCACGGAGGGCTGTTTCTTCACAGCGCATGGGCGAGAGTGACGTCACGCGACTCCGGCTAGTCACAGAGCTGGAGTTCACGGTCCCGGATGGAAGAGGGGCGAAGATGGATGCAGCCACCAGCGGGGACGGCGCGGCCTTCATTTGCAGGTAAGTGCCACATAATGGGCTAGTATGCAATGCATACTAGTCCATTATGCTTTTACTTTGCAGGGGAAAAAAGAGTAAGAAGAAACCCATCAGGGTTTACATCCTCTTTATGGGCACTGAGGGACAGTCCACTGCTGGAGCATAGGGGAGCATTGTCGGCTGGGGGAGTGATGGATCAGGTAGGTAAAATTGCTTTTACCATCCCCTAGACTAAATGCGCAGCATCACTGCAAGGCAGAATTTTCAGGTTTCCTGTAGTTCAGTTTAATTCTTTAAAACTGAAGTTTAGGTATGGACAATTTTTACATAGTTACATTGGTCTAGCTTGAACCAATGTACTGTATGCGCACCATACCTGTGGGATCATTGTGGAAACTGGAAATCACCATAGTAGGCACTGCTACTACAGTGATCTGCACAAGCTTCTGAGTCCATCCCTTCTTGCTTTGTGAACACAGGGGGTCAGTCACTTGGCTTGGACGCTATTTAGGGAACACTTCTCAGTGAAGGCAAAATGTTCCCTGATTGGACGAGGTAAAGTGGTGGGGCGATGACGTCACAATCTCCACCTTATGCAGTCAGAAAGCAATGCAAAGCGTCTTCTGAATGGCGTCTGTGATAAGTGAGCGACCCCCTTTGTTCAGTAAGCAGCAGAGGAGCCGCTTGACGTGAAACTGGAGCTAGCATCATTCATTGTAGCAGTGGGGGCTACTACAGTGATTTCCAACGTCCATGACGATCCCTCAGGTATGGCACACACATACTTACATTGGTCCAAGCTATGAAAATATGTATAAATTGCCCATACCTAAACTTCAGCTTTAATCACACACTAGATTGCAGCATTGAGGCCCGGTTCATGCTGGATGCGGTGTGGGAACTGCATACGATTTGGACAGGAATCGCATCGCATTACTGTTCAAATCACATGGGATTCTGCAGCAGTGCGATTTGAGTCATTCATTCTGTATGGCCCAAATCTCACCGCATCTGCACACAAAATGCAGGACCCTTTTTTTTTGCTGCACCAGAATCAGATTGCTTGTGTGTTCACAAACATGCGATCCGATTCTGCAAAGCAGGGATAAAAAATAGATATTTTGTAAAAAGTAGCACACATTACACACATTAACACTTGTTGGGCACACAGTTAACCCTTTGATCGCCCTGGATGTTAACCCCTTCCCAGCCACTGTCATTAGGACAGTGACAGTGTATAGTATTAGCACTGATTACTGTATAAGTGTCACTGGTCATGTCAGTGTCAGTCAGTCAGTTTCCCCCTAGTGTTAATTAGTGTCAGATTGTTCGCCACACTATCACAGCCCCTTTATAAGTCACTGATCACCACCATTACTAGTATAAAAATCCATTTCAGTATTTATACCATACTTTGTAGATGCTATAACTTTCATGCAAACCAATCAATATACACTTATTGCGATTTTTTTTTTTTTTTTTTTTTACCGTAGACATGCAGCAGGATACATTTTGACTAAATTTATGAATAAATTTGATTTTTTTATATTTTTGTTGGATATATTTTATAACAGAAAGTAGAAAATATTGTTTTTTTTTATTTTTCAAAATTTTCGGTCTTTTTTAATTTATATAGTAAAAAAATGAAAATCCCAGTGGTGATCAAATATCATAAAAAAAAAAAAGCTCTTTGTGTGAATTTTCTTTGTTTGGGTTGCATTGGATGACCACGCAATTACTAGTTAAATAGCAAAAATTGCCTGGTCATCAAGAAGGTAAGTTGGTTAATGAAATGGGTAATTGCAGTTACCTGTGTTTATCCATGAGGAAAAACGCAGGTGACTGGACATAGTGTGAACAGGCCCTAAAATGTTTTACAGTCCAGTGTGGTTTTTTTTCTGCATCAAAAATGCATGGGAAGTAGGTGATATGGTTTTCAATGGCATAGTTCACACCAGTGCTTGCAGTTCCAGTGCGTTCCAGTGCGTTCCAGTTCCAGAAAAAAAAAGTAGAACATGCTGCATTTTTCCTGCACTGGACTGTACTGGAATGCTGTAAAACGCATCAAAAACACACTGGAACACACCTAAACACACCAAAAATGTGCTGAAACACACACATCTTTATTTAAAGTGGATGTAAACCCAATTCATGAAATTTGAGCTGGGCACATATATCTGCAGTATTTTGTTATCTCTCTTCAAAGAGCTAAGTCCCATAGCTCTCTCCTGAACTGTTCCTCTTATCAGCCTGATCCTGACAAATTCTCGGACATATCAGATAAAAGCAGCCTGAAATTTCTGTCAGGGGAGGTTCCTAAAATAGATTAGCAGGGAGCTGGCCTTGTTACAAAACACCTCTGAGAGTCTCTGCCTATGATGAGAGGGGGTGTGTGCCTTTCCTCCAATCAGCAATTTTTGGCTATCTTGGCTGTATGCCCAGACATCACACTCTGTGTTAAACAGGAAGAGAAACTTTCTTAACATGATCTGAACTTTCTAAACAGTATATAAATGTAAAGACAGCAGATATACATGTAAAACTTATGTAGGGAGATTTAGTTCATCTCTGTGTATCATCTTAGGCTGTACACTTCACTGGGTGTATGGAGAGTTTACATCCACTTTAAGGTTAAAGCGGAGCTCCACCCTAAAGTGGAACCTCCGCTCATCGGAACCCTCCCCCCTCCGGTGTCACATTTGGCACCTTTCAGGGGGGAGGGGGTGAAGATACCTGTCTAAGACAGGTATTTGCACCCACTTCCGGGAGTCATCTCTGCGGGTATTCTGCGGGTAGTGCGTCACTTCTCGCAGAACGGCCGTTGTGTTCTGGGAAACACACGACTCCCAGAACACAACGGTGACCAGTGAGGATGGCGCTGCGCAACTTGCGCATGCGCCGTAGGGAACCGGGCAGTGAAGCTGGAACGCTTCACTTCCTGATTCCCTCACCGAGGATGGCGGTGGGGGCAGCAGATAGACGAGCGATTGCTCGTCTTCTGCTGCAGGCGTCGCTGGACTCCAGGACAGGTAAGTGTCCATATATTAAAAGTCAACAGCTGCAGTATGTGTAGCTGCTGCCTTTAATATTTTTTTAACGGCGGAGCTCTGCTTTAAGAAAAAAGAGGTCGATTAAATAGAAAAATAGCCGGCAACTCCAATCTATAAGAAATATTTATTAGCACATATAGGAAAACAAAAAAGCAGACGCGTTTTGGCTGAAGAGCCTTGGTCACTGCATGCAGGGACCAAGGCTCTTCAGCCTGAAAAGAATCGGATTTTTTGTTTTCCTATATGTGCCAATAAATATTTCTTACGGATTGGAGTTGCCGGATATTTTTCTATTCTATCTACCTATTTGGGTGTTGTTTGGAGGACACCGCTGCCTGAGCACCACTCTGTGGACTCCGCCCTGCCTGTTGGTATTTCCCTGTTCAGAGCGCTGCACCTTTCTGTTTGTATAAGGAAAAAGAGGGGGAAAAAATGTACTGGACTGCATCAAAAAAACGCACCAAAAACACATCAAAAAACGCACAGGGACGAATCTGGAACGCATCAAAAACGCACATTCAGAAAAGCATGGAACGCATCAAAAACGCACATTCAGAAAAGCATCTGGAAGCCATCTGGACTGCGTTTCTATGGTGTGAACTGGCTCTAAAGCCAATATCTTTTTTGGTGACAGAGCCAACCACAAAGCAGATTACTGCCGACTAAGTAATTTTCAGCTAGTTCATCAGAAACCGGTCACAATTCTCATAGTGTCTGACCAGCTTTAGATGCCTTTCAAATGTTTATGCTATGTGTTTTCCAACAAGGAGAAACTAGTGCACTGCGGGAATGTGCACCAAATCCTGTGCTTTCCTGCAACACACAAAAACGCGCTGCCCTCTGCAGACATATGATGGTGCAATTAATTCATAATGCCCCCCCCCCCCCCCCACACACACACACACATATGATTCAAAAACACGCATGTTTGCACGTGCCAAAATGTAACATACCACAGTACCATGCCTCTTGGTGTGGCAAAGTTTTTTAAAATGGTGCAGACGCCTTTTTTGCACATCTCTCGAGCACAAGCCAACATTCTGAGGAGGGGATGGGAACACTTGATCTGGTGATAACTGTGTAAGGAAAATTTCCCTCACTTTAGAGAAATTTCCTCTCATGGCCTGTGGAAAATTCCTGAGTAACCTGTTTTGTATGGAAACTAAACTTCCTTTTAAAAAAGGTGTGAGTGTCCTTAAAGTGGTTCTAACGTCTAAATGTTTTTTTTTTTTTTTTTACCTTAATGCATTTTCTGCATGGAGATAACAAAACACACCATTACCTGTCCTCCCCCTGCCCTCATCCCCATCCCTAAACACTTCCAATCACCTCCATATCACTGCTCCAGTGTTTTCTCCGGCACTGCTCCCCTCACTTCCTGCTTTCACAGCTACAGGCTTCTCCTGCTGTCAGTCAAACACCTGTGAGGAGGAAGTGGGGGCGTGGCTTACAGGTGCTGTGTGTGCCTGTGAACGCATACAGCCTGGCTCAGCAGCACACACTCACAGGTGTTTCCCTAGCACCCAGCTTGCTGCAGGAGACACCTGGAGGAGGGAGGAGCTGACAGCGCCAATGGGGGATCAGAAGAGTTCGAATGTCAGAAAAGGAGGGAAGAAACCATTCTTTTGCACAGAACTGGTAAGTATAACCTCTTTTTTTTACTATTGCTGCCCACATTGTAAATGATTTGAGGCATTGGACTAGTGTGTGTGGTCTCTCACACAAATATGTGCCTAAGCAACGTCCGTGAATTTTACCAAATAAAAAGCAATAGGGTTGACTTACTAAAGGCAGTTCACAGTAAAGGTTCACTTTGCAAAGCTAATTTGTTAGTGAATAAGGTGAAACTGTTTTTACATTGAATACCTAATAGTCCTAACAGAAATCCAGTGTTTAAAAAAAACAAAAAACAAAAAAAAATGACATTTGTTGTGCCCATCATTATTGCATTAAAGTAATACTAAAGACCAGTTATCATTTTTTTTATTATAACAAACATGGTATACATACCTGCTCTGTGCAATGGTTTTGCACAGAGCAGCCCCAATCCTCCTTTTTTTGGGTCCCTCCACCAATGATCCTGGCTTCTCCCCACTGCCGAATTCCCCTTTTTATGGGGGTTCACTTCTGAGGCCTGCTACTGTGAATGGACATTGTGCAATCACACACAGAGCACGGCTTGCCCCCCCCCCCCCCCACTGTCTCCTCATTAGCTCACTGGCTGTGATTGACAGCAGCAGGAGCCAATGGCTCCCACTGCTGTGTGAGTCAGTGAGGAGAGAGAGACCCAGGAGAGCTGCTGATCTATTGCACATTGCTGGATCAATATGGGGCTCAGATAAGTATAAGGGGGGGGGGGCTGGAGGTGAGCTGCAGACCAGAAGGTTATTTACCTTAATGCATAGAGGTAAAAAAAAAATCTGGTTTTAGGACCACTTTAAGTATGATGACACTGAGAAGAAATTAAAAAAATGTTGCCCTCACAAATGTTCCACAGTAAGCAGGCATATCATTGTTTGGCCTACTTTACACAGGCGTACTTAAAGTATAAGTTCATGTTTGGAACATGTTACATGTTCCTGCTCCTGCTTCCTCTCCTCCTGCTCACCTCTCTCTGTGACAGCGGACAGGGGATCTTTACCCCGCACCCGCTGTCACAATTTAAAAACAGTGTGGCTGTGTGTGGCTCCACCTACACAGCCATGTCATTCATTCACAGAGTTCTCAGAATTGATGAACTACATGAACCATACACGGCTGAGGGCTTGTAGTTCTCAATGTACTGTGAGGGTGCTAGTTCATTGATTCTTCCTGCAGTTCAGTATCTGCTTGCCCTTATTGGAGGTATGGGCAGACAGCTATACTGAGAGTCTGCAGAATCCTGGCATTGCACCCACAATCTCCTAATTGCATGTGGGTGAGGCTATCGTGCCCTAGTGCCCTAGTGGGGACACTGTAGAACTGCACCCTTTAATGCCTGGAGCTGCTTTCATGTGATATCAACATTAAGGCGATGCTTAAAAGCAGATAGCAGTTACACATTTACCATTCTCTTGTACCGTACCTGTTACACTTGACACTTCTCTTCCTTAGAGGACACCACTCCCACGTGTGCAGCATTTAGGGACCAGTACTGCTGAGCCTGTACCAGACCCCACCAATCCACCTTTTTCCCAGTGACTAGTCCCACGGTTGCTACAGGAAATGCTCTCTCTCTCCAACCTTTGTGCTTGCTCTCTCTCCCGGGGCCCCTCCTACATTTCTTGCTTCTCTGTGACTCCAGGCTGGGTCCCTAGGAACTTTGTGCTATGGGTCAGGTATCTTAGAATGAAAAACTGGTCACTAGAAAAGGTGCCAAGCACGAAACCCCCACCACTGCCAAGCACTAAACCCCCACCATCTGGTTGGATGCAGACAGCCCATGTGACTCTGTTGGCCATCTTGGGTCAGGCAGAATCTTCTTAAGACCCTTCTTAAGATAATGTGTCTCATTATGTGCTGGACATTGGTCCTGTCCTATGATTGCTTCTACTATTCCCTGTTACCCCCCTTTTCCTTTCTCCTCCCTTCCTCCCCCTTTGTTCTCCCTTCCACTTTTCAGTTCCCCCTTCCCCTTTTCCTCCATCCCCATCCCCCCTTCCCTCTCCCATTCCCCTTTCCCCCTTCCTCCCCCCTCCTCCTACCCTCCTACCCTCCTTCCCTTTACTTCTCACATTTCCCTTCTATTCTTCCTCCTTTCATCTAGGTCTACCAATGATACCTAAGTTCATACATACATAATTGTTTTCTTATATATATATATATATATATATATATATATATATATATATATATATTTACGTAAAATACCATCCGCACAAATCCCCATGTCCGCCACGGGGGGGAGCTATTGGTGACTGATGTGTGTACCTGGTCAAGGAGTTACTGGTAAGTAGGGATGAGCTTCGTGTTCGAGTCGAACATACGTTCGACTCGAACATCGGCTGTTCGATCGTTCGACGAAGATCGAACGATTTGGGCCGTTCGCGCCAAATTCGAGTGACGCGAATGGCCCACAATGCACTACGCCATCGCAGTGTCATCCAGGCGCTGTGATTGGCCAAGCATGCACTGTGACCCCGCATGCTTGGCCAATCACAGCGCCGGCAGCGAGGAGAGCAATGATTGGCCACAGGCAGGATGCCTGTGGCCAATTATTGCTGATGGGGTTTAGTACACGCCCCACACTATAAAAGGCCGCCAGCGCGGCGGCCTTGTGTAGTGTGTTCCGGAGCAGGGAAAGAGAAGCATAGGCAGGGACAGTGTCATTATTTTTCCTTTACTATTCCTGGATTCCTTGTGTTTAGGGACAAATAAGGATAGGTAGGGAGAGTGTCAGTGACAGTGTGCTATTCTGTGCTAATCCTTGTTTGTAGGGACAGAGAGGTACAGTGAGGGAAAGTGTCAGTGTGCTATTCTGTTCTAAAACTATTTTGCTGAACCATATTTTCAATCCTTGAGTTGAGGGACAGAGAGGTACAGTGAGTGAAACTGACAGTGTGCTATTCTGTTCTAAACCAATTTTGCTGTTCCATATTTTCAATCCTTGAGTTGAGGGACAGAGAGGTACAGTGAGTGAAACTGACAGTGTGCTATTCTGTTCTAAACCAATTTTGCTGTTCCATATTTTCAATCCTTGAGTTGAGGGACAGAGAGGTACAGTGAGTGAAACTGACAGTGTGCTATTCTGTTCTAAACCAATTTTGCTGTTCCATATTTTCAATCCTTGAGTTGAGGGACAGAGAGGTACAGTGAGTGAAACTGACAGTGTGCTATTCTGTTCTAAACCAATTTTGCTGTTCCATATTTTCAATCCTTGAGTTTAGGGACAGAGAAGGACACTCGTAGAAATTATCAGTGTGCTATTCTGTGCTAAATCTTGTTTGTAGGGAGGGACAGAGTAGGACAGTGAGGGAAAGTGTCAGTGTGCTATTCTGTTCTAAAACTATTTTGCTGAACCATATTTTCAATCCTTGAGTTGAGGGACAGAGAGGTACAGTGAGTGAAACTGACAGTGTGCTATTCTGTTCTAAAACTATTTTGCTGAACCATATTTTCAATCCTTGAGTTTAGGGACAGAGAAGGACACTCGTAGAAATTATCAGTGTGCTATTCTGTGCGAAATCTTGTTTGTAGGGAGGGACAGAGTAGGACAGTGAGGGAAAGTGTCAGTGTGCTATTCTGTTCTAAAACTATTTTGCTGAACCATATTTTCAATCCTTGAGTTGAGGGACAGAGAGGTACAGTGAGTGAAACTGACAGTGTGCTATTCTGTTCTAAACCAATTTTGCTGTTCCATATTTTCAATCCTTGAGTTTAGGGACAGAGAAGGACACTCGTAGAAATTATCAGTGTGCTATTCTGTGCGAAATCTTGTTTGTAGGGAGGGACAGAGTAGGACAGTGAGGGAAAGTGTCAGTGTGCTATTCTGTTCTAAAACTATTTTGCTGAACCATATTTTCAATCCTTGAGTTGAGGGACAGAGAGGTACAGTGAGTGAAACTGACAGTGTGCTATTCTGTTCTAAACCAATTTTGCTGTTCCATATTTTCAATCCTTGAGTTGAGGGACAGAGAGGTACAGTGAGTGAAACTGACAGTGTGCTATTCTGTTCTAAACCAATTTTGCTGTTCCATATTTTCAATCCTTGAGTTTAGGGACAGAGAAGGACACTCGTAGAAATTATCAGTGTGCTATTCTGTGCTAAATCTTGTTTGTAGGGAGGGTCAGAGTAGGACAGTGAGGGAAAGTGTCAGTGTGCTATTCTGTTCTAAAACTATTTTGCTGAACCATATTTTCAATCCTTGAGTTGAGGGACAGAGAGGTACAGTGAGTGAAACTGACAGTGTGCTATTCTGTTCTAAACCAATTTTGCTGTTCCATATTTTCAATCCATGAGTTGAGGGACAGAGAGGTACAGTGAGTGAAACTGACAGTGTGCTATTCTGTTCTAAACCAATTTTGCTGTTCCATATTTTCAATCCTGGAGTTTAGGGACAGAGAAGGACACTCGTAGAAATTATCAGTGTGCTATTCTGTGCTAAATCTTGTTTGTAGGGAGGGACAGAGTAGGACAGTGAGGGAAAGTGTCAGTGTGCTATTCTGTTCTAAAACTATTTTGCTGAACCATATTTTCAATCCTTGAGTTGAGGGACAGAGAGGTACAGTGAGTGAAACTGACCGTGTGCTATTCTGTTCTAAACCAATTTTGCTGTTCCATATTTTCAATCCTTGAGTTGAGGGACAGAGAGGTACAGTGAGTGAAACTGACAGTGTGCTATTCTGTTCTAAACCAATTTTGCTGTTCCATATTTTCAATCCTTGAGTTTAGGGACAGAGAAGGACACTCATAGAAATTATCAGTGTGCTATTCTGTGCTAAATCTTGTTTGTAGGGAGGGACAGAGTAGGACAGTGAGGGAAAGTGTCAGTGTGCTATTCTGTTCTAAAACTATTTTGCTGAACCATATTTTCAATCCTTGAGTTGAGGGACAGAGAGGTACAGTGAGTGAAACTGACAGTGTGCTATTCTGTTCTAAAACTATTTTGCTGAACCATATTTTCAATCCTTGAGTTGAGGGACAGAGAGGTACAGTGAGTGAAACTGACAGTGTGCTATTCTGTTCTAAACCAATTTTGCTGTTCCATATTTTCAATCCTTGAGTTGAGGGACAGAGAGGTACAGTCAGTGAAACTGACAGTGTGCTATTCTGTTCTAAACCAATTTTGCTGTTCCATATTTTCAATCCTTGAGTTTAGGGACAGAGAAGGACACTCGTAGAAATTATCAGTGTGCTATTGTGTTCTAAACCAATTTTGCTGTTCCATATTTTCAATCCTTGAGTTGAGGGACAGAGAGGTACAGTGAGTGAAACTGACAGTGTGCTATTCTGTTCTAAACCAATTTTGCTGTTCCATATTTTCAATCCTGGAGTTTAGGGACAGAGAAGGACACTCGTAGAAATTATCAGTGTGCTATTCTGTGCTAAATCTTGTTTGTAGGGAGGGACAGAGTAGGACAGTGAGGGAAAGTGTCAGTGTGCTATTCTGTTCTAAAACTATTTTGCTGAACCATATTTTCAATCCTTGAGTTGAGGGACAGAGAGGTACAGTGAGTGAAACTGACAGTGTGCTATTCTGTTCTAAACCAATTTTGCTGTTCCATATTTTCAATCCTTGAGTTGAGGGACAGAGAGGTACAGTGAGTGAAACTGACAGTGTGCTATTCTGTTCTAAACCAATTTTGCTGTTCCATATTTTCAATCCTTGAGTTGAGGGACAGAGAGGTACAGTGAGTGAAACTGACAGTGTGCTATTCTGTTCTAAACCAATTTTGCTGTTCCATATTTTCAATCCTTGAGTTTAGGGACAGAGAAGGACACTCGTAGAAATTATCAGTGTGCTATTCTGTGCTAAATCTTGTTTGTAGGGAGGGACAGAGTAGGACAGTGAGGGAAAGTGTCAGTGTGCTATTCTGTTCTAAACCAATTTTGCTGTTCCATATTTTCAATCCTTGAGTTGAGGGACAGAGAGGTACAGTGAGGGAAAGTGTCAGTGTGCTATTCTGTTCTAAACCAATTTTGCTGTTCCATATTTTCAATCCTTGAGTTGAGGGACAGAGAGGTACAGTCAGTGAAACTGACAGTGTGCTATTCTGTTCTAAACCAATTTTGCTGTTCCATATTTTCAATCCTTGAGTTTAGGGACAGAGAAGGACACTCGTAGAAATTATCAGTGTGCTATTGTGTTCTAAACCAATTTTGCTGTTCCATATTTTCAATCCTTGAGTTGAGGGACAGAGAGGTACAGTGAGTGAAACTGACAGTGTGCTATTCTGTTCTAAACCAATTTTGCTGTTCCATATTTTCAATCCTGGAGTTTAGGGACAGAGAAGGACACTCGTAGAAATTATCAGTGTGCTATTCTGTGCTAAATCTTGTTTGTAGGGAGGGACAGAGTAGGACAGTGAGGGAAAGTGTCAGTGTGCTATTCTGTTCTAAAACTATTTTGCTGAACCATATTTTCAATCCTTGAGTTGAGGGACAGAGAGGTACAGTGAGTGAAACTGACAGTGTGCTATTCTGTTCTAAACCAATTTTGCTGTTCCATATTTTCAATCCTTGAGTTGAGGGACAGAGAAGGACACTCGTAGAAATTATCAGTGTGCTATTCTGTGCTAAATCTTGTTTGTAGGGAGGGACAGAGTAGGACAGTGAGGGAAAGTGTCAGTGTGCTATTCTGTTCTAAAACTATTTTGCTGAACCATATTTTCAATCCTTGAGTTGAGGGACAGAGAGGTACAGTGAGTGAAACTGACAGTGTGCTATTCTGTTCTAAAACTATTTTGCTGAACCATATTTTCAATCCTTGAGTTGAGGGACAGAGAGGTACAGTGAGTGAAACTGACAGTGTGCTATTCTGTTCTAAACCAATTTTGCTGTTCCATATTTTCAATCCTTGAGTTGAGGGACAGAGAGGTACAGTGAGTGAAACTGACAGTGTGCTATTCTGTTCTAAACCAATTTTGCTGTTCCATATTTTCAATCCTGGAGTTTAGGGACAGAGAAGGACACTCGTAGAAATTATCAGTGTGCTATTCTGTGCTAAATCTTGTTTGTAGGGAGGGACAGAGTAGGACAGTGAGGGAAAGTGTCAGTGTGCTATTCTGTTCTAAAACTATTTTGCTGAACCATATTTTCAATCCTTGAGTTGAGGGACAGAGAGGTACAGTGAGTGAAACTGACCGTGTGCTATTCTGTTCTAAACCAATTTTGCTGTTCCATATTTTCAATCCTTGAGTTGAGGGACAGAGAAGTACAGTGAGTGAAACTGACAGTGTGCTATTCTGTTCTAAACCAATTTTGCTGTTCCATATTTTCAATCCTTGAGTTTAGGGACAGAGAAGGACACTCATAGAAATTATCAGTGTGCTATTCTGTGCGAAATCTTGTTTGTAGGGAGGGACAGAGTAGGACAGTGAGGGAAAGTGTCAGTGTGCTATTCTGTTCTAAAACTATTTTGCTGAACCATATTTTCAATCCTTGAGTTGAGGGACAGAGAGGTACAGTGAGTGAAACTGACAGTGTGCTATTCTGTTCTAAACCAATTTTGCTGTTCCATATTTTCAATCCTTGAGTTGAGGGACAGAGAGGTACAGTGAGTGAAACTGACAGTGTGCTATTCTGTTCTAAACCAATTTTGCTGTTCCATATTTTCAATCCTTGAGTTTAGGGACAGAGAAGGACACTCGTAGAAATTATCAGTGTGCTATTCTGTGCTAAATCTTGTTTGTAGGGAGGGTCAGAGTAGGACAGTGAGGGAAAGTGTCAGTGTGCTATTCTGTTCTAAAACTATTTTGCTGAACCATATTTTCAATCCTTGAGTTGAGGGACAGAGAGGTACAGTGAGTGAAACTGACAGTGTGCTATTCTGTTCTAAACCAAATTTGCTGTTCCATATTTTCAATCCATGAGTTGAGGGACAGAGAGGTACAGTGAGTGAAACTGACAGTGTGCTATTCTGTTCTAAACCAATTTTGCTGTTCCATATTTTCAATCCTGGAGTTTAGGGACAGAGAAAGACACTCATAGAAATTATCAGTGTGCTATTCTGTGCTAAATCTTGTTTGTAGGGAGGGACAGAGTAGGACAGTGAGGGAAAGTGTCAGTGTGCTATTCTGTTCTAAAACTATTTTGCTGAACCATATTTTCAATCCTTGAGTTGAGGGACAGAGAGGTACAGTGAGTGAAACTGACAGTGTGCTATTCTGTTCTAAAACTATTTTGCTGAACCATATTTTCAATCCTTGAGTTGAGGGACAGAGAGGTACAGTGAGTGAAACTGACAGTGTGCTATTCTGTTCTAAACCAATTTTGCTGTTCCATATTTTCAATCCTTGAGTTGAGGGACAGAGAGGTACAGTCAGTGAAACTGACAGTGTGCTATCCTGTTCTAAACCAATTTTGCTGTTCCATATTTTCAATCCTTGAGTTTAGGGACAGAGAAGGACACTCGTAGAAATTATCAGTGTGCTATTGTGTTCTAAACCAATTTTGCTGTTCCATATTTTCAATCCTTGAGTTGAGGGACAGAGAGGTACAGTGAGTGAAACTGACAGTGTGCTATTCTGTTCTAAACCAATTTTGCTGTTCCATATTTTCAATCCTGGAGTTTAGGGACAGAGAAGGACACTCGTAGAAATTATCAGTGTGCTATTCTGTGCTAAATCTTGTTTGTAGGGAGGGACAGAGTAGGACAGTGAGGGAAAGTGTCAGTGTGCTATTCTGTTCTAAAACTATTTTGCTGTTCCATATTTTCAATCCTTGAGTTGAGGGACAGAGAGGTACAGTGAGTGAAACTGACAGTGTGCTATTCTGTTCTAAACCAATTTTGCTGTTCCATATTTTCAATCCTTGAGTTGAGGGACAGAGAAGGACACTCGTAGAAATTATCAGTGTGCTATTCTGTGCTAAATCTTGTTTGTAGGGAGGGACAGAGTAGGACAGTGAGGGAAAGTGTCAGTGTGCTATTCTGTTCTAAAACTATTTTGCTGAACCATATTTTCAATCCTTGAGTTGAGGGACAGAGAGGTACAGTGAGTGAAACTGACAGTGTGCTATTCTGTTCTAAAACTATTTTGCTGAACCATATTTTCAATCCTTGAGTTGAGGGACAGAGAGGTACAGTGAGTGAAACTGACAGTGTGCTATTCTGTTCTAAACCAATTTTGCTGTTCCATATTTTCAATCCTTGAGTTGAGGGACAGAGAGGTACAGTGAGTGAAACTGACAGTGTGCTATTCTGTTCTAAACCAATTTTGCTGTTCCATATTTTCAATCCTTGAGTTTAGGGACAGAGAAGGACACTCATAGAAATTATCAGTGTGCTATTCTGTGCTAAATCTTGTTTGTAGGGAGGGACAGAGTAGGACAGTGAGGGAAAGTGTCAGTGTGCTATTCTGTTCTAAAACTATTTTGCTGAACCATATTTTCAATCCTTGAGTTGAGGGACAGAGAGGTACAGTGAGTGAAACTGACAGTGTGCTATTCTGTTCTAAACCAATTTTGCTGTTCCATATTTTCAATCCTTGAGTTGAGGGACAGAGAGGTACAGTGAGTGAAACTGACAGTGTGCTATTCTGTTCTAAACCAATTTTGCTGTTCCATATTTTCAATCCTTGAGTTGAGGGACAGAGAGGTACAGTCAGTGAAACTGACAGTGTGCTATTCTGTTCTAAACCAATTTTGCTGTTCCATATTTTCAATCCTTGAGTTGAGGGACAGAGAGGTACAGTCAGTGAAACTGACAATGTGCTATTCTGTTCTAAACCAATTTTGCTGTTCCATATTTTCAATCCTTGAGTTTAGGGACAGAGAAGGACACTCGTAGAAATTATCAGTGTGCTATTGTGTTCTAAACCAATTTTGCTGTTCCATATTTTCAATCCTTGAGTTGAGGGACAGAGAGGTACAGTGAGTGAAACTGACAGTGTGCTATTCTGTTCTAAACCAATTTTGCTGTTCCATATTTTCAATCCTGGAGTTTAGGGACAGAGAAGGACACTCGTAGAAATTATCAGTGTGCTATTCTGTGCTAAATCTTGTTTGTAGGGAGGGACAGAGTAGGACAGTGAGGGAAAGTGTCAGTGTGCTATTCTGTTCTAAAACTATTTTGCTGAACCATATTTTCAATCCTTGAGTTGAGGGACAGAGAGGTACAGTGAGTGAAACTGACAGTGTGCTATTCTGTTCTAAAACTATTTTGCTGTTCCATATTTTCAATCCTTGAGTTGAGGGACAGAGAGGTACAGTGAGTGAAACTGACAGTGTGCTATTCTGTTCTAAACCAATTTTGCTGTTCCATATTTTCAATCCTTGAGTTGAGGGACAGAGAGGTACAGTGAGTGAAACTGACAGTGTGCTATTCTGTTCTAAACCAATTTTGCTGTTCCATATTTTCAATCCTTGAGTTTAGGGACAGAGAAGGACACTCGTAGAAATTATCAGTGTGCTATTCTGTGCTAAATCTTGTTTGTAGGGAGGGACAGAGTAGGACAGTGAGGGAAAGTGTCAGTGTGCTATTCTGTTCTAAAACTATTTTGCTGAACCATATTTTCAATCCTTGAGTTGAGGGACAGAGAGGTACAGTGAGTGATACTGACAGTGTGCTATTCTGTTCTAAACCAATTTTGCTGTTCCATATTTTCAATCCTTGAGTTGAGGGACAGAGAGGTACAGTCAGTGAAACTGACAGTGTGCTATTCTGTTCTAAACCAATTTTGCTGTTCCATATTTTCAATCCTTGAGTTTAGGGACAGAGAAGGACACTCGTAGAAATTATCAGTGTGCTATTCTGTGCTAAATCTTGTTTGTAGGGAGGGACAGAGTAGGACAGTGAGGGAAAGTGTCAGTGTGCTATTCTGTTCTAAAACTATTTTGCTGAACCATATTTTCAATCCTTGAGTTGAGGGACAGAGAGGTACAGTGAGTGAAACTGACAGTGTGCTATTCTGTTCTAAACCAATTTTGCTGTTCCATATTTTCAATCCTTGAGTTGAGGGACAGAGAGGTACAGTGAGTGAAACTGACAGTGTGCTATTCTGTTCTAAACCAATTTTGCTGTTCCATATTTTCAATCCTTGAGTTGAGGGACAGAGAGGTACAGTCAGTGAAACTGACAGTGTGCTATTCTGTTCTAAACCAATTTTGCTGTTCCATATTTTCAATCCTTGAGTTTAGGGACAGAGAAGGACACTCGTAGAAATTATCAGTGTGCTATTCTGTGCTAAATCTTGTTTGTAGGGAGGGACAGAGTAGGACAGTGAGGGAAAGTGTCAGTGTGCTATTCTGATCTAAAACTATTTTGCTGAACCATATTTTCAATCCTTGAGTTGAGGGACAGAGAGGTACAGTGAGTGATACTGACAGTGTGCTATTCTGTTCTAAACCAATTTTGCTGTTCCATATTTTCAATCCTTGAGTTGAGGGACAGAGAGGTACAGTGAGTGAAACTGACAGTGTGCTATTCTGTTCTAAACCAATTTTGCTGTTCCATATTTTCAATCCTTGAGTTGAGGGACAGAGAGGTACAGTGAGTGAAACTGACAGTGTGCTATTCTGTTCTAAACCAATTTTGCTGTTCCATATTTTCAATCCTTGAGTTGAGGGACAGAGAGGTACAGTCAGTGAAACTGACAGTGTGCTATTCTGTTCTAAACCAATTTTGCTGTTCCATATTTTCAATCCTTGAGTTTAGGGACAGAGAAGGACACTCGTAGAAATTATCAGTGTGCTATTGTGTTCTAAACCAATTTTGCTGTTCCATATTTTCAATCCTTGAGTTGAGGGACAGAGAAGGACACTCGTAGAAATTATCAGTGTGCTATTCTGTGCTAAATCTTGTTTGTAGGGAGGGACAGAGTAGGACAGTGAGGGAAAGTGTCAGTGTGCTATTCTGTTCTAAAACTATTTTGCTGAACCATATTTTCAATCCTTGAGTTGAGGGACAGAGAGGTACAGTGAGTGAAACTGACAGTGTGCTATTCTGTTCTAAAACTATTTTGCTGAACCATATTTTCAATCCTTGAGTTGAGGGACAGAGAGGTACAATGAGTGAAACTGACAGTGTGCTATTCTGTTCTAAACCAATTTTGCTGTTCCATATTTTCAATCCTTGAGTTGAGGGACAGAGAGGTACAGTGAGTGAAACTGACAGTGTGCTATTCTGTTCTAAACCAATTTTGCTGTTCCATATTTTCAATCCTTGAGTTGAGGGACAGAGAGGTACAGTCAGTGAAACTGACAGTGTGCTATTCTGTTCTAAACCAATTTTGCTGTTCCATATTTTCAATCCTTGAGTTTAGGGACAGAGAAGGACACTCGTAGAAATTATCAGTGTGCTATTCTGTGCTAAATCTTGTTTGTAGGGAGGGACAGAGTAGGACAGTGAGGGAAAGTGTCAGTGTGCTATTCTGTTCTAAAACTATTTTGCTGAACCATATTTTCAATCCTTGAGTTGAGGGACAGAGAGGTACAGTGAGTGAAACTGACAGTGTGCTATTCTGTTCTAAACCAATTTTGCTGTTCCATATTTTCAATCCTTGAGTTGAGGGACAGAGAGGTACAGTGAGTGAAACTGACAGTGTGCTATTCTGTTCTAAACCAATTTTGCTGTTCCATATTTTCAATCCTTGAGTTGAGGGACAGAGAGGTACAGTGAGTGAAACTGACAATGTGCTATTCTGTTCTAAACCAATTTTGCTGTTCCATATTTTCAATCCTTGAGTTTAGGGACAGAGAAGGACACTCGTAGAAATTATCAGTGTGCTATTCTGTGCTAAATCTTGTTTGTAGGGAGGGACAGAGTAGGACAGTGAGGGAAAGTGTCAGTGTGCTATTCTGTTCTAAAACTATTTTGCTGAACCATATTTTCAATCCTTGAGTTGAGGGACAGAGAGGTACAGTGAGTGATACTGACAGTGTGCTATTCTGTTCTAAACCAATTTTGCTGTTCCATATTTTCAATCCTTGAGTTGAGGGACAGAGAGGTACAGTGAGTGAAACTGACAGTGTGCTATTCTGTTCTAAACCAATTTTGCTGTTCCATATTTTCAATCCTTGAGTTTAGGGACAGAGAAGGACACTCGTAGAAATTATCAGTGTGCTATTCTGTGCTAAATCTTGTTTGTAGGGAGGGACAGAGTAGGACAGTGAGGGAAAGTGTCAGTGTGCTATTCTGTTCTAAAACTATTTTGCTGAACCATATTTTCAATCCTTGAGTTGAGGGACAGAGAGGTACAGTGAGTGAAACTGACAGTGTGCTATTCTGTTCTAAACCAATTTTGCTGTTCCATATTTTCAATCCTTGAGTTGAGGGACAGAGAGGTACAGTAAGTGAAACTGACAGTGTGCTATTCTGTTCTAAACCAATTTTGCTGTTCCATATTTTCAATCCTTGAGTTTAGGGACAGAGAAGGACACTCGTAGAAATTATCAGTGTGCTATTCTGTGCTAAATCTTGTTTGTAGGGAGGGACAGAGTAGGACAGTGAGGGAAAGTGTCAGTGTGCTATTCTGTTCTAAAACTATTTTGCTGATGTCATGGATATGCATTAATGTCTGTCTGCCATCTTACCTTCCTCCTCATGTGTTCATCTAGAGACCAGACCTCCTTCACCTGGCTTCCTTTATAATCTCCTCCCAGCCTGACTCCACCCCAGGCCCTATCACTGAACACTATATTAACCTGTGCACTGCAAGCCTGCTTTGCTGATCAACGTGTTTGTTAGGCATTGTGTGTTTGGGTTCCTGCCTGCCGTGTGCTACGTCTGTCTCTCTGTTACGTTATTGGCTTGTCCCCGACTATCCCTGTCTGCTCGTGACCCTTGACCTTCGGCTCGTTCTTCGTTATCCTTGTCTTCTTGTGGCCCCTGACCTTCAGCTTGTTATTCGGTTCTCTCTATCGTGTGCTGCTGCTTCCCCTCTTTTCCCCTTATCCTACGGGGCGTGAGCTAGGAAACTCCAGGGGCCGCGACCTGGTCCCAGCCTGCAGCGTAACATCCTCACCACTAGAGGCCCTGGAGAAGACCAGCTGGGTCTTAGACTCCGCGCCCTGGGGAATCTTGGCTCTCGCTTCCGTTGGGATCCCGGTTGTGCTCCTCTGGTCCCGCTTTCCACAACCACCCAGTTTCCTATCCGCAGAAGCCAGCCATAGGGTTCACTACCTCGCGGTGCACTCCTGTCCCCCTACGGTGTGCATCTGTCACCTGGCCACAGGTGACCCTGACAGTTTGATCAGCCATGAACCCGGCTGACATCCCGCTTCCTGCGGATGATCCATTGCAGGGCATAGTTCGCAGACTTGAGACCCAGGAATCAAATCAGACCCAGGTGATGCGATTCCTCCAGGATCTGGCTTCTCGATTCGAGCAGCTTCAGGTCTCCTTGGGAACCCCGAATCCGCAACCCCAAGTACAACCAGCGGCTGTACCTATCGCACCAGTCGCAGCCTCACACTCACTAAGATTGCCAGCTCCGTTCCGTTTCTCTGGGGACTCCAAGGCCTGCAGGGGGTTTCTCAGCCAATGCACTATTAATTTTGAGCTTCAGCCTCAAAGCTTCCTGTCTGACCGGGCTAAGGTAGCCTATATCATTTCCCTCCTCTCCGGTGAAGCTTTGGCCTGGGCTGCCCCCCTGTGGGAGAGGAACGATCTGGTGGTTTCCAGTCTGTCCGAATTCTTGAAGCTCTTTCGTAATATCTTCGAAGAGCCGGCTCGGGCTTCTTCAGCGGCTAGTGCTGTCTTACGTCTTCGCCAAGAATCTAGTTCAGTGGGGCAATATGCTCTTCAGTTCCGTATCCACACAGCTGAATTGAGCTGGAATAATGAGGCCCTGGTCGCTACCTTTTTACATGGCCTCTCTGACCGAGTGAAAGACGAATTAGCGGGAAGAGCCATTCCCGTCGGTCTGGACGATGTAATTTCATTATGCAACCAGATCGACATTCGTTTTCAAGAGAGGTCCTTAGAAAAAAGACGCCAGCACTCTCTGGGTCCTAGCCAGTCTGAGCTCCCCTCCCTTCATTCCGTGGAGCATCCTCTACCTGCTGAAGAACCTATGCAGCTGGGCCGGACCAGACTAACCCCCGAAGAACGTGCTAGGCGCAGAACTCTGGGCTTGTGCCTCTATTGTGGGGGCAAGGGTCATTTTCGTGACTCCTGCTCGCTTCGTCCGGGAAACGCTCGGGTCTAATACATTTGGAAGGTGGAGTATTGGACCCAGAAACATCACCTTCTCGCCTGCTCTTGCCGGTGTTCCTTCATGTAGGCACTTCTCCTCAGTCAACCCTTGCATACCTGGATTCCGGGGCTGCCGGCAATTTTATGGATTGGAGAACTGCTTCTTCTATGAAGCTTACCCTTTCACCTCTCACTACCCCATTGGTAGTCTCGGCAATTGATGGCACTGTTCTCCCAGGGGGCCCTATTCGCTTCCAGACGCTACCCATTAGGATGTCGGTAGGGATTCTCCACCAGGAGTGGATATCCTTTCTTATTCTACCCAAGGCCTCTACCCCAGTTGTATTGGTCCTCCCTTGGCTACAGCTCCACTCTCCACATGTGGACTGGGTCTCTGGGCAGATCCTGGCCTGGGGTTCCTCATGTTTCTCGTCGTGTCTTCTCAAGGTGACCCCCAAGGAGAGTCTTCCGGTTGCTGCCACTTCTGTTTCTTCTGATCTTCCCGCCGCATACAGCTATTACCGGGATGTGTTCTGTAAAAAATCAGCTGAGGTGCTTCCTCCCCACAGGTCTTTTGACTGCGCTATTGATCTTGTCCCCGGAGCAACTCTACCCAGGGGTCGTACCTACCCTCTGTCCATCCCAGAGACCCAGGCCATGTCGGAGTATGTAGCAGAGAATCTGGAGAGAGGTTTCATCCGGAAATCCTCATCGCCTGCAGGGGCAGGGTTCTTTTTTGTTGCCAAAAAGGATGGTACCTTAAGACCCTGCATCGATTATCGGGGTTTAAATGCGGTTACTATTAAAAATCGATACCCCTTACCCTTAATATCTGAGCTATTCGATAGGTTGAAGGGTGCCTCCATTTTCACCAAGTTGGATCTCAGAGGCGCGTACAATCTCATTCGAATACGGGAGGATGACGAATGGAAGACTGCATTCAACACTAGAGACGGGCATTACGAATATCTGGTGATGCCTTTTGGTCTGTGTAATGCTCCAGCCGTGTTTCAAAACTTTGTCAATGAAATCTTCAGAGATCTGCTGTACCAGTTTGTTGTCATCTATCTGGATGACATTCTGATCTTTTCTGAGAATCTGCTCGTCCACAGAAACCATGTCCGCACTGTACTTCAACGTCTTAGAGAGAACAATCTCTATGCCAAGCTGGAGAAATGTTCCTTTGAATGTTCTGAGGTCCTGTTTTTGGGGTGCTTTGTCTCATGTTCGGGGCTTCGTATGGACCCTGGGAAGGTCTTGGCTATCACCAACTGGCCTCTTCCTGCTAGCCTCAAGGCCACACAGCGCTTTCTTGGCTTCACTAATTATTATAGGCAGTTCATAAGGAATTACTCTTCCATTGCCGCGCCTATTATCGCTTTGACCAAGAAGGGTGTGAATGCCAGAGACTGGCCTCCCGAAGCTGTCTCTGCATTTCACAACCTGAAACAGGCCTTTGTTTCTGGCCCCCTCTTGAGGAGACCAAATCCTGGGAATGCATTTTTTGTTGAAGTGGACGCTTCTTCAATGGGGGTGGGAGCTGTGCTTCTTCAAATCTTTGAGAAGAGACGCCAACCATGTGCGTTCTTCTCCAAAAAAAATTCTCAGGCAGAGAGGAATTATGCCATCGGTGATCGGGAACTTCTCGCAATTAAATTGGCGTTAGAGGAGTGGCGTCATCTCTTGGAGGGTTCCCCTCACTCCATAACGATCTTTACCGATCACAAGAATTTACAGTATCTACAGAATGCTAAATGTCTGAATCCTAGACAGGCCAGGTGGAGTCTCTTCTTTGCCCGTTTTAATTTCACGATTACCTACAAACCTGGTTCCTGCAACGGTCGGGCTGATGCGCTCTCTAGGTCATTTGACACTTTGGACGAGGAGTCCGCCCCTGAACCTGAGCCGATCATTCCCACCTCATGCATTGTTGCCCACTCTACCACCCTGAAGTCTAAAATTCCGCCTGGTAAGACCTTTGTCCCCACTGAGCTAAGAGCTAAGATCCTTCATTGGGGACATGATTCCAAGGTGGCAGGGCATTCTGGATTCCTCCGATCCTTCCTACTCATCAGTCGTCACTACTGGTGGCCTAATCTCCGCTCAGACGTCAAAGACTACGTTAAAGCTTGTCATGTCTGTGCTCAGTCCAAATCCTCCACACAAGCTCCTGCTGGTCTCCTCATGCCCTTGCCCATTCCTAAGGAACCCTGGGTCCATATTGCCATGGATTTTATCACCGATCTCCCACTGTCTGAGAATAATACAGTCATTTGGGTGGTAATCGATCGATTCTCCAAGATGGCTCATTTTGTTCCTCTTCCTGGTCTTCCTTCTGCCCCTGCCTTGGTTCCCATTTTCATTCGGGAAATTCTCCGCCTACATGGGGTCCCTTCTCATATTGTTTCCGACAGGGGAGTCCAATTCACGTCTCGTTTTTGGAGAGCCTTTTGCAAATCCCTCAATATTGTCTTGGATTTTTCTTCTTCTTACCATCCCCAATCCAATGGACAGACTGAGAGGGTTAATCAGGAGTTAGAGGTCTTTCTTCGCACCTTTGTGTCTTCTCACCATGACGATTGGTCCTCTCTACTCCCGTGGGCAGAATTCTCCCATAACAATCATGTGAATACCAGTTCGCAGAAGACACCCTTTTTCACAGTTTATGGAAAACACCCTCAACTTCCTCTTCCCATGATCTGTTCTCCAGACATTCCAGCTTTGGCTTCGGTTCAGGAGTCTCTCAATTCCGTTTGGGGTCACGTTCATGATTCCCTCCGGGCAGCTGCTGAAAAATTCAAAGGCTTTGCCGACCGCCGCAGGCGTAAACCGCCTTCTCTTCAGCCAGGGGACAAAGTCTGGCTCTCTACCAGGAACATCAAGCTCCGAGTTCCTTCTCTGAAGTTTGCTCCACGATTCATCGGTCCATACACGGTAACTGCTAAACTGAATCCGGTTTGTTTCAAA
Organism: Rana muscosa; assembly: GCA_029206835.1. Classification (NCBI taxonomy): domain Eukaryota; kingdom Metazoa; phylum Chordata; class Amphibia; order Anura; family Ranidae; genus Rana; species Rana muscosa. Next base: position 174,427,074 of record CM055120.1, read on the forward strand.
CTCCAGATTCCTAAGAGCCTTAAAATCACTAACTCCTTTCATGTTGCTCTTCTAAAGCCTTTAGTCCTCAATAAATTCTCTCGTCCTCTCCCTACCGTGGCGCCTGTCTCTGAGGATAATCAGGAGTATGAGATCAGTCAAATTCTGGACTCCCGACTCTGTAAAGGCGTTCTTCAGTACCTCGTTCATTGGAAAGGGTTTGGTCCTGAGGAGAGGTCTTGGATCACTGCATCTGAGGTCTTTGCACCTCGTCTGTTAAAGGAGTTTCATCTGAAGTTTCCCTCTAAACCTGGGCCCAGGCGGGGAAGGGGGAGGCCTCGTAAGAGGGAGGGTACTGTCATGGATATGCATTAATGTCTGTCTGCCATCTTACCTTCCTCCTCATGTGTTCATCTAGAGACCAGACCTCCTTCACCTGGCTTCCTTTATAATCTCCTCCCAGCCTGACTCCACCCAAGGCCCTATCACTGAACACTATATTAACCTGTGCACTGCAAGCCTGCTTTGCTGATCAACGTGTTTGTTAGGCATTGTGTGTTTGGGTTCCTGCCTGCCGTGTGCTACGTCTGTCTCTCTGTTACGTTATTGGCTTGTCCCCGACTATCCCTGTCTGCTCGTGACCCTTGACCTTCGGCTCGTTCTTCATTATCCTTGTCTGCTTGTGGCCCCTGACCTTCAGCTTGTTATTCGGTTCTCTCTATCGTGTGCTGCTGCTTCCCCTCTTTTCCCCTTATCCTACGGGGCGTGAGCTAGGAAACTCCAGGGGCCGCGACCTGGTCCCAGCCTGCAGCGTAACATCCTCACCACTAGAGGCCCTGGAGAAGACCAGCTGGGTCTTAGACTCCGCGCCCTGGGGAATCTTGGCTCTCGCTTCCGTTGGGATCCCGGTTGTGCTCCTCTGGTTCCGCTTTCCACTACCACCCAGTTTCCTATCCGCAGAAGCCAGCCATAGGGTTCACTACCTCGCGGTGCACTCCTGTCCCCCTACGGTGTGCATCTGTCACCTGGCCACAGGTGACCCTGACAGCTGAACCATATTTTCAATCCTTGAGTTGAGGGACAGAGAGGTACAGTGAGTGAAACTGACAGTGTGCTATTCTGTTCTAAACCAATTTTGCTGTTCCATATTTTCAATCCTTGAGTTGAGGGACAGAGAGGTACAGTGAGTGAAACTGACAGTGTGCTATTCTGTTCTAAACCAATTTTGCTGTTCCATATTTTCAATCCTTGAGTTGAGGGACAGAGAGGTACAGTCAGTGAAACTGACAGTGTGCTATTCTGTTCTAAACCAATTTTGCTGTTCCATATTTTCAATCCTTGAGTTTAGGGACAGAGAAGGACACTCGTAGAAATTATCAGTGTGCTATTCTGTGCTAAATCTTGTTTGTAGGGAGGGACAGAGTAGGACAGTGAGGGAAAGTGTCAGTGTGCTATTCTGTTCTAAAACTATTTTGCTGAACCATATTTTCAATCCTTGAGTTGAGGGACAGAGAGGTACAGTGAGTGAAACTGACAGTGTGCTATTCTGTTCTAAACCAATTTTGCTGTTCCATATTTTCAATCCTTGAGTTGAGGGACAGAGAGGTACAGTGAGTGAAACTGACAGTGTGCTATTCTGTTCTAAACCAATTTTGCTGTTCCATATTTTCAATCCTTGAGTTTAGGGACAGAGAAGGACACTCGTAGAAATTATCAGTGTGCTATTCTGTGCTAAATCTTGTTTGTAGGGAGGGACAGAGTAGGACAGTGAGGGAAAGTGTCAGTGTGCTATTCAGTTCTAAAACTATTTTGCTGAACCATATTTTCAATCCTTGAGTTGAGGGACAGAGAGGTACAGTGAGTGAAACTGACAGTGTGCTATTCTGTTCTAAACCAATTTTGCTGTTCCATATTTTCAATCCTTGAGTTGAGGGACAGAGAGGTACAGTGAGTGAAACTGACAGTGTGCTATTCTGTTCTAAACCAATTTTGCTGTTCCATATTTTCAATCCTTGAGTTTAGGGACAGAGAAGGACACTCGTAGAAATTATCAGTGTGCTATTCTGTGCTAAATCTTGTTTGTAGGGAGGGACAGAGTAGGACAGTGAGGGAAAGTGTCAGTGTGCTATTCTGTTCTAAAACTTTTTTGCTGAACCATATTTTTAATCCTTGTGTTTAGGGACAGAGAAGGATAGGCAGGGGACAGTGTCAGGGTCATTGTTGCTAAGCCTCCTGCACAATATACACCTGAAGGTAGCCCTTATTGCTGTTTTTCCCATCTCCCTGCAGGCCATCCATTAAAATGTCTGGAAGGCAACCAAGGAGAGGCAGACAGTCAGGAGGCAAAAAAAGAGGGCAAGCGGGCTCTGTGTCTGGGGGCAACAGTGCTGGTCGTGTACGCGGTGCATTGTCATCAGCACATGGCCATGGGACACGCTTGTCCTTGTTTTCGGCAGCTGGACATGTTGAGCCACATCGTGCCGAAGACTTGGTAGAGTGGATGACCAAGCCCACCTCATCCTCCTCATCCTCTCTCACCCAGGCTCAGGGTACTGGCAAAGCAGCTGCCAAAGCGTCCTCTTCTCTGGTATCATTATCTTCATTAGTCAATCCTTCCCTAGACCCACCATGCCCTCCTCCTGAGGAGTCCCCCGAACTGTTTGAGCACAGTGTTGGGTACATGCTCCAGGAGGATGCCCAGCGTTTGGAAGCATCTGATGATGATACCCAGCTAAAGGAAGGCAGCAGCGTGAGAGCAGAGAGAGGGGATGCTCAAGAAGGACACCAATCTGGCAGTCATGTTCCAGCAGCTGCAGCATACTGCCAGATTGGCTCAAGTGATGAGGAGGGAGGGGATGATGAGGTCACTGACTCCACGTGGGTGCCTAATAGGAGAGAGGAGGAGGAGGAGGATGAGGAGGAGGCACATCTCCAACGAGGCAGGATGCCCTTGAGTGGGCAGCGTATGGGCAGCACACCGACGGAATCACACCGCAGAGCTCCGCCTGTGCAGGGCGCTGCCTCTGCCCGTCATTCAAAAAGTTCTTTGGTGTGGGCCTTTTTGAGGCGAGTGCATCAGATCGCACAGCTGCTATTTGCAACATATGTCTCAAGCGTATATCGCGTGGCCAAAACATCAGCCGCTTGGGCACCACATGCTTGATCAGACATATGTTGACCTGCCATGCAGTTCATTGGCAAGCGTACCTAAAAGACCCACACCAAAGAACAAAGCAGACCTCTCCTTGATCCTCATCAGCTGGGATCTCCAACCCCACTATACTTTCACTCCTCTCTGAAACCTGCTCTGAGAGGAATGAAGGTGTAGAATTAGGTGTGTCACGGGCAAGTACTTGCGGGCACTCTGCTAGCAGTACACCGACGTCCGATTCTAGCAGGCAAATTTCCCTGCCCCAGCTGCTGGACCGTCGAAAGAAGTTAACTCCCAGCCATCCACATGCCCAGCGGTTGAATGCTAGCTTGGCTAAATTGCTAGCGCTTCAACTGCTGCCTTTTCAGTTGGTAGACTCGGCCCCCTTCCGTGAGTTTGTGCAATGTGCGGTTCCTCAGTGGCAGGTTCCCAAACGACACTTTTTCGCACGGAAGGCTATTCCGGCTCTCTACAGGCATGTGGAAGGCAATGTCTTGGCCTCGCTGGACAGGGCGGTCAGCGGTAAGGTGCATATTACCGCTGACTCATGGTCCAGCAGGCATGGACAGGGACGTTACCTTTCTTTCACGGCCCATTGGGTCACTCTTTTGGCAGCTGGGAAGGATGCAGGACAAGGTGCAGTAGTGTTGGAGGTTGTTCCACCGCCACGCCTCCAAAATGCTACTACTGGTTGTGACACACCTCTCTCCTCCACCCCCTCCTCTTCTTCTTCCTCCATGGCCTCTTCCTGTGGTTTGTCCTCGGAACCAGCGGTGCTCCGTAGGCGTTCAAGGGGCTACGCAAGTACGCAGGCAAAAAGATACCATGCCGTGCTTGCGCTGGTGTGTTTGGGGGACAGGAGCCACACTGGGGCAGAGGTCCTGTCTGCTCTGCAGGGGCAGGCCGAGAGGTGGTTGACGCCACGCCAGCTTAAGCCAAGAATGGTGGTTTGCGACAATGGCACCAACCTCCTCTCCGCCCTCCGACAGGGACAACTGACCCATGTGCCCTGTATGGCTCACGTCCTTAACCTGGTGGTGCAGCGGTTCTTGGCAGGTACCCGGGCTTACAGGATGTCCTGAGGCAGGCCAGGAAAGTCTGTGTGCATTTCCGCAGATCTTATAATGCCAGTGCTCGCCTGGCTGAGCTTCAAAAGGAGTTGAACCTGCCCAAGAACCGCCTTGTATGTGACATGCCCACCAGGTGGAACTCAACGTTGGCCATGCTGCAGCGGCTGCACACGCAGCAGAGGGCCATCAATGAGTACCTGTGCGACAACGGCACCAGGACAGGGTCAGGGGAGCTCGGGTTTTTTTCACCACGCCAGTGGGGCATGATCAGGGATGCATGCACTGTCCTGGCACCATTTGAGGAGGCCACGAGGATGGTGAGCAGTGACAGTGCATGCATCAGTGACACTGTACCTCTTGTCCACCTGTTGGAGCACACGCTGCGTGGAATAATGGACAGGGCACTTGAGGCAGAACAGAGGCAGGAAGAGGAGGACTTCCTTGCCTCTCAAGGCCCCCTTTACCCAGACAGTGTTCCTTCTGTCCCACCCATCGCACAGGAAGAGGAGGAGGAGGAGGAGGAGGAGGAGGATTGTGTCAGCATGGAGGTGGAGGCTGGCACTCAGCATCATCAGCAGCAGTCTTTTAGGGATGATTTACAGTCCCAAGAAACCAGTGGACTTGTACGTGGCTGGGAGGAGGTGGCTGCGGATCATGTCGTCCTTAGTGACCCAGAGGACTCCGGACTGAATGCCTCAGCTAACCTACGCTGCATGGCCTCCCTGATCCTGCAAAGTCTGCGGAAGGATCCTCGTATTCTTCGGATCAAGGAGAGGGACCATTACTGGCTGGCCACTCTCCTTGATCCACGGTACAAGGGTAAGGTTGCGGACCTTATCGTACCGTCGCAGAGGGAGCAGAGGATGAGACAACTCCGGGAGGCCTTGCAGAAAGGTCTGTGCAACGCGTTCCCAGAGACTGGGAGGTTACAAACTCCTGGTCCTGGACAACGAGTTGCTGAGGCTTCGGGCAGTCAAAGAAGGAGCGGTGGGGAAGGTGGCCGTCTGACCGATGCGTTCAGACAATTCTTTAGTCCGCAGCCCCAAAGTATGATCGGTTCCAGCAACCATCGCCAGCGTCTGATATACATGGTCCAGGAATACCTAGGGGCAAGGTCAGACTTGGACACCTTCCCCACCGAAAATCCTCTGGCTTACTGGGTCTTGAGGATGGATCACTGGCCAGAGCTTGCACAGTATGCAATTGAGCTACTGGCCTGTCCTGCATCCAGCGTTCTTTCAGAACGCACATTCAGTGCTGCTGGAGGATTTGTCACGGATCACAGGGTGCGCCTGTCCACCGACTCGGTTGATCGACTGACTTTCATCAAGATGAACCAGTCTTGGATCACCACCAGCTACCACACACCAGATGCTGATATAACAGACTAATTGATTTTAAAATGTCACATCCCTTCAAGACTGATGCTGATGCGGAGTGCCTGTGCTGTTATGTTGACTGGCTATCCTCCTCCTCCTCCTCAATGATACGATTAACGATGATAGCTTGGAAGATCATTTTGGTTTATGGGTGACGCCACCAGTGGCTAAGGCCCAATTTTTCAGCCCCTGTTTAACAGGGGCGTGTAATTAAAATTTTTGATGCAATACTTTGCAACAGGCCTCATTGCTGTGCTCCAAGTACAGTATCTGTGAGGGGTTGCAGTGTTGTGCCACCAGTGCCTAAGGCCCAATTTTTCAGCCCCTGTTCAACAGGGGCATGCAATTATAATTATTGATCTAATAATTCACAGCAGGGTCCATTGCTGCGCCCACCAAGAGTAACTGTCAGGCCTTACAGTGTTGTGGCACCAGCACCACCATCACCACCACCACCACCACCAAAGGCCCAATTTTTCAGCCCCTGTTCAACAGGGGCATGCAATTATAATTATTGATCTAATAATTCACAGCAGGGCCCATTGCTGTGCCCACCAAGAGTAACTGTCAGGCCTTACAGTGTTGTGGCACCAGCACCACCATCACCACCACCACCACCACCAAAGGCCCAATTTTTCAGCCCCTGTTCAACAGGGGCATGCAATTATAATTATTGATCTAATAATTCACAGCAGGGACCATTGCTGCGCCCACCAAGAGTAACTGTCAGGCCTTACAGTGTTGTGGCACCAGCACCACCATCAAAGGCCCAATTTTTACTACCACTGATCAACAATTATATGTTATTACAATTCCTGATATTATACTTGACAGCAGGGCATTCCAGCACCCACCAAGAATAACTGTGAGTGCTTTCAGTGTTGTGCTAACACCAACACCTAAGGGGCCAATTTCTGCAGAGTATATACGGAAGGTCCCTACTTTCAAACATCCAACTTACAAACTACTACTACTTGCAAACGGAAGAAGACAACAGGAAGTGAGAGGAAATCTACCCCTTGGAAGGAAAATTCTCTCCTGTAAGAATTAATATGGGAGAAAGGTGTCTCCTCTCTACTGATGCTTTATCACCAATCCTTGTTTCAATAAAAACACCACATTTCAAAAACAGTTGTCATTGGGACGCAAAGTGAGGTGAAATGTTCTGAACAGGGGCACAGACAGCAAAAAAAATGTGACAGGGGTGATAACCGTTCCCTATGTTTTACAAAAAGCTAAAAAAAAGGAATTTGCCATGGAGCTCCACTTAAACAATGCAGCTGTTCAAAATTATAAACAGATTCTACATAAGAACAAACCTACAGTCCCTGTCTTGTATGCACCGCCTGTATACGGCTGTTTAGAGTATATAGGTCCTTTTTTATTTTGTGTGCGGGGTTCCCCTTAATATCCATACAAGACCCAAAGGGGCTGGTAATGGGCTGGGGTAGGGGGGGGGGGTTGTTGGGGTAGCTATGCCATTTTTCCTAAAGATTTTCATCCATATTACCGGGACCAGACATTGCATTAAAGCCGCAAGCAGTTTTAAATGACTTTTTTCCCTTTAGAAATGTTATTTTGTGCAGGGACAGTTCTAAACACGGGAAACACGTGGCACTTCACAGGCATACTTTAGACACCCCCCAGGTACAATATTTAAAGGAATATTTGACTTTTTTTTTCACTTTATGCATCATTAAAATGACTGCTCCCGGAAAACGTCCGTTTTTAAAACTTCCTTTTGCATTGATACATGTCCCCTGGTGCAGAAGCCGGGTTCCCAAACTCTGTTTCGGACAATAACATGGATAATAGTCGTTATAATTAGCACTTTAGAATCCGAACGTTCGCATCCATTGTATTTAATAGGGTTCTAATGTTCGTGCGAACTTTCGGTCCGTTCGCGGGTTCTGGTGCGAACCGAACCCGGGGGTGTTCGGCTCATCACTACTGGTAAGCAGTCACACCTGTTTTCGCTGCTTTGCTGTATCCATTGCATATGTTGTTTGATGTACTATATGAGATTTGTATATTCTTTAAGATTATTTGATCTGTATTGTTTACCTTATAAATTTATCCTCCTGAAGAAGCAGTCCCTTGATCGCGAAACTGTTGAGGACTGCATAAATTTGTGAACAAACTCTTGCACCAGTAATCTGTCAGGAAGTCTACAAGTATTTTATTGCTGTATTGATCTTCCCTCATTGTTTTGATACTTGATATTGTGATATATGTTTTTATATGTAATAAATGAATATTTTATCTTAAACTGAACTCTGTGGTTGGTACCGAGATAGTCCATTTTCCCTCTGAGGGCTGAGTGGGACAGCTTCAGCAATTGTCTCTACGCCTCTCATACCCTGTACAGTGGAACTTTGGATTACGAGCATAATCCGTTCCAGGAGAATGATCGTAATTTAAAGCACTCGCATATCAAAGCGAGTTTCCCCATAGAAGTCAATGGAAACGAAAATAATTTGTTCCGCATTGACTTCAATGGCATGCAATACCGTATGTGGCCATAGGTGGGGGGCGCCGGAGAGCCTCAGAAACACTCGGAAAGGCCCGAGGACAGCTCGGCTGAACTCGGAAAACCTCGGAAAGGCTCAGGAACGGAGTATTTCCCAGCATTTCCGATCGGCTATGATTGGCTCCAAACGGCTCCGACGCCCCCCCCCCCCCCCACCTCAGGCCAAAAAACGCGGTACTGCACACCGTTGTGGCTTGAATCCTGCTTGTTTTGCGAGACAACACTTGCAAACCGAGTCAGGATTTTTTTTAAAACAGTGCTCGTATTGCCAAACGCTTGTTAACCGCGTTACTCGCAATCCAAGGTTTCACTGTATACAAACATGTATACAAACATGCATACAAACAAACATGCCACCATGTCTCAGGGGTTACACAAATCCCCCTTTTTTGAGGCTATCAAGCAATGGACAAAACAAATGTGGTTCATTCAATTCAGGCGTTGGGAGCAAAGAGAGGATGCCCCGTGTAGGGTCAACATTACAACTTACAGAAATGCTGAGGACTTTCTTGTCACTCCCATGTGACAGATGGCCAATGCTGACAATCCCCAAGCTCCAGCAATGCCACGTGAGAGTAAAGGCTGTGACTCGCATGTTTTCCATATCAAGAAGTACTGATTGAGGAAAGTGTTTCTCTGTGCTCCCAACAACCAAGTATAGCTGTGAAGAGGGAAGAAAAGGTAAGTATATGCCTCTGGGGAGAGCAGCAGTTAAGCAAACCTATTGCTTTGTCCTGCATGAGTAAAGCATAAGTTGTCTTTACATTACATATAGGCACTAGAGAGCATTCTCCAATTTGGCCACCCCTCCATATCCCTGGTCGACAGTCCTTGGCCCATGGAAATTTTACCGGCCACAAGGGATTTTTACAGCCTATCTCTGTTGTTCATCCCCAGAGAGAGATATTGCTCACATAGCTCCTCCTTCAAACCTGCATGTCTGTACAAAGATCTTTTATTAGAAAGATCATTGCATGGCAACTTTTGGATGGCCATAGATTTTCAGATATTTTATTAAAGGAATCCTTAGACTAGTGGAGATATTTACTGAAAGTGGTGAACACAGAATCTGGTGCAGCATACATAGTAACCAATCAGCTTCCAGGTTTTATTGTCGAAGCCTAATTGAACGAGCTGAAGTTAGAATCTGATTGGTTACTATGCAAAGCTGCACCATTTTCTGTGTGCCCCAGTTTTTGTAAATCTCCTCATTCAGCTGTTTTTCATTCAGATTGATGTTCTGATGTCTGTGGAACATGTGGAGTCACTGAGGGGAATAACAATTTGGAAAATCTGCTCTTTTCATAGGTGACTATTTTGACCCTACTTCTTCTGTGGGTCACAGGAACGCACTTAGCTCTGCACTCCTGACCATTTAGTTACAGTTACAAATTACTTCTCCCAAAAAGTAATTGCGTTAGTAACTCAGTTACTACATTGAAAAAGTAATTAGTTACTCAGCAAAATAACTATATTGGTTATATTATATATACACAGGGGCGGGGGCGTAGAAGGATGATATATATGTAATTTTTTCAGTGTATAAAAATAATAGGAGGGATAACAATAAATAATAATAAATAATAGGGGGGATAATAATGAAGACGTGTATATATATATATTATCTATCTATATAATATATATATATATATGTGGAAGGGTAAGGAGGTAATAATATATATATATATATACACACACACACATATTTATATATATATATATATATATATTTCTTTTCAGTGTCAAAAATAAAATAAACGGAGGGATAACAATAAATAATATTGGTTATTATATATACATGGGGCGGGGCGGTAGAAGGATGATATATATGTACACTATATGTGAGAAGAATTATATATATATATTCGGTGTAATGCTAATGAGTAATAACATTGTACCGGGGACGCGCACAGGGGCGGGATGGTATTAGGATCATTAGCATTCGTGAGGAACAGTAGGAGGGAGCGGCAATGCAGAGGGCATTGGAGCCGAGAGCTGGGGGGAACAGAATCCGACGGGGAACAATTCTCGGCACAACATCGGTCATAGAGGAGAGGAGGAACTACACTACTGCCATCTAGTGGCGGTAGATGTAATTGCGGTAACGCCGCCGAAGTAATGGGAACGGCGTTACCATGAGGGGAAGGGTAATCAGTTAGATTACTCGTTACCCTCTAAAGTAACGGCGTTAAGTAACACCGTTTACTTTAACACAGTTACTACCATCACTGCTCCTAACCCATATTCAGCTGATAGTGGGCTAAAGTCCGCTGTCAGCCGAAGTCACTCAGCTGGTCTAGACTCTGGAGAACCCCGCCTTTAATGTCAGGATCCACGTCAGCCTCTCAGCATGGCCTAAATCAGCTATTCCTGCCCCCTCCGCAGCTCAGCGTTCCAGTGAGCACTGGAGGATCAGAGCAGAGAGCTTGTCACTGACAGTCACCTGCTCTCTGCTCACTGAAGACCAGTAACTGAGTGATCAGCAGTCTTTGATTGCTCAGTTCTCAGTCTTAGAGGTGTCAGGGGACAGATGCGTAGTGAGTATAAATGTTTTTTTTAAAAATCCCACACTTCTCTTTTAACAGCTTAAGGACCGCTGCCTGTACATATACGTCGGCAGAGCAGCACAGACAGGCATAACCACGTACATGTACGTCCCCTTTAAGATGCCGCCTTGTGGACACCCGCGATCGTCTCACGGAGAGATACAGCGGGGAGATGCTTATGTAAACAAGCATCTCCCCGCTCTGCCTAGTGACAATGACACTGATCTCCGCTCCGTGTAGTCGGAGCGGAGATCAGTGTCATGTCACACACAGCCCATCCCCCCTACAGTTAGAAACACTCATCAGGGCACACTTAACCCCTACAGCGCCACCTACTGGTTAACCCCTTCACTGCCAGTGTCATTTTCACAGTAATCAGTGCATTTTTATAGCATTGATCGCTGTAAAAATGACAATGGTCCCAAAAATGTGTCAAAAGTGTCCGATGTGTCCGCCATAATGTCGCAGTCACGATAAAAATTGCTGATCGCCACCATAACTAGTAAAAAAAAATTTTTTTTATAAAAATGCCATAAAACAGTCCCCTATTTTGTAGAAGCTATAACTTTTGCGCAAACCAATCAATAAACGCTTATTGCGATTTTTTTTTACCAAAAATATGTAGAAGAATACATATCGGCCTAAACTTAGGAAAAAATATGTTTTTTTATATATTTTTTGGGGATATTTATTATAGCAAAAAGTTAAAAATATTGCATTTTTTTCAAAATTGACGCATTATTTTTGTTTATAGCGCAAAAAAAAACGCAGAGGTGATCAAATACCACTAAAAGAAAGCTCTATTTGTGGGGGAAAAAAAGGACGCAAATTTCATTTGGGTACAACATCGCATGACCGCACAATTACCAGTTAAAGCAGCGCAGTGCTAAATTGTAAAAAGACCTCTGGTCCTAAAGCCCAGTACACACGGTCTGACTTTTTGCCAACAAACTTCATTTTGAGCAAGTTTGCCAAACAATCCGACCGTGTGTACGCTCCATCGGACAAACTTTTTTGGTTTTCATCGGACAAAAGTTTGGTCTGCAAACGGACAAACTTTTGGCCAACAAAAGTCCGATGGAGCAAAGTCCGACCGTGTGTACAGAAAACCATCGGACTTTTGTCCGATGGACAAAACAAATAATGTTAAAATCAACCAACAATAGCAGAAGTTGACCAAAGGGTGGCGGTAAAGAGCAGAAAAACCACGTGATGTTGGAAAAAGTTTTGGGAAAGTTTGCAGAAAAGTCCTGTGGTGTGTGTGCTATGGGTGTGCCCGGCCAACTCCGTTCGGACAAAAATCCATGGAAAAGTCCGATGGAAGTCCGACCGTGTGTACGAGGCTTTAGGCTGACAAATGGTCCGGGGCTAAAGTGGTTAAAGAAGCACTGGCTGGGAAAGATGTCTGAGAACAGATTTTCCCTGCATGGTTGACCACCCTCATTTGTCTGCAGCTGGCCTAAAAGGACCAGATATAGCATTTGCTGTTCAATGCATTTGCAATTTTCTTAATATTGCACAATATTTTAACCAGATTCAAGGCTTATTCATATCATAAAAATGCATTAATGCATGTGTAGGAACAAGATGTGTTTTTGGAAGGCTCCATTTAAATTGACTGTGAATGACACACTAAAGGTATCCGAGTGCACCTAAAACACAGCATGTTGGATTTTTCTCTATTAACTGCAACACAATACATCAGTGTGAACAGACTTTGGAACAATAGATGTTCTCATGTCCAAGCATTTAGTTCATGTGTGAAATCATTGCGAATAAACCACTGTCATTACATAGCTGCTTGTGTGGTGGAAGGATTGTTTCCTTTTCAAAAGAGAATGTGAACAACCTATTACATGATTATTTTTATGCTAAAGAATCTCTGCATATTATAATGAGTGCTTCCAACTTTTACACAACCTCAGTATTGCCCTTATGTCACAATTCTCATATGTGATGCTCAGATTGGGTGTGTCACACCCGCTACTTAAAGTAAAAAAAAGTGTCTGAAATTGTACTTCAATGCTCAGCACTAGAGATTAAAGTTGTATTTAAACTCAAAAACAAAAAAAGATTGTTTTACAGCTTACCAATTCTTAGATGTAATGGCCACCCTTGTTTTGTTTTTTGTTTTCTATTATTTTTACCTGTTGATCTGGCCAGTTAGTCTGTTATTTTTTTCAACTTCCTTTATCCAAACCTGAACAAAAAGAAATCCTCCAGGTCCTATAATGTTTTAAAGTAGAAGTAAACCCCCCTATTGTTTTCAGCTAAGGAAGCTATCTTTGCCTTGGTTTATTCTACAACTGCAATGATGCTGCCCATGTGATCAGTTTAGACATCAGCCATTGGATGGCTTGAGAGCACAACCAATGGTAATGTTATATACCAGGTTTCTGTGTCAGTCACCCACTGTACTAATCCTATAATAACATTTTAAATGAATTCCGGCTGCTTGCTTAACCTGAATTTGCTCTAAACCTTGAAGCCTCGTACACACGGCCGAGATTCTCGTCAGGAAAAAAACATTGTTTTTCCTGATGAGAATCTTGACAAGAAACTTGTCCCGGCCGAGTGTACACACGTACGATTCAAAAGAACCGCCGTTCTTTTGAATGGCACGAACGCGGTGACGTCATCGACTACGACGAGCTTGCGCTCGTCACATTCGATGCCGTCGCCGCCATCTTGCTACACCCTATGCCTATGCCTAGGAAGCTACCGCGCATTTGTCAAAGTCATTTCGAGCATGCGCGGGTTTCCACGGCGACAGGTAAGTGTACACGCGCTCGGGTTTCTCGTCGAGAAACAGGCCGACGAGATTCTCGACAAGATTTCTCGTCGGGGAATCTGGGCAGTTTTCTTGACGAGAAAACTGAAACCTGCATACACACAGCCGGTTTTCTCGGCAAGAAAGCTCTCCCGGCAGTTTTCTTGTCGTTTTTTGCCGAGAAAACCGGTCGTGTGTACGTGGCCGCAGATTTTTTTTTCCATCTTTTTACTGCCACTTTTGCTTATTGATTTTAAATTTCAGGCATTTTTAGGTTATGTAAGTTGTTATAAGTTGCTGTTAGAATTCCATAGAGCCTTGTGTTCTTGTGCATGCTGTTTTATGTGTTTCGCTCTAAAGTCTTTAGTAAAATATATTCACAGTTTCATTGTCTCCTCTTCCTTGGCTAAACAGAATCCACATGTTCAGACATCCTGACATGCCTGTAGTGAATTTTTTTACAGTCTTTGGTGTCATTTACACACAGTATGGTATGAGATCATCATACTACTAATGTTCATGTCCTTAGATTATAGAACAAAACCTCTCTATCTAGGAGCATCACAGCAATTAGTTTACAACCCATAGTTGTTCTCTTTTGTTCTCACAGCCCATCTGCTCTAAACAGACAGATTCTTACAGCTTTATGGATACTTCTACAGCATTATTCTTTACTGAAAGACTACTCATGTCTGTCTTTTTATATCCCTGGGGCATTTTTCTATTAGTCATACCCAATAATCTTGTGAACTATGATTAGAGCCATCCTCAGAGTACATTTCAGAATCTCCATTCATCCTCTTACTATTTTATCTTACAAAGTAAAGCCACATTCACACCTGAACATAGCAGGAACGCACATTTCTGCTTGCTTTTTTTGCAATTTTTTTTATGCGTTAATTGCACATCGTTCTTAATGCTGTCCATTCACTTGAATGGGCCTATGCTAGACAAACACTCCAAAGTAGTTCCAGAACCTTTTGGGTCATGGGGCGTTAGGCGCTTTTTCAGTGCATGTTTTTGTAGCGCATTTTGTCATGCGACAAACATGCAGCAAAACGCAGGTCTGCTACTCGTGCTTGGGGTGTCATTAACAATTAATGGCGCCACAAGCGCGACTGGCGATTGAAACACATTTCCAAAACATGTTACAAAATGCACATTTCTGTATGTTTTGTTGTGTATTTAGCAACGGCTAGGTGTGAATGCAGCCTTAAAGTGATACTAAAATAAATCTTTATTCTCCAAAAATAATCCATACACATCAACTACTTAATGGCCCTGTAATATATTTCTCATGAAATAGTTCTTACATTTCCTCCATATAAGGACCCCTATGAGCTTATGAACCTCTCCTTTTTCCTTCTCACTTCTGGGAGTAATTGAGAGAGGAAGGGTGGCTATGTTGCTGGATATAGTGGGACCATGGAGAATGAAAGTATGATCCCAATAAAAGGTCAGTCAGATTACTTTTTAAGATAAAAATATATGTTTTTTTTAGGTTTACCAGGATGGGAAATGTGAACCAGGTTTGCCAGATCTTGTAAATCAATCGAGTAATGCAGTTTTTAGCTCCTGGTGGCATTCAGTGGGCTTCAGTGTGGTACATTCCATGACCTTCCATCATTCCTTTATCATCAGACACAAGTCACTGTATGCAATAAGGCCGACACCTTCACACCTTTGTGATTTACCAAACACATTGAAACACTAATTAGTGCAGGGGGCCAGCTTTGCCTTTGTTTTTATTAGTTCTAGTTTACATTTCTGCACTGTCTAGATGTGTGTTGGCATAAAAAGGGCAGGTCTATTTTTTAATGTATTACAGAAATGCATGTTGTAGATCTCACTGGCTGAATCCTCAAAGTAGCACAGAACATAACAACACGCTCCTAAACATGCATGGAAACATGCAAA
The DNA here is from genome assembly GCA_029206835.1 of Rana muscosa. Lineage (NCBI taxonomy): Eukaryota > Metazoa > Chordata > Amphibia > Anura > Ranidae > Rana > Rana muscosa. The sequence continues at coordinate 174,442,416 of CM055120.1, forward strand.
AGAGCACATTAAAAAACATATGTAGCGCTACCCCCATTTAAGAGAGCCGCTGGCTTTTAGTTGGTTCGGGCTCTGTATACAGCACCGCCAACCCCCGGCAATCTTCTCAACCCGTTAGTCTAGGGAATGCTTCCTTCATTTAATTCTAAACCTGGTAATACACAATCTCACAGCAGGATAGGCAGATAATATGCAATGATAAACACTGAGTCAGGAGTGGTAAACTATCTCCGATTTACTTAGGTATAAGGGTATAGGTTAAACATAACACATAGCATACATGCAGAGCCCTGCAGCAATAAACCTACTAATCAGTGATAGTGCAGAGTGATCACACGCCAGGTGCAACTATCTTTTCTATGCGCAATGTGGCGCACCAACAAAGTTTTAAACCCCTGGTCAGGCCTGACTCAGATAAAGCTCAGTCTCCGTGAGAACAACTCTTCGCATGCAGATGAACGGTGGTGCACATACAGGAACAGTATTTGTAATCCAATAACGGTTATTAAAGGAGGAACGCTTCACCGGAGACTACACAACTCAGTTCCGCCACTAGTCTCCGGCGGGATAATAACTACAGCACGATGGGTCAAGGCAGTCACTAGGCCTAAACACAGTACAAGTTAAATAAGTGAGCAGATGCTCGCTCACCCCTCCGGACGCGATCCCAGTCCGGGCTTCCACCACTGTGTTTCCACACACAGTGTCTGCAACGATCCGGCTTCTGGTTCAACTGATGTCAGAAACTCAAAGCAATCAGGTGTCACCCAGGCTCAGCAGTGGGGTGGAAGGCTCTTTGGAAGGTATGCCAAGCCCTGGCCTCGGGCTTTGCACTGCAACAGATCCGCACAAGGAGTCCTATTGATTGCAGCGCGGTGTTCAAAGAGGCCGAGCTTAGCCTCGCCCTCTTCTTTTATAGCCCCACCCATGAGTCTCTGCGGTGGCCAAATGCACCCTGGGTGCCAAACAGGGTTCTGGGTAACGTAGTCCATAGGGCCTTAAAGGAGACCCCGCTACACACTCCCCCCACTTAAACTCTTTGGTCCCCAAAGATAACTTATTAACAAACACTACGCACAACATTTGACAAAGCTGCGTATGATGTCGGCAGAGGAAGTTCCCACCAAAAACAAGGGGCTGGACTTCCTCGCCTACAGGTCACACTGTCACTAGTGGCATGCCTAACTGTGCCAGAGGGCGAGTTGGGGTTGCCCTCCACTAAATAAACAGTGGAGGGATCAGGGTCTTCCACACTCCTCCTGGCAGTGACCACAGTGTCTTCTGAGCTCTCCCCCATTTGTGGGTAAGTCAATCTTCGGGGAGGCCTTATGGTCCTTTTCATCCTTTGTTCTCTTGGAATGTCTGGTTCAGATACTGCAGGTTCCTCTCTTGGAACAGACTTGGGGGTTTCCACTGGTTCTGGAGCACTTGACTCAGGAGCAGGGAGATAAATGGAGACTCTTGGATCCTCCTCTGAGAGTGAGTCACAGGCATCCTCCCAAAAATCAGTTAAGGGACTGGACGGGATGAACTCAGTAGCTTCTGCATTCAGTGTAATATCTATGGTGTCTTCAGTAGGTGGAAGATCTATAGCAGAAGTTTCTGGGGCCTGGGAAGGCCATAGCCATTCAAGTTCTTCTCTCTCATCCTCACTTAGCTCAGAGATATCTGTCTCCTCAACTCGAGGGGTTTGGGACCGAGTGTTTGGCTTGGGAGTATCCAAAATGGAAGTTGGCTCAGGGGAATCCCTCACAGGAGGTATCCGAACTGCTTCTGCAAGTGGGAGCAGGTGGTTCCGATGCCAAGTCTTTAATGGACCCACCCTTCCTTCCGGCTTTAGCTTGTAGACAGGTAGGCCCGGCAGCTTCTTGCAAATAACATAGGGTTCAGGCCTCCACCAATCTGCAAGCTTGTGTTTTCCAGGGATCCCTAAGTTCCGGAGCAGCACTCTGTCCCCAGGTTGTAGATCTTGAATCCGGACTTTCAGGTCAAAGTTTTTCTTGTTGCAGGCTCCCCTTTGATCTGAGGCTGCTTGGGCCTGCTCATAGGCCAACTTTAAACTGTGTCTAAGCCTTTTTGCATAACCTTTGTGGGAAGTGACTGAGGAATGGTCTATGGAGGTGCCAAAGGCCAGGTCTACGGGTAGTCGTGCTTCTCTCCCGAACATGAGTCGATAGGGTGAGTACCCTGTTGCATCACTTGTGGTACTGTTATAAGCATGCACGATTGCGGCTATGTGCTTGCTCCAGTGCTGCTTCTTCTCACTACTCAAAGTCCCCAGCATGTTGAGCAAGGTTCGGTTGAACCTCTCCGGCTGAGCATCCGCTTGTGGATGGTAGGGAGTGGTTCGGGTCTTCTTGATCCCTAAAGAATCCAGGAGCTTCCGGATCAGCCGACTTTCAAAGTCCCTTCCCTGATCTGAGTGGAGCCGCTGTGGTAGCCCGTAATGTACGAAGTATTTTTCCATGAGCACTTTAGCAACAGTAGAAGCCTTCTGGTCTTTAGTTGGAAAGGCTGGGCATATCGGGTGAAATGGTCGGTTACCACCAGAACATTTCCTAGTCCATTCAAGTCGGGGTCGAGGCAGAGAAAATCAATGCATACCAAATCCAGTGGGCCTTGACTTTGTAGATGGCCCATTGGGGTAGCTTGGTGGGGTAAAGTCTTCCTCTGGATGCAGCGTGCGCATGAGTGGCAGTATTCCTCGACTTCGGCCCTCATGCAGGGCCAATAGAACCGACTCCTAACAAGTTGAAAGGTCCTTTCAGCTCCCAAGTGGCCGTGGTTGTCCTGCAGGGCGACCAGGATGGTCTCTCTATGTTTCTCGGGTAGAAACAGTTGCCACTTGTCTTCTAGGTCATCAGAGGGGCCCCTTCGGTAGACCACTCCCTGATGCACCTGCAGCCTGTCCCACTCCTTCCTCAACAAGCAAGCTTCCTTTGAAGGGTGACGCAAGAGTCTATCTGGATCCTGACTTTCCAGGGCCTCCAGGACCAATCTCCCCATAGGGTCTTCCAATTGGTCACATCTCAACTCCTTTTTGGAAAATTTTGGCAAGTCATCTTCCTCCAGCTGGGTTACCCCACAGTATTGTTTGGGGACCCCACGGTGACCCCTATTTCTTCCGCTCTTGAGCCACCATGGGCCTGGAGTTCAGCCCCTTGGCAGAGGGCCCGCACCCCATCGGGTGCCACTTGAGTCCAGTCTTCTGTACTGTTGGCAGGGGCATGAGATCTTCTCGACAAGGCGTCTGAATCTCGATTTCCAGCCCCAGGCCTGTATTTCAGGCTGAAATTGAAAGCAGACAGTGCCGCCAGCCATCTATGTCCTGTGGCATCCAGCTTTGCCATGGTGAAAAGGTAAGTAAGGGGGTTGTTGTCAGTTTTCACTGTATATTCAGCCCCATACAGATAGTCTTTGAGTTTGTCAACTACAGCCCACTTGAGGGCTAGAAACTCCAACTTATGAGTGGGGTAGTTCTTTTCAGCGGGGGTCAGACTCCTGCTCACATATGCAACAGGTCGCAATTGTCCTTCATGCTCCTGATAGAGCACTCCTCCCAGACCATCATGACTGGCATCTACGTGGAGTTCATAAAGCTTCTTTGGGTCTGCGTAGGCCAGGACAGGGGCAGTGGTTAGGCTTTTCTTCAACATCTGGAAGGCCTCTTCACACTTCTTGTTCCACTGGTCTTTGACTGACTCCCCCGGCTTCCTGGGCCCCGAGTCATCCTCTTCCCCTTCTGTCTTGAGCAGTTCATTCAGAGGTCTAGCAATCCGGGCAAACCCTTCCACGAACCTCCTGTAATAGGAGCAGAACCCCAAAAAGGATCTGAGTTCTGTCACAGTGGTGGGCCGTGGCTAGGAGGTGACTGCCTCCAACTTCTCGGGGTCTGTGGCTACCCCTTTTTCGGACACTATGTGTCCCAGGTAGTTAATTGATGACTGATAGAACTGGCATTTTTCGGGTGAAAGCTTGAGTCCCCCCTCACTGAGTCTTTTCAAAACTTTCTCCAGTCTCTCTTCATGCTCCTCCAGAGTTCTCCCAAAGACAATGATGTCATCCAAGTATACAAGGACTTTGATGAGGTTCATGTCTCCTACAGTCTTTTCCATGAGGCGTTGAAAGGTGGCTGGGGCTCCAGACAGACCTTGTGGTATCTGGCCAAATTCAAAAAACCCCACAGGAGTTATGAAAGCTGTCTTCTCCTTATCTTCTGGATGGGTAGATGGCTTAGATGCTTATCATAGAAGTCCCGGTATAGTAGGGTCACTTGCGCCCCAGTGTCTAATATGGCTCTTGTGTAGACTCCCTCCACTTGAATAGGCACTATGGGGGAGGGGCCTACCAGCTTCTCTGGATATTGCTTCGAAGGGGTCTCTCTCTTTTGACCCTTGCACTTTCCTTTTGGACTCTCCCTCTGCCATTTCTCTTTGGACTTTAGCCTCTCTTGGGCTCGGTATGCATTGATCTCCCTCATTTTAATGGGTGTACATACCCGCTGAGGGACATTATTCTCTTTTTTTGGTGTACATTCCCATTGGGGAACACTATGCTTCTTCTGGGGGGTTTTGTCCTCTCTTTTTCTGTACTTCTCATTCAGTTTGGAGCTCACTGTGGAAGATGGGCACCCAGTTGACTCCTTCACCGGGGCCCTCTGAAGTTTTCCGCCGGCCTGCGATTATTCAGCTTCTTTTTCTTGGGACTGGAACACACTTTTGCGACATGGCCAACTCCTCCGCAGTTGAAACAAGTTGTATCCCCCCAATCTTGTATGGAAGTGGGCGCTGAGGCATTTGGGAACAGTTCCTTCTTTGGTCCTTCCCTTTCTGGTACCCGTAAATCCTTTGCCATCGAAGAGGTCAGCAACTCCAATACCTGGGACATCTGTGACTTCAGGGTATCCACCTCTGAGTCTCTTTTGGGGGTCATGGCAGACCTGACCATCACCACCGGAGGGTTGGTTGGTTCAACTGGTTGGTTCCTCCTCTTGTTTTCCAACATAGCCTTTTCTTCTCTAACCACTCGGATTAAGTCGGGGTATTCTAGGCTCTTCCCTCCTGTCGGGTGCGTAGCGCTAATGCGATGGGGTCCAGGGGTTGAGCTCCCCTCAACACCTGCTGGACACGGGCCTCATCCACTCTCCTTGGGTCGATCCCTTTTTTTAGTATCATCTTATGCAGGATCTTATCCAGACGTCTCATGAACTCTGAAGCCCTGTACACACGATCGGTTTTACCGATGAAAACAGTCCGATGGACTTTTTTCATCGGACAAACCGATCGTGTATGGGACCCATCGGTCTTTTTTCCATCGGTTTTAAAAAATAGAACATGTTTTAAATTTTTCCGATGGATCAAAAACTGATAGCAAATTCCGATCGTCTATGGGCAAGTCCATCGGATAAAAAACCCACGCATGCTCAGAATCAAGTCGACGCATGCTCAGAAGCATTAAACTTAATTTTTCTCGGCTCATCGGAGTGTTTTACGTCACCGTGTTTGGAACGCTCAGTTTTTTGACTGATGGTGTGTAGGCAAGACTGATGAAAGTCAGCTTCATTGGATTTCCGATGGACAAAATCATCGGATTAGAATCCATAGGATATCCAATCGTGTGTACGAGGCTTGACAGTTTCTCTCCCGTCTTTTGGTAGTGCTCTAGCTGATAAGTGAACTCAGTTACTTTTTTCCGTTCCGCCGAACACATTCTGCAGAATGTCCAGATAGTCCTGTGCATCACAGTCTTTCTTGCTCAGCTAAAGGTTGCGTATGGCCTCCAGAGCAGGCCCCTTCAAACTCTCAGTGATTCTTTGTTTTTTTCGGTGTTCTGGGACTTCCCATTCCTCTAGGGCCTGAGCAGCGCCGTCTAGCCACTCCTCAAATCCCTCTTCTCCCGAAGGTACAGGTTTCCTTCCAGAAAATATCCTGAGTTTTCTGTATCCCGACATCGGGTAATCTGCAGGATCCTTCTTACACTGGGCTACAATCTCCCCTAGGACAGCGCATAGTTCTGCGCTGAGAGTGGCTGGTGGTGATCCAGGACTCTCCGTACCCTTCTGCTTTCCTGTTTTAGGGGATGGCGGTGCAGATATTTGTGGGGGTGATGGTTTTGGTGTTTGGAACCATTCTCCCTTGAGTGGCAGCGCATGTATCAAGTTATAGGTCTGATTGTCCATTGTTTGTATGCTTGGACTTTTGAAATGCTCTGGAATTTCGTTCTTCCATTCTACTAATGCGTGGGTAAGCGAGGAATTTGACCTTACATCCGTCACCCATGCGTTCTGGCATGGCGATAGTGTCATTATCAACTGCTTTATCACTCCTTCCTGCCAGATCCCCGGGAGTTTAATAACTACTGCCGCGGCTGAATCGGCGGCAGCCACTGTGCACTACTGCTCTACTTTCAGCGGGTCCATGCCGGTACTTTTTGGCGTGTTACTTGCTGTTAGTGATGAGCCGAACACCCCCGGGTTCGGTTCGCACCAGAACCCGCGAACGGACCGAAAGTTCGAACGAACATTAGAACCCTATTAAATACAATGGATGCGAACGTTCGAATTCTAAAGTGCTAATTATAACAACTATTATGCATGTTATTGTCCTAAAAAGGGTTTGGGAACCCGGGTTCTGCACCAGGGGACATGTATCAATGCAAAAAGAAGTTTTAAAAACGGTCGTTTTTCGGGAGCAGTCATTTTAATGATGCATAAAGTGAAAAAAAAAAGTCAAATATTCCTTTAAATATCGTACCTGGGGGGTGTCTAAAGTATGCCTGTGAAGTGCCACGTGTTTCCCGTGTTTAGAACTGTCCCTGCACAAAATGACACTTCTAAAGGAAAAAAAAGCCATTTAAAACTGCTTGCGGCTTTAATGTAATGTCTGGTCCCGGTAATATGGATGAAATTCTTTAAGAAAAATGGCATAGCTACCCCATGACCCCCCCCCTACCCCAGCCCATTACCAGCCCCTTTGGGTCTTGTATGGATATTAAGGGGAACCCCGCACATAAAATAAAAAAGGCCCTATATACTCTGAACAGCCCTATACAGGCGGTGCATACAAGACAGGGACTGTAGGTTTGTTCTTATGTAGAGTCTGTTTGTAATTTTGAACAGGTACATTGTTGAAGTGTAGCTCCAGACCAAAAATCTATTTTTAAACTTTTTGGAAAACATAGGTAAGGGTTATCACCCCTGTAACATTTGTTTTGCTGTCTGTGCCCCTGTTCAGAACATTTCACCTCACTTTCCGTCCCAATGACAACTGTTTTTGAAATGTGGTGTTTTTCTTGAAACAAGGATTGCTGATAAAGCATCAGTACAGAGGAGACACCTTTCTCCCATATTTATTCTTACAGGAGAGAATTTTCCTTCCTAGTGGTAGATTTCCTCTCACTTCCTGTTGTCTTCTTGCGTTTGCAAGTAGGAGTCGTTTGTAAGTTGGATGTTTGAAAGTAGGGACCTGCCGTATATACTCTGCAGAAATAGGCCCCTTAGTTGTTGGTGTTGGCACAACACTGTAAGCACTCACAGTTACTCTTGGTTGGTGCTGGAACGCCCTGCTGTCAACTATTATATCAGGAATTTTAATTACATATAATTGTTGAACAGTGGTAGTAAAAATTGGGCCTTTGATGGTGGTGCTGGTGCCACAACACTGTAAGCCCTGACAGTTACTCTTGGTGGGTGCAGCAATGGGCCCTGCTGTGAATTATTAGATCAAGAATTGTAATTACATGCCCCTGTTGAACAGGGGCTGAAAAATTGGGCCTTAGGCACTGGTGGCACAACACTGCAACCCCTCACAGATACTGTACTTGGAGCACAGCAATGAGCCCTGTTGCAAAGTATTGCTTCAAAAATTGTAATGACACGCCCCTGTTAAACAGGGGCTGAAAAATTGGGCCTTAGGCACTGGTGGCACAACACTGCAACTCCTCACAGATACTGTACTTGGAGCACAGCAATGAGCCCTGTTGCAAAGTATTGCTTCAAAAATTGTAATTACACGCCCCTGTTAAACAGGGGCTGAAAAATTGGGCGTTAGGCACTGGTGGCGGCACCCATAAACAAAAATGATCTTACAAGCTATCATCATCAATCGTATCATTGAGGACTCGGAGGAGGAGGATAGCCAGTCAACATAACAGCACAGGCACTCAGCATCAGCATCAGTCTTGAAGGGATGTGACATGTTAAAATCAATTAGTCTGTTATATCAGCATCAGGTGTGTGGTAGCTGGTGGTGATCCAAGACTGGTTCATCTTGATGAAAGTCAGTCGATCAACCGAGTCGGTGGACAGGCGCACCCTGTGATCCGTGACAAATCCTCCAGCAGCACTGAATGTGCGTTCCGAAAGAACGCTGGATGCAGGACAGGCCAGTAGCTCAATTGCATACTGTGCAAGCTCTGGCCAGTGATCCATCCTCAAGACCCAGTAAGCCAGAGGATTTTCGGTGGGGAAGGTGTCCAAGTCTGACCTTGCCCCTAGATATTCCTGCACCATGTTTATCAGACGCTGGCGATGGTTGCTGGAACCGATCATACTTTGGGGCTGCGGACTAAAGAATTGTCTGAACGCATCGGTCAGACGGCCACCTTCCCCACCGCTCCTTCTTTGACTGGCCGAAGCCTCAGCAACTCGTTGTCCAGGACCAGGAGTTTGCAACCTCCCAGTCTCTGGGAACGCGTTGCACAGACCTTTCTGCAAGGCCTCCCGGAGTTGTCTCATCCTCTGCTCCCTCTGCGACGGTAACATAAGGTCCGCAACCTTACCCTTGTACCGTGGATCAAGGAGAGTGGCCAGCCAGTAATGGTCCCTCTCCTTGATCCGAAGAATACGAGGATCCTTCCGCAGACTTTGCAGGATCAGGGAGGCCATGCAGCGTAGGTTTGCTGAGGCATTCGCTCCGGAGTCCTCTGGGTCACTAAGGACGACATGATCCGCAGCCACCTCCTCCCAGCCACGTACAAGTCCACTGGTTTCTTGGGACTGTAAATCATCCCTAAAAGACTGCTGCTGATGATGCTGAGTGCCAGCCTCCACCTCCATGCTGACACAATCCTCCTCCTCCTCCTCCTCCTCTTCCTGTGCGATGGGTGGGACAGAAGGAACACTGTCTGGGTAAAGGGGGCCTTGAGAGGCAAGGAAGTCCTCCTCTTCCTGCCTCTGTTCTGCCTCAAGTGCCCTGTCCATTATTCCACGCAGCGTGTGCTCCAACAGGTGGACAAGAGGTACAGTGTCACTGATGCATGCACTGTCACTGCTCACCATCCTCGTGGCCTCCTCAAATGGTGCCAGGACAGTGCATGCATCCCTGATCATGCCCCACTGGCGTGGAGAAAAAAAACCAAGCTCCCCTGACCCTGTCCTGGTGCCGTAGTCGCACAGGTACTCATTGATGGCCCTCTGCTGCGTGTGCAGCCGCTGCAGCATGGCCAACGTTGAGTTCCACCTGGTGGGCATGTCACATATAAGGCGGTTCTTGGGCAGGTTCAACTCCTTTTGCAGCTCAGCCAGGCGAGCACTGGCATTATAAGATCTGCGGAAATGCACACAGACTTTCCTGGCCTGCCTCAGGACATCCTGTAAGCCCGGGTACCTGCCCAAGAAGCGCTGCACCACCAGGTTAAGGACGTGAGCCACACAGGGCACATGGGTCAGTTGTCCCTGTCGGAGGGCGGAGAGGAGGTTGGTGCCATTGTCGCAAACCACCATTCCTGGCTTAAGCTGGCGTGGCGTCAACCACCTCTCGGCCTGGCCCTGCAGAGCAGACAGGACCTCTGCCCCAGTGTGGCTTCTGTCCCCCAAACACACCAGCGCAAGCACGGCATGGCATCTTTTTGCCTGCGTACTTGCGTAGCCCCGTGAACGGCTACGGAGCACCGCTGGTTCATAGGACAAACCACAGGAAGAGGCCATGGAGGAAGAAGAAGAGGAGGGGGTGGAGGAGAGAGGTGTGTCACAACCAGTAGTAGCATTTTGGAGGCGTGGCGGTGGGACAACCTCCAACACTACTGCACCTTGTCCTGAATCCTTCCCAGCTGCCAAAAGAGTGACCCAATGGGCCGTGAAAGAAAGGTAACGTCCCTGTCCATGCCTGCTGGACCATGAGTCAGCGGTAATATGCACCTTACCGCTGACCGCCCTGTCCAGCGAGGCCAAGACATTGCCTTCCACATGCCGGTAGAGAGCCGGAATAGCCTTCCGTGAGAAAAAGTGGCGTTTGGGAACCTGCCACTGAGGAACTGCACATTGCACAAACTCACGGAAGGGGGCCGAGTCTACCAACTGAAAAGGCAGCAGTTGAAGCGCTAGCAATTTAGCCAAGCTAGCATTCAACCGCTGGGCATGTGGATGGCTGGGAGTGAACTTCTTTCGACGGTCCAGCAGCTGGGGCAGGGAAATTTGCCTGCTAGAATCGGACGTCGGTGTACTGCTAGCAGAGTGGGCGCAAGTACTTGGCTGTGACACACCTAATTCTACACCTTCATTCCTCTCAGTGCATGTTTCAGAGAGGACTGAAGTTATAGTGGGGTTGGAGATCCCAGCTGATGCGGTGCAAGGAGAGGTCCGCTTTGTTCTTTGGTGTGGGTCTTTGAGGTAGGCTTGCCAACGAGCTGCATGGCAGGTCAACATATGTCTGGTCAGGCATGTGGTACCCAAGCGGCTGATGTTTTGGCCACGCGATATACGCTTGAGACATATGTTGCAAACAGCAGCTGTGCGATCTGATGCACTAGCCTCAAAAAAGGCCCACACCAAAGAACTTTTTGAATGACGGGCAGAGGCAGCGCCCTGCACAGGCGGAGCTCTGCGGTGTGATTCCGTCGGTGTACTGCCCTTACGCTGGCCACCAAAGGGCATCCTGCCTCGTTGGAGATGTGCCTCCTCCTCATCCTCCTCCTCCTCCTCTCTCCTATTAGGCACCCACGTGGAGTCAGTGACCTCATCATCCCCTCCCTCCTCTTCACTGGAGCCAATCTGGCAGTATGCTGCAGCTGCTGGAACATGACTGCCAGATTGGTGTCCTTCTTGAGCATCCCCTCTGTCTGCTCTCACGCTACTGCCTTCCTCTAGCTGGGTTTCATCATCAGACCCTTCGAAACGCTGGGCATCCTCCTGGAGCATGTACCCAACACTGTGCTGAAACAGTTCGGGGGACTCCTCAGGAGGAGGACATGGTGGGTCTAGGGAAGGAGTGACTGATGATTTGTCTGACATTGATACCAGGGAAGACGACGCTTTGGCAGCTGCTTTTCCAGTACCCTGAGCCTGGGTGAGAGAGGATGAGGAGGAGGAGGAGGGCTTGGTCATCCACTCTACCAAGTCTTCGGCATGATGTGGCTCAACATGTCCAGCTGCCGAAAAGAAGGACAAGCGTGTCCCATGGCCATGTGCTGATGACAATGCACCGCGTCCACGACCAGCACTGTTGCCCCCAGACACAGAGCCTGCTTGCCCTCTTTTATTGCCTCCTGACTGTCTGCCTCTCCTTGTTTGCCTTCCAGACATTCTAATAGATGGCCTGCAGGGAGATGGGAAAAAAGCAATAAGGGCTACCTTCAGGTGTCCTTCTCTGTCCCTTGAAACAAGGACTTTCACAGTGAAAGAAACTGACACTCTCCCTACCTACAGTTTTCTGTCCCTAGAAAAAATGTTTTTTTTAATCACAATATAGCACAAGGACAATTCACTCACTGTCCTTACAGGTCCCTGGAAACAAGGACTTGCAGAGTGAAAGAAAAAAAACACTCTCCCTACCTACAGTTTTCTGTCCCTAGAAAAAATGTTTTTTTTAATCACAATATAGCACAAGGAGAATTCACTCACTGTCCTTCCAGGTCCCTGGAAACAAGGACTTGCAGAGTGAAAGAAAAAAAACACTCTCCCTACCTACAGTTTTCTGTCCCTAGAAAAAATGTTTTTTTAAATCACAATATAGCACAAGGACAATTCACTCACTGTCCTTCCAGGTCCCTGGAAACAAGGACTTGCAGAGTGAAATAAACTGACACTCTCCCTACCTACAGTTTTCTGTCCCTAGAATAAATGTTTTTTTTAAGCACAATATAGCACAAGGAGAATTCACTCACTGTCCTTCCAGGTCCCTGGAAACAAGGACTTGCAGAGTGAAAGAAAAAAAACACTCTCCCTACCTACAGTTTTCTGTCCCTAGAAAAAATGTTTTTTTTAATCACAATATAACACAAGGACAATTCACTCACTGTCCTTCCAGGTCCCTGGAAACAAGGACTTGCAGAGTGAAATAAACTGACACTCTCCCTACCTACAGTTTTCTGTCCCTAGAATAAATGTTTTTTTTAAGCACAATATAGCACAAGGACAATTCACTCACTGTCCTTACAGGTCCCTGGAAACAAGGACTTGCAGAGTGAAAGAAAAAAAACACTCTCCCTACCTACAGTTTTCTGTCCCTAGAAAAAATGTTTTTTTTAATCACAATATAGCACAAGGACAATTCACTCACTGTCCTTCCAGGTCCCTGGAAACGAGGACTTGCAGAGTGAAATAAACTGACACTCTCCCTACCTACAGTTTTCTGTCCCTAGAATAAATGTTTTTTTTAAGCACAATATAGCACAAGGACAATTCACTCACTGTCCTTACAGGTCCCTGGAAACAAGGACTTGCAGAGTGAAAGAAAAAAAACACTCTCCCTACCTACAGTTTTCTGTCCCTAGAAAAAATGTTTTTTTTAATCACAATATAGCACAAGGACAATTCACTCACTGTCCTTACAGGTCCCTGGAAACAAGGACTTGCAGAGTGAAAGAAAAAAAACACTCTCCCTACCTACAGTTTTCTGTCCCTAGAAAAAATGTTTTTTTTAATCACAATATAGCACAAGGACAATTCACTCACTGTCCTTCCAGGTCCCTGGAAACAAGGACTTGCAGAGTGAAATAAACTGACACTCTCCCTACCTACAGTTTTCTGTCCCTAGAATAAATGTTTTTTTTAAGCACAATATAGCACAAGGACAATTCACTCACTGTCCTTACAGGTCCCTGGAAACAAGGACTTGCAGAGTGAAAGAAAAAAAACACTCTCCCTACCTACAGTTTTCTGTCCCTAGAAAAAATGTTTTTTTTTATCACAATATAGCACAAGGACAATTCACTCACTGTCCTTCCAGGTCCCTGGAAACAAGGACTTGCAGAGTGAAATAAACTGACACTCTCCCTACCTACAGTTTTCTGTCCCTAGAATAAATGTTTTTTTTAAGCACAATATAGCACAAGGACAATTCACTCACTGTCCTTACAGGTCCCTGGAAACAAGGACTTGCAGAGTGAAAGAAAAAAAACACTCTCCCTACCTACAGTTTTCTGTCCCTAGAAAAAATGTTTTTTTTAATCACAATATAGCACAAGGACAATTCACTCACTGTCCTTACAGGTCCCTGGAAACAAGGACTTGCAGAGTGAAAGAAAAAAAACACTCTCCCTACCTACAGTTTTCTGTCCCTAGAAAAAATGTTTTTTTTAATCACAATATAGCACAAGGACAATTCACTCACTGTCCTTCCAGGTCCCTGGAAACAAGGACTTGCAGAGTGAAATAAACTGACACTCTCCCTACCTACAGTTTTCTGTCCCTAGAATAAATGTTTTTTTTAAGCACAATATAGCACAAGGAGAATTCACTCACTGTCCTTCCAGGTCCCTGGAAACAAGGACTTGCAGAGTGAAAGAAAAAAAACACTCTCCCTACCTACAGTTTTCTGTCCCTAGAAAAAATGTTTTTTTTAATCACAATATAACACAAGGACAATTCACTCACTGTCCTTCCAGGTCCCTGGAAACAAGGACTTGCAGAGTGAAATAAACTGACACTCTCCCTACCTACAGTTTTCTGTCCCTAGAATAAATGTTTTTTTTAAGCACAATATAGCACAAGGACAATTCACTCACTGTCCTTACAGGTCCCTGGAAACAAGGACTTGCAGAGTGAAAGAAAAAAAACACTCTCCCTACCTACAGTTTTCTGTCCCTAGAAAAAATGTTTTTTTTAATCACAATATAACACAAGGACAATTCACTCACTGTCCTTCCAGGTCCCTGGAAACAAGGACTTGCAGAGTGAAATAAACTGACACTCTCCCTACCTACAGTTTTCTGTCCCTAGAATAAATGTTTTTTTTAAGCACAATATAGCACAAGGACAATTCACTCACTGTCCTTACAGGTCCCTGGAAACAAGGACTTGCAGAGTGAAAGAAAAAAAACACTCTCCCTACCTACAGTTTTCTGTCCCTAGAAAAAATGTTTTTTTTAAGCACAATATAGCACAAGGACAATTCACTCACTGTCCTTACAGGTCCCTGGAAACAAGGACTTGCAGAGTGAAAGAAAAAAAACACTCTCCCTACCTACAGTTTTCTGTCCCTAGAAAAAATGTTTTTTTTAATCACAATATAGCACAAGGACAATTCACTCACTGTCCTTCCAGGTCCCTGGAAACAAGGACTTGCAGAGTGAAATAAACTGACACTCTCCCTACCTACAGTTTTCTGTCCCTAGAATAAATGTTTTTTTTAAGCACAATATAGCACAAGGAGAATTCACTCACTGTCCTTCCAGGTCCCTGGAAACAAGGACTTGCAGAGTGAAAGAAAAAAAACACTCTCCCTACCTACAGTTTTCTGTCCCTAGAAAAAATGGTTTTTTTAATCACAATATAACACAAGGACAATTCACTCACTGTCCTTCCAGGTCCCTGGAAACAAGGACTTGCAGAGTGAAATAAACTGACACTCTCCCTACCTACAGTTTTCTGTCCCTAGAATAAATGTTTTTTTTAAGCACAATATAGCACAAGGACAATTCACTCACTGTCCTTACAGGTCCCTGGAAACAAGGACTTGCAGAGTGAAAGAAAAAAAACACTCTCCCTACCTACAGTTTTCTGTCCCTAGAATAAATGTTTTTTTTAAGCACAATATAGCACAAGGACAATTCACTCACTGTCCTTACAGGTCCCTGGAAACAAGGACTTGCAGAGTGAAAGAAAAAAAACACTCTCCCTACCTACAGTTTTCTGTCCCTAGAAAAAATGTTTTTTTTAATCACAATATAGCACAAGGACAATTCACTCACTGTCCTTACAGGTCCCTGGAAACAAGGACTTGCAGAGTGAAAGAAAAAAAACACTCTCCCTACCTACAGTTTTCTGTCCCTAGAAAAAATGTTTTTTTTAATCACAATATAGCACAAGGACAATTCACTCACTGTCCTTACAGGTCCCTGGAAACAAGGACTTGCAGAGTGAAATAAACTGACACTCTCCCTACCTACAGTTTTCTGTCCCTAGAATAAATGTTTTTTTTTAAGCACAATATAGCACAAGGAGAATTCACTCACTGTCCTTCCAGGTCCCTGGAAACAAGGACTTGCAGAGTGAAAGAAAAAAAACACTCTCCCTACCTACAGTTTTCTGTCCCTAGAAAAAATGTTTTTTTTAATCACAATATAACACAAGGACAATTCACTCACTGTCCTTCCAGGTCCCTGGAAACAAGGACTTGCAGAGTGAAATAAACTGACACTCTCCCTACCTACAGTTTTCTGTCCCTAGAATAAATGTTTTTTTTAAGCACAATATAGCACAAGGACAATTCACTCACTGTCCTTACAGGTCCCTGGAAACAAGGACTTGCAGAGTGAAAGAAAAAAAACACTCTCCCTACCTACAGTTTTCTGTCCCTAGAAAAAATGTTTTTTTTAATCACAATATAGCACAAGGACAATTCACTCACTGTCCTTACAGGTCCCTGGAAACAAGGACTTGCAGAGTGAAAGAAACTGACACTGTCCCTACCTACAGTTTTCTGTCCCTAGAATAAATGTTTTTTTTAAGCACAATATAGCACAAGGAGAATTCACTCACTGTCCTTCCAGGTCCCTGGAAACAAGGACTTGCAGAGTGAAATAAACTGACACTCTCCCTACCTACAGTTTTCTGTCCCTAGAATAAATGTTTTTTTTAAGCAAAATATAGCACAAGGACAATTCACTCACTGTCCTTACAGGTCCCTGGAAACAAGGACTTGCAGAGTGAAAGAAACTGACACTCTCCCTACCTACAGTTTTCTGTCCCTAGAATAAATGTTTTTTTAAGCACAATATAGCACAAGGACAATTCACTCACTGTCCTTCCAGGTCCCTGGAAACAAGGACTTGCAGAGTGAAAGAAACTGACACTGTCCCTACCTACAGTTTTCTGTCCCTAGAATAAATGTTTTTTTTAAGCACACTATAGCACAAGCACAAAACACACTGACACTCTCCCTACCTATCCTTCTCTTTCCCTAAACTAAAGGAATCCAGGTTAAGCAAGAAAGAAATAACAGTCACTGTCCCTGCCTATGCTGCTCTATCCCTGCTCCGGAACACACTACACTAGGCCGCCGTGCTGGCGGCCTTTTATAGTGTGGGGCGTGTACTAAACACCCTCAGCAATAATTGGCCACAGGCATCCTGCCTGTGGCCAATCATTGCTCTCCTCGCTGCCGGCGCTGTGATTGGCCAAGCATGCGGGGTCACAGTGCATGCTTGGCCAATCACAGCGCCTGGATGACACTGCGATGGCGTAGTGCATTGTGGGCCATTCGCGTCACTCGAATTTGGCGCGAACGGCCCAAATCGTTCGATCTTCGTCGAACGATCGAACAGCCGATGTTCGAGTCGAACGTATGTTCGACTCGAACACGAAGCTCATCCCTACTTGCTGTATAAGGATCCCGGATGAGCCCCCACGTGTAGCGCTACCCCCAATTAAGAGAGCCGCTGGCTTTTAGTTGGTTCGGGCCCTGTATACAGCACCGCCAACCCCCGGCAATCTTCTTAACCCTCTATGGCACAGTTAGTCTAGGGAATGCTTCCTTCATTTAATTCTATACCTGGTAATACACAATCTCACAGCAGGATAGGCAGATAATATGCAATGATAAACATTGAGTCAGGAGTGGTAAACTATCTCCGATTTACTTAGGTATAAGGGTATAGGTTAAACATAACACATAGCATACATGCAGAGCCCTGCAGCAATAAACCTACTAATCAGTAATAGTGCAGAGTGATCACACGCCACGTGCAACTATCTTTTCTATGCGCAATGTGGCGCACCAACAAAATTTTAAACCCCTGGTCAGGCCTGACTCAGATAAAGCTCAGTCTCCGTGAGACCAACTCTTCGCATGCAGATGAACGGTGGTGCACATACAGGAACAGTATTTGTAATCCAATAACGGTTATTAAAGGAGGAACGCTTCACCGGAGACTACACAACTCAGTTCCGCCACTAGTCTCCGGCGGGATAATAACTACAGCACGATGGGCCAAGGCAGTCACTAGGCCTAAACACAGTACAAGTTAAATAAGTGAGCAGATGCTCGCTCACCCCTCCGGACGCGATCCCAGTCCGGGCTTCCACCACTGTGTTTCCACACACAGTGTCTGCAACGATCCGGCTTCTGGTTCAACTGATGTCAGAAACTCAAAGCAATCAGGCGTCACCCAGGCTCAGCAGTGGGGTGGAAGGCTCTTTGCAAGGTATGCCAGGCCCTGGTCTCGGGCCTTGCACTGCAACAGATCCGCACAGGGAGTCCTATTGATTGCAGCGCGGTGTCCAAAGAGGCCGAGCTTAGCCTCGCCCTCTTCTTTTATAGCCCCACCCATGAGTCTCTGCGGTGGCCAAATGCACCCTGGGTGCCAAACGGGGTTCTGGGTAACGTAGTCCATAGGGCCTTAAAGGAGACCCCGCTACACATATAAACATATAAAAATGTACAGCATAACACACCACATGGAAAGGTGTGAATCTAGTTTAAAGTTTTCTCTCACTCACCAATAACTTGATATTGCTGTCATTTTTACATTTGCTACATTGCAATGCGCTCTACAACCTGTCATTAATTCTTCCACCTAGAGGTTCTGCTCATACATGCAGGCACTAAGTTGTGTAAGCTGTTAGTGACTGAGGGTCAAAGTTAGGGAGCAAAGGTTTCAGGACAGATCAAGGATTTTCCCCTTGCTTTTTCTGTGTAAAAAAATAACAGCACTAAAAAAAATATTTTTCATAGAATTAAATAAATAACTTGCCTCCGAACACATTTTTTGTTCTTTCTATATTTTTTTTATAATTCCTTTATTTTCATAGAACGTACGGTTAACAAACAATACATATAGCAGAGATACATAATAACAATGATACAGAAAGATCAAAGGGGGTCGTCAGATAAGATAAAAATAACAGATACTTTGGCAATGCTCAGTAAGTAAGGTACAAGAAAGTGGCACAGCACAGAAGTAATATCAGCATGTAACGCCGGGGAGGCATCCAAGCAATTTCTTGTGCGACCGAAAACATCTGGCAACGTATGCAGAGCTATACAGTACAATACATTTTTTACAGTTTTACAGCTGTTTGGGAGGCAGGGCAGTAGGATATTCACAGTATCTGATCAAAAAAGCCCATTACTGGGTAGTAACTATGGGGAAGGAACATGTGCAGAGGGGGGAAGTGGGAAGGAGTAGAGGGACAAATATAACGAAAGGGGGGCGAAGGCCGGAGAAAAAAGGAAGAGAGGCGAGAGGTAGAAGTGGGAGAGGAGGAGTGTAGGCACAGTGGGATGCAAAGGCAGGTAACAAAAAGAGAGAGAAGTGGAGTAGAGTGGAGTAGCGCCCCCCGACCAGGAGGCAGAGCAAGCCCAATGGGTCATCCGGACTGTGCAACCTCACGGAGATACTCGTCCGTGTATATGAAGTACTGCCATGGTCTCCATGTCACCCGGAAGGTCTCCTCCCTGTTGTGCAAGGTGGCAGTGAGATCCTCCATGTCTCTCAGTTCATTCACTTTAGAAAACCACAGGGACTTCGTCAACGGGTTCTCTGATCTCCAGCAAAGGGGGATGCATGCCTTGGCAGCTTTCAGGAGCTGGATGGTGAGGGAGGCCTTGTATTTCCGAATGGGGCACTCCGAGAGGTGAAGCAGACAGGCTGCAGGGTTTCCCTACAGAGAGACATCAGCCAGGTGTTTGATCGTGCGGGTCACCTCGAGCCAAAAAGGGGAGAGTTTGGGACAAGCCCAAAACATGTGCAGCATCGTTTCCTCTGCAGTGCCACAGCGCCAACATAGGCTAGGGACATGCGGGAAGAAATGGTGCAGAGTGGTGGGTACACTATATTATCGAGTCATGATTTTGTAGCAGGTCTCTTGGACTCTGGTGGCCATGGAAGACTTCTGAGCAAAGTGGAGAATATTCTCCCTCTGGGAGTCAGTGAACTGGATGCTGAGATCCGCTTCCCACTTCAAGAGGAACGGGGGAATGTACCCTTCCACTGGTCGAGTCAAGGAGGAGTAGATTAGCAAAAGACTGTGCCGAACTGGCACCCCGCGATGACAGATGTGTTCTAGTTCAGTAAGCTGACGGGAGATACCCGGAGTCCGCAAGCATCCGCGCAGAAAGTTTGCGCAACTGCAGGCCGCTCCAGAAATCCAGGGGGGGTCAGTAGCAGACACCCCAGCTTCAGGGGAGAGTTGGCTGTTGGGCCCCACAAAGTCACACAGACAGAGCCGGTTACCTGCTGCCAGTCGCTGGAAGTGAGGGTTCTGATGGCCAGGTGAAAAGTCTGGATTACCCAGAACCGGCACCATAGGGGAGGGTAGCGGGGACACCGAGGAGTGCCGAAAGGCATCTCTAACCACCGATAGTGTGCTGCCTAGTGTGGGATGGTCAGCAAGGTACCTCGGCAGAGGAGTGATGATCCAGGGCCAGCTCTTGGCTGTGTCTCCGGAATCCTCCATTTCCATGGCCACCCAATGTTTCGCCTCTGCGTGACAATGCTAATCCACCAACCTGGTGAGGTGAGCCGCCCTGTAGTAGGCTTTCATATCCGGAAGGCCAACCCCGCCCCTACCTTTCGCAAGGTGGAGGAGTTGAAGCCTAATCCGAGGCTTGCGGTGGGACCAAACAAAATCACGGAACATAGAGTCAAGTCGCTTGAAGAATGCTGGGGGGAGGTGGATAGGAAGTGCCTGTAGCAGGTACAATACCCTCGGCAACAGGGTCATCTTAAGGGCACTGCAATGGACAAACCACATCAGTGTGAGGGAGTGCCAATGGAGAAGATCTGTCTTAAGGCGAAGAAGCAGCGGGGCAAAATTCGCTGAGTACAGATCAGCGGGGTCAGGGGTTATGTCAACTCCCAGGTATCGGATAAGACTGGTCGCCCATCTCAGAGGAAAGGCCGATCGTAGATGCTGGACAGTGTCCCTACCCACCGATATTGAGTATTTGGATAAGTTAATTTGAAAGAGGGATAGAGTGCCGTATTCCTGAAGGGATCTTTGCAAATTTGGGAGGGAGGTAAGCGGTTCCGTTAGGAAGAAGATTAGGTCATCCGCGAATGCGGCCACCTTGTGGGACCCCAAAGATTTTTGGTTGCCGGTTATGCCTGCATCCGCCCTTATTCAGAGAAGAGGCTCCAGCGAGAGTATGAAGATCAGAGGAGACAAGGGGCACCCCTGCCGCGTGCCATTGTGGATGTCGAAGAAGTCAGACCTCGTCTCATTAACTTTGACCGCTGCCGTGGGATGAGAGTAAAGGGACAGTATACATCCCAGCATCGAGGACCGGAGGCCAATGTGCTCTAAAGTGGCCCGTATAAAGGACCAATCAACACGGTTGAAGGCCTTCTCCGCATCTGTAGACAGCAAGAGAAGGGCCCGTTTGGATGTCCTGGCCGTGTGGATCAAGTTCACCACTCGGATGGTGTCGTCCCGTGGCTCCCGTTGCGGCACAAAGCCTGCCTGGTCCCTATGGATGAGATTCGGTATGTGTGAGAGTAGCCTGTTAGCCAAAATGTTTGCAAACAATTTCAGATCTGTGTTCAGAAGCGCTATCAGGCGATAGTTCCCACACTGTAGCGGATCTTTCCCCTCCTTAGGGATAAGGGAGATATAGGCTCTCAGGGTGTCCACCGGGAAAGAATTACCCTCCGTAATAGAATTGAGGGCAGAGACCAGAGGTTGTGACAGGTATTTTAGTACGTCGGAGTTAGGCCATCGGGGCCTAGGAGCCTTCTTCAGCTTTGAAGTGGCTAGGACCACTCCCAGCTCTGCTGCCGTGATGGGCTCCTCCAGCTCCTCTTGGACAGCACTCGTAAGTGAGGTCATGCCAGAAGCGGCTAAATACAACTGGGGGTTGAGGCTATAGTCTGCGTGGGGGTCACCGGTGGTGGGCTTATCTAGGTTATAGAGACCTTCATAGAAGGAACGAAACTACGTCACCATGTCTGACGACGTATTCAGCTTTTGTCCTGAAGAGGCCAGGATATGAGAGATGTACGTTTTCGTGCGCGGGCCTCTCAATGCCCTAGCCACCAACCCGGTTTATTGGAGAATTTGTACATGGTGTGATGCGACCACACCAATTTTTGCTTTGTTTTGTGAAATAGGAGCGAACGAAGTTCCTCACGAGCTTTAAGGAGATCCTGAAAGGTCAATCGTGCAAGACTAGCCTTATGCGAACACTCCAGGCTACGTATCAGGGCGAGAAGTTCTTCTGTTCGACGTCTTAGCGTCGGCGATGCTGATCGGTAGCCAGTATTTTTTTTTAGGTTCGCCGCAGGTTTTTATAGCGTCGGGTACCCCCATATATTACCTAATAAAGGTTTAACCCCCTTGATCACCCCCCATATAACCCTTTCACCCCCTAGCACCGCCGTGGCTATGCGATCATTTTTCTGATCGATGTCTTAGCGTCGGTGATGCTGATCGGTAGCCAGTAATTTTTTTTAGGTTCGCCGCAGGTTTTTATAGCGTCGGGTACCCCCATATATTACCTAATAAAGGTTTAACCCCCTTGATCGCCCCCCCCAGGTAACCCTTTTACCCCCTATCACCACTGTCACTAAGCGATAATTTTTCTGATCGATGTCTTAGCGTCAGCGATGCTGATCGGTAGCCAGTAATTTTTTTAGGTTTGCCGCAGGTTTTTATAGCGTCGGGTACCCCCATATATTACCTAATAAAGGTGTAACCCCCTTGATCACCCCCCAGGTAACCCTTTCACCCCCTAGCACCGCCGTCACTATGCGATCATTTTTCTGATCGATGTCTTAGCGTCGGTGATGCTGATCGGTAGCCAGTAATTTTTTTTAGGTTCGCCGCAGGTTTTTATAGCGTCAGATACCCCCATATATTATCTAATAAAGGTTTAACCCCCTGATCGCCCCCCAGGTAACCCTTTCACCCCCTATCACCACTGTCGCTAAGCAATCGTTTTTATGATCGTTGTCTTAGTGTCGGTGATGCCGATAGGTAGCCAGTAATTTTTTTTTAGGTTCGCCGTCAGGTTTTTATATAGCGTCAGGTACCCCCATATATTACCTAATAAAGGTTTTAACCCCCTATTTGCCCCTAGTTAACCCTTTCACCAGTGATCATCATATAAGTGTTACGGGTGACGCTGGTTAGTTAGTTTGCTTTTTATAGTGTCAGGGCACCCGCCGTATATAACCCAATAAAGGTTTAACCCCCTGATCGCCCGGCGGGTGATATCAGTTAGGTTTTAGCGTCAGAGAGGGTCTGCGTCACACCCCAGGCAGCGTCAGGTTAGTGCCAGTAGCGCTAACACCCACACGTGAAGCATACACCCCCCTTAGTGGTATAGTATCTGATCAGCTCAATATCTGATCTGATCAGATCTATACTAGCGTCCCCAGCAGTTTAGGGTTCCCAAAAACGCAGTGTTAGCAGGATCAGCCCAGATACCTGCTAGCACCTGCGTTTTGCCCCTCCGTCCAGCCCAGGCCACCGAAGTGCAGTATCGATCGATCACTGTCACTTGCAAAACACAACACACATAACTGCAGCGTTCGCAGAGACAGGCCTGATCCCTGCGACTCCAGTGCTGTAGGAGGTGATTTCACCACCACAGTTAAAAAAAAAAAGCATATATGCCGAAGCATTGGGGCAGCAGGAGCGGAGGAACGATTTTGCTCCTAATGCCGCGTATATACGGTCGAAATTCCGACGGAGGCTTGCCCGTGGAAAAGTCTGACCATGTGTACGCGGCATAACTTTTGCGAGAAGATGCCCCCATGCTTCGGCATATATAAATGGTGCATGTATGCCCATCATTAGAAGTGGGTGGATGAAGGGCGGTATTCTAATGGTGGGCATACCCACCGATCAATCTTTTTTTTTCGTTCAGCCAACAGGCTGCATGAAAAAAAAAGATTACAATACATGTCCAACAAGGACCAGCAACGTACTGGTATGTTGCTGGACTTTGAATGTTTATACCAGAATGATGCCTGCGGGTTTAGGTATCATCTTGGTATCATTCTTTTCAGCCAGCGGCCGGCTTTCATGTAAAAGCAATCCTAGTGGCTAATTAGCCTCTGGACTGCTTTTACAAGCAGTGGGAGGGAATGTCCCCCCCGGATATAAAAAGCGCCATTGGGAAATTGGGAAAGCATTTTATCACACCGATCTTGGGGCAGAGGAAAGATCTAGGGTCCAATAGACCCCAGTTTTTTCAAAAAAGAGTACCTGTCATTACCTATTGCTATCATAGGGGATATTTACATTCCCTGAGATAACAATAAAAGTGATAAAAATAAATAAATATGGAAGCAACAGTTTAAAAATAAAATAAAAAAGCAAAATTAATAATAAAAAAAAAAAAAAAAAAAAAAAAGCACCCCTTTCCTGCCCTGCTCTTGCCCAATGGTGAACGCAAGCGTCGGTCTGGCGTCATATGTAAACAGCAATTGCACCATGCATGTGAGGTATCACCGCGAAGGTCAGATCGAGGGCAGTAATTTTAGCAGTAGACCTCCTCTGTAAATCTAACGGGGTAACCTGTAAATGCTTTTAAAGGCTTTTAAAAATGTATGTAGTTTGTCGCCAATGCGTGTTTGTGCGAAATTTTAAAGCATGTCGTGTTTGGTATCTATGTACTCGGCCTAAGATCATCTTTTTTTATTTCATCAAACATTTGGGCAATATAGTGTGTTTTAGTGCATTAAAATTAAAAAAAGTGTATTTTTTCCCAAAAAAATGCGTTTGAAAAATCGCTGCGCAAATACTGTGTAGAAAAAAAAAATGCAACACCCACCATTTTATTCTGTAGGGCCTTTGCTTTAAAAATATATATAATGTTTGGGGGTTCAACATAATTTTCTTGCAAAAAAAAAATATGTTTTCATGTAAACAAAAAGTGTCAAAAAGGGCTTTGTCTTCAAGTGGTTAGAAGAGTGGATGTAAGCTTCCTAATGTTGTGTATAAAATGCCAGAACAGTTCAAAACCCCCCCAAATGACCCCATTTTGGAAAGTAGACACCCCAAGCTATATACTGAGAGGCATGTCGAGTCCATGGAATATTTTATATGTTGACACAAGTTGCGGAAAAAATATATATATTTTTTTTTCTTTGCACAAAGTTGTCACTAAATGATATATTGCTCAAACATGCCATGGGCATATGTGGAATTACACCCCAAAATACATTCTGTTGCTTCTCCTGAGTACGGGGATACCACATGTGTGAGACTTTTTGGGAGCCTAGCCGCGTACGGGACCCCAAAAACCAAGCACCGCCTTCAGGCTTTCTAAGGGTGTCAATTTTTGATTTTACTTCTCACTGCCTATCACAGTTTCGGAGGCCATGGAATGCCCAGATGGCACAAAACACCCCCAAATGACCCCATTTTGGAAAGTAGACACCCCAAGCTATTTGCTGAGAGGTATTGTGAGTATTTTGCAGATTTCGCTTTTTGTCACAAAGTTTTGAAAATTAAAAAAAAAAAGAAAAAAAAAAAATGTTCTTTCTTAATTTTCAAAAACAAATGAGAGCTGTAAAATACTCACCATGCCTCTCAGCAAACAGCTTGGGGTGTCTACTTTCTAAAATGGGGTCATTTTGGGGGGTTTTGTGCTATTTTGGCATTTTATGGCCTTCAAAACTGTGATAGGTAGTGAGGAGTGAAATCAAAAATTTGCGCCCTTAGAAATCCTGAAGGCGGTGCTTGGTTTCCGGGGTCCCGTACGTGGCTAGGCTCCTAAAAAGTCCCACACATGTGGTATCCCCGTACTCAGGAGAAGCAGCAGAATGTATTTTGGGGTGCAATTCCACATATAACCATGGCATGTGTGAGCAATATATCATTTAGTGACAACTTTTTGTAATTTTTTTTTTTTTTTGTCATTATTCAATCACTTGGGACAAAAAAAAAATATTCAATGGGCTCAACATGCCTCTCAGCAATTTCCTTGGGGTGTCTACTTTCTAAAATGGGGTCATTTGGGGGGGTTTGTACTGCCCTGTCATTTTAGCACCTCAAGAAATGAGATAGGCAGTCATAAATTAAAAGCTGTGTAAATTCCAGAAAATGTACCCTAGTTTGTAAACGCTATAACTTTTGCGCAAACCGATAAATATACGCTTATTGACATTTTTTTTACTAAAGACATGTGGCTGAATACATTTTGGCCTAAATGTATGACTAAAATTGAGTTTATTCGATTTTTTCTTATAACAAAATGTAGAAAATATCATTTTTTTTCAAAATTTTCGGTCTTTTTCCGTTTATATCGCAAAAAATAAAAATCGCAGAGGCAATCAAATACCATTAAAAGAAAGCTCTATTTGTGGGAAGAAAAGGACGCAAATTTCGTTTGGGTACAACATTGCATGTCCGCACAATTTACAGTTAAAGCAGCGCAGTGCAAAATTCTGAATTCACCTCTGGTCCTTTAGCTACCAAATGGTCCGGGGCTTAAGTGGTTAATGATGCATAAAGTGAAAAAAAAAGTGAAATATTCCTTTAAATATCGTACCTGGGGGGTGTCTAAAGTATGCCTGTGAGGTGGCACGTGTTTCCCGTGTTTAGAACTGTCCCTGCACAAAATTACATTTCTAAAGGAAAAAAAGCCATTTAAAACTGCTTGCGGCTTTAATGTAATGTCTGGTCCAAGCAATATGGATGAAAATCATTGGGAAAAATGGCATGGCTACCCCATCACCACCACCCCCCCCCACCCTACCCCAGCCCATTACCAGCCCCTTTGGGTCTTGTATGGATAAAAAAAGGCCCTATATACTCTGAACAGCAGTATACAGGCGGTGCAAAAAAGACAGGGACTGTAGGTTTGTTCTTAAGTACAATCTGTTTGTAATTTGGAACAGGTAAATTTTTTAAGTGTAGCTCTAGCCAAAAAATCTATGTTTAAGCTTTTTGGAGAACATAGGGAAGGGTTATCACCCCTGTAACATTTGTTTTGCTGTCTGTGCACCTGTTCAGAACATTTCACCTCACTTTCCATCCCAATGACAAATGTTTTTGGAAAATTTGGGTTTTTTATTGAAACAAGGATTGGTGATAAAGCATCAGTGGAGAAGAGACACCCTTTTCACATATTAACTCTTACAGGAGAGAATTTGCCTTCCTAGGGGTAGATTTCCTCTCACTTCTTGTTGTCTCCTTCCGTTTGCAAGTAGGTGTCGTTTGTAAGTTGGATGTTTGAAAGTAGGGGCCTGCCATATATACTCTGCAGAAATTTAGCCCGTATGTGTTGGTGTTGCCACAAGCAAGTAAGTTGGCTTACAAGCCCTCACAGTTACTCTTGGTGGGCGCTGGAACGCCCTGCTGTCAACTAATATATAAGGAATTGTATTTACTAGTGATGAGCCGAACACCCCCGGGTTCGGTTCGCACCAGAACCCGCGAACGGACCGAAAGTTCGAACGAACATTAGAACCCTATTAAATACAATGGATGCGAACGTTCGAATTCTAAAGTGCTAATTATAACAACTATTATGCATGTTATTGTCCTAAAAAGGGTTTGGGAACCCGGGTTCTGCACCAGGGGACATGTATCAATGCAAAAAGAAGTTTTAAAAACGGTCGTTTTTCGGGAGCAGTCATTTTAATGATGCATAAAGTGAAAAAAAAAAAGTCAAATATTCCTTTAAATATCGTACCTGGGGGGTGTCTAAAGTATGCCTGTGAAGTGCCACGTGTTTCCCGTGTTTAGAACTGTCCCTGCACAAAATGACACTTCTAAAGGAAAAAAAAGCCATTTAAAACTGCTTGCGGCTTTAATGTAATGTCTGGTCCCGGTAATATGGATGAAATTCTTTAAGAAAAATGGCATAGCTACCCCATGACCCCCCCCCTACCCCAGCCCATTACCAGCCCCTTTGGGTCTTGTATGGATATTAAGGGGAACCCCGCACATAAAATAAAAAAGGCCCTATATACTCTGAACAGCCCAATACAGGCGGTGCATACAAGACAGGGACTGTAGGTTTGTTCTTATGTAGAGTCTGTTTGTAATTTTGAACAGGTACATTGTTGAAGTGTAGCTCCAGACCAAAAATCTATTTTTAAACTTTTTGGAAAACATAGGTAAGGGTTATCACCCCTGTAACATTTGTTTTGCTGTCTGTGCCCCTGTTCAGAACATTTCACCTCACTTTCCGTCCCAATGACAACTCTTTTTGAAATGTGGTCTTTTTCTTGAAACAAGGATTGCTGATAAAGCATCAGTACAGAGGAGACACCTTTCTCCCATATTTATTCTTACAGGAGAGAATTTTCCTTCCTAGTGGTAGATTTCCTCTCACTTCCTGTTGTCTTCTTGCGTTTGCAAGTAGGAGTCGTTTGTAAGTTGGATGTTTGAAAGTAGGGACCTGCCGTATATACTCTGCAGAAATAGGCCCCTTAGTTGTTGGTGTTGGCACAACACTGTAAGCACTCACAGTTACTCTTGGTTGGTGCTGGAACGCCCTGCTGTCAACTATTATATCAGGAATTTTAATTACATATAATTGTTGAACAGTGGTAGTAAAAATTGGGCCTTTGATGGTGGTGCTGGTGCCACAACACTGTAAGCCCTGACAGTTACTCTTGGTGGGTGCAGCAATGGGCCCTGCTGTGAATTATTAGATCAAGAATTGTAATTACATGCCCCTGTTGAACAGGGGCTGAAAAATTGGGCCTTAGGCACTGGTGGCACAACACTGCAACCCCTCACAGATACTGTACTTGGAGCACAGCAATGAGCCCTGTTGCAAAGTATTGCTTCAAAAATTGTAATGACACGCCCCTGTTAAACAGGGGCTGAAAAATTGGGCCTTAGGCACTGGTGGCACAACACTGCAACTCCTCACAGATACTGTACTTGGAGCACAGCAATGAGCCCTGTTGCAAAGTATTGCTTCAAAAATTGTAATTACATGCCCCTGTTGAACAGGGGCTGAAAAATTGGGCCTTAGGCACTGGTGGCACAACACTGCAACCCCTCACAGATACTGTACTTGGAGCACAGCAATGAGCCCTGTTGCAAAGTATTGCTTCAAAAATTGTAATGACACGCCCCTGTTAAACAGGGGCTGAAAAATTGGGCCTTAGGCACTGGTGGCACAACACTGCAACTCCTCACAGATACTGTACTTGGAGCACAGCAATGAGCCCTGTTGCAAAGTATTGCTTCAAAAATTGTAATTACACGCCCCTGTTAAACAGGGGCTGAAAAATTGGGCGTTAGGCACTGGTGGCGGCACCCATAAACAAAAATGATCTTACAAGCTATCATCATCAATCGTATCATTGAGGACTCGGAGGAGGAGGATAGCCAGTCAACATAACAGCACAGGCACTCAGCATCAGCATCAGTCTTGAAGGGATGTGACATGTTAAAATCAATTAGTCTGTTATATCAGCATCAGGTGTGTGGTAGCTGGTGGTGATCCAAGACTGGTTCATCTTGATGAAAGTCAGTCGATCAACCGAGTCGGTGGACAGGCGCACCCTGTGATCCGTGACAAATCCTCCAGCAGCACTGAATGTGCGTTCCGAAAGAACGCTGGATGCAGGACAGGCCAGTAGCTCAATTGCATACTGTGCAAGCTCTGGCCAGTGATCCATCCTCAAGACCCAGTAAGCCAGAGGATTTTCGGTGGGGAAGGTGTCCAAGTCTGACCTTGCCCCTAGATATTCCTGCACCATGTTTATCAGACGCTGGCGATGGTTGCTGGAACCGATCATACTTTGGGGCTGCGGACTAAAGAATTGTCTGAACGCATCGGTCAGACGGCCACCTTCCCCACCGCTCCTTCTTTGACTGGCCGAAGCCTCAGCAACTCGTTGTCCAGGACCAGGAGTTTGCAACCTCCCAGTCTCTGGGAACGCGTTGCACAGACCTTTCTGCAAGGCCTCCCGGAGTTGTCTCATCCTCTGCTCCCTCTGCGACGGTAACATAAGGTCCGCAACCTTACCCTTGTACCGTGGATCAAGGAGAGTGGCCAGCCAGTAATGGTCCCTCTCCTTGATCCGAAGAATACGAGGATCCTTCCGCAGACTTTGCAGGATCAGGGAGGCCATGCAGCGTAGGTTTGCTGAGGCATTCGCTCCGGAGTCCTCTGGGTCACTAAGGACGACATGATCCGCAGCCACCTCCTCCCAGCCACGTACAAGTCCACTGGTTTCTTGGGACTGTAAATCATCCCTAAAAGACTGCTGCTGATGATGCTGAGTGCCAGCCTCCACCTCCATGCTGACACAATCCTCCTCCTCCTCCTCCTCCTCTTCCTGTGCGATGGGTGGGACAGAAGGAACACTGTCTGGGTAAAGGGGGCCTTGAGAGGCAAGGAAGTCCTCCTCTTCCTGCCTCTGTTCTGCCTCAAGTGCCCTGTCCATTATTCCACGCAGCGTGTGCTCCAACAGGTGGACAAGAGGTACAGTGTCACTGATGCATGCACTGTCACTGCTCACCATCCTCGTGGCCTCCTCAAATGGTGCCAGGACAGTGCATGCATCCCTGATCATGCCCCACTGGCGTGGAGAAAAAAAACCAAGCTCCCCTGACCCTGTCCTGGTGCCGTAGTCGCACAGGTACTCATTGATGGCCCTCTGCTGCGTGTGCAGCCGCTGCAGCATGGCCAACGTTGAGTTCCACCTGGTGGGCATGTCACATATAAGGCGGTTCTTGGGCAGGTTCAACTCCTTTTGCAGCTCAGCCAGGCGAGCACTGGCATTATAAGATCTGCGGAAATGCACACAGACTTTCCTGGCCTGCCTCAGGACATCCTGTAAGCCCGGGTACCTGCCCAAGAAGCGCTGCACCACCAGGTTAAGGACGTGAGCCACACAGGGCACATGGGTCAGTTGTCCCTGTCGGAGGGCGGAGAGGAGGTTGGTGCCATTGTCGCAAACCACCATTCCTGGCTTAAGCTGGCGTGGCGTCAACCACCTCTCGGCCTGGCCCTGCAGAGCAGACAGGACCTCTGCCCCAGTGTGGCTTCTGTCCCCCAAACACACCAGCGCAAGCACGGCATGGCATCTTTTTGCCTGCGTACTTGCGTAGCCCCGTGAACAGCTACGGAGCACCGCTGGTTCATAGGACAAACCACAGGAAGAGGCCATGGAGGAAGAAGAAGAGGAGGGGGTGGAGGAGAGAGGTGTGTCACAACCAGTAGTAGCATTTTGGAGGCGTGGCGGTGGGACAACCTCCAACACTACTGCACCTTGTCCTGAATCCTTCCCAGCTGCCAAAAGAGTGACCCAATGGGCCGTGAAAGAAAGGTAACGTCCCTGTCCATGCCTGCTGGACCATGAGTCAGCGGTAATATGCACCTTACCGCTGACCGCCCTGTCCAGCGAGGCCAAGACATTGCCTTCCACATGCCGGTAGAGAGCCGGAATAGCCTTCCGTGAGAAAAAGTGGCGTTTGGGAACCTGCCACTGAGGAACCGCACATTGCACAAACTCACGGAAGGGGGCCGAGTCTACCAACTGAAAAGGCAGCAGTTGAAGCGCTAGCAATTTAGCCAAGCTAGCATTCAACCGCTGGGCATGTGGATGGCTGGGAGTGAACTTCTTTCGACGGTCCAGCAGCTGGGGCAGGGAAATTTGCCTGCTAGAATCGGACGTCGGTGTACTGCTAGCAGAGTGGGCGCAAGTACTTGGCTGTGACACACCTAATTCTACACCTTCATTCCTCTCAGTGCATGTTTCAGAGAGGACTGAAGTTATAGTGGGGTTGGAGATCCCAGCTGATGCGGTGCAAGGAGAGGTCCGCTTTGTTCTTTGGTGTGGGTCTTTGAGGTAGGCTTGCCAACGAGCTGCATGGCAGGTCAACATATGTCTGGTCAGGCATGTGGTACCCAAGCGGCTGATGTTTTGGCCACGCGATATACGCTTGAGACATATGTTGCAAACAGCAGCTGTGCGATCTGATGCACTAGCCTCAAAAAAGGCCCACACCAAAGAACTTTTTGAATGACGGGCAGAGGCAGCGCCCTGCACAGGCGGAGCTCTGCGGTGTGATTCCGTCGGTGTACTGCCCTTACGCTGGCCACCAAAGGGCATCCTGCCTCGTTGGAGATGTGCCTCCTCCTCATCCTCCTCCTCCTCCTCTCTCCTATTAGGCACCCACGTGGAGTCAGTGACCTCATCATCCC
This sequence comes from Rana muscosa, assembly GCA_029206835.1. Taxonomy (NCBI): domain Eukaryota; kingdom Metazoa; phylum Chordata; class Amphibia; order Anura; family Ranidae; genus Rana; species Rana muscosa. The sequence goes on from CM055120.1 coordinate 174,473,921, forward strand.
CTCCCTCCTCATCACTGGAGCCAATCTGGCAGTATGCTGCAGCTGCTGGAACATGACTGCCAGATTGGTGTCCTTCTTGAGCATCCCCTCTGTCTGCTCTCACGCTACTGCCTTCCTCTAGCTGGGTTTCATCATCAGACCCTTCGAAACGCTGGGCATCCTCCTGGAGCATGTACCCAACACTGTGCTGAAACAGTTCGGGGGACTCCTCAGGAGGAGGACATGGTGGGTCTAGGGAAGGAGTGACTGATGATTTGTCTGACATTGATACCAGGGAAGACGACGCTTTGGCAGCTGCTTTTCCAGTACCCTGAGCCTGGGTGAGAGAGGATGAGGAGGAGGAGGAGGGCTTGGTCATCCACTCTACCAAGTCTTCGGCATGATGTGGCTCAACATGTCCAGCTGCCGAAAAGAAGGACAAGCGTGTCCCATGGCCATGTGCTGATGACAATGCACCGCGTCCACGACCAGCACTGTTGCCCCCAGACACAGAGCCTGCTTGCCCTCTTTTATTGCCTCCTGACTGTCTGCCTCTCCTTGTTTGCCTTCCAGACATTCTAATAGATGGCCTGCAGGGAGATGGGAAAAAAGCAATAAGGGCTACCTTCAGGTGTCCTTCTCTGTCCCTTGAAACAAGGACTTTCACAGTGAAAGAAACTGACACTCTCCCTACCTACAGTTTTCTGTCCCTAGAAAAAATATTTTTTTTAAGCACAATATAGCACAAGGACAATTCACTCACTGTCCTTACAGGTCCCTGGAAACAAGGACTTGCAGAGTGAAAGAAAAAAAAACACTCTCCCTACCTACAGTTTTCTGTCCCTAGAAAAAATGTTTTTTTTAATCACAATATAGCACAAGGACAATTCACTCACTGTCCTTACAGGTCCCTGGAAACAAGGACTTGCAGAGTGAAATAAACTGACACTCTCCCTACCTACAGTTTTCTGTCCCTAGAATAAATGTTTTTTTTAAGCACAATATAGCACAAGGACAATTCACTCACTGTCCTTACAGGTCCCTGGAAACAAGGACTTGCAGAGTGAAAGAAAAAAAACACTCTCCCTACCTACAGTTTTCTGTCCCTAGAAAAAATGTTTTTTTTAATCACAATATAGCACAAGGACAATTCACTCACTGTCCTTACAGGTCCCTGGAAACAAGGACTTGCAGAGTGAAATAAACTGACACTCTCCCTACCTACAGTTTTCTGTCCCTAGAATAAATGTTTTTTTTAAGCACAATATAGCACAAGGAGAATTCACTCACTGTCCTTCCAGGTCCCTGGAAACAAGGACTTGCAGAGTGAAAGAAAAAAAACACTCTCCCTACCTACAGTTTTCTGTCCCTAGAAAAAATGTTTTTTTTAATCACAATATAGCACAAGGACAATTCACTCACTGTCCTTCCAGGTCCCTGGAAACAAGGACTTGCAGAGTGAAATAAACTGACACTCTCCCTACCTACAGTTTTCTGTCCCTAGAATAAATGTTTTTTTTAAGCACAATATAGCACAAGGACAATTCACTCACTGTCCTTACAGGTCCCTGGAAACAAGGACTTGCAGAGTGAAAGAAAAAAAACACTCTCCCTACCTACAGTTTTCTGTCCCTAGAAAAAATGTTTTTTTTAATCACAATATAGCACAAGGACAATTCACTCACTGTCCTTACAGGTCCCTGGAAACAAGGACTTGCAGAGTGAAATAAACTGACACTCTCCCTACCTACAGTTTTCTGTCCCTAGAATAAATGTTTTTTTTAAGCACAATATAGCACAAGGAGAATTCACTCACTGTCCTTCCAGGTCCCTGGAAACAAGGACTTGCAGAGTGAAAGAAAAAAAACACTCTCCCTACCTACAGTTTTCTGTCCCTAGAAAAAATGTTTTTTTTAATCACAATATAGCACAAGGACAATTCACTCACTGTCCTTCCAGGTCCCTGGAAACAAGGACTTGCAGAGTGAAATAAACTGACACTCTCCCTACCTACAGTTTTCTGTCCCTAGAATAAATGTTTTTTTTAAGCACAATATAGCACAAGGACAATTCACTCACTGTCCTTACAGGTCCCTGGAAACAAGGACTTGCAGAGTGAAAGAAAAAAAACACTCTCCCTACCTACAGTTTTCTGTCCCTAGAAAAAATGTTTTTTTTAATCACAATATAGCACAAGGACAATTCACTCACTGTCCTTCCAGGTCCCTGGAAACAAGGACTTGCAGAGTGAAAGAAACTGACACTGTCCCTACCTACAGTTTTCTGTCCCTAGAATAAATGTTTTTTTTAAGCACACTATAGCACAAGGACAATTCACTCACTGTCCTTCCAGGTCCCTGGAAACAAGGACTTGCAGAGTGAAAGAAAAAAAACACTCTCCCTACCTACAGTTTTCTGTCCCTAGAAAAAATGTTTTTTTTAATCACAATATAGCACAAGGACAATTCACTCACTGTCCTTCCAGGTCCCTGGAAACAAGGACTTGCAGAGTGAAATAAACTGACACTCTCCCTACCTACAGTTTTCTGTCCCTAGAATAAATGTTTTTTTTAAGCACAATATAGCACAAGGACAATTCACTCACTGTCCTTACAGGTCCCTGGAAACAAGGACTTGCAGAGTGAAAGAAAATAAACACTCTCCCTACCTACAGTTTTCTGTCCCTAGAAAAAAATGTTTTTTTTAAGCACAATATAGCACAAGGACAATTCACTCACTGTCCTTCCAGGTCCCTGGAAACAAGGACTTGCAGAGTGAAAGAAAAAAAACACTCTCCCTACCTACAGTTTTCTGTCCCTAGAAAAAATGTTTTTTTTAATCACAATATAGCACAAGGACAATTCACTCACTGTCCTTACAGGTCCCTGGAAACAAGGACTTGCAGAGTGAAAGAAACTGACACTCTCCCTACCTACAGTTTTCTGTCCCTAGAATAAATGTTTTTTTAAGCACAATATAGCACAAGGACAATTCACTCACTGTCCTTCCAGGTCCCTGGAAACAAGGACTTGCAGAGTGAAAGAAACTGACACTGTCCCTACCTACAGTTTTCTGTCCCTAGAATAAATGTTTTTTTTAAGCACACTATAGCACAAGCACAAAACACACTGACACTCTCCCTACCTATCCTTCTCTTTCCCTAAACTAAAGGAATCCAGGTTAAGCAAGAAAGAAATAACAGTCACTGTCCCTGCCTATGCTGCTCTATCCCTGCTCCGGAACACACTACACTAGGCCGCCGTGCTGGCGGCCTTTTATAGTGTGGGGCGTGTACTAAACACCCTCAGCAATAATTGGCCACAGGCATCCTGCCTGTGGCCAATCATTGCTCTCCTCGCTGCTGGCGCTGTGATTGGCCAAGCATGCGGGGTCACAGTGCATGCTTGGCCAATCACAGCGCCTGGATGACACTGCGATGGCGTAGTGCATTGTGGGCCGTTCGCGTCACTCGAATTTGGCGCGAACGGCCCAAATCGTTCGATCTTCGTCGAACGATCGAACAGCCGATGTTCGAGTCGAACGTATGTTCGACTCGAACACGAAGCTCATCCCTAGTATTTACATGCCACTGTTGAACAGTGGTAGGAAAAATTGGGCCTTTGGTGGTGGTGCTGGAGCCACAACACTGTAAGTCCTCACAGTTACTCTTGGTGGGCGCAGGAATGGGCCCAGCTGTGAAATATTAGATTAAGAATTGTAATTACATGCCCCTGTTGAACAGGGGCTGAAAAATTGGGCCTTTCGTGGTGGTGGTGGTGGTAGTGTTGCCACAACACTGTAAGCCCTCACAGTTACTCTTGGTGGGTGCAGAAATGGGCCCTGCTGTGAATTATTAGATCAAAAATTGTAATTGCATGCCCCTGTTGAACAGGAGCTGAAAAATTGGGCCTTTGGTGGTGGCGGTGGTGCTGGTGCCACAATACTGTAAGTCCTCACAGTTACTCTTGGTGGGCGCAGGAATGGGCGAAGCTGTGAAATATTAGATCAAGAATTGTAATTATATGCCCCTGTTGAACAGGGGCAGAAAAATTGGGCCTTAGGCACTGGTGCTGGTGCCACAACACTGCAACCCCTCACAGATACTGTACTTAGAGCGCAGCAATGAGCCCTGTTGCAAAATATTGCATCAAAAATTGTAATTACACGCCCCTGTTAAACAGGGGCTGAAAAATTGGGCCTTAGCCACTGGTGGCAGTGCCCAGAACCAAAAATGTTCCTTCAAGCTATCAGCATGATTATTGAGGAGGAAGAGGATAGTCACTCAGCATAACAGTATAGTCACTCTGCGTGAGCATAGGCAGTCTTGAAGGGATCTGACATTTCAAAGAAAATTATTCTGTTACATCAGCATCAGGTGCCTGGTAGCTGGTGGTGATCCAAGACTGATTCATTTTTATGAAGGTCAGTCGATTGACCGAGTCGGTTGACCGGCGCACCCTGTGATCGGTTACAAAGCCTCCAGCAGCACTGAATGTGCGTTCCGAAAGAACGCTGGATGCAGGAAAGGCCAGTATCTCAATTATATACTGTGCAAGCTCTGGCTAGTGATCCATCCTCAAGACCCAGTAACCCAGAGGATTTTCAGTGGGAAAGGTGTCCAAGTCTGATCTTGCCCCTAGGTATTCCTGCACCATGTAAACCAGACGCTGGCGATGGTTGCTGGAACTGATCATACCTTGGGGCTGCGGACTAAAAAAAATTCTAAACGCATCGGTCAGATGGCCACCTTCTCCACCGCTCCTTCTTTGACTGACCGAACCCTCAGCAACACGTTGTCCAGGACCAGGAATTTGTAACCTCCCAGTCTCTGGGAATGCGTTGCACAGACCTTTCTGCAAGGCCTCCCGAACATGCCTCATCCTCTGCTCCCTCTGCAATGGCAAGATAAGGTCCACAACCTTACCCTTGTAACGTGGATCAAGGAGGGTTGCCAGCCAGTAATGATCCCTCTCCTTGATCGCACAAATACGAGGATCCTTACGCAGGCTTTGCAGGATCAGGGAGGCCATGCAGCGTAGGTTTACTGAGGCATTCGGTGCCGAGTCCTCTGGGTCACTGAGGATGACATGATCCGCAGCCACCTCCTCCCAGCCACGTACAAGTCCATGGGTGTCTTGGGACTGTAATTGATCCCTTGAAGACTTCTGCTGATGCTGAGTGCTAGTCTCCACCTCCATGCTGACACAATCCTTCTCCTCCTCCTCCTCCTCCTCGTCCTCTTCCTGTGTGATAGCCGGGCCAGCAGGAACACTGTCTGGATAAAGGGGGCCTTGAGAGGTAAGATAGTCCTCCTCTTCCTGCCTCTGTTCTGCCTCAAGTGCCGTGTCCATTATTCCACGCAGCGTGTGCTCCAACAGGTGGACAAGAGGGACAGTGTCACTGATGCATGCACTGTCACTGCTCACCATCCTAGTGGCCTCCTCAAATGGTGCAAGGACAGTGCATGCATCCCTGATCATGGCCCACTGGCGTGGGGAAAAAAATCCAAGCTCCCCTGACTCTGTCCTGGTGCCATATTGCAACAGATACTCATTGATGGCCCTCTGCTGCGTGTGCAGCCGCTGCAGCATGGCCAATGTAGAGTTCCACCTGGTAGGCATATCACAGATTAGGCGGTTCTTGGGCAGGTTGTAATCCTTTTGTAGCTCAGCCAGCCGAGCACTGGCATTATATGACTGGCGGAAATGCCCACAGAGTTTCCTGGCCTGCTTCAGGACCTCCTGTAAGCCTGGGTACCTGCCCAAGAACCGCTGCATCACCAAGTTAAGGACATGAGCCAAACAGGGCACATGGGTCAGTTGTCCCTGTCTGAGGGCGGAGAGGAGGTTGGTGCCATTGTCGGAAACCACCTTTCCTGGCTTAAGCTGGCGTGGCATCAACCACCTCTGAGCCTGCCCCTGCAGAGCTGACAGAATCTCTGCCCCAGTGTGGCTCCTGTCCCCCAAACACACCAGCTCAAGCACCGCATGGCATCTTTTTGCCTGCGTACTGGCGTAGCCCCTTGAGCGCCTACGGAGCACCGCTGGTTCTGAGGACAAATCAGCACAGGAAGAGGCCATGGAGGAAGAAGAAGAGGAGGGGTGGAGTAGAGAGGTGTGTCAGAATCACCAGTAGTAACATTTTGGAGGAGTGGTGGCGGAACAACCTCCAACACTACTGCACCTTGTCCTGCATCCTTCCCAGCTGCCAGCAGAGTCACCCAATGCGCTGTGAAAGATAGGTAACGTCCCTGTCCATGCCTGCTGGACCATGAGTCAGAGGTAATATGCACCTTACCGCTGACCGCTCTGTCCAGCGAGGCCAAGACATTGCCTTCCACATGCCGGTAGAGAGCCGGAATCGCCTTCCGTGAGAAAAAGTGGCATTTGGGAACCTGCCACTGAAGAACCGCACATTCCACAAACTCACGGAAGGGGGCAGAGTCTACCAACTGAAAAGGCAGCAGTTGAAGTGCTAGCAATTTAGCCAAGCTAGCATTCAACCGCTGGGCATGTGGATGGCTGGGAGCGAACTTCTTGCAGCGGTGCAGCAGCTGGGGCAGGGAAATTTGCCTGGTACAATCGAACGTCGGTGTACCGATAGCAGATTGCCTGCAAGTACTTGGCTGTGACACACCTAATTCTACACCTTCATTCCTCTCAGTGCAGGTTTCAGAGAGGACTGAAGGTATAGTGGGGTTGGAGTTCCCAGCTGATGAGGAGCAAGGAGAGGTCCACCTTGTTCTTTGGTGTGGGTCTTTTAGGTGTGCTTGCCAACGGACTGCATGGCAGGTCGACATATGTCTGGTCAAGCACGTGGTGCCCAAGCGGCTGATGTTTTGGCCACGCAAGATACGCTTTAGACATATGTTGCAAATGGCAATGGTGCGATCTGTTGCACACGTCTGAAAAAAGGCCCACACCAAAGAACTTTTGGAATAATGCGCAGAGACAGCAGCGCCCTGCACATGCGGAGCTCTGCAGTGTGATGCAGTCGGTGTGCTGCCCTTAAGCTGGCCCCAGGTGGGGCTAGGGAAGGAGTGACTGATGCCATTGAGCCGAGGGAAGAGGCCGCTTTGGCAGCTGCTTTGCCAGACAAAGTACCCTGAGCCTGGGTGAGAGAGGATGAGGAGGAGGAGGACGGCTTGGTCATCCACTCTACCAAGTCTTCGGCATGTTGCGGCTCAACATGGCCAGCTGCCGAAAAGAAGGACAAGCGTTTCCCACGGCCATGTGCTGATGAGAATGCGACCAGCATCATTGTTGACTCTAGACACAGAGCCTGCTTGTCCTTTTTTATTGCCTCATGACTGTCTGCTTCTCATTGTTTGCCTTCCAGACATACTAATGGCCTGCTGTGGTGTTAGTATGGGAAAAGCAGCAATTGTTTTCAGTTAGTTTTAGGTGAAAACTGTGCAGAGGACACAGTACACTGAAAATACTTGCAACTCTCTGCTTGTGGTTTTATTATGAGAACACCATTATAATAGTATTAGTCACTAACTGTATCCAGGTGAGCTTTAGGTGAATGCTATGCAAAGCACACAGTTGTACACTCAGGCCTCGTACACACGACCGATTTTCTCGGCAAGAACCAGCAAGAAACTTGCTGGCAGAGAGGTCTTGCCGAGTAAATCGGTCGTGTGTACGCTGCTATCGGGTTTCTCGTCGAGAAAACCGACAAGAAACCTCGACGAGAAAATAGAGAACCTGCTCTCTATTTTCTCGTCGAGATTCTCCTCGGCATGTTTCTCGACGAGAAAAGTGAGTGTGTGTACACTTACCTGTCCTCCCCGAAGCCCGCGCATGTTCGAAATGAATTTGACGCATGCGCGGTAGCTTCCTAGGCATACGTAGGGTATACCAAGATGGCGGCGACGGCATCGAATGTGACGAGCGCATGCTCGACGTAGTCGATGACGTCACCGCGTACGCTCCTTTCAAAGAACCGCGGGTTCTTTGAAACGAGCGTGTGTACACTCGGCCGGGACAAGTTTCTTGTCCAAGAATCTCGTCGAAAAAAACGACATGTTTTTTTCAACGAGAATCTCGGCCGTGTGTACGAGGCCTAAGTGAAACACTGACTGTCTGCAGCTAGCACAATCACCGGCCTGCCTGTCACTGCATAGAGAATAACTGTATCCAAGTGAGCTTTAGGTGGATGCTATGCAAAGCACACAGTAGTACACTAAGTGAAACACTGACTGTCTGCAACTAGCACAATCACCGGCCTGCCTGTCACAGTATAGAGAATAACTGTATCCTAGTGAGCTTTAGGTGGATGCTATGCAAAGCACACAGTAGTACACTAAGTGAAACACTGAAGCCTCGTACACACGGCCGAGAATCTCGTCAGGAAAAAACTTGTCGTTTTTCTTGACGAGATTCTTGGACAAGAAACTTGTCCCGGCCGAGTGTACACACGCTTGATTCAAAGAACACACGGTTCAAAGAAACCCACTGCATGTGCTCAAAAAAGGAGAGAGCCACCACCACCATAATTATTTAGATGGTGGATCTTACCACAATGTAGAGAGGTTTGATGTAACTGGGGTACTGTAGGCCATATAAGATAATACAGGCTCTGAAGGTTAGCACTAGGGCCCAAAGTAGAAATACTGGCCAGGGTAGGCACCAGGGACAGGCAGGTAATGTGCTGGATAGAAGTCTTGCAGATGGTATCAAGGCGCTTACCTTAAATGTGCAATCCGGTCAGAGAGTACCCCAGGGAGAGTGATCCCCACTCACATCTGCGGCTTGTCAAAAAGCCGCTTAAATGTGATCCCCAACCCCGCCGCACATCACGCCGCCAGGAAGCGTGCGGCGTGTGACGTTACGGGGTCATCCCTTCCACACGCAGCAGAGCATAAAAGCTTCTGCATAGGTGTGCGCCAGCAAGACCCAATGGCCGCAGGGCCAGGTCTGCTGGTGCAAGTACAAGACAGCCATTGGCTGTCTCGACCAGGAAGGGAACTCGTTCGCCAATGACACTACCCCATTGGCTATCTACATTGTGGTAAGATCCACCATCTAAATAATTATGGTGGTGGTGGCTCTCTTCTTTTTTGAGCACATGCAGTGGGTTTCTTTGGGTGGTTTCTCCCTCTCCTTCCCCCCTCTTTCCTTTCCCCTCCCCTCCTTCCCCCCCCTCCTTTTCCCCCGCTCCCCCCTTTCCCCCCTCCCCCCTCTTTCCTTCATCCCCCCTTCCCCCCCTTTTTTCTTCCCCACTTTCCTGTTTCTTTTCCTCCTTTCCTCTTCCTTTTTTCCCTTTCCCTTTTTCTCCCCCCCCCCTTTTCTCCTATTCCTTTGGTTTCCCCTTCTCCTCCCGTTGCTTTGTCCTTGCCCCCCCCCCTCCTGTTCCCTTCTTCCCTTGCCTTTCTACCTATTTCTCCTTTCCTTTCCCCCCCCTCCCCCTCCTTTCACCCCCCCCCTTTCATTCCACCCCCTCTTTCCCCTCCTTTACCTTCCCCCCTTTTTCCCCCCTTCTCTTTCCTCTCCCTTCCCCATTCCATACCCTGAGCCTCCTCTTCCCCTCCCTTCCTTTTCCCCTCTTCCCCCCCACCCTCTTCCCCCCCCTTTCTTTCCCTCCTTCCTTCTCCCTCTCCCCATTTCTCTTTTTTCGTCCTCCCCTTCTCCCTTCCCGTTTCTTCCCCTCCCTTTTCCTCCCTAAACACTCACACCTGGTGTTCATTTAAAAATTTCCTGAATTATATGAATGACCTTACTTTAATAGCTATTAATTAATTTTATTAGAGAGCACCACACATGTCCCCCTCGTTCGCCGTGGGGGGTATCCATTGAACAGTCGGTTGATCCATGAATTGAACACGGTGAGCGGATAGACATCCTTGACATTGACTGTACCCATGCTACTTAAAAACTGTAATTTTATGTACTGTATTTGTATGTTTTTTCTTTTTTGCTAGTGTACTTACTGTATATTATGTATTGTACAGACCCTCCTGAAGAAGCGGTGTTAGGTTTTCGGTTGAGGAAGCGGTTGAGGTTTTCGCCTCTCTCCACCCTAAACAGAGTGTGACGGTGGCTACGTTACCTACAAACACTGTTCGTGCTGTGGGGTTTGGCCTATGTTTTTAATTGTATAGTTCTTTTTATGTAATAAATATACTTTTATATGATTTTGTGGTCGTGTTATCAGTGCCTAGAAAAATCCAACCCACATTCCCTTTTCCTGGTGATCACCTATGGGTGAGATGGCACTAGCAGCCACTACCCTATGTTCATTAGGCTTTTTTTCTATATGTGATAAATACCTTTGTTACAGTGCTGCACGGCACTCAGCTGATCCCCCTCTGCTCTCCTCATCTTCTTCCAGCTGTCAGCAGGGCACCTTGCCCCCCCTTTTTCAGTGCTCGGAGCGAGTAAGAGAGCTCAGGCGGGCAATGGAAGTGCAGAGAAGCGCCCAGCTGATCTCTCGTTGCTCTCCTGTTCTCCTCTTCTGCCAGCTGTCAGCGTGGGATCTCGGGCCCCCTCCATCTGCAGTGCTCAGTGCGGGGAACACGATAAGGCGGGTCACGGAAGCGCCGTGCGGCACTATAAGAAGGTATTTATCACAAATAGATTACAGAAACATACTGTAATAAAGTGCATTTTAGGATTTTTACACCCACTTTTACTCAGTTCCACTGGCCACTGAGGATTCCTGACAGGCAGGGAGGGAGATGGGGAGAGAAAACAACACATAACAAGCCCTACCCCGAAAATAAGCCCTACTGTGTCTTTTGTTGCCAAAATTAATATAAGACCTGGGCTTATTTTCGGGCAAACACAGTAGCAGATGTGCCAATTGGTAGGTCATATGCAGACTTTCCTCTAGTCTAGATAAGCTAAGACCTCTCCCCATTATAAACTGTGTGCCCAAACCAGACTAACATCCAGATGCTCATGTGTCCTCCCCATAGAATAGAGTACTCAACATAGTAACTGTGGTTGTCATCCCATATGAAATTGAGTGCCTCCAACGTGGAGAGATTCAAATTTATTGAAATAAATCTATATTTCAAAAACAAACCACCACCAGTGACAGTGACATACCTACCTATATGATTCTGTTGATACTCATCCTGTTGATTGGAAGCTGCAGAAAAGATCTTTTAATATAATATGATTCCTCCTGTATCGAATTGTATTGTAACTGTACTGTCTGCCCTCATGCTGTAAAGCGCTGCTCAAACTGTTGGCACTATATAAATCCTGTATAATAATATGAATAATAACAATATATATAGATGTTTTATTTTATATTTATTGCATGTAGTACTACCCCCATAGGAGCTGCTGGTTTAATTTTGGGCCTGCACGTTACCTCAGTATCCGTTGTCTAGGGGAAGAAAGTCTGTAGAAACTCCAATGTCCACACACGATGTAAAACCTTAAACAGTTAGGTTTTATTTTGCTTTTTGCATAAACATATAGAATGGTGAAGGGAAGGGGTAGGTTCAGGCACACGGTGCAGATCACTGGGGAGAACTCCTCAAATATACAGTCATTCACCCCTCTCCCTAGAGTGGGTATTGCTCACCCGTATAGGCCCCTCTCACCTGGCCTAGCAGCCGGTATGATGCACAAACAATATCAGGACCAGTCTCTGCCACAGACTGGCGATGCACAGATTGGATAATCCAGGATACTCTGCCACAGGACTCAACACCCAAACTTCCAGCCAAACAGTCAAGAGCCTTTAAGCCGACCCGGCAGACTGTAAGGTGAACTTTAGTTGCGGTGCATTCTCCAATAGATTTACCAGGCCCTCCTCAAGACACCACGCCCACTGAACTGTTCCCGGGGAATGTACCCAATACACTCTGGCCTGTCAGTCTTCCACATTGGCCTGGAGTGGTAACGCCACCCACAGGCAAACAGTGGGAAGTCTGTCCAACACAGCCATAGCCAGAACAGAGGCTAATTTAACATGAATTATGTACATCTGAGCCTAACTATTGGCTCAGATACCCTTTAAATTGAACATAGTGCCCCAGTCATTGGGAGCAGGGCGCTACATGCATATAACAAAATTTACATATCTGAAAAGGGGTGATATGTGGGCAAACTGACTCTGAGGTGAGAGAAACCCAATCAGTAGAATATTTTAAATTGGCTACAACAAATGATATGCAGGTATGGTCCATTGTTGTTATTAGCAGGAAACCTGCCATAAGAAAATGTCATGCAAAGTTTACTAGAGTGCATACATGTATACTGAAAGTGGCTGAAAATTGTCTTCAGAAGATCAGCAACAATTAGATGCACTAAAGGCTTTAAAAATATATATACAGTAGGTATATTTTATATGAAAAGGGAAATGTTTATGATAAACAGTGCTTTAGAAAACTAAATGCTTTACAGTTATGGGTTAAATCTACTTATAAAATTAGGTAACCCTACAAACCCAAAAATAGTACAATACTATAGAATCCCTTTACATTTTTTAAGGCATTTGGAATAATATTTTTCTTGAGCTAAAATAATGCAAATTAGAGGCAATGTGCATTCCAGGATTCCTTATGTTATTACCTGTAACTAGTCAAAATACTGTCCTAACCATATAAGAGCTAAAAAGACCCTACATGTTGTAACCATGTTTGGATCATATCTTTCCTCAGACTCTTTTCATTGACTCTCTAAGGCTGGGTTCACACTGGTCCGACAAACGCTCCGACATTGGGAGCTCATGTCGCATGACGTGTGAAAATCAATGTTTCCCTATGAGAGCCGTCTTAACTGGTCCGACACAAGTCGGTCCGACTTTGAAAATGCTCCCTGTACTACTTTGGTCTGACTTTGATCCGACTTCAGCCCATTGAATATCATTGAAGTCGGATCAAAGTAGGATCCTTGTCCTAACCATCCGACATTAGACATCCGACATGGTGATTACAGCAGCAGTAAAAGGAATTTATCTCACCCTGGGATTGTTTTGATTGGTCAAAGGACAAGTCAGACTATCACAAAGTCGGATCAAAGTAGTATCCTGTTCATGAAAGTCGGATGGATGTCGGACCAATGTAGGATCAATGTAGGACTGATGTCGCAGAGCAAAGTAGGATGAAAGTTGTATGACTGTCGTGTTGTACCAGTGTGAACCCAGCCTAAGGCAGTTTTATGCTTCCACATATGATGAGTTCTAACACATCTATTCTTGGAAACTATATGTAATTGTAATTGACATTTATTTCTCATGTCTCACTTCCCTATTTCCTGTCATTTTTTGGTACTTGTAGAGAGAACCCGTCTACTTTTGTGTCTGTTGTCTTAGCTAATGTGTATATATATATATTTTTTTTTTAAGTATATTTTCTTGGGTTTTTTCAAATTGCAAGGTAGACTGTTTCACAATACAAAACAGAGTGTTTCACATTATAAGGCAAATACATATTACCTGGACCATGTATAACTACATATAAAACAGTATATGCGTGCCCTCAGAGGAAGTCAGGAAGTGACGAAACGTCAGGGCGTGGCCAACCAACCCAGCAAACCGGAAGTGACGTTCATGCGCTCCAGGACCTGCCGAACAAGGAAGTGCCGAGGGAAATACACCGTGGCGCTCATCAGGGGCAAGTGTCCGGCGCTGTAGCGCTCATTTTATCTTTTCGCCTGTATTATTTTACTTTGTGGTACGCATATATGTAACTAAGGGATTACCTGGGGATTAAATTTATTAAATGGTCAAACAGTACTACCCTATGTAGTTTGTATTTTTTCCACATATATGCCAGTGGCACCTTTTTTCTATCACTGAGGATAAGAAGACAGGATAGATTGAGGAGGATATCTTTTCTATACCCATACCTGATTTGACATCTGTCTATGGCGGAGAAGGATAATTTCCAATTATATTATTGCTGAAGGAGGAATGTTGATCTAGGCTTTTATTTATCTTACATCTGGTGAGTGCGCCCCCTAAAGGGGACTTTCAAAAATCCCCCCACGCGGTGTTATACACTACTGGTGAAAGGAGCACTAAGATTATGAATTGGATATATTACAACTAGATTCACCATTTACTGCCTCATCACCTATATAAGCGATTATTATAGAAGACGCACAATTGAACTTTGTTCGTAGCGCTGCTGCAGTTTTATTCTGAACTTTTTATTAGTTTTATATGATACTGTTTTATATGTACGCTTGATTTTTTAGCAGCTGCTGTTCTTTTTTATATATGTTTTATATTTATATGCTCTTAGGTTCACATATTTATATATTTATATATTTATATCTAGTTTACACATTTTACTATTGTTTATATCCTTATGACATAACATCCACAAGCGCAGAGTGATACTAGAAAGGAGGGCCAGATTATCATTTTAGTATCTTTTTACACATGTATAACTACAAATGGTCTTAGATTTAAACAAGAAACCAAGATTATAGACCTTTGGATGCTGCCAAACCTGGCAGCTGTGATCGTATGATCACTGTACCTAAAATTCCAATTAACGAATAACACATTTCAACTCTGAGCGGGAGGAGGGAGTGGGTGTAGAACCCGCAGAAAAGAAATAAAGAAAAGAAAAGAAAAGAGAGAAAAGAGGATGTGGAAGAAGAGAAGAAGGGCACCTTGGGATTAACCCCTCTCTTCTTCCTCGGTTGGGCAGAGGCCTAGGTATGGACGAAAATAGAAGCTACAACAAACGTACTCAATGCTGTTTAACCTTTCTTAGATATAGAATGTTTTGTAAAATCTACAGTATGGGTCATAACATCACTACATATGAAAATAAAGAAGCCTGTAGAGAGGATTTCTCAGACGGCGTTAGACATTTGTCTATGAAAGAGCGCCACCTGAATTCAAAGAGTTTATTTTGGCCAACATTTTGTAGTATGGTGTCAAGCTTCTCTCTGAATAGCAGGGACTTCAGCTCTCTTTTAGTTTCTGATAAGGTGGGCAGCAGTGGAGAAATCCAGTACTTGAATATAATCCCACCAGCAACAAGCAAGCTTATGAGTGTCCATTGGTTGTTTTTTTGTAGCATCGATATGAGTGAGAATTGATTGGTTTTGAAAAAAACACTTTAATGTGTGTTTAAACTCAGATATGTGACCTTGTTGTTGACCATACCATGTTTCGTGTCATCTAAGCTCTAATGTGTTTTTTGTTAACCAGAAAAATAAATTACTAAAATAACCTCTATATGATTTGACCAATTCTAGCTGAGAGAAATTAAACCATGCCCACATTCCAGAAAAGTGATACCAATATCTTGGCAAATCCTGAACACTGATTGCATAAAAAATTGAAAATTTGGGGAACACCTGCAAAATAAGAGCTGGGACACATGAATGTATGATAACCAGGGAACTCTAAGAAAAAATAAATCTCCTCTCAGTTATGCTTTAAATAAGAAGTACATTTTTTTTTTTTTAAAGAATCATACTTATTTATGTGGATGCAGCATTGGTCTGATGCTGCATCTGTCCCCTGCCGGCTCTAAGACTGAGAACCAAGCAATGAAACACAGCTGATCACTCGGTTCTCACAGCTCTGTAAGCAGAGAGCTGGTGACTGTCAGTCACCGCTGTCTGCTCTGCCCCCTCATCGTTCACTGGAGCGCTGGGCTGTGGAGGAGGAAGGAGCGGCTGGTTTAGGCTCTCAGCGGCTTACTGAGAGGCTGAGCCAGGTGCTGGTCCAGGATTGTGGGTGGATACCAACCATATAGTCACAATCATTCTCCAGCCTGGATTGGCTCTGTGGTGCCATCTGACAGTGGGCTTCTGCTGAAAACCGGTCACAGAAGTGCAGATCGAACCTTTAAGTCTTCAACATATCCATTAAGTTATTTATATCATTGTTATATTGTCTATGTAAATTGCAATTGGATGCTAGGGAAATTGAGAGTTTTTGCTTTGCTGCAAAATTAGGACCATTTTGAAAAATGTCACGATTATTTAAAATGCATAAAATCAATAGGTAAGGTGTTAAAAAAAAGGTGTTGTTTATCAACAAAGCATCATGATTACAATTACTTTTACATAGATCGCTTATCAACAAATGCACTCATGATCAATGGTTTCATGATCAACAAAGCAATGTGATCACCATGCTAAGCTGATCACATGGCTTTTTTTATATTCAAAGTATTGAGCATGAGGAATGCAATAAAACTGCAATTCAGTTCTGCAGAAATATGACAATTGTTAAAATAGTGTTAAATCAAAAACAAAAAGTGTTAAAGCAAAGGCAGCAATGGCAGAACAGATAAATCTTGCTCCAGTCTGTGGGAAACCTAAATTCAAGACCCGATAGACTGAGCTCCTGACATTACCCCTCTCTCAGGCTGGGTTCACACTATTGTGAATTGGATCCGGCATCCCCACATCCAATTCGCAATAGCAGGAGATTGTGACCTGCTCTCTATACACACTATTGGATTTTCTGCAGATTTTTGTCTTCTGATTGCATACAAATTGAAACTCTTAAGGTTTGACCCTTATATTTTATGGCTGCGGTAAATCTGAAGACAAAAATCTGCAGAAAATCTAATAGTGTGTATGGGGTCTAAGGTGATATTGGTTTAGAAAGCCTCTGTAATGTTTGGGATTCCCATTACCATTAACAGGCAATAAAAGGTGTACCTCTGCAGAATAACTGACTGTAGTGGCTTGCTGCTGTTTGTCATGGAGATCCTGCCAGAAACAGGCGTCCCGGTCTTCCTGATTCTCAGTTGCGCGTGCGCCCTGCAGGTGGCGCCAGAGGGGCTATTTAAACCTTTCAATCGCAGACAGTCCCTGCTGTCTGCTCTACAGCGTTGAGTACCTGAAAACCTGATCTGAAGACTTACCTGTGTTTGACCCGGCCTGCCTGTGACTTCTCCAGTTTTCTGCCTGCATCCGACCCCTGGCTTGTTGTGACCTCTCCTCTGTCTGATCCCTCTGTACCTTGCTGCCAGCCAGTTAACCGACCCGGCTTGTCCGACCAATCTCACTGTTCCTGGTTCCGGTCCAGTCTGCTAAGCTGATCCAGTTTGCTGAGTTCCTGTGTTCCTGGTTCCGGTCCAGTCTGCTAAGCTGATCCAGTTTGCTGAGTTCCTGTGTTCCTGGTTCCGGTCCAGTCTGCTAAGCTGATCCAGTTTGCTGAGTTCCTGGTTCTGGTCCAGTCTGCTAAGCTGATCCAGTTTGCTGAGTTCCTGTGCTCCTGGTTCCGGTCCAGTCTGCTGAACGATTCCAGTTTGCTGAGTGTTCCTGATTCCAGTTCTACCTGCTGTGTTCCAGTGTGCCTACCAAGTCTGCGGAACTACCTTCACCTTGGTTGATCCTGCCAGGCACTCGTACCCCTCCTACCTCCGCACCTGCTGTTACCTTACCAGGGGCCGCTGGTGGGAGCCGTAAGGGAGGCCTTCCTCTGCAAGTCCGGGCTCGTCACCGCCAGGTACGTGACAGTAGCAGACAGCCAAGTCTGAGCCCGAGCAGGGAGCCTCACCTATGGAGGAACTATTTAGAAGGAAATTGCTAAATTGTGCATCACCACAGGGTGACACTGTGGATGCACCTGGTATAAATGCGCCAACGTCCCGATAATCAATGGGCGAATATTGTTTAAACTAAAGATGGACTTTAAATGGCACATAGATAGATATTGTAAAAATTCTAAGGGTTTTATTGTTGGTAGAAAAATATAATTGAATTTAGGTAAAAAGTACATTAATACAAAAAAATGACATTATGTAACAGTCATCAATAATTGGTATAGGGTCCCATTTACAAGACTCAACACATCTCCCAGAAATTACATTGACATGTAAAATACACAAAGTAGAATAGGATAATGTATAGCCAACGAACACAAATAAGGAGTTGGACGGTATGCACGAGAGATGACTGGTCTTATTGATAGGTCCGGTAAATTCAAAGATAAAGATCTTGCTTTCGCTCGACTAGTTTCGCGTTCCAAAACGCTTCGTCGGGAGCATAGTATTGAACAAGGCCGTGTTAGGTAGTGAAACCGGCCTAGGTATTTTTACCTGGCAGTCCGTATATCACAGGGTGCCAGTATTATATAAACACATTCATGGTAGACAGTAATGCGTGATTTAAGTAAAAGAGTAACTATGCACAGGCTACTGATAGGTAGGGAACGTAAATCCAGGAGTAACAAGCCAGACAATACTGTAGAGGAGTGTGTCAGTCAGAAGCACTTGCTCGAGCCACACAGTGGTAATCTGTTTAGGTGACCCCTAGTGACCCAGCTTATAGCTTGACAAGGATTATGTGCTGGTGGACCTGGATGGGACCTCTCCTGTGGACTTGGTCCACAGGAGAGGTCCCATCCAGGTCCACCAGCACATAATCCTTGTCAAGCTATAAGCTGGGTCAGTCCATCACTAGGGGTCACCTAAACAGATTACCACTGTGTGGCTCGAGCAAGTGCTTCTGACTGACACACTCCTCTACAGTATTGTCTGGCTTGTTACTCCTGGATTTACGTTCCCTACCTATCAGTAGCCTGTGCATAGTTACTCTTTTACTTAAATAACGCATTACTGTCTACCATGAATGTGTTTATATAATACTGGCACCCTGTGATATACGGACTGCCAGGTAAAAATACCTAGGCCGGTTTCACTACCTAACACGGCCTTGTTCAATACTATGCTCCCGACGAAGCGTTTTGGAACGCGAAACTAGTCGAGCGAAAGCAAGATCTTTATCTTTGAATTTACCGGACCTATCAATAAGACCAGTCATCTCTCGTGCATACCGTCCAACTCCTTATTTGTGTTCGTTGGCTATACATTATCCTATTCTACTTTGTGTATTTTACATGTCAATGTAATTTCTGGGAGATGTGTTGAGTCTTGTAAATGGGACCCTATACCAATTATTGATGACTGTTACATAATGTCATTTTTTTGTATTAATGTACTTTTTACCTAAATTCAATTATATTTTTCTACCAACAATAAAACCCTTAGAATTTTTACAATATCTATCTATGTGCCGTTTAAAGTCCATCTTTAGTATGGAGGAACTATGTTGGCACCTGGCAGGATTGGCTGAAGCGGTCAAGAACCTCCAGCAAGGCTACACCCATCTGGAAGAACAAGTGCGGGTCCTCTCCAACCCCTCTGGAGCTCAAGGGGGGTCCCATACCTCTACCTCCACTGCCGGGGCAGGATCCTCACCCACAGTTGTCATGCTTCCTCCGGAACCCAGGGTCCCTACGCCCGAAAAATTCTCTGGGGATCGAAGCAAGTTTAGGGCTTTTCGTAATTCCTGCAAACTCTACTTCGCCCTGCAGCCTCGCACCTTCTCCTTGGAAGCCACCAAGGTGGGCTTTGTGATGTCCTTGCTTTCCGGAAACCCTCAGAGCTGGGCCCACCATCTCTTGGAATGGAAAGATATGGCGTTAAACAACCTTACTGCCTTCTTCGACGCCATGGCTCAGCTATATGAAGATTCCCAGCTCTCAGTAACCGCAGAGACCGCCTTGCGCACCCTTAAGCAGGGGCACAGAGCAGCAGAGGACTACGTAGCGGAATTTAGACAGTGGAGCGCAGATACCAGTTGGAACGACGCCGCCCTCCGCCATCAGTTCCGCATAGGTCTTTCCGACCCTCTGAAGGACGAGCTCGCTAGGGTTGGCATACCACCAACTCTGAATTCACTTATTTACTTAACAATCCAGATCGACCGACGTCTCAGGGAACGAAGGGCTGAGAGGTTCACGGGCTTCTCCCGCCCGACCTGGATGCTTTCCCGGGCTCCCAGCCATCTGCACCCAGCACCTGTTGCACCTCCAGCCGCTACATCTGACATACCCGAGCCCATGCAGCTCGGAGTGCTTCGTCCTTCCCTCACCCAAGAGGAACGCCAACGTCGCCGAGTGAACAATTTGTGCCTGTACTGCGGGGAACCCGGACACTTCGTTAGAAATTGTCCCCTGAAACTTCGTAAATGTCTTTCAGTATTTTCTGACACTACCAACCCACAGGCCAAGTCCACATCTCACCTTGCTCTCTCTGTCTCGTTACAGCTCCCAGGAAGGACTCTGCAAGTGCCCGCCATTATTGATTCCGGGGCTTGCAGCTGCTTTATGGACTCAGCCTTTGCCATCAAGCACCAGATCCCTCTTGTCACCAAGACCCATGGACTATGTGTGCATCTGGCTGATGGGTCCATCATTAAGTCTGGACCAGTGGTCCAAGAGACCGCCCCTTTACCCACTACCATCTCCACCATCTCCGGAACCCACCAAGAATACTTACGCCTGGACATTATCTCTTCCCCATTGTTCCCTGTGATCCTCGGTATACCTTGGCTACAGGTCCACAACCCTACCATCAACTGGGCCACAGGGTTGGTGACCTTTTCTTCTCCTTACTGCCAGCAATCCTGCGGGTCACTTAAAACCCCTGGGCCGGCCACCCTCTTATGTATCAATACGGAGGCTGGATTAGGGCAATCCATCCCTGAGGCCTACCATGACTTTCTTGATGTGTTTAGCAAACAAGGGGCAGAGACTCTACCACCTCATCGGGCCTATGATTGCCCCATTGACCTACTTCCCAGAGCGGCAATTCCGTTTGGCAGGATCTTCCCGTTAACAGAGGTAGAACAGGGGGCACTAAAAGACTATATCGATGAAAACCTACAGAAAGGGTTCATTCGTCCATCTACATCTCCAGCTGGCGAAGGCATCTTTTTCGTAGAAAAGAAGGATCATACCCTTCGACCCTGTGTGGACTATCGTGAATTAAATAAAATCACAGTAAAAAAACGCTACCCTCTCCCCTTGGTACCGGAACTATTTCAGAGACTGGGAACAGCCATCATTTTTACCAAACTTGATCTCCGCGGAGCCTACAATTTGGTCCGCATCAAGGAAGGGGATGAGTGGAAGACCACTTTCCGAACCCGATTCGGACATTTCAAGTACCGGGTAATGCCCTTCGGGTTGTGCAACACCCCTGCCACTTTCCAGTATTTCATTAACGATGTACTCCGGGACTTCCTAGATCTCTTTGTCATTGTCTACCTGGATGATATACTAATTTTTTCTTCCTCCCTTGATTCCCACCGCAGGCACGTCAGAAGTGTGTTGGCTCGGCTTCGCCAGCACGGCCTGTATGCGAAGGCTGAGAAGTGTGAATTCGAGCTGGAAAGTATATCATTCTTGGGACTAATTATCTCCAGCGAGGGCATCAAAATGGACCCTCAAAAGATTGCTGCAATCCTGGACTGGCCAGTCCTGGCGGACAAGAAGGGGATCCAACGTTTCGTTGGATTCGCCAACTTCTACCGCAAATTTATCAGAGGGTTCTCAGCCATCATCGCACCCATCACCCAGCTGACCAAACAAGGGACCCGTTTCCACAGGTCCCCTGAGGTCCAAAGGGCCTTTGAGGCCCTAAAGGGTCTCTTTACCTCTGCCTCTATTTTGAAGCACCCAGATTCCTCATTACCGTTCGTTCTGGAGGTAGTCGCCTCGGAAATTGTGGTAGGAGCAATACTGTCCCAAAGACAGGGGACCAGGTCCTTGCTCCACCCAGTAGCTTTTTTCTCTCGCAAGTTATCTGCGGCAGAGTGGAACTACGACGTGGGGGATCGGGAATTGCTGGCGATCAAGTCCGCATTAGAGGAGTGGCATTATCTGTTGGAGGGGGCTGCCCACCCGATTCTGATATTCACCGACCACAAGAACCTGGAGTACCTGAAGGCTGCAAAAAGACTAAAACCACGACAAGCCAGGTGGGCGCTTTTCTTCTCCCGGTTCTCCTTCCATGTCACTTACCGTCCCGGTTCCAAGAACATTAAGCTCAATGCCCTCTCTCGGATGTTCCATAAGTCTAGGGAAACCTCTCCTCCAGACACCATTCTTGCTCCTGGAAACTTCCTTCTGCTTCAGGAAGACCTACTCTCCCGGATCAAGCAAGCCTCCACTGGGCAAAGACCCCCCTCCGAACCGGAATTGCAGGCCAAAGATGGGCTGTTTTGGTACCAGAACAGGATCTACGTACCTGAAGAGCTGAGAATAACTGTACTGGAACTCTGCCACGACCATGCCCTTGCCGGGCACTTTGGCGTTGCCAAGACCACCGACTTGGTACAACGTACCTTCTGGTGACCTCGGCTCCGCGAAAATTGTAGGAAGTTTGTGGAGTCTTGTACAGTTTGTACCCGAAACAAGGGTTACAAATCCAAGGCCTGGGGACTACTGAGACCCCTACCCGTCCCAGACAGACCCTGTAAAATGCTGTCCATCGACTTTATCGTCGAGTTGCCTCCGGCTGAGAGTCACACCACTATCTTTGTGATAGTAGACCGTCTATCCAAGATGGCACATTTCATTCCCATGAAGGGGACTCCCTCAGCTCCCGAAACCGCACAGGTGTTCATCAGAGAGGTCGTCAGACTCCACGGGGTACCAGCCAATATTGTCTCCGACCGAGGGGTACAATTTACCTCCCGGTTTTGGAGATCCCTCTGCAAGGCTTTGGAGATAGAATTGTCACTTTCCTCTGCTTACCATCCCCAGACCAACGGACAGACTGAGAGGACTAACCAGACCCTTGAGCAGTACCTGCGCTGCTTCTCTTCATTCGCTCAGAATGACTGGGTTTCCCTGCTTCCATTGGCCAAGTTTGCCTATAACAACTCTATGCATTCCGCTACCAAGCAGTCCCCATTCTTCGCAAATTACGGTTTCCATCCTACATTCCTGCCCAATTCCCTTCCTGAATGTACGGTGCCCGCAGTCCAGGAAAAGTTGAACTTCTTTTCTTCCAACAACCAACTTCTGCAGGAAACCATGACCAAGACTCAGGAATACAACAAGACGATTTCTGACAGGAAGAGACGGGGTGAATTAATGCTGGCACCCGGCGACCAAGTATGGTTATCCACTTTAAACTTGAGGATGGCATGCCCCTCTAAGAAACTGGGCCCCAAATTCTTAGGGCCATTTCCTGTCAAAAGGAAGATCAATGAAGTGGCTTATGAACTGGAGCTCCCTGACTCCCTCAAGATCCATCCGGTCTTCCATGTATCTCTGCTGAAGCCTTCGGTTCCCAACCCATTTCCAGGCTGAAGTCCGGCTCTCCCTGATCCTGTCATTGTAGACGGGGAGGAGGAATTCGAAGTGGAAGCCATTATGGGTTTTAGAAGAAGGAATAACCAGAACCAATTTCTGATTAAGTGGAAGGGCTACGGACCCGAAGAAAACTCTTGGGAGCCTGAGGAGAACATACATGCTAGAAGCCTGGTGCAGTCCTTCAAGAGATCTCACCCTGAGAAGTTTGCCCGGATGGGCATCCGGAGGCTGCCCCTTGGGGGGGGGCAATGTCATGGAGATCCTGCCAGAAACAGGCGTCCCGGTCTTCCTGATTCTCGGTTGCGCGCGCCCTGCAGGTGGCGCCAGAGGGGCTATTTAAACCTGTCAATCACAGACAGTCCCTGCTGTCTGCTCTACAGCGTTGAGTACCTGAAAACCTGATCTGAAGACTTACCTGTGTTTGACCCGGCCTGCCTGTGACTTCTCCAGTTTTCTGCCTGCATCCAACCCCTGGCTTGTTGTGACCTCTCCTCTGTCTGATCCCTCTGTACCTTGCTGCCAGCCAGTTAACCGACCCGGCTTGTCCGACCAATCTCACTGTTCCTGGTTCCAGTCCAGTCTGCTAAGCTGATTCAGTTTGCTAAGTTCCTGTGTTCCTGGTTCCGGTCCAGTCTGCTAAGCTGATCCAGTTTGCTGAGTTCCTGTGTTCCTGGTTCTGGTCCAGTCTGCTAAGCTGATCCAGTTTGCTGAGTTCCTGGTTCCGGTCCAGTCTGCTAAGCTGATCCAGTTTGCTGAGTTCCTGTGCTCCTGGTTCCGGTCCAGTCTGCTGAACGATTCCAGTTTGCTGAGTGTTCCTGATTCCAGTTCTACCTGCTGTGTTCCAGTGTGCCTACCAAGTCTGCAGAACTACCTTTACCTTGGTTGATCCTGCCAGGCACTCGTACCCCTCCTACCTCCGCGCCTGCTGTTACCTTACCAGGGGCCGCTGGTGGGAGCCGTAAGGGAGGCCTTCCTTTGTAAGTCCGGGCTCGTCACCGCCAGGTACGTGACACTGTTGCTGTAAGAGTTGTGATTGAAAGCAATAACTTGTATTTGTAATTCTTTCACTTATTCACAATTTCACTTATCCCTGTAAACCATGAGGCCTTGTTTTGACTTGCAGTTGTCGGCAAAAATTGGGTAAAAACAGACGGGGAAGAGGTGTTGTATCGCTTCCTCACCACCTGTTGATAGCCTTTGGAGCGTGATCCAAATTCAGATGCAGGAGATATTTAGACACAGGTCTAAATCTACCCTAAATCACCTGGGCTTGCTTGGTTTTTGCTTATCTGCACTTGGTTTTGTACCGTTTCTCTAATGCCCCGTACACACGGTCGGAGTATTCTCCAGCCAAAAGCACATCGGAATTCCGACGGAATTCCATCAGAGAAAAATAGAACATGTTCTATATTTAAACTCCGATGGAATTCATCTGAGTTTCTCCGATGGGGCACACACACGGTAGGAATTTCTGATGGAAAAAATCAGTCAGACTTTTTCCATCGGAAATTCCTATCGTGTGTACAAGGCATTAGGCCTTATTCACACTTTCTCAAAATACTGACGCTATAGCATTAATGTGAGTTATTTGATGTGTTTGACGTACATTAAAGGCACATAAAAATTCCCCCCAAAACACCCTGTGCACGTTTCTGTAGATATTTGCCAGCATATTTGCCCTTACGAAGGGCTCCTGCGCGGCTCCCAAACATTGCACGCTTGTTTGTTCTTGATGTGATCATTCTCCAATAAAACCCATTTGAACTTAATCTGAAGATCCACGGTGTGCTCGCAAATATCTACAGTTACTGTGCATGTTCCAGTTCCCTGCTGCAGGTTGCTGCAGCACCCAACACTTTAGAGCTCATTCCAGGAATGTGTGCTATGGGAATATGGATACGTTTTTGGCACATTTGACGCACGCTAAAGGTATGTTAAAAATGCATCCCAAACGGCCATTTTTTTTTTTTTTACAGAATTTACTTTAACATGCCGCAACCACACTGCAAAGTTGCCGGCATGTGTTTGGGGCATGTTATCGTAGATTTGAATGGAAGGAGTTGAGATGTTTCAACTCCTTTCAAACTCAACATTAATCAATGTAAATGTTTCCTGTTTTGATAATAAGAAAATATCTGTGTGCTGTTCATACAGTGGGGCAAAAAAGTATTTAGTCAGCCACCAATTGTGCAAGTTCTCCCACTTAAAAAGATGAGAGAGGCCTGTAATTGTCATCATAGGTAAACCTCAACTATGAGAGACAAAATGTGGAAACAAATCCAGACAATCACATTGTCTGATTTGGAAAGATTTTTTTCGCAAATTATGGTGGAAAATAAGTATTTGGTCAATATCAAAAGTTCATCTCAATACTTTGTTATATATCCTTTGTTGGCAATGACAGAGTTCAAACGTTTTCTGTAAGTCTTCACAAGGTTGTCACACACTGTTGCTGGTATGTTGGCCCATTCCTCCATGCAGATCTCCTCTAGAGCAGTGATGTTTTGGGGCTGTCGCTGGGCAACACGGACTTTCAACTCCCTCCAAAGGTTTTCAATGGGGATGAGATCTGGAGACTGGCTAGGCCACTCCAGGACCTTGAAATGCTTCTTACGAAGCCACTCCTTCGTTGCCCGGGCGGTGTGTTTGGGATCATTGTCATGCTGAAAGACCCAGCCACGTTTCATCTTCAATGCCCTTGCTGATGGGAGGAGGTTTGCACTCAAAATCTCACGATACATGGCCCCATTCATCCTTTCATGTACACGGATCAGTCATCCTGTTCCCTTTGCAGAGAAACAGCCCCCAAAAATGATGTTGCCACCCTCATGCTTCACAGTAGGTATGGTGTTCTTTGGTTGCAACTCAGCATTCTCTCTCCTCCAAACACGACAAGTTGTGTTTTTACCAAACAGTTCTACTTTGGTTTCATCTGACCATATGACATTCTCCCAATCCTCTTCTGGATCATCTAAATGCTCTCTAGCAAACCTCAGACGGGCCCGGACATGTACTGGCTTAAGCAGGGAGACACGTCTGGCCCTACAGGATATTAGTCCCTGGCGGCGTAGTGTGTTACTGATGGTAGCCTTTGTTACGTTGGTCCCAGCTCTCTGCAGGTCATTCACTAGGTCCCCCCGTGTGGTTCTGGGATTTTTGCTCACCGTTCTTGTAATAATTTTGACCCCACGGGGTGAGATCTTGCGTGGAGCCCCAGATCGAGGGAGATTATCAGTGGTCTTGTATGTCTTCCATTTTCTAATTATTGCTCCCACAGTTGATTTCTTCACACCAAGCTGCTTGCCTATTGCAGATTCAGTCTTCCCATCCTGGTGCAGGTCTACAATTTTGTTTCTGGTGTCCTTCGACAGCTCTTTGGTCTTCACCATAGTGGAGTTTGGAGTGTGACTGTTTGAGGTTGTGGACAGGTGTCTTTTATACTGATAACAAGTTCAAACAGGTGCCATTAATACAGGTAATGAGTGGAGGACAGAGGAGACTCCTAAAGAAGAAGATACAGGTCTGTGGGAGCCAGAAATCTTGCTTGTTTGTAGGTGACCAAATACTTATTTTCCACCATAATTTGCAAATAAATTATTTCCAAATCAGACAATGTGATTGTCTGGATTTGTTTCCACATTTTGTCTCTCATAGTTGAGGTTTACCTATGATGACAATTACAGGCCTCTCTCATCTTTTTAAGTGGGAGAACTTGCACAATTGGTGGCTGACTAAATACTTTTTTGCCCCACTGTATATGGCAGACTGTGTTACTAGGAATTTGAGGAGCGTTAAAAACGTGCCTCCCTGTATTTAATACCAGTGTGAAAAAGGCCTTAAGGAAACAACATACTCGCTCAGAAGTTGTGTAGTAGTGGCATACTTCATCTGGGCCAGATTATTCTTTTTGGAATGTACCTGTAAAGAGTGGAGATCAGTGGCCAGAAACTAGCTAGGCAGTGGATCAGAAGAAATCAAGTAGCCTAAATCACAAGGCACAGAATCAGAGCAGGGGTCACAAGCTAGGGTTAGTTCAGGCGGTTGAGAATTAGCACCAGGGTCACAAGCCAGGGTCGGAGCAGGCATCAAAGAATCAGCATTTTTGTTACAAGTCAAGGCTAGCCACAAGTAGCAGTAGAGATTACACAAGACAAGCAGCAATATTATTATTTAATAGGATTTAATAGCTGGCCAACCACCCGCAGATACAGGCGATTGACCAGATGCAGGTAAGAATTACTGAAACTGTAAAGAATTTCTGCAGAACTATGAAAATTTAATTCACTAAAGCAAAGGCTGCAGTGGGAGAACAGATAAGTCTTGCTTCAGTCCATAGGAGACACACATTTAAGGTCCAGCAGACTCAGCTCCTGTCCTGTCAATAACAAAACCCTCAGTTTTATATCTGCTACCATAGTTGGTACAAATGCAACATAGCCCTGCATTGTTTGCAAGAAAATTTACAGGATTCTGCATACGTGACCAGATCATCTTAGCATCCTTTCTGATTGAAGGGTTTAGTAAGGATTAAAGATTTTATGGAATCACTATTTTGCTAGCAAATACTGTATCACTAGAGAATTGAAAAAGATTATGTTAATCTGAAGAAAGAAAATACAGTAGCATTTCAAACAGCATTTAACAATCTTTTTATAGTAGAGGGAAGCTTGTGTAATACTTTGTGTAGCGCTACCTCATAGTCGGAAGCCAAAGGTCAGGATCAGGAACCAGAAGGGATGTCACCTGGGCAAGATCTTTAACAGGAACTCAGCAGAGACACTGAGGATATGTTGACCAAGGCGAAGGCACGAAAGGAATGAACAAGGCAGTTTAAATAGCCAGAAGGGGCTGGCTGTAGGCTGGACGATGTGCAGGTAATGATAACCAGATAAGCCACTGTGGAAATAATGAGTGCTGACAATCAACCGACAGCTGAGCAGCCTGTGCACTGAGAAGAGAGCTGCTAAGAGCCCAGCCCTGACATACAAATAATCAATAAGACAATAAAGGTGAGAGATACAGTTAAACATCAGCAGTATTCTGACTAACAGTAATTAATATAAATAAACTGCATTTACCTAGCAACAATATATAAAGACAGTCTTAACTTGCTATAACAGTCCCAGGTTTATCCCACTGGCCAGCGACTGATTAAAAAAAAAATGGTGGGTAAAGTTGGGGCCCTTGAAGAAAGCAGAACAGTTCCCAGCAGACAACAGATTAAATTGTATGATAGGCTCTTACCAGTCCCAGGGCACCCGCTCCTGGGTCTCTGGACACGTTCTCTGATTCAATAAAAGTTCAAGTCAGACAGGGATAAGAGTTGCTGTGTTGCCTTTTTCAATCCTGCCGAGACAATAAATCTTTTTCTTTTTTAAAAATGGTGGGAGTGTTCTCTAGCACAGCCTGATCTCACAAGGTATCACGATCACACCCTCCCAGGAAGAAGGTTCTCAGTCTCTACTTCTCTGAGTTCTCATCTGATTATGGTCAGCTATGGCATGGATCTATTCATCCAGCAGCAGAAATTCAGTTTCTTTCCCACACACCTGCTTGCTTCAAGCTCGTCATCTCCTCTCTCCACACCAGCCTTCAGACACACTTCCCCTTACTCTGTTACATCAACCAATCACGATGCTCCAGTCGATACAGACCCAGCCAAAATGTCTGCCCCCTGCACTGGAGACACTCTATAGATTAGGATTTTAAAGTGGTCTCCTTAAAGATGGTTGCTAGACTTCTGCAATAATGAATATTTAGTTTACCCTGTCCACATTGCAGAAGGATAACACAGCAGCAATAAAGAAAGTTTTCAGCTAAAGTCCAGGTACATTTGCATAACAAAAGGCCAGCTACAGCCAATAAAATAGAGTGTGAAAGGATTAGGAATTGAAGTCTGGATTTTATTGCTGTTAATGACTCAATCAGTAAGATTACTTCTTACGTTTTATCCCTATGACAATTAAACAAAACATTTGGTAAATGAGCATTACTAGCACAGGAAAGAACAAAGATCAATATACACTTAAAGTGATGGTAAAGGCTTGTTTAAAAAAAATAAAAATAATAATAAACATGTTATACTTACGCTACCCTCTCCCCTTGGTACGGGAACTATTTCAGAGACTGGGAACAGCCATCATTTTTACCAAACTTGATCTCCGCGGAGCCTACAATTTGGTCCGCATCAAGGAAGGGGATGAGTGGAAGACCACTTTCCGAACCCGATTCGGACATTTCAAGTACCGGGTAATGCCCTTCGGGTTGTGCAACGCCCCTGCCACTTTCCAGTATTTCATTAACGATGTACTCCGGGACTTCCTAGATCTCTTTGTCATTGTCTACCTGGATGATATACTAATTTTTTCTTCCTCCCTTGATTCCCACCGCAGGCACGTCAGAAGTGTGTTGGCTCGGCTTCGCCAGCACGGCCTGTATGCGAAGGCTGAGAAGTGTGAATTCGAGCTGGAAAGTATATCATTCTTGGGACTAATTATCTCCAGCGAGGGCATCAAAATGGACCCTCAAAAGATTGCTGCAATCCTGGACTGGCCAGTCCTGGCGGACAAGAAGGGGATCCAATGTTTCATTGGATTCGCCAACTTCTACCGCAAATTTATCAGAGGGTTCTCAGCCATCATCGCACCCATCACCCAGCTGACCAAACAAGGGACCCGTTTCCACAGGTCCCCTGAGGTCCAAAGGGCCTTTGAGGCCCTAAAGGGTCTCTTTACCTCTGCCTCTATTTTGAAGCACCCAGATTCCTCATTACCGTTCGTTCTGGAGGTAGACGCCTCGGAAATTGCGGTAGGAGCAATACTGTCCCAAAGACAGGGGACCAGGTCCTTGCTCCACCCAGTAGCTTTTTTCTCTCGCAAGTTATCTGCGGCAGAGAGGAACTACGACGTGGGGGATCGGGAATTGCTGGCGATCAAGTCCGCATTAGAGGAGTGGCATTATCTGTTGGAGGGGGCTGCCCACCCGATTCTGATATTCACCGACCACAAGAACCTGGAGTACCTGAAGGCAACGAAAAGACTAAAACCACGACAAGCCAGGTGGGCGCTTTTCTTCTCCCGGTTCTCCTTCCATGTCACTTACCGTCCCGGTTCCAAGAACATTAAGCTCAATGCCCTCTCTCGGATGTTCCATAAGTCTAGGGAAACCTCTCCTCCAGACACCATTCTTGCTCCTGGAAAGTTCCTTCTGCTTCAGGAAGACCTACTCTCCCGGATCAAGCAAGCCTCCACTGGGCAAAGACCCCCCTCCGAACCGGAATTGCAGGCCAAAGATGGGCTGTTTTGGTACCAGAACAGGATCTACGTACCTGAAGAGCTGAGAATAACTGTACTGGAACTCTGCCACGACCATGCCCTTGCCGGGCACTTTGGCGTTGCCAAGACCACCGACTTGGTACAACGTACCTTCTGGTGACCTCGGCTCCGTGAGAATTGTAGGAAGTTTGTGGAGTCTTGTACAGTTTGTACCCGAAACAAGGGTTACAAATCCAAGGCCTGGGGACTACTGAGACCCCTACCCGTCCCAGACAGACCCTGTAAAATGCTGTCCATCGACTTTATCGTCGAGTTGCCTCCGGCTGAGAGTCACACTACTATCTTCGTGATAGTAGACCGTCTATCCAAGATGGCACATTTCATTCCCATGAAGGGGACTCCCTCAGCTCCCAAAACCGCACAGGTGTTCATCAGAGAGGTCGTCAGACTCCACGGGGTACCAGCCAATATTGTCTCCGACCGAGGGGTACAATTTACCTCCCGGTTTTGGAGATCCCTCTGCAAGGCTTTGGAGATAGAATTGTCACTTTCCTCTGCTTACCATCCCCAGACCAACGGACAGACTGAGAGGACTAACCAGACCCTTGAGCAGTACCTGCGCTGCTTCTCTTCATTCGCTCAGAATGACTGGGTTTCCCTGCTTCCATTGGCCAAGTTTGCCTATAACAACTCTATGCATTCCGCTACCAAGCAGTCCCCATTCTTCGCAAATTACGGTTTCCATCCTACATTCCTGCCCAATTCCCTTCCTGAATGTACGGTGCCCACAGTCCAGGAAAAGTTGAACTTCTTTTCTTCCAACAACCAACTTCTGCAGGAAACCATGACCAAGACTTAGGAATACAACAAGACGATTTTTGACAGGAAGAGACGGGGTGAATTAATGCTGGCACCCGGCGACCAAGTATGGTTATCCACTTTAAACTTGAGGATGGCATGCCCCTCTAAGAAACTGGGCCCCAAATTCTTAGGGCCATTTCCTGTCAAAAGGAAGATCAATGAAGTGGCTTATGAACTGGAGCTCCCTGACTCCCTCAAGATCCATCCGGTCTTCCATGTATCTCTGCTGAAGCCTTCGGTTCCCAACCCATTTCCAGGCCGAAGTCCGGCTCTCCCTGATCCTGTCATTGTAGACGGGGAGGAGGAATTTGAAGTGGAAGCCATTATGGGTTTTAGAAAAAGGAATAACCAGAACCAATTTCTGATTAAGTGGAAGGGCTACGGACCCGAAGAAAACTCTTGGGAGCCTGAAGAGAACATCCATGCTAGAAGCCTGGTGCAGTCCTTCAAGAGATCTCACCCTGAGAAGTTTGCCCGGATGGGCATCCGGAGGCTGCCCCTTGGGGGGGGGGGCAATGTCATGGAGATCCTGCCAGAAACAGGCGTCCCGGTCTTCCTGATTCTCGGTTGCGCGCGCCCTGCAGGTGGCGCCAGAGGGGCTATTTAAACCTGTCAATCACAGACAGTCCCTGCTGTCTGCTCTACAGTGTTGAGTACCTGAAAACCTGATCTGAAGACTTACCTGTGTTTGACCCGGCCTGCCTGTGACTTCTCCAGTTTTCTGCCTGCATCCAACCCCTGGCTTGTTGTGACCTCTCCTCTGTCTGATCCCTCTGTACCTTGCTGCCAGCCAGTTAACCGACCCGGCTTGTCCGACCAATCTCACTGTTCCTGGTTCCAGTCCAGTCTGCTAAGCTGATCCAGTTTGCTGAGTTCCTGTGTTCCTGGTTCCGGTCCAGTCTGCTAAGCTGATCCAGTTTGCTGAGTTCCTGTGTTCCTGGTTCTGGTCCAGTCTGCTAAGCTGATCCAGTTTGCTGAGTTCCTGGTTCCGGTCCAGTCTGCTAAGCTGATCCAGTTTGCTGAGTTCCTGTGCTCCTGGTTCCGGTCCAGTCTGCTGAACGATTCCAGTTTGCTGAGTGTTCCTGATTCCAGTTCTACCTGCTGTGTTCCAGTGTGCCTACCAAGTCTGCAGAACTACCTTCACCTTGGTTGATCCTGCCAGGCACTCGTACCCCTCCTACCTCTGCGCCTGCTGTTACCTTACCAGGGGCCGCTGGTGGGAGCCGTAAGGGAGGCCTTCCTCTGCAAGTCCGGGCTCGTCACCGCCAGGTATGTGACACTGTTGCTGTAAGAGTTGTGATTGAAAGCAATAACTTGTATTTGTAATTCTTTCACTTATTCACAATTTCACTTATCCCTGTAAACCATGAGGCCTTGTTTTGACTTGCAGTTGTCGGCAAAAATTGGGTAAAAACAGGCGGGGAAGAGGTGTTGTATCGCTTCCTCACCACCTGTCGATAGCCTTTGGAGCGTGATCCAAATTCAGATGCAGGAGATATTTAGACACAGGTCTAAATCTACCCTAAATCACCTGGGCTTGCTTGGTTTTTGCTTATCTGCGCTTGGTTTTGTACCGTTTCGCTAATGTCCCGTACACACGGTCGGAGTATTCTCCAGCCAAAAGCACATCGGAATTCCGACGGAATTCCATCGGAGAAAAATAGAACATGTTCTATATTTAAACTCCGATGGAATTCATCTGAGTTTCTCCGATGGGGCACACACACGGTAGGAATTTCTGATGGAAAAAGTCAGTCAGACTTTTTCCATCGGAAATTCCTATCGTGTGTACAAGGCATTAGGCCTTATTCACACTTTATCAAAATACTGACGCTATAGCATTAATGTGAGTTATTTGATGTGTTTGACGTACATTAAAGGCACATAAAAATTCCCCCCAAAACACCCTGTGCACGTTTCTGTAGATATTTGCCAGCATATTTGCCCTTACGAAGGGCTCCTGCGCGGCTCCCAAACATTGCACGCTTGTTTGTTCTTGATGTGATCATTCTCCATCTCCAATAAAACCCATTTGAACTTAATCTGAAGATCCACGGTGTGCTCGCAAATATCTACAGTTACTGTGCATGTTCCAGTTCCCTGCTGGAGGTTGCTGCAGCACCCCACACTTTGGAGCTCATTCCAGGAATGTGTGCTATTGGAATATGGATACGTTTTTGGCACATTTGACGCACGCTAAAGGTATGTTAAAAATGCATCCCAAACGGACATTTTTTTTTTTTACAGAATTTACTTTAACATGCCGCAACCACACTGCAAAGTTGCCGGCATGTGTTTGGGGCATGTTATCGTAGACTTGAATGGAAGGAGTTGAGATGTTTCAACTCCTTTCAAACTCAACATTAATCAATGTAAATGTTTCCTGTTTTGATAATAAGAAAATATCTGTGTGCTGTTCATATATGGCAGACTGTGTTACTAGGAATTTGAGGAGCGTTAAAAACGTGCCTCCCTGTATTTAATACCAGTGTGAAAAAGGCCTTAAGGAAACAACATACTCGCTCAGAAGTTGTGAAGTAGTGGCATACTTCATCTGGGCCAGATTATTCTTTTTGGAATGTACCTGTAAAGAGTGGAGATCAGTGGCCAGAAACTAGCTAGGCAGTGGATCAGAAGAAATCAAGTAGCCTAAATCACAAGGCACAGAATCAGAGCAGGGGTCACAAGCTAGGGTTAGTTCAGGCGGTTGAGAATTAGCACCAGGGTCACAAGCCAGGGTCGGAGCAGGCATCAAAGAATCAGCATTTTTGTTACAAGTCAAGGCTAGCCACAAGTAGCAGTAGAGATTACACAAGACAAGCAGCAATATTATTATTTAATAGGATTTAATAGCTGGCCAACCACCCGCAGATACAGGCGATTGACCAGATGCGGGTAAGAATTACTGAAACAGTAAAGAATTTCTGCAGAACTATGAAAATTTAATTCACTAAAGCAAAGGCTGCAGTGGGAGAACAGATAAGTCTTGCTTCAGTCCATGGGAGACACACATTTAAGGTCCAGCAGACTCAGCTCCTGTCCTGTCAATAACAAAACCCTCAGTTTTATATCTGCTACCATAGTTGGTACAAATGCAACATAGCCCTGCATTGTTTGCAAGAAAATTTACAGGATTCTGCATACGTGACCAGATCATCTTAGCATCCTTTCTGATTGAAGGGTTTAGTAAGGATTAAAGATTTTATGGAATCACTATTTTGCTAGCAAATACTGTATCACTAGAGAATTGAAAAAGATTATGTTAATCTGAAGAAAGAAAATACAGTAGCATTTCAAACAGCATTTAACAATCTTTTTATAGTAGAGGGAAGCTTGTGTAATACTTTGTGTAGCGCTACCTCGTAGTCGGAAGCCAAAGGTGCAGGATCAGGAACCAGAAGGGATGTCACCTGGGCAAGATCTTTAACAGGAACTCAGCAGAGACACTGAGGATATGTTGACCAAGGCGAAGGCACGAAAGGAATGAACAAGGCAGTTTAAATAGCCAGAAGGGGCTGGCTGTAGGCTGGACGATGAGCAGGTAATGATAACCAGATAAGCCACTGTGGAAATAATGAATGCTGACAATCAACCGACAGCTGAGCAGCCTGTGCACTGAGAAGAGAGCTGCTAAGAGCCCAGCCCTGACATACAAATAATCAATAAGACAATAAAGGTGAGAGATACGGTTAAACATCAGCAGTATTCTGACTAACAGTAATTAATATAAATAAACTGCATTTACCTAGCAACAATATATAAAGACAGTCTTAACTTGCTATAACAGTCCCAGGTTTATCCCACTGGCCAGCGACTGATTAAAAAAAAAATGGTGGGTAAAGGTGGGGCCCTTGAAGAAAGCAGAACAGTTCCCAGCAGACAACAGATTAAATTGTATGATAGGCTCTTACCAGTCCCAGGGCACCCGCTCCTGGGTCTCTGGACACGTTCTCTGATTCAATAAAAGTTCAAGTCAGACAGGGATAAGAGTTGCTGTGTTGCCTTTTTCAATCCTGCCGAGATAATAAATCTTTTTCTTTTTTACAAATGGTGGGAGTGTTCTCTAGCACAGCCTGATCTCACAAGGTATCACGATCACACCCTCCCAGGAAGAAGGTTCTCAGTCTCTACTTCTCTGAGTTCTCATCTGATTGTGGTCAGCTATGGCATGGATCTATTCATCCGGCAGCAGAAATTCAGTTTCTTTCCCACACACCTGCTTGCTTCAAGCTCGTCATTTCCTCTCTCCACACCAGCCTTCAGACACACTTCCCCTTACTCTGTTACATCAACCAATCACGATGCTCCAGTCGATACAGACCCAGCCAAAATGTCTGCCCCCTGCACTGGAGACACTCTATAGATTAGGATTTTAAAGTGGTCTCCTTAAAGATGGTTGCTAGACTTCTGCAATAATGAATATTTAGTTTACCCTGTCCACATTGCAGAAGGATAACACAGCAGCAATAAAGAAAGTTTTCAGCTAAAGTCCAGGTACATTTGCATAACAAAAGGCCAGCTACAGCCAATAAAATAGAGTGTGAAAGGATTAGGAATTGAAGTCTGGATTTTATTGCTGTTAATGACTCAATCAGTAAGATTACTTCTTACGTTTTATCCCTATGACAATTAAACAAAACATTTGGTAAATGAGCATTACTAGCACAGGAAAGAACAAAGATCAATATACACTTAAAGTGATGGTAAAGGCTTGTTTAAAAAAATAAAAATAATAATAAACATGTTATACTTACCTCCTCTGTGCAGTTGGTTTTGCACAGAGCAGCCTGGATCCTCTTCTTCTCGGGTCCCTCTTTGCTGCTCCTAGCCCCTCCCTCATTTGAGTGCCCCCACAGTGAGCAGCTTGCTACAGGGGGCACCCAAGCCGAGTCAGAGCTATGTGTATCCATTCAGACACTGAGCCCCGACCTGGCCCCGCCCCCTCTCTCCCCTGACTGACTTTTTTTTTCACTTTGATTGACAGCCGCAGGAGCCAATGGCGCCACTGCTCTGTCTCAGCCAATCAGGAGGAGTGTGCTGGATGGCTGAGGGGATAGTGGACATCGCTGGAGAAAGAAGGGGCTCAGGTAGGTAATTAGGGGGGGGGATGCTGGGGGGCTGCTACACATAAAAGTTTTTTTTATCCTAATGCATAGAATGCATTAAGATAAAAAATCTTCTGCCTTTACAACTCCTTTAACCACTGTTGCATTCTTTCCCCACTCTATTAAAATGTGTTTTTGATGTGAAGTCTGTCTCCATTTAAGAGATTTCCTGTTACTTCCTGTACCTCTGACCCCCTGTCACAAGGACAAGAAGTGGAGGTAATGTCCCCAGTGGGGAAAGAGATAATAAGATGCTAGCGCTATATACCGTATTTTTCGCACCATAAGATGAATTCCCCCCCCAAAAAAAATAGGGGGAAATGTCCCTGCGTCTTATGGAGCGAATACTGACCAGGCACTGCCCCCCCCATCGCCGCGTTAGTCAGAATCCCAGCGCTCAGCTTCTCTGTGAAGGAGAGAGGACAGGAAGTGAGGCGCATCCTGGCAGAGACATACCAAGGGGGAGCGGGGGAGGCGTTTTGCCCCGGGTGTCAAAACATGGGGGGCGTCAGTAGCATTGCTATGAGGGTGTGCTCCGCACCCTTGCTGTTTTTTTTTTGCAGCCTGAACCCCCCCCCCGGCGCCGTGGTCTGGTCCAGTCTGACTTCCTGCTCCTTCCCCCCGGCATCTGCTGCTGTAAACTATGTCCCCAGTCCTCATTTCTAGCTGCTTCCTGGGTACATCTGAGGCTGAGAGCCAGCCAGCCAGCAAGAGGGGGTTGTGGATTGTAATGGCAGTGTCCTCCGCTGGCTGAGGTGAGCTGTTGATAAGGGGGTGGGAGGTGTAAGCTGGCATGGTATCCACAGCCCAGTCACCTGAGCTGTTGTGATAGAATTGGCTTAAGGGGTGTTTGTGTCTGCCCTGCCACCCTGAGCTGATCTGGGAAGGGGGGGAGGTTGCTGTGTCCACCACCACCACTAGATATAGTGTAGCTGAGCTGATTTGATAGGGGGGCTGGTATTGCTGTGTGTCCACCACCCACCTATAGTAATAATATAATATAAAATATTTTAGTACACCATTTGGTCAGTGGCGTCACTAGGGTTGGTGTCACCCGGTGCGGTAAAATATGGTGTCACCCCCCCCCCCCGTCTAGGCTGCCCAGCACCATGCAGGCAGCACACAGTCACGGGGCGCACCCCAAACCAGCCCCTGTAAATGATAGTTTAGGGCGGTATAGTGGCAGGTTAGGGTAGTATAGGGTGGTATAGTGGCAGGTTGGGGTGGTATATGGCAGGTTAGGGTGTTACAGGGCAGGTTAAGGCGGTATGGAGCAGGTTGGGGTGGTATAGGGAAAGTTAGGGTGGTACAGGAAAATTAGGGTGGGAAAGGGCATGTTGGGGTGGTATAGGACTGGTTGGGGTGGTATAGGGCAGGTTGGGGTAGCATGGGGCAAGATGGGGTGGTATACGGCAGGCTGGGGTGGCACAGGGCAGGCTGGTGTGGTACAGGGCAGGCTGGTGTGGCACAGGGCAGGCTGGGGTGGTATAGGGCAGGCTGGGGGGGGGGGGTATGGGGCAGGCTGGGGTGGCACAGGGCAGGCTGGGGGGTATGGGGCAGGCTGGGGTGGCACAGGGAAGGCTGGGGTGATATAGGGCAGGCTGGGGTGGCACAGGGCAGGCTGGCATGGCACAGGGCAGACTGGGGTGGTATACAGCAGGCTGGGGTGGTATGGGGCAGCACAGGGCAGGCTGGGGTGGTACAGGGCAGGCTGGCATGGCACAGGGCAGGCTGCGGGGGTATGGGGCAGGCTGGGGTGGCACAGGGCTGGCTGGGGTTGTATACAGCAGGCTGGGGTGGCACAGGGCAGGCTGGGGTGGTACAGGGCAGGCTGGCGTTGTATACAGCAGGCTGGGGTGGTATATTAGATGTATTAGGCACAGTAGCTGAGTGTACTGGTCTGGTGGGGGGAGGGGGGCGGCTGGACACAGCTATATTATATATAGCTGTGTCTAGCAGACCACCTTGCACCCCCCCCTCCCTCGTTATCAGACTAGCACAGCACAGGGCGCCAGACACTGTCTGAGAGTCCTCCCACACCAGCTCTCAGGTGGCCTGCCGGTACCATGGAAACCCCCCCACCTACACCTCACCTTGGGCTCGGCGATGGACACCAGGACACCCCCTCGCAAGCCGAGTGTCACCCTTCACTCGTTCACTTCCCTCCCGCCTGTACTGTATTCACCTCTTCCGGCCGGGAGTCTGGAGAAGAGACGGGGACAGCGTCACAGCATGCAGCCGCGCCGCCCGGGCGGTGTGAGATGTGACAGGCACACGCTCACTGGCTCAGTAGGGAGGACCCAGAGGAGGAAGTAGGAGAAGCACGCACACCAGGCGTGGCCGCGATGCTGGAGGTGTTCTTCCAGCAGGGTGACCGGGGTCAGGCTGAAAAAAAAAATACCAGGTTTTTCCTCACCCTCGGGAGAGTCGGGATGGTGTCACCCCTCTAGCGGGTGTCACCCGGGTGCGGACCGCACCCCCCGCACCCCCCTAGCAACGCCTCTGCATTTGGTTCAGAATATTTTTTTTTTCATGTTTTCCTCCTCTAAAACCTAGGTGTGTCTTATGGCCAGGTGCGTCTTATGGAGCGAAAAATACAGTAAATCCTGTATAATAATATAATAGTAGTAATGCAGACCTGATCCTTCCTTACTCTATTCCAAAAACTGAGATGCATGTAGAACAAAACCAAATAGCAGCATGTGATACAATTTATATTTTTTCCTAATGATTTTACAGCATCACTCTGGGATATGGTAAATAAAGTAAGTAGATATTCATTTTCTCCTACACTACCTATAGACATGAGACAGCAATGGGAACATCTGATGACTGAAGGATTGTTTTTACAATACCCTTTGGGTTGTCAGTGTTGGGGGTATCTGCTCACACCCATTAGGACTGACTAACTATTGGAACAAACCAGTAAAAACAACATCCTGGATGATCAATTTTCCCTTCTAGTTCAGCTGGTTGGCATGTCTTCAGAAGCTGCAAATTAACAAATAATTATTTTATCCAATCATAATTATACTAATCTTATGACTAAGAGTAACCAGGGCTTTTTTTTTGTGGGAACGCGGTGGAACGCAGTTTCGGCATCTCCTGGACTGACTGTATGTAATGGCAAAGGGTGCTGGGGTGTGCTGCAGGGTATTGATGCTCACTGCTGGAGGATCTGTTCTAGCTGGAGGGGAGCTATTGTTGCTGAGGAGGTCTATTGTTGCTGGTGGGGTGGGGTACCTACTGTTGCTGGGGGTGGGTCTAATGTTGTTGGGAGGTCAGTTGTTGCTGAAAGAGATCTACTGTTGGGGGGAGGTATCTATTGTTGATGGCTGCTGGAGAATCTATTAATGCTGGCTGTGCGGAGATCTGTTGATGCTGCTGGGAGTCTATTGTTGCTGGGGGGGGATTTTGTTGTGGGTAGTCCATTGCTGTTAGGGGGATCTATCTTACTGCTTTTCTTGATATCATTACCAAATTCCATACAAATTCCACAAAATTATACTTGGTTTTGTATTGTCTAACAGGGGCAGTACTGGGAGGTGAGTGGGGGATGGAACCAAGGGATGGTGTGCGGAGGTGGGTAGGGGTGGAGAAAAGGAGTGACTCGGAAAGGGGGAGTTCCTGCACCTATTGTCTGAGAAAAAAGCCCTGTGAGTAACCATTAGATGCCTACACATGCATGTTTGCAGAGAAGATGTGTTTGGAAGTTCTTTTTCAGTTTGCATATAATACGAGAGGATAATAGGAAAACTGCTGTAAGTTTTCATTTTGCCCCCTTTGTCTTACTAGGGAAATTTTCATTCACTTCCTGATCTGTGAACTCAATGTGAAGTGAGAAGATATTTTTTCAATGTGAAGAAAATCTCCTCTTAGACAGTATCTTATATTGTAAGCTCTAATGAGCAGGGCTATATGATTCCAACTGTATTAAACTGTATTGTAATTGTACTGTCTGCCCTTGTGTTGTAAAGCGCTGCGTAAACTTTTGGCGCTATATAAATCCTGCATAATAATAATAATAGACAGTTGGTACAGGATCAAGTGTCCGTATTTGAGGATTTCCTTTCTATAACTGTTCTATTGGCAACTCAAAAAATTGAATTCACCCCCACTTTTATTCCCAGTGACATTGGTAATCAGGACAACTAGAGAAAGTGAATCTTTCTAATGGCGACACAGACTGTAATAAAAATCTTATGTAGCGCCCATCCCAATTTATGGGATGCTATATGTGTAAATTTAGGGGCGGTCCGAGCCCTAAGTTGGGCTCGGACCTGTTGATTATAACAAATTGTTCTTCTGCTCTGGGTGTGATGCTGCCTGGCAGTACAGTTTCCTGTTGCCTGGGGGTGGCGCTGTCACTTCAGGCTCAGCTTGAACCACAGGAGGTATCGCAGCACTATTGGGTGTCTTCTCTCGGCAGCCATGCAGTGGGCGTGGTCTACCCGCTGTGCATGCTGGGAGAGGATACAAAAGGGGCAGACGCCTTTTGGCATGAGGTGATTCCAGGGGGACCCCCAAGGCGTTCGGGGGGACCTCTGGTCCAGTGAGCGTGTCTCGTGGCCCTCATGGTACGGGATGCGTGTGTTTGGTCTCGGGCACCTTTAGCTCGGGGCTCTGCTGCTGCATAGTAGGCCATGCTCTCCTATTGAGGGCCTATGCTTCGGAAAGGATCCCAGGCTGCCCGGTTGAAGGGGGCCCATTTTTAGGGAAGGAGTTTCAGGGGAAGATCAGTCACGGCGGAGATAGCGACGGTACTGCTATCTTGGGGAGAGGCCTGGAGGCCTACCTAAAGGGGGATCCATCATCTCTGACATCCATGCTCCACTCTGGTTGCTAGGACCGCTCTCAAAGGGACTATCTGGGTGAGCAATACCCACTCAGGCTTGATTGGCGATGAAAGTGTTCTCTGAGTGTTGCATGCCTGAACCTTCCCCTACTCTGTCGTTTCTACTCTCTCTCTTCCAAGTTTTACCATAAGAAAATAAAAAAACCTTGCTGCTTAGGTTTTACACCTGTGTGGACATTGGCTTTATTACAAAGGGACTTCTGCCTAGACAACGAAGACCAGGGATCCACTCTGGAGAGGTAACACCACTCG
Source organism: Rana muscosa (assembly GCA_029206835.1). Taxonomy (NCBI): domain Eukaryota; kingdom Metazoa; phylum Chordata; class Amphibia; order Anura; family Ranidae; genus Rana; species Rana muscosa. The sequence continues at coordinate 174,515,302 of CM055120.1, forward strand.
CCTCTCCATACATGGAGTTGGATACCGGGCAAGTAGCAGGTGTGCCCTGACTGCAGAGTGGCAGAAAAGCAGAAACAGGGTGGTGAGTGCTACACTTACAATGTTCTAACCTCTCACCACTCAATCCAAATCTAAAAAAAGTTTTTCCTTTAGTTATACTTCATCTCTTGAGCCAACTCAACATGGTAAACAAGAGAAAAATGAAAATGTGACTCTTGCAAGTGCACTATAAGTGTTAAAATTTATTTTTTGACTAGGGGGGAAAAAACAATTATATTTACCTTATTCCTTTCTCTTGTAGGCTTCTAACAAGCTGCATGACCCATCCACTAAATCTGCCTCTCTTTGCTGTGCAATCAGTCGCAAGCATATGTCATCAGGTACTATGCAGGACTAGAAGTAAAAAAACATGGGCCGGCCAAAAACCCGTAGCGTTGGAGAGTGGAGAAGATCTCCAGCTGCTAAGGTGTGACTGCTTTTTCTGGTCCCCCATACAAAAACAAGAATTTAACCCTTGCAGAGCAGGGGAACCCTTAATGCAAGGGTCAATTTTTTTTTTATGTAGAGTTCAGCTTTATCTATCCATCATCTATCTAGCTATATATCTATCTGGCTATCTTGGTGTGAAGGAAAAAAGTTAAGTAAAAAGACGATCATGGGAAAATGGAGCTATAATGAAAAAGCATCATGAAAAAATAGAGGTAAAATAGGAAAAGGGAATTAAAAAGGGTTTCAGTGAGGTGCTGGCAGCAGAATGTAAGGTTTAATTCATATGACTAGGAGTCCAGGTCAACGCTTGTCTGTAAAGAGAGATTCCAAAGTTCTTTGTGGCTGTGAGCCAATATTTAGACCTGACCACAGCTCTGCACTGCCCTATAGCTGTGTTTATCTTACCGCTGGAATGAAAGTGCACCCTTTATCCTTGGAAAAAAAAAAGGTTTCTTAAAATACACAGACCATAAAACAACATTTTATTGTACCAAGAGAAAGGAGATCCAATGTTTCGAAGCAAACCTTCTCAGACCTTACTTTCTGTCTTTTTATATTCCATTTAAGGTCCATGTGTTGCCAAGGCAAGGTTTAATGGAATGTCACCATTAACATAATATGCATCCCCCCTAAAAAAAAAAAAAAGAAATGAGCATCTAATGGTCACATACATGCAATTAAAATCTCAATAGACTGTATGTTGTTGGTAAATGGTAAAATAACACATTTGCTTTAGAAATATTTGCCTGCATTTCTTTTGCCTACCTTCTGCATTTTTTTTTAATTCTTTAGCTCACCATCTTCTTTAACTATTTTGAGAACCTTGGAATCTTTTTTAGTTCAAAATATTACACTACCTGAATTTCCCTGTATTTAAAGTGGTTGTATAGTAATTTTCATAACTTTTACCTACAGGTAAGCCTATAATAAGGCTTACCAGTAGGTAAAAAGAATATCTCCTAAACCTGTACGGTTTAGGAGATATTCCCCTTGCAATGAGCCGCTGACTTCAGCGGCGCATGCACATCGGGGATTCTCGGCTGAAGGCACGGCAGACGCCTGACCTTGCCGGAAAGAAGTCTCCCGCGCGCATGCGCCGCGATACCAGGAAGACACGCCGTGGCAAAATGTCATCTCCCTTGGCATGGACCGGCTGAGATACCGACGCCTCGTTCTTAGGTAAGTATTTCATAATGAGCTAGTATGCGGTGCATACTAGCTCATTATACCTTTTGCCCTTACAGGTGTGGTGGAAAAAAAAAAGTGTCGGCGGGTATACAACCGCTTTAAACAGATCACACTGACTTTTCATAAACTTTACTACACTCAGAATTTGCAAATTTAGATTCTTCGGAGTCCGTGAGGTTTCCAAAGCAGCCATGTTCTATGAGCAAGATTTAGTCACGATCCAAGTATCAAACCAGTCTGCATGCCCAAGGGTGGCACAAGGTCAGCTGTCCATTTACAATGTGTTTGCATAAGCAGGTGGATGGGGGTAAAGTTTAAAGATCATGTGCTGATAAAATCTAGAGACAAGGCCACAGAGTGAGTGTCCTTAATACAAATATGTTCAAATGAAGTAAGCTGATTTAATAAGGACTACAAGCGGGGAGTTGCAATATAAAAGTGTAGGTATGAAGGTATCTGAAAATTTGTGAGCCGGGCAACTTGTTTCTCCCATGTAGGGTCTGGAATAAGGGAACCCCACTGTGCTGTACGAGGTGGTATAACCTGGTATGTATTTATTTTTAATCTACCTGTGGAAGAACTTTAGGTTTGATAGCAAGAATTCTATTTATTTATAATATCACTATGCAATAAAAAGTTCTGTTGTTGTTCACATCTGAGAGTGTATTTAACCACTTAACGACCGCCCACTGTAATTATACGTCGGCAGAATGGCACGGACAGGCACAATCACGTGCCAGTACGTGACTGCCTTCGTATGGGTGGGGGGTCCAATCGGACCCCCCTCCGGTACAGTGGGCGGCCGGGATCGCTTCGAGAGCGATCCGTGATGAGGGGGCCGCCATTCGATTCTGGCCACCCCCTCGCGATCGCTCCCGGCGAATCAAATGCTTCCTCTGCCTGTGTAATGTTTACACAGGCAGGAGGAAGTGATGTCATCCCTCATGCGGCGCTCACATATACTGAGCGCCGCATGAGAGAAGACACACAGATTAGTGCACAATCACTACACTAACACCAGCACACATAGGTACATGATCGCCCCCCCAGGCCCCCCCAGACACCCCCAGATCACCCCCAGCCCCCAGTCACAGTGTCACTGATTGCAGTGACCATTTATTTAGTGATCACTGCAATCAGTGACATTTGTGACTGTAAAAGTGTCAGGGCAGTTAGTTTTAGGTCCAGTGTAGCCCCCTAACCCCCCCTAATAAAGGTTTAACCCCTTGATCGCCCCCCAGGTAACCCTTTCACCCCTTAGCACCGCCGTCACTAAGCGATCATTTTTCTGATCGCTGTTTTAGTGTCGGTGATGCTGATCGATAGCCAGTTATTTTTTTTAGGTTCGCTGCAGGTTTTTATAGCATTGGGTACCCCCATATATTACCTAATAAAGGTTTAACCCCTTAATCGCCCCCCCAGGTAACCCTTTCACCCCCTAGCACCGCCGTCACTAAGCGATCGTTTCTCTGATCGCTGTTTTAGTGTTGGTGATGCCGATAGGTAGCCAGTTTTTTTTTTTAGGTTTGCCGCAAGTTTTTATAGCGTCGGGTACCCCCATATATTACCTAATAAAGGTTTAACCCCTTGATCGCCCCCCCAGGTAACCCTTTCACCCGTGTCACTAAGCGATCGTTTTTCTGATCGCTGTCTTAGTGTCGGTGATGCCGATAGGTAGCCAGTTATTTTTTTTAGGTTCGCCGCAGCTTTTTATAGCGTCGGGTACCCCCATATATTACCTAATAAAGGTTTAACCCCTTGATCGCCCCCCCAGGTAACCCTTTCACCCCCTAGCAACGCTGTCACTAAGCGATCGTTTTTCTGATCGCTGTCTTAGTGTCGGTGATGCCGATAGGTAGCCAGTTATTTTTTTTAGGTTCGCCGCAGGTTTTTATAGCGTTGGGTACCCCCATATATTACCTAATAAAGGTTTAACCCCCTGATTGCCCCTAGTTAACCCTTTCACCAGTGATCACCATATAAGTGTTACGGGTGACGCTGGTTAGTTAGTTTGCTTTTTATAGTGTCAGGGCACCCACCATATATAACCCAATAAAGGTTTAACCCCCTGATCGCCCGGCGGGTGATATCAATTAGGTTTTAGCGTCAGAGAGGGTCTGCGTCACACCCCAGGCAGCGTCAGGTTAGTGCCAGTGACGCTAACACCCACGCGTGAAGCATACACCTCCCTTAGTGGTATAGTATCTGAACAGATCAATATCTGATCTGATCAGATCTATACTAGCATCCCCAGCAATTTAGGGTTCCCAAAAACGCAGTGTTAGCGGGATCAGCCCAGATACCTGCTAGCACCTGCGTTTTGTCCCTCCGTCCAGCCCAGGCCACCCAAGTGCAGTATCGATCGATCACTGTCACTTACAAAACACAACACACATAACTGCAGCGTTCGCAGAGACAGGCCTGATCCCTGCGACTCCAGTGCTGTAGGAGGTGATTTCACCACCACAGTTAAAAAAAAAAGCATATATGCCGAAGCATTGGGGCAGCAGGGGCGGAGGAGCGGAGGAGCGGTTTTGCTCCTAATGCCGCGTACATACGGTCGAAATTCCGACGGAGGCTTGCCCGTGGAGAAGTCCGACCATGTGTGTGCGGCATAACTTTTGCGGGAGGATGCCCCCATGCTTCGGCATGTATAAATGGTGCATGTATGCCCATCATTAGAAGTGGGTGGATGAAGGGCGGTATTCTAATGGTGGGCATACCCACCGATCAATCTCTTTTTTCGTTCAGCCAACAGGCTGCATGAAAAAAAAAGATTACAATACATGTCCAACAAGGACCAGCATGTTGCTGGACTTTGAATGGTTATACCAGATTGATGCCTGTGGGTTTAGGTATCATCTTGGTATCATTCTTTTCAGCCAGTGGCCGGCTTTCATGTAAAAGCAATCCTAGTGGCTAATTAGCCTCTGAACTGCTTTTACAAACAGTGGGAGGGAATGTCCCCCCCCGGATATAAAAAGCGCCATTGGGAAATTGGGAAAGCATTTTATCACACCGATCTTGGTGTGGTCGGATGCTTTGAGGGCAGAGGAAAGATCTAGGGTCTAATAGACCCCAGTTTTTTCAAAAAAAGAGTACCTGTCACTACCTATTGCTATCATAGGGGATATTTACATTCCCTGAGATAACAATAAAAATTATAAAAAAAATATATATATGGAAGGCACAGTTTAAAAATAAAATAAAAAAGCAAAATTAATAATAATAAAAAAAAAAGCACCCCTGTCCTGCCCTGTTTTTGCGCAATGGCGAACGCAAGTGTCGGTCTGGCGTCATATGTAAACAGCAATTGCACCATGCATGTGAGATATCACCGCGAAGGTCAGATCGAGGGCAGTAATTTTAGCAGTAGACCTCCTCTGTAAATCTAACGTGGTAACCTGTAAAGGCTTTTAAAGGCTTTTAAAAATGTATGTAGTTTGTCGCCAATGCGCGTTTGTACGAAATTTTAAAGCATGTCGTGTTTAGTATCTATGTACTCGGCCTAAGTCCATCTTTTTTATTTCATCAAACATTTGGGCAATATAGTGTGTTTTAGTGCATTAAAATAAAAAAAAATGTATTTTTTCCCTAAAAAAATGCGTTTGAAAAATCGCTGCGCAAATACTGTGTGGAAAAAAAAATGCAACATCCACCATTTTAATCTGTAGGGCCTTTGATTTTAAAAAATATATAATGTTTGGGGGTTCAACATAATTTTCTTGCAAAAAATAAATTTTTTTCATGTAAACAAAAAGTGTCAGAAAGGGCTTTGTCTTCAAGTGGTTAGAAGAGTGGATGTAAGCTTCCTAAAGTTGTGTATAAAATGCCAGGACAGTTCAAACCCCCCCCTCCAAATGACCCCATTTTGGAAAGTAGACACCCCAAGCTATATACTGAGAGGCATGTCGAGTCCATTGAATATTTTATATGTTGACACAAGTTGCGGAAAAAAGACAATTTATTTTTATTTTTTATTTTTTTTGCACAAAGTTGTCACTAAATGATATATTGCTCTAACATGCCATGGGCATATGTGGAATTACACCCCAAAATACATTCTGTTGCTTCTCCTGAGTACGGGGATACCACATGTGTGAGACTTTTTGGGAGCCTAGCCGCGTACGGGACCCCGAAAACCAAGCACCGCCTTCAGGCTTTCTAAGGGTGTAAATTTTTTATTTCACTCCTCACTGCCTATCACAGTTTCGGAGGCCATGGAATGCCCAGATGGCACAAACCCCCCCAAATGACCCCATTTTGTGGTTAACATGTGGTTAACATGCAAATGCAGACTGCGCCTAAATCTATTCACTATAGGCTCATTTCACTGCTGCATTTTTACTGCTGTCTATGCCCCCATTAGGGAGGTTCACCTTCTCTATTTGTCCTAATTACTGTTATCAACAAAAGTGAGGGAAAGTCCCATAGTTGGGTTGTCACCAGAACAGGAATATATTGAAAACCTTCTAACCAGGGAATCCCTCACTTTGGATGGATTTCCTCTTATTTTACGCTTTGGCTTTGGGACAGGAAGCAAAGGGAAATCTCCAAAATGGGACAGAAATGGCAAAGTTTTGCCTTTGGTTCTATTTTAAAACCCAATTGAAGATACAAAAAGGGAAATGCAATCTGACAGCCTTGGTACTAATATTTTTTTGTCATCTTTAGTCTAACATCTACTTTCCTGTTACAATACCCTTGCAGGGTTTCAGGCTGGGTTCACACTGATACTACACGACATTCATCCGACTTTCATCCTACTTTGCTCTGCGACATCTGTCCTACATTGATCCTACATTGGTCCGACATCCATCCGACATTCATGAACAGGATACTACTTTGATCCGACTTTGTGCTAGTCTGACTTGTCCTTTGACCAATCAAAACAATCCCAGGGTGAGATAAATTCCTTTTACTGCTGCTGTAATCACCATGTCGGATGTCAAATGTCGGATAGTTAGGACAAGGATCCTACTTTGATCCGACTTCAATGATATTCAATGGGCTGAAGTAGGATCAAAGTCGGACCAAAGTAGTACAGGGAGCATTTTCAAAGTCGGACCAACTTGTGTCGGACCAGTTAAGACGGCTCTCATAGGGAAACATTGATTTTCACACGTCATGCGACATGAGCTCCCAATGTCGGAGCGTTTGTCGGACCAGTGTGAACCAGGCCTCAACATATGACTGTGCAGTTCCAAAGGCACTGTGAGGTTGATTAACTTCAGCTTCTAACTTCAGCTTGTTTAATTAAGCTTTGACACAAAAAACCTGGAAGCTGATTGGTTTCTATGCAGAGTTGCACCAGATTTTGCACTCTTCAGTTTTAGTAAATCAACCCCTGTGTGAAGAAGCTTATATTGAGTGGTGTTTGCAGTTACTCAGCTCCGCCAGCACAGGCCACAGCAGAGTGAATCCTGGAACTTGCATTTTTTTTTTTTTAACAAGAAACGGAACTTGCATTTTTAGCTCATTTTAAATAATTTATTATTACAGATCAGTCACAATTTATATCATTTAGAGGTCAATGACTATTAGGAGAGGATATAAAAAGGTGCCAAATACATGTTATTTTTAATGTTATGTTTAGCCATGCAATTGTTATTGTTGTCTCTCATTGGCTCCTGGTGCTGAAAATCACAACTGCTACAAGTAATAATGATGATTATATCTTAGTGAACTGAAACTAATAACACCTACTTGTTTTCACACTAGCGCCTAAGAAGGGAGAATATTTTTTGCCTTTACTTTTCTGCTTTCAAACTCTGCACCATAATGACTGATAGCACAGCTTGAGTTGTGATGTGCAATCCTGAACCACTGTCAGTAATGCTCAGAGCCTGGTGAGGGGTAGAGGGATAAGAACTGAGCCACAGGCCTCGTACACACGGCCGATTTTCTCGGCAAGAACTAGCAAGAAACTTGCTGGCAGAGAGGTCTTGCCGAGTAAATCGGTCGTGTGTACGCGGCTATCGGGTTTCTCGTCGAGAAAACCGACAAGAAACCTAGACGAGAAAATAGAGAACCTGCTCTCTATTTTCTCGTCGAGATTCTCCTCGGCATGTTTCTCGACGAGAAAAGTGAGTGTGTGTACACTTACCTGTCCTCCCGGAAGCCCGCGCATGTTCGAAATGAATTCGACGCATGCGCGGTAGCTTCATAGGCATACGTAGGGTATACCAAGATGGCGGCGACGGCATCGAATGTGACGAGCGCATGCTTGTCGTAGTCGATGACGTCACCGCGTACGCTCCATTCAAAGAACCGCGGGTTCTTTGAGACGAGCGTGTGTACATTCGGCCGGGACAAGTTTCTTGTCCAAGAATCTCGTCGAAAAAAACGACATGTTTTTTTCAACGAGAATCTCGGCCGTGTGTACGAGGCCACAGGGCAGGAACTTCTCTTAAAAACTGACAGAAAGACACACAGGTTTTTGTGTCTCTGCTCACATCCGGTATGCGTACATTCCAATAAGTGCATTAAGAAATTTGTGAAAAAGAAGGAACTTTATATAAAGAAAATTTTAATTAATGATGTTTATGAGTTTTGAAGGCTATAAAAAAAGAAATTGCAAGGATGGCCAATATTGGTGATTTCGGGTTTCCCACTCGTATTGTGGACTTCAACGGACAGGTTATAAAATTTGTTTCTGTTCCTATAGAAAAAATAAATAACCCTTGTTATATTATGTTCAATATTTTTTATTAAGCAAAATGGTATATAGTACAATACCGTAGAGCAAGGACTACACTGACAACTGAAAAAGAGGGTCTCCATATTTAACGTAGACAAAATTTGAGAGGTGGTTCAGGGAAGTATATATAGGTGTTGATTTACTAAAGGCAAATCCACTCTGCACAACAAGTGCACTGCAAGTGTACTTGAAAGTGCACTTGGAAGTGCAGTCGCTGTAAATCTGAGAGGAGGATCTGAAATTAGGGGAAGCTCTGCTGATTGTATCATCCAATCATGTACAAGCAAAAATGCTGTTTTTTATTTTCCTTGCATGTCCCCCATGGATCTACAGTGACTGCACTTCCAAGTGCACTTTCGAGTGCACTTGCAGTACACACTTGTAGTGCAAAGTGGATTTGCCTTTGGTAATTAAACTCCACCCCACAGTGGAGATCAATCATACTGAGAATCTCCCTACTCATGTAGTGAATATAATATCAAGAAATCCCTGTTAGGCTACTTTCACACTGAGGCGCTGGATGCGCTGGCGGTATAGCGGCGCTATTTTTAGCGCCGCTATACCGTTTTTTTGGCCGCAATTTGCGGGTGCTAGCGGGGGTATTTTAACCCCCGCTAGCGGCCGAAAAAGGGTTAAAAACGCCCGCAATAACGCCTCTTTGAGGCATTTTGCGGGCGTATTAGAGGCGCTACCCCATTGATTTCAATGGGCAGGGGCGCTATAGGAGCGCTATTTTTAGCGCTCCTATTGCGCCTCAAAGATGCGGCTTGCAGGAGTTTTTGGAGCCTCCTGCAAGCGCAACGCTCCAGTGTGAAAGCCCTCGGGCTTTTACATTGGATAGTATTGAGAGGCTTTTTTGGGGCGCATTGCAGGCGCTATTTAGAGCGTAATAGCGCCTGCAAAGCGCCTCAGTGTGAAAGGGGCCTTACTGATAGGGACCATAACCCTTGTTATTTACTACATATAGTAAGTAACGTGTACAATTTGTGCAAGATTCACAAGCCCCGGTAGTGCATCACTTCCTATGTATTTTCGCTACTATTTATTCACATATAACATGTATAAATTCTATGGTTACAAACATTAAATAGATACATTCACTTTAGTAAAAAATATATTTTTCAAATTTCCCTTGGGGGACAACCACAATTAGTGAGTCCTGGAACTGCCCATAGAGGAATTGCAGGTACCATGAAGTATAATCTCTGTCTACTGAGGGACTACACACAACAGATTCCCTATTCAACATCCACAGATAAACAACAAGTACTAAATTGCTACTGTTTACTACGGCCTATTGATGAACCAATAAAAAGATGCCCACTCACTGCTCACAGAGAATCTACAAGTAAATACATGAGAATAGGTGTAGGTGGGGGTGGTGGCGCTACCTCACACTAACAAACCCAAAGGTCTGGGTGATAGACTAGGACCACAGGTTATCTTGTGAATGCACGTGAAAAAAGGGTGTAAAGGCACAAATGTGGGTGAATAAACAGTGTATGTGTACACCAACTGAAGTACCAGAGGACTAGATCGCCTACATAGGGCGGGTAGTCCTATTGCAAATATTATGTGAACTGTCTCCTAAACCGCTTAAAAAAAGCTAATGAGGAGTAGGCTAGTGGGGGAATAACCTCAACAAAGTGCATATATACAAGGTGCATGAACCAGACAGTTCATATAAACAAACATCACAGCATGTAAGAAAAAAGTTCCAGTGCCAACTCAAACATAATTGATAATTAATTGTAGGCTGCACCGTAGCAGCAACAGTGAACAAAAAAATATATATAAAGTAATGAGCTCATGCAGTCACTCATGCACATATAGAAGATGTGACTTGCAACTGTCCTTAGTTACAGTTCATAGTTGAAAGTTCAAGCTGTATCTCCATCCAGGGGATTGTATAAGGTAAATAAACAACAAGTCTTTAAATCATTCCAAGGTGACAAGTGGTGCTCTCAGTCAGGATATCAGTGACTTTGGTGATCCCCTCATGTGTCCCCACTTACCAGACCATATAACCCCTGCAGGGGTACTAGGCACATACGATCCGGTTTCTGTATCTCCAATCGATGGATCCTGGGTACAGGTGGGCAACGATCAATCCTCAGCTCACACGATCTCCAACAGAGAGGGCCAATGGCAGGTGGCAGTGAAAAAATCCTCAGATGGATAGAGACAAAAAAGCTCCCATAGTGAAGTTCCAAATGGTAAGTTTATTAAAAAAATATGGTACTAAAAACATGCAGTAAAAAGCACTAGAAGCTGTGCTAAAGGGTCCACAACAGCTAGGTATGGCGGTCACTATAGTCGGAGCATGGGATCCGCGGCGTGCGTTCCAGCGTGCGTTCCAGCCTGCGTTCCACAATGCTCTCTAGATCGAAATGACGTAGTGTGCGTAGTAAATACATGGCTTATTGCTGTCAAGTATAGGTATGCTTACAGATACATTTTAAGAACCAGCATATCCTATCACTGTCTAGTCATCCAGTAAATAAAAAATAGGCACTCATGGAGCCCAGTTGAAAATGTTCCTGCATTCACTGGTACTTCAAGTTCAATTCCCAGACTTGAACAATTATTCTGTTAAGAATAATTTTGACAAATGATTTTTAGCATGAAAAGATTTATGTTATTGACATTACAGATTACAAATTCTGAACATATGACCTTCACTTCATTTGCTTATGTTCTACAGGATATAAGAGCATTTTAAAATGCTATCATACCATGCTGCGCATGTAGTAGATTGAAGCAGTAGATGCATGTTATCTTTTGATTTGTCTCTGACCCAAAGGAACCCAACTCAGGAGAGGTGAATATGCAAAAAAGGAGTATTAGTTTAGGGTTTTGGGTTACATGGAGGTTTAGTTTAAAGGTTGGTTGTAGGGTTATAGGGACAGGGAATGTTAGTGCAAAGATTTGTGATAGGTGTACAAGAAGGGTTAGTGTGGGGGTTGGTGTTGGGTTACAGGGAGGGTTAATGTGAACATTGGTGTTAGGGTTATTGGGATAGGTAGTGTGAATGTTGGTGCTACGATTACAGGGAGAGTGAGGTTGGGTTCACATATATACAAATTGGATGTGGGTTTCCCCGCATCCAATTTGCGTGACAGGCAAGTGTGATCGGCTCTCAATGGAGCCGGTTCACATATGTCCAGGGCAGCCGCGCCCTGGATTAGGAAAGGGTCCGGTGCCTGTCTGGGTCTGGTTCAGGTGCAAATGCAGGCAAAAATTCAGACCTGAATCGCACCTGAACTGGTGAACAGACACGCACTGGACCCCAGGCACGAACCCGCAGGTGCACATGTATGAACCCAGCCTTAGTGAAAGGACTGATGATAGATTTAAAAATTGTTCTGTGTACACAATTTTACTGTATTTTTAATAAAATGTATACACTTAAAAAAAAGAAAGAAAATATCCTCTTGAGCCTTTAAAGTCCCACCCCATGGAGGAAACATAATTCTTGGTAAAGATAGATTTAAAAGAATGGTTAGTGGGAGGGTTGGGCTTGGGTACAGGCAGAGTTAGTATGGCGGTTGGTGTTATGGTAAAAGAAAAGGTTAATGGAAGGGGTTGGTATTAGCTCCTACATCCAGTGGTAGGCAGAGAGCAAGAGATGCAGATGCCAGTGGCAAACAGATGACAGGAGGTATAGCACCTATTAGTGGGAAGAGGGATGGTGTCTTGATATCAAATGCCATGCAACGTGTAAAGCCCTGTACACACGATCGGATTTCCTATGGATTTTAAACCGATGGATTTTTCCATCGGAAATCCGATGAAGCTGACTTCCATCAGTCTTGCCTACACACCATCAGTCAAAAAACCGATCGTCCCATTCGCTGTGACGTAAAACACTCCGACGAGCCAAGAAAAATTAAGTTTTATTCTTCTGAGCATGCGTCGACTTAATTCTGAGCATACGTGGGTTTTTTATCCGATGGAGTTCCCCACAGACGATAGTAATTTGCTATTGTTTTTTTTTTTCATCGGATAAATTTAAAACATGTTCTATTTTTTAACACCGATGGAAAAAAGACCGATGGGGCCCATACACGATCGGTTTGTCCGATGAAAAAAGTCCATCGGACTGTTTTCATTGGTAAAACTGATCATGTGTACAGGGCTTTAGACATCTCTTCAATGTCTTAAATGAACATCAGGCTCAATTCACACACCAGAATAAAATTATTTAAAAATAAAGTGGCAGTTAGTTTCAGCCCAATAACATTTGAAAATTTCATTCATATGTCTGATATCTTGTCTTATATCCTTGTGTAGCGGGTGGTTACATTTAGGGGGAAGCATCTGAGTGGTAGCCAGGCTCAGATGTACCAATTGTTAGGTCTCATTGACCATTTCTATCCCTGGGAGATAGTACTGGTGGTTAAGTTCACTGGGGCCTATAGGTGGCGCTGTTGCCGTGGGTCCCGGGTTGAACTGCAGTACGAGGTTGTGTCCTTTTTGTCCCCTCTCGGCAGCAGTACGGCGGGGTGGAGAACCTGCTGTGCCTGTCGGGAGAGGATATAAGAGGGGGCGGCCATCTTCCAGAGGGGTCGTCGGTTCCGTGCTCAGGCACCTTAAGCCTGGGTGCGGGTGTGTCGCCTCTGCGTGCCCTAGGCCCGGAGGCCTGTCGGGTGGTCTCTGGGTGCTCTAGGCCCAGAGACGGAGCTGCTGTTCCATCTCAGACACCTCTTCAGTCTGGGGTGAGGTACTTAGAGAGAGGTCCGGGGCCCAGTACCTTCAACTGGGTCCCACGAGGGATTAAGGGATCCTAGGGTGCCCCCTGGAAGCGGGTGCCCAAATCTAGGACGAGGAGGCCAGGGAGGTGACCCTTCCCAAAGACCCGGCGCGGTATCGCTGGTAAAGGTGGGGCCTCTGGTAACTCTCCGGATGGATGTCCTTTCTCTGACAGGGGTCAAAACTTTTAGAAGGTAATCCACGTTCTCATGGTCTGTGGCAGAGACCCATCGTGAATCTGGTCGGTGGCAGAGACCCAACAACCGGGCCTATGGCAGAGGCCCAATTCATCTGGTCTGTGGCAGAGACCCCTCATGGTCGGTGGTAGTGACAGTGCCCCAAGCCTGTTAGTGCTATTCAGAACAGGAGAAACCCACATTTAAGTTTGTGCCTGGACCTCCTCCCGCCTTATCTGACCCGTGTTTGTCTCAACCCGTCTGCTCTAAAAGAGACTGTTTATTGTGCAAAAGGAATAAACAAATGTTGGACCTTTCAGTTGGTGTGGACAGTTGCTTACTGGGGAAAGTTAAAAACTTGTTCTGATTACTGCAGAAACAAGGTCAGCACTGGAGGCCTTTTTACACCAGTCGCAAGCAGGCCCGAGAAACTAACACCGCTCAACCTCCCTATTCAGGAGGGTACGGGCTTGTGGTGTGGTGTGACTCATTCTTTTCCTGCGGAGGAGCCAAACAGAAGAAAAGCAGGTAAAGTCTGGGGTTGGTGCTTGTATTAAAGTTTTGTTGAGCCTATTGTGTTTAAAAGCCTCCTCTTTTAAATCACTGAAAAAAATCACTTAGTTCTATATAAAAAATAAAAAACACAGTCTCGCTGCAGCTTAGTGAACCAGTAGGAAAAAAAAAGTGAAAAAATATTATATTGGCGTGCAATTTTGATAATTTCAGGCTTAAACAAGTTTTTTAATATCAATGTTTAGGTAAACAAATGTAGTCTTTTTGCTGGTGCTTTAATCCCTGTGGCTGAATTTCACTTTAGAAAAAGGATGCTATACTGGATGGGCAGCCTCACTTCTTAACATAACATTCCAGTCGATCTAAGCCTCTTAAACTACTGTAGCTACTGCTTTCTTCTAAAATTGAATCTCTTTGGGAGACGATGAATTTGAAATACATCATTGGTTGAATATTTCTCAGACTCTAATAGGCGTTACTTGAAATTTATAATTAAATAATTTCTGAGTTGCATTGCTTTCATAACGTAACAGTTATAATCACAGTCTATATCTTGGCAGAACCTGTTTTTTTAAAGAAAAAAAAAAAAAAAAAAGGTCCTAGTTTTAGCTTTCCCTCTGTGACTGTGAAAGAAGTCTTTATGCCGCATGGACCCTAGTGGTGAATTAATTTTAGGAAGTTTGAGCAGATGAGAATAAGGCTTTCTGTGTGATCATTTGAAGAGTATTCCACAGGTCTAATTGCAGGTCTGAGAGAAAACACAAAGGTTTTACTGTCTAATGTCCTTTCAGAAAAAGCCTCATTGTGACATTACAGTTGGTTTAGTATAAGACGCAATTCAGTGCAATACGTGTACCTTTTATGTACTGCAGTTCAATGCTGCCACCTCCTAAATGTTCCTGATAAAAATATATAATTATATATATTTGTGTGTGTGTGTGTATATATATATACTGAATGAATTCACTAACTGCATTGTCAAAGAAACTAATTAAAAATAAGTTCTAAAATAATAATATTCACCAAATGGAATTTTATCAAAGATTACACTGATGTTAAGAACACAACGGTTTTAAAAATACATACCTAGTTTCCTTTTCACAGACAAACTCACACAGAGCAAGGAGCAATTTGTAGTAACTTGTAGAACCAAATTAGAATTTCATTATTTGATTCCAATAAAGTGAAAGAGGATTGCTTGATATAGTTATTGTACTAGGAGCATCATTAATACTTATTACATTACCTATAAAAGAAAAGTTTGCAATTAGCATTTTTACATTTCTATGAATACCTTGTTTCAACTATACAAAATGTCAGTATTACTGCAAAGCTTTCCTCATGTGCCCCAGCATTTTTAGGCATAGAAAGTTTCATTATAAATTCTCTAACGCGATTCTGTCACTCTTCATGAACCCTGAGCACAGCATTATGCATCATCTATCGTGTAACAAATGCTAAAATACAGACAGAAGCTTAGATAGCCTTCAAAAATTTAGTCCAGGACAGCATACTCAAAGAGACATTGGGAACTTTGAGACTTGCATGTGTAGTCATGTAAGCAGCCCTGACTCGCCACCAGCTCCTGCCAAGCTGGCCAAGGGCACCACCCCACTTTGTCTTCAGATACTGTATGCACACACCTGTAAAGGGCGACACACCAACATTTTGTCACTCACATTCCCCTGGCTTGAGGCCCACCTCCATGATTAACCACTTCCGCTCCAAAAGATTTTATCCCCTTCATGACCAGGCCATTTTTTGCTATTTGCCACTGCGCTACTTTAACTGGTGATTGCACGGTCATGCAACGCTGTACCCAAAGGAAATTTATATCATTGTTTCCACACAGAGCTTTCTTTTGGTGGTATTTGATCAACACTCGTTTTTTATTTTTATTTTTGCGATGTAAACAAAAAAAGATTGATCGTTTTGAAAAAAAAAACTATTTTTTACTTTCTGCTATAAAACATACCCAATAAAAAAAAAATCGAATTTCTTCATACATTTTGACTAAAATGTATTCTGCTACATGTTTTGTTAAAAAATAAATCACCATAAGTGTATTTTGATTGTTTTGCGTGAAAGTTATAGTGCCTACAAACTATGGTATATACTGGAATTTTTTGTTTTTTTTATTTTCTTATACTACTAATGGCTTCGATCAACGACTTTTAATGGGACTGCGATATTGCAGCGGACAATCTGACACTGGGGGAACTGCCACTGACATCACCAATGACATTAATACAGTGATCAGTGATAATACTGTCACTGTACTAATGATACTGGCTAGGAAGGGGTTAACATCTAGGGCAATCAAGGGGTTAAATATGTGCCTAACTATGTGTAATGTGTGTAGCAGTGTGCTGCTTTTACTAACTAATCTCTCTGTTTCTCATCCCTGCTTTGCAGGGATGAGAAACTGACAGATCCTTCCTTCGTATAGAGCTCTGTGTTCTTTTCCAACATAAGAGCTCTACACTGTGATTGCACACAGCCAATCAGCAGGTCCCATTCATAAATCATTACCTGGGACATGCTGACAGGCTCCTGCTATGAACAATCACAGTGGGAGCTGGGTTAGGGATGCACATGAGCACGCCCCAAACCTGGAAGTAGGTAGCGACGTACGGGTATGTAGCTTTGCCTATAGAGGCTGCTCGTACACAGTACAGTGAGAGCGTGCGGTCGCTAAGTGATTAAAGGAAAGTCCACATGAACAGCCTTTTAACAATGTACTGTGTGAGATAACAGAACAGCAACTCTGTACAGCCACTTTTCCAACTCCACAATTCAGGCCAGCAGTACAGTACATTTCAATGTCATAAAACTGAACTTGGAATGTTCCGCCATCTCTTCCATTCTCTTTCCATTATGAGTTCCCATACCATGGGCCTGCCTTTAGAGTCTCCCGATGGCCTAGCCCTGAAGGGTCCTCTCCTCTCCAGGCTACAAACTTACATAACTTATGTTGTAAATCAGGGGTAACCTGTTCCTATACTCCCGTCTGACTTAGACTCCACCCGTTCAAGCTTATAAAGGGGTACATACTCCACTTACCAATAACACTCAGGGAAGGGACCTTACTAAAAGAGGTACTACTACCTGCTTACAGTCAGATGAAGGAGAACTTTAAACAAGTTAATAAGCTCTGGCGAGGAGGCTCCGACATAGCAAGGCTTCCCACATTGGGAACCCGAAAGTAGCTCAAACCATGGAAATACAGAAAGGAGCACCTGATCAAAACTGTATGAATTCAAGATAATTTTAATCACTGGTAAAAAAAGCTATATAAAAACCAATAACACATTTTGGGGGCAACACCACTCTACCTTCACCAGGGCTCAACACAGGAAAAACCTTGGATGGACTGAGTGCTGCTCCGCAACTGCTGTCAAGTTCTTGCTCCATGCAGAGAGTTCAATAGTGGATCTTTTATAGATCTGTGAAGTCACTGTTGCAATGCTGCTTGGAAGTTGTTCTTCCAAGTGGAGAGTTTAATACGAGATTTAATATAGATCTGTGAATCACTGCTTCCTATGAGTTCATTTAAGTTTTATCCTTGGACCGCCATATGTGAATGTAATCAATCCACGGGGGATGTTTCAGGATGGAGAGTTGAAGACGGAGCTAATCAACATGCCATTTACCAGCCCCTTCCATTTCAAAATGAACACAGTAAACACATTCACTTGCTGTGTTCAATCATAACTGAAGCATAGTGAACGGTGTTTACTATGCTTCAGTTTGTAAATAAACAGGAAGCTGCACAGCACAGAGCACTTCCCCTTCATTCACTGTCCCATGCAGCTGAGGCTGCAGAGAAAGGCATGTGGGTTTGAGCTTTGGGGTGCACACCCTAATGCAATAGGCTTCACACACCTATGATGACACCAGCCATTTGGACAATAGAGATTGGTTGATGTGGTGTAAGCGTGGTATATAGCTTTATTGTGCTTTGGTCAGAAGTAGTAACCATAAGATATAAAATGGTGGGATTATGTTGTGAAGGAGAGATTGTTTACTGGGCAGCCTGTGGAATTTTCACATGAACTGGTCATTGCTAGTATAACACAATGGGGGTTATTTACGAAAGGCAAATCCACTTTGCACTACAAGTGCAAACTACAAGTGTAAAGTGCACTTGAAATTGCACTGAAAGTGTACTTGGAAGTGAAGTCGCTGTGAATTTGAGGGGTAGATCTGAAATGAGGGGAAGCTCTGCTCTTATCATCCAATCATGTGCAAGCTAAAATGCTGTTTTTTATTTTCCTTGCATGTCCCCCTCGGATCTACAGTGACTGCACTGCCAAATGCACTTTAGGTGCAAATTCAAGTGCACTTTGCACTTGTAGTTTGCACTTGTAGTGCAAAGTGGAGTTGCCTTTAGTAAATAACCCCCAATGTAAAAATAAGAAAACTACAAAGGTATTATTTAAAATATTACAATCTAAGAATACAAAACTGTTCTTTTGCGTAAGTGGTAGAAAAAGGAAAAGAAGAGAAAGGCAATTCAGAGGTTAATGAAACAGAGTGTAAGCAGCATGGGAAAAATCAAAGGAACATTGGCCAGTTGAATGAGAGTATGTTGAGGGACAAGTGAATTTGGTCAAATTGGTCTTTCTATAGGGCCCCGTCAAACATAGGCATAAGGCTAGGCTGGTAGCTTTATAATATCAGGAGTCAGGGGAAGTAGAGGAGTAGAGGCTCACATTTCAGAGGCAGAAGTACCACACTAAACTCATTCACATCTATTCATTTTCCTAAACTGTGTGCATTATTTTTCCTGCTCAGGTTCAGGAATCAAGCAGTGTGTACTCCCTTCCTGGTGTTGAAATCCTTCCTCTTACGAGATCCTACCACCATAATTAAATTTCCCTTTAAAAACTGACCTGTGTTTTTTAGCACACAAAGCCACAGACCAAAAGAAAGTAAATCATAGACCTAATACTGCATGCATGTCATTTATGTTTACCTGCTCCACACTCCAATGAAACATCACTTATAAACAAATTATTTATCTTTGCCTGGATTTTCATTGGTGTTTCTGGGCCATAAAAGCAATTATTTCAGGGATTTCACTTTAGTAGTTCAAAAAATTGATAAACCATCATGGCTTTTCATCCACATTCTTTTCCAAAAACTCTGTTGAGAACTGGTGTCACTCTAACAAGAGAAGCTGAACTCTGAATAGCTTATAGGCCACAAGCATCCTCAGGTAATGCAGTGAAGAAACTATTTGAGAGTATGCAACCTGGAAAGTTCAGTTAAACTTACTGTTGGAAACATGACATGATGTATTGATACACTTGGGTGGCTAGCAAAGATAGCTTTACAGCCCATTCACACAGGGGCGGCACGACTTGTCCCGCGACTGTGCTGGGCGATCTGAAGACGACTTCAAAGGTGACTTCAAAAATGACTTCTGTATTGAAGTCAATGGAAGTCGCCCTGAAGTCGTCTTGAAGTAGTACAGGAACCGGGTCCATTGTACAGAATGGGACGCGACTTGTCAGGTGGCTGAGTCGCCTGACGAGTCGCCCCTGTGTGAATGGGGTCTTATCCTCTGACTTCTTAGGACACAATAGATACTTTGGGGTTGTTTGCCAGAGATCTGATAAGCAGCTTTACATAACTTAATTTAGTAAATACTGTATTTATATATTGTATATATTTAGTAAATATTGTAATGTATTTGCAAACGTGTGCAGACTAAACCCCTGTTTTAACGCATACTGTTAGATAGGTTGATTCGGTTGTCAGCGGGCTGGCCGGTGAGTAAAGCTTGGATCTTTCCTTGGATTTATCCTTGGTCTTGTTTATATCATATGTTGCCTTCCAATGCTACTTGCTGCAATGGCCAGGTATAGGTGGGGGTAGTGGACACTGTTTTTTGTTGTAATATTACTGTTATATTGGTCAGGCAATGCACTGACACCTTTGCAGCCATTGTGCGATTTGCTGGGTGTTCAATGTGCCCCTGTACCCTTAAGAAGGGATGGGCTCCCTTCAGTCCACCTAACCTCCACCTATCCATCACAATGCATGTGCTTCCATTGTGGAGTCACTCATAAGCTAGAGATAGGACCACAGATACCAGGGTGCCGTGACGAGGCTCTGTGGCTTACGCATGTATTTGCAAATGTGTGCAGACTAAACCGCTGTTTAGCGCATACTGTTAGATAGGTTGATTCGGTTGTCAGCGGGCTGGCCAGTGAGTAAAGCTTGGATCTTTCCTTGGATTTATCCTTGGTCTTGTTTATATCATTTTGTAAATACTGCCTATCTACTTATATGCTTTTTTTTTTGCCTCCAAAGCACACACAAGCTTGAAGTACATGTCAAGCAAAAAACTTCTAGTTTCAGATAGAGCAGAAACTCCAGTGAGGTCCTGTCTGCTAACTAGGTCTTGGTTAGAGAGACACTGATAGAATAAAAATGTTGCATGGAGTCCAGCCTTCACCTACTCCATAGCTCCCAACTGTCCCTGATTTCGAGGGACTGTCCCTGATTTGGAACAATGTCCCTCTGTCCCTCATTCCTCCTCATTTGTCCCTCATTTTGGTCTGATCTATATATAGATCTCTATAAAATGCACTTTGTATCTATCAAAAAGTATTTTCCAGCGCTAAACCTTTCAACTGATCTCTAAATTGCGCCATTTGTAAATTCCAAAAGCCAACATGAAGGAATAGTAGTGGTAAAAAAGTAATTGTGGGTTTAACCAATCTTGTTTTTTTCATACAATTCTCCTTTAAGGGGGTGTGGCATGGGGGTGTGTCCTATGCCTGCATACTTTTGCTGATAGGTGTCCCTCATTCCCGTCTCAATATGCCTACTCTAGTATACAAACGCATCTTTATTTCTGTATATGTTGCTGTTGGAGACTCCCCCTTTATTTCTGTCTGGTAAAACATTGTTTGCAAGGACAAGTGAGGGTAAATTAATTTTACGGAACAATACTGGATACATTTGACCAGTAAAAAAAAAAGCAGAGTTTTAAACAATTTTTCATTCTATTCAAAAAGAAGAAAATCAATGGTTTGGCTTGGCGGACACTTTAGATCCAGATGTACAGTATGAGTTATTTTTTTAACTCACTTTGTTTAACCACTAGGCGTCTGCGCTATAGCCGAATGATGGCCACAGCACGGACCCCAATTGCCGGGTGATCACAGATCAGACTAAGGGGCCGATCCCGGCCCCTTACCACGTGATCAGCTGTCAGCCAATGACAGCTGATCACGTGATGTAAACAAAAGCTTGGTAATCTTTTTTTTTCCTCACGCTGACAGCGTGAGGAGAAAAAAAAGCCGATCACTGGCTTATGTGTAAGGGACATCGGTCCCGAAGAGGAAGCAGCAATTCTGCCTCATCTGTGCAATCAGTACCCCCTGCCAGTGCCACCTGCTATTGCCACCTGCCAGTGACCACAGTGCCCACCAGTGCCACCTATCAATGCCCACGAGTGCCACCTATCAATGCCCACAAGTGCCACCTATCAATGCCCACCAGTGGTGCCAATCAGTGCCTCATCAGTGCCACCTAGCAGTGCTGCCTATCAGTGTAACTTACCAGTGCCGATCAGTGCCCATTATTGCCACCCATCAGTGCCCATCACTGCCACCCATCAGTGCCCACCACTGCCACCTATCAATGCCCTTCAGTGCCACCCATCAGTGCCACCTCTCAGTGTCACCTCTCAGTGCCCACCAGTGCCGCCTATCAGTGCCCACCAGTGCTGCCTATCAGTGCCCATCAGTGCCGCCTTATCTGTGCCCATCAATGCAGCCCATCAGTGCCCACAGTGCAGCCCATTGGTGCCTATCAGAGCAGCCCATCAGTGCCCATCAGTGCAGCCCATCAGTGCAGCCTCATCAGGGTACATCAATGAAGGAGAAAAATTACCTGTTTGCTAAATTTTGTAACAAAATATAAAAAATATATAATATTTTTTTTTTAATCTGTCTTTTTTAATTTTTTTAACAAAAAAGTTGTTTTTAAAGGAAAGTGCACATGGGCGTGACAATTTACAGAACAAGACAAAACAAAAAATTTCCCCAGCAAACTTACCAGATAGCCAGCAAAAAATAAGAAGTAACTGACATATCAGCATGGATGTCTCACCATTTCCTTAAACAAAATCTCTGTTAAACCAAACTGATGATAATTCCATTGCCCGTGCCCCCCTCCATGACTTTTCCATCAAAATCAATAATGCAACCATCAATCCCTCCCCTCGTGCCAGGATACTAGGTGTAACCCTAGACTCTGACCTGTCCTTTAAGCCCCAAATCCAATCGTTGTCAGAAGCTTGTAGACTTCACCTCTGTAACATCTCTAAAATTTGCCTATTTTTAACTAATTAGATTACCAAGCTGCTCATTCACTCCATTGTTATCACTCGCCTTGATTATTGCAGCTCCCTTCTCTTAGGCCTACCTTTCTATAGGCTATCCACTATTCAGTTTATCATGAATACTGCTGCCAGATTCATCTGCCTTACCAGCCAATCAGTGTTCGCCACCCCTCACCGCCAATCCCTACACTGGCATCCGATTGCCCAGCAAGGTAAATTCAAAATACTAACAACAACATACAAAGTTATTTACAACTCTGTCCCGAGCTACATCACCAATCTTGTCTCTAAATATAACCCAAACCGTCCTCTTCGCTCCTCTCAAGACCTCCTGCCCTCAAATTTTCTTGACTTTCTTCTGACTGATTTTCTTCCATTATCATGAAGCTGTCTTTTCTTGGTTTATTTGTAAACAAAGCAATGTGATCATTGTGATTGTTTGTCACATTTACCATAGTGATTACATAAATGAAAAGCAAGTTGATTGGTTCCTGATGACTGTATCTGTCACAGCACTTGCAGCTGCCACCCCTGCCAGCTGCCACCTGCTGGTTCTGCCATAGGATGTTAATTAGAGCATCCTTGGCTTGTGGCAGACTTAATTTGAAAACATTAGGCACCAACCATTATTTTAGTTTTGGCGTACATTAAAGAGGACATTAAAGTGAAATTTTACTCCCCCAATCAACATTGATTATTTTTAATATTCATGCTGCAATCATTAGTAAATAGATGAGAAAGTATTTCATATTTACTTGTGTAGCGCCCCTTTATGTGGGGGCGCTATGTGGAAATTTAAGGGCGCAGCGGACGCTGCCTCTGCCACAACGGAAGTTCATGTCCCGCCAGCAAAACGAAAAGTGGGATATGTTAAGGCCTCCCGCGGCCGCGGTCAAAGCCTGCCTCAGTGCCTACCAAAACCAGACTTCGAGAATGGAAGGAAACCCGAGAAGTCCACGGCAGGTGACGGTATGGAGGCTGGGAGAAATGTGTCCACATCCACCCGAAATTACTTGCTGAGGAGTATGACACCTCAGACCTGGACTCTTCGTCTGATTTGGGGGATGATGCCGAAATAGATAATATTTTTATTAAAATGGATGGGACAATATAAAGACTGTTGCCCCGGCCCGCAGCCTTAGAGTGGGATCGCCTATGAGTTTGGGGAGCACTACACCCCGTGTGGAGGTCCCGGCCATAGAGGAGAAAACTGTATCTGCCCCAAGTGGAAAACCCCTACCAGGGCCTGATAGGGCTACAGTCCGGAGATCGCCGGATGCTATTGTGCACGTTGGGATTGCAAAACTCTGCCCCATCTTGCTCGCTTGCAGCGGATTATTAACAAAAGAGTGGCTAGTGAGTATGGCTGGGAGTACCCCTACGTACCCAAAGAACTGCTGTTTGAGATAGAGGCCTATCAAGAAAGGTGGTACGCGGATGCCATATGGGACTATCTCGAGGTGCCCAAGTCATGCAGGTACTTTGCTTGCTCAGCCACCATGACCGACCGCTTCAAGGGTTGCCGTAAGGAGTGGAGCTATGGTCGGCATATGCACGCTGATCGTGTGGTGATCTGTTGTCCAGGGAAAGAGGATGCTGTTTATTTTATAGAGACCCTGGACAAGCAATGGAAGTCCATTATTCTTCCAGATCCCAACTATTATCTTTGAGAGACTTTGAGACAGGAACTTGTGCTTGTTTTTTTTATTATCCTGTCTTTGCATGGACAAACCGTGCCTGGATTCAAGTGACATGGCCTGCTGAAAAGGGGATGTCTACTCTTAAAGAAGAAGGAAAGTGGAGAGATTGTTGTTTTTCTCCTATCTCCCTCCTGCTCCGAACAAGGGACAGTTCCTATAAATTGAACTTTGGGGTCGATTAGTCAGTAGGTCATGGTGAAGGGATGCCGTGGTCAAGAGTGGAGTGTTGAAGTGAAGTTATGCCAGCGCTAGGTGGCAGTGGTTTGCAGAAAGAAAAAAAACTGCACTAACGAGAAAGTATTTAGGTTTAGATTTTTTTTTTCTTTATGCTATTTTATGCTAGGCTTAGCGTAATAAAGCTTTAGAGAAGGGAATTGCTTCCTCTAGGGGAGGCAGTTTACATCTAAATTGTATAGAATATTAGGGATAGGATGTTTATATTTTATTTGCATGTTGTGATTTCTTGCAGGTATGAGAGCGGCTATCAACACCACCGGAGAATGGGGTGGGATAGATAGCTAGTGATGGGTAGACATGGGAGCCGTCAAAAAATTTGTTTTGTTTCGTTCCATTCCGTTTCGTATTTAAAAAAAATCGTAATTCGTAATTCGTGTACGGAATTTAATTCGGATTCGTACGAATCGTACTTTTCTAATACATTGTGGTTATCGTAACTATTCGAAATCTCAATTTTTTTACTTTCATTTTTGACATGTGGCACTGGCTATAGTCTCCGCCCCTGTATGTCATTTTGAGAGGCCGTATAGTGTGGTGTGGTGAGGGAGGAGCAGAGAGCAGAGAGCAGAGCAGAGAGTGGTATTGTTGGATTTGTGGTTATTTTTGTGTGGTTTGGTGCTTTTGGTGAAATTAGAATGTCTGGGAGTGAGAATGGATGTAGTTGAAATTCGTTATTTGGTAGTTTGGATTCGGATAATTTGGAGCCGAAATTCGTAAACGAAATTTCGTATTTCGTACAGAATTCGTATTCATAAAAATTTGTAATTCGGAACTACGAAACTACGAAACTAATCGCACATGTCTAGTGATGGGTGGAATGTGTATTATATTGTCCTTTTGAAGAAATGTTAGTATCTGGATGTAATGTTATCTGTGTGCTTCTTTCCCTTTCTTTCTCCCTTCCCAAGAATATTGGTTCAGGCACCTGTTTTAAAAAAAAATGTTTTCCTTTTTTGTAGTTTATAGAGAAATCAACGGCCTTCAGGACTGAAGGGTTTTGATTTCCCTAGCTACTGTGGACAGTGTCTTTTCGAGAGAGGGGTGTGTGTAGCGCCCCCCCCCCAATATTTGGGGGCGCTATGTGGAAATTTAAGGGCGGTCTGAGCCAGTAGTTGGGCTCAGACCAATTATGTTTCAATTATTTTTCTGCTCTGGGTGTGATACTGGCCGGCAGTTTTGTTCTCCTTTGCCTGCAGGTGGCACTGTCACCGCCGGCACGGGCTGGACTACGGGGGGTATCACAGCACCTTGGGTGTCCTCTCTCGGCAGCCATGCAGTGGGCATGGTCTACCCGCTGTGCATGCTGGAAAAGGGTACAAAAGGGGCAGACGCCATTTGGCGGGGCGCGATTGCAGGGGGACCCCAAGGCGTTCAGGGGGACCTCTGGTCCAGTGAGTGTGCCTCGTGGCCCACATGGCACGAGGTGCGCTAGAGTGCTTAGGCCTTGGGCACCTTCAGCCCGAGGCCCTGTTGCTGCATTGTAGGCCCAGCTCCGCTGACTAGGGCCTACGCTTCAGAGAAGGATCCCAGCCTTTTTTGTTAGGGGGCCCATCTTTAGGAAAGGAGTTCCAGGAGAAGAACAGTCCCGGTGGAGACTAGCGACGGTACCGTTGTCTCTGGGAGAGGCCTGGAGACCTGCCTAGAGGGGGATCCATCATCTCTGACATCCGTGCTCCATCCCGGCTGCTAGGACCGCTCTCATAGGGACTATCCGGGTGACCAATACCCACTCAGGCTTGAGTGGCGACGAGTGTATATACTGGATTTAAGTGTTGCGTGCCTGAACCTTCCCCTACGTATTTCAACTTTTCTGATCTTGCTTTCTTTAAGTTAACTCAAAGTGGAAAAAGAATAGAGCCTTGCTGATTATGTTTTACTCATGTGTGGACATTGGCCTTATTCCTGGAAGATATTGGTGTACCTAGACAACGGAGCAATAGGATCCACTCGTGGGAGGTAATTGCTGCAGACCCAAAGTAACAAAACCAGTAAATCCCATTAACAAATAGGGGTCTGCGGGTGTGTGGAGACCGGGTGAGGTAGCTACACTTGTTTTAAACTTTTTTTTTTTTTTTTTACATTCAGTTACTTCCAGATTTCTTGCCTAGGCAAATGATGTCATACATGCCAGGAGTCTTCAGGAGAGGAGGAGGAATTTTCCAGCCAAGCACACTCACATGCATGCATACCTGAGCTAATGGCAGATGGATCCCAGGCATTAAATACTACATTAATCTTTTTTTTTTTCTTACTCAAGATGGCCCTGACCAGAAATGCTAGGGGGTGTTTTTCAAAGTGATTTCTTAACAAAATAAAGCATAGAGACATAAATGGATTAGGGAGTTTGCTTTGAATATTAAAAATGTATTAAATAGTGTTTTTGGTTTGTGGTGCTTAGATACAGTAAAGATTCTCTTTAAGGCAAAAAAAAAGCATTTGCAGTATATGTCTACAATATACACATATTTCCTCATATTTTATCCCATTTAAGACCCTGCAAGCACAAAAAAGCACTGCATTGTTTATCAGATCAACAGATTTTTTTGCATTCTTTGAAAAGATATATCAAATAAGAAAATTTCATTGGTGAGTTTCACATGCCCTTTAATGCCCACAAGAAGAATCTATGCAATGTTGTAAAGCTTACAGTAAAATATGAGTGTGTTGATTTACTACTCATTAGAAGAAAAGAGATCCCAAAATTTTTTTGAACAGGTCACAAGTAGCTGTTTCATGAATACATTGTGCCATCTGACCTAATACATAGAGAAGAGCAATCTGGCCTTGCAGCTTTGGTGTTTACATCTCACTGAGTATTGTATATGTATATTTTTTACAGGCACTTTATATAGTGTCATCAATTTACACTGTACTTTACATATATATTGTACATTTACATCAGTCCCTGCCCTCAAGGAGCTTACAATCTAAGGTTCCTAATTCACAATCATATACAATGTAGGGCCAATTTACCTACCAGCATGTCTTTGGAGTGTGGAATGAAACATGCAGGTAGTGGCATGGTTGGGATTTGAACCAACAACCTGGGTATTGCTAGGTGGAAGTGCTAACCACTCAGCCACATGTTGCCCTGTAAAATGTACACGTGGGGGTAGCTTTCACGTGTAATGTGCTCATCAATGCGGAGACTACGGTCTTGTGAAAAATCTAACATTAAGGCCATTCCCCGACTTAGGGATGAGATTTTACTGTGTGCAGTAATAAAATACAGAGTTCCTCTGAAAAGCGATTTGTCTCATGTTACTACACAGTGTAACTTGGTAGATGTTTCATTAGAAGGGACAGTGTACCTCTGTTACCTCACTCCCAGTAACAGAATGGGGTCCCGCTGAGCTCATAACATGGACCTCATGTGTGCTCATTAACTCCTTCCTGTACCTTGTAACCAGATCATAGATCTCTGTAATGTTGATTCAGATCCGGTTGCTATTGGATACCGACCACTAGGGAGGGAGCCAGACAACAACCCTCTTGCTGTCGAACCTCTTGCTGGTTCCTTTGTGTCTTAAACTTGTACTTAGTTACTCTTAGCATCTACACTCCTCTTTCTGTCTTGCCACGTTAACCCTTTATAACAGTGTTACTTCATACACCATGGTGCAGTTACAGACCCTGGTTCTCTAGATACGCCAGAACCAACCCTTTTGAATAATGTCAGACCAGGCTCATAACGGTTTGTGTAACTTTACTGAACAGGATGCAGTATACAGTTTATACAATGTCCTTCCCCTATTTTTAACTAGAATAGTGTAGTGGCCCATACCTCTATAAGGCAAGAGTCCGTAATGGCATTGTCCATAGCTGGATGTCTTCAAAAAACTCTGCTTCCTTCAGCACCATCAAGTGCTTCTGCTGACATGGGATGCCGTATCCCACCACTTACATAGGAACTCTTGAACCTCAGCTGCCCCCCTTTTTAGTTGGACAAAAAGCCCAGGAACTGCGCTTGCAACATTTAACCCTTTCCCCAGCATGGGCCAGCCACTGACTCACTATAACTATACACATTTCAACCTGGCTACATGCAGGTTTCTTCTGAGTTGTCTAATTTCGACCTGCAACCCCAAAACCTATTGGCAGAATAATTGCCCTGGTTGGTGTTTTAGGAGCATTAGGTTGTACTGTATTAAATACTGGTGAAATAAAAAATATATAACATTCAGTCAATAGACCATTTACTATTGTATGTTCAGAGATAAGTGTGTTGTTGTAGTACAGGGCATAGGAAGGTGCATAGAATATGAACATTCTTTCCTGCAATCTTTTAGTATGCATTCATTACAGTCTATTAATGTAGTCACTAGAACAAAGGTCCTTTAATACAATTAGACCAAGCCATCCTGTGGGACCAATTTCCTTTTTAACTACTCACAAAAAAGGTGCTAATGTAAATTTGTTCTACATTATCAGACATAATAATAAAACCATTTTCTCATGTGATTTGAGTGTTCCCTGCCAGAATACAGTTCCACCTCTCCAGGCAAGAACATTTGGTAAAAGCAACTTGTTATTGATTGCAAACTGTGAATTCTGGCATTAGAATGATAGGTCACAAGTGAGTGTTTGTTGAATACCACAAGGGCTCAAGGCCAAGAAGGAAAGAGAGAAAGCATTTGAAGGTTTAAAATTTAAAATATGAATTTGTATAGTTAAGGAAACTGTATGTTGATGCTATCAGCAACATTTCAACCTAGCATACTCCCTCCAAGTGCTTCACCAATTTATTGTTTGACAAGAATATATATATTTCATAGTACTTTAAATAAGCACATTAGTGATATAATATTATACTGTCACTACAAAGGCTAAACAATTGAAAATGTTAAAAAATCACAGTGACTTACTTCATCCATGGTCAGAATTAAAAGTTTGATAAGGTAATTACGATAATGCATATTTCACATTTCTATCTTTTTAAAGTTTATACATTTTTAGATTGTTTGGGCTTTTTTCTTAAATTTTTATAAAATCTTAATTTTACATGTGAAGAATTCATAAAAAGATTATCCATGACAGTGGTGTCTCAGAGTTGTATTGGTTTTCTAATGAGAGAGCCCAATAAATGTGTTTGGTTCCATGCTGTCTCCCTCTAATTGAAAGTTTTCTTAAAGCTATCTGAACTTTTCAGGGATTGATAACTTCTACTCCAGTGTATTATTCTAGCTTTAGCTTCTTTATTAAGTATACAGGTTTTTTTTTTCTCAGCAATGCAGCAAGCAATAAGCTTGGTATACTTGTGAAAAGAGGACTAGACCTCCACCTGCTGGCAGGAAATGGTAAATATTAAATATTCATGTGCAGTATTTCTGATTATCTTTTATTTTTTTTAGTTCTGATTATAAAAAAATAAAGAAACAAAACATAAAACAGTAGAACTGTAATCATAATAAACTTTCCCACATATCCCCAACTGCTAAATCTTGTTTTTAAAAAGACATAACTAAAAGAGACACTATTTTTTTTTTATATATAAAATTACCTACTTATTTTAAAATCACCACTTTAAAACTGGAACAAGATACATATTTCTGCATTTAATTCAACAAATTTGTACCCAAAATCTCAGTTAAGTTTCAATTTATGGAAGTATTGCAAATGTGTGGTACAATCCCAAATGAGAAAAAAAAAGGAGAAAAACAAATGTGTGCAAAAATTATCAGGCAGACCATAATCAAGATAGCAGAGAGCAGTTAGCATTGCTAATGTCTTTATTAAAGTGTTTTTTCACTGGCTAACTCTGGCCTTAATAGTGTCTAAGTCACAAGGCCCTATTTACTAATGCATGTGCGCCTACAACACCACACCTACCTAATAGCACCGTTACATTTTGGTAAGTATACTCCCAGAAGATTATGCACCTCTATAATATCTAAACATAATTAAGAAATTAATAGACATCATCTGGGGTATGGGCCTGTCTTGGTCATTGCGCTTAAATAAAAAATATAACTCCCAAATAAAGTACCAACCTGTGACACAACGTGAATTGTTTGTATGTTACTTCCTGGATGAAAAGATGGCTCGGACGCGTGCGGGTCAAGCCTCGTTCTGATAACGGGGCTGGCCTCTACGTCCATCTTAACATCGACTACTAACTTTCTGGGAAGGAAAGACAGCACGGACATTTGTGGGCCAAGCCTCATTCCCGAAAGACCGTCTGACATCTACATGCGCCGTGTCATCAACCCACTTCCTTCGGAAACCGAAAACATAAAACCAAGCCTCAATTCGAAAAATAACACAAGAAACGAAGGGGAGAAAAAGGGAATTAGACTTATAGTAATTTAACAACTGGGTAAGGCAATTGTTCAAGTGGCACTGGTGTATAAAATAATCAATAGTAATACCTTAAAATATTCATCCATGGCTGGTAATTGACCAGCCAGAGGCGTTTTACATATAGAAACCTTCTGGATTTATGAGTTACAGTCCCACTCTCCATCTGGTATGAACGTGGAGTGGGACATTAACGCCTTTATTAATCAGGCATGAAGTGTAGGTAGTGCCCCTAACATACAATAATCCAGGTACTATATATAATGCAGTGGGGTTACCTACAACATGTAAGACACCATTTATTTATTTATGTTGTTATTTTGTTTCATGCTATATTCATAGTATTAGTTATTGAGACCCGATATGAATTACCATCCGTAGATGAATATTTTAAGATATTACTATTGATTATTTTATACACCAGCCCTACTTGAACAATTGCCTTACCACATTGTTTAATTACTATAAATCTACTTCCCTTATGTACCCTTCTTTTCTTGTGTTATTTTTCAAATTGAGGCTTGGTATTATATTTTCAGTTTCCAAAGGAAAAGGTCTGATGACTCAGCGGCTGTAGATGCCAGTCCGTTCTTTCAGGAACGAGGCTTGGCCCGCAAACGTCCACGCCATCTTTTCTTCCCATGAAATTAGCAGCTGATGTTATGATGAACGTAGTGACCAGCCCTGCTATCAGAACGAGGCTTGACCCACATGTGTCCGCGCCATCTTTTCATCCAGGAAGTATTGTCAGATTACATACAAACAATTCACGTTGTGTCACAGGTTGGTACTTCATTTGGGGATCATGTTTTTATTTAAGCACAATGACCAAGACAGGCTCATACCCCAGATGATGTCTATTCAGACGAAACGCATCAGCTCGAGCTAAGTTGGTGTCATTGTGATATGCTGATCGAATTTTAAGCAATTTTTTTTATCCATGGACATGTAAGTGTTCTTGATCTTTTTACAATAAATTTATATCTACGGATTTACACTATGTGGAGTTTCTTTTGGATATATCGTGCCATCCGGATATAGTGTTTGCCCTTTGGTCTGCCATTTGCTGAGTCCATCCAACCATCATGGGACCAAGCTACATCAAGGACCCAGGGATCATCTCCCATTGGGACCAGCACTAGCGATGTGGAACTTCCCCTACTGGTGTGATTACCTTTTTCAGTACCTACCCACAATAGGTATGGGCCACTGGACAATAGGCCCAATGATTAAGGTTATCCCTATTATCAACAGGAAACTAACCAATATCAACCTAGACCTCCTAGAGGTAATTACAGAGGTAATTATAGAGGGAGGCCCACACCATACCAAAATAACTACCAACAGGGGGGGAAATGGAGGGGATGGAAAGAGCCGTACAAAATTCCACCCACCATACCCCAATACCCCAAAGAGTATTTAGAAAAAGAGGTAGAAGAGGGGGAGTCTGAAAGAAAAAGACCAAGGGACAGTTAAATGGAGGAATTTTTAATTTGGCAGGTACATCTTTTTCAGAAAGTGAACTACAAGTTTTAACCCAAGGTATTAAATTTGCACCTGACAAAAATCTCAACAAATTCAAATTGTTTATCGATGTTGAAAAATATGTAAGAAAATTAAACATACAAAAACATTTTGCGTCCCAAAATTCTGCCCATCTTCCAGCGATAGATTCAGACAGATACAAACATAGTGGTTTGAGGAACAATTCTATATTTAACCTCCAAAAGGGAACACATCACCACGTAGAAGTGTTCAAGCGTATGGTGCAGGATGAAATAAAATCATTAGAATATAAGAAGGCCAGAACCAACCTTTCCATAGTGGAGGGGATTCAAAAATTAGAACAGAATAAAAATATAGTAATCCGTCCTGCGGATAAGGGTGGGGGGGGGGGGTAGTGATACTCACCAAGGAGGACTACTATGGGGAGATCCAAAGATTATTAAAGGACACCAGCACCTATAAGCCATTAATATCTAATCCTTTGGTCAAACTAAAATCTGAGCTTAACAATTGGATTTTGGATACTAAAGAAGCTTTATATTTATCACCACGACTACCACGGACTCCAGTGTTATATATAGTACCCAAGATTCACAAGAATAAGGAACAACCTCCAGGTCACCCGATTATTAGCGGGATTGGCTCACTCTATTCCAGAGTGGGAGAGTATTTGGACATCTTTTTACAACCCTTGGTGACACGAGGAAGGTCATACCTTAAAGATAGTCGGTAGCTCATCAAATCCCTCTCTGGTATAGTAGTAACAGATGCCACCATCATGGTAACTGTGGACATAGAGTCTCTCTATACCAACATTAAGCAGGAGGACGCAATAATAGCAGTCCAGTCAGCCTTGACTGTAGACTCACAGTTAAAGAAAGCTCAGATACAGTATTTGGTTGATGGATTAGAGATAGCATTGGGTAACAACTATTTTCGGCCCAAGGTAATTTCTATAACCAAATTAAGGGGGTTGCAATGGGGGCTCGTTATGCCCCCAGTGTGGCCAATTTGGTCTTGAACAAGTGGGAGGGGGAATCCATCTACAAGGATAATCAACAATCCCTACTTTTCTACAAAAGGTACATCAATGATGTAATACTGTTGTGGGAGGGATCCCAGACTACCTTACAAGTATTTCTAAAGGGACTTAATTGTAACCAATATGGACTCAGGTTTACAGCCGAGTTTAGTTTGGAAACCATCAATTATTTGGATCTCACTCTCATCAAAAAAGATGGTAGGATTGGCACGAGGACGTTCTTTAAGGCCACGGATAGGAACGGCTTTGTGCCAACAAATAGTTGCCATCATCCCCAATAGTTGGAAGCTATTCCCAAGGGACAGTATATGCGGATTCGTCGCAACTGTGCCACTGATGCAGATTTTAACACCCAGGCTGCAATTCTCACAGAGAGGTTCTATGAGAAGGGATACAGCCATGACGACCTTGATTGAGCCAGGAACCAAGTGTCTGTTATGGATAGACATTCTCTTTTAGAGTCCAAGAAAAAAAATCCTTTACAGGAGAATTGCCCTTCATTTCGGGCTTTCACAGGCAATATAAAAGTATAGAAAAGGTGTTTAAAAAATTCTGGCCCATTCTCCTAAAAGACAGGGACCTTGTATCAGTGTTACCCCCAAAGCCTAAATTAATCTATAGGAAAGTGCCTGGTTTGAGGAACATCATTGCGCCTAATGTACCAGATCATCCAGGGATTTCACTATTCTACAAGATGCAAGGCCTGCCGCACCACTACTCGATGTACCAAAAAAATAATTAAATTCAAATCCCTGGCAACTCAAGAAGAATTCAAAATCAAACCCTTGATTACTTGCTATTCCAAATACGTGACCTACGTTTTGGAATGCCCCTGTTCTCTCAAGTATGTGGGGCACACTACTCGAGAGCTCAGGGTCAGAATAAACGAACATGTAGCAAATATAGTCAAGGGTTTTCCCAACCATAGTGTATCGCGTCATTTTTCACAATACCACAATAGGGACCCTCGTCAGTTGGTCTTTTATGGTATTGATAGAGCCATACAAAATTGGAGAGGAACAGATCTTAAGAAATCTATTTCCCAAAATGAGACCCATTGGTTGTATCGTTTGTCTACGATGAAGCCTCAGGGTCTCAACATAGATTTGGACCTAAATTGTTTTCTGACCAACGAATGAGTCTACATCTATTTTATATGAGTATGTAGTTGTGATATAGCAGGTGCAAAAAAAATCTTTTTTTAAAAAATATATATTTTTTCAATACATTTCGTATTAATTAATCTCTACTCTTAGAACAATTTTATTTTAAAATATTTTTAAAATATTTTTTAACATATATTCTCAATCAATCTTCTAAAATTAACTAAATTTAATTAGTGCAACCATTAGAGATTAATCATGTACATTATGGTGCAAACCGTAACAATCATGTGACAGGGTATGGGGCGGGATGTATACATCATGCGGTTATTTGGTTGTTTTAAATACTACTACGATGATTAATGTTGCTAGAAGGTTGTTTATTATTAACATGTTTTAACAGTAATGTTATTGATGCCCATTGTTTTTATAATCATATGTATGTAATATGGAAGAACCGGGACTGAGGCTGTGATAGGTTTGGTATGTCCCCTTCCCTTTGATTGACTGATACTTACATAAATTGTCAGAGGAACGTAGCTCTGCACGCTTCCTGATGACGTGCAACACGAAACAGCTGTCGAGGCGACGCTAGGCTACGCTCTGACGCTACTTCCGGTCCCGCTGGCTCTGTCCCCGTGGAAGGTGGAACACATGCCGGATTGCTCTCTCGATCGGATTCATCACGCCCCGTTTGTCCAAAGCTATCCAGCCTCAGTGCCAGGTCTGTGGCACTGTACAAAGTAAGGGGGCATTTGTCTGTCCACTTTTTTATTCATTACTTTAATAAACGGTATTACACTATTGCCGCTTTCTCTCCTTTGTGTTCCGCTTATCTACGTCTGAGTCTCCAGGAGGCAGGGATTCTCAGTTCCATTTATGACATCTCTATCCATACTAGCAAGTGTTACTTGCAACAAGCGATACTGACTCCTTTTTAACTAAATGAGTCAACATGATCTGGTAAGCGGCCAATCTCCCTTGAGCACTATTGGGTGTCACACACTAAGTTTGGTGAAGGCTGTCACTACAAGTTCACTTTTGTTCGGATGAAGTTTATCAAAGCTTCATTGCATCACTGAATATTATAAACTTTTGGAATTATTATTGTTCACTATTCATTTGGACATTCAATAAGGACATTTATGTTTATTGTTATTACATTTTTTTCTTGACACCAACCAGTGGGTGTGTCAATTTATATAGGTGCATTCTAATTCAACTGAGCTCTGCGATTAGAGCTGCAGTAAGCAGATTTTTGATTGCACATTTGGGTTGGTGATATACTTTTTGATTAGTTGTTTATGCAGGTATATTGTATTATACGTTCACAGGTGTTATATATTTCATAACACAGTGGTTAGCTCCCCCACCATACATGCACGGTGTGCACATATATTTTTTTACACATGTTTGTTTCAATAATTTTTGAAATTTGGGGATAGCAGCTGTTATTTTAATTTATTCTTAGTTAATATTTTTTAGCGCAAGATTGTCTATCTACCATATTATTGAAGATTTTTTATACACATCTAAAAAACTTTTTTAATCTACGCAGCTATGGATGTATTTAACTTTATGAAGGGTCGTCAGACCAATAATGAAGAAATATTCCAGCAAACACCAAGCACAAATTTGGATATGGAAAAGGGGTTTAAACAACTCCAATATGATATGGAGAAACAAATCAGGCTATGGTGGGATATAGCTTAATTTGAGATGTACATAGGGAAGTATCTCACCCCCAGGAGGTTGAGATGGGATGTTAACCCAAATGATGGTGCGGAAAACTTGTCACTTTTAGATGAATGGTTCCAGTTTTTTAATGGCTGCGAACAAAAGCTGATGCAGCTGATGATTATAAGGCGTAAAGCCAAAAATGTATTAGTAGAGGCTAATATTACTGACCTCAAAAGCAAAAAGGAGCCCTTCATCGGTACTAAAGAATATTTGGACAGGGCACAGAGTCTCCAGACACATTTGTCCAAATATGACGGAGAGATTAAACAGAAAAAGTTAAAAAAGTATCAGAGAGATATTAAAGACTACCAAGAAAATAAGGTTTACAAATGGCAGGAGGATGTAGAACTCTACAACTCCACAGAATCTTCGGTGGAGAGGGACATGGAAGTACACAATGTTGTTGCTCAGTCAGCAAATTTTTTTTAAAACAAAATACATACTCCTAAGAAAACCAAACCTGTATCTAGTAAGGGGCAAGGCACACATGGGAATAGGGGTTATCCCCCACTACCTCCCAGTGGGGGTAATTACCCTCCACCCAATGACTATTATCACAGCCCTTATTCAGTACCTACCCACAATAGGTATGGGCCTCTGGACAATAGGCCCAATGATTATGGTTATCCTTATTATTAACAGGGAACAAACCAATATCAACCTAGACCTCCTAGAGGTAATTACAGAGGTAATTATAGAGGGAGGCCCACGCCATACCGAAATAACTACCAACGGGGGGGAATGGAGGGGGTGGAAAGAGCCATACAAATTTCCACCCACCACACCCCAATACCCCAAAGAGTATTTAGAAAAAGAGGTAGAAGAGGGGGAGCCCGAAAGAAAAATACCAAGGGACAGTTAAATGGAGGAATTTTTAATTTGGCAGGTACATCTTTTTCAGAAAGTGAACTGCAAGTTTTAACCCAAGGTCTTAAATTTGCACCTGACAAAAATCTCAACAAATTCGAATTGTTTATCGATGTTGGAAAATATGTAAGAAAATTAAACATAAACAAACATTTTGCGTCCCAAAATTCTGCCCGTCTTCCAGCGATAGATTCAGACGGATACAAACATAGTGGTTTGAGGAACAATTCTATATTTAACCCCCAAAAGGGAACACATCACCACATAGAAGTGTTCAAGCGTATGGTGCAGGATGAAATAAAATCATTAGAATATAAGAAGGCCAGAACCAACCATTCCATAGTGGAGGGGATTCAAAAATTAGAACAGAATAAAAATATAGTAATCCGCCCTGCGGATAAGGGTGGCAGGGGGTAGAGATACTCACCAAGGAGGACTACTATGGGGAGATCCAAAGATTATTAAAGGACACCAGCACCTACAAGCCATTAATCTCTAATCCTTTGGTCAAACTAAAATCTGAGCTTAACAATTGGATTGACAGGGTGTCAACCAAAATATTTTGGATACTAAAGAAGCTTTATATTTATCACCACGAGTACCACGGACTCCAGTGTTATATAAAGTACCCAAGATTCACAAGAATAAGGAACAACCTCCAGGTCGCCCGATTATTAGCGGGATTGGTTCACTCTATTCCAGAGTGGGAGATTATTTGGACATCGTTTTACAACCCTTGGTGACACGAGGAAGGTCATACCTTAAAGATAGTCGGGAGCTCATCAAATCCCTCACTGGTATAGTAGTAACAGATGCCACCATCATGGTAACTGTGGACATAGAGTCTCTCTATACCAACATTAAGCAGGAGGGCGCATTAATAGCAGTCCAGTCAGCCTTGACTGTAGACTCACAATTAAAGAAAGCTCAGATACAGTATTTGGTTGATGGATTAGAGATAGCAATGGGAAACAACTATTTTTGGGCCCAAGGTAATTTCTATAACCAAATTAAGGGGGTTGCAATGGGGGCTCGTTATGCCCCCAGTGTGGCCAATTTGGTCTTGAACAAGTGGGACGGGGAATCCATCTACAAGGATAATCAACAATCCCTACTTTTCTACAAAAGGTACATCGATGATGTAATACTGTTGTGGGAGGGATCCCAGACTACCTTAAAAGTATTTCTAAAGGGCCTTAATTGTAACCAATATGGACTCAGGTTTACAGCCGAGTTTAGTTTGGAAACCATCAATTATTTGGATCTCACTCTCATCAAAAAAGATGGTAGGATTGGCACGAGGACGTTCTTTAAGGCCACGGATAGGAACGGTTTTGTGCCAACAAATAGTTGCCATCATCCCCAATGGTTGGGAGCTATTCCCAAGGGACAGAATATGCGGATTCGTCGCAACTGTGCCACTGATGCAGATTTTAACACCCAGGCTGCAATTCTCACAGAGAGATTCTATGAGAAGGGATACAGCCACGACAACCTTGATAGAGCCAGGAACCAAGTGTCTGTTATGGATAGACATTCTCTTTTAGATTCCAAGAAAAAAAAAACGTTTACGGGAGAATTGCCCTTCATTTCGGGCTTTCACAGGCAATATAAAAGTATAGAAAAGGTGTTTAAAAAATTCTGGCCCATTCTCCTAAAAGACAGGGACCTTGCATCAGTGTTACCCCCAAAGCCTAAATTCATCAATAGGAAAGCGCCTGGTTTGAGGAACATCATTGCGCCTAATGTACCAGATCCTCCAGAAAAAAAACCCACTTTTCTGGATGGGTCGGGATTTCACTATTCTACAAGATGCAAGGCCTGCCGTACCACTACTCGACGTACCAAAAAAATAATTAAATTCAAATCCCTGGTAACTCAAGAAGAATTCAAAATCAAACCCTTGATTACTTGCTATTCCAAATACGTGACCTACGTTTTGGAATGCCCCTGTTCTCTCCAGTATGTGGGGCGCACTACTCGAGAGCTCAGGGTCAGAATAAACGAACATGTAGCAAATATAGTCAAGGGTTTTCCCAACCATAGCGTATTGCGTCATTTTTAACAATACCACAATAGGGACCCTTGTCAGTTGGTCTTTTATGGTATTGATAGAGCCATACAAAATTGGAGAGGAGCAGATCTTAAGAAATCTATTTTCCAAAATGAGACCCATTGGTTGTATCGTTTGTCTACGATGCAGCCTCAGGGTCTCAACATAGATCTAGACCTAAATTGTTTTCTGACCAACGAATGAGTCTACATCTATTTTATATGAGTATGTAGTTGTGATATAGCAGGTGCAACAAAAAATAATTTTTTAAAAAAAATAATTTTTTCAATAAATTTAGTATTAATTAATTTCTACTCTTAGAACAATTTTATTTTAAAATATTTTTAAAATATTTTTTTACATATATTCTCAATCAATCTTCTAAAATTAACTAAATTTAATTAGTGCAACCTCAGAGATTAATCATGTACATTACGGTGCAAACCGTAACAATCATGTGACAGGGTATGGGGCGGGATGTATACATCTAGCGGTTATTTGGTTGTTTTAAATACTACTACCATGATTAATGTTGCTAGAAGGTTGTTTATTATTAACATGTTTTAACAGTAATGTTATTGATGCCCATTGTTTTTATAATTGTATGTATGTAATATGGAAGAACCGGGACTGAGGCTGTGATAGGTTTGGTATGTCCCCTTCCCTTTGATTGACTGATACTTACATAAATTGTCAGAGGAACGTAGCTCTGCACGCTTCCTGGTGACGTGCAACACGAAACAGCTGTCGAGGCGACGCTAGGCTATGCTCTGACGCTACTTCAGGTCCCGCTGGCTCTCTCCCCGTGGAAGGTGGAACGCATGCCGGATTGCTCTCTCGATCTGATTCATCACGCCCCGTTTGTCCAAAGCTATCCAGCCTCAGTGCCGGGTCTGTGGCACTGTACAAAGTAAGGGGGCATTTGTCTGTCCACTTTTTTATTCATTACTTTAATAAACGGTATTACACTATTGCCACTTTCTCTCCCTTGTGTTCCGCATATCTACGTCTGAGTCTCCAGGAGGCAGGGATTCTCAGCTCCATGTATGACATCTCTATCCATACTAGCAAGTGTTACTTGCAACAAGCGATACTGACTTTTTAACTAAAGTTAAACATGATCTGGTAAGCGGCCAATCTCCCTTGAGCACTATTGGGTGTCACACACTAAGTTTGGTGAAGGCTGTCACTACAAGTTCACTTTTGTTCGGATCAAGTTTATCAAAGCTTCATTGCATCACTGAATATTATGAACTTTTGGAATTATTATTGTTCATTTTTCGTTTGGACATTCAATAAGGACATTTATGTTTATTGTTATTAAAAAAAATTCTTGACACCAACCAGTGGGTGTGTCAATTTATATAGGTGCATTCTAATTCAACTGAGCTCTGCGAGTAGAGCTGCAGTAAGTAGATTTTTGATTGCACATTTGGGTTGGTGATATACTTTTTGACTCGTTGTTTATGCAGGTATATTGTATTATACGTTCACAGGTGTTATATTTCTTGTTCATACATCACGGGACACAGAGCAGCATAGTCATTACTATGTGGGTTATATAGATTACCTTCAGGTGCTGGCACTGGCAACTTCCAAAACAGGAAGTACCCTCCCCTATATAAGCCCCTCCCATCCGGGAGTACCTCAGTTTTTTGCCAGTGTCTAAGGTGTTGGCCAAGGTTAACATGTATTCATCTGGGCTTGTGTACAGGTTCTCTGGGCCTTAGCAAGCTATTCCGGATCCGACCAAAAAAGCTTCATAGCTAAACGGTCGGTACCCGGGCCTTGCAGAGAAGAGCAGGGTTTTGCCTGTAATGCCTCTCTTAGGAGGGCTGGACCCTGGGATCCAGAGCTCTGGTCATACCCAAAACCAAGAGGCTATCTGTGCAGGGTGCTATACAGGTCCAGGGGAGTGGAATCCTTGGGAACCCGGTACCTGAAGGTCTAGTACAATGCCTGCCGTGAGAGGTGAAGTTTGGGCTTCTGTGGACCAAACAAAGTCCTGCGGCGGGGAAAAGGTAAGTGGGGGCCCCTCAGGAACTTGGTTCTATTGAGGGGACCCCCAAGCCTAATATGTCTTTCTGCCTGTTACCTAAAGGGTATTCCCGCTAATAGCTGTATATGCCTAAGAAATCCTAGAAATGTTTTTTCATAAGGGAAGTTTTAAAAAAACTGTAAACCTGGAAATGTTTTTTCATAAAGGAGGTTTTAAAAAAAAAAAAAAAAAAGACAAAGGTGCGGTACCTGTGTTTGTCCACTAGAGGCCGCTGTGGAACGTCTTTTTTCTTGGGACTATTCCTTCCATGGTGAAAGTCCAGGCAGATGAGTGAGCTCTCTATCAGGGAAGCTGCATTCCTCTGTCATGCTGCCAAGTAGTTTCCTTCCATCCCCGAGTCCTGGTGAAACAGGGACCCTGGCTCCTCTCCCTACATGGCGCCAAGAGCGCACACGTGCACGCGCGTGCGCGCGCACACATGCTTTCCTTTTATAAGGTTTAGCTTAAAAAAAGGGGGCGGAGCCTGGCGGATGACGCGCTCTGTGCGCCCAGCGCTTCTGCGCATGTGCGGGCGTCCCAGCAAGATAAAAGGACTCAGTCCACGCTGCTTGCTATGGACACAGAGCATGAAAAGGAGCTGGTAGCATGGTATAGGGGCTTACAGCGGGCGGTTGATACAGGCATCCCCAGAAAGACGCATTAGTAGACACCCACTGATGTACATAGCAGCAAATTGCATTAGACTATTTCAGTAAGGGGTGTATTGCGGCTGGAATACCTCAGCTTTGAACTAAGGAATATGCCGCCTAAAAAACTCCGAGATATACCTCTCAGGAAGTGTAGGGGGTCTCCATCGGGCTCTGAGGATCTGGAGCAGTCATCTGCACCCTCCTCCCCTGAGAAATCAGAGGTTAATACCCATAAGGAACCCCCGGGAGTGCCAGATACTGCGGCTGTCCTCAGTCCACCTGCTCCTGCATATATAACAGAGGAGGTTTTTTCCTCAACTCTGGAGGGATTGGAGCAGAGATTGGCAGCATTGATCGCTTCTTCTCTACAGGAAAGAAAGCGCGCCAGATCTCCATCACCTCCATTAGAGTGCCTGTTGGCAGAGCAACAGTCCCAGGAAGGGACCGACCTACCTGAAGGGGATCAGGAGGAGGTTAGCTCTGTTTTTGAGGAATCGACAGTAGATGAACCATTTTCAGCATCGCAGACTGAAAGATTGTGGGTCCAGACCCTAACTGACATGGTTCGATCTGCATTTAAAATGCCTCTTGTTGAACCATCAACTACTGCTGTCTCCTCATTGGGGTCGCTAAAAGCTCCCCAGGTTAATTGCTCCTTTCCAATACATCCATTATTGGAAGGACTTATATACCAGGACTGGGAACATCCTGATAAACTATTTGTTCCGCCTAAAAGGTTTCCGGTGATCTATCCCATGGAGGAAAAGTTCACCCAGAGATGGAATGTTCCTACGGTGGATGCAGCCATCTCTTCTGTGAACAAATCACTGACATGTCCAGTAGATAATGTTCAAATGTTCAAAGATCCAGTGGATAAAAAATTGGAATCTTTATTAAAATCTGCTTTTTCCACAGCAGGGGCTGTTACACAGCCAGCAGTGGCAGCTATTGGGGTCTGCCAAGCTTTAAAGGATCAAATGAAAATGGTCCTGAGGGATTTGCCAGACCAGCAGGCCCAGGCTCTGGCTGATCTGCCTAGAGCATTATGCTTTGCGGTTGACGCCATCAAGGATTCTATCCATCAGGCCTCCCGCCTCACGCTGTCTTTGGTACATATGCGTAGGCTTCTGTGGCTCAAAAACTGGTCTGCTGAAGCTCCCTGTAAGAAGCTCTTAGTTAGCTTCCCATTTCATGGGGAACGCCTTTTTGGCGAAGACCTGGATAAGTATATCCAGAAGATTTCCAGTGGTAAAAGTACTCTCTTACCGAGTAAAAAGAGGTCTAGGGGTCCATCTTTTAAGAGGACTACCTCTCCTATCCCTGCGACGTCTGCTACTAAGCAGTTCCGACGGCCTCCTCGGTCAAACTCAGGAGGTAAAAATCAGGGACAGCCACAGGGTAATAAAAAGCCCTGGATCCGAAGAGGTACTAAACCAGCCTCCAAGTCAAGCCTATGAAGGGCTGCCCCCACTCAAACGGGTGGGGGGAAGACTTCAGTTGTTCGCAGAGACCTGGCGGGAGACGATCAAAGACAGATGGGTGCTCTCCGCAGTAACTCTGGGATACAAGTTGGAGTTAAAAGAGTCTCCTCCATCCCATTTTATGTGGTCAGGCATGCCAAGAGACCCTCTAAAAAGAGGGTCTCTCCTATTGGCGTTAGAACAACTATTGCTCCAAGGAGTAATTATGGAGGTTCCTATGGAAGAGTGGGGGTTGGGTTTCTACTCAAACCTTTTCACAGTCCCGAAGCCAAACGGGGACATAAGACCCATATTGGACCTAAAGAGTCTAAACAAATTTCTAAACGTCCGGTCTTTCCGGATGGAGTCGATCCGATCGGTCACCGCTGCCCTACAAGGGGAGGAATGGTTAGCCTCGATCGACATCAAAGATGCTTACTTGCATGTTCCCATCTTTCCAGGTCATCAAAAATTCCTACGCTTTGCAGTAGAAGGGCGCCATTTTCAGTTCAGAGCCTTACCATTCGGTCTGGCCACAGCACCACGAGTGTTCACAAAAATTCTGGCCCCACTGTTGGCCGATCTAAGAACACGGGGTGTAACGATAATGGCATACCTAGACGACCTGTTGTTGATGGACCACTCAGTTGCCAAGCTAGAAGTGGTAATTGTCGATACAATCAAGTATCTAGAGTCTCATGGTTGGGTCATCAACCTGGACAAGTCAGCCCTACAGCCAGTGAAAA
The DNA here is from genome assembly GCA_029206835.1 of Rana muscosa. Lineage (NCBI taxonomy): Eukaryota > Metazoa > Chordata > Amphibia > Anura > Ranidae > Rana > Rana muscosa. Next base: position 174,558,921 of record CM055120.1, read on the forward strand.
ACCTGGTATATCTAGGGCTACGGCTGGATTCAGACCAGAGGAAGATTTTCTTACCTCTAGACAAGGTATCCTCTTTGAGGGCCTTGGTCCGTCTGCTTTGTGCAAAAAGACAGCCGTCCATACGCCTGTGCATGAGGCTGCTAGGAAAGATGGTAGCATCATTCAAAGCTGTACCATACGCCCAATTCCACTCAAGGAATTTACAAAGGGCCATATTGTCAGCCTGGAACGGAAAAGTTCAGGCTCTAGACTTCCCGATGGCTTTGTCCCCTTCCGTTCGGAAGAGTCTCTGCTGGTGGTTGATCCCCCAGAATCTCCAGAAGGGAAAACCCTTCAGCCCGATATCTTGGAAGGTGGTCACTACAGATGCCAGCCTTATAGGCTGGGGGGCAGTACTGGAGCAATGGTCTCTCCAGGGCAGATGGTCAAATGTAGTAAAAACCCTGCCCATCAATCTCTTAGAGATACGAGCAGCCCGGTACGCCCTAGTAGCCTGGACATCCAGACTCCAAGGGTCCCCTGTCAGAATTCAATCAGACAATGCCACAGCAGTGGCATATATCAATCATCAGGGAGGCACCAGGAGTCGTGCAGCCCAGAGGGAAGTAAGTCACATCCTGGAATGGGCAGAAAAGCATGTCCCATGTATATCAGCTGTCTTCATTCCAGGGGTGGAGAATTGGAAGGCGGACTTTCTGAGTCGCCAACAGTTATGCCCAGGGGAATGGTCCCTTCATCCCGAGGTCTTCCGAGCAATATGTCAGCGGTGGGGAACACCGGATGTAGATCTGCTAGCATCCAGATTCAACGCAAAGGTGGACAGATTTGTCTCCCGGACAAGGGATCCCCTCGCTTGCGGCTCGGATGCTCTGGTGTTCCCTTGGGATCAGTTCAGACTGATATATGCATTCCCTCCGCTACAATTGTTGCCTCGACTCCTTCGCAGAGTCAGGTTGGAGAAGAAGCCGGTGATCCTGGTGGCTCCAGCGTGGCCCCGAAGGGCCTGGTACGCGGAGATCATCAAAATGTCTGTGGGGAATCCTTGGACCCTTCCACGTCGTCCGGACCTGCTTTCGCAAGGACCGATATACCACCCTTCCTTACTAACTCTAAGTTTAACGGCCTGGCTATTGAATCCCACATCCTAAAGAAGAGAGGTCTCTCTAACTCTGTGGTATCAACTATAATCAATGCCAGGAAGCCTGTATCCAGGCAGATCTACTATAGAGTTTGGAAGGCGTACATCACTTGGTGCGAGGCCAGAAAATGGCATCCACGTAGGTACGTTATAGGCAGAATTCTGGACTTCCTGCAGTGGGCTGTAGACAGGAAGTTTGCCTTAAGTACTATTAAGGGCCAGGTTTCGGCCTTGTCAATACTATTTCAAAGGCCCCTGGCTATGCATTCACTTGTCAAATCCTTTATGCAAGGTGTGACTCGTATTATTCCACCGATTAAGGCTCCCATATGCCCATGGGATCTAAATTTGGTTCTGTCGGTTCTGCAGAAGCAGCCATTTGAACCTTTGCGGCACATTTCCTTGGTTCTACTCACCAGGAAATTGATATTTTTAGTAGCCATATGCTCGGCTAGAAGAGTGTCGGAATTAGCCGCCATGTCCTGTAAAGAGCCATATCTGGTTATCCATAAGGACAGAGTAGTATTACGTCCTCACCCAGCCTTTCTTCCTAAGGTGGTATCGAGGTTTCACTTGAACCAGGATGTGGTTCTTCCTTCTTTTTTCCCCAAACCAAGCTCGGTAGAGGAAAAGTTATTGCATTCTTTGGATGTAGTAAGAGCAGTTAAAGCTTATCTAGAAGCCACTGCTCAGATTCGTAGAACGGATTCTTTGTTTGTTCTGCCGGAAGGCCCCAGAAAGGGTCAGGCAGCATCAAAATCTACTTTAGCCAAGTGGATTCGACAGGTCATAATACAAGCCTATGGCTTGAGAAGTAGACCGCCTCCGTTCAAAGTTAGGGCGCACTCCACGAGAGCAGTTGGAACTTCATGGGCAGTGCATCACCAGGCCTCCCTGGCGCAAATTTGTAAGGCCGCAACATGGTCTTCAGTACACACGTTTACTAGGTTCTACCAGGTGGACGTTAGAAGTCAGGAGGATGTCGCCTTTGGGCGCAGTGTGTTGCAGGCCGCAAAAGATCCTCATGCCTGATGGCGCCCAGCTTATGTATGGTGTATCCCCCCCCTCATGTGGCATTGCTTTGGGACGTCCCACATAGTAATGACTATGCTGCTCTGTGTCCCGTGATGTATGAACAAGAAAGTAGGATTTTTAAAACAGCTTACCTGTAAAATCCTTTTCTTGGAGTACATCACGGGACACAGAGCTCCCACCCCTCTTTTGGGGACACGTATTGCTTTGCTACAAAACTGAGGTACTCCCGGATGGGAGGGGCTTATATAGGGGAGGGTACTTCCTGTTTTGGAAGTTGCCAGTGCCAGCACCTGAAGGTAATCTATATAACCCACATAGTAATGACTATGCTGCTCTGTGTCCCGTGATGTACTCCAAGAAAAGGATTTTACAGGTAAGCTGTTTTAAAAATCCTACTATTTCTTAACACAGTGGTTAGCGCCCCCACCATACATGCACGGTGTGTACGTATATGTTTTTACACATGTTTGTTTCAATAATTTTTGAAATTTGGGGATAGCAGCTGTTATTTTAATTTATTCTTAGTTAATATTTTTTAGCGCAAGATTGTCTATCTACCTGATTACACCTTCTGCTTGGTTGACTCATGCGGCATAAGCTTTATTGAGTATACTCGCTCCGGTAAGCCTTTTCAAATTTGGTGGTGGTATCTCTCACTCATATGATCTCTGCGATTGGCATATGGATTCAATATCCCTATCTTCCTTGAATACCTCAAAGAACATTTGTTATTCACATATGGATGCACTGGACATTTTTTCTTTAATTTTATATATTTTTTCTCTGTATTTTGCTTGACAAGATATCATGTGTCATTGCATGTTTAACACTGTTTACAATTGGACACAGTAATCACATTTTCAGTGTTTGGTTCACTTTTCAGATTGCACTGTAGCCATACAGATTTGTTAATCTATTAGGGCTGCACATCATTTTTTCCACTTCACACAAATTTGTCTTTTGCTGTCATTGCCACTTCAGCACATTTAGGGATTAGCGCAGTATTAACCCTTTCCTAATATATTATAATTACTTAATATACTGTATGAGGGAACCACTAAAGTGTCTATACCAGTGCAGGGATATAGTCAATACTTACTAAAATTACAAGGCAGATAAATATGATCAATAAGTAGAATCCAGATAGGACTGGGAAAGCCACTGTGTGCTCAATAGATGGATATATCTGTAAAGAAAAGCAGGTACTAGGATCCAAAGGGAACAATGTATGAAATTAAACCATATAATGACAAATGGGTGGTATGCAAATTTACTTACTGTACATGGGCTAAAATATAAGTGGTCAGAGAATATAGTTATAAACCTGGCTGGGAAAAATGGTCACCATATAGTTAGACAAACTGCTGGACATCCATTAAGCCCCAAAAACATGCCAGGACAAAAGATCATCTACATTGGAAAGCAGATCTAGATGTCAGCCATATAAGCACAAATAGTAGTATACAATGAGCAAACAAACAGTCATTCCAGGCATCACCCTGCACAGCATATTAAATACAAAAGCTACGTCCTAAAAGACTGTTAAATTTAAATAAATATTTGTTATCAAAAACACACAAAGAAAATACTCCCAAAAGATGATGCGCCGCTATAATATCTAAATATAATTAGGGATATACAGAATACAAGATTTCATAAACCCTATCCAATGAAAACTTTGAAAAGCATTTTTATGGGCTTGGGTTTATGAATATTGTATTTTTATATTTAGTATCTCCTTAATGAAGTTTACATAATATAGTGGCACAGCATTTATTTTGAATATTTACTTTGGTGTGCTTTTGCTGTATTTATCCTTCAAATTAGCACTTTTGGGAGGTGGTGTCCTGCTGGTGTAAGTATTTTCTATGCAGGTGCGATACGTGTGAAGTCAGCAAACTGCTAATAATTCACTAACAAATGTGGTTTGCTAAGCAGCTCATTTCCTTGGCATCCGAATATATACCAACAAAGTGGTGATACAAAAGACAGAAAAAACTACGCCAACAATGAGTCGGGTGGATATCATCCAGGATATGTCCCAAACACAATGAATCCGCTTATTACAGTCTCAATATAAACATATATCCATTTGCGTATCAAGTAACACCGCTGTGAATCCACATATAAGTAAAAGCCCACCACCATATGGAAAGCTGCTTACCAAAGGGCAAGCTCAAATCAGCATTTGGCTATAGCCCAGCCACGGCCTTTATCCTCAGGATTGGAAACCTCAGGGAGTGCTTCTCACGGTAATTTAGGATGCTAGGCTCTTTCATAAGTCATGCAGTCCGTGGAAAACGTATGGCATACAAGAAGAAAGAGGACCATAGCGTAATTCCGTAGCATAGGTTGTTTATTAAAAAAGAGATATTGCACTTACAAAATCGTAGGTTAAAAAAGCATGTGGAAAATGCCGGCTGGCACTATAGGAGCCCTTTCTCCTTCAAATCGACACGGTGACGTCATTGCACACCCTCCCAGACACGTTTCATCATACGCAGGCGTTTTCAATGGGGATAGGATGATACACTGATTCACCGCAATAAATAGAGGCGAACCTCGTTCTGAGATGCAAGGAGATAGCCGAACAACGCCATATTGGTTATGGGAAAGCTGCCAGTGCCACAACGATTCCATTGCGGAGATGGCACACCTATATGAACCTTATTAGGTTAAAAAATAACAATTTAAAAAATACAAATGGCAAAAAAATATTTTCCTAGCAGCAATGCGACTCAATAAACCCATCTACATTAAAAATAAAGAAAATAAAGAACATAAAGGAACAGCTCCAGAGTGTCACACAGCCCAGACTAACACTGGACCCGGAACATATGACCCCTAGTGGAGACATTCCGAATTGCAAAAAAATACACATATGACAAAAAATAACTAATGCCCAGTGTTAACCTATAACAGTTATTAAGAATATTGTGTTATTATATTATTAATAACATATATGTGAAATGTGGAGACATTTCAAATTGTGAAAAAATACACATATGACAAAAAATAACTAATGCCCAGTGTTAACCTATAATGGTTATTAGGAATATTGTGTTATTAAATTATTAATAACATATATGTGAAATGTAAACTAATTATTAATACTTAAAATATGTTAAGAACCAATATTTTTAAAACATTGGTAATTCTAACATTAGTGCCTAGTGCCTATAGTGAATCATATTAAAGATACAATATAGAATTAATTAATGAAAAATAATAATAATAATATTCCGTGAATAATTAATGTATATAAATTAATGTATGCATATAGTGATACCTTAGCACAATAGGGACAAAACAAGGAGTATATCTTGTCGCCACCATCCGCAACCAGAAAGATAATGTAGCAGATATGATAATGATAGGTCTAATAAAGGAAATCTTAGTGAAAAAATTAAAAATTAAAAATTGAAAATTGAAAAAAGGCCCATCCTTGCATTACACAACAGGTATTACATAATCACTACATCAAGCATTATTAATGATAGCATTTACGTCCGTGTCTATATTTAGCCCATAGGGGGGCATACGTTTTTAAACAATGAATCCAAGCCATCTCTAACTTAGAGATCTCTCTCACCAAAAAAACCCCCCTCCAATTAGGCTTGAACTTATCAATCGCCAAGAAGAGCTATCAATCCCCAAATCACTGCTGCTGAACGTCTTCAACTCTGGAGTGCTGGGTAAATACACAAAATTATTCCTCAGGTACGCTACTTTTTATGCCCGTAGGGAGCTATTCCTCCACTGGAAGAGCGCTGCACCTCCTACGGTGTCCTCATGGCACTCGGTATTGAACTCAGTGCTGCCACTGTACAAAATCACCTCTGCTAATCTAAACTACCCTACTAAATTTGACAAGATATGGTCGGGATGGATAGATGCTTGGGGCAATGAGTTCACAGGTGACAATGATGATAATGGCCCACTGTTATGATCTCCTGGAAGTTATTCGCTATCTGTCTAAGGTGTATTTAACTGCTTAGATGAGGTCCCCCCCTCGCTCCCCCCCCCCCAGTTCCTCACTCCTCCTGCTCCCCTCCTCCCCCACCTGGACCTCCTTAAGTGACCCTGATGGGATTTCTTGTTTCCATACCGGTGTCTCATTGACCACGACTAAGGATTGGTAAGCTGCAATATATTATGTTTAATACCACTTTAAAGTATAATTAAAAGCTATTTTTTTTTTTTTAGTTTTAGACTGGGGGTGGATTACATTACAACACCTGTCAGGTTGTTTTTTTTTTGCTGCTTTTAGGGATATTCACCCTACTAGTCCCACAACAAAACAATAAAAAGTGTGCTATCCTTGCGATAAGTATAAGTTAATGAATCACAAAAGAGACACAATAAAAGTGCATAAAACATATGATGAACTCATCTTAAATCGACATATCTGTGCAAATAAAGTCCATATAAATGTGCAAACACTGTGCAAAAAAATATTATAAGGAAAAAAAAATATATATATATATATATATATATATATATATATATTTATACAGTGCATCCGAAAAGTATTTAGAGCGCTTTACTTTTTTCACATTTTGTTATGTTACAGCATTATTCCAAAATGGATTAAATTCATTATTTTCCTCAAAATTCTACAAACAATACACCATAATGACAATGTGAGAGAAGTTTGTTTGAAATCTTTGCCTATTATTAAAAATAAAAAACCAAAAAAATCCCATGTACATAAGTATTTACAGACTTTGCCATGACACTCAAAATTGAGCTCAGGTGCATCCTTTTTCCACTGATCATCCTCGAGATGTGTCTACAATTTGATTGGAGTCACATGCCTGATGAAGGGTTCTTGCGTGGGTTCCGAAATGTTGCTTTCTGCTATAATGATGTGATTGCTGATTAAAGCTTTGGACTAGTTTTTGGGATCTTGGCGTGCTGGTAACATTTCTCTCTCTGACAACACACGGTTCCAGCTGGTGGTCGCTTCAGCACCCACTTACAAATACAGCCATCTTTACAGGAATGTGTGCATTGGGAATAGTGCGTCGGAAGGAAGGAAAGCCCCAAAGGCCGAAGCCCCACATGGGGTCCACAGGCAACATTATTCCATTTCAAAGCCAGTTCCCAGTGGACCTCTTACATCTATTCCCATTTTACCTTCTATAGACGGGTATATTATTACTGGGAGTTTGCCAAATACAGTGGAACCTCGGATTACGAGCATAATCCGTTCCAGGAGAATGCTCGTAATCCAAAGTACTCGCATATCAAAGCGAGTTTCCCCATTGAAGTTAATGGAAACTAAAATAATTTGTTCCGCATTGACTTCAATGGCATGCAATACCGCATGCGGCCAGAGGTGGGGAGGCGCAAGAGACCCTCGGAAATGGCCAGAAAGGCCCGAGGACACCTCGGCTGACCTTGGCAAACCTCGGAAAGACTCTGTTCCCGAAGTTTGCCGAGGTCAGCTGAGCTGTCTTCTGGCCTTTCCTTGGCTCCGCTCGACTCCGGCACCCCCCCACCTCAGGCCAAACGCGGTACTACACATTGCTTTAGCCTGAACCCTGCTCGTTTTGCGAGACAATACTCGCAAACCGAGTTAGGATTTTTTTAAATACAGTGCTCGTATTGCAAAACGCTCGTTAACCACATTACTCGCATTCCGAGGTTCCACTGTACATAAGGCCATAGCAGAACCACAAACAAATACAGTATAAAGGGTAAGATACATTATAAAAGCAGCATATTCTCTCCCACTAGTTTCAGTGCACAATCCAACAATCTTCAAAATGTTTATGTAGCACTGCCCCGGTAGGGATTGCTGTGTGTAGATGTCCCTGGGCTTTTCCCCTTCTTATCTTACAGACAGTTACTAAGGGTTTTCACACAACCGCCCGTACTCTCATCCGCTTGTTTCCAATAATCAATCCAAGGGTTTTTTTTGGGGTATTACCGTATTTATCGGCGTATAACATGCACAGGCGTATACCACGCACCCTAACTTTAAGAGGGAGGTTTCAGGAAAAAAACTTTCCACAGCCCCCTGCGTATAACTTGCAGGCACAGTTTAACCTCTATTTTCAGGGTAAAAAAGTGAGTGTTATACGCCAATAAATACAGTAATTGTTGGAACTTGGATAGAAGAAGGCAATAGTGGGATACTCCGACTGGAACTAATTACAACTGAGGACAGCTCTAACTCAGTTTTACAGGTTAGATGTGGTAACAGACTTGCTGTTATACCATACAACAATTGTATGGGAAGAATAAGTCCTTTGCTTGCTCTGGCAGCAGACTTAATGAATGAGATTATCTTCAGGACACGCACTAGCATCCCCTTTGTCTAACACCCGTTCACTGACTATACTAGCTGAAGGTGTGGCCCTCACATGACAGGCCCCATCACACAGATATGTACTTACTGTAGGCCAAAACAGATCCTTTCTGGCGTGTCTCCCTTCCAGTCAGTTCTGCAGGACATTCTCAACTTCAGGCCCTTAGGTTAGCCACCTGAGGCCACATAGCAGCTTCTACAGAGAAGGGGCAGCCGTCCCCTCCACAGCCAAGTGCTTCCAGAGAGTGTGGGGGGGCAGAGCAGAGAGCTGGTGACTGACAGTCACCAGCTCTCTGCTCAGGGGGCCTGAGAACTGAACGATCAGTCTTAGAGCCGGCGGGGGACAGGTGCAGCATCAGATTGATGCTGTATCCATCCAGGTACCGTATATACTCGAGTATAAGCCGACCCGAATATAAGCCGAGGCACCTAATTTTACCACAAAAAAATGGGAAAACTTATTGACTCGAGTTTAAGCCTAGGGTGTCCATCTGCATGCCTCACTGTGCCTCACTGTGTCCATGTGCATGCCTCACTGTGTCCATGCCTCACTGTGCCCATGCCTCACTGGGCCCATGACTAGACTGACGTTTAACATGGGAGTCTATGGAAGGGGTGCCCGGTTTGAAAAATCGGTGCTCCCCAGCTGTAGGTCCCCTAGACAAAAAACTTTGTAAACTTATAGAGGAGAAATGGGGCTACATGTGTGCCAAGATTCGGGTCCAGGGGACCTACGACCAGCTGGTACCGGGTCCCCAAAATCACCGGAGAAATTACCGTTTAACATGGGAGTCTATGGAAGGGGTGCCCGGATTTGAAAAATCGGTTCTCCCCGGCCGTAGGTACCCTGGACAACAAACTTGTAGAGGAATAGTGAGACTACATGTGTGCCAGGTTTGGGGTCCAGGGGACCTACGGACGGCCGGTACCGGGTCCCCAAAGTCCGGGAGATCAGGCGCAAAAAGGTGACTCGAGTATAAGCCGAGGGGGGCATTTTCAGCACAAAAAAATGTGCTGAAAAACTCAGCTTATACTAGAGTATATACGGTAAGTATGATTCTGAAAAAAAAAAGAATTTACATGTTTCTCTTTTAATGTATGTAATTAGCTAAATACTCAATTGATATATTGATTAATTGCAAATCTGCCCAAAATAATGTTTAACCCTGTTTAACCCTGTATGCTAATTAGGACAACCCAGCCAGACACTATATAACGTCTGGACTATTCACCTTTCTTTACTTCAATTAAAACTATATAGATTAGTCAAGGCTGAAAAGGTATAGTAAATGAGCATACTTAAGCCTGGTACACACGGGCCGAATATGGGCCGATATCGGCCGGTTCAAAAGAAACCAGCCGACATTCGGCCTGTGTGTACGGCAGGCTGTTCGACGGAAGCCGGCCAAACCTCCAGCTTCTGTAAAAGCATGTAATACAGATGTAACTGTATTAGAAGGGTGTCTTTAATTTCTGTCTACACTTTAAAGTTTTAAAGTTTAAAAAATGTCTAAAAGCATGACAAAATAAAGTTATTTTTCTGCAATGTGATGTAGAAAGTTCAGTTTTAAGAATGAAAGAAAAACTTATACCATATCACCTGAGTTGCTTAATTGTTTCCTACATTACTTTTTTTGGTGGAAGAATTTCTTGTGCAAATAAAGGGTATTGCATTTACCAAGCATTCTGTAGGTTGGACATAATATATTCGTCTTCTAGAAAAATTCCACACAAGTAGCATTTAGAAAGAAAGAATGAACAAATGTGCCATGTTCTCTTGGGAGAGAAAATATGCCTGTGCATTGCCACTTTTTGGCAAAAGTATTTCCTGTTGTAATAAAAGCCTTGTATGTAATGCTTGCAATTTAAATGAAAAGAAGGCAAGCCCTTAACAAGTATTAAAAAAATAAAAATAAAAATTGTTATATCATTGCTGTGTTTTTGTGCATTGTATTTTTTTTTCTTAGTGAAATCACTACCATGCTTAATAAAACAACTGTGATTTTATGAATTGACGCTTTTTTGAGTATTTCCAGTTTTTTAGTTCACTATACATATTTCTTTACATTGAAATCTTGTTCTACAAAAAAAAAAGTTGCAGATGGTTGCAAAGTAGCATCTCTTCCAAGTCACAGTGTTCAAATAGGATATCTCATTTTCATTTACAGTTTGTATTTCAATATTTCAAAATGTCTGATCTCCTCTGCCCAGGAACATATATCAAAATCTAGGCGTTCCCCTGCCTAAAAATTTGTTCGTTTTTGTTTAATTTGTTTTTTTTATTCGTTTTTCGGGCCATTCGTTAATTAGAAAATTTGCAAATTCGAAAATTTGCAAATTAGCACATTTGTAAATTTGAAAATGAGTAAATTCGTAAATTCAAAAATTCGAAAATCCGTAAATTCTAAAATTCTAAAATTCGTAAATTCAAAAATTCAGAAATTCGAAAATCAGAAAACTCGAAAATCCAAAAATAAGAAAAGAAATCCAAAAATTCGAAAGAATGAAAATTCTAAATAATCGCTAACTAACTAATAATAACTAACTATTAAATTATGGGTATTGGAATTTCCTTTCAAATTTGGCTGTTAGTCAACATAACGAATACAAATTTGTCCGAAGTTACGAATTAACTGAAATAACGAATGAAGCATCTAAACAAATGGAACGGAATGAATTAATAGTAAAAATAATAATAAAACGTTTTTATTATTATTAATATTATTGTTATTTATTATGATTAATTTGTTATGTTCCATTCGTTTAGATACGGCATTCATTATTTTGGATAATTCGTAACTTCGGATAAATTCGTATTCGTTAGATCTCTAATAACCAAATTTGAAAGGAAATTCCAATACCTATAATTTAGTTAGTAATAGTTAAGTTATTATTAGTTATTATTTCAGATTTAACAATTTTCGGGTTTTAGGACTTTCGTTCTTATTTTTGGATGTTCGTTCTTTTGAATTTTCCTTCTTATTTTCAAATCTTCAAATTTTCAGTTTTCTGGATTTTTTTGGAATGAAACAAATTACACATGTCTATCAAAATCTCAATTAGTAGGTTTATTTATTTTTTTTATTTTTATTTTCAAAGTGTATCTAGAGTCTAAAGCAAAAAAATATATACATTATGTTTCCAATCTTCAAATGTAATATATATATTTTTTTTTTAGGCCCTTTCTCTTTATTTTCACCTAGTGATCTGGCCAGTAAGTCTGTTATTTTTCAACTTCCTTTAACAGACAAAACTGCCAACAAAAGTGGCATGTTTTTAGAGTGTTTTTACAGGCTTTTATTCATTTAGGTAAAACCTTTATCCTAAAAGGAAAAAATAGGTTGCAGTTACTGATTATGTTAAAAAAGTTAGCTGAATTATGGTTTTAATTTATTAGTCATTTCCATCTAAATTTGTTAATGCATTTACAACTAGACATGTGCACACTGAAATATTTCGTTTCGGAATTTCGTTTTCGTCCAAAAAATAAATTTATTTAGTTACTCCCGAAATTCGTTTTTATTTATTTCGTTTTTCGTTAAAAATTGCATTCGTCCGAAAATCTGAATTAATTAAGGTCGAATCTGTCATTGAAGGCTTATGGTGTCTGTCGAATGTTCAAAGAAGATTCGACGGAGCAGCGAAACTGTACGACTCTGCAATCATACATTTCCGGTCGAATGTTCCGCCCACAAGCAGTGATCTTTTCTCTCTATGTCGAATCTTTTCTCTCTATAATGTTGAATCTTTTCTCTCCTATGTCGAATCTTTTCTCTCTATAATGTTGAATCTTTTCTCTCCTATGTCGAATCTTTTCTCTCTATAATGTCAAATCTTTTCTCTCTATAATGTCAAATCTTTTCTCTCCTATGTCGAATCTTTTCTCTCCTATGTCAAATCTTTTCTCTCTATAATGTCAAATCTTTTCTCTCTATAATGTCAAATCTTTTCTCTCCTATGTCGAATCTTTTCTCTCCTATGTCGAATCTTTTCTCTCCTATGTCGAATCTTTCCCTCCTATGTCGAATCTTTCCTCTCCTATGTCGAATCTTTCCTCTCCTATGTCGAATCTTTTCTCTCCTATGTCGAATCTTTCCTCTCCTATGTCGAATCTTTCCTCTCCTATGTCGAATCTTTCCTCTCCTATGTCGAATCTTTCTCTCCTATGTCGAATCTTTTCTCTCTATAATGTCGAATCTTTTCTCTCCTATGTAGAATAATCTTGGACTAATAGAGTTAAGGTTAGGCAGACAGGTTCGATAGACACAGATTGTTATTGTCAGCGTCACGTCGAATCTCCTATCTATATCGAACTGTTGTAGCAACGAAAACGAAAATAAAGCATTTGTTTATGTCGGATCTTTCGGTTTTCGGATTCTGTGCTTTCGTTTTCGTTTGTTAAAACGATAACGAAAATAGCTGAAATTCGGACGAAAATGCATTCGGACGAAAACGAATGCACATGTCTATTTACAACTACCCTCTCCCCAGGTTGAAAATGCTGTTCTCCAAGGCTGGCTCTATTGCTCCTTCATAGAGTGGAATCATCCTAAGACAGAAAGTGTGTTACTAGCCAGATCACTAATTGAAAATAGGCAAAAATCAATAAAGCCACCACATTTAAGGATTGGATGCCCACCTGCCTATGCTAGAGCTCCATGAGGCATTCCTTTGCCATATTTTTTTTTCTGAAAGTGTTTACTGCCTGTATGCATGAGTATATACTGTATGTTAAATATAAGAATATATATATATATATATATATATATATATATATATATATATATATATATACGTAAATAGATAGATAGTGTGACAGCTTTGGGTCCTGTAGCATGTATCAGGGAAGCGCTGTCAACTGATATACAGAGTGGAACCCAGCTGACATCGTGGAGGGAAGATGATGTGCAAAGGAAGATTTCACCTAATGAAAGAGCACAAGGGACATATTCCAATTACTGTAAGCCCCTTGTGTCTATTTGTTCCTTTTTGGCAAAATCCATACTATTTATTAACAGCTTAACCACTTGCCTACAGGGCGCTTTCACCCCCTTCCTGCCCAAGCCATTTTTCAGCTTTCATCGCTGTCATACTTTGAATGACAATTGCGCAGTCATGTGACGCTGTACCCAAACAAAATTTGCGTCCTTTTTTTTTCCCACAAATATAGCTTTCTTTAGGTGGTATTTGATCACCTCTGCGGATTTTAGTTTTTGCGCTATAAACAAAAGAAAACGTCAAGTTTGAAAAAAAACACAATATTTTTTACTTTTTGCTATAATAAATATCCATTTTTTTTAAAACAATTTTTTTTCCTCAGTTTAGGCCGATACGTATTCTTCTACATATTTTTAGTAAAAAAAAATCGCAATAAGCATATATTTATTGGTTTGCGCAAAAGTTATAGCAGCTACAAAAAAGGGGATAGATTTATAGAATTTTTTTTTTTTTTACTAGTAATGGCGGCGATCAGGGATTTTTATCGTGACTGCGATATTGCGGCGGACACATTGGACACTTTTGACACATTTTTGGGACCATTCATATTTATACAGCGATCCATGCTATAAAAATGCATTCATTACTGTATAAACATGACTGGCAGGGAAGGGGTTAACACTAGGGGGTGATCAAGGGGTTAAATGTGTTCCCTGGGAGTGATTCTTACTGTGGGGGGAGGGGACTGACTGGGGAAGGTGACCGATGGTTGTCCCTATGTAAAAGGGACACACCATCGGTCTCCTCTCCCTGACAGGACGTGGATCTGTGTGTTTACACATCGCGGACGCTGGGCACGCGCATAGGGTCCCCAGTGACGCGGCACGCGCGCGCCCCCTAGTGGCTTTGGAAGGCGCAACGTCATATGACGTCTGCCCAGAACAACAGGGTCTTCCTCCCACCGTCATTTCCTCTTCAAATATTTTATTAATTTGCATAAAAGTACAGTGTACAATTAACATTGTACGTCGTGCAACGACGATGTGATAGATAATTAACAGATGAACATATATTCACTGACAAGTTGCAGACATTCCAAACAGGAGGTGTATAACTATATGAGTATACATAAGGACACTCGGATCTCCCCTCTCCGGTGGCACCCCATATGGGATCTTTAGTGCCACCGAAGTGGAGACGGTCCATTCAGTACAGTGCGAGCACTGCAGAGTAACACCCACTGCTTGTTGGCAGTGTTTCATAAATTTGCTTGAACATGTTAACAAAGCCGGAAGTATAAGAAGAGACGGTTAGTAGATATCAGAAGTGTACTTCAAGGATATTGCTCTGTATGAAATATTGTAACCATAAGATTAGGTGACTGTCACAGCATCAGTCCAATCGGTCCAAGTCTGCCAGAGTGTTCGGGTTTTGACAGCCCGACCATTACTGGCGTTTGTTATCATTTCATAGCTAAAGTGTAGGTTTACTAAGTTGATAACTTGTTCTATGGTTGGAGCATTGTCGGATTTCCATTGTCTCGTTAAGTTGAGCCTGGTTGCCAGGAGTATGTGAGTCGTGACGTGTTTAAGGGGTTTAGGTATGTCGTCTATGGTTAGGTTGAGAATGGCAAGCGCGGGTGATGGAGGGATATTGATTTTAATCACGTTTGATATGAGATTAAAATATCGTCCCAGTATTTTTGTATCTTGGAACATGTCCAGAAAATGTGAAGCATGTCTCCTGTGGTCGTTTTGCGTCTCCAGCACTTGTTAGGGATTTGAGGACTGAAATTCGCTAATTTGGCTGGCGTGAGGTACCAGCATAGTGATATTTTCTGAGTGAGTTCCCAAAGTGTTGAGCATTTGGTGGCCGCGTAGATGGAGTGCAGAGCCCGTTGCCATTGTGCGACTGTGAAGGTATGTGTAAGATCAGTGTCCCAACGATGGTGCGGTTTCGTTTTGGAAAAAATTGACTTTTGGTGAAGGTTGTTGTAGAAATGTGAGATGCCCTTTGTTTTGGAGGCAGGGTTAGTAAGGTATTCCCAGGTCTTAGGGTGGATTCTATATAGGGGTAGGGGTATATTAATCAAGCAGTGGTGGATGCGCAAGAACGTGAAGTACTCTGAGGCAGGTAGACCATATTCGGCCTGTAATTGGGAGAAGGATTTAACGTGGTTACCCTGTATTAAGTTTTGTAAGCAGTGGATCCCATTGAGGATCCATCTGGAGATCAGTAGGTCTGGGGTCAAGTGATGAAGGGATTCTAAAGGGATTTTAAATTGTGGTGTGGTGGAGTTGTAGCCCAGGGAAGTGACCATTTTTTTCCAGGCACTTACTGTAGCCTTCATAGTAGGGGAGAGACATGCGGGTATTTGGGTACCTAGAGGTGTGCTTAGAAGCCAGGTCTTTAAATTGGGGCGTGCAAGTGAAAGGTTCTCTATTTGTCCCCACATTGAGGTCATGGGGATTGGAACCAACTGGGCAGTTGGGCTAGAATGGCTGCCATGTGATAGTCCTCAAATTCTACTGAGCCGATGCCTCCCGCCATTTTGTGTTTAATTAACTTTAGATGAGCACATCTGGGTCGTTTGCCTTTCCAAAGATATTTGTTGAATATCGTCTGGAGGGATCTGAAAAAGGCTTTGGGTAGTGGAATGGGGAGGGTCCTAAAGAAGTACAATATTTGAGGGAGGCATATCATTTTGAAGGCCACAAGCCTCCCTGACCAGGAAAGTTCATGTTTCGCTAATTGGTCCGAGGACATACGGATGTTATGTAGAAGTGGTATGAAATTACAGGCGTATAAGTTGTTCAGTGATCTCGGGAGTTGGATGCCTAGATACAAAATGTCTGTATCTGCCCATGCAAATGGATATTGTGTTTGTAACAAGTTTCTCGTCGTGGCGTCTAAATTAATATCCAATATGAAGGATTTGGTTGTGTTAACTTTGTAATAGGAAACCGAGCTGAACCAGTTTAACAGTTTTTGTACTTCTGCCAGGGAGGAAGTCGGATTGGTGAGGATAAGAATGACATCATCAGCAAATAGGCTGATTTTATGAGATGTGGGTCCAATTTGAAGTCCTGAAATATTGGGGTGTGAGCGGATCTGCTCCGCCAGCGGCTCCATGAGCATGTTAAAGATGAGTGGGGATAATGGACAGCCTTGCCGCGTACCATTAGTGATATTGAATGGGCAGGAGAGCATTCCCTCTGTATATACTTGGGCCGTGGGGTTTGAGTAAAGTGCCATGATGGCTTGTAGTATAAGGCCCTTAAATCCAAATTTTTGAAGGACTGTCTTTAGGTACGACCAGTGGACCCTATCGAACGCCTTCTCTGCATCCAAAGATAGGAGCAGAGAAGGCGTTCCGGTGGATTCCACATGGTGGATGAGATTGATCATTCTTCTAGTGGCATCTGATGCCTGTCTGCCCTTCGTGAAGCCTGACTGGTCCTTATGTATGAGGGCTGGCATTATCTCGAGTAACCTTGTTGCTATAGTTTTAGCATAGATCTTGAGATCAAGGTTAAGAAGAGATATTGGGAGAAAATTTTGGGGGGCATTCGGCTCCTTCCCTGGTTTCGGTAACGTTATAATCAGTGATGTTAGATATTCAGTCGGAAAGGTGGAAGAGGAGGCAGCGTGGTTGAAAACTTCAGTAAGGTGGGGGGTTATGTGAAAGGAGAATTGTTTATAATATTCGCCTGTCAGTCCGTCTGGGCCTGGCGCTTTACCATTTGGCAGGGAATCAATTGCATTTTTTATTTCTAGTTCCGTGAACGGACTATTGAGGTTTGTCAATTGCTCTTCAGTCAAGGTAGGTAGATTGAGCTTACAAAGAAAGTGGTCAATTCCTTCTTGGGTGGGTTGAGGTATACACGGGTCCTGTCTCAGATTGTATAGGTCACTGTAATAGGCGCTAAAGGCGTCGGCCACGTCTTGTGGGTTACTCAGGAGGAGTTTAGTATGAGGGTGGCGGAGTTGGGCAATTTTGGTTTTGGTGCGCCTACCTTTAAGGCGTTGCGCTAGTCTTTTCCCCGCCTTGTTAGAAGTGGAGTAAGTGGTGGCTTTAAGCTTCCTGTGAAGAAATTCATAGGAGTGGAGGAGTAGAGTTCTAAGTTCCTGTCTAAGGGACAACAATTTGTTCGCTTGTGTGTCTCTAGGGTCAGTCTTGAGCTTTAATTCTAGGGACGCTATCTGAGTCGTCAGGTCGTCTATACGTTGCGTCCTCTTTTTTTTATGGTATGAGCTTAATTTAATTAAGGTTCCTCTAATGAAAAACAGTAGAAAAGACCAGACAGCGCAAAACCAATCCTAACACAATGCAGCTGAACACTGAAGGTCAAAATATAAATCCTTAAATGAAACGTGTATAAAAAGCAGTGCAGCGCTAAAATCATATGTAACACAAAAAGTCCATGGGATGTATAATTCAGAAACCAGAGGAATGTTATCTGAAACACCAACAGGAAGTAAGAAGGATCCTCTAGCTGTGAAACAGAGTGCTTGTAAATGATCACAAGTGCAACCACTTCCGTGTAATTCCACCACCAGATACACAGGCCGCTCACCTCAGAATGTGGACCTCTGTATTACCAGAAGGTCACATAAGCAGTCCCTTTATCAAGGGTAATGTTTAAAGATGAGAGAGCTGTCTTCATACGGTGCTTCAACCGAAATCCTCAATCATTCAATAATCCCAAAAGCGAACTCATAAATTGGCGTAGTTACATGAAAAATGTCAAAAAGAAATACATAGTGCTCTCCATCTATAAAAAACACTTGATTTATTTATTTAAAAAGTTACTCACAAGCGAGGCACAGACACCCTGTGCTCGGATAACAGTCATGTAACATAGATGTGGAACCAGGTAGATGGCTGTCCTGACGTCGTGTAGCCCCTCGCACGCGTATCGTCCGTGGGCAAGGACTTCCTCAGCGAAAATTAAATGGGGCCAGCATGTCAGTTCATTTATATAAGCCATATTCCTGGTGTATGCTGTGTGTGAAAAAGAAATCCCGCCCACCCCATAATTGGCGAACTATGTAACAAGCGCCCTCATTGGTGGCCAAGAGATATGCCAAATTAACAAACCGGCAATCATTGGCTAGAGGGATATGGTAATCAAAGAACTTCCGGGTGATGTCCCTCACATGGTGTACTGCAGCTCCAATCGGCGGAGGAATAACAGGGGATATCACCTCCCAGACTATGACCTTCCGGGTCGGCGCTCCCCACATGACCTGTCGTCATAGCAACAAAAATAAACATACCTGTAGAATGTTCCCCTCACCGCACCTACGTGAAGCCGAGGGCGGGGCGGAGCGGTCATGTGACACCAGATGCAAATAAAGCACGTAGGATAACAATCCCTCAGCGTGCCTAATATGCAGAGCCTCGACGTTTAAACTGTCAGATCCACCCCTACTGAGAATAACCATCCCTCCAAGCTGCAACATAGCTGTCGTAAGTAATGACATGTGACAATGCTAACAGGCAGTATTATTGATGTGGTACAGCAAACGCTGCATCCCACAGTGTGCCACCCAGTGGCAAAAGCCTGCATTGCATGTCATACAGGATCTCTAGAGAATAAAAAGATAAAATCAAAAATAAGTAAAATAAACATAAACACCAGTGATCCCGCTGTCTGAACGAAAGATACATAGAAGGGTACCGAGCAAATACAAAAGTGCATATATGCTCGCTGGGGTCATGTATACATAGATCAAAAAATCCGACCATATATAGGGCACAATGGTCAATATGTATACAGACACACACCAGCTCCCCCCCTCTTGTTATTACTTTGAGGGGCCTGTGGGCCCTCATAGTGATGACAATCGTAACACTTAACAGGGGCCAGAGGTGCATAAGGGTAATAAAACAGTCATATATAGACCTGTAAAATTAATAAAGACGTCAGCACAACCATCTAACCTGTTAGACAAATATCACATACTAAATACATAATGTCATAATAAAAACAAATTATATAAAAATTATAATGCTAGCGGTCAGATATAAAACAATTGAGATCGAACTCAACGTTCAACCCCAACGGGACCCCCACCTTTAATTCATATACCCAAAACGACTCACGTCGGCTAAGGTGCCGAATGAAGTTGCCTCCTCTCCAATGGTTCGTCACCTTCTCTATCCCCCAAAACTGCAGCCCAGATGGGCTACGGTTATGGTGGAGTCGGAAGTGCTTCGAAACGTTGTGTGTGACCAACCCCTTTTTGATATTATTGACATGCTCCCCTATCCTGACGTGAAGGGGCCTAGACGTCCTACCGACATATTGTAAACCACACTCACACTGTAGCATATACACGACCCCAGTAGTGTCACAAGTGATCAGATCCTTGATCTTATAGTTTTTTCCAGTTGCTGATGCCACAAATTCCTTCCGCTTCTTTAAATTCTTTCTGGCCTGTCGACATGGTGGGCAACGACCACATTTGTGAAAGCCAGTCAGAAAGTCAAAAATTCTGTTCTCAGAATGGGTAAGGGGGTCAATGACCCCAGGGGCTAGTGTATCCCTTAAGGAAGGTGCTTTTTTGTAGATGAATTGCGGACGATCAGGAAGTAAGGGCCCTAAAATCCTGTCATGCTTAAGGATTGGCCAGTGCCTCTGTACAATCCTCTCAAACTTCCTATATTGAATATTATAGTCTAAGATCATTCGTGTCCTTGTAGAATCATTATGATTAACCTTAGGGACATTTGACACAAGTACTTTTCTGTCCAGATTACGGACATTTTCCATTTCTATACCTAAGCTATTTTTATCATATCCTTTTTCAACGAATCTTGAGGCCAATACCTGTGACTGTGTAATAAAATCACCTACATTGGTGCAATTGCGCCTCAGGCGTATAAATTGCCCTCTCGGTATATTACACAACCACTTGGAATGGTGACAGCTTTCAATGGGGATAAAGGCGTTACGGTCTGTGGCCTTAAAATGAGTGGTCATATTGATCCTGTCCCCATTCTTGGTTAGATCAAGATCCAAAAAGACCAATCTGTCTAAACTGATGTTCCATGTAAGAACAATGTTCATACTGTTAGCATTCAGTTTAGATGCAAACTCATCAAAGCTTACTCGATCCCCATCCCAGATCATAATAAGGTCATCAATATACCTCTGGTAGCATAATAGCTGTGGGGGTTTGTTCTTAAACACGGCCTCTTCCTCCCAGTGTGCCATAAATAGATTGGCAACACTGGGAGCAAACCGAGCCCCCATAGCTACCCCTCTGGTTTGAAGGAAAAATTGCCTACCATACCAGAAATAATTCTTTGATAAGCAAAAGGTAAGACTGTCAATCAAAAAGTGCCGATGTCTTCTGGACAAACCAGATGATCCTACTGCCCAACTAACCGCGGATAAAGCATCCTCATGACTGATGATCGTATATAACGAACTGACATCAGCCGTGATCAGAAGGCAAGAGGGCGTGATTGCCAGAGACTCCAGAATTTGTATGACATGTTTGGTGTCTTTAAGAAATGCATCAGTTTTTGTCACTAACGGCTGGAGGAAGGAATCTATGTATTGACCAAGTCGGGAAGTGACCGAATCGATCCCATTTACTATGGGTCTCCCAGGAGGGTTGGTGCTATCCTTATGGACCTTTGGTAGAAAATAAATGATGGGTGTATGGCAAAACAAAGGGTCTAAATATAATGCCTCCTTTGGGCTCAACACTCCTATATGTTTCCCCCTTTCTACCAAAAAGTGGAGTTCTCCCTTAAATTCAAGCATAGGGTCTCTTGTCATAATGCTATAAGTGTTGGTATCACTAAGGAGGTTGTCCATTTCGTTCTTATAGTAGGCCTTACTGAGTACCACCAGCCCCCCCCCCCTTATCAGCAGGGCGTATGACCAAATCCTTCCTCTCCGTCAGAGATTTTATACCGTTCTGGATATAAACAGGATCATTCACCTTACGGATTTTCAACTTTTCTAAATCCCTCGCGACCATATTCCTAAACACCTCAAGATGCTTAGTGTCTGATGTGGGGGGGTTGAAAACAGATTTATTCCGCAAGGTAGAATGGTGACTTGTTTGACTTGTTGGTGCACTTAATGCCCTAGTGGACGGGGTATTCAAAAAATATTTCTTAATATTCAAACTACGAATGAACTTTTGCAAGTTAACATACGTTTGAAATTTATTTAAATTACGAGTGGGGGCATATTTGAGCCCCTTATCAAGTACTTTGATTTCTTCTTCACTAAGGGGTGTTCCACTCAAATTATAAATCCCTACACCTATTGGGGCTTTACTCTTTTGAGTTCTCCTGCCTCCTCTCCTTCCTCTCTTGCTTTTCTTTTTCGCAGCGGCACCCCCTCCTGAGAAGGCTGCTGGGGTTGTGTTCCCCTCCAACCTCCCGGATTGGGGGGGATGAAGGGTGCACCTCTCCCTGCACCTCTCGGTGCTCCGCGAAAATCCCCACCCCTACGTGGGCCCTGATAGGCCAGGGGTGAAAAGCGGTTATGTATAGGTAATTGATTTGCGTGTTGTGGCGGAGCTGGACCTCCGTAAGCAAAGGTATCATAATTATTGTGTGCATAGTTATTCTGCTAGTGGTTAGATCGATTACCTCTATCAGCATAAGGGCCATTATACTCACTGGTGTGTGAGTAATTGGGCTGCTGTTGCTGATAGCCACCATAAGAGTCATTCCCCCTCGGGGGTGCATTATAAACCTGATGCCGATATGGGGAGTGATGGTAACCACCTCTCTTTCCCCGTCCTCTTTTGTTTTTACCCTTTTTATTGGAGACTTCCTGATAGTGACCATCATTCAAAGGTGTTCCCATAACCGGATATTCCAAATTATCATAGACATAGACCCCACCCCCCCTGGGAGTGGGGAGTGGGGTATCAGTCATGTCTACGTTAGACGGGTCCGGGTTCACCTGTGTAGAACTCACATCTGGAGGAGCCACTTGCCACTTAAACACACAATTTTTTCCAAAGTCATCCAGATCTCTGATGAACTTTTTCTTTTTCTTATTTTGAGTCTCTGTATCCCATTTAATTAATTTATTTTTCAAATCCATAGATAATCTCAGGAATTCCTCAGATTCTTTAAAGGGTTCCAAGGTAGTTCTCAGGTCCCTAATCTGAACCTCCAGCATTTTCATTTTTCTTTGTTTCCTAAGTAGTAAAAATTCTAATAATTCTAGACCCTTTTTAATAAAAAAAAGTCCCCATTCTATGATGGCCTCATCGTCCATAAGGCCGTCATTAGGCGGGACATCCCACCTTAAACGTCTTGGAATAATTTTTGCTACTAAGTATTGTTCAAAGGAAATTATATCCCACCAGGTCTTAACCTTTTTCTCAAAAACGTGCCCTAGTTTTCTAAAGGTATGAGTGAGTTCATTCCCCCCCCCCAGTGGTTTGATTCCTAGAGAAAATATCTCCAATTTTAACTTCTCTCTTTTCCAAATATTGGAAAACTTCCATGGTGATGCTGCTAGACTGTAATATATTGGAAAACAGAAAAACAGTAGAAAAAAACAGACAGCGCAAAACCAATCCTAACACAATGCAGCTGAACACTGAAGGTCAAAATATAAATCCTTAAATGAAACGTGTATAAAAAGCAGTGCAGCGCTAAAATCATATGTAACACAAAAAGTCCATGGGATGTATAATTCAGAAACCAGAGGAATGTTATCTGAAACACCAACAGGAAGTAAGAAGGATCCTCTAGCTGTGAAACAGAGTGCTTGTAAATGATCACAAGTGCAACCACTTCCGTGTAATTCCACCACCAGATACACAGGCCGCTCACCTCAGAATGTGGACCTCTGTATTACCAGAAGGTCACATAAGCAGTCCCTTTATCAAGGGTAATGTTTAAAGATGAGAGAGCTGTCTTCATACGGTGCTTCAACCGAAATCCTCAATCATTCAATAATCCCAAAAGCGAACTCATAAATTGGCGTAGTTACATGAAAAATGTCAAAAAGAAATACATAGTGCTCTCCATCTATAAAAAACACTTGATTTATTTATTTAAAAAGTTACTCACAAGCGAGGCACAGACACCCTGTGCTCGGATAACAGTCATGTAACATAGATGTGGAACCAGGTAGATGGCTGTCCTGACGTCGTGTAGCCCCTCGCACGCGTATCGTCCGTGGGCAAGGACTTCCTCAGCGAAAATTAAATGGGGCCAGCATGTCAGTTCATTTATATAAGCCATATTCCTGGTGTATGCTGTGTGTGAAAAAGAAATCCCGCCCACCCCATAATTGGGGAACTATGTAACAAGCGCCCTCATTGGTGGCCAAGAGATATGCCAAATTAACAAACCGGCAATCATTGGCTAGAGGGATATGGTAATCAAAGAACTTCCGGGTGATGTCCCTCACATGGTGTACTGCAGCTCCAATCGGCGGAGGAATAACAGGGGATATCACCTCCCAGACTATGACCTTCCGGGTCGGCGCTCCCCACATGACCTGTCGTCATAGCAACAAAAATAAACATACCTGTAGAATGTTCCCCTCACCGCACCTACGTGAAGCCGAGGGCGGGGCGGAGCGGTCATGTGACACCAGATGCAAATAAAGCACATAGGATAACAATCCCTCAGCGTGCCTAATATGCAGAGCCTCGACGTTTAAACTGTCAGATCCACCCCTACTGAGAATAACCATCCCTCCAAGCTGCAACATAGCTGTCATAAGTAATGACATGTGACAATGCTAACAGGCAGTATTATTGATGTGGTACAGCAAACGCTGCATCCCACAGTGTGCCACCCAGTGGCAAAAGCCTGCATTGCATGTCATACAGGATCTCTAGAGAATAAAAAGATAAAATCAAAAATAAGTAAAATAAACATAAACACCAGTGATCCCGCTGTCTGAACGAAAGATACATAGAAGGGTACCGAGCAAATACAAAAGTGCATATATGCTCGCTGGGGTCATGTATACATAGATCAAAAAATCCGACCATATATAGGGCACAATGGTCAATATGTATACAGACACACACCAGCTCCCCCCCTCTTGTTATTACTTTGAGGGGCCCGTGGGCCCTCATAGTGATGACAATCGTAACACTAAACAGGGGCCAGAGGTGCATAAGGGTAATAAAACAGTCATATATAGACCTGTAAAATTAATAAAGACGTCAGCACAACCATCTAACCTGTTAGACAAATATCACATACTAAATACATAATGTCATAATAAAAACAAATTATATAAAAATTATAATGCTAGCGGTCAGATATAAAACAATTGAGATCGATCCTCTAATGAAAGCCTTATGAGCGCTCCACACCACGGCAGGATCGGGCACCGAGCCCTTGTTTAATGAGAAAAAGTCGGTAATTTGAGCCGAAATTTCTGGGGCATAATTATCATGCTGGATAATGTAGTTGTTTGTAGACATGTGCACACTGAAAAATTTTGTTTCGGAATTTCGTTTTCGTCCGAAAAATAAATTTATTAAGTTACTCCCGAAATTCGTTTTTATTCATGTCGTTTTTCGTTAAAAATTGCATTCGTCCGAAAATCTGAATTAATTAAGGTCGAATCTGTCATTGAAGGCTTATGGTGTCTGTCAAATGTTCAAAGAAGATTCGACGGAGCAGCGAAACTGTACGACTGCAATCATACATTTCCGCCCACAAGCAGTGATCTTTTCTCTCTATGTCGAATCTTTTCTCTCTATAATGTCGAATCTTTTCTCTCTATAATGTCGAATCTTTTCTCTCCTATGTCAAATCTTTTCTCTCTATAATGTCGAATCTTTTCTCTCCTAGGTCGAATCTTTTCTCTCCTATGTCGAATCTTTTCTCTCTATAATGTCAAATCTTTTCTCTCTATAATGTCAAATCTTTTCTCTCCCATGTCGAATCTTTTCTCTCTATAATGTCAAATCTTTTCTCTCTATAATGTCAAATCTTTTCTCTCCTATGTCGAATCTTTTCTCTCCTATGTCAAATCTTTTCTCTCTATAATGTCAAATCTTTTCTCTCCTATGTCGAATCTTTTCTCTCTATAATGTCAAATCTTTTCTCTCTATAATGTCAAATCTTTTCTCTCCTATGTCGAATCTTTTCTCTCTATAATGTCGAATCTTTTCTCTCTATAATGTCAAATCTTTTCTCTCCTATGTCGAATCTTTTCTCTCCTATGTCGAATCTTTTCTCTCTATGTAGAATAATCTTGGACTAATAGAGTTAAGGTTAGGCGCATTCGACCACAGGTTCGATAGACACAGATTGTTATTGTCAGCGTCACGTCGAATCTCCTATCTATATCGAACTGTTGTAGCAACGAAAACGAAAATAAAGCATTTGTTTATGTCGGATCTTTCGGTTTTCGGATTCTGTGCTTTCGTTTTCGTTTGTTAAAACGATAACGAAAATAGCTGAAATTCGGACGAAAATGCATTCGGACGAAAACGAATGCACATGTCTAGTTGTTTGCTCGCCAGAGAAATGTGTTGCGTTGCAGGGTTGAGTCATCTATAGTAATTGATATTGGGGCATGGTCCGACCATGTCGCGGTGTGGATCGCAGACACACATATTTTTTGTAAAATCCATTTATCTGTCAGGAACAAATCAATTCTCGAATACGAGTTGTGCCTGGAGGAGAAAAATGTAAAGTCTCTTTCAGATCCATGTTGACATCGCCACACATCATAGAGGTCGTGGGTGGCGATGAGTTTTTTCAGAGGCGAGTCTCGCCTTTTCGCAGCTGATGTGGAGTCTATAACCACATCGGGGACTAGATTGAAATCTCCACAGAGAATCAGATGGCCTTTCTGAATAGGTTTGGCTATACGAAGTAGTTTGCGTAGGAATTGCAACTGGTGTGAGTTTGGGGTATATACATTAACAAGAGTGTATTGAACTTGATTCATAGTGCAGGCAAGTATTATATAGCGACCTTCAGGGTCTGTTACAACATCTAGTAGTTGGAAGTCCACACTATCTTTGATCGCTATCATGACCCCTTTAGTTTTAGTAGAATGTGAAGCGTGGAATATATGCGGGAACTGACGATTGGAGCATAGGGACTCATTGGATGGTAGCAGGTGGGTTTCTTACAAACATAAAATGTCACTGTGGAGAGCCGCGGCGGTTTTCCAGAGTGAGTGACGTTTGGCTGGATGGTTTAGTCCATTAGTGTTCAATGATAGGATTGTGAGCGGCATCTTGTAGCCAAGGAGGTAGCGGATGCGATGTAGTAGCACTTACGTTTTGGTGATTCAGTCCAGGTCAAGGTTACTTGCCTGCGAGACGGTGTAGCAGTGATGCGGCAGCCCAGGGTCCTGGAAGTAAGGTGGTTAGGATGCTGTGGATAGAGCAATATGTTAAGCACTCAAGCGGTAGTATCAAGCAAAAACAAAAAGGTAAAGAGTCTAAGAGCAAGCTGACAGCGAGAGGTTTCGCTTAGATTGTTCAGAAAGTAGAACTAGAAAGGTTCTCAGAGGGGGTGCCTCGCACCTCGGAAGCCTCCGTTTGGGGGTACAAACAGTTTTTATGTCTAGGAGCTGCAAAAACAGGGGTTCTTTGTAACATAACCCAGGGGAACTGCAAGAATAATTTTTGGCCAATTGTGGCGTATTTAACAGATGCCATTTACTGAAGTTGTTGTCCAGATTTCTGTTTGTAGGTGATCATCCGTCAGGGTGTGGGGGTGGATTTGGGGGGTTCCAGGAGGATTCCCCAGTTGTGGAGAAGTCGCATTCCTTTGTCAAGATCACTGACGGTATGTGACTGCCCATTCTTCGTGATGAGGAGTGTGGCTGGGTAACGCCATTTGTACTGAATCTTATGGTTCTGTAGACCTTTGGTGACTGGGCTCAAATGACGTCTCAGTTGGAGTGTATACTTTGAGAGATCAGGAAAGAATTGGATTCCTGTGAAGGGAGCTGGTATGGGTGTTTTAGCTTTAACCCCCATCAGGAGCTTTTCCTTGATATGATAGAAGTGAATTCTCATCAGAACGTCTCTGGGTACTGAGGCTGCTAGGTGGGATGGTTTGGCGATTCTGTGGATCCTGTCTATGATAACATCTCGGGGGGATGCTTCAGGAATAATGATGTGCATCAACTCCTTGGCATACCATGGCAGGTCTGCAGGAAGAACACTTTCCGGTATTCCTCTTAGCTTAAAATTATTCCTGCGAGACCTGTCCTCTAAATCCGCCATCTTGGCGCGCATCCATGACTGCTCCTCTCTAATACCGTCACAAACATCTATTACCTCATTCACAGTGGAGGTACAATCAGTTAGGCCTCTCTCAACGTTTGACACCCTGTCATCAAGGGAGTGGATGTCTGTAGTAATTTTAGTAAACAGAGAGGAGAGGTCAGTCATTAGGGAGGTCTGCAGTGAGAGAAGCATGTCCTTCAGGGTAGTGTCCATAACTGGTTGGCCTGAGGTTGGGAAGGATGCCATGGAGGTATGCAGGGCCTGGTTAGACAGGAGTGGGTTAAAAGCCTGGGCCTCAATTTGTGAGTGCAGCGGCCGCTGCGGCGACGTGTCGAGCCGCATTCTAGCTTTTGCAGGGCTACGGGTGAGGGGATCACTCTCCGGGGGCTGAGAGGATACCCTGAAGGTACCTGTATGTGGTGAGTCCTCCGGTATCTCGTCCGGGAGATCCGTGTATGAGTCCCGCGGCGCGGCCTGGCCGGCGCCATCTTGGATGTCAGCATCGCGGTCCGCCGGCTTGTAGGCGAATTCCGTTTTTGCGGCTTGTAGTCCGTAAATCTCTTTCTGGACATGATCCTCAGCTGCTCCGGTGTGCCTAGAGCAAGGATGGCTGGAGATTGTAGCTTTGGTACGGCCGATGTCGCTGGATTCTGTCCCCTGGTTCAGGAGCTGAGAGCTCACACGTCCACTCTCATCTCCGGTCGGCCACGCCCCCCCCTCCCACCGTCATTTGACGGCGGGCAGATGACAAGTGGTTAAGGACCGCCGCACGACGATATACGTCGACAGAATGGCACGGGCAGGCAATGAGCATACCTGTATGTCCCTTTAAATTCTCTGCCCAGTGCGCGCGTGCGGCCGCCGCGTGCCTCGTGGGTGTGGCCGCGGGTCCCGGGAACTCGATGTTCCCGGGTGGCCTGCGACCGTGATCGGGAACGGTCATCAGTGACGTGTCACTCGTAGCCACGTCCGCTAACAGTAAGAATCACTCCCTAGTACTGACTTATTTTTTTTTACCAAGAATATGTAGAAGAATATGTATCGGCCTAAACTGAGGAAAAAAAATTAATTATATATTTTTTGGGGATATTTATTATAGCAAAAAGTAAAAAATATTGCATTATTTTCAAAATTGTCGCTCTATTTTTGCTTATAGCGCAAAAAATAAAAACCGCAGAGGTAATAAAATACCACCAAAAGAAAGCTCTATTTGTGGGGAAAAAAGGACGTCAATTTTGTTTGGGAGCCATGTCGCACAACCGCGCAATAGTCAGCTAAAGCGACGCAGTGCCGAATTGCAAAAAGTGGCCTGGTCTTTGACCATCAAAATGGCCTGGGGCTTAAGTGGTTAACCACCTCAATACAGAGCACTTTCACCCTCTTCCTGCCCAAGCCATTTTTCAGCTTTCAGCGCTGTCACATTTTGAATGACAATTGCGTGGTCATGCAACACTGTACCCAAATTACATTTTTATAATTTTTTCTCCCACAAATAGAGCTTTCTTTTGGTGGTATTTGATCACCTCTGTGGTTTTTATTTCTTGCGCTATAAATAATAGAAGAGAGTCAAGTTTGAAAAAAACACAATATTTTAAAATTTTTGCTATAACAAATCTTCTATTTTCTTTTTTTTTTAAACAAATTTTTTCCTCAGTTTAGACCGATATGTATTCGGCCTCGTACACACGAACGAGTTTCTCGGCAAAAACCAGCAAGAAACTTGCTGGCAGAGATTTCTTGCCGAGAAATTTGTTCGTGTGTATGGTTTCTCGTCAAGAAAAGCGACAAGAATCTCGACGAGAAAATAGAGAACCTGCTCTCTATTTTCTCGTCGAGATTCTCGTCAGCCTGTTTCTCGACGAGAAAAGTGAGTGTGTGTACACTTACCTGTCCTCCGGGAAGCCCGCGCATGTTCGAAATGAATTCGACGCATGCGCGGTAGCTTCCTAGGCATACGTAGGGTATACCAAGATGGCGGCGACGGCATCGAATGTGACGAGCGCATGCTCGTCGTAGTCGATGACGTCACCGCGTACGCTCCATTCAAAGAACCGCGGGTTCTTTGAATCGAGCGTGTGTACACTCGGCCGGGACAAGTTTCTTGTCCAAGAATCTCGTCGAAAAAAACGACATGTTTTTTTCGACGAGAATCTCGACCGTGTGTACGAGGCTTTCTTCTACATATAAGCATACATTGATTGGTTTGCGCAAAAGTTATAGCATCTACAAAATAGGGGATAGATTTATTTTTTTACTAGTAATGGCGGCGATCTACGATTTTTATCGTGACTGCGAAATTGCGGTGGACATATCGGACACTTTTGACACATTTTTGGGACCATTCACATTTATACAGCGATCCGTGCTATAAAAATGCACTGATTACTGTATAAATGTGACTGGCAGGGAAGGGGTTAACACTAGGGGGCGATCAAGGGGTTAAATATGTTACCTAGGGAGTGATTCTAACTGTAGGGGGAGGGGACTCACAAGGGGAGGAGACCGATCGGTGTTCCTCTGCACAAGGACCACACCATCGGTCTGCTCTCACCTGACAGGACGTAGAAATGCATTAATTCAAGAAAAAAATTCCATCCTGCTCCTTTCAGTTTTCTTGTTACTGTGGTCAAAAAAAATGTTGATTTGATCCCACTAATGATTCAAGAATCAACAAACATTCCTAAAACTGAAATTCTAATGTTGTATAGGGATCTACTGCTATCTACTGTCTGTATGTGGCTCTGCTGCTTAATATTAACCACTTGCCGACCAGCTCCTGTACATTTACGTTGGCAGAATGGCACGGCTGGGCAAAGTAACGTACCCGTACGTCACTTTGAATTTTCCGCCGAGTGCGTGCGCACGCCTGCCATGAGCTCTTTGAGCATGCCTGCATGACCCGCGGACTCAATGTCCGCCGGGTGCCCGCAATCGTGTCATGGAGCTGAAGAACGGGGAGATGTCAGTGTAAACACAGCAACTCCCTGTTCTGCCTAGTGACAGGACACTGATCGTCTGCTCCCTCTCATCGGTAGCAGCAATCAGTGTCGTGCCACTGCTAGCCCATCCCCACTACAATTAGAATCACTGCCTAGGACACACTTAACCTCTTCCCTGACCCCTACTGGTTAACCCCTTCACTGCCAGTCACATTTACACAGTAATCAGTGCATTTTTATAGCACTGATCGCTGTATAAATGTGAATGGTCCCAAAAATGTGTCAAAAGTGTCAGATGTGTCCGCCATAACGTTGCAGTCATGATAAAAATTTGCAGATCGCTGCCATAACAAGTAAAAAAATATATATTAATAAAAAAGCCATAAAACTATTCCTTATTTTGTAGACGCTATAAGTTTTGCGCAAACCAATCAATAAACGCTTATTATGATTTTTTTACCAAAAATATGTAGAAGAATACAAATCGGCCTAAACTGAGGAAAACATTTGTTTTTTTATATATTTTTTGGGGATATTTATTATAGCAAAAAGTACAAAATATTGCTTTTTTTTTAAATTGTCGCTCTATTTTTGTTTATTGCGCAAAAAATAAAAACCACAGAGGTGATCAAATACCACCAAAAGAAAGCACTATTTGTGGGAAAAAAAGGATGACAATTTTGTTTGGGAGCCATGTCGCACGACTGCACAATTGTCAGTTAAAGCGACGCATCGCCGAATCGCAAAAAGTGGCCCGGTCATTTGGCAGCCAAATGATCCGGGGCTGAAGTGATTAACAGAAATTATTTATGAACATCACTTCCTGTCTCTGTGTGTCTGAGTCAAAACCCCAGAAGGAAGAAGTGGAGAGGGAGACAAAGATTTGAGCAACATAACATTACATACACAAGGGCTGCTACTCTATTTTCACCCAGACCAGAAGCAGAGACTATTAGGCAAGTATGCCAATGTTCTAAATGTTTAAATGCAGCTTCTCATAGCTTCTTGAGTGTGTATCGAAATCCTTGTGACAGACTAATCTCTGTCCTATTGTTATTATCTCACATGCACAGTGCAAGATAGTTGGGTCTGTTTATTAGTAGGTCAACCTGTTTATTGTAATACAGTTCATATGTGCTTTTGTTTTGTTGTCAACCTTGCCACTTCTGGCGTGAAACTCTATAGCTTGTTTTAGCTCTGGGCAAAAAAAAAAACAGCATACACAAATTTTCTCCAGCTATCCCAGACACATGCTGGAGATGCGGGAGAGCAAAGGGAACCATGCTCCACATATGGACTGTGATTCCCTTCAGCCACTTTGGAAAGAGGTGCATGAGATTATTGCGCATGTTACTACTTATACTTTAGATTACTCCTCGGCACAGTACCTCTTGCGCCATACGCATTTAACCAGAACTGAATACTATAAATCCCTTGCCATGCATATGGTGAATGCGGCGAGACTCTGCATTCCTCTTCTCCTTCTCGATGTTGACACGTCGCTTCCTCCCGCTGTAATGCTTGGCTGTTCGCTCATCAACGATTTATATAGGCTTCTCATGACGTCACTGTCACATGCTCCGGGTGGCCCCGGAGTATGCGACTGTGACGTCATGGGAGCATGTGACTGTGACGTCTAGAGAAGCCGATAATAAATCGTTGATGAGCGAACAGCCAAGCATTACAGCGGGAGGAAGCGACGTGTCAACATCGAGAAGGAGAAGAGGGAAGAAGATGGCGACGGAGAAGACCGGCCCCTCCACTAGCAAAAGAGCTGGAAGAAGATAGTGGAGGGGCCGGCAGAAGGAAGAAAGAAAGAACTGGAGAGCGAGGGAAGAAGGCGACGGAGAAGACCGGGCCTCGCTAGCAAAAGAGCTGGAAGAAGATAGCGGAGGCCCGGCAGAAGGAAGGAAAAACCGGAGAGCGCAGAGACGACACCGGAAACCCCCGAAGACCGAAGAAGACCCCCGGAGCTGTGCAATAAATTGCTTTAAAAAGATGTGTGTTTTTTATTGCCATTTTTTTCCACCAGGTGAATGGGTAGGGGTACGATGTACCCCATACTCATTCACATAGGGTGGGGGGCCGGGATCTGGGACCCCTTATTAAAGGGGGGCTCCCAGATTCCGATAAGCCCCCCGCCCACAGACCCCGACAACCAACGGCCAGGGTTGTCGGGAAGAGGCCCTGTCCTCATCAACATGGGGGCAGGGTGCTTTGGGGTGGGGGGGCCGCAGGTCGCCCCCTGCCCCAAAGCACCAAACCCCCCATGTTGAGGGCATGCGGCCTGGTAGGGTTCAGGAGGGAGGGGGTGCGCTCTCTCGTCCCCCCCTCTTCCCCTGTGGCCTTCCAGGTTGCATGCTCGGATAAGGGTCTGGTTTGGATTTTGGGGGAACCCCCACGCCGTTTTTTCGGCGTAGGGGTTCCCCTTAAAATCCATATCAGACACAAGGGCCTGGTATGCCCTTGGAGGGGGAACCCATGCCGGTTTTTTATTAAAAATTTGGTGTGGAGTTCCCCCTCAAGATTCATACCAAACACAGTGCCTGCTATTGGCGGGGATCCAAGTCGGATCCCCGTTCATTGAAAGTCAGACATATGTCGGCTTCATGTCGCAGGGCAAAGTCGGATCCAAAGAATGACGGCTGTCGTGTCGCACAAGTGTGAACCCGGCCTTAGTAAATCAGCCCCATAGAGTAGATACAAAAAATAAAACAAAAAAGAAAGCCACTGCTCCCACCTATAACTGGCCATTGCAGCAAGCAGCATTGGAAGGCAACATATGTTAGAAAAAAAGCCAAGGATAAATCCAAGGAAAACTCCAAGCTCACTTACCGACCAGCCCGCGAACCACCAAATTAACCCAGGTTTATGTAGTTATTAATATATATACAAGATGAATTTCTCGTACCTGATGACTCATACTGTACCTCCAGATTAATGTTCCAGGTGGTGAATGAGAGACCTTTCAGCCATTGTCCATCCAGTCTGGAAAGCAGCTTTTCATATGCATAGACATGGTGTGGCTCATAAGCTAGTATTAGGACTACAGATACCAGGGTGCCTTGGCGGAGCCTGTAGCTTACACATGTATTTGCAAATGTGTGCAGACTAAACTCCTGAACCACTTCAGCCCCGGAAGAATTGGCTGCCCAATGACCGGGCCATTTTTTGTGATTCGGCACTGCGTCATTTTAACTGACAATTGAGCGGTCATGCGACGTGGCACCCAAACAAAATTGCCGTTCTTTTTTCCCACACATAGAGCTTTATTTTGGTGGTATTTGATCACCTCTGCGGTTTTTATTTTTTGTGCAATAAACAAAAAAAGAGCGACAATTTTGAAAAAAAATTATATTTTTTACTTTTTGCTATAATAAACATCCCCAAAAAATATATAAAAAAACTAAATTCTTTCTCAGTTTAGGCCGATATGTATTCTTCTATATATTTTTGTTAAAAAAAAAACACAATAAGCGTATATTGATTGGTGTGCACAAAAGTTATAGCGTTTACAAAATAGGGGATCGTTTTATGGCATTTTTATTATATATTCTTTTTATTAGTAATGGTGGCGATCAGCGATTTTTATCATGAATGCGACATTATGGCGGACACATCTGACACTTTTGACACTATTTTGGGACCATTGTCATTTATACAGCGATCAGCGCTATAAAAATGCACTGATTACTGTGTAAATGACACTGGCAGGGAAGGGGTTAAACACTAGGGGGCGATGAAGGGGTTAAGTGTGTCCTAGGGAGTGTTTCTAACTGTGGGGGGGGTGGGCTACAAGTGACATGACAGTGATCACTGCTCCAGATGACAGGGAGCAGTAGATCACTGTCCTGTTACTAGGAAGAACAGGGAAATGCGTTGTTTACATAGGCATCTCCGCATTCTGCAGCTCCCTGACACGATCGCCGGACACCGGCGGACATCGAGTACGCGGGTCCCGCGGGAACGGTCACAGAGCTCGTGGTGGGCGTGCGCCCGTTAGGCGGCAGATTCAAAGCAACGTACAGGTACGTTGCTTTGCCTGCCCATGCCATTCTGCTGACGTATATCTACGTGAGGCAGTCGGCAAGTGGTTAACACATACTGTTAGACAGGTTAATTTGGTTGTCTGCTGGCTGGTCGGTAAGTTAGTTTGGAGTTTTCCATAGAGTAGATAGGCTGACTCTGAGTTCCAGTACAACACCACTGTCTCTGCATATGAGAAGCTACTTTCCAGACTGGATGGACAATGGCTGGAAGATCTCTCATTCACCACCTGGAACATTAATCTGGAGGTATGAGTGATCAGGTACGAGAAATTCATCTTGTATACATAATATTAATAACTATATATACCTGGGTTTATGTGCACAATTCCACCAGGACTCCTATCGGGCCCTTTATTGAAAATAGCTTTTTGTACATTGGATGTGGTTACTATTATTAATCCCTTCTTGTATAACGCTTGCATTATTTCCATACTGTGCATCCACAGTATATACATATGGTAAATGTTATATGCAAGTTTCAGTAGTTCCTCCACTCACAATCACTTTGATTAGGTTACTGGCTAGTTTCCTAGGAAGGTAATCCACTCTTTTTGGGGTGGGCCATTTGTCATAGCCCCACCCCCAAAGGATGGCTACAAGTGTATGGTTTAACTATACCCAGAATTAAAATAGGCTTAATGAGATATCCTGAGAACATAGCAGAAGTCAGAACCCATTGTTGTCTGATAATGATATAAGATTTAGTCCTACTATGCACTGAAGATCATTGAGAACACTTCAACCCCATTGGAATGTTCCACTGGAAACCATTATCAGATTCTATCCAGAATAGTCACAGATCGCTCCAATGAGTAGCCCTGAGATCAAAGCAAGCCCTGACTGTGTCAAATGTGGCGAGAGCAAATATCCATTTAACAACCCAATAAAAAACATGCTTAAATAATTTACTAAATTGATAATGGTGCTTGTCAGCTCAGGAAAATTAATGGCAATAGTAATGGGGATTGAAAACAGGTATGCATTTCATTTTTGAATATGTGAATTTTTTAACATCTGTTAGAATAATTATGTGGACATTTATTAATTCCAAGCTAAGCACTTCATGCTTGTTTAAAAGGGCATTCATAAAATCACCAGTGTGCAAAGTAATATACCAGCTCTCTAGTGACCCATAACTGGCATCAGATAAAGGAAATGTGCTTGTACACCACCATTTTATTATTTAGGAGTACCACCTTTGTAGTTTTATAGTTAACATTAAAAAATAACTTTTTTTTCTGTTTGCATAAATATGCCCTCTCTGTTTGCTAATTTCATAACTGTGTACATTAAAGTGGTTGTAAACCCACTTTTTAAACAAAGACCTACAGGTAAGCCTAGATTAAGGCTTACCTGTAGGTGCATGAAATATCTCCTTAACCTACGCGGTTAAGGAGATATTTGTATGTAAATGCGGCGACGCTGACGTCACCCCATTCACAAATTCGGCTAGGTCGCAACATTTGACGACGTAGCCGAATTCGACAGCTCACGCGCGCATGCGCGGAGTCACGTCTTCTCCGCTCCGGCCAATCACAGCGCCGGAGCGGCGCTGTGATTGGCTGCAGCGGCGATACCCGGAAGTAACATCCCGGCTATCGCCGCAGCGATGGATGCGGCTAGAGGAGGGACACGGACGACTTCGGGGGCCCCGATCGAAGGTAAGTGTTACATAATAAGCTAGTATGCTAGTCATACTAGCTAATTATAGCTTTGTCTTGCAGGTTAGTCAAAAAAAAAAAAAAGATAAAAGGGTTTACAACCACTTTAAAGTTTATAATTAATAGCATGGTCAGCATCAATTTAATATTGTAGCCATTTAAGACCTGGTTTAGAAAAAATCCTTTATTTCATGAAAATGGTTTGAAAGGAGAAGTAATGTCAAAGCTCTTTTGGTCCTACTTCCCCTGTGGGTTATAGAAGTGCACTCCGTTCTGTACTCCTGTGACCCGTTTTTAGCTGACAGCAGCTAAAGTCCATTGTCAGCTGATGTCATTCAGCCGATCAGCACAGAGCCCCCCAGCCCCAAAGCACCCCCCATGTTGAGGGCATGCGGCCTGGTATGGTTGAGGAGAGGGGGGCCGCTCACTCATCCCCTTCTTTCCTGACATGCCAGGTGGTATGCACGGATAAGGCTCTGGTATGGATTTTTGGGGGGAACCCCATGCCATTTTTTTTATTTTGGTGTGGGGGGGGTCCCCTCCAAATCCTGGGGGGAACACTACACAATTTTTCTCCCAATTTTTGTTTACATTTAGATTTCAGTGGGGAAGCCCGCTGACAGCTGATGACTTATCAGTTGTTATGTATGCGGCAGCCAGCTTCCCAGCCCCCTCCTTAGCAACCAGCTATATACAGTGTTTTTACAGTGCGTTTAAAGAGAAAAAAAAACATAAAATGCAAAATGCATGAAAACTGCATGCAAAAATGCATAAAAAACGCTGGTTTAAAAACAGCAAAATGCACTGCAAAACGTGCCTAAAAAACAGATCAAGCGCAGCCGCATAGATGTGAACCTAGACTAAAACATGGGGAAATGTACATGAATTTCAAAGATGTACTAAACATATATTTTTTCCTTCTACCTTGACAAACGCTTTAAAGAGGTATTAAACCCAAAGCCAAAATTTTTTTTTTAGCAAAATTTATATTGCAGCTTATCAATCATTAGATGTGGTGGCCGCATTGATTTTTTATTTGTATTTTTCTCCAAAATATTTTATTGATTTTCTTGGTTTATTTTTTTCCCCATTCTTTCACCTGGTGATCTGGTCAGTCACACACCTCCTGTATTTGATTTCACCCCTCTGGATAAATAAACACAGGGGGCACATTTGGACAGCAGCAATTTCAGTCTGGGAAAGGGGAGTGTTAGGTACTAGCAGATTTAAATTGTGGCCAATCTTCATCTAACACTTTAACCCTTTCACTGCCAGGTCCGTACGTGGTATGGACCTGACAGCGGGGGGGAGTTTTGCACACAATCCGGTGACTGCAGCCACCTGGATTGTGTGTGAAACTGACAGGCAGACTTCTGCCTGTCAGGTGAGAGCATTTGTGCGTGTGCCCCCCTGCCATGCACCACGCTCCGCTTGCCCATTTGTGTGCAAAGAGAACCTGTCACCTAAAAAGTTTTTTTTTTTTTGCAAAAAAATTAAGTTACACCCAAGCACATAAAATCCCCCCTAAAAAATAGTTGAGGCCCCCACCTTCACATATACGCAAGTACGGACGTAAATACATGCGTCGGGGCACCTTGTTACATATCACCGCGCACACCTGAGTGAGAGCAATAATTCTAATACAAGACCTCCTCTGTTACACTAAACCGATATCTATATGGGGCTTTTGAAGTGTCCCCTATAGAAAATATAGAGTACTGAAGTTTATCGCCATTTCACAGGCGCACACAAATTTAAGGTTTGGCATGTTGAGTATCTATTTGCTCAGCACAACCTCGTCCTTTATCATTTTAGTGTGTTTTTCACCTTTGCGGTAATATCGTGTGACATAGAAAATTAGAACTAGCACTATTTTATTCTCTAGGGATTCTGCTTTCAGAAAATATATAATGTTTGGGGGTTTTGCATCATCTTTAGGGCTAAAATTATTTTTTTAAACATGTGCAAAAAAATGCAAAAACAGCTCTGGCAGCGAAAAGGTTAAAACCAGTGTAGCACCCTCTACCATGGGTAGGTGCTAGATGTGAGTAAAGCTGCCAGTGCAGGTAAATTTAAGCAGGCCTATGCTGCAAGCTAGGCCTGTTTGTTTTCGATCCGGGGCACAAAGTGGTTTAGTGTAGCAGTGGTTGTGACTGACATGTACTTCAGCTTTTGGGCGCCTCCCCTGTTTCCAGTGAGAATGTTCTGGAAAGGGGGCAGGGCTGAGAGTTGGAATGGCATGGGGTGTATGTAGGAGCTCTGACCAATCCCCAACTAGGATTGGCAGGGGGCAGGCCTCCTATATATTCCCTCAGTCAGCCTGCTGAGGGGGAGTTGTCGGCTGGGTGAACTGAAGGATGGAGTGCTAGACTGTGTGCAGGAGGAACACCCCCATCTGGGGGGGTGCAACTCAGCCAGAGGAGCTCAGGAGCTGGGAGGGAGCCTCTCCTGACACGGTCATGTTAGAGGTGTCCTGGAACAGGAGCTGGAGAAGCAGTTGGTCCGCATGTCTGGGTAAATCCTTCAGGAAGGACTCAGGGCAGGAGTCAGTGAGTGAAGCACAGTGGAGATCTGGAAGAGGCACACCAGGGTGAGTTGGGAGGGAGACTTTCCTGACACGGTCATGGAAAGGTGTCCTGGAACAGGAGCTGGGTGTAGAGCCAGAGGAGAGACTGTGGAGTAATGTCTATGGCCACAAAAAAGGGGTACTGCAGGCCCCTGGCCTATTCAGGATCATCAATTGAAACTATTAGGACTTATTCAGAGGCCTAGTGGACAGAAAATGGTGGGACAGGAGTACTAATCTGTGACAGGAAAGTGATGTGCAGGAGGAGAAGTGTCCAGAGGTAAAAGTCTAAAGCTCTGAGGTGAAAAGTCTGTCAGGATTAGGGTCAGTCATTTTATCCCATCTGAGGAGTGTAACTTATGAACCGCTATAACATTTTCAGTTATAGCATGAACTGCTATAACATTAAAAGTAATAATTCATTTTCTGGGCATCCCATGTCCCTATTCCCCATCCAAGTTAATCCCCTATTATAACAAAAACAAGCAAAAGACTTTTCATTGACCGAAAGAGTGTGTCTAATGGATGTCTGGCAGCAGGGTGATATCAGTGTATGTAGCAACTCGTAGCAACCACCCGCTACACCAGTTACAGGAAACTGTTTCTTTCCTTTTTGAAATAAAGGTTTTACATAAATAAAAAAAAGTTGATCATTGTAAGCATCCTTGTTAGTGATAAATGGGTTGTATCATCCCTGTAACTGGCTACATCTGCAGGACAGCTTGCTCTTTCGAAAAACAACAGACTTACTGTCTGAATTGGCAGGTAAAAATAGAAGAAAGAAAGCCTAAAAAAAAAAAAAACTGAGTGGAGCAATCATATCTAAGAATTGGCAAGCTGCAATATAGTAAATGTTTGCTTTTGGGTTTAATACTGCTTTAACCCCTTCCATACCGGGCCATTGTAAAATGACGCCGGCATGAACCCTTTCTCCCTCATATGACGTCCAGCCCTTCTCACCGCTACTGCGGGCCCCTGGGGGCCCACAGCGCAGCGATCGGTGACGAGGTGT
The DNA here is from genome assembly GCA_029206835.1 of Rana muscosa. NCBI lineage: Eukaryota > Metazoa > Chordata > Amphibia > Anura > Ranidae > Rana > Rana muscosa. The sequence goes on from CM055120.1 coordinate 174,598,795, forward strand.
GTCCCTCGGACACAGCCTAACCCCGATCAGGGTAAAGAGCCTAATTTGTGTCCAATCACGCCGGTCACAAGTGTAAACAAAGAGGACTGTAACAGCTGTCTCTGGGTTCTCCTCCTCACACACGATCCTGTGTGAGAAGGAGAAATCAGAACAGTGAGTTACAGTGTCAGTTACAGTGTCTGTCAGTACTGTGCCCAGATTGCCCCTCCTCAAATAAAATTGGCTTTACCACGTGACCGGCTGTTTCCAATCACAGCCGGTCACTTTGCATAGGTCCGGCGTGCACGCCGCTTGTGCGTGCTCCCGGGGGCGTGCAGCGTGGCGATCGGGGTCGAGACTCGTCCCTTGGACAAAGCCCAGCCCCAATCAGGGTAAAGAGCCAATGAAATTTGGCTCTTTACCACGTGACCGGCTGTGTCCAATCACAGCCGGTCACAAGTGTAAACAAAGAGGACTGTAACAGCTGTCTCTGGGTTCTCCTCCTCACACACCAATCCTGTGTGAGAAGGAGAAATCAGAACAGTGAGTTACAGTGTCAGTTACAGTGTCTGTCAGTACTGTGCCCAGATTGCCCCCCCTCGAATAAAGAGTACCTGTCACCCCCCCATCAAAAGTACCTGAGTACCTGTCACCCCCCATCAAGAGTACCTGAGGACCTGTCACCCCCATCAAGAGTACCTTAATACCTATCACCCCCCCATCAAGAGTACCTGTCACCCCCAATCAAAAGTACCTGAGTACCTGTCACCCCCATCAAGAGTACCTGAGTACCTGTCACCCCCCCCATCAAAAGTACCTGAGTACCTGTCACCCCCCATCAAGAGTACCTAAGTACCCGTCACCCCCCATCAAGAGTACCTGAGTACTCATCACCCCCATCAGGAGTACCTTTCGCCTCCATTAGGAGTACCTGAGTACCCTTCACCTCCATCAGGAGTACCCGTCACCTCCATCAGGAGTACCTGTCACCTCCATCAGGAGTACCTGAGTACCCATCACCTCCCATCAAGAGTACCTGAGTACCCGTCACCCCCATCAGGAGTACCTGTTGCCTCCATCAGGAGTACCTGAGTACCCGTCACCTCCATCAGGAGTACCCGTCATCTCCATCAGGAGTACCCGTCACCTCCATCAGGAGTACCTGTCACCTCCATCAGGAGTACCTGTCCCGTGAGCCCAGCAGTGCTTGACATGCAGCCAATTTCTAGCTGACGTACAGCCAATTAGTCCCTGTCGTGCAGCCCTGTCATACAGCCACCATGTCCACACCCCAGAAGAGGCATACCAAATGCTATCCCAGAGCGATGAGAGCAGCGGGGAGCTCTCACCACCCCAGTACAGGAGGAAGTAGTCCGGCCAAAAAGAAGACGGTCTGAACTCCAGGCAGCTGCCAGCAGCGCCGAACACCCCAATGGCCAATCAGCAAATGCCAATGGTGCTAGACCCCAGGAGGAGAGGCCCAGTACAAGCGCTGCTAGACCCCAGGAGGAAAGGCCCAGTACAAGCTCTGGAATTCCACGCCAAAGAAGTAGGGACCAAACCCATCTTCCGGATGGCTTGGCCAACCCATTGTGGCTGCCTTCTAGCACAGGGTCAGCCACAATCCCCCCTTTCATAGCACAGCCAGGTGTGCAGGCCAACACCGAAGGTTTCTCTGAAATAGATTTTTTTTATTTATTTTTCCCTGATGAGTTACTTCAAAGCATCTTAGACCAAACAAATCTAATCTTTTTGCCCGTCATTACATGCAAAACAACCCCAACTTATGCTATGCCCGCCCTTTTGAATGGAGACCCCTAGCAATGGAGGAACTTAGATTGTTTTTAGGCCTTACGCTGAACATGGGGCTTACAAAAAAAATTAACTTCATTCATATTGGTCTAAAAAGCCCATCCTCCATTTCACAGGCCGGCTGGGAATCAAGCAGTATATTCCCAGTAAGAGGGCGAGGTACGGCTTGAAGCTCAACAAGCTCTGTGAGAGCTCCTCCGGATATGTGAATGCCTTTCGTGTGTATGAAGGCAAAGACTCCCAGCTCCAGCCCCCTGAGTGTCCATCGTATATGGGAATAAGCGGGAAAATTGTATGGGAGTTGGCATTCCCACTCCTCCAAAAGGGGTATCATATTGTGACAGCAGGAAGGTAAAGTCACCTGGTTGCATCCAGGGGGGTAGATATATTTCGCCCAGATTCAGGCTTTACGCCGACTTATACAACTAGGTGGAGAGTTGTATAAGCCCAGCTAAGGCTAGTGGGCTCATGGATGACTCATACCTCTAGGGAGAGGGCTGGGCGTCGTGCAGGCAGGGAGTTGATGAGGCCAGCTGAAGCCTGTCAGTTCGTTTAAGGCCTCTATAAAAACTCCCAGATTCATTAGGTGTTAGCTCATGCCTGGACCCAGACCTGTGTGGACTGTCTAGGGAGAGTGAACCCCTGTGCGGTGAGACAAAAGCCTGTGTGGCTATTTGCTTGGACATTTAAAACCAGGGACTTAGGGACTAGGACAGCACTAGGCTGATCCCAGTTGTTAGTTAGGAAACCTGTATGTTTAGTCAGAGGTCAAGTTGACCAGGATTTATTTTGTTTATATGTTTCTTTTGGCTTTGCTGTGTTTTGTCACTGTAAATAGAAAATAAACCGCACCTTTTTTTTTGATTTTGAAAACCACAACCTCCGTTTGCTGGGCCTGTTTTTGTGTGGGGAGCCCATCCCGGGGGTCACACACACCCGCTGCCGAGCTAACCCCCTCACAGTTGGTGGAGAACCAGTGGCAGTTTTTTTTAAGCCAGCATGGAGGAGATACTGAAGCAGCTGGCTCTAGCAAATGCCAATCAACAGCAGACAAATGCAGGTTTGCAAAAGAGCCTTGCAGCTCAACAACAGAACTTCGCAGCCCAGCAGCAAGCTCATCAACAGAGCCTTGCAGCCCAGCAGCAAGCTCACCAACAGAGTCTGGAAGCTCAGCAACAAGCCCAGCAGCAATCTGAGGCCCGCTTCATAGACCTGTTACAGAAGCAAGAGCAGAGACTACAACAAATGGAAGCAGTAATGCAGCAACGTCCGCAGACCAGTGAGGAAAGCCGTCCCACTAATACCGCGTCCTTTGGGGTGAGTCGTTTATTGACAAAAATGACTGGAGAGGATGATCCAGAGGTATTTTTGACCACATTTGAAAGGACTGCTGAAAGAGAAAAGTGGCCTGAGGAGCAGTGGGCTGGACTGGTGGCTCCTCTGTTAACTGGTGAATCGCAGAAGGCTTACTATGACCTAGAGCCTGACCAAGCAAAAGACTATGTGATGCTAAAAGCTGAGATATTGGCAAGGCTGGGTGTCACCCAGGCTGTCCGGGCTCAGCGTGTGCATAACTGGACTTTCCAGCTTGGAAAACCCCCCAGGTCTCAAATGTATGATCTCATTCACCTGAGCAGAAAGTGGCTACAGCCAGAGACTTTGTCCGCACCAAAGATTGTGGAACGTGTTGTAATGGATCGGTTTTTGAGAGCTCTTCCTACTGCCATCCAAAAGTGGGTAAGCCATGGAGACCCAGAGACGGCCGATGGTCTTGTGGATCGTGTGGAGAAATACTTGGCTACAGAGAACCTGACGGCCTCTTCCAGAGACACTCGGACTTTCCACCCTAAGACCAGACCATCCCCAGGGGCGGATAAGAGGATTCCAAGGGGTAAGGGTGGAGAGAGTGAGAGGGTGGGAGCTCTACCCCAAGTTTGGCGAGAACAGCCTGGGAAATCAGCGGCTCAAGAGGCGGCAAGAAGGATCGTTTGCTACCGCTGCCGGCAAGCGGGACATATTGCAGCCAATTGCCCGGTTGTGGAGGAACCCATGCAGTGTGACTTTCTGACGGGCAGACGTCAGTCGCTGTGTGCGACAGTCGCATGCACTGCCATTCGAGGAATTGAGAAACATTTATGCAAAATGTGTGTTAATGGTAGAAATGTTGTGGTATTGCTGGATTCAGGTAGCCTTGTGACCCTGATAAAGGCTGAGTTAGTTAAAACAGAGGTCTCTGGGAATAGCAAGGTAGCTGTTATTTGTGTGCATGGGGACACCCGAGAGTATCCAGTGACTACAGTGTGTTTCGAGACCCCCAAAGGTACCCTCTCTCATCCAGTGGGCTTAGTATCTCAGTTACCGTATGACGCCATTGTGGGAAGGGATTTTCCGAAGTTCTGGGAACTGTGGGATGATCCTGAGCCCCCCACTGGTGCCCCTATGTACCAGGAATGTGATAGCCAGAACTCCCCTGAGAGTGGTGAGGACTCTCCGGAATTTCCCTTATCAGTATTGGCAGGGGAGACTCAAGAAACTGGAGAGGAGCCCACCTCCTCAGACGAAAACCTACCGTCTGTGGAGTTTTCTGATCTTGAGGTTCACAGGGAAAACTTTGCCACAGAACAGTTGAAAGACCCCGCCCTAATAAAGGCACGCGAAAACGTAGTGAAAATAGATGGCGAGTTAGTGAACCCAGATAATACCTGCACTTACCCATACTTCAGCGTAGAGAAGGACCTACTGTATCGGGTGGCAAAAAGGGCAGAAGAAACCGTTGAGCAGCTTGTGGTGCCCAAACCTTACAGGAAGTTGGTGTTGGAGTTGGCCCATGGGCACATTCTTGGAGGTCATCTGGGGACAGAGAAAACCCGAGAGAGGGTATTACAGAGATTCTATTGGCCGGGGGTGATGAAGGACATAGAAAATTTTTGTTCCTCCTGCCCTGTGTGTCAGAGGTCGGCCCCGATGCCACATTTCCGTAGCCCGCTGGTCCCTCTACCCATCATTGAGGTCCCGTTTGAGAGGATCGCCATGGATTTGGTAGGTCCTATAATCAAGTCCGCTAGGGGGCACCAGTACATATTAGTTATAATGGACTATGCCACCCGTTATCCAGAAGCGATCCCTCTCCGAAATACCTCGGCCAAAACCATAGCCAAAGAGCTATCTCTTGTGTTTAGCCGGGTGGGTATTTGTAAAGAACTGCTTACGGACCAAGGTACACCCTTTATGTCCCGGGTTATGAAGGAGCTGTGTAAATTGTTCAAAGTGACGCAATTACGTACATCTGTGTATCACCCCCAAACCGATGGGCTGGTTGAAAGATTCAACAAAACCCTAAAACAAATGTTGAAGAAAGTGGTGGATAGAGATGGAAAGGATTGGGACTGTCTACTTCCTTATCTGATGTTTGCTATTAGGGAGGTGCCCCAATCCTCTACGGGATTCTCCCCCTTTGAGTTACTGTATGGGAGACACCCAAGAGGGCTGTTGGATATTGCCAAGGAAACTTGGGAAAGTGAGAGTTCTCCCCACAGGAGTGTGATTGAGCATGTCGCCCTGATGCAAGACCGAATTGCACAGGTAATGCCCATCGTGAAGGAACATTTGGCCCAAGCGCAGTTAGCACAGCAGAGAGTGTACAACCGTGGAGCCAAGACCCGTACCTTTTCCCCGGGGGATAGGATACTGGTACTTGTCCCTACGGTTGAAAGTAAATTCCTTGCCAAATGGCAAGGCCCCTACGAGATAATGGAAAAAGTGAGCGAAGTGAATTACAAGGTCAGACAACCAGGAAGGCGAAAGCCCGAACAGATCTATCACGTTAATCTGTTGAAAGCCTGGAGGGATAGAGAGTCCCTAGTCGCAGACACTTGGTCACCAGCTCAAACTGGTTGCGTGATTCCTGAGGTTGGAATAGCAGCCACCTTGTCACAACCCCAACAACAGGAGGTTAAGGAGTTTGTGCTTCGCAACAAGGAGGTATTCTCTGAGCTGCCGGGACAAACATTTGGGGTAGAGCATGACATCATTACCCCGCCCGGTGAAAGGGTGAAGTTAAAACCCTATCGGATCCCAGAGGCCCGACGGGAGGCAATACGGGAGGAAGTACAGAAAATGCTGAACTTAGGGGTGATAGAGGAGTCCCAAAGTGATTGGTCTAGTCCCATTGTGTTGGTGCCTAAACCGGATGGGAGCTGGCGATTTTGTAACGATTTTCGTCAGTTGAACAAAGTTACAAAATTTGACACCTACCCCATGCCACGTATAGATGAGTTGATCGACCGGCTGGGAACAGCCCGATACATGACGACTCTTGACCTCACAAAAGGGTATTGGCAAATCCCCCTGGCCAAATTGGCCAAAGAGAAAACCGCATTTGTAACCCCAGACGGGGCGTTCCAATATAAAAGAATGCCGTTCGGGTTACAGAATGCGCCGGCCACATTCCAGCGGAAAATGGACCAGATGCTGAGGCCCCATCGGAAGTATGCTGCGGCTTACCTGGATGACGTAATTGTCCATAGCACAGATTGGGCCTCACATCTGCCAAAAGTGCAAGCAGTCCTGGACTCTGTTCGGGAAGCGGGGTTTACGGCTAACCCCAAGAAGTGTACCATTGGGCAGGAGGAGGCCAAATATCTTGGGTACACCATTGGGAGGGGAGTAATAAAACCCCAACTCAACAAAGTCGAGGCCATCCAGAGTTGGCCACGTCCCAACAGCAAGAAGCAGGTACGAGCCTTTCTGGGAATCGCTGGGTATTATCGGCGATTCATTCCCCACTTTGCTTCTAAGGCTGTGCCCCTAACCAACCTAACGAAGGGGAAAGGGTCGGTCATGATTAAATGGACCCCCGAGGCTGAGGCAGCATTCCAATTCTTGAAACAAGCCTTATGTAGCCAGCCAGTGTTGTACTCACCCGACTTCTCTAAAGACTTTGTCGTACAAAGTGATGCGTCAGATGTGGGGTTAGGAGCAGTATTGTCCCAGGTCTGGAACGGGGAAGAGCACCCAGTCATTTACCTCAGCAGGAAGTTGAAGTCCCATGAGGTAAATTACGCCACCGTTGAAAAGGAGTGTTTAGCGGTGAAGTGGGCTCTAGATTCCCTTCGGTACTACCTGCTAGGTAGGCACTTTGACATGGTTACGGATCACGCTCCGTTAAAGTGGATGGCTCAAAACAAGGAAACAAATAGAAGAGTGAATAGGTGGTTCCTGGCCCTCCAGGAATTCAACTTCACAGTAAAGCATCGCCCTGGCGTTCAAATGGGGAATGTGGATGCTTTGTCTCGAGTACATGAATGCCTGATTGCTGGTGTTCCAACCCCGAGGTTAAAACAAGAGGGGGGGGTATGTGACAGCAGGAAGGTAAAGTCACCTGGTTGCATCCAGGGGGGTAGATATATTTTGCCCAGATTCAGGCTTTACGCCGACTTATACAACTAGGTGGAGAGTTGTATAAGCCCAGCTAAGGCTAGTGGGCTCATGGATGACTCATACCTCTAGGGAGAGGGCTGGGCGTCGTGCAGGCAGGGAGTTGATGAGGCCAGCTGAAGCCTGTCAGTTCGTTTAAGGCCTCTATAAAAACTCCCAGATTCATTAGGTGTTAGCTCATGCCTGGACCCAGACCTGTGTGGACTGTCTAGGGAGAGTGAACCCCTGTGCGGTGAGACAAAAGCCTGTGTGGCTATTTGCTTGGACATTTAAAACCAGGGACTTAGGGACTAGGACAGCACTAGGCTGATCCCAGTTGTTAGTTAGGAAACCTGTATGTTTAGTCAGAGGTCAAGTTGACCAGGATTTATTTTGTTTATATGTTTCTTTTGGCTTTGCTGTGTTTTGTCACTGTAAATAGAAAATAAACCGCACCTTTTTTTTTGATTTTGAAAACCACAACCTCCGTTTGCTGGGCCTGTTTTTGTGTGGGGAGCCCATCCCGGGGGTCACACACACCCGCTGCCGAGCTAACCCCCTCACAATATATACATGGACAATTACTACACTAGTTTGCCCATTTTTCGCCACCTTTTCCTGAAGGACACTTTGGCCTGTGGTACTTCAAGAAAAAACAGGAAAGGCTTCCCACAGAGTTTAGTCACCACAAGGCTACAAAGGGGGAATCGGCAAGCCTGAGGAACGAGGAAGTGTTGGCCGTGAAGTGGAGGGATAAGAAAGATGTTTACATCATGTCCACTATCCACAATGACACCTCGGTGGAACTTCACAGAAGACGCGGTACCGTCTAAAAGAATTGCTGTATCAATAAATACAATAAGTTCATGGGGGGGGGGTGGATTTAAATGATCAAATGCTGCAGCCCTATCTTTCAACACGAAAGTCTGTCTTTTGGTACAAAAAAGTTGCAATATACTTCTTCCATTTGGCAATTTATAATGCATACGTCACTTATCAAAAATCAATGGAAATGCCCATCCCCTTTATCAGATTTATCAAAAATATTGTCACAGCCCTGATCTATCAGTAAGGCTCCGCCCCACAAAGCATTCGCTCCGATTGTGTCAGCAGACTGCATGAGCACTTGACCATATTCCACCATCAGCAACCGGAAGAAGACGCCCAAAAAAATGTCGGGTGTGCTGCAAAAGTGGAATTAGAAAAGACACCAGTTACCATTGTCCCGACTGTCCCTCCCAACCTGGCCTATGTATCGGTCAATGCTTCAAGCGATATCACACTCTCGAAAATTATTAGCCCAAATTTCTATAAAACTGCCACTTCCCCGGTTTCAATTTCTGTGCGGATTATTTCCCTGCTGCCTCAACCAACCAACCTAGTGCCTCAACTCAACTGACCCTGGCCTGTTTATCGACTATGCCTCTGCCTGCCATCTGCATTGTTTATCCGCCATGTTTCTGCCTTTCACGTGAACTGACCCTGGACTGTATTGACTATGCCTTTGCCTGCCATCTGCATTGTTTATTCGCCATGTTTCTGCCTTTCACATGAACTGACCCTGGACTGTATCGACTTTGCCTCTGCCTACCGTCTATTTCTGCCTTTTACCTGCACTGACCTCGGCTTGTTGACCATGTTTTTACCTGCCCCTTGCATTGATCTTTCACCCTGCCTGCTACACAGGGGTTTCACATATGTGAGGAGCTCCAGAATAGTGTTCTGAGTTGAGAAAACCAGTTTTTGGTTTTCTGTGTTCCCAGAACAGGGTCTGGTTGCCTGGAGGCTTCAAAGCGATTTGGGTGGGAGAAGCCTCTACCCCTGTCCCCATTCTTTCCTGACCGAGGCCCTAAACTTGATGGTCCTGCCTGCTGCCTGGACCAATACTTTGGCTGCACTAACCATATCTCTGCCTGCTGCATGTACTATGGACAGTATTCCTGCCTGCTGCATGGATGATCCTTTCACTGCTGCTGACCACATCCGCCTGCTACCTGGACCGATGCTCTCCTCTGTGGACCACTGCACTACTAAAACCGCAGGTAATCTTTTCTTTACTCTTTGCTCAGAAGAATGTATTTTGGTTTGTAATCGGTATGTACAGTACATGCTATGGGTTAGAAATATGAAGGGCCTTTAACAATGTGATAGGTTGGCAAGAATTTGCATGTGAAATTTATGCTCCTAGAACGCCTGAAGGTGCTACTTCAATGTTGGGCCTCTGTATGTGGCCAGGCTGTGTAAAAGTCTCACACATGTGGTATTGCCATACTCAGGAAGAGTAGCAGAATGTATTTTGGGGTGTAATTTTTGCTATGTACATGCTATGTGTTAGAAATATCTTATAAATGGACAACTTTGTGTAAAAAAAATGTGGTTTCATTTTTTTTCCACATTTTCCAAAAACTTCTGGAAAAAATGAACCATTAAAAAGACTAATTATGCCTCATAGATTATACGTTGGGATGTTAGCTTTCCAAAATGGGGTCATTTTGTGGGCGTTTCTATTGTCCTGGTGCTCCAGGGCCTTCAAAAGTGTAACAGGTGGTTGAGAGATTAGATGTGTAATTTATGCTCCTAGAAAGCCCTAAGATGATACTTCAATGTCCAGCCTCTGTATGTGGTCAGGCTGTGTAAAAGTCTCACACATGTGGTATTGCCATACTCAGGAGGAGTAGCAGAATGTATTTTGGGGTGTCATTTTTGCTATGTACATGCTATGTGTTAGAAATATCTTATAAATTGACAACTTTGTGTAAAAAAAATGCTTTTTCATTTTTTTTCCACATTTTCCAAAAACTTCTGGAAAAAAATGAACCATTCAAAAGACTCACTATGCCTCATAGATTATACGTTGGGTGTTAGCTTTCCAAAATGGGGTTCCATTGTCCTGGTGCTCCAGGGCCTTCAAAAGTGTGATAGGTTGTCATCTAATGAGATGTGTAATTTCTGCTCCTAGAATGTCTGGAGGTGCTACTTACATGTTTGGCCTCTGTATGTGGCTAGACTGTGCAAAAGTCTCACACATGTGGTATCGCCATCCTCGGGAGGAGCAGCAGAATGTATTTTGGGGTGTCATTGTAAGTATGCATGTGCTGTGTGAGAGAACTAACTTGTTATTATGACAATTTTGTGTAAAAAGAAAAAAAAAATCTTAATTTTCCCAAGAATTGTGGGAAAAAATTACAACTTCCAAAAATTCACCATGCCTCTTACTAAATACATTGGAATGTATACTTTCCAAAAAGGGGTCATTTGGGGGGTATTTGTACTTTCCTGGCTTGTTAGAGTCTCAAGAAATGAGATAGGCCGTCAGTACATCAGGTGTGATCAGATGTGATCAATTTACAATGATTGACACCATAGCCTGTAGACTCTATAACGTTCACAGAGACCAAATAATATACACTAATTTGGGTTATTTTTACTAAAGATATGTAGAAGTATACATTTTGGCCCAAATTTATGAAGAAAAATTATTTCTTTGCAAAATTTTAAGCTAGAAACTAAAAAAAAGTGTTTTTTTTTTCAAAATTTTCTCTCTTTTTTTCCTTATATTTCAAAAAATAAAATACCACCAATAGAAAGCTCTGTTTGTGAGAACAAAATGATAAAAATTTTGTTTGGATACAATGTAGCATGACTGAGTAATTGTCATTCAAAGTGTGAGAGCGCTGAAAGCTGAATATTGGTTCTGGGCAGGAAGGGTGTATAAATGCCCTGTATTGAAGTGGTTATGGTATATAAATAAAAGAAAAGGTGTTGCCTTTAGTTATAGACATTACCCTTTTATAGTTAAAGTAGAACTGTTAGACTCCTCTGTTATAATATTTCAGCCTCAGATACAGTAAGCTTTTGAAAAAAAAATGTTATTCTAACAAAAAAATCTTCATTTGTATACACTGGATTCAAAGCTGAAGTTTAGTTTAAAATCCTTTTTTTTTTTTTTTTGACTACAACTGCAGTCACACAACTTATCTGCAGAAGTATGATCCATGTCTTACAGGCTTGTGGTTCTTGTAGAAATCTTCTCTCCACTGATGCCCGGTCCTTGGAACTGCATGGCCTGACAGTGTCCAGTCCCTTTCTGTCTTCTCCATTGAGAAAGGACCTTGAACAATGTAGCACATTCTGTAAATGGTGGAGGGGTGGATGAATGCCAGAATCATCTGTGTTGAATTCTGTGAAAACAATGTACTTTTGGTAATGGAAGAAGGGCAAAGAAAGCGATGGGCCCTCATCATACCTTATACTGGAATCTATTAACCACCGCAATGTCACAAGTATTACACTGTGAAGAGGACCGGACATCAGTGGAGAAAAGATTTCTACAGTAACCATCCGCCCTGCAGGATGTGGACATTCGTTACAGGTAAGTTATGTGACTGCAACTGTAGCAAAAAAAAAATAATAATTAAACTGAACTTCAACTTTGAATAGTTTTCTTCAAAAAGCTAGTGCCTTCAATATGTTCTTTGTGTAGTTTTTGTAAACAGAGTGGATTATATGGTTTGTAATTGCTTAAATCCATGCAGTGTGTTTTCAAATAATCATGCCAGTGGTGTAGAATTCAATCAAAACTTTGAAACAGGTTTTCTTGGTACTTGAACTATCAACTTCTACACTCCTATGATAATGTCTAAAAGCTGGGAAAATTAAATTATCATTAAGAGTTATCATCTTTTATTAGTTCCTGTTAAACAAGAGATGAGTCAGTTGATGATCCTTTCAGTTTTTCAATTTTCTTGATTGCGCCATAAAAAAGAAGAATGCTTCACATTTTGTACTAGAGCAAGAAAATTAACTTTTGTTAAATTTCTTATTCAAACTAGGAAAACTAATTAGGTTATCATGAGGTGGGCAGACTGGTTCCAAAAAGCCCTCTACAACAGTATGGGGTTATTTTACTATAACTGGAGAGTGCAAAATCCGGAGCAGCTGTGCATAGAAACCATTCAACTTCTAGTTTTTTTGTCAAAACTTAATTGAACAAGTTAAAGTCAGCCTAGGTTCACATTGAAGCAATGACGATTCCCAAAAGTAGTTTCTGTACTAATTTTGGCGACATCGGGTGTGATTTCCATAGACATCTATGCAGGAACCCGCACAGATGTCTCTGAAATCGCCCCTAAAGTCGGGACTGACATACAGGAATTAAATCGTACAAATTCAGCTGAACTTGCATGATTTAATTCCCACTGTCAGTGTGAACCTGGACTTAGAAGTGGATTGGCTACCATGCACAGATGCACCAGATTTTACACTCTCAAATTTTAGTAAATTAACCCCTCATGTGGTACAGTACAGGTATCTTAAAAAAAGACATTAAAATGTGATCTTAAATATGTAAAAGAAATTAGGTATGTTCAGCATCATGGCTCACCATATATCACATTTTTAAGCAAATCCTTTTTTTTTTGCATCTGTTGCTAAGATTCTTATTAGTCTGGATCCTGCCAGTAACAGCACTTCCTGTGTCAGATTGACAATGCTAAGCCACTACCTCACAAATAGTAGCAGTGTTGTCCATCTGCTGTGCAATCTCCCTCAGCTGGACATTGGGATGCCTATCAGATATGCTGGCACACACTGCGTCCTTAGCAACAGGGGTCATTCCCCTGCTGAATTCATTTACTGAATGGAAAAACTGGGCAATGTAAAGAAAGGGACAAGTTTAGCATGCATCATTTACAAAATATGGCTGTGACCATATTTTGTCAATTATGTCACCCATTCCGGAGAATCAGCAGGCATCGTTCATCATGTTTGTAGCTGATCTGCATTGCTGGGTGATTGGTGACTGATTTACATTGTTGGATCTTTTTTTCTAATAAAGGACTTTTAAAGGACTGTGTGCTTTTTACTTTTGACTTTGTTTGAATGGGTAGGAGGTATATGTACCCCTTTGTTATTTACATGCATAGGGGCGGTGTCTGGATGCCCCCTTATTATTAAAGGGGCCTTCCAGATGCAGATAAATCTCCTCCCTGCAGACCCCACAACCACTGTGCCAGGGTTAAAGGAAAGAGGGGATCAGCAGGGGGGCTGGAATAGAATTATGTGGAGGACACTACCCCATTTAGTTTTTTCAGTTTTTTTTTTTCTGTGTGGAGTCCCCCTTGACATCCATAATAGACCATCATCAAGTATAATGCGGCGTACACACGATCGTTTTTCATGCCATTTTTTTAACCAACGTTTTTCTCGTCGTTTTTTTCATGTTTCCTCTCGAGCCTGTCTTGCATCCACACGATCATTAAAAAAACGCTCGAGCAAAGCGCAGTGACGTACAACACGTACGACGGCACTATAAAGGGGAAGTTCCATTCGAATTGCGCCACCCTTCATGTTAGTAAACTTTGTTGAGCGGCGATTCGCGCTTTTCAGCCTCGTGCTTTTCAGTCCGTTACAGCGTGACGAATGTGCTATCTCCATTACGAACGCTAGTTTTACCAGAACAAGCGCTCCTGTCTCATACTTGATTCTGAGCATGCGCGTTTTTTTTCCCTCGTAAAAGCATACACACTATCGTTTTTCACGTCGTTAAAAAAAACGACATGAAAAATTACGTGAAAAAATAGAGCATGTTCGAAATTTTTAATGGCCGTTTCTCACGCCGTTAAAAATGCTCTGGAGCCTACACACGATCGGTTTTAATGGCCATTTTAAAAAATGGCATTTTTAACGGCATGAAAAACGATCGTGTGTACGCTGCATAAGGGTCTGCCATAGATGTAGGAAATCCCTGGTCATTTGTTTACAAACAGAAGTAAAGCAGCTAAAGCTGTCATTGCCAGCATTTGAAACAGCATTTTTTTTTGTTTGTAAATGTCAGCTTTACTGTAGTAGGTTTTATACATTGTACAGATGCACCACTTCAGAAGCAGGTTAAGGGCATTCCCCAGCCATGGTATTTAAAGGACAGTGCCAAGAACCCAGTGCCATTTTTTGTCAATCCCTTGCCTATTAGTTTATAAAATAATCAATACTGATTATTAAAGTGGTTGTAAACCCCAGCCATGGAACTTGAGCACTGCACATACTGTATATCTGCAGTATTTACTTATCTCTCTCTAAAGTGTTGTTTCTCTCTAGTGCTTCATTGCTCTGTTATCAGCATTTACGAGATGTTTTCCCGACACATGAGATACATTTGTGTCAAATGGTGGGGGGGGGGGGGGGGCTCAGAATGGAGCTTGTCTATTCACAACACAGTTCTTCTGCTGTGTGGAGGGGTGTGTGATTATTTTCCTCCAATCAGCTCTCACAAACCGTGACTGTCTCTCTGCCCTCTTCTCTGTGCTTCTGACAGATAAAAAAAGATTTTTAACATGATCTGCATGAAAGGGTATAAAGAGCAGAAGACTGCAGATAAACAAGTAAAACTTATGTAGGATTATTTGTTTCATCTCTGTGTATCATTTGAGGCTATTCACTTCACTGGATATATGTGAGGGTTTACAACCACTTTAACATTTGGCTCTTATTGACTTCAATGGGGTTCAGATTTGTCACTCGAACTTTAGTTGGGTACTGAAAACTTCCCAGGAAATGAACCAATGTATGTTTGGCTTATCCATACCCCAGGTAAGAAACTTTTCAAAAGAGTCACAAAAATTATTTGAAAAATGTATACAGTATTGCATGATGCCAAACATGCTGAAAAATACCTTTTGGGCTTACATTAGTTTTAAATACAAAAACATACTGTATTGCCTTATTAGAACAAAAGGTATTTAAATTTCATTACTTTCAACACAAATCGAAGAGAAGGGCTTCAGTTCCCATTTTAGGAGAGCGAGTTAATGAATTCACATAACTACTTGTACAACCAAAAGCACAGATTTATAGCAAACACCCGAAATTTAAAGAGCTATTTGTTACAACTTGCATACAGCTGTTTTAGCTTTTTAGCCATTATAAGTGCAAGACATAGGAAGTATTGCCCTAGTGAGAAGTATGGAATGTCCAGGGTCAGAGCCTTTACTGCACACTGAAGTCTGCCATTTTACATTTGAATGACTAGAGGCGACCCTTAAAACCATGCAAAGGCAAGGCCTAATCTCGGCTTGGGAAGAAGTGGAGGCTCACTGTACTCCCTTGGCTTAGCATTTAGGGGCTCAACAGAGACATGGGAAGAGATTAACCACTTGATCTCCGAAAGGTTTAGCCCCCTTCCTGACCAGGCCATTTTTTGTAAAACAGCAGTGGGTTACTTTAATTGAAAATTACGCAGTTGTGCGACACTGTACTCAAATAAAATTTGTATTCCCCCCCCCCCATAAATAGAGATTTATTTTAGTGGTATTTAATCACCTCTGTTTTTTTTATTTTTTGCACTAGAAACAAAGAATGACTGACAATTTTGAAAAAAAAACACAATATTTTTTACTTTCTGCTCTAAAACACTTCCAATAAAAAAATGTAAAAATATATAATTTCTTCATCAATTTAAGCCAGAGTGTATTCTGCTACATACTTTTGGTTAAAAATATCTCAATAAGCGTATATTGATTGGTTTGGGCAAAAGTTATAGCGTCTACAATCTATGGGATTATGAGCAAAGAAAAGCATCAATTAATCTGAATACAAAATAAGCAAACATGTTAATAACAGCAACATTGTATACAATTTCAATAAAGAAATACATAGAGTTTTTTTGTTTAACTATGGGATATTTTTATTATTTATTTTCTATTTTTTTACTAGTAATGGTGGCGATCAGCGACTTATAGCAGGACTGCGATATTGCGGCGGACAAATTGGACACCTAACTGACACTTTTGCACTGTCACTGTATTAATGACACTGGCAGGGAAGGAGTTAACATCAGGGGCGATCAAAGGGTTAACTGGGAGCCTGACTAGTGCTTTACCACTGTGGGTGGTGCTTTTACTAGTGGAAGACATAGATCGGTGTTCCTGCTTTACAGAAACACAGGATCCATGTCTTCTGTACTGACAGAATGACAATCTGTCTTGTTTACAATGTCAGTGTACCAAACGATTGGCAAAAAAATTTAAAGTCAGCAGCTACAAATACTGTCCCCCACTGGCTCTAACACTGAGAACCGAGCAATCAAACACCATTGATCACTTGGTTCTCAGGGCTCCCTGAGCAGAGAGCTGGTGACTGTGGAGCGCTGGGCTGTGGAGGGGGCAGGAGCGGCCAGCTCAGGCTCTCAGTGGCTCACTGAGAGGCTGAGCCGGGTGCCAGTCATGGCATGTGGGCGGATCCCGACTTCATTGTTGCCATCTTGCCCGAGCCTGAACCGGTTCTGTGACGTCAGACGTCAGCCTACAGCGGGCTTTAGCCCACTGTCAGCTGAAAATTTGTCACAGAAGTAGAGAACGAACTGCACTCCTGTGATCCACAGGGGAAGTACAGCCAAACTAGCATTGGCTGTACTTCTTTAAATTATCACACAAGCCCAAAAACTCGAAATCTTACCTTAACCATCTAAACCTTGACACTTAATCCCCAACACTAAATGACCCCCCTGTCAAGTGAACATGCACTACTACTTTAGGAAATCAACCCAATCAATGACGTTTCCAGGCAGGAATTGTGATGATCAGCTTTCTAAAATGGAAGTTACTTTTAAATGAAAGTTAAAAGAAAATCAATAATTTAGTAAAATGCATTACATGCAATTCTGTGTGGAATAACCAAAGTGGCTCAGGGCAGATTTACTCTATCTGCATTTTGCAGGCAAGAACATATTGGGGCAGAATATTTCATGCTGTGAATGTTATAACTTAAAACTAATTAAAATGACCTAATTAAAAACCATCCTTTTCAATTATGGGCTTTCATTAAAATCATGCTTTGGTTCTCATGATTATAAAGAGACATTTACTTCAACATCTTGAGTGTGTTTTCACTGAAATCTGAATTACAAAAATGTATTGGCTTACATAAAAAAAAAAAAAAAAACATGTAATTGGTAAGCAAACATAATTTTGTACATGAAAAATAAAGTTAAATGTAATCCTAGGCTCATCAGCAAAATTACTTTGACTGGGATTTAACAATCCAAATCATAATGGGTAAACTTACAGTATAATAAAAATGTATTTATTATATTTACATGATTGGTGCAAAAATATAATTCAAGAAAAGCAAAAGTGGAATTAAAACTTTTTTTGGTAGGAATTGGGAGCTGGGCAAATCTAGCACAGTGGTGATCAAGTTAATAGATATGGGGGACTTCATTTCTCAGGGGGTTGCATATTTAATATATATAATGCTACAGGAAATTGTCCAAGACTTCAGACATACAACAAGGGATATTGAGAGACTGCAGACATGCTAAAGTTGTGGTTGAGGACTGGAGATATGTTGCAGGAAAGTGTTACACAACACTGTTAGAGATTACTGCTGCTACAGTAACCTAATTTTGCAAATTAGTGCTCCAACTACTGGTTGCTGGAGACCAAAGGCTGCAAAATTAATAACAATCGACAACAAGTGGCTCTTGAACAGAAACTTGGACACCAATGAGTTAAGCCCTGTACACACGATCGGATAACCTATGGATTTTCGTCCGATGGATTTGTCCATCGGAAATCCGATGAAACTGTTTTTCATCAGTCTTGCCCACACACCATCAGTCAAAAAACCGACCGTTCCAAACGCGGTGATGTAAAACACTCCGATGAGCCGGTTTTTGATCCGATGGACTTGCCCATAGACGATCTGAGTTTTCGATCGATTTTTTATCTATCGGAAAAATTTAAAACATGTTCTATTTTTTAAAACCGATGGAAAAAAGACCGATGGGTCCCATACACGATCGGTTGGTCTGATGAAAACCATCCATCGGACGGTTTTCATCAGTCAAACCGATTGTTTGTACAGGGCTTTAGAGCTTCTATCAGGTTTAATTTGTATCTGTGTCACTGTCCGAGAAATTTAATCTGACTCTCACTGGAACAATAGGTGAAGGGTATTCTCCCCAACAGTTATACGAATGTGGTTACTCTTCTTCATGCTATACAAATCTTAAAAAAAACAAGTTTGAATGGAGTTCTGATTTAACAGGAACATATTACTTGATGTATGATCAAAAGAAAATCAGTGTAAAACTAATAATATCAAGTAATAAAATATTTTTTTTAAAGAGCAATAGTATTTGTCCCTTAAAAAATAAATGCTGCAGAGCGACTTCTGCAAAAGCTCACAGAATCTGAGGTGCCAACATCACATCCTACAATGTAGAGTCACAGCAACTGATTAAGGCTGGGTTCATACTGATGAGGTGTGTTAACCTGCCATTTATTTTAATTGACTGCCTAAAGAACCAAAAAAGGCTCATGCACTATTTTTGTAAAGAAGCACACTGCAATGCATGGTAAGATGTGTTGGGGAGCCACTTTAAACAAGGCATCAAAGTGCACCAATGCCCATGACATGCATTATCATATTGCAGCACAACTGCATGGACCAAACCTAAAGTGTATCTAGTCAAAAAAAGTTATGTAGGAAACATTGGGAAGGGTTAGTAGCCCTGTCACTATTTTAGTGCAGTTTGTGTCCTGTTGGGAATATTTACCTTCTCAACCTGTCCCGAAGACCAATTCTTACTGAAAGTGAAGGAAATTATAAAATGCTGGGTTATTGTCAGAAACCATGAATAAGACTGAGACAGAAGTGCAGTAAAATCACACTGTATAATAATAAGTAGTCAAAAACTAGTCAAAACATAGCCAGAGTTTGGTAACCGTATCGGATAGTCAGACAAGCCAGGATGTCAGGGAGCCAGGGATCAGCGTACTTCAGAACAGGCCAGTAAATCAGGAAACCGGAGAATCAACGTAGTGGAACAGCAAGCAGGATCTGGAACCAGAATGGACGTCAGCCAAGCAAGTCTTTACCAGGCACACTGGAGAGAGTCTCTTGATATGTTGACCAAGGTGAAGGCAGAGAGGATCTGGACTGAACAGCTTACGCAACCAAGACTGACAAGCAGGATATCATCACCAGGTGAGTCACTGTGGAAATATTAGAACTGGCAATTAACCGACAGCTGAGCGGCCTGTTTTGAGAAGGAAGGGCTGAGTCCAGCCCTGACAGTACCCCCTCCTCAATGACCCCTCCCCCTCGGAGGACCACCATGTTTAAGGGGAAAACGTCTATGGAAAGCACGGAGGAGGACAGGGGCATGTACATCCGACAATGAGACCCAAGAGCATTCCTCTGGACTGTACCCTTTCCAATGAACCAGGTACTGTATGCGCCCATGAAAACTAGGGAGTCAACAATGGACTGTACTTCATACTCCTCATGGTTCTCAACCTGTACTGGATGAGGACGTGGCACTGAGGTGACGAAGCGGTTGCAGACCAAAGGTTTTAATAAGGTGGTATGGAATACATTTGAGATACGCATATTAGAAGGAAGGTCTAAAGTGTAAGCCACTTTGTTAATCCTGCAGAGAATACAGAAAGGCCTGATAAACCAAGGTGCCAGCTTCAGTAAGGGAACACGGAGTCGGAGGTTGTGGGATGAAAGCCAGACCCTGTCCCCAACCTGATAGGAAGGCGCAGGCTGGCGTCTGCGGTCAGCATGGAGTCTGTACCTATCATTGGCATGTCGCAAGGCCTCCTGGACTTGTACCCAAGTGGAAAAAAGACCACAGAGATGCTCCTCTAAAGCAGGAATGCTCTGAGGAACAAATGAGTCAGGCAACATGGATGGTTGGAAACCATAATTCGCCATAAACGGGGACAATCAGGAAGCAGAATTAATGGCACTATTGT
This sequence comes from Rana muscosa, assembly GCA_029206835.1. Taxonomy (NCBI): domain Eukaryota; kingdom Metazoa; phylum Chordata; class Amphibia; order Anura; family Ranidae; genus Rana; species Rana muscosa. The sequence continues at coordinate 174,618,762 of CM055120.1, forward strand.
GAGCAAACTCCACCCAAGGTAAGAGGTCTGACCAGTTGTTATGATGGTCAGAAATATAGCAACGTAGAAACTGTTCCAAGGACTGGTTTGCTCGTTCCGTGGCTCCATTAGACTGCGGGTGATACACAGAGGAAAAAGAAAGCTGAATTCCCAACTGTGCACAAAAGGATCACTGGAACTGGGACACAAAAATGGAAGCCAGTTCTTTAGACTTGGGTAGGGATGAGCTTTATGTTCGAGTCGAACATGAGTTTGACTCGAACATTGGCTGTTTGCCCATTCGGCGAGCAGCGAACAATTTGGGGTGTTTGCGGCAAATTCCAAAAGCCGCGGAACACCCTTTAAAAGTCTATGGGAGAAATCAAAAGTGTTAATTTTAAAGGTTAATATGCAAGTTATTGTCCTAAAAAGTGTTTGGGGACCCGGGTCCTGCCCCATGGGACATGTATCAATGCAAAAAAAAGTTTTAAAAACGGCAGTTTTTTCGGGAGCAATGATTTTAATGATCTTAAGTGAAACAATAAAAGTGAAATATTCCTTTAAATTTCGTATCTGGGGGGTGTCTAAAGTATGAATGTAAAGTAGCGCATGTTTCCCGTGGTTAGAACTGTCCCTGCACAAAATGTAATTTCTGAAGGAAAAAAAGTAATTTAAAACTACTCGCGGCTATTCATGAATTGTCGGTCCCGGCAATACAGAAAAAAGTCATTGAATGACAGGGGTCCCCCCCAGTCCATTACCAGGCCCTTTTGGTCTGGTATGAATATTAAGGGGAACCCCTGCCATTTTTTTTGCCGGGACTCGACAATTCATTCACAATTCTATTTAACGATACAGCCTCCTCCATAGAAGGCTCCCAGGCAAATGATGCGTGAGCCGTGTGACATTTCTTTTAAAACCAAGGGTTCCCCGTGACGCGCCAGAGGGGGGCAGGGTCACCCGTGACACCACGTGGAAGCCGCCGGAAACCCCCGTTATGTCAGAATGGTGGCGGGGTCACTCATCCACGTCACGGGTGGCCCCGCCCTTAGTTTTAAAAGAAATGTCACATGGCTCACGCGTCATTCGCCCGGGAGCCTTCTATGGAGGAGGCTGTATCGTTCATAGCCGCGGGTAGCGGCGGGTAGTGCAGGTCCGGGTTGTGGAAGGATGAACATCGCTGGAATTAATTTTTTTATTTTTTAATAAAGGATTTGTCCCAAGCTGTCTGTGTGTTTTTTTTACCTTTTTTTGACAATTCACATGGGGGGGGCGGAATCTGGGGTCCCCTTTGTTAAAGGGGGGTTCCAGATTATGATAAGCCCCCTGCCCGCAGACCCCCACAACCACCGCGCAAGGGTTGTGGGGATGAGGCCCTTGTCCCCATCAACAAAGCACCCTCCCCATGTTGAGGGCATGTGGCCTGGTACGGTTCAGGAGGGGGGGCGCTCTCTCGTCCCCCCTCTTTTCCTGCGGCCTGCCAGGTTGTGTGCTCAAATAAGGGTCTGGTATGGATTTTTCGGGGAACCCTACGCCATTTTTTTTATTTTGGCGCGGAGTTCCCCTTAAAATCCATACCAGACCTGAAGGGTCTGGTATGGATTTTTTGGGGTAACCCCACACCATTTTTTTTAATTATGCGGGGTTCCCCTTAGTATCCATACCAGACCTGAAGGGCCTGATATGGAATTTGGGGGGACCCCCCACACATTTTTATTTTGGTTTACTGCACAAAATGTCATTTTTGAAGAAAAAAAAGTCATTGAAAACTACTTGCGCTATTAATGAATTGTCGGGTCCCAGCAATACAGATAAAAGTCATTGAAAAAAATGGCAGGGTAATGGACTGGGGGGGGGACCCCTGTAATTTTTTTCTATGACTTTTCTGTGTATTGCCGGGACCGACAATTCCTGGTAGTTTTAAATTACTTTTTTTCCTTCATAAATGACATTTTGTGCAGGGACAGTTCTAAACACGGGAAACATGCGCTACTTTACAGGCATACTTTAGAAACCTCCCAGGTACGAAATTTAAAGGAATATTCCACTTTTATTGTTTCACTTTAAGCATTATTAAAATCACTGCTCCTGAAAAAACTTCAGTTTTTAAAACTTTTTTTGCATTGATACATGTCCCCTGGGGCAGGAGTCGGGTCCCCAAACACTTTTTATGACAATAACTTGCATATTAACCTTTAAAATGAGCACTTTTGATTTTCCATGTTCTTGTCCCTTAGACTTTAACGATGTTCGCGTGTTCGAACAAATTTTTTGCCTGTTCGCATGTTCTAGTGCGAACCGAACCGGGGGGTGTTCGGCTCATCCCTAGACGTGGGTAACTTCTTATATGGAATACAATGAGACATTTTCGTGAACAGGTCAACCACCATAAGGATAACGGTGTTGCCCTGAGAGTTGGGTAACTTCACAATAAAATCCATGAACAGGTGGGTCCAAGGCCTCTCTCCATTGTTTATGGGTTGTAGGAGGCCCACTGGAAGGTGTTGTGGTGTCTTACTCTGAGCACACACGGAACAAGCAGCTATGAAGGGGGCTACATCAGCACATCGACTAGGCCTCCAGAATTGTTGGGAAATGTCCCAAAAGAGTTGATTCTTCCCTGCGTGGTCAGCAGCCTTGGGAGAATGGTAAGTCTGGAGCACGGCAGTACGGAGACTCTCAGGGACAAAGCAGCGGTCACAAGGTTTCTCAGGAGGAGCATGGATCTGAGCGGCAAGAATTTTGTCACCCAAAGGAGAAGTGAGTCTGGTGTGAACCATAGCCAGAATACGATCAGGAAGAATCACAGGAACAGGAACCGATTCCATCTTGGAAGTGGAGGAATACTGTTGCGACAAAGCATCAGCCCTTACATTCTTAGTATCAGGTAAGAATGAGACCATGTAGTTGAATTTTATTTTAAGGGTGCATTCACACATCTGCTTTTTAGTGCTTTGTGGGTGTGGAGTTCTAAAAAACCTGTTAGCTGCATCTTTGGTACCGTCTTCAGAAAAGCAAATCTTACAAAGCTTAAAACACAATGAGGGGGAATTTATCAAAACTGGAGCTGATTGGTTGTCATGCACAGCTGCTGAAGATTCTGGCTGCTCCAGCTTTGATAATTCCCTCTGGTGTATTTACAACTAATATGTCTATGTTTCTTCCTGGGAAGTGTTCAGTCTTCGTAGTTTTCCCTGACCGCCACATTTGTGAGTCATCAAGCCAAATCATCACTGGCTTCTAAATTCCCATTCATCTGAAGATATCAGAGACCTAAAGGAAATGTTGGAAAGAAAATAGAATAAACCTTTTAATGAAGAATGGGTGCATCATACCAATTAATACAATGGAGTAGCGTTTCTGTTTTGTTATTGTTGACTGCATGTAAAGCAAAAAGCTCTAGATTTATTACCAAGCTCCATAATTTTTACAAGCTGGTGAATACACCAATTCTTTTTTTTTTCAGCTCTGCACATTCCATTTGTCTTGTTTAGTCTGTTCAGATTCTCATTTCAAACAATTTCTTACTTAGTACCGAGCAAAGACCGTGACCAAGGTGAAAAATGTAAAAATGTAACACTGATGGAAATAGTTTTTTTAAGCAGATTATCTGTATGTGAATTATCCCTGTCTTCATAGGACACTGCAGGTCTGTACATGTCCCATGCTTGGTTTGGTGTGTAGGAAGGAATTTCTGATGCTGCCTGCTTTCTTTTTCTTCAGATGGATGATCACAGGTTTAACTTGATGGAATTTTAAATAGTTAAATGAAAAGTCTTATCCCTGTATAAGTGCCTACACAATATCAGTTATTATCCAGCAGCAGTTTCTTGTAATTAATTGGCTGCTATATCTGTAAGTAACTGGAATGATTCAGCCAGTTCTGTAGCTATTATAAAAACAGATTTTTTATATATTTTGTTTCTTTGAAAAGAAAAGCTGACAATGCATATACACACTGAGCTGAATGGGGAAAATCCATGGATTCCCTCATCAGTGCTAAGCAGTGTAGGTGGATGGCTGGATGCATCTCTCACTGCTGGCTATTGGATTCTGACCGCTGTAACTGGTGGCTGTCAGAATACCCAAACAGTGACTGCAGCACATTGGCTGCAGTCACTGGATTAATTTTATTTTTAGCTCACCTCCTTCGATTTCTCAATTTAGGTTTCTCAAGCCAGGTGGTGTCAACAGGGCCACCCAAAACAGCTGACATTTAGGTTGTGTTTGGCCAACTTAAAGCAATCTTCAATATATCAGGAGGAATGTCCATGTGCCGCACATTGTAACAAACCTATAGTAGGAGGATGAATAGCAGCCTAAGTCTGGGCTCTGGCTAGGCCACCCCAGAGCCTACTCTGAGGCTGCCATTCATCTTCTTACTATGGGTCTGTTACGATGTGGGGCACATGGACATTTATCCTGTTATATTTAAGTTTTTTGCAAGATGGCTTCTTCTCCTCCTGGCAGCTGAAGGACGTGGCTCACCTCCTTCGATTTCTCAATTTAGGTTTCTCAAGCCAGGTGGTGTCAACAGGGCCACCCAAAATGGCTGAAATTTAGGTTGTGTTTGGCCAACTTAAAGCAATAGATTTGCTTTAATTTCCCCCTTTCCCCCCCACAGCACATACTCAACTTGTGTTTGATCCTCCAATGCTCCTTACAGCTGCTGGTAGAAAACACAATACCCGGTACAATAGAGTTTGGATTGGGCCATGAACCCAGCACCAGCGCTGTAACATAGGGAGTGTCCATAGCTCTGTGTAAGTTTTTTTGCAGTTCCCAACTGCAAAAGTGTGGGTTCTACTCAGGCTAGAAGTATGAGCCAAAAGCCGACCACTGTGAGTGCTGGCCAGGAACGGAGCTTCCATCGGCTCCAATCTTCAATATAGCAGGAGGAATGTCCATGTGCCACACATTGTAACAAACCCATAGTAAGAGGATGAATAGCAGCCTAAGTCTGGGCTCTGGCTAGACCACCCCAGAGCCCACGCTGAGGCTGCCATTCATCTTCTTACTATGGGTCTGTTACGATGTGGGGCACATGGACATTTATCCTGTTATATTGAAGTTTTTTCCAAGATGGCTTCTTCTCCTCCTGGCAGCTGAAGGACGTGGCTGGGGATTGATTGGTTAAAGAAAGAAAATGTTGCTTCGCCTGAACATCGGGTTGGTTATGGAGACAGCACAGCAGAGCAGCTCGCTTTGAGACACAGGTTCTTTGAATGAAATTTCAGACTGAACTATCCCAAAAGGAACGTGTTACTTGGATGAGTCACTGAGCTGTGTGAACAACAGGCTTCTTTCATCAACAAAACAAAATGAAAACCTTTGAATGAAAAAAAGAGCCTAAAGCTACACCTGCTGGCTCAAATAGATAATACAAAAAAGTATGATTTGTTCTATTTTTACCTATATAATTAAAAGAAATTATGTGCAAAATCACAATGCATCTCTTTTAAAACGCAAAGTATAATTGGAAGCAAAACGTTTTCTTTTTTGGTTTTAGATCGTTTGGAGCTTGATTAGAATATCTGCCAGCTTTTTATTGCTGTCTGTGTCTCCGTTAGAGAGAGATTCACCCTCTCTATTTGTCTTGGTGATGGTTATCACTAAAAGCAAAAGAAAATTACAAAATTTTTAGTGGTCTCCAGAACAGGAATAGAGGGTAAATCTTATATCAGGAACAGAAGTTCCACTCATTTGAAAGATCTACCTAAAACACCAAAATGCACCAATAGGTGCATGTGCCATGAATTTATGAACAGGGAGACAAGTGCGGTTAGTTTTTCTGAATGGTTGACAAGGGAATAGTCCGCTTCTAAAACTATACCCAGAATTTATGGCCCTCGTAAAATCCTTACTTGCCCTAGGCTTATCACAAATCAATTGTCTACCTACTCCTGCAACCTCTATACCTCCACAGTGGTGTATATACCTACTGAATTGGAGGTATGTTTGGATAATGTCTCCCTTCCCACTCTCCTGCCCAGTGTTCTGACCTGGAGGCTGATACCACCCCAGATGAGCTCCTTCAAGCTATCATATCACTCTAATCCAACAAATAAATTTTTATTAATCCAGCATTGACATCAACCTAAACCATTTATTCACCCATCTATCTGTCCAACATGACAATATTGGCACTACTGTTATCACCTCTCTTAACGCAGAGAAAGTGATAAAGAGAAATATGACCTCCCCAACTGGTATTTCTTTCTTCAGAGATCTACAACTTAGACATGCTAGTAGAGCCCAGTTCCCCCAGACACTCACCCTTCAGCAATACCCTTTGGAGTCCTTATTGAGAGCTGCTGAGCTTACTAAACCCCTGTTTTCAGTTTCCGCTCATCTTATAACCTATCACAGATCGAAAACCTTTGCTCCAGAAAAGGAAGAATGATATTTCTATTTTTTCAGAAAAGGAATTGGAAGATGTGGAGGACCTGTACACGAAACTCAGGAATTCAGCAAAGCACAATCTTATCCTACTGAAATTTTTACAGAGAATCTATTGTTCACCTAAGAAGCTGCATTGTATTTACCCAACACTCTCCCTACTTTGTAACTAGGGATGAGCCGAACACCCCCCCCCCCCCGGTTCGGTTCGCGTCAGAACATGCAAACGGAGCGAAAGTTTGCGCAAACTTTCGAACACCGTTAAAGTCTATGGGACTCGAACTTCAAAAATCAAAAGTGCGAAATTTAAAGGCTAATATGCAATTTATTGTCCTAAAAAGTGTTTGGGGACTTGGGTCATGCCCCAGGGGACAAGTATCAATGCAAAAAAAGTTTTAAAACTGCAGTTTTTTTGGGAGCAGTGATTTTAATAATGCTTAAAGTGATAAAAAAAGAGTGAAATATTCCTTTAAATATCGTACCTGGGGGGTGTCTAAAGTATGCCTGTGAAGTGGCACGTGTTTCCTGTGTTTAGAACAGTCCCTGCACAAAATGACATTTCTAAAGGAATAAAAGTCATATAAAACTGCTTGCGTCTTTAATGTAATGTCGGGTCCCAGCAATATGGATGAAAATTATTGAGAAAAACGGCATGGGTACCTCCCCCCCAGCCCATTACCAGGCCCTTTGGGTCGTGTATGGATATTAAGGGGAACCCCGCACCCAAATTAAAAAAAGAAAAGGCGTGGGGCCCCCAGGCCCTATATACTCTGAACAGCAGTATACAGGCGGTCCAAACCAGACAGGGACTCTAGGTTTGTTCTTAAGTTGAATCTGTTTGTAATTTGGAACAGAAAAATATTGTAAGTGTAGCTCCAGCCAAAAAATCTATTTTTAAGCTTTTTGGATAACATAGGGAAGGGTTGTCATCACCCCTGTAACATTTGTTTTGCTGTCTGTGCCCCTGTTCAGAAGATTTCACCTCACTTTCTGTCCCAATGACAATTGGATTTTGAAAATTTGGGGTATTTAGGAAAACAAGGATTGGTGATAAAGCATCAGTGGAGACACCTTTTCCCCATATTAACTCTTACAGGAGAGAATGTCCCTTCCAAGGGGTAGATTTCTCCTCACTTCCTGTTGTCTCCCTCCGTTTGTAAGTAGGAGTCGTTTGTAAGTCGAATGTTTGAAAGTAGGGGACCGCCTGTACAGTGGGGCAAAAAAAGTATTTAGTCAACCACCAATTGTGCAAGTTTTCCCACTTAAATAGATGAGAGAGGCCTGTAATTTCCATCATAGGTATACCTCAACTATGAGAGACAAAATGTGGAAACAAATCCAGACAATCACATTGTCTGATTTGGAAAGAATTTATTTGCAAATTATGGTGGAAAAGAAGTATTTGGTCAATATCAAAAGTTCATCTCAATACGTTGTTATTAGGGCTGTTACTGATTAAAATTTTCGTGTTCGATTAATCGTTTTTTTTTTTTAATCGATTAATCGACTAATTTCGATTAATTATAACGCACATACAGATCCAACTACTTTTAACAGATCTCCTTGCAGGCTGATTCCCAGTGCAGCTACCAACCACTGGAAAAATGGATAGCAGGATACAAAAAACACACAAAGGCAGCGCTCGATGGGAATAGCATTAAAACTTTTATAGTCTTCAAGTAGGTAACAAAATAAATATTGCACTGAAGATAAAATCGATGTAGCTACATAAACTGTAAAAATGGTTTGAGTAATACCAAACGGTAGCAAAAGCAGTCATAAAAACATGTAGCTAAGTATTATACTGGTATAAAAATGCGTACAACTATACCACTGCTGAATCCAGATGAGGAGGGGTTAACATCAGTCCGTCGGCATGTAGATGTCCCAGTGGATGGCTGTAGAATCCCAGGTTGAAAGAGGGAAGTGATAGAGGGAAGTGTAACAGCCCTTGCGTGTGGCAAATAGTAAGGTCCTGCCGGCATGCAGATATGAAGGCACAGTAAAGGAGCCCTTCAGATGGACACGGCAAGCCCCGCCGGTGTCCGTGATGTCACTGGATCTCCGACGGAACTCCCTGAAGACCCGGAAGCCGGCGGAGAGGTAAGTACCGATCAAAAGAATTTTGATTGATCAAAAAAATTAATCGATTAATCAAGGAATTAATAGTTCATTTCCACAGCCCTAGTTGTTATATATCCTTTGTTGGCAATGACAGAGGTCAAACGTTTTCTGTAAGTCTTCACAAGGTTGTCACACACTTTTGCTGGTATGTTGGCCCATTCCTCCATGCAGATCTCCTCTAGACTGTGATATTGTGAATTCCGCGCCTATATAATTAAATTAATATAAATAAGTGAAAAAATGAACTATAATTATTTAATCTGCTCCCCTAAGGATGAAGTGATAAGAAATTCTATCTGTTGTTTACTGAATGTGATAGGGGGCGCTAGTTGTGATACTATATAAAAATAATACAAGAACAAATTGATATACTATAAACTTGTGAATAATAAAGTGTATACAATATTAAACACCAAAAAATGGTGTTGTATATATATATATCCAGAAGCGATTTTGGATATATATATACAACAACATTTTTTGGACTTTTATTTGTGTGAATTTATTTTTCACATTCGTGGAAACACAATATATATCACAGTTGGGACTATTTTATGAATTATTGTTTGTTTTTTGGCACCAAGGTTGGATGCTAAATCTTAGTTTATATGATATATATATATATATATTAATTTTTTCACTTGACTGTGCTTAATTTAATATTGTATACACTTTATTTATTCACAAGTTTATAGTATATCAATTTGTTCTTGTATTATTTTTATATAGTATCACAACTAGCGCCCCATATCACATTCAGATCTCCTCTAGAGCAGTGATGTTTTGGGGCTGTCGCTGGGCAACACGGACTTTCAACTCCCTCCAAAGGTTTTCTATGGGGTTCAGATCTGGAGACTGGCTAGGCCACTCCAGGACCTTGAAATGCTTCTTACGAAGCCATTCCTTCGTTGCCCGGGCGGTGTGTTTGGGATCATTGTCATGCTGAAAGACCCAGCCACGTTTCATCTTCAATGCCCTTTCTGATGGGAGGAAGTTTGCACTCAAAATCTCACGATACATGGCCCCATTCATTCTTTCATGTACACGGATCAGTCGTCCTGTTCCCTTTGCAGAGAAACAGCCCCAAAGCATGATATTGCCACCCTCATGCTTCACAGTAGGTATGGTGTTCTTTGGTTGCAACTCAGCATTCTCTCTCCTCCTAACACGACGAGTTGTGTTTCTACCAAACAGTTCTACTTTGGTTTCATCTGACCATATGACATTCTCCCAATCCTCTTCTGGATCATCCAAATGCTCTCTAGCAAACCTCAGACGGGCCCGGACATGTACTGGCTTAAGAAGGGGGACACGTCTGGCACTGCAGGATCTGATTCCCTGGCGGCGTAGTGTGTTACTGATTGTAGCCTTTGTTACGTTGGTCCCAGCTCTCTACAGGTCATTCACTAGGTCCCCCCATGTGGTTCTGGGATTTTTGCTCACCGTTCTTGTGATAATTTTGACCCCACGGGGTGAGATCTTGCGTGGAGCCCCATATTGAGGGAGATTATCAGTGGTCTTGTATGTCTTCCATTTTCTAATTATTTCTCCCACAGTTGATTTCTTCACACCAAGCTGCTTGCCTATTGCAGATTCAGTCTTCCCAGCCTGGTGCAGGTCTACAATTTTGTTTCTGGTGTCCTTAGACAGCTCTTTGGTCTTCACCATAGTGGAGTTTGGAGTGTGACTGTTTAAGTTTGTGGACAGGTGTCTTTTATACTGATAACAAGTTCAAACAGGTGCTGGTGCTCAAAATTTTTGGGGGGGCGCAAACAAACTGAAAAAAAAAATCAATTGCCGCCACTGTGCCCATTAAACGCAGCCACTGTGCCCAAATGCCACCAGTTTGCCCCCTCAAATACAGCCAGTTTGTTTCCATATACAGCCAGTTTGTCCCCATATACAGCCAGTGTGCCCCCATATATATATAACCAGTGTGCCCCCATATATACAGCCAGTGTGCCCCCCATATACAGCCAGTGTGCCCCCATATACAGCCAGTGTGCTCCCATATACAGCCAGTTTGTCCCCATATATAGCCAGTGTGCCCCCATATACAGCCAGTTTGTCCCCATATATATAGCCAGTGTGTCCCCATATATATAGCCAGTGTGCCCCCATATACAGCCAGTTTGTCCCCATATTAAGCCAGTTTGTCCCCATATATATAGCCAGTGGTCCCCCATATACAGCCAGTTCCCCCCAAATGCAGCCAGTTTGTCCCCCATATACAGCCAGTTCCCCCCAAATGCAGCCAGCATGTCCCCCATATACAGCCAGTTCCCCCCATATTCAGCCAGTTTGTCCCCCATATACAGCCAGTTTCCCCCATATTCAGACAGTTTGTCCCCCATATACAGCCAGTTCCCCCCATATTCAGACAGTTTGTCCCCCATATACAGCCAGTTCCCCCCATATTCAGCCAGCATGTCCCCCATATACAGCCAGTTCCCCCCAAATGCAGCCAGTTTGTCCCCCAAATGCAGCCAGTCCCCCCCCCCAGCCCTGCACTTACCTTCCTCGGTCCGCTCCGTCCTCGATGTGTTCACCCGCCCTCGATGTTGCTTCAGCCAATCAGGTTACCGGTAATCAGATCCGGTGAACCTGATTGGCTGAAACCTCCACACAGTCTTCTCCAAGGAACGCACCCCCGTGCGTACCTGGGAGGAGTTTTTGGAAGCCGAATACAGCGTGAGAGCTGTATTCGGAAAGCCTATCAGAGCCGCTGGCTCTGATAGGCACTTCCAAGTTACACCCACCGCCGGCCACCGCTCTAATTCATATGGCCGGCGCTCACCAGGAGGCCGGCCATATGAATAGTGGGCAGTGCGGCAGCGGTGACAATACACAGATTCATGCAATGCATGAATCTGTGTATTGTCTTTCAGTGGCGGTGCGGGAGCGAGAGGGGGCGCCGCTCCGGCGCCCTCTATGGACGCACCGCCACTGCAGGGGCCATTAATACAGGTAATGGATGGAGGACAGAGGAGCCTCTTAAAGAAGAAGATACAGGTCTGTGAGAGCCAGAAATCTTGCTTGTTTGTAGGTGACCAAATACTTTTTTTCCACCATAATTTGCAAATAAATTCTTTCCAAATCAGACAATGTGATTGTCTGGATTTGTTTCCACATTTTGTCTCTTATAGTTGAGGTATACCTATGATGACGATTACAGGCCTCTCTCATCTTTTTAAGTGGGAGAACTTGCACAATTGGTGGCTGACTAAATACTTTTTTGCCCCACTGTATATACTATACGGCCTGCCCTATATACTCTGCAGAAAATTGGGCCTTAGGTGTTGGTGGTACCAGAACACTGTACAGGGGCAGAAAAATTGGGCCTTAGGCAGTGGTGGTGGCACAACACTGTAAAGCCTCACAGTTACTCTTTGTGAGCGCAGGAACGGGCCCTGCTGTGAAATATTAGATCAAAATGTTTAATTATGCGTGTAACGAGCCCCTTGCTCGCTCGGTTCCACTCTCCCGACACTCCTCTGCTACTATTGGATCATATTGCAGATCGCAACGTCTGATGGTTCGGTCATCCGATGCTCCAGGATTCAAACTACAGCTATGTGACATTCTAATCCATTTGTGATAGCTCAGAACAAACACCAGGCAGGCTGTATGTAAGTTCAAACAGGAATCTCATTTTATTGGATGCACACACACACTCTTATACAGCAGTTTGAACACCCTGCCCCCAACAACCACTTTCCTATTGGTCAATTGTAAAGTCCATTGTATTTCTCAATTAGGTTCTCTTGGCCATGCAAATGAGGACTTGAAACAGGGTCAGCAGGGATTGGTCTGAAAGCTTGAATAGGAGAACTGAGATGTGTATTGACACAGAAGCCCCAGGGGTTAATTAAAGTACATAAACAAACAGTCAAACACAGAACAATGCTTTTCTTCCAGACCATGGAGCCGTCTGGAGGGGGGGTTAGCCTTAAGACAGGGCAGAAGACCCCCCACTGTGTAATAGATTCAAAGGAGAAATACTTCAGTATTCAAAGGTTCATGACAATGCACCCCTGTTAAACAGGGGCAGAAAAATTGGGCCTTAGGCGGTGGTGGTGGAACTAGACTGTAAAGCCTCACAGATACTCTTTTTGAGCGCAGGAACGAGCCCTTTGTCTTACTATCCAGCACAGCTGAATACATTAGTGCACTTGAGAGAAAATATATATTTTTCTTTGTTTATATATGTATTTGTTTTGTTTGTTTAATTCATTTTAAATAACACTTAGAGTTTTCATCTCCTTACACATTTTCACAAATTAGTGGATGCGTGTCTGTTTTAACACAGTCAATACATTAGTGCATCTGAGAGAATAATTTTTTTATATTTCTCTGTCTACATATGTATTTGTCTTACTAGCACCTGGAAGTGGTTATATCCCTACACATTAATTATCACATGTGTTGTTTCTTTGTTTCTTTTAGTAATGATCCCTCTCCTTGATACCACGAATCCAAGGGTTCTTTCGCAGGCTTTGCAGGATCAGGGAGGCCATGTAGCGTAGGTTTGCTGAGGCATTCGGTCCGGAGTCCTCTGGGTCACTAAGGACAACATGATCCGCAGCCACCTCCTCCCAGCCACGTACAAGTCCATGGGTTTCTGGGGACTGAAAACGATCACTTGAAGACTTCTGCTGATGCTGAGTGCTAGGCTCCACCTCCATGCTGACACAATCCTCAACCTCCTCCTCCTCTTCCTGTGTTATCGGTGGGCCCGCAGGAATACTGTCTGGATAAAGGGGGCCTAATGAGGTAAGGAAGTCCTCCTCTTCCTCCCTCTGTTCTGCCTCAAGTGCCCTGTCCATTATTCCATGCAGCGTGTGCTCCAACAGGAAGACAAGAAGGACAGTATCATTGATGCATGCACTGTCACTGCTCACCATCCTCGTGGCCTCCTCAAATGGTGACAGGACAGTGCATGCATCCTTGATCAGTAGCCACTGGCGTGGCAAAAAAAAGCCAAGCTCCCCTGACCCTGTCCTGGTGCCATACTCGCACAGGTACTCATTGATGGCCCTCTGCTGTGTGTGCAGCCGCTGCAGCATTGCCAACCTTGAGTTCCACCTGGTGGGTATGTCACAGATGAGGCGGTTCTTGGGCAGGTTGCATTCCTTTTGAAGGTCAGCCAGCCGAGGACTGGCATTATATTACTGGCGGAAATGCCCTCAGACTTTCCTGGCCTGCCTCAGGAGATCCTGTAAGCCAGGGTACCTGCACAAGAACCGCTGTCAAATCAGTTAGCCAAACAGGGAACATGGGTCAAGTGTCCCTGTCGGAGGGCAGAGAGGAGGTGGGTGCCATTGTTGCAAACCACCATTACTGGCTGAAGCTGGCGTGGCATCAACCACCTCTGAGCCAGCCCCTGCAGAGCTAACAGAATCTCTGCCCCAGTGTGGCTCCTGTCCCCTAAGCAGACCAACTCAAGCACCGTATGGCATCTTTTTGCCTGAGTGCTTGCGTAGCTCCTAGAACGCCTACGGAGCACCTCTGGTTCCGAGGACAAATCTGCACAGGAAGAGGCCATAGAGGAAGAAGAAGAGGAGAGAGGTGTGGCAGAATCACCACTACCAGCATTTTGGAGGTGTGGTGGCGGAACAAGCTCCAACAATACTGCACCCTGTCCTGCATCCTTCCCAGCTGTCAGCAGAGTTACCAGGTGCGCCGTGAAAGAAAGGTAATGTCCCTGTCCATGCCTGCTGGACCATGAGTCAGCGGTAATATGCACCTTACCGCTGACCGCCCTGTCCAACGAGGCCAAGACATTGCCGTCCACATGCCGGTAGAGAGCCGGAATCGCCTTCCGTGAAGAGAAGTGGCATTTGAGAATCTGCCACTGAGGTACTGCACATTCCACAAATTCATGAAAGGGGGCAGAGTCTACCAACTGAAAAGGCAGCAGTTGCAGTGCTAGCAATTTAGCCAAGCTAGCATTCAGCTGCTGAGCATGTGAATGGCTGGGACCGAATTTCTTTCGATGGTTTAGCAACTGGGGTAGGGAAATTTGCCTGCTACAATCGGATGTTGGTGTAGCGATAGCAGATTGCCCGCAAGTACTTGGCACACCTAATTCTACACCTTCATTCCTCTCAGTGCAGGTTTCTGAGAGGACTGAAGGTATAGTGGGGTTGGAGATCCCAGCTAATAAGAAGCAAGGAGAGCTCCGCCTTGTTCTTTGGTGTGGGTCTTTTAAGTACTGTTGCCAACGGACTGCATGGCAGGTCGACATATGTCTGGTCAAGCATGTGGTGCCCAAGCGGCTGCTGTTTTGGCCATGCTAGATACGCTTCAGACATATGTTGCAAACAGCAATGGTGCGATCTGCTGCACACGTCTCAAAAAAGGCCCACACCAAAGAACGTTTGAAAATACGGGGGGAGGCAGCAGCGCCCTGCACATGCAGAGCTCTGCGGTGTGATGTAGTCGGTCGACTGCCCTTAAGCTGGCCCCTAGAGGGCATCCTGCCTCATTGGAGATGTGCCTCCTCCTCCTCCTCTCTTCTATCACGTAGAGTCAGTGACCTCATCATCCCCTTCCTCCTCCCCACTGTATCAAACCTGGCAGTATGCTGCGGCTGGGGGAACATGACTGCCAGTTTCTTGTCCTTCTTGGGCACCCCCTCTCTCTGCACTCACTTTACTGCCTTCCTCAACCTGGGTACCATCATCGGAGCCTTCAAAACACTGCGCATCCTCCTGCAGCATGTACCCGACACTGTGGTCGAACAGTTCGGGGGACTCATCTGTGCATGATGGTGGGGCTAGGAAAGGAGTGACTGATGACATTGAGCCGATGGAATAGGCCGCTTTGGCAGCTGCATTGGCAGCCAAAGTACTCTGAGCCTGGATGACAGAGGATGAGGATGGCTTTGTGATCCACTCTACCGACTCTTCTGCATGTTGTGGCTCAAGACGGCCAGCTGCCGAAAAAAAAGACAAGCGTGCCCCACGGCCACATGCTGAGGATGCACCGTGTCCATGACCAGCACTGTTGGCTGTAGACACAGAGCCTGCTTGCCATCTTTTAGTGGCCTGTGAGCATCTGCCTCTCCTTGGTGGCCTTCCAGACATACTGTAAAATTAGATTAGCAAAACACCGCCTGAAGTTTACTAGAAAAAGTACACCAGGAATGGCCTGCAGTCAGATATAGGCTTGGTTAGACTGGATGCAGTGGATATATAAATGTAGGAGACTGTATATATATTTTATGCACTGAAGATCACTGAATCACCTGCCTGGCCTGCCTGCCTGAAAGTGTATTTGAAAACGTACACCAGGAATGGCCTGCAGTCAGGTATAGGCTTGGCTAGACTTGAATGCAGTGGATATATATGTAGGAGACTGTATATATATATATATATATATATATATATATATATATATTATGCACTGCAGATAACTGAATCACCTGCCTGCCTGAAAGTATATTTGAAAGTGTACACCAGGAATGGCCTGCAGTCAGGTATAGGCTTGGCTAGACTAGAATGCAGTGGACATATATGTAGGAGACTGTATATATATTTTATGCACTGCAGATCACTGAATCACCTGCCTGCCTGTCTGAAAGTATATTTGAAAGCATACACCAGGAATGGCCTGCACAGTCAGATATAGGCTTGGCTAGACTGGAATGTAGTGGATATATATGCAGGAGACTGTATATATATATTATGCACTGCAGATCACTGAATCACCTGCCTGGCCTGCCTGCCTGAAAGTGCATTTTAAAATGTACACCAGGAATGGCCTGCAGTCAGGTATAGGCTTGGCTAGACTACAATGCAGTGGATATATATGTAGGAGACTGTATATATATTTCATGCACTGCAGATAACTGAATCACCTGCCTGCCTGAAAGTATATTTGAAAGTGTACACCAGGAATGGCCTGCAGTCAGATATAGGCTTGGCTAGACTAGAATTCAGTGGATATATATGTAGGAGACTGTATATATATTTTATGCACTGCAGATCACTGAATCACCTGCCTGCCTGAAAGTGCATTTGAAAATGTACACCAGGAATGGCCTGCAGTCAGGTATAGGCTTGGCTAGACTACAATGCAGTGTATATATATGTAGGAGACTGTATATATATTTTATGCACTGAAGATTACTGAATCACCTGTCTGGCCTGCCTGCCTGAAAGTGTATTTGAAAACGTACACCAGGAATGGCCTGCAGTCAGGTATAGGTTTGGCTAGACTAGAATGCAGTGGATATATATGTAGGAGACTGTATATATATATATATATATATATATATATTATGCACTGCAGATAACTGAATCACCTGCCTGCCTGAAAGTATATTTGAAAGCGTACACCAGGAATGGCCTGCAGTCAGATATAGGCTTGGCTAGACTACTGTCACGATGGTACTCACCGAGGCCGAGATGCTGAGAGTGGTTCTCCCTTGCGACTAAGCGCACTCCACCCCTGGTGGTGGAACAGAGGGTGAAGGGCACAAAGAGGCACGAGGTACCGACAGGCTGGTAGGTCTGCGTGCGGATGACGTGGAGCTGGAAGCTGTGCAGTACTAGTAGACACTGAAGATACACAGCAAGTCCGTAATCTGGCCAGGGGTTTGAGCACAGGAGATAATAGCAAAGTCCGTAGGCAGGCTGGAGGTGAAGCACAGGAGACTGGTAGAGTAATCCGTAAGCAGG
Organism: Rana muscosa; assembly: GCA_029206835.1. NCBI lineage: Eukaryota > Metazoa > Chordata > Amphibia > Anura > Ranidae > Rana > Rana muscosa. Next base: position 174,635,948 of record CM055120.1, read on the forward strand.
CCGAGGGTCAAACACTGGAGAAAGGTAGCAGAGGTACAAAAGACAAGCCAAGGGTCAGGTGCTGGAAGAGATCGGAGCAGGTCAGGGTCAATCCGGGTCACAACGGTAGTATCAAGGCAGGAAACACAAGCAGGAACTAGAGAAGCTGAAAGATAAACCAGCAACTTAAACATGGATCCAGGCTGTCTTTTATAGGCAGCCAGGAAGTCATGTGATGTGTGCAGCTGACAGCTTCCACTGTCGACGTTGCTGCCATCTAGTGTTCAAAAGGAAGTATGCTGTGCTTCTTTATGTTTCACTGACAGTGCCCCCCCCCCGAGGAGCGGCCTCTGGACGCCCAAACTGGACATTAATTCTGGGTGTTCCAACTGAAAAGTTCGGATCAAGCGAGGGGCGTGTATGTTCCTTGAGGGTTCCCAAGAATTATTTTCAGGCGGGTACCCCTTCCACTTAATTAGGTATTGAAGTTGCCTACCCCTCTTCCTACAGTTTATTATAGCTTCCACCTCAAATTCGTTCTCTCCATCAATCTCGACTGGAGGAGGAGGAGGCTCTTCTCTTCCCAAAAAAGGACTAGGGACCACTGGTTTTAGCAGGGAGGCATGAAACACGGGATGTATCCTGTAAGAATCAGGAAGGGTCAACTCAAAAGCCACAGGATTTACCATTCTTTTAATCTTGAAAGGGCCGATGAACTTTGGTCCTAATTTTCGTGACGGGCAAGGGAGTCTAAGGTTGATGGCGGATAGCCAAACCTCATCTCCTACTTTGAAAGCCGGGTTAGCTTTTCTTCCTCCGTCAAAATGTTTTTTATAACTATCCTGAGCTTTTTGCATGGTTTCCTGGATCCTTTGGAAGTTGGATTGAATAGAAGTTATCCGATCTTGTACTGCGGGTACTGAGATTTCCGGGATGAAAACCACAGTTGGACCAAAAAGGAGTCTGGTTGGTGGCTGAGTGTATGGAATTATTGTAGGCAAATTCCGCATAGAGTAATAAAGAAGACCAATCGTCCTGGGAGCAAGAACAGAAACAACGAAGATATTGTTCTAGAGTTTGGTTTGTTCTCTCTGTTTGGCCATTACTCTGGGGGTGGTAAGCTGAAGAGAGACAAACCTTGATTTCTAATGACTTACAGAGTTCCTTCCAAAATTTTGAGGTGAATTGTGTGCCTCTGTCGGAGACAATATTATCAGGTACCCCGTGGAGTCTCACCACTTCCTTAATGAATGTGTTGGCAGTGTCTAAGGCAGAGGGGGTACCAATCATAGGTAGAAAATGTGCCCTCTTTGAGAGGCGGTCAACAATGACAAAAATGGTGGTAAAGGCTTCAGAGGGGGGCAGGTCCACGATAAAGTCCATAGAGACCTCCTTCCATGGTCTTTCCGGGATAGGTAAAGGTCTCAGTAGGCCCCAGGATTTGGCCCTTGCCCCCTTCTTCCGCTGGCAAGAAATACATGAAAAAACATAGCTCTCACAGTCTCGTCTCCAATCTGGCCACCAAAAAGAGCGAGAGACCAGTTCGGAGGTTTTTTGTACTCCGAAGTGACCTGTAAGCTTGTGATCGTGAAATGTCTTTAAGATCAAGGATCTTACTTCCAGGGGGACAAAAATTTTATTTTGAGCCCAGAACAGATTGCCCCGTTTCTCTAGAGAAGATATCTCTGGGTCGGTACAATGGCTAGAGGCCTGTTCAATGGCAGTTCTTAGATCGGGCTGAGCAAGGAGAAGAAAATTCTGTGGCGAAAGGATGGTGTCAGGTTCAGTTGTCTGAGGAAATTCGGGGAACATCCGGGAGAGTGCGTCCGCTTTACCATTCTTGGAACCAGGTCGGAAGGTGATATGAAAATTAAACCTGGAGAAAAAGAGCGCCCATCGGGCTTGTCGTGGTCTGAGGCGTTTGGCAGTCCAGAGGTACTCCAGGTTTTTATGGTCTGTGAAAATCATGATAGCGTGGGACGCACCCTCCAGAAGATATCTCCATTCCTCCAAGGCAAATTTAATGGCTAGCAATTCCCGGTCACCGACGTTGTAATTTCTTTCGGGGGAACTTAGCTTCCAGGATGCAAAAGCCACTGGGTGAAGGAGAGCCTTGGGACCCTGCCTTTGGGACAAAATAGCTCCTGTAGCAGTCTCTGAGGCGTCAACTTCCAGCACGAAGGGCAAAGCCGGGTCAGGATGCTGTAAAATTGGTGCCGAGATGAATCTGAGTTTTAACTTGTCGAAGGCTTCCTGGGTTTCCTGGGACCATTGAAAGCGATTTTGCTTACGGGTCAACTGAGTGATGGGAGAGATGATGGATGAAAATCCCTTAATGACCCTCCGATAGAAGTCGGCGAAGCCTATGAACCTTTGCACCCCTTTTTTATCAGTAGGGGCCGGCCACTCCTGGATAGCTTTAACTTTCTGTGGGTCCATAGCAACCCCTTCGGTGGAAATAATGAACCCCAGGAACTGGACAACAGTTTTCTCGAACTCACATTTCTCAGCTTTAAGGTAAAGTCCGTGGTTTCTGAGAATTGTAAGAACCTTTTTTACGTGAGTTTGGTGAAGTTCAATGGTGGCAGAAAAAATAAGGATATTGTCCAAGTAGACAATTACAAAGTTGTCGAGATATTCACGAAAGACATCATTCACCAGATGTTGAAAGGTTGCCGGGGCATTGCATAGCCCAAACGGCATCACCAAGTATTCAAAGTGACCGAACCTGGACCTGAAGGCGGTCTTCCACTCATCACCAGCACGAATCCGGATAAGATTGTAGGCACCCCGTAAGTCTAATTTGGAGAAGATGCGGGCGGTACGAAAGCGCTGAAACAGTTCTGGGATAAGTGGGAGCGGGTACCGGTTCTTTATAGTTATTTTATTGAGCTCCCTGTAGTCTATGCAAGGTCTTAGGGAGCCGTCTTTCTTTTCGACGAAGAAGATACCGGCTCCAGCCGGTGAAGAGGACGGACGGATGAAGCCTTTTTCAAGATTCTCGTCTATGTATACCCGAAGAGCTTCCAACTCGGTCTCGGACAATGGAAATATGCGACCGAAAGGGATTTCTGAGCCAGGTAGGAGGTCAATGGGACAGTCGTAAGACCGATGAGGTGGCAAACAATCTGCTTTCTTTTTATCAAAAATGTCTTTGAATTCGAGGTAAACGGGAGGGACATGCTGGAGATGGTCAGGTACTGGTTGAACAGTTAGGCATGAGGCAGGAGCTGGAACAAAACAATGCCGGGAGCAGTAGGCAGAGGAGAAGGCAATCTCTTTATTAAGCCAGCTAATTTGAGGATCATGGGCTTGTAACCATGGAAGTCCCAAGATGACAGGGAACATGGGGGAGCAGATAATATCAAAACATAAGTGCTCCTGGTGGCCTGAGTCTGTGACAGTGAGAATGGGAACAGTTTCTTGTGTAACAGGTCCTGAGCAGGGTAAGGACCCATCGGCTAAGCGAACCAGGAGATTCTGTCTCTTGTTGAGGAGAGGAACATGTAGTTTCTGAGCCAATGATGCATCAAGGAAGCAGCTGCAGGCGCCCGAATCGACTATGGCCAGTAGCCGAATTACCTCTCCCGCTACCCGTAGAGAGACAGGAAGGGTAAAATGAGTTTGAGTAGGACCAGCAACTTGATAGTTCATAGCATAATGGTTGCGTGACTTACTGGGTCTCACGGGGCAGTTACGTAAGTAATGTCCCGCTTCGCCGCAATACAGGCACAGGTTGGCTTGGCGTCTCCGCTGTCTTTCATCGGGGGTGAGTGGAGCTCGGACCAAACCTAGCTGCATGGGTTCACTCTCAGGAGCAGAAACAACAGGAGGAGCCAGGAACGGAGGAGGGACTGGAGAAGGCTTGGGTAGCATCCAGGTAGGTCGGGTGGACTGGAAACGCTCGGAGCGCCGCTCCCTCTTGCGTCTGTCCAATTTAATGGTCAATTGAATTAAAGCTTCCAAAGTAGTAGGGGTCTCAACCCGGGCCAGTTCGTCTTTAAGGGCCTCGGAGAGACCATGGGCGGTACTGATATTTGAGGGCAGCCTCGTTCCATCCTGTATCAGCTGACCATTTACGGAAATCAACCGTATAGTCCTCCATTGGTCTCTTTCCTTGGGTCAGGGCATGTAAGGCGGACTCTGCCGTGGCTGTACGCTGAGGGTCATCATACAGTTGAGCCATGGATTCAAAGAGAGTGTCTATTGAGTTCAATATGGGGCTTCTCTGCTCCATGAGACCATGGGCCCAGGCTTGTGGTTCCTCAGATAATAAGGAGATAATGAACCCCACCTTGACAACTTCAGAAGAAAAAGTCCTGGGTTGGAGGGCCAAGTATAGGGAGCAGGCGTTCTTGAAAGCTCTGAATTTCTTTCGGTTGCCCGAAAATCGCTCAGGAATAGGAACCCGTGGTTCAGGAATGGCCATAATGACAGCAGGGTTGGACTGAGCTTGAGAAGAGGAGGTCCCAGGAGAAACTGCTGAAGCTGTGGTGGCTGAAGCGGGCGACCTGGATAGGTGCTGAAGACGTCCATCCATCTGGATATAACCCTCCTGCAACTTCTGTACTGCCTGCGTAATGGATGTGACCTGCTGACACAGGGCCTCAAGAGGAGAACACGCTCTGTCGGCCTCGGACATTTTGGCTGGTTTATACTGTTACGATGGTACTCACCGAGGCCGAGATGCTGAGAGCGGTTCTCCCTTGCGACTAAGCGCACTCCACCCCTGGTGGTGGAACAGAGGGTGAAGGGCACAAAGAGGCACGAGGTATCGACAGGCTGGTAGGTCTGCGTGCGGATGACGTGGAGCTGGAAGCTGTGCAGTACTAGTAGACACTGAAGATACACAGCAAGTCCGTAATCTGGCCAGGGGTTTGAGCACAGGAGATAATAGCAAAGTCCGTAGGCAGGCTGGAGGTGAAGCACAGGAGACTGGTAGAGTAATCCGTAAGCAGGCCGAGGGTCAAACACTGGAGAAAGGTAGCAGAGGTACAAAAGACAAGCCAAGGGTCAGGTGCTGGAAGAGATCGGAGCAGGTCAGGGTCAATCCGGGTCACAACGGTAGTATCAAGGCAGGAAACACAAACAGGAACTAGGGAAGCTGAAAGATAAACCAGCAACTTAAACATGGATCCAGGCTGTCTTTTATAGGCAGCCAGGAAGTCATGTGATGTGTGCAGCTGACCGCTTCCACTGTCGACGTTGCTGCCATCTAGTGTTCAAAAGGAAGTATGCTGTGCTTCTTTATAATGTTTCACTGACAACTACAATGCAGTGGATATATATGTAGGAGACTGTATATATATTTTATGCACTGCAGATCACTGAATCACCTGCCTGCTTTAAAGTGCATTTGAAAATGTACACCAGGAATGGCCTGCAGTCAGGTATAGGCTTGGCTAGACTAGAATGCAGTGGATATATATCAAAAAAAGGGAGGAAAAAAAGCAAATTGGACATAATGTCACACAAAACTTCAAAAATGAGCTGCTCAAAATTCTTGGCACCCTTAACTTAATATTTGGTTGCACACCCTTTGGAAAAAATAACTGAAATCAGTCGCTTCCTATAACCATCAATAAGCTTCTTAAGCCCTGTACACACGATCGGTTTTACAGATGAAAACCGTCCGATGGATTGTTTTCATCAGACAAACCGATCGTGTATGGGACCCATCGGTCTTTTTTCCATCGGTTTTAAAAAATAGAACATGTTTTACATTTTTCCGATGGATAAAAAACCGATCGAAAACTCAGATCGTCTATGGGCAAGTCCATCGGATAAAAAACCCACGCATGCTCAGAATCAAGTCGACGCATGCTCAGAAGCATTGAACTTCATTTTTCTCGGCTCATCGGAGTGTTTTACGTCACCGCGTTTGGAACGGTCGGTTTTTTGACTGATGGTGTGTAGGCAAGACTGATGGAAGTCAGCTTCATCGGATTTCCGATGGACAAAACCATCAGATTAGAATCCATAGGATATCCGATCGTGTGTACGAGGCTTAACACCTCTCACCCGGAATTTTGGACCACTCTTCCTTTGCAAACTGCTCCAGGTCTCTCTTATTGGAAGGTCGCCTTTTCCCAATAGCAATTTTAGAATCTCTCCACAGGTGTTCAATGGGATTTAGATCTGGACTCATTGCTGGCCACTTTAGAGCTCTCCATCGCATTGTTGCCATCCATTTCTGGGTGCTTTTTGACATATGTTTGGGGTCATTTTCCTGCTGGAAGACCCAAGATCTCGGATGCAAACCCAGCTTTCTGACACTGGGCTCTACAGTGCGACCCAAAATCCTTTATTAATCCTCAGATTTCATGATGCCTTGCACACATTCAAGGCACCCAGTGCCAGAGTCAGCAAAACAACCCCAAAACTTCAATGAACCTCCACCACATTTCTCAGTAGGTACTGTGTTCTTTTCTTTGTAGGCCTCATTCCGTTTTTGGTAAACAGTAGAATGATGTGCTTTACCAAAAAGCTCTATCTTGGTCTCATCTGTCCACAAGATGTTTTCCCAGAAGGATTTAGGCTTACTCAAGTACATTTTGGCAAACTGTAGTCTTGGTTTTTTATGTCTCTGTGTCAGTAGTGGGGTCCTCCTGGGTATCCTACCATAGCCTTTCATTTCATTTAAATGTCGATGGATAGTTTGCGCTGACACTGATGTTCCCTGAGCCTGCAGGACAGCTTGAACTTCTTTGGAACTTGTTTGGGGCTGCTTATCCACCATCCGGACTATCCTGCGTTGCAACCTTTCATCTATTTTTCTCTTCCGTCCATGCTCAGAGAAATTAGCTACAGTGCCATGGGTTGCAAACTTCTTGATAATGTTCCGCACTGTGGATAAAGGCAAATCTAGATCTCTGTAGATGGACTTGTAACCTTGAGATTGTTGATATTTTTTCACAATTTTGGTTCTCAAGTCCTCAGACAGTTCTCCTTTTCTCTTTCTGTTGTCCATGCTTAGTGTGGCACACACAGACACACAATGCAAAGACTAAGTGAACTTCTCTCCTTTTTATCTGCTTTCAGGTGTTTTTTTTATATTGCCCACACCTGTTACTTGCCCCAGGTGAGTTTAAAGGAGCATCACATGCTTGAAACAATCTTATTTATCCACAATTTTTAAAGGGTGCCAAGAATTTTGAGCAGCCCATTTTTTAAGTTTTGTATGACATTATGTCCAATTTGCTTTTTTTCCTCCCTTTTTTTGATTTGTTCCAATACACACAAAGGGAATAAACATGTGTATAGCAAAACATGTTACTGCAATACTTTTCTGTGAGAAATACTTGATTTTCTGGAAAAATTTCTGGGGTGCCAACAATTTCGAGCATGACTGTATATATATGTATACAAGCCGGGATGTATATATATACTAAATACACTGCAGCTAACTGAATCACCTGACTGCCTGAAGTATATTAGAAACAGTACACCAGGAACGGTCTGCAATCAGATCTAGTTAAACTGGATATAGTGTATCTTTGTGCGACCTTCAAGAGTGTTGGTTTACGCCAGATTTGGTAAAGAAAGACACGCTGATGGAACAGCTGTGTCTTGGGCTATTTAGTTCAGAGGTGATTATGGATCAGGGCTCCACCCAACAGAGAGGAAGTCTGTGTGCATGGGAGTCAGGTGGACTCTCATCCTCTGAAGTGGAGTCAGAGGTGATTATGGATCAGGGCTTCACCCAACAGAGAGGAAGTCTGTGTGCATGGGAGTCAGGTGGACTCTCTTCCTCTAAGTGGAGTCAGAGGCGGTGCATGTCTGCAGGAGGCAGACATCATTAGTGATACAGCAACAAAGGTGCTGACCAGGGGTAAGCAAGGAGGAAGCTTAAACTCTTGGAAACTGTTTGGGTCTGAGGCTAAACGGCTAAGTATGCAAGAATGGTGGAACCCCCCTGTGAATACTACAGATGTACTTGTGAACTTTTGTGTTTTTAAATAAACATGGGCTACCATGCCCTTAAACAGAGTTCCTGACTGGCTTGCATCACTGAAAAAACGCATCTACAACGAGAGCTAACAACCCCCAAACTTACATATGGTGGAGGTATTGCTTCGGGCAGTTTTTGGAAGAGTTCCAGATCCTCGCATACCAAAAACAGTGAGTAAAAAGAAACTGTGTGTTTAACAGCAATACTGTGATGAATAGCCAATCTGAATGAAAAGTTAAAGTTTTCTGTGGTGAACTGCTGCTAGCTGTGTGTGGCAGCCAGGCTAACTGCATTGCACAGGAGTTCAATTAATGGACTGTGTTGTATACAGGTGATGTGCCTGTGGAAGTGAGCTCAAGCAGACAGTAAAGTCTACATGTAAAAGTGTGCTGTTTGCAAAGTCTTGGAGACAGTACTTCAAAATTTTCCTGTGTGAAAAGGAAGCAATGTTTGCTGAAATGAGAGACAGAGCGGGTGTTGTTCCTAGCAACACTGGTGCAAGGAGCGCACAGGTGACTGCAAGTATGGAGAGTTCACCAGAGTCTGAATCTGCAGTGGATTGGTGCAGGCGACACTGGGCTGCACTGAACCAAGTTAAAAGGGAAGGACATGTTGTTGCCCCTGGCAACGCTGGTGCAAGATGGCCAGCTATCAATGTGCAAAGGGTTATTTGGCGCGAACGCTGCATAATGTTCGTTTTTCGACAAATGAGCGAACAGACAATATTCAAATCGCACTCATGTTCGACCCAACCATAAAGCTCATCCCTATATGTAACAAATGCCAGAGCACCCCTGGCAGTTTTTGTCATATGGTATAAACTTGCCCCCTACTTCTTGCTTGCTGGGGTCAAATCAGGGCTAGAATGTCCAAAGCACTTCCCCTACCTATATTACTTGATCCCCTTGTTTTATTATTTGACATTAGGGATGAGCTTCGTGTTCGAGTCGAACATACGTTCGACTCGAACATCGGCTGTTCGATGAAGATCGAAAGATTTGGGCCGTTCGCGCCAAATTCGAGTGACGCGAACGGCCCACAATGCACTACGCCATCGCAGTGTCATCCAGGCGCTGTGATTGGCCAAGCATGCACTGTGACCCCGCATGCTTGGCCAATCACAGCGCCGGCAGCGAGGAGAGCAATGATTGGCCACAGGCAGGATGCCTGTGGCCAATTATTGCTGAGGGGGTTTAGTACACGCCCCACACTATAAAAGGCCGCCAGCGCGGCGGCCTTGTGTAGTGTGTTCCGGAGCAGGGAAAGAGAAGCATAGGCAGGGACAGTGTCATTTTTTTTCCTTTACTAATCCTGGATTCCTTGTGTTTAGGGACAAATAAGGATAGGTAGGGAGAGTGTCAGTGTGTTATTCTGTGCTAAACCTTGTTTGTAGGGACAGAGAGGTACAGTGAGGGAAAGTGTCAGTGTGCTATTCTGTTCTAAACCAATCTTGCTGAACCATATTTTCAATCCTTGAGTTTAGGGACAGAGAGGTACAGTGAGGGAAAGTGTCAGTGTGCTATTCTGTGCTAAATCTTGTTTGTAGGGACAGAGTAGAACAGTGAGTGAAACTGACAGTGTACTATTCTGTTCTAAACCAATCTTGCTGAACCATATTTGAAATCCTTGAGTTTAGGGACAGAGCGGTACAGTGAGGGAAAGTGTCAGTGTGCTATTCTGTGCTAAATCTTGTTTGTAGGGACAGAGTAGGACAGTGAGGGAAAGTGTCAGTGTGCTATTCTATTCTAAACCAATTTTGCTGAACCATATTTGAAATCCTTGAGTTTAGGGACAGAGAGGTACAGTGAGTGAAACTGACAGTGTGCTATTCTGTTCTAAACCAATTTTGCTGTTCCATATTTGAAATCCTTGAGTTTAGGGACAGAGAAGGACACTCGTGGAAACTATCAGTGTGCTATTCTGTGCTAAATCTTGTTTGTAGGGAGGGACAGAGTAGGACAGTGAGGGAAAGTGTCAGTGTGCTATTCTGTTCTAAACCTATTTTGCTGTTCCATATTTGAAATCCTTGAGTTTAGGGACAGAGAAGGACACTCGTGGAAACTATCAGTGTGCTATTCTGTGCTAAATCTTGTTTGTAGGGAGGGAAAGAGTAGGACAGTGAGGGAAAGTGTCAGTGTGCTATTCTGTTCTAAACCTATTTTGCTGTTCCATATTTGAAATCCTTGAGTTTAGGGACAGAGAAGGATACTCGTGGAAACTATCAGCGTGCTATTCTGTGCTAAATCTTGTTTGTAGGGAGGGACAGAGTAGGACAGTGAGGGAAAGTGTCAGTGTGCTATTCTGTTCTAAACCTATTTTGCTGTTCCATATTTGAAATCCTTGAGTTTAGGGACAGAGAAGGACACTCGTGGAAACTATCAGTGTGCTATTCTGTGCTAAATCTTGTTTGTAGGGAGGGACAGAGTAGGACAGTGAGGGAAAGTGTCAGTGTGCTATTCTGTTCTAAACCTATTTTGCTGTTCCATATTTAAAATCCTTGAGTTTAGGGACAGAGAAGGACACTCGTGGAAACTATCAGTGTGCTATTCTGTGCTAAATCTTGTTTGTAGGGAGGGACAGAGTAGGACAGTGAGGGAAAGTGTCAGTGTGCTATTCTGTTCTAAACCTATTTTGCTGTTCCATATTTGAAATCCTTGAGTTTAGGGACAGAGAAGGACACTCATGGAAACTATCAGTGTGCTATTCTGTGCTAAATCTTGTTTGTAGAGAGGGACAGAGTAGGACAGTGAGGGAAAGTGTCAGTGTGCTATTCTGTTCTAAACCAATTTTGCTGAACCATATTTTCAATCCTTGAGTTTAGGGACAGAGAGGTACAGTGAGTGAAACTGACAGTGTGCTATTCTGTTCTAAACCAATTTTGCTGTTCCATATTTGAAATCCTTGAGTTTAGGGACAGAGAAGGACACTCGTGGAAACTATCAGTGTGCTATTCTGTGCTAAATCTTGTTTGTAGGGACAGAGAAGGACAGTGAGGGAAACTGTCAGTGTGCTGTTCTGTGCTAAACCAATCTTGCTGAAGCATATTGCAAATCCTTGTGTTTAGGGACAGAGAAGGATAGGCAGGGGACAGTGTCAGTGTCATTGTTGCTAAGCCTCCTGCACAGTATACACCTGAAGGTAGCCCTTATTGCTCTTTTTCCCATCTCCCTGCAGGCCATCTATTAAAATGTCTGGAAGGCAAATAAGGAGAGGCAGACAGTCAGGAGGCAAAAAAAGAGGGCAAGCAGGCTCTGTGTCTGGGGGCAACAGTGCTGGTCGTGGACGCGGTGCATTGTCATCAGCACATGGCCATGGGACACGCTTGTCCTTCTTTTCGGCAGCTGGACATTTTGAGCCACATCATGCCGAAGACTTGGTAGAGTGGATGACCAAGCCCACCTCATCCTCCTCATCCTCTCTCATCCAGGCTCAGGGTACTGGCAAAGCAGCTGCCAAAGCGTCCTCTTCTCTGGTATCATTATCTTCATTAGTCAATCCTTCCCTAGACCCACCATGTCCTCCTCCTGAGGAGTCCCCCGAACTGTTTGAGCACAGTGTTGGGTACATGCTCCAGGAGGATGCCCAGCGTTTCGAAGGATCTGATGATGATACCCAGCTAGAGGAAGGCAGTAGCGTGAGAGCAGAGAGAGGGGATGCTCAAGAAGGACACCAATCTGGCAGTCATGCTCCAGCAGCTGCAGCATACTGCCAGATTGGCTCCAGTGATGAGGAGGGAGGGGATGATGAGGTCACTGACTCCACGTGGGTGCCTAATAGGAGAGAGGAGGAGGAGGAGGATGCACATCTCCAACGAGGCAGGATGCCCTTGAGTGGCCAGCGTATGGGCAGCACACCGACGGAATCACACCGCAGAGCTCCGCCTGTGCAGGGCGCTGCCTCTGCCCATCATTCAAAAAGTTCTTTGGTGTGGGCCTTTTTTGAGGCGAGTGCATCAGATCGCACAGCTGCTGTTTGCAACATATGTCTCAAGCGTATATCGCGTGGCCAAAACATCAGCCGCTTGGGCACCACATGCTTGATCAGACATATGTTGACCTGCCATGCAGCTCGTTGGCAAGCCTACCTTAAAGACCCACGCCAAAGAACAAAGCTGACCTCTTCTTGCACCGCATCAGCTGGGATCTCCAACCCCAGTATACCTTCAGTCCTCTCTGAAACCTGCACTGAGAGGAATGAAGGTGTAGAATTAGGTGTGTCACAGCCAAGTACTTGCGGGCACTCTGCTAGCAGTACACCAACGTCCGATTCTAGCAGGCAAATTTCCCTGCCCCAGCTGCTGGACCGTCGAAAGAAGTTCACTCCCAGCCATCCACATGCCCAGCGGTTGAATGCTAGCTTGGCTAAATTGCTAGCGCTTCAACTGCTGCCTTTTCAGTTGGTAGACTCGGCCCCCTTCCGTGAGTTTGTGCAATGTGCGGTTCCTCAGTGGCAGGTTCCCAAACGCCACTTTTTCGCACGGAAGGCGATTCCGGCTCTCTACAGGCATGTGGAAGGCAATGTCTTGGCCTCGCTGGACAGGGCGGTCAGCGGTAAGGTGCATATTACCGCTGACTCATGGTCCAGCAGGCATGGACAGGGACGTTACCTTTCTTTCACGGCCCATTGGGTCACTCTTTTGGCAGCTGGGAAGGATGCAGGACAAGGTGCAGTAGTGTTGGAGGTTGTTCCACCGCCACGCCTCCAAAATGCTACTACTGGTTGTGACACACCTCTCTCCTCCACCCCCTCCTCTTCTTCTTCCTCCATGGCCTCTTCCTGTGGTTTGTCCTCGGAACCAGCGGTACTCCGTAGGCGTTCAAGGGGCTACGCAAGTACGCAGGCAAAAAGATGCCATGCCGTGCTTGCGCTGGTGTGTTTGGGGGACATTAGCCACACTGGGGCAGAGGTCCTGTCTGCTCTGCAGGGGCAGGCCGAGAGGTGGTTGACGCCACGCCAGCTTAAGCCAGGAATGGTGGTTTGCGACAATGGCACCAACCTCCTCTCCACCCTCCGACAGGGACAACTGACCCATGTGCCCTGTATGGCTCAGTCCTCAACCTGGTGGTGCAGCGGTTCTTGGGCAGGCTTACAGGATGTCCTGAGGCAGGCCAGGAAAGTCTGTGTGCATTTCCGCAGATCTTATAATGTCAGTGCTCGCCTGGCTGAGCTGCAAAAGGAGTTGAACCTGCCCAAGAACCGCCTTATATGTGACATGCCCACCAGGTGGAACTCAACGTTGGCCATGCTGCAGCGGCTGCACACGCAGCAGAGGGCCATCAATGAGTACCTGTGCGACTACGGCACCAGGACAGGGTCAGGGGAGCTCGGGTTTTTTTCACCACGCCAGTGGGGCATGATCAGGGATGCATGCACTGTCCTGGCACCATTTGAGGAGGCCACGAGGATGGTGAGCAATGACAGTGCATGCATCAGTGACACTGTACCTCTTGTCCACCTGTTGGAGCACACGCTGCGTGGAATAATGGACAGGGCACTTGAGGCAGAACAGAGGCAGGAAGAGGAGGACTTCCTTGCCTCTCAAGGCCCCCTTTACCCAGACAGTGTTCCTTCTGTCCCACCCATCGCACAGGGAGAGGAGGAGGAGGAGGATTGTGTCAGCATGGAGGTGGAGGCTGGCACTCAGCATCATCAGCAGCAGTCTTTTAGGGATGATTTACAGTCCCAAGAAACCAGTGGACTTGTACGTGGCTGGGAGGAGGTGGCTGCGGATCATGTCGTCCTTAGTGACCCAGAGGACTCCGGACTGAATGCCTCAGCTAACCTACGCTGCATGGCCTCCCTGATCCTGCAAAGTCTGCGGAAGGATCCTCGTATTCTTCGGATCAAGGAGAGGGACCATTACTGGCTGGCCACTCTCCTTGATCCACGGTACAAGGGTAAGGTTGCGGACCTTATCTTACCGTCGCAGAGGGAGCAGAGGATGAGACAACTCCGGGAGGCCTTGCAGAAAGGTCTGTGCAACGCGTTCCCAGAGACTGGGAGGTTACAAACTCCTGGTCCTGGACAACGAGTTGCTGAGGCTTCGGGCAGTCAAAGAAGGAGCGGTGGGGAAGGTGGCCGTCTGACCGATGCGTTCAGACAATTCTTTAGTCCGCAGCCCCAAAGTATGATCGGTTCCAGCAACCATCGCCAGCGTCTGATATACATGGTCCAGGAATACCTAGGGGCAAGGTCAGACTTGGACACCTTCCCCACCGAAAATTCTCTGGCTTACTGGGTCTTGAGGATGGATCACTGGCCAGAGCTTGCACAGTATGCAATTGAGCTACTGGCCTGTCCTGCATCCAGCGTTCTTTCAGAACGCACATTCAGTGCTGCTGGAGGATTTGTCACGGATCACAGGGTGCGCCTGTCCACCGACTCGGTTGATCGACTGACTTTCATCAAGATGAACCAGTCTTGGATCACCACCAGCTACCACACACCTGATGCTGATATAACAGACTAATTGATTTTAAAATGTCACATCCCTTCAAGACTGATGCTGATGCTGAGTGCCTGTGCTGTTATGTTGACTTGCTATCCTCCTCCTCCTCCTCAATGATACGATTAATGATGATAGCTTGGAAGATCATTTTGGTTTTTGGGTGACGCCACCAGTGGCTAAGGCCCAATTTTTCAGCCCCTGTTTAACAGGGGCGTGTAATTAAAATTTTGGATGCAATACTTTGCAACAGGCCTCATTGCTGTGCTCCAAGTACAGTATCTGTGAGGGGTTGCAGTGTTGTGCCACCAGTGCCTAAGGCCCAATTTTTCAGCCCCTGTTCAACAGGGACATGCAATTATAATTATTGATCTAATAATTCACAGCAGGGCCCATTGCTGCGCCCACCAAGAGTAACTGTCAGGCCTTACAGTGTTGTGGCACCAGCACCACCATCACCACCACCACCACCATCAAAGGCCTAATTTTTCAGCCCCTGTTCAACAGGGGCATGCAATTATAATTATTGATCTAATAATTCACAGCAGGGCCCATTGCTGCGCCCACCAAGAGTAACTGTCAGGCCTTACAGTGTTGTGGCACCAGCACCACCATCACCACCACCACCACCACCAAAGGCCCAATTTTTCAGCCCCTGTTCAACAGGGGCATGCAATTATAATTATTGAACGAATAATTCACAGCAGGGCCCATTGCTGCGCCCACCAAGAGTAACTGTCAGGCCTTACAGTGTTGTGGCACCAGCACCACCATCAAAGGCCCAATTTTTAGTACCACTGATCAACAATTATATGTTATTACAATTCCTGATATAATAGTTGACAGCAGGGCGTTCCAGCGCCCACCAAGAGTAACTGTGAGTGCTTTCAGTGTTGTGCCAACACCAACACCTAAGGGGCCAATTTCTGCAGAGTATATACGGCAGGTCCCTACTTTCAAACATCCAACTTACAAACGACTACTACTTGCAAACGGAAGAAGACAACAGGAAGTGAGAGGAAATCTACCCCTTGGAAGGAAAATTCTCTCCTGTAAGAATTAATATGGGAGAATGGTGTCTCCTCTCTACTGATGCTTTATCACCAATCCTTGTTTCAATACAAACACCACATTTCAAAAACAGTTGTCATTGGGACGCAAAGTGAGGTGAAATGTTCTGAACAGGGGCACAGACAGCAAAAAAAATGTGACAGGGGTGATAACCGTTCCCTATGTTTTCAAAAAAGGTAAAAAAAGGGAATTTGGCATGGAGCTACACTTAAACAATGCAGCTGTTCAAAATTACAAACAGATTCTACATAAGAACAAACCTACAGTCCCTGTCTTGTATGCACCGCCTGTATACGGCTGTTCAGAGTATATAGGGCCTTTTTTATTTTGTGTGCGGGGTTCCCCTTAATATCCATACAAGACCCAAAGGGGCTGGTAATGGGCTGGGGTAGGGGGGGGGGGTGGTGATGGGGTAGCTATGCCATTTTTCCTAAAGATTTTCATCCATATTACCGGGACCAGACATTGCATTAAAGCCGCAAGCAGTTTTAAATGGCTTTTTTTCCTTTAGAAATGTTATTTTGTGCAGGGACAGTTCTAAACACGGGAAACACGTGGCACTTCACAGGCATACTTTAGACACCCCCCAGGTACAATATTTAAAGGAATATTTGACTTTTTTTTTCACTTTATGCATCATTAAAATGACTGCTCCCGGAAAACGTCCGTTTTTAAAACTTCTTTTTGCATTGATACATGTCCCCTGGTGCAGAACCCGGGTTCCCAAACTCTGTTTCGGACAATAACATGGATAATAGTCGTTATAATTAGCACTTTAGAATCCGAACGTTCGCATCCATTGTTTTTAATAGGGTTCTAATGTTCGTGCGAACTTTCGGTCCGTTCGCGGGTTCTGGTGCGAACCGAACCCGGGGGTGTTCGGCTCATCACTATTTGACATTTATCATGTTCTTCCTATACAAAAACATGATAAATTACTACTGTTTTATGCCTCTTACTACACTAGAAGGGAAATTCTCCTTAAGTGTAAACTTTCCTGCCATCCAATAACAATTGGTGTTTGGCAATTAACTCCACACTTCCTATGTATCAATTAACATATATGAGTAGAGGCTTCCCTGTCAAATAGGACAAAATCTGGTCCGCATGGATAGATTCCGCTTGACTACACCCTTAGTAATGCTATATAATGCATTGTAGTGAGCTAAAATGCACATCCTTTGGCAAGGTGTATTAAGATGCCATTAATGGGTGGCACTGCCACACCCCAATGTAGGTTTTAGTGCATTGCAGTGAGGTGTTCACCAATTTCAAATGTAACCACTGGGACATATTTTTTATATATTTAATAATTTAACTGCATTTGTTCATGTGCCTGGAATTTAGCTTCAAGCACAGGAATTGGTCAGTTCAGCTCCAGAACTTTGTGATAAAAGTCAGCCGTCACAAGCAGCTGGTGATTTAAGAGCCACTACAGCCACCTACATGTACAGGCGGTCCCCAGGTTACAAACACCCGACTTACAAATGACTCCTACTTACAAACGGAGGGAGATAACAAGAAATGAGAGGAAATCTACCCCTAGGAAGGAAAATCCACTCATGTAAGCAGGGCATCGCTAGAAGTGGCTTCTGGGGCTATAGCCCAGAATCTGGGGCCCATAGCGCCGAGTCTCTGCAGGGGTCCCCAACCACTGGGCCGTGAGTCCGGCAGGCCGCATTACAGAGCCGGAGAGTGGGCCGGACGCATGACAGGGTCGGAGGCCAGAACGGGAGAGCTGTAGAGCGGACAGGCAGCATGGGAGAGCTGACGGGCGGGCGAGAGAACAGAGAGATTACATCATCTCTTACCCCCTGCCCTGCATCACCACTGTTCTGCCCTCACTGTGCAGTGGTAGGCAGCAAAAAGATTACATCATCTCTCACTTCCCATCCTCTCTCTGGGGTACCTGATGTAAGAGGAAGCTCTCTGGGGACCCTAATGTAGGGGGGAGGTTATCTGGGGACCCTGATGTAAGGGGGAGGCTCTCTGGGGGCCCTGATGTAAGTAGGGAGGCTCTCTATGGATCCTGATGTTAGGGGGGCTCTCTGGGGACCCTGATGTAAGAGGAGGCTCTGTGGGGACCCTGATGTAAGTGGGGCTCTCTGGAGACCCTGATGTAAGGGGGGCTCTATGGGGACCCTGATGTAATTGGGGGGCTCTCTGGGGACCCTGATGTAAGTGGGAGGCTCTCTGGGGACCCTGATGTAATAGTAGGCTCTCTAGGAACCCTGATGTAAGAAGGGGCTCTCTGGGAACCCTGATGTAAGGGAAATCTCTGGGGACCCTGATGTGGGGGGGCTGTCTGGGGACCCTGATGTAAGTAGGGAAGCTCTCTTGGGTCCCTGATGTAAGGGGGGCTCTCTTTGGACTCTAATGTAAGAGGAGGCTCTCTGGAGACCCTGATGTAAGGGGGGTTCTCTGGGGACCCTGATGTAAGGGGGAGGTTCTCTGGGGACCATGATGTAATGAGGGGGCTCTGGGAACCCTTATGTAAGGGGGGTTCTTTGGGGACCCTGATTTAAGAGGAGGCTTTCTGGGACCCTGATGTAAGGGGGGGCTCTCTGGGGACTCTGATGTAAGGGGGCTCTCTGGGGACTCTGATGTAAGGGGAGGCTCTCTGGGGACCCTGATGTAAGGGGGGATCTCTGGAGACCCTAAAGTAAGTAGTGAGGCTCTCTGGGGACCCTGATGTAAGGGGAGCTCTCTGGGTACCCTGATGTAGGGGGCTCTCTGGGGATACTGATGTAGGGGGGCTCTTTGGGGACCCTGATGTAAGTAAGGAGGCTCTCTGGGGACCCTGATGTAAGTAAGGAGGCTCTCTGGGGACCCTGATGTAATGAGGGGGCTCTGGGAACCCTGATGTAAGGGGGGCTCTCTGGGGACCCTAATGTAAGGGGGGGGCTCACTGGGGACCCTGATGTAAGGGGGCTCTCTGGGGACCCTGATGTAGGGGGCTCTCTTGGGATACTGATGTAGGGGGGCTCTTTGGGGACCCTGATGTAAGTAAGGAGGCTCTCTGGGGACCCTGATGTAAGGGGGAGGCTCTCTGGGGACCCTGATGTAATAAGGGGGCTCTGGGAACCCTGATGTAAGCTCTCTGGGGACCCTGATGTAAGGGGGCTCTCTGGGGACCCTGATGTAATGGGAGGCTCTCTGGGCACCCTGATGTAAGTAGGGAGGCTCTCTGGGTTTCCTGATGTAAGGGGGACTCTCTGGGGACCCTAATGTAAGAGGAGGCTCTCTGGGGACCCTGATGTAAGGGGGAGGCTTTCTGAGGACTCTGATGTAATGAGGGGGCTCTGAGAATCCTGATGTAAGGGGGGCTCTTTGGGGACACTGATGTAAGGGGGAGGCTTTCTGGGGACCCTGATGTAATGATGGGGCTCTGAGAATCCTGATGTAAGGGGGGCTCTCTGGGGACCCTGATGTAAGAGGAGGCTCTCTGGGGACCCTGATGTAAGGGGGGGCTCTCCAGGGACCCTGATGTAAGGGGGCTCTCTGGAGACCCTAAAGTAAGTAGGGAGGCTCTCTGGGGACTCTGATGTAAGGGGGGCTCTCTGGGGACCCTGATGTAAGAGGAGTCTCTCTGGGAACCCTGATGTAAGGGGGGATCTCTGGGGACCCTGATGTAAGGGGGGGCTCTCTGGGGACCCTGATGTAGGGGGGGCTCTCTGGGGACCCTGATGTAAGTAGGAAGGCTCTCTGGGGACCCTGATGTAAGTAAGAAGGCTCTCTGGGGAACCCTGATGTAAGGGGGGCTCTCTGGGGACCCTGATGTAGGGGGGGCTTTCTGGGGACCATGATGTAAGTAGGAAGGCTCTCTGGGGTCCCTGAGGTAAGGGGGGCTCTCTGGGGACCCTAGTGTAAGAGGAGGCTCTCTGGGGACCCTGATGTAAGAGGGGTTCTCTGGGAACCCTGATGTAAGGGGGAGGCTCTCTGGGGACCCTGATGCAATGAGGGGGCTCTGGGGAGCCTGATGCAATGAGGAGGCTCTGGGAACCCTGATGTAAGAGGAAGCCCTCTGGGAACCCTAATGTAAGGGGGGGCTCTCTGGAGACCCTGATGTAAGGGGGGGCTCTCTAGGCACCCTGATGTAAGGGGGGCTCTCTGGGTACCCTGATGTAAGTAGGGAGGCTCTCTGGGGACCCTAATGTAAGAGGAGGCTCTGTGGGGACCCTGATGTAAAGGGGGAGGGTCTCTGGGGACCCTGATGTAATGAGGGGGGCTCTGGGAAACCTGATGTAAGGGGGGTTCCCTGGGGACCCTGATGTAAGAGCAGGCTCTCTGGGCACCCTGATGTAAGGGGGCTCTCTGGGGACCCTGATGTAAGGGGGGGCTCTCTGGGAACCCTGAAAGGGGGGCTCTCTGGAGATCCTAAAGTAGGTAGGGAGGCTCTCTGGGGACCCTGATGTAAGGGGGGCTCTCTGGGGATCCTGATACATACATACACACACACACACGTTTATTATGAACATGTGAATGCCCACCCAAGCATATGACTTTCTTTACTTCGCTGCTATGGGCTCTAGCCCCAGATCTTTTGTAGACCTAGCAACGCCCCTGCCTGTAAGAGTTATCACTAAAGCTTTATCACAATCCTTGTTTCCACAACAACCCAAAATTTTCAAAATCCAACTGTCATTGGCAGTGGCAGCTGGTGTAATATTTTTTTTTTGGGGGGGGGGGCGGCAAACAGTATGCAACCCCCCCCCCATCGGTCAGTTGGTAGGTAGGTAGGGAGCACTTACCCCATCACCGGCGACTTCCCCTGCTCTGCGGCCTCCCATTCTCCTGGTCGTTACGGCGTCCGCGGATTCCGTTTCCTCCCTCCTCCTCGATGGCCAATCGGGAGCAGTGGCGGCTGGTGTTTTTTTGTTTGCAGGCGGCAAACCACCGAACCCCAACACCCCCCCACTGTCTGCCGGTCGGTCCACCGGCACCTTCCCCATCTAGGTGGTGGGCATCGGCAGGCATATGAGGAGCAGCGGTGGGGATCAGGCATTCGAGGAGCGATGGCGGGGACCGGGCATCCAGGCATCGGAGGGGACCAGGCATCCAGGCATCCGTTCTTCTCCTCCTCGCTTCCGCTGTGCATCTCCTCCCCTCCTTATAGGTGTCCAATAGGATCGCCGGTCCTTTCAGCCAATCGGTGAAGGGTATCAGACCTGCTTCCCGATTGGCCAGAAGGAGGATCAGAGTTGCAACAGCAAATATTCGTTCGCTGTTGCAACACACCTGGGTGGGATCCGGATGCATCCTCTGCGACCCGAGCCCACCTTATTTTGAAGCCTTTTAGAGTCTCTGGCTCTAATCAGGTGCTTAAAAAAAAATAAAAAACCCTGGAGCTGTAATTCATGCACCCGGTGCTCTGAAAGGGGCCGGACACATGAATAGCGGCCATGGATAGATTCATGCTATGCATGAATTTATCCATTATGCATATAGGGGGTGGCGAGGAGAGAGGGGGCAGCGCCAGGGCACCCCTAATGGACGGGCCACCACTGATTGGGACCGAAAGTTGGGACAAAAAAAAATCAAAATTGAATTAAAATTATATGTTGATGATAGGATTGCCACCCCATCCCTTTAAACCCGAACACCTATTAATTACACAGGTTCTGAGGCTAATTTAATGCAGGTAAGGCTTCAGGCCGGGTTCACACTGGGGCCACAAACGCTCCGACATTGGGAGCTCATGTCGCATGACGTGTGAAAATCAATGTTTCCCTATGGGAGCCGTCTTAACTGGTCCGACACATGTCGGTCCGACTTTGAAAATGCTCCCTGTACTACTTTGGTCCGACTTTGATCCGACTTCAGCACATTGACTATCATTGAAGTCGGATCAAAGTCGGACCACAGTCTTGCATGATCCGCCTTTGGCATGCGACTTGTGCTGTGCTGCTCTTGAGGGGGAACTCCAGGCCAAATTTTAAATAAAAAAACGGCATAGGTTCCCCCTCCAAGAGCATACCAGGCCCTTGGGTTTAGTCTGGATTTTAAGGGTAACAAAGGGTAACGAAAAAATGGCGTGGGGGTCCCCCCAAAATCCAAACCAGACCCTTATCCAATCACGCAACCTGGCAGGCCGCAGAGGAAGAGGGGGGGTCGAGAGAGCGGCTCCCCTCCCTCCTGAACCATACCAGGCCGCATGCCCTCAACATAGGGGGTTTGGTGCTCTGGGGCAGGGGGGTGAGCTGCGGCCCCCCCACCCCAAAGCACCCTGTCCCCATGTTGATGAGGACAGGGCCTCTTCCCGACAACCCTGGCCGTTGGTTGTCGGGGTCTGCAGGTGGGGGGCTTATCGGAATCTGGGAGCCCCCCCTTTAATAAGGGGGCCCCCAGATTCCGGCCCCCCACCCTATGTGAATGAGTATGGGGTACATCGTACCCCTACCCATTCACCTGGTGGAAAAAAAATGTCAATAAAAAACACACACAGCTTTTTAAAGTAATTTATTGCACAGCTCCGGGGGTCTTCTTCCGCATTCGGGGGTCTCCGGTGTCGTCTCCGCGCTCTCCGGTTCTTTCTTCTGCCGGGCCTCCGCTATCTTCTTCCAGCTCTTTTGCTAGCGGGGCCCAGTCTTCTCCGTCACCACCCGGGCCACCCGGAGCTTGTGACTGTGACGTCATGAGAAGCCTATATAAATCGGAGCGGAGCGAACATACAGCGGGAGGAAGCGACGAGTCAACATCGAGGAGGAGAAGAGAGAAGAAGACGCCGATGGCGACGGGAAGACCGGCTGCTCCGCTAGCAAAAGAGCTGGAAGAAGATAGCGGAGGCCCGGCGGAAGAAAGAACCGGAGAGCGAGAGAATAACCGGAGAGCGGGAGAAAAAGAAGGTGACGGAGAAGACCGGGCCCCGCTAGCAAAAGAGCTGGAAGAAGATAGCTAGCGGGGCCCGGCAGGACCGGCAGAAGAAAGAACCGGAGAGCGCGGAGACGACACCGGAGACCCCCAAAGTCGGAAGAAGACACCCGGAGCTGTGCAATAAATTACTTTAAAAAGCTGTGTGTGTTTTTTATTGACATTTTTTTCCACCAGGTGAATGGGTAGGGGTACGATGTACCCCATACTCATTCACATAGGGTGGGGGGCCGGGATCTGGGGGCCCCCTTATTAAAGGGGGGCTCCCGGATTCCGATAAGCCCCCCGCCCGCAGACCCCGACAACCAACGGCCAGGGTTGTTGGGAAGAGGCCCTGTCCTCATCAACATGGGGACAGGGTGCTTTGGGGTGGGGGGGCCGCAGCTCGCCCCCCTGCCCCAGAGCACCAAACCCCCCATGTTGAGGGCATGCGGCCTGGTACTGTTCAGGAAGGAGGGGGGCCGCTCTCTCGTCCCCCCCTCTTCCCCTGCGGCCTGCCAGGTTGAGTGCTCGGATAAGGGTCTGGTTTGGATTTTGGGGGACCCCCACGCCGTTTTTTCGGCGTAGGGGTTCCCCTTAAAATCCAGACCAGACCCTAGGGCCTGGTATGCTCCTGGAGGGGGAACCCATGCCGGTTTTAAAAATTCGGCCTGGAGTTCCCGCTCAGGATTCATACCAAACACAGTGCCTGGTATTGGCGAGGATCCAAGTTGAATCCCCGTTCATTGAAAGTCGGACATATGTCGGCTTCATGTCGCAGGGCAAAGTCGGATCCAAAGTAGGACGGCTGTCGTGTCGCGCCAGTGTGAACCCAGCCTCAAGTGAGTTTAATTACCGCCTTAATCATCCACATAGCCTGTCTAATTAATATGTGTTCGGATTTAAAGGTATGAGGTGGCAACTCTAGTTGATGAATTCAAACGTGAACGTTCCTTCTAAGCAGTTCCTAAACTTAAAGTACTTGAGGGTTATCTTGTTCAGAGGAAACTCTCTTTGCTCACAGACAAACTAAAGAGTTTGTGGTTTGGAAGCAAATGATAGTTTCAAAAACTATTAGTGAAAGCAATTAGCAGTATTGTGAGTAATTGAGCAGGTGTGCTCTTCTCTCCAAACCGCAAAAAAAAACAAAAAAAAAACAGAGATTGCATTAAAAAATACTCGTACAAATGAAAAAAAAAAACATTTTGTTTAGGATAAAGGAGACCTGTGCAAGACAACTGATGTTGCTGATCTCATGAAAATGGAAATAAAAGTTTCCTGGCTATCATTGTTCATACTTCTTGAATAACTGACCTGGAACATGCAAGCAGTAAAACTAGATGGAAATCAAAACTTTTTATTTGCAAATTTGTTGTGAATCAAGGGTAGATCTACTAGTTGAGTTTATCTACTAAAGCAGTAGAGAAAGTTCACCTTGCAAAGTTCATGTTCATTTAAAGGACCTCTGTCACTTTACAATGAAAACTTTCCCCTGACCCACAGATACCCTTTCACTGTGCTCTACTGCTACTCCATTGCTCCATCAGAGCCCTTGCAAAATACCCAGTGTTCCTGAGTAGGGATGAGCTTTATGTTCGGGTCAAACATGAGTTTGACTCGAACATTGGCTGTTCGCCCGTTCGTCGAAAAACAAACATTATGGGGCGTTCGCGCCAAATTCGAGTACCGCGTCACGCCCCAGAATGCACTGCGAGATCGCAGTGCATTGCTGTATGATGATTGGCCAAAGCATGCACTATGACCCACATGCTTTGGCCAATCCCAGCGCCGTCAGAAAAGAGAGCCATAATTGGCCAAAGGCAGGGTGCCTTTGGTCAATTATGGCTCAGGGGGACTAAGTCCACGCCCCACACTATTAGAGTTGCCACCTCATCCCTTTAAATCCAAACACATATTAATTACACAGGTTGTGTGGATGATTAAGGCGGTAATTAAACTCACTTGAAGCCTTACCTGCATTAAATTAGCCTCAGAACCTGTGTAATTAATATGTGTTCGGGTTTAAAGGGATGAGGTGGCAACCCTACACACTATATAAGGCTGCCTGCACATCGGCCCTGTGTAGTGTGTTGCTGGTGTGGACAGAGAGAGAGTGTCATTTAGATTAAGCAGGCAGGCAGGTTATTCAGGTAGCTGCAGTTCATTTAATATATATATATATATATATATATATATATATATATATATATATATATATATACAGTCAGTCTTGTATGTATATATATATATATATATATATATATATATATTGTGACAGCAGGAAGGTAAAGTCACCTGGTTGCATCCAGGGGGGTAGATATATTTCGCCCAGATTCAGGCTTTACGCCGACTTATACAACTAGGTGGAGAGTTGTATAAGGCTAGTGGGCTCATGGATGACTCATACCTCTAGGGAGAGTGTGGGGCGTCGTGCAGACAGGGAGTTGATGAGACCAGCTGAAGCTTGTCAGCTCATTTAGGCCTCTATAAGAACTCCCAGCTTCATTAGATGTTAGCTCATGCCTGGAACCAGACCTGTGTGGACTGTCTAGGGAGAGTGAACCCCTGTGCGGTGAGACAAAGCCTGTGTGGCTATTTGCTTGGACATTTAAAACCAGGGACTTAGGGACTAGGACAGCACTAGGCTGATCCCAGTTGTTAGTTAGGAAACCTGTATGTTTAGTCAGAGGTCAAGTTGACCAGGATTTATTTTGTTTATGTTTCTTTTGCTTTGCTGTGTTTTGTCACTGTAAATAGAAAATAAACCGCACCTTTTTGATTTTGAAAACCACAACCTCCGTTTGCTGGGCCTGTTTTTGTGTGGGGAGCCCATCTCGGGGGTCACACACACCCGCTGCCGAGCTAACCCCCTCACAGTTGGTGGAGAACCAGTGGCAGTTTTTTTTTTTTAAGCCAGCATGGAGGAGATACTGAAGCAGCTGGCTCTAGCAAATGCCAATCAACAGCAGACAAATGCAGGTTTGCAAAAGAACTTCGCAGCCCAGCAGCAAGCTCATCAACAGAGCCTTGCAGCCCAGCAGCAGACAAACGCAACTTTGCAACAGAGTCTGGAGGCTCAGCAACAAGCCCAGCAGCAATCTGAGGCCCGCTTCATAGACCTGTTGCAGAAGCAAGAGCAGAGACTACAACAACAGATGGAAGCAGTAATGCAGCAACGTCCGCAGACCAGTGAGGAAAGCCGTCCCACTAATACCGCGTCCTTTGGGGTGAGTCGTTTATTGACAAAAATGACTGGAGAGGATGATCCAGAGGTATTTTTGACCACATTTGAAAGGACCGCTGAAAGAGAAAAGTGGCCTGAGGAGCAGTGGGCTGGACTGGTGGCTCCTCTGTTAACTGGTGAATCGCAGAAAGCTTACTATGACCTAGAGCCTAACCAAGCAAAAGACTATGTGATGCTAAAAGCTGAAATATTGGCAAGGCTGGGTGTCACCCAGGCTGTCCGGGCTCAGCGTGTGCATAACTGGACTTTCCAGCTTGGAAAACCCCCCAGGTCTCAAATGTATGATCTCATTCACCTGAGCAGAAAGTGGCTACAGCCAGAGACTTTGTCCGCACCAAAGATTGTGGAACGTGTTGTAATGGATCGGTTTTTGAGAGCTCTTCCTACTGCCATCCAAAAGTGGGTAAGCCATGGAGACCCAGAGACGGCCGATGGTCTTGTGGATCGTGTGGAGAAATACTTGGCTACAGAGAACCTGACGGCCTCTTCCAGAGACACTCGGACTTTCCACCCTAAGACCAGACCATCCCCAGGGGCGGATAAGAGGATTCCAAGGGGTGAGGTTGGAGAGAGTGAGAGGGTGGGAGCTCTACCCCAAGTTTGGCGAGAACAGCCTGGGAAATCAGCGGCTCAAGAGGCCGCAAGAAGGATCGTTTGCTACCGCTGCCGGCAAGCGGGACATATTGCAGCCAATTGCCCGGTTGTGGAGGAACCCATGCAGTGTGACTTTCTGACGGGCAGACGTCAGTCGCTGTGTGCGACAGTCGCATGCACTGCCATTCGAGGAACTGAGAAACATTTATGCAAAATGTGTGTTAATGGTAGAAATGTTGTGGTATTGTTGGATTCAGGTAGCCTTGTGACCCTGATAAAGGCTGAGTTAGTTAAAACAGAGGTCTCTGGGAATAGCAAGGTAGCTGTTATTTGTGTGCATGGGGACACCCGAGAGTATCCAGTGACTACAGTGTGTTTCGAGACCCCCAAAGGTACCCTCTCTCATCCAGTGGGCTTAGTATCTCAGTTACCGCATGACGCCATTGTGGGAAGGGATTTTCCGAAGTTCTGGGAACTGTGGGATGATCCTGAGCCCCCCACTGGTGCCCCTATGTACCAGGAATGTGATAGCCAGAACTCCCCTGAGAGTGGTGAGGACTCTCCGGAATTTCCCTTATCAGTATTGGCAGGGGAGACTCAAGAAACTGGAGAGGAGCCCACCTCCTCAGACGAAAACCTACCGTCTGTGGAGTTTTCTGATCTTGAGGTTCACAGGGAAAACTTTGCCACAGAACAGTTGAAAGACCCCGCCCTAATAAAGGCACGGGAAAACGTAGTGAAAATAGATGGCGAGTTAGTGAACCCAGATAATACCTGCACTTACCCATACTTCAGCGTAGAGAAGGACCTACTGTATCGGGTGGCAAAAAGGGCAGAAGAAACCGTTGAGCAGCTTGTGGTGCCCAAACCTTACAGGAAGTTGGTGTTGGAGTTGGCCCATGGGCACATTCTTGGAGGTCATCTGGGGACAGAGAAAACCCGAGAGAGGGTATTACAGAGATTCTATTGGCCGGGGGTGATGAAGGACATAGAAAATTATTGTTCCTCCTGCCCTGTGTGTCAGAGGTCGGCCCCGATGCCACATTTCCGTAGCCCGCTGGTCCCTCTACCCATCATTGAGGTCCCGTTTGAGAGGATCGCCATGGATTTGGTAGGTCCTATAATCAAGTCCGCTAGGGGGCACCAGTACATATTAGTTATAATGGACTATGCCACCCGTTATCCAGAAGCGATCCCTCTCCGAAATACCTCGGCCAAAACCATAGCCAAAGAGCTATCTCTTGTGTTTAGCCGGGTGGGTATTTGTAAAGAACTGCTTACGGACCAAGGTACACCCTTTATGTCCCGGGTTATGAAGGAGCTGTGTAAATTGTTCAAAGTGACGCAATTACGTACATCTGTGTATCACCCCCAAACCGATGGGCTGGTTGAAAGGTTCAACAAAACCCTAAAACAAATGTTGAAGAAAGTGGTGGATAGAGATGGAAAGGATTGGGACTGTCTACTTCCTTATCTGATGTTTGCTATTAGGGAGGTGCCCCAATCCTCTACGGGATTCTCCCCCTTTGAGTTACTGTATGGGAGACACCCAAGAGGGCTGTTGGATATTGCCAAGGAAACTTGGGAAAGTGAGAGTTCTCCCCACAGGAGTGTGATTGAGCATGTCGCCCTGATGCAAGACCGAATTGCACAGGTAATGCCCATCGTGAAGGAACATTTGGCCCAAGCGCAGTTAGCACAGCAGAGAGTGTACAACCGTGGAGCCAAGACCCGTACCTTTTCCCCGGGGGATAGGATACTGGTACTTGTCCCTACGGTTGAAAGTAAATTCCTTGCCAAATGGCAAGGCCCCTACGAGATAATGGAAAAAGTGAGCGAAGTGAATTACAAGGTCAGACAACCAGGAAGGCGAAAGCCCGAACAGATCTATCACGTTAATCTGTTGAAAGCCTGGAGGGATAGAGAGTCCCTAGTCGCAGACACTTGGTCACCAGCTCAAACTGGTTGCGTGATTCCTGAGGTTGGAATAGCAGCCACCTTGTCACAACCCCAACAACAGGAGGTTAAGGAGTTTGTGCTTCGCAACAAGGAGGTATTCTCTGAGCTGCCGGGACAAACATCTGGGGTAGAGCATGACATCATTACCCCGCCCGGTGAAAGGGTGAAGTTAAAACCCTATCGGATCCCAGAGGCCCAACGGGAGGCAATACGGGAGGAAGTACAGAAAATGCTGAACTTAGGGGTGATAGAGGAGTCCCAAAGTGATTGGTCTAGTCCCATTGTGTTGGTGCCTAAACCGGATGGGAGCTGGCGATTTTGTAACGATTTTCGTCAGTTGAACAAAGTTACAAAATTTGACACCTACCCCATGCCACGTATAGATGAGTTGATCGACCGGCTGGGAACAGCCCGATACATGACGACTCTTGACCTCACAAAAGGGTATTGGCAAATCCCCCTGGCCAAGTCGGCCAAAGAGAAAACCGCATTTGTAACCCCAGACGGGGCGTTCCAATATAAAAGAATGCCGTTCGGGTTACAGAATGCGCCGGCCACATTCCAGCGGAAAATGGACCAGATGCTGAGGCCCCATCGGAAGTATGCTGCGGCTTACCTGGATGACATAATTGTCCATAGCACAGATTGGGCCTCACATCTGCCAAAAGTGCAAGCAGTCCTGGACTCTGTTCGGGAAGCGGGGTTTACGGCTAACCCCAAGAAGTGTACCATTGGGCAGGAGGAGGCCAAATATCTTGGGTACACCATTGGGAGGGGAGTAATAAAACCCCAACTCAACAAAGTCGAGGCCATCCAGAGTTGGCCACGTCCCAACAGCAAGAAGCAGGTACGAGCCTTTCTGGGAATCACTGGGTATTATCGGCGATTCATTCCCCACTTTGCTTCTAAGGCTGTGCCCCTAACCAACCTGACGAAGGGGAAAGGGTCGGTCATGATTAAATGGACCCCCGATGCTGAGGCAGCATTCCAATTCTTGAAACAAGCCTTATGTAGCCAGCCAGTGTTGTACTCACCCGACTTCTCTAAAGACTTTGTCGTACAAAGTGATGCGTCAGATGTGGGGTTAGGAGCAGTATTGTCCCAGGTCTGGAACGGGGAAGAGCACCCAGTCATTTACCTCAGCAGGAAGTTGAAGTCCCATGAGGTAAATTACGCCACCGTTGAAAAGGAGTGTTTAGCGGTGAAGTGGGCTCTAGATTCCCTTCGGTACTACCTGCTAGGTAGGCACTTTGACATGGTTACGGATCACGCTCCGTTAAAGTGGATGGCTCAAAACAAGGAAACAAATAGAAGAGTGAATAGGTGGTTCCTGGCCCTCCAGGAATTCAACTTCACAGTAAAGCATCGCCCTGGCGTTCAAATGGGGAATGTGGATGCTTTGTCTCGAGTACATGAATGCCTGATTGCTGGTGTTCCAACCCCGAGGTTAAAACAAGAGGGGGGGTATGTGACAGCAGGAAGGTAAAGTCACCTGGTTGCATCCAGGGGGGTAGATATATTTCGCCCAGATTCAGGCTTTACGCCGACTTATACAACTAGGTGGAGAGTTGTATAAGGCTAGTGGGCTCATGGATGACTCATACCTCTAGGGAGAGTGTGGGGCGTCGTGCAGACAGGGAGTTGATGAGACCAGCTGAAGCTTGTCAGCTCATTTAGGCCTCTATAAGAACTCCCAGCTTCATTAGATGTTAGCTCATGCCTGGAACCAGACCTGTGTGGACTGTCTAGGGAGAGTGAACCCCTGTGCGGTGAGACAAAGCCTGTGTGGCTATTTGCTTGGACATTTAAAACCAGGGACTTAGGGACTAGGACAGCACTAGGCTGATCCCAGTTGTTAGTTAGGAAACCTGTATGTTTAGTCAGAGGTCAATTTGACCAGGATTTATTTTGTTTATGTTTCTTTTGCTTTGCTGTGTTTTGTCACTGTAAATAGAAAATAAACCGCACCTTTTTGATTTTGAAAACCACAACCTCCGTTTGCTGGGCCTGTTTTTGTGTGGGGAGCCCATCTCGGGGGTCACACACACCCGCTGCCGAGCTAACCCCCTCACAATATATATATATATATATCCACTGCATCCAGTGTAGCTAGATCTGACTGCAGGCCGTTCCTGGTGTACTTTTTCTAATATACTTCAGGCAGGCAGGTGTTTCAGTTAGCTGTAGTGCATTTAATATATATATATATATATATATATATATATATATATATATACTGTCTTGTATGTGTGTGTATATATATATATATATATATATATATATATATATATCCACTGCATCCAGTGAAGCTAGATCTGATTGCAGGCCGTTTTGCTGCCTATGACTGTAGGGGGATGTCAGGATAGACTGGAATCTTTATACACAATATCAATGTTTTGAGAAAAGCATATCCATCCACTACTTTGCTAGCTATTTTGTAAAGCATAATCATTACGTTTACCGTTGCTAACATATAACACGACCACCTACAGTGCCTTGAAAAAGTATTCAAACCCCTTCTAATTTCTACCTTTTACCATGTTACAACCAAAAACAGAAATGTATTTTATCTGGATTTTTTGTGATAGACCAACACAAAGTGGCACATAATTGTGAAGTGGAAGGAAAATGATGAATGGTTTTGAACATTTTTTTACAAATAAATATGTGAAAAGTGTGGCGTACATTTGTATTCAGCCCCCCTGAGACAATACTTTGCAGAACCACCTTGCTCTGCAATTACAGTTGCAAGTCTTTTGGGGTATGTCTCTACCAGCTTTGCACATCTAGAGACTAAAGTTTTTGCCCATTCTTCTTTGCAAAATAGCTCAAATTCTGTCAGATTGGATGGAGACCATCTGTGAACAGCAATTTTCAAGTCTTGCACAGATTCTCAATTGGATTTAGGTCTGGACTTTGACTGGGCCATTCTAACGCATGAATATGCTTTGATCTAAACCATTCTATTGTAGCTCTGGCTGTATGTTTATGGCTGTTGTCTTGCTGGAAGGTGAACCTCCACCTCAGTCTCAAGGCTTATGCATACTCTAAAAAGGTTTTCTTCTAAGATTAACCTGTATTTGACTCCATCCATCTTCCAATCAACTCTGACCAGCTTCCCTGTCCCTGCTGAAGAAAAGCATCCCCACAACATGATGTTGCCACCACCATGTTTCCTGGTGGGGATGGGGTGTTCAGGGTGATGTGCAGTGTTAGTTTTCCGCCACACATAGTTTTTTATTTTTAGGCCAAAAAGTTGAATTTTGGTCTCATCTGACCAGAGCACCTTCTTCCACATGTTGGCTATGTCCTCCACATGGCTTCTCGCAAGCTGCAAATGGGACTTATTAAAGCTTTCTTTCAACAATGGCTTTCTTCTTGTCACTCTTCCATAAAGGCCAGATTTGTGGAGTGCATAACTAATAGTTGTCCTGTGGACAGATTCTCCCACCTGAGCTGTGGATCTCTGCAGCTCCCCATGAGTTCCCATGAGCCTCTTGGCTAATTCTCTGATTAATGTTCTCCTTGTACCGCCTGTCAATTTAGACGGACAGCCATGTCTTGGTAGGTTGGCAGCTATGCCATACTCTTTCCATTTTTGGATGATGGATTGAACAGTGCTCCGTGAGATGTTCAAAGCTTGGGATATTTTTTTTTTATAACCTAACCCTGCTTTAAACTTCTCCACAACTTTATCCCTGACCTGCCTGATGTGTTCATTGACCTTCATGATGTTGTCTGTTCACTAAGGTTCTCTAACAAACCTCTGAGGGCTTCACAGAACAGCTGTATTTATACTGAGATCAAATTACACACAGGTGGACTCCATTTACTAATTAGGTGAATTCTAAGAGCAATTGGTTCCACTAGATTTTAGTTAGGGGTATCAGAGTAAAGGGGCTGAATACAAATGCACACCACACTTTTCACATATTTATTTGTAAAAAAAATTGAAAATCATTTATAATTTTTCTTCTTCTTCACAATTATGTGCCACTTTTGTGTTGGTCAATCACATAAATCCCAATAAAATACATTTATGTTTTTGGTTGTAACATGACAAAATGTGGAAAATTTCAAGGGGTATGAAAACTTTTTCAAGGCTCTGTATCCTTAACTGTGCTCTCCAAGATCATTTGTCATTACTAGGGATGAGCCGAACACCCCCTGGTTCGGTTCGCACCAGAACCTGCGAACGGACCGAAAGTTCGCCCAAACTTTCGAACCCCGTTAAAGTCTATGGAACTCGAACGTGACAGGGACTGTAGGTTTGTTCTTAAGTAGAATCTGTTTGTAATTTTGAACTGGTACATTTTTAAAGTGTAGCTCCAGCCAAAAAATATATTTTTAAGCTTTTTGGAAAACATAGGGAAGGGTTATCACCCCTGTAACATTTGTTTTGCTGTCTGTGCACCTGTTCAGAAGATTTCTCTTCACTTTCTGTCCCAATGACAATTGGATTTTGAATATTTTTTTTTTTTTAGAGAAACAAGGATTGGTGATAAAGCATCAGTGGAGAGGAGACACCTTTTTCCCATATTAACTCTTACAGGAGAGAATTTCCCATCCTAGGGGTAGATTTCCTCTCACTTCCTGTTGTCTCCCTCCTTTTGTAAGTAGGAGTCGTTTGAAACTCGGATATTTGAAAGTAGGGGCCTGTCCTATGTACTCTGCAGAAATTTGGGCCTTAGGTGTTGGTGTTGCCACAACACTGGAAGCCCTCACAGTTACTCTTGGTGGGCGGTGAAACGTCCTGCTGTGAACTATTATATCAAGAATTGTAATTACATGCCATTGTTGAGCAGTGGCAGAAAAATTGGGCCTTTGGTGGTGGTGGTGGTGCTGCTGTTGCCACAACACTGTAAGTCCTCACAGTTACTCTTGGTGGGCGGTGGAACGGGCCCTGCTGTTAAATATTATATCAAGAATTGTAATTACATGCACCTGTTGAACAGGGGCAGAAAAATTCGGACTTTGGTGGTGGTGGTGGTGTTGCCACAACACTGTAAGCCCTCACAGTTACTCTTGGTGGGCGCAGGGATGGGCCCTGCTGTGAAATATTAGATCAAGAATTGTAATTACATGCCCCTGTTGAACAGGGGCAGAAAAATCGGGCCTTAGCCACTGGTGGCGGTGCCACAACACTGCAACCCCTCACAGAAACTCTAGTTGGAGCACAGGAATGAGCCCTGCTGCAAAGTATTGCATCTAAAATTGTAATTACACAACCCTGTTAAACAGGGGCAGACAAATTGGGCCTTAGGCACTGGTGCTGGTGCCACAACACTGCAACCCCTCACATAAACTCTAGTTGGAGCGCAGGAATGAGCCCTGCTGCAAAGTATTGCAGCAAAAATTGTAATTACACGCCCCTGTTAAACAGGGGCAGAAAATTTGGGCCTTAGCCACTGGTGGTGGTGCCCAGAACCAAAAATGTTCTTACAAGCGATCAGCATGATCATTGAGGAGGAAGAGGAAAGTCACTCAGCATAACAGGATAGTCACTCAGCATCAGCATAGGCAGTCTTGAAGGGATCTGAGATTCAAAAAAAAATTCAATCAGCATCTGGTGCTTGGTAGCTGGTGGTGATCCAAGACTGATTAATTTTTATGAAGGTCAGCCGATCGACCGAGTCAGTGGACAGGCACACCCTGTGATCGGTTACAAATAGTGTTGAGCGAACCCGAACTGTAAAGTTCGGGTCCGTACCGAACTTTAGCTTTTTCCCGAACCCGAACCCGGACTTTGCCCAAAAGTCCGGGTTCGGGTTCGGCAATCTAATTACGCATTTAGAAATGCTTCAGGGGCCAGCCAATCACCTTTTGATTAGCTGGTGTGCCCTTAGAGGCCATCATAGCCATGCCTACTAATGGCATGGCTGTGATTGGTCAGTGCAACATGTGACCCAGCTTCTATATAAGCTAGAGGCACACAGCACACATGTCACTCTGCTTCAGAATAGATAGGGAGAGGATCTAGTCTGCTGCTGCTGCTTTTAGGGAGAGATAGAAAGATAGATGAGGTAGTCCTGATTCTACAATCTGAGGGAAAAGATAGAGAGATAGTGTAGTGTAGGGCCAGGTTCCTGTGTTGGTGCTTTCAGGGAGAGAGAATATTATATAGGAGTCCAGATTCAGAGATTAAAATCAGCGATCTGCATAGGTTTACCTATTTGTGTTGCAGTGCAGTCTTTTTACACTGCCATGAGCCCAGTGTCAGAGAAAATCTAACTTTTAGGGGGAAAAAAAAGGCACTTTATTGTGCTCTTTTCCAAAAGACCCATAATGCAGGGGGGGGTTTGGGACTTTAAATGTGGTTCAAAACAAGGTAGGCGTAAGGTAAAGGAAACATGTTTATTGACATGAAAAAATGTGGTGTACTGTCTGAGTCAATGGGGCTGTACATAAGAACATAATTGTAGTGAACATTGAGGGCACATATTAATATCAACTTGGAAACTCATGACACATGGCATTACATATGAAACATGGACATCAAGGATATACAATGATATCGATCAACAATACATAACAGTATGAAAGGAATGAACCGCTCCCATAGATACAAAAATACACACACATAAATCCCTAAAATGGCACAGTGCAGATATAGTAACATGCGAAAAAAAAGTTGAAATTCATATGTGCTTGTCAATCAGTGGATGGATCGTTGGGGTGACGTAAAAGTGCGTTGGCATCCTAAAATTGCCCGACGCGTTTCGTGTTTGCACACTCATCAGGGGCGGATGCACCCAAATCTAAAAAGATTGAGATATGTTAAAATCTAAGTGGCACTGAGCATAATATGAGGAGAGCATGTATATAAAATCCAAGGGTTACATACCACAGGTGAATAGTGTGGATGGTAGGGGTAAGTGTGGTTTTGGACCAGAGTCAGCCAGAGGGTGTCAGTCCCGGAAGTTGAGGATAATACGCCAAGTGCAACTGAAAACGCAGGTCCGAGATGGACCAGGAAGGAGATGACCAAAAAGGGGTGCTGCGCCAAAATGGTGGTCAATTGTAGTGGCACGCCAGTAAATCTGCATTTAAAAATAGAAAGATTGTAAAAAACGGGGAAGAATATCCAATAAACACCCTGGATGTTATCCAGAGCGGGGGCAGCTGATAGCAAAATTACCTGAGTATAGAACAGTAAGGGAAAGAATCCCTAAGCAATGTGGCGTGATCCCATGGAGATACACAAGACTGTGTGTAGGCAGCCAAATTATACCCCTCTCCTCCCACGTACAATCGCACGTTGGCGTGCACCAACGTCACGCGGGCCAATCACATGCTAGGAGGGGCTCCGATCGGAGGGAGGGAAAAACCCGCCCACGACAGGAGCTTGCCCCCATAGGCTGTGCGAGGCTGAGATGGTAGTGACGCGATCTGCGTCATGACACCAAATGGCGTCAGACGCGAGTCACATGGGCGTGACGTCGATACGCTGTGAGCGCCGCCCAGAGCCCCAGGAAACAAAAGACCCATAGGGCAAAAAAAAAAAAAAAAGCATTTTATTTTGCTCGTGCAAAAAAAAGACCCGTTTAGGGCAAATAAAAAAAAAAAAAAATTGCACTTTAATGTACGCTTGCAAAAAACGCCGTTTAGGGGCACAAAAAAAAGTTTGCAGTGTGTTATACATATTTTGAGGTGTGTGAAATAAACAATTTCTATATAGTTTTCTCCTACTGTGCTATACTAAAAAAACAAAATTTTTTTTGAATAGCATTTTCTGCAGTTCTGTAGCTGTGCGATTCAGCGGTTACGTACTGTGGGTGTGTTCTGCTCTTCCAAAAAACGCAGTTTAGGGGCACAAAAAAAAGTTTGCAGTGTGTTATACATATTTTGAGGTGTGTGAAATAAACAATTTCTATATAGTTTTCTCCTACTGTGCTATACTAAAAAAACAACATTTTTTTTTAATAGCATTTTCTACAGTTCTGTAGCTGTGCGATTCAGCGGTTACGTACTGTGGGTGTGTTCTGCTCTTCCAAAAAACGCCGTTTAGGGGCACAAAAAAAAGTTTGCAGTGTGTTATACATATTTTGAGGTGTGTGAAATAAACAATTTCTATATAGTTTTCTCCTACTGTGCTATACTAAAAAAACAAAATTTTTTTGAATAGCATTTTCTGCAGTTCTGTAGCTGTGCGATTCAGCGGTTACGTACTGTGGGTGTGTTCTGCTCTTCCAAAAAACGCTGTTTAGAGGCACAAAAAAAAGTTTGCAGTGTGTTATACATATTTTGAGGTGTGTGAAATAAACAATTTCTATATAGTTTTCTCCTACTGTGCTATACTAAAAAAAAAACATTTTTTTTTTAATAGCATTTTCTGCAGTTCTGTAGCTGTGCGATTCAGCGGTTACGTACTTTGGTTGTGTTCTGCGCTTCCAAAAACACCCATTTAGGGCAAGATCCTAAATTTTGAAAATATGAGGAGAAGGTCAAAGGGACGTGGTGGCCCCGGTCGTGGTGCTGCTGGTGGAGCTCCTGTTGCAGGGAGAGGACGTGGTGGATCTGTGCCAGATACACGCACAAGTGAAACACCTTCCTCAGGTGCGAGTAGGCGACCGAGCCTGCGGCGGTATTTTGTCGCGCCTAATGAGGCTGTACGAATGTTTAGGCCAGGACAAGTACAGGCGATAGTAGATTGGGTTGCTGACAGTGCCTCGGGTTCCTTCACATTGTCTCCCACCCACTCTTCTGATGAAAGAACAGAGTTGGCACCTGAAACCCATGTCCATCAGTCTTTCACCTCACCCCCTTGCAAATCAGCCAAGCAGTCTGAGCCCCAAATCATGCAGCAGTCTCTTCTGCTTTTCGATGACTCTGTTAGCAGGGTTTCCCAGGGCCATCCACCTAGCCCTGCCCCAGAAGTGGAAGAGATTGAGTGCACCGATGCCCAACCACTTATGTTTCATGATGAGTACATGGGAGGACCATCGCAGTACGTCTCGGATGATGACGAAACACAGGTGCCAACTGCTGCTGCTTTCGCAATTGTGCAGACAGACAAGGAGGGCAGGGGTGAAGACTGGGTGGAAGATGATGTGGAGGACGATGAGGTCCTCGACCCCACATGGAATCAACGTTATGCAGGTGATCAGTGTAGTTTGGAGGAAGAGGCGGTGGTCGCACAGAGCCACCAGCACAGCAGAAGAGGGAGCAGGGTGCAAAAGCGGAGCGTCTGTCAGCTAGACAGTATGTCTGCTACTGCCCAACGCAGCAAGGGACCGAGCACACCAAAGCCAGGTCCAAGGAGTTCCCCAGCGTGGCAGTTCTTCACACAATGTGCTGATAACAAGACACGAGTGGTTTGCACGCTGTGCAATCAGAGCCTGAAGCGAGGCATAAACGTTCTCAATCTGAGCACAACCTGCATGACCAGGCATCTAAGTGCAAAGCACGAGCTGCAGTGGAGTAGACACCTCAAAAACCAAGAAAGGTCTCTGGCTCCTCCTGCTTCCTCTTCTGTTGCAGTCTCGGCTTCTTCATCCACCTCTGTAGTGACAGTGGCACCTGCCACCCCGCAAACAGAGGATCTGCCAGCAACACTACCACCTGGGTCACCAACCATCTCCACAATGTCCCATGGAAGCGTTCAGCTCTCTATCTCCCAAACATTTGAGCGGAAGAGGAAGTACCCCCCTAGCCACCCGCGATCCCTGGCCCTGAATGCCAGCATTTCAAAACTCCTGGCCTTTGAAATGCTGTCATTCCGTCTGGTGGAGACGCAGAGTTTTAAAAGCCTGATGGCATTGGCTGTCCCACAGTACGTCGTGCCCAGCCGCCACTATTTTTCCAGGCGAGCCATCCCTTCCCTGCAAAACCAAGTGGGGGACAAAATCAGGTGTGCACTGCGCAACGCCATCTGTGGCAAGGTCCACCTAACTACGGATGCGTGGACCAGTAAGCACGGTCAGGGACGTTATATCTCCCTAACAGCACACTGGGTAAATGCAGTGGCGGCTGGGCCTGAGGCAGATAGCAGTTTGGCGCATGTCCTTCCACCACCGAGGATTGCAGGGCGCTTCAGTTTGCCTCCTGTTGCTAACTCCTCCTACTCCGCTTCCTCATCCTCTACCGCCTCCTCATCCGGTCAGCATAACACCTTCACCGCCAACTTCAGCACAGCCAGGGGTAAACGACAGCAGGCAGTTTTAAAACTTTCCTGTTTGGGGGAAAAACCCCACACCGCGCAGGAGTTGTGGAGGGACATGGAACAACAGACCAATGAGTGGTTGCTGTCAGTGAGCCTCAAGCCCGGCCTGGTGGTGTGCGATAAGGGGCGAAATCTCGTAGCAGCTCTGGGCCTAGCCGGTTTGACGCACATCCCTTGCCTGGCGCATGTGCTGAACTTGGTGGTCCAGAGGTTCCTTAAAAATTACCCCAATATGCCAGAGCTGCTGCAGAAAGTGCGGGCTGTGTGTGCGCACTTTCGGCGTTCTCAGCCTGCTGCTGCTCGCCTGTCAGCGCTGCAGCGTAACTTCGGCCTTCCCGCTCACCGCCTCATATGTGACGTGCCCACAAGGTGGAACTCCACCTTGCACATGCTGGCCAGACTGTGCGAGCAGCAGCAGGAGATAGTGGAGTTTCAGCTGCAGCAATCACGCGTGAGTCGCTCTGCGGAACAGCACCACTTCACCACCAATAACTGGGCCTCCATGCGAGACCTGTGTGCCTTGTTGCGCTGTTTCGAGTACTCCACCAACATGTCCAGTGCCAATGACGCCGTTCTTAGCGTTACTATCCCAGTTCTATGCCTCCTTGAAAAAACGCTTTGGGTGATGATGGAAGAGGATGTGGCACAGGAGGATGAGGAGGAGGAGGAGGAAGTGGGATCATTTCAAAGGCTTTCAGGGCAGTCTTTCACAAGTGGCTATGAGGGTGGGTTCCTGCACCAACAAACGCCAGGTACACAATTGTCCGGCAGAAAGGGCACAGTTCTGGAGGATGACGAGGTGGAGGAGGAGATGGAGGAGGAGGAGGAGCCATTTTCACAGTAGGGTGGCACCCAGACCAGCTCGTGGCCATCACTGGTGCATGGCTGGGGGGATACAGAGGACACAGACGATACACCTCCCACAGAGGACAGCTTTTCTTTGCCTCTGGGCAGCCTGGCACACATGAGCGATTACATGCTGCAGTGTTTCCGCAATGACCGCCGAGTTGCCCACATTTTAACTGGTGCTGATTACTGGGTGGCCACCCTGCTGGATCCCCGTTACAAGGACAACGTACCGTCCTTAATTCCCTCACTGGAGCGGGATCGTAAGATGCGCGAGTACAAGCGCACGCTGGTAGACGCGCTGCTGGTGGCATTCCCACCTGACAGCGGGCGTACGGTGGAAGCACAAGGCGAAGGCAGAGGAGGAGGAAGAGGTCGCCAACGCAGCCGGGGCACCGGCAGCACCTCAGAAGGCAGGGTTAGCATGGCTGAAATGTGGAAAAGCTTTGTCAGCACGCCACAACAACCAGCACCACCAGCTGAGATGGAACGTCTTAGCAGGAGGCAGCATTTCACCAACATGGTTGAGCAGTATGTGTCCACAGGCCTACACGTACTGGATGACGGGTCTGCCCCCTTTAACTTCTGGGTCTCCAAATTGGGCACATGGCCTGAGCTTGCCCTTTATGCCTTGGAGGTGCTGGCCTGCCCTGCAGCCAGTGTATTATCTGAACGTGTATTTAGCACGGCAGGGGGCGTTATCACAGACAAGCGCAGCCGTCTGTCCAGAGCCAATGTGGACAAGCTCACGTTCATTAAAATGAACCAGGCATGGATCCCACAGGACTTGTCCGTACCTTCTGCAGAATAGACATGTATACCGGTGTTGTGACAAAAACTGTCCGGCCATCGGATTGTGTCCGGCCCATACTGCGAAGGCGCAGCGCTTGCGCAGTACAGAGGACAAGGAGATTCACAAAATCTCCGAAGATGAACGGCGCCTGCGCTGTGAGTGCAGGTTCAAGCCCCACCATCCAAGTGGACATACGGTAGCACATAGTAACAGGGCCCCTCACGGGCTCGGTTCGATCGCCACGCTTCGGGCACAGCCTCACTTGGCTCGGCTTGAACCACGGATGGTGTGGCCTTCACCTGAACTCACCACGCAGGCGCCGTTCGTCTTGGGAGATTTTCGAAATCCCCTTGTCCTACATACTGAGCAAGCGCAGTACAGGGTGGACACTATTTGACGGGGGACAGAATTCGACACATC
Organism: Rana muscosa; assembly: GCA_029206835.1. Classification (NCBI taxonomy): domain Eukaryota; kingdom Metazoa; phylum Chordata; class Amphibia; order Anura; family Ranidae; genus Rana; species Rana muscosa. Next base: position 174,676,261 of record CM055120.1, read on the forward strand.
ACCGGCCTTACCCAGCCATTGTTGTATTTTTGAATCAGTGTTGGCTACCTCGTCCTCCTCCACCGCCGCTTCCACCTACACAGCCACATCCACCGCCACCTCAACCTCCTACTCCATGTGGACCTCGTCCTCCTAGGTCAAGATTATTATTTTTTATTTTTATTTTTTTTATGTTATTTTAAGTTATTTCCCTATCCACATTTGTTTGCAGAGCACTTGCCATGCTCTTAACAACATTTTGCTGCCATTTGCAGCCCTCTAGCCCTTTCCATTACCTTTTTAGAGCCTTTTTAGTCCTTAGAAGTCCGGGTCCCCATTGACTTCAATGGGGTTTGGGTTCGGGTCCGGGTTCGGGTTAAAGTTCGGTCCCGAACCCGAACTTTTTTCCGAAGTTCGGTCGAACCCGAACATCCAGGTGTCCGCTCAACTCTAGTTACAAAGCCTCCATTAGCACTGAATGTGCGTTCCGAAAGAACGCTGGATGCAGGACAGGCCAGTAGCTCAATTGCATACTGTTTAAGCTCTGGCCAGTGATCCATCCTCAAAACCCAGTAACCCAGAGGATTTTCGGTGGGAAAGGTGTCCAAGTCTGATCTTGCCCCTAGGTATTCCTGCACCATGTAAAACAGATGCTGGTGATGGTTGATGGAACTGATCATACCTTGGGGCTGCGGACTAAAAAATTTGTCTGAACGCATCGGTCAGACGGCCACCTTCTCCACCGCTCCTTCTATGACTGACCAAAGCCTCTGCAACACGTTGTCCAGGACCAGGAATTTGTAACCTCCCAGGCTCTGGGAACGCTTTGCACAAACCTTTCTGCAAGGCCTCCCGAAGATGTTTCATCCTCTGCTCCCTCTGCTCCAGCAAGATAAGGTCTGCAACCTTACCCTTGTAACGTAGATCAAGGAGGGTTGCCAGCCAGTAATGATCCCTCTCCTTGATAGGAAAAAGTGAAAAGAAACTGCGCTTAAAGTGTAAAGACTAGGTAGATGATAAAAATACCTAGAAAAAAAGAAAATAGAGGGAAAGCAGCAACTATTCTGAAAACAATCATCAGTGCATGTAAATAAGAAAAAAATATATATAGTCGCGCTAACTTATGACCGTGAACATAAGCCCACCACTGAATAGTTGAAAAAATCCAAATAACAACAGTGATAAATCATATAAATGCTCAATAAAGAACAGTAAATGATCAGTGTAAATAAAAAATTATTTTGAAGTAAATTAGACTATGATTAAACAGTTAATATGATGATAGTCCAAAACTGCTATATAGGACCCTCAAAGTTCATATCTGAAAGTCCAAGATAAACAAACACCCGTGAACAAGTGTCCAAAATTGAATGAAAAAAGAGAAAAAAAAAACAAACAGAAGAAAAATCAGATCTTCTTATAATCCGTGACTTTCACCACCACCAGTAGGAATTCCTGCTTACCAGAAAGCGATGGTCCCCTATGACGGAGCACCTCAAACAGCCTCAAGTAATGCTCAGTAAAACCTCCGGATTTCAGCAAATGATGAACTTCAATGGTTTAGTAGCCCGACAGCTCATATAACATCATGCGAATGTTCAACATAAACATGGAAAGAAGGAAGGACACTGGATAGTGTAAAATCCTTGGTGTACATTTATTAAAAAAGTGAAAACATACTCACAAGAGCAGTTAAAAAGACAGCCTTAAAGTGTATCAGCGCCGACCGCTCAAAGGCGCTGGCACACAAATACGTCCGTGGAAGCCGAGCAGTGGAGGGTGACGTCAGCAAAAAGCTTGCATCCTGCCCTCTCCTTGATACCATGAATACGAGGATCCTTCCGCAGGCTTTGCAGGATCAGGGAGGCCATGCAGTGTAGGTTTGCTGAGGCATTCGGTCCGGAGTCCTCTGGGTCACTAAGGACGACATGATCTGCAGCCACCTCCTCCCAGCCACGTACAGGTGCATGGGTTTCTTGGGACTGTAATTGATGCCTTAAAGACTGCTGCTGATGCTGAGTTCTAGGCTCCACCTCCATGCTGACACAATGCTCCTCCTCGTCCTCTTCCTGTGTGATAGGCGGGCCAGCAGGAACACTGTCTGGACAAAGGGGGCTTTGAGAGGTAAGGAAGTCCTCCTCTTCCTCCTTCTGTTCTGCCTCAAGTGCCCTTTCCATTATTCCACGCAGCATTTGCTCCAACAGGTGGACAAGAGGGACAGTGTCACTGATGCATGCACTGTCACTGCTCACCATCATCGTGGCCTCCTCAAATGGTGACAGGACAGTGCATGCATCCCTGATCATGACCCACTGGTGTGGCAAAAAAAAAAAAAAGCTCCCCTGACCCTGTCCTCGTGCCATATTGGCACAGATACTCATTGATGGCCCTCTGCTGCGTGTGCAGCTGCTACAGCATGGCCAACGTTGAGTTCCACCTGGTGGGCATGTCACAGATTACGCGGTTCTTGGGAAGGTTGTATTCCTTTTTGGAGGTCAGCCAGCCGAGTACTGGCATTATATGACCGGCGGAAATGCACACAGAGTTTCCTGGCCTGCCTCAGGACATCCTGTAAGCCTGGGTACCTGCCCAAGAACCGCTGCACCACCAAGTTAAGGACGTGTGCCAAACAGGGCACATGGGTCAGTTGTCCCTGTCGGAGAGCGGAGAGGAGGTTGGTGCCATTGTCGCAAACCACCATTCCTGGCTTAAGCTGGCATGGCGTCAACCCCCTTGAGCCTGCCCCTGCAGAGCTGACAGAATCTCTGCCCCAGTGTGGCTCCTGTCCTCTAAGCATACCAGCTCAAGCACCGCATGGCATCTTTTGGCCTGCGTACTTGCGTAGCCCCTTGAACGCCTACGGAGCACCGCTGGTTCCGAGGACAAATCAACAGAGGAAGAGGCCATGGAGGAAGAAGAGGAGGGGTGGAGGAGAGAGGTGTGTCAGAATCACCACTAGTAGCATTTTGGGGGCGTTGTGGCGGAACAACCTCCAACACTACTGCACCCTGTCCTGCATCCTTCCCAGCTGCCAGCAGAGTCACCCAATGCGCCGTGAAAGATAGGTAACGTCCCTGTCCACGCCTGCTGGACCATGAGTCAGCGGTAATATGCACCTTACCGCTGACCGCCCTGTCCAGCGAGGCCAAGACATTGCCTTCCACATGCCGGTAGAGAGCCGGAATCGCCTTCCGTGAAAAAAGTGGCGTTTGGGAACCTGCCACTGAGGAACCGCACATTCCACAAACTCACGGAAGGGGGCAGAGTCTACCAACGGAAAAGGCAGCAGTTAAAGTGATAGCAATTTAGTCAAGCTAGCATTCAACCGCTGGGCATGTGGATGGCTGGGAGCGAACTTCTTTCGGCGGTGCAGCAGCTGGGGCAGGAAAATTTGCCTGGTACAATCTGACATTGGTGTACCGATAGCAGATTGCCCACAAGTACTTGGCAGTGACACACCTAATTCTACACCTTCATTCCTCTCAGTGTAGGTTTCTGAGAGGGCTGAAGGTATAGTGGGGTTGGAGATCCAAGCTGATGAGGAGCAGGGAGAGGTCCGCTTTGTTCTTTGGCAGGTCGACACATGTCTGGTCAAGCATGAGGTGCCCAAGTGGCTGCTGTTTTGGCCATGCAAGATACGCTTCAGACATATGTTGCAAACAGCAAAGGTGCGATCTGCTGCACACGTCTCAAAATAGCCTTTTTTGGGCACCCCCTCTCTCTGGGCTCACGTTCCTGCCTTCCTCAAGCTGGGTACCATCAAGGGAGCCTTCAAAATGCTGTGCATCCTCCTGCAGCATGTACCCAACACTGTGGTCAAACAGTTTGGGGGACTCCTTAGGAGGACATGGTGGGGCTAGGGAAGGAGTGACTGATGCCATTGAGCCGAGGGACGAGACCACTTTGTCTGACAAAGTACCCTGAGGCTGGGTGAGAGAGGATGAGGAGGATGAGGACGGCTTGGTCATCCACTCTACCAACTCTTCAGCATCTTCACTGAAAATACTGCAGATGCCTGCCTGTGGTATTATTAGGAAGAGAACACCAGCAATTGTCTGCAGTTAGCTTTAGTTGCACACTGTGCGCATGATAAAGTACACTGACTGAAAATACTGCAGCTGCCTGCCTGTGGTATTATTAGGAAGAGAACACCAGCAATTGTCTGCAGTTTGCTTTAGTTGCACACTGTGGACAGGATAAAGTATACTGACTGAAAATACTGCAGCTGCCTGCCTACCTGTGGTATTATTAGGAAGAAAACACCAGCAATTGTCTGCAGTTAGCTTTAGTTGCACACTGTGCACAGGATAAAGTACACTGACTGAAAATACTGCAGCTGCCTGCCTGTGGTATTATTATGAAGAGAACACCAGCAATTGTCTGCAGTTAGCTTTAGTTGCACACTGTGAACAGGATAAAGTACACTGACTGAAAATACTGCAGCTGCCTGCCTGTGGTATTATTAGGTAGAGAACACCAGCAATTGTCTGCAGTTAGCTTTAGTTGCACACTGTGCACAGGATACAGTACATTGACTGAAAATACAGCAGCTGCCTGCCTGCCTGTGGTATTATTAGGAAGAGAACACCAACAATTGTCTGCAGTTAGCTTTAGTTGCACACTGTGCACAGGATAAAGTAAACTGACTGGAAATACTGCAGCTGCCTGCCCGTGGTATTATTAGGAAGAGAACACCAGCAATTGTCTGCAGCTAGCTTTAGTTGCACACTGTGCACAAGATAAAGTACACTGACTGAAAATACTGCAGCTGCCTGCCTGCCTGTGGTATTATTAAGAAGAGAACACCAGCAATTGTCTGCATTTAGCTTTAGTTGCACACTGTGCACAGGATAAAGTACACTGACTGAAAATACTGCAGCTGCCTGCCTGTGGTATTATAAGGAAGACAACATCAGCAATTGTCTGCAGTTAGCTTTAGTTGCACACTGTGGACAGGATAAAGTATACTGACTGAAAATACTGCAGCTGCCTGCCTGCCTGTGGTATTATTAGGAAGAGAACACCAGCAATTGTCTGCAGTTAGCTTTAGTTGCACACTGTGCACAGGATACAATACACTGAGTGAACATTCTGCAGCTGCCTCCCTTTCTGTGGTATTATTAGGAAGAGAACACCAGCAATTGTCTGCAGTTAGCTTTAGTTGCACACTGTGCACAGGATACAGTACACTGACTGAAAATACTGCAGCTGCCTGCCTGTGGTATTATTAGGAATAGAACACCAGCAATTGTCTGCAGTTAGCTTTAGTTGCACACTGTGCATAGGATAAAGTACACTGATGGAAAATACTGCCGCTGCCTGCCTGACTGCGGTATTATTAGGAAGAGAACACCAGAAATTGTCTGCAGTTAGCTTTAGTTGCACACTGTGCATAGGATAAAGTACACTGATGGAAAATACTGCCGCTGCCTGTCTGACTGCGGTATTATTAGGAAGAGAACACCAGAAATTGTCAGCAGTTAGCTTTAGTTGCACACTGTGCACAGGATATAGTACACTGACTGAAAATACTGAAGCTGCCTGCCTGTCAGTATATTAGGAAGAGAACACCAGAAATTGTCTGCAGTTAGCTTTAGTTGCACACTGTGCATAGGATAAAGTACACTGATGGAAAATACTGCCGCTGCCTGTCTGACTGCGGTATTATTAGGAAGAGAACACCAGCAATTGTCTGCAGTTAGCTTTAGTTGCACACTGTGCACAGGATACAGTACACTGACTGAAAATACTGCAGCTGCCTGCCTGTGGTATTATTAGGAAGAGAACACCAGCAATTGTCTGCAGTTAGCTTTAGTTGCACACTGTGCATAGGATAAAGTACACTGATGGAAAATACTGCCGCTGCCTGCCTGACTGCGGTATTATTAGGAAGAGAACACCAGAAATTGTCTGCAGTTAGCTTTAGTTGCACACTGTGCATAGGATAAAGTACACTGATGGAAAATACTGCCGCTGCCTGTCTGACTGCGGTATTATTAGGAAGAGAACACCAGAAATTGTCAGCAGTTAGCTTTAGTTGCACACTGTGCACAGGATATAGTACACTGACTGAAAATACTGAAGCTGCCTGCCTGTCAGTATATTAGGAAGAGAACACCAGGAATTGTCTGCAGTTAGCTTTAGTTGCACACTGTACACAGGATACAGTACACTAACTGAAAATACTGCAGCTACCACAATCAACTGCCTGCCTGCCTGCCTGTCAGTATATTAGGAAGAGAATAACAGGAACGGATCTAGCTAAACTGAATACAGTGTGTATATATATATATATATATATATATATATATATATATATATATATATACAACTCCTAGGATGCATATATATATATATATATTAAATACACTGACTAAAGCTAACTCAATCGCCTGCCTGCTCTATCTAACTGAAATTAAATGACACTCTGACTCCCTATCTATCTCTCTCCGCCGCCGCAACACACTACACAAGGCCGACACGCAGGCGGCCCTATATAGTGTGGGGCGTAATTACCTACTCCCCTGAGCCATAATTTTCCAAAGGCACCCTTCCTTTGGCCAATTATGGCTCTCTGTGCTGACGGCGCTGTGATTGGCCAAAGCATGCGGGTCATAGTGCATGCTTGGCCAATCATCAGCCAGCAATGCACTGCGATGCCGCAGTGAATTATGGGCCGTGACGCGTCACTCGAATTTGGCGCGAGCGGCCCATAATGTTTGAAATTCGGCGAACGGCCGAACAGGCCTGTTTCAGTCGAACATGGGTTTGACTCAAACATGAAGCTCATCCCTAGTCATTACTTATTACATAAAGCATAATGGTTACGTTTACCAAAAAGTATTGTGTTAGCTGGGTCAGTAACATGTCATTCACAATTGTATTTGTGTAGCAGATGATGTAGTGGTTGTATGAATGGCAACTTGTCTGCTTCAGGCAGAAGGTCTGTGAGACACCTGGATGGAGAGAGAAATTCCAGCCTGCACATTCCAGCATGCTTATTTCACCTATAGCAAACTCCTTGTCAATGAGAACATACATTCCAGTAGATGGTCATTTATTCACTTACTATGCTACTACATATCATTGACATCTGAAAAAACAGGTCAGAAAACATACAACTAGGACTCAAGTATCATACTGCCAGAGCATGAAAACTGCTCTCAAAGATATTCTTACAGCAACAAATCCGATTCTAAATTGTGTTTTTGAAATACCGTGTACAGTACAGGCTGGGATCTTTTAGGTTGTTGTAAAATAACACAGAGAGAATTTACTTTTACATAAAATACCAATGTCCAACATAGCATGAAGTAAAGTTAGTCCAATGGCAACCACTGCACAGCACTCTCATGAAGGCCAAAATGTGAATCTGTTTTGTAATGGTACTTCTCTGAACATTTTCCATATAAGCTGGTTAGACCATCACACTGCCATACAAAATTTCTATTTAAACCTGGTTTTAGCTGTAACTTACACAATCTGCCCAGCTGTTACAATAAAAATTATGCTGAACCTCAAACTTGATCAAAGGATAACATAATTGCCTTTATAGAAAAGTGAGCAAGGTCATTGTTAGTTAGGCAAGTCATAAAAAGCATTGCTTTGGATTTGAATACAGTCAAGAATAATTAGTCATTAGCATTTTTAAAGCTTCTGTATAAATTTGTAGCTATCTCATGGAATTTTCCTGCATGATATAATTGCTGCACCTTAAAGCGGAGTTCTGTTAAATTTTTGAAGTTCGCTCCCCCTCTGCCCGCATTGCTGATCACATTGCCATTAATTAATCATCGTAATGTAATGTTTTTTGTTTTTTTTTAAAGCTTATTTCCTCTTTTGGCCATTAGACAGATGCACTTTCGCTGTACCTCGCCAAAGTGAGGTACGTCATATCTGGCCACCCGTTGGCTCCTGGGATGTCATCAATTCCATGAGTAAATGGGCAGCCTCCGCAAAATGAGTATGTTGCGTTTTGTACGCAATGCGCATGCGCAAGATCCGGAGGTGCATTCTGGGTATCCAGCAGCACCATATCCTGGAAGGAGCTACGAGCAGGCTTCAGATGCCTACACACTTGCTAAGGAGGTGACAGCCAGTAATTTGCAGGACTACCTAACAAAAAAAAGTTCATTTACTACATATGTCAGAATGTATTATATAAGATGTGACCATTGCAGGGGTGTTTTTTTTTATTTTTGTTTGTTTTTTAGAAGGCTGGAACTCCGCTTTAAAGGAAATGTGTACTGTGAGAACAGGTAGGGGGTAACTGTTGACCTCTTCTGAAAAGTGACTGGCTTGCATGTTGATACAATAGGGTGGATTTATTAGAAGGCAAATTAGACAAGCCACTCTGCAAGTGCAGTTGCACTAATTTTCCCCACAGCGTAGTAAATGTGGTAAAGCTCTGCTGATTTCCATCACCCAATTAAGTGCTTGCAAAAATGTTTATTTTTTTATTTTTCTTGCACCTGATTGGGTATTCTTTACAACGTGAAGCTGTACCACATTACATTTATTAACCACTTAAGCCCCGGACCATTTGGCTGGCCAAAGACCAGGCCACTTTTTGCGATTCGCCACTGCGTCGCTTTAACTGACAATTGCGAGGTCGTGCGACATGGCTCCCAAACAAAATTGACGTCCTTTTTTTCCCACAAATATAGCTTTCTTTTGGTGGTATTTTTTCACCTCTGCGGTTTTTATTTTTTGCGCTATAAACAAAAATAGAGCCACAATTTTTAAAAAAAGGCAATATTTTAACATTTTTGCTATAATAAATATTCCCCCAAAAATATATAAAAAAAATATTTTTTCCTCAGTTTAGGCCGATACGTATTCTTCTACATATTTTTGGTAAAAAAAAATCACAATAAGCGTTTATTGATTGGTTTGCACAAAAGTTATAGCGTCTACAAATTTTTTTATGATTTTTTTTTTTTTTTTTTTACTAGTAATGGCGGCGATCTGCGATTTTTATCGTGACTGTGACTTTATGGCAGACACATCAGACACTTTTGACACTATTTTGGGACCATTGTCATTTTTACAGCGATCAGTGCTATAAAAATGCACTGATTACTGTAAAAATGACCAAAGACCAGGCCACTTTTTGCGATTCGGTACTGCGTCGCTTTAACTGACAATTGCAACGTGGCTCCCAAACAAACTTTAAAAAGTGAGTACACCCCTTACATTTTTGTAAATATTTTATTATATCTTTTCATGTGACAACACTGAAGAAATGACACTTTGCTACAATGTAAAGTAGTGAGTGTACAGCTCGTATAACAGTGTAAATTTGCTGTCCCCTCAAAATAACTCAACACACATCCATTATTGTCTAAACCGCTGGCAACAGAAGTGAGTACACCCCTAAGTGAAAATGTCCAAATTGGGCCCAAAGTGACAATATTTTGTATGCCCACCATTATTTTCCAGCACTGCCTTAACCCTCTTAGGCATGGAGTTCACCAGAGCTTTACAGGTTGCCACTGGAGTCCTCTTTCACTCCTCCATGACGACATCACGGAGCTGGTGATGTTAGAGACCTTGCGCTCCACCACCTTCCATTTGAGAATGCCCCACAGATGCTCAATAGGGTTTAGGTCTGGAGACATGCTTGGCCAGTCCATCACCTTTACCCTCAGCTTCTTTAGCAAGGCAGTGGTCATCTTGGAGGTGTGTTTGGGGTCGTTATCATGTTGGAATACTGCCCTGCGGCCCAGTCTCCAGAGGGAGGGGATTATGCTCTACTTCAGTATGTCACAGTACATGTTGGCATTCATGGTTCCCTCAATGAACTGTAGCTCCCCAGTGCCGGTAGCACTGATGCAGCCCCAGACTGTGACACTCCCTCCACCATGTTTGACTGTAGGCAAGACACACTTGTCTTTATAATCCTCACCTGGTTGCCGCCACACACACTTAACACCATCTGAACCAAATACGTTTATCTTGGTTTTATCAGACCAGAGGACATGGTTCCAGTAATCTATGTTCTTAGTCTGCTTGTCTTCAGCAAACTGTTTGTGGGCTTTCTTGTGCATCATCTATAGAAGAGGCTTCCTTCTGTGACGACAGCCATGCAGCCAATTTGATGCAGTGTGCCGCGTATGGTCTGAGCACTGATAGGCTGACCCCCGCCCCCCCCCCCACTCTTTCAACATCTGCAACAATGCTGGCAGCACACGTATGTCTATTTCCCAAAGACAACCTCTGGATATGACGCTGAGCACGTGCACTCAACTTCTTTGGTCAACCACTGCGAGGCCTGTTCTAAGTGGAACCTGTCCTGTTAAACCGCTGTATGGTCTTGGCCACTGTGCTGCAGCTCTTGGCAATCTTCTTATAGCCTAGGCCATCTTTATGTAGAACAACAATTCTTTTTTTCAGATCCTCAGAGAGTTCTTTGCCACGAGGTGCCATGTTGAACTTTTAGTGACTAGTATGAGAGAGTGAGAGCGATAACACCAAATTTAACACACCTGCTCCCCATTGACACCTGAGACCTTGTAACACTAATGAGTCACATGACACTCGGGGAAGGAAAATTGCTAATTGGGCCCAATTTGGACATTTTCACTTAGGGGTGTACTCACTTTTGTTGCCAGCGGTTTAGACATTAACCGCCTCAATACCGCACGCCGTCATATGACGTCCTGGTATTTAGGGGGGAATATCTGATTGATGCCTGCAGCTACAGGCATCATTCAGATATCCTTCTTTTCAGCCGGCGATTCTGCACACCATAAGAATGATCATAGCGGCAGTTCTGCCGCTTGATCATTCTTATAGGCGACAGGAGGGGACGTCCCCCCCCCCTCCTGCCACCATCTGGTGCTTCTCTGGCCTCTCCCGTGCCATCGGGGGCCCAGAGAACGAATCGGCCGGTGCAGGGTGACGAGGATAGAGATGACCGGTGACCAGATGGTCACCGGTCATCTCTATGACCGTCGGAGGCCCGGGCGCAACGTGCGCAACGTTATGACGTCACGCCCGGATACCCGTAAGTAAACAAAGCCACCATCGCGGCTGTCAGGTATGAGATCGGTGAATTTTTTTTCACAATCTCATGCTTTCAAGCCTGGAGGAGAGATGAGGGGTCTTATTGAAAAGAGGACCTGTCACAATGATTCCTATTACAATGGATGTTTACATTCCTTGTAATAGGAATTAAAGTGATCAAAAAAAAAAAAAATTAAAAAAAGGTGTAAAAATAAAAATAATTAAGTAAAAAAAAAAAAAAAAAAAAATATTAAATGCCCCTGTCCCCGGTAGCTCCTCTGTAACTCTAAACTGGTAACCTGTAAAAAAATTAAAGCGTGGCCTATGGAGATTTTGAAGGAACCGAAGTTTGGCACCATTCCATGAGTGTGTGCAATTTTAAAGCGTGACAAGTTAGGTATCTATTTACTCGGCGTAACATCATCTTTCACATTATACAAAAAAATTGGGCTAACTTTACTGTTTTGTTATTTTTTAATTCATGAAACTGTTTTTTTTTCCCCAAAAAAAGGCGTTGGAAAAATTATTGCGCAAATACCGTGCGAGATAAAAAGTTGCAATGACCACCACTTTATTCCCTAAGGTGTCTGCTAAAAATATATATATATATAATGTTTGGGGATTCTGAGTAATTTTCTAGAAAAAAAAATTATGATTTTTACATGAAGGAGAGAAGTGCCAGAATAGGCCGGGTATTGAGGTGGTTAATGGCTGTGTGTTGAGTTATTTTGAAAGGACATCAAATTTACACTGTTAAACAAGCTGTACACTCATTACTTTACATAGTAGCAAAGTTTCATTTCTTCAGTGTTGTCACATGAAAAGATATAATAAAAAAAAAATCCAAAAAGATGAGGGGTGTACTCACTTTTGTAAAATACTGTATGTTCCTTATTGATTCAAAGTATTGAAGCCAGACAGCCAGGCAACATCAAAAAGCAATAGGCAATGGCAGCCTACATGGGTTTATAACTACAGGCTATTTGGAAGTGTAGTTAAAATATTGATTTATGTAAAAACTAAAACCTTTTCTTTTTTTGAGCAGGGAAAGGTTATGACCCCTGTCAGTCTTTTCTGCTACCTCCCCAACTGCTCCTCCTTAACTACTTTCTTACTGGGCACTTAAACCCCCTTCCTGCCCAGGCCAATTTTCAGCTTTCAGCACTGTCACGCTTTGAATGACAATTGCGCGGTCGTGCGACGTGGCTCCCAAACAAAATTGACGTCCTTTTTTCCCACAAATAGAGCTTTCTTTTGGTGGTATTTGATCACCTCTGCGGTTTTTATTTTTTGCGCTATAAACAAAAAAAGAGCGACGATTTTGAAAAAAACACAATATTTTTTACTTTTTGCTATAATAAATATCCCAATTAAAAAAAAAAAAAAAATGTCCTCAGTTGAGGCCGATATGTATTCTTCTACATATTTTTGGTAAAAAAAAATCGCAATAGGCGTTATTGATTGGTTTGCGCAAAAGTTATAGCGTCTACAAAATAGGGGATAGTTTTATAGCATTTTTATTAATATATATTTTTTTTACTAGTAATGGCGGCGATCAGCGATTTTTATTGTGACTGCGACATTATGGCGGACACATCGGACACTTTTGACACCATTTTTGGACCATTGTCATTTTTACAGCGACCAGTGCTATAAAAATGCACTGATTACTGTAAAAATGACACTGGCAGGGAAGGGGTTAACACTAGGGGCGAGGAAGGGGTTAAATGTGTGCCCTGGGAGTGATTGCTACTGTGTGGGGGAGGGGACTGACTGGGGGAGGTGACCGATCTGTGTCCCTATGTACAAGGGACACAGCATTGGTCTCCTCTCCCTGACAGGACATGGATCTGTGTGTTTACACACACAGATCCATGTCCTTGTCTGTGTACCGGTCAATCCCGGGTACCCGGCGGACATCGCGGCCGCCAGGCAAGCGCGTCGGCATCTCAGTGATGCGCTGCGCGTGCGCACGCCGCTAGCGTCGTGTGCGCGCCCCCCAGTGGCCGGAATAGCCGAGGCTGTATAATGACGGCCTCCCAAGTTTCTTGATCCACCTTGAGGCCGTCATTTGTACATGGCCCGGGTCTCAGGTGGTTAAGCTTCAAACACAGTGGATGAAGGTTGTGTTTGGCCAGCACTACCACCTACCAAACGTGTCCTTTCAAGTATTTGGGGCTGCACTGCAACTGCCCCATAATTGCATTTTGGGGTTAAAACAGGCTGTGAGAAGGCGACTTGCCTGTCAAACTCCCTCTGAAAAGCAATCACAGATCATTTTTAGAGGGCTAACCCTAGTGTTAAATAGCTCTTATGGATCATGCCTCATTTTTATACCATGCTAGGAGTCCTATTATTCTCCAATCAGAGGTACATTTTTTATGAGTGTCTGACACTGTGCACTGGAGCATTTCCATACTAGTTCCCAGCACATACTGTATATCTCATATAGTACACACTGTGGGCAATTCATTAAAGCATTTGTACTAGTGTTTCCCCTTTAGAAAGTCTTTCACCCAACTCATGAAAGGCTTGGAATGGTTTGTTAACAGTAACAATGCATACAGCAGATTCATATTATCAGTTCACATTCACACCACGTTCACACTGTGTCACTATGACTTGACTGGAAAAATAAATTACCACAAGTTTGTAGACATTGAAACTGGAGATAATTAAGACAACAAGTGACATACAGAGACAGTCCAGAATTATTAGCAGAGGGTTATGTGTTAAGTTTATCTTTGTGTTTTGTATTTGCTGAACTTGGACAGTGCGTGGAGCCTGCTGAGGATACTGAGAACCTATTCCCCATAATGTCCACCTACCTTGTGATTGAGAGTGGATTGCAATGGGTGGTATGGAATTATGGAACCTACATTGTGGTCCTACACTGTGTGTAATTACATTACAGTATGACCACCAACTGGAGTGCCTTAAGCCCTGTACACACGATCGGTTTTACCGATGAAAACAGTCCGATGGACTTTTTTCATCTGACAAACCGACCGTGTATGGGCCCCATCGGACTTTTTTCCATCGGTGATTAAAAATAGAACATGTTTTAAATTTATCCGATGGAAAAAAAAAACTATAGCAAATTCCGATCGTCTGTGTGGAACTCCATCGGAGAAAAACCCCATGCATGCTCAGAATCAAGTCGACGCATGCTCAGAAGCATTGAACTTCATTTTTCTCGGCTCTTCAGACTGTTTTACGTCACGGTGGTTGGGACGGTCGGATTTTTGACTGATGGTGTGTAGGCAAGACTGATGGAAGTCAGCTTCATCGGAAATCCGATGGAAAAATCCATCGGATTTTATTCCATCGGAAATCCGATCGTGTGTACAGGGCTTTAGAGAAAATAGAGAAGAGGCTTTGGGGAACTGGTAGCACAACGTGGAGAAAATCACAGGAGCAAGGAATAAGGTTAGTATTATATTTATTTCTCTACCCCTAGACCATTTAACCCTTGAGGTGCCGGTGTGTGTTACAAGGGGGTTGGGGGTCACCACTGCAATTTTTTTTGTTTGATGTCAAGAGTTGGGCTTTAAGAGGGTTTGCTCATTTTTAGCAAACTTCTCTATTTTAAGACTAATTGAACTTGATCCTGTCACTTTTAGCATATTTAAACCCAAAAAGAAAAAATTGATTTCAATTTTTTTTTTTTTTTATAAAAATATATTACAAAATGATTTCAATTGTATTTTAACAGACTAAAAGAAAAACATGAGATAAGTTGTTATTGTTTAAATACTGTACATTTAAAAAAAAGCTGCTATCTAGTATTAAAGTGGTATTAAAGGTTTGACTTTTTAAAAACAAATAACAAACATGTCATACTTTCCTGCTCTGTGTAATTATTTTGCACAGAGCCGCCCTGATCTTCTTCTTCTCGGGTCGCCTGCCGGTGCTTCTGGCTTCTGGCTCCCCATAGCAAGCTGCTCCTGAGCCCTGCTCTATGCCCTATGCATCTATAAGTCACATAGAGCCATGGCTCGGCCCCGCCCCCTGCTCTATCCTCATTGGCTCACTGTCTGTGATTGGCAGCTGTGTAAGCCAATGGCTCCCGATGATGTCTCAGCCAATACGCAGAGGGTGTACCTGGGACAGCCAAGGCTCTCATGCACATCGCTGGATCGAAATGGAGCTTAGGTGAGTATTAGTGGAGTTGTGGGGGAAGCAGCACACAAGGTTTTTTACCTTCATGCATGAAGGTAAAAAAGCCTTTACAGCGACTTTAACATGGGCGTAGCATAAGGGGTTGCAGAGGTCACAATCACAACAGGGGGCCCCCTGCAGCCTCCCTGTCATATCATATCCTCCACAAAGTCCAGCTCCGCTTTGCCCTAGGGCCCCACAGCCACGCTCCAGTACTGGGCTTCCACTTTGCCTTCCACAGTCCACACCCCTCTGTTCTCATTGGCTCGGGAGAAGGTGTGAGCCATTTCCTGATTGGAGAGGAGCATGGGGTGAGAACAGCCCAGGATGGGGAAGTGTCTGTGCTGTGTGCTGGCAACATGGAATGGTAACCAAGCTCAGTGAGTTAAGAGGAGGAGAGTGCCGTCCTGTAGCCACAGTGGGACAGATGTCACTGGTGAGGTAAGACACAGCTCAGTATCTCCTAGTCACTAGCTGGGATTCTCTGTACCCCCACCCCACCCAGGATGTCTGCTTACCCCACTTCCCTTACAACTGGGGAAAAGACACACACCTCCGGGGGGTGATCTTCCCCCAACACTGACAGAGGAACCTTAATAAATTAAGAAATTGCTAAAACAAATACCCTAACACCTCCCGAGGGGCTGCAGGCCCCAGATTTTGTGTCACATGGCTTTGCCCCCCAGATCTAAGTTGCGCCCAAGCCCCCTGACCACCCCCTCCGCCCTGGATGCTAAGCTCCTTTCCCATTACAGCACTCTATACTGCTCCTCCTCTGCAGGGCTGAAATCACATTCCTTTACAACACAGCCAGTCAGCCACGATCTGCACAGGGTGTATCTGCCTACTGCAACTACACTGCCGTTCCGAACAGAGAATTTCACAGGTCAGAACAGCAACATGAAAGCCAGATACACCCTATGAAGGCTGACAGACTGTGTGAAAAGGAATGAGATTTCAGCCCTTTGTGGTGTGGGGGAGGAGCTGTATACAGTGCTGGGATGGGAAAGTAGCTCTGCCAAGTGACCTACCAGGGGTGATCCCTGTCCCCTGATTCCCCCGCGGTGATCCCTGTCCTCTGATTCTCCAGCGGTGAGCCTGTCCTCTGATTCTCCAGTGGTGATCCCTGTCCTCTGATTCTCCAGTGGTGATCCCTGTCCTCTGATTCTCCAGCGGTGAGCCTGTCCTCTGATTCTCTAGCAGTGATCCCTGTCCTCTAAATTTCCAGCGGGGATCTCTTTCCTCTGATTCTCCAGCCGTGATCCCTGTCTTCTGATTCTCCAGCCATGATCCCTGTCCTCTGATTCTCCAGCCGTGATCCCTGACCTCTGATTCTCAAGCCGTGATCTCTGTCCTCTGATTCTCCAGCCGTGATCTCTGTCCTCTGATTCTCCAGCCATGATCCCTGTCCTCTGATTCTCCAGCGGTGATCCCTGTCTTCTGATTCTCCAGCGGTGATCCCTGTCTTTTGATTCTCCAGCGGTGATCCCTGTCCCCTGATTCTCCAGCGGTGATCCCTGTCCTCTGATGTAGGGAGGAACTCTGGGAACTCAAAACTCTTAAGCCACTTTGAGTATCTTGGTGTGCGGTGGGTGTATCTTCACGCACAGTGAAAGTGGTGGGTGGTAGTTGGAGGGGGGGCCCAGGTCAACTTTTGCATCAGGGCCCACAAGTTTCAAGCTACACCTCTGCAATTTAAGTTCAGAAACCTAAAGGTACATGCATTTACTTGCAGCAGCCTATATGCAGAAACTAAACATGCAGCCATGCAAGCTAAATCCCACCACCCACATACACCTTCATTGTAATTCACTTCCCTAAACATGAATGCTGACTATATGTTTACAGCAGTTCTCACGTTCAAGCCCATGGGGGAGGTGAGAAAGGCTCAATACAAACACCAATGCCTCAAGCTTATAAGGAGAATATAGTAACTGGAGACATTTTACAACCTATTTGATCACTCTTCCCACCAAAGAGCCCCAGCTTGGGAGGGTGCACCTTTACCTTTTGTGCTAGAGGTTCGTGTCCAGGCGCTGACTTGCCCAACCCATCTGAGAAAAATAAGAAAAAGGAGAGCTGTTAAGAGTAGCGTCAGGGCTTTGGATTTTAAACCATGTAGTGGCTGACTGTAATAAGACTGGAGCTACCTTAGAGAAAGATGCATAAAGCTCATCTGTACACACATAACAGTGCCCACCCCACTTCCTCTAGTTCTCAGTGCCTCCCTGTCTGCTGTTCTGGCCAGTTTGTTTGTGCACTTCATTTGCTGCCAGCATTATTGGAGGGCACCCAAGGAGGAGGATCATGGACCCCTAGCCTAGGCCAGACCAGGACTTGTATAGTATATAATATGTATGTACAGTGTGCTATACATTCTATATTAAGGTGACCAGATTTTTAAAATGAAATCCGGGGACATTTTTTTTTTTTTTACTAGTAATGGCGGCAATCAGCGACTCTCTGCCCATCGCCGCCCGCCTCACAGCCTGTCAAGTTTTACTCTTCGGGCCCCAGGTACTACTGTGTGGGGAGCGGAGGAAGATCACTCCACCAGGGAAGGCAAGGAGATAAGCAGGCAGACGGCTGGCCGGGACTTAAGCCAAGGCAGAAGAACATGCGAGCGGAGCTGAATGGGCATGCACCCGAAACTGAAGAAATATTCCCTCCGCTCTGACCAGCACATGATCATCAGAAAGGGGCACAGATAATGGAAAAAAATACACCCCCTAAGCAAGTAGGAGTGGCGGAGCAGAAGGTGTGTAATTCAGAATTTTTTTGTTTTTATTCTGCACTGACTGTCTTTGAACTTGCCCCAGCCCCTGTTCAAATCCAATCCGGGGGCAAAACCGGGGACAGACTTGGTCCGGGGACAGTGTCCTCAATCCGGGGACTGTCCCCTGAAACTGGGGATGTCTGGTCACCCTATTCTATATCATACTTCTGCACTGTGTATGCTGTGCTGTATGTTACATACTGTACTTTCTGTACCCTGTGTTGTACATCATACACTACATATTGCAGAGCCCAAGCCCAATATTGCTATTTTGCCTATGGCTTCATTTGGCCTAAAAACTGAGCTCTGAGTTAAGCAAAAATTATCTACTGTGAGGGGGCTAGCTCGGCAGCGGGTGTGTGTGACCCCCGGGATGGGCTCCCCACACAAAAACAGGCCCAGCAGACGGAGGTTGTGGTTTTCAAAATCAAAAAGGTGCGGTTTATTTTCTATTTACAGTGACAAAAACACAGCAAGGCAAAAAAAACAAACACAAAATAAATCCTGGTCAACTTGACCTCTGACTAAACTTACAGGTTTCCTAACTAACGACTGGGATCAGCCTAGTGCTGTCCTAGTCCCTGGTTTTAAATGTCCAAGCAAAAATATAGCCACACAGGCTTTCTCTCACCGCACAGGGGTTCACTCTCCCTAGACAGTCCACACAGGTCTGCTTCCAGGCATGAGCTAACATCTAATGAATCTGGGCTTTCTTATAGAGGCCTAAATGAGCTGACAAGGTTCAGCTGGACTCATCAACTCCCTGTCTGCACGACGCCCAGCCCTCTCCCTAGAGGTATGAGTCATCAATGAGCCCACTAGTCTCAGCTGGGCTTATACAACTCTCCACCTAGCTGTATAAATCGGCGTAAAGCCTGAATCTGGGCGAAATATATCTACCCCCCTGGATGCAACCAGGTGACTTTACCTTCCTGCTGTCACATACCCCCCCCTCTTGTTTTAACCTCGGGGTTGGAACACCAGCAATCAGGCATTCATGTACTCGAGACAAAGCATCCACATTCCCCATTTGAACGCCAGGGCGATGCTTTACTGTGAAGTTGAATTCCTGGAGGGCCAGGAACCACCTATTCACTCTTCTATTTGTTTCCTTGTTTTGAGCCATCCACTTTAACGGAGCGTGATCCGTAACCATGTCAAAGTGCCTACCTAGCAGGTAGTACCGAAGGGAATCTAGAGCCCACTTCACCGCTAAACACTCCTTTTCAACGGTGGCGTAATTTACCTCATGGGACTTCAACTTCCTGCTGAGGTAAATGACTGGGTGCTCTTCCCCGTTCCAGACCTGGGACAATACTGCTCCTAACCCCACATCTGACGCATCACTTTGTACGACAAAGTCTCTAGAGAAGTCGGGTGAGTACAACACTGGCTGGCTACATAAGGCTTGTTTCAAGAATTGGAATGCTGCCTCAGCCTCGGGGGTCCATTTAATCATGACCGCCCCTTTCCCCTTCGTCAGGTTGGTTAGGGGCACAGCCTTAGAAGCAAAGTGGGGAATGAATCGCCGATAATACCCAGCGATTCCCAGAAAGGCTCGTACCTGCTTCTTGCTGTTGGGACGTGGCCAACTCTGGATGGCCTCGACTTTGTTGAGTTGGGGTTTTATTACTCCCCTCCCAATGGTGTACCCAAGATATTTGGCCTCCTCCTGCCCAATGGTACACTTCTTGGGGTTAGCCGTAAACCCTGCTTCCCGAACAGAGTCCAGGACTGCTTGCACTTTTGGCAGATGTGAGGCCCAATCTGTGCTATGGACAATTATGTCATCCAGGTAAGCCGCAGCATACTTCCGATGGGGCCTCAGCATCTGGTCCATTTTCCGCTGGAATGTGGCCGGCGCATTCTGTAACCCGAACGGCATTCTTTTATATTGGAACGCCCCGTCTGGGGTTACAAATGCGGTTTTCTCTTTGGCCGACTTGGCCAGGGGGATTTGCCAATACCCTTTTGTGAGGTCAAGAGTCGTCATGTATCGGGCTGTTCCCAGCCGGTCGATCAACTCATCTATACGTGGCATGGGGTAGGTGTCGAATTTTGTAACTTTGTTCAACTGACGAAAATCGTTACAAAATCGCCAGCTCCCATCCGGTTTAGGCACCAACACAATGGGACTAGACCAATCACTTTGGGACTCCTCTATCACCCCTAAGTTCAGCATTCTCTGTACTTCCTCCCGTATTGCCTCCCGTCGGGCCTCTGGGATCCGATAGGGTTTTAACTTCACCCTTTCACCGGGCGGGGTAATAATGTCATGCTCTACCCCAGATGTTTGTCCCGGCAGCTCAGAGAATACCTCCTTGTTGCGAAGTACAAACTCCTTAACCTCCTGTTGTTGGGGTTGTGACAAGGTGGCTGCGATTCCAACCTCAGGAATCACGCAACCAGTTTGAGCTGGTGACCAAGTGTCTGCGACTAGGGACTCTCTATCCCTCCAGGCTTTCAACAGATTAACGTGATAGATCTGTTCGGGCTTTCGCCTTCCTGGTTGTCTGACCTTGTAATTCACTTCGCTCACTTTTTCCATTATCTCGTAGGGGCCTTGCCATTTGGCAAGGAATTTACTTTCAACCGTAGGGACAAGTACCAATATCCTATCCCCCGGGGAAAAGGTACGGGTCTTGGCTCCACGGTTGTACACTCTCTGCTGTGCCAACTGCGCTTGGGCCAAATGTTCCTTCACGATGGGCATTACCTGTGCAATTCGATCTTGCATCAGGGCGACATGCTCAATCACACTCCTGTGGGGAGAACTCTCACTTTCCCAAGTTTCCTTGGCAATATCCAACAGCCCTCTTGGGTGTCTCCCATACAGTAACTCAAAGGGGGAGAATCCCGTAGAGGATTGGGGCACCTCCCTAATAGCAAACATCAAATAAGGAAGTAGACAGTCCCAATCCCTTCCATCTCTATCCACCACTTTCTTCAACATTTGTTTTAGGGTTTTGTTGAATCTTTCAACCAGCCCATCGGTTTGGGGGTGATACACAGATGTACGCAATTGCGTCACTTTGAACAATTTACACAGCTCTTTCATAACCCGGGACATAAAGGGTGTACCTTGGTCCGTAAGCAGTTCTTTACAAATACCCACCCGGCTAAAAACAAGAGATAGCTCTTTGGCTATGGTTTTGGCCGAGGTATTTCTGAGAGGGATCGCTTCTGGATAACGGGTGGCATAGTCCATTATAACCAATATGTACTGGTGCCCCCTAGCGGACTTGATTATAGGACCTACCAAATCCATTGCGATTCTCTCAAACGGGACCTCAATGATGGGTAGAGGGACCAGCGGGCTACGGAAATGTGGCATCGGGGCCGACCTCTGACACACAGGGCAGGAGGAACAATAATTTTCTATGTCCTTCATCACCCCAGGCCAATAGAATCTCTGTAATACCCTCTCTCGGGTTTTCTCTGTCCCCAGATGACCTCCAAGAATGTGCCCATGGGCCAACTCCAACACCAACTTCCTGTAAGGTTTGGGCACCACAAGCTGCTCAACGGTTTCTTCTGCCCTTTTTGCCACCCGATACAGTAGGTCCTTCTCTACGCTGAAGTATGGGTAAGTGCCAGTATTATCTGGGTTCACTAACTCGCCATCTATTTTCACTACGTTTTCCCGTGCCTTTATTAGGGCGGGGTCTTTCAACTGTTCTGTGGCAAAGTTTTCCCTGTGAACCTCAAGATCAGAAAACTCCACAGACGGTAGGTTTTCGTCTGAGGAGGTGGGCTCCTCTCCAGTTTCTTGAGTCTCCCCTGCCAATACTGACAAGGGAAATTCCGGAGAGTCCTCACCACTCTCAGGGGAGTTCTGGCTATCACATTCCTGGTACATAGGGGCACCAGTGGGGGGCTCAGGATCATCCCACAGTTCCCAGAACTTCGGAAAATCCCTTCCCACAATGGCGTCATGCGGTAACTGAGATACTAAGCCCACTGGATGAGAGAGGGTACCTTTGGGGGTCTCGAAACACACCGTAGTCACTGGATACTCTCGGGTGTCCCCATGCACACAAATAACGGCTACCTTGCTATTCCCAGAGACCTCTGTTTTAACTAACTCAGCCTTTATCAGGGTCACAAGGCTACCTGAATCCAGCAATACCACAACATTTCTACCATTAATACACATTTTGCATAAATGTTTCTCAGTTCCCCGAATGGCAGTGCATGCGACTGTCGCACACAGCGACTGACGTCTGCCCGTCAGAAAGTCACACTGCATGGGTTCCTCCAAAACCGGGCAATTTGCTGCAATATGTCCCGCTTGCCGGCAGCGGTAGCAAATGATCCTTCTTGCCGCCTCTTGAGCCGCTGATTTCCCAGGCTGTTCTCGCCAAACTTGGGGTAGAGCTCCCACCCTCTCACTCTCTCCACCCTTACCCCTTGGAATCATCTTATCCGCCCCTGGGGATGGTCTGGTCTTAGGGTGGAAAGTCCGAGTGTCTCTGGAAGAGGCCGTCAGGTTCTCTGTAGCCAAGTATTTCTCCACACGATCCACAAGACCATCGGCCGTCTCTGGGTCTCCATGGCTTACCCACTTTTGGATGGCAGTAGGAAGAGCTCTCAAAAACCGATCCATTACAACACGTTCCACAATCTTTGGTGCGGACAAAGTCTCTGGCTGTAGCCACTTTCTGCTCAGGTGAATGAGATCATACATTTGAGACCTGGGGGGTTTTCCAAGCTGGAAAGTCCAGTTATGCACACGCTGAGCCCGGACAGCCTGGGTGACACCCAGCCTTGCCAATATCTCAGCTTTTAGCATCACATAGTCTTTTGCTTGGTCAGGCTCCAGGTCATAGTAAGCCTTCTGCGATTCACCAGTTAACAGAGGAGCCACCAGTCCAGCCCACTGCTCCTCAGGCCACTTTTCTCTTTCAGCAGTCCTTTCAAATGTGGTCAAAAATACCTCTGGATCATCCTCTCCAGTCATTTTTGTCAATAAACGACTCACCCCAAAGGACGCGGTATTAGTGGGACGGCTTTCCTCACTGGTCTGCGGACGTTGCTGCATTACTGCTTCCATTTGTTGTAGTCTCTGCTCTTGCTTCTGTAACAGGTCTATGAAGCGGGCCTCAGATTGCTGCTGGGCTTGTTGCTGAGCTTCCAGACTCTGTTGGTGAGCTTGCTGCTGGGCTGCAAGGCTCTGTTGATGAGCTTGCTGCTGGGCTGCGAAGTTCTGTTGTTGAGCTGCAAGGCTCTGTTGATGAGCTGCAAGGCTCTTTTGCAAACCTGCATTTGTCTGCTGTTGATTGGCATTTGCTAGAGCCAGCTGCTTCAGTATCTCCTCCATGCTGGCTTAAAAAAAACTGCCACTGGTTCTCCACCAACTGTGAGGGGGCTAGCTCGGCAGCGGGTGTGTGTGACCCCCGGGATGGGCTCCCCACACAAAAACAGGCCCAGCAGACGGAGGTTGTGGTTTTCAAAATCAAAAAGGTGCGGTTTATTTTCTATTTACAGTGACAAAAACACAGCAAGGCAAAAAAAACAAACACAAAATAAATCCTGGTCAACTTGACCTCTGACTAAACTTACAGGTTTCCTAACTAACGACTGGGATCAGCCTAGTGCTGTCCTAGTCCCTGGTTTTAAATGTCCAAGCAAAAATATAGCCACACAGGCTTTCTCTCACCGCACAGGGGTTCACTCTCCCTAGACAGTCCACACAGGTCTGCTTCCAGGCATGAGCTAACATCTAATGAATCTGGGCTTTCTTATAGAGGCCTAAATGAGCTGACAAGGTTCAGCTGGACTCATCAACTCCCTGTCTGCACGACGCCCAGCCCTCTCCCTAGAGGTATGAGTCATCAATGAGCCCACTAGTCTCAGCTGGGCTTATACAACTCTCCACCTAGCTGTATAAATCGGCGTAAAGCCTGAATCTGGGCGAAATATATCTACCCCCCTGGATGCAACCAGGTGACTTTACCTTCCTGCTGTCACACTACATACAAAGTGCATGTGTGCTGTTACTTGATTCTTTATGTATTTCTTCCAGGTCTGTGCAGTAATCCCGTCTGAAAATGTTCCTATTGTGTAAAAAAGACCAGTCCCCTCTGCTCTCCCTCCTAGTGCAGCGTGACTGGTCTTATATTCTCCCTCCGCTGTAGTTTTCTGCAAACAGCCTGTATTGGGTGGAGATTTTTGGTCCCTCCCACATCTCTGCACTCTGCACAGGCCTTGCACAACACAGTGATGATGTTAATGCTTTTACAAGGTAATATCCAGGTTTGTAAAGGTCACACTTTGAGGAATATATTTAAAGTGGTTGTAAAGCCTTAAGGATTTTCCCCTTAATGCATTTTATGCATTAAGGTGAAAGAACTTCTGTGCTGCAGCTCCCCCCCAGACCCCCCCCCCCCCTTTTTCTTACCTGACCCCGATCCAATCCAGCGATGTGCACGAGCGCAGCGGCTCCTGCCGATGTCACTCTCCTCATTGGACATATTGATAGCAACATTGGCTGCCGCTGCTGTCAATCAACAGCTGTGACATGGGAGCTGGGGGGGGGCGGGGCCGAGTATCACTGTCTGTGTCAATGGATGCAGCATCGGGACTCGGAAGCAAGCCCACATGGGTGCCCCCCATGGAATGTGGCTTTCTGTGAGGGCACCCGATGAAGAGGAGGGGCTCTGAGCACGAACGAGGGACCCCAGAAGAAGAGGATCCAAGCTGCTCTGTGCAAGACCATTGCACAGAGCAGGTACCGTATTTATCAGCGTATAACACGCACCCTAACGTTAAGAGGGAAGTTTCGGGAAAAAAACTTTCCACGGCCCCCTGCGTATAACATGCAGGCACAGTTTACCCTCTATTTTCAGGGTAAAAAGGTGAGTGTTATACGTCAATAAATACAGTAAGTATAACATGTTTCTTATTTTTCTAAAATAAAAAAAGCGAGAATTTACAATCAATCTTTCAATTATTTTTTTATGCCTGGATTTCCATTTTAATCCAGCTCTGTGCATGCTACAGAAAAAAAGAAGACACCATGGATTAAATTTAAAATAAGGTTAGAAGTATTTTTTTTTTAATTCACAGTAAGTTATGTAAAGCCCCACAGTATTTCATTAATCGACAGAAGCACTATGGGAGTTTGCGACTTTCCACTATTTGGGATTTTGCATTGCTGGGAGCATAGGAAAAACGAAATCAATCATAATGCTTGAATTTTACTTTTTCAGCTGGCGAACAAAGTTTTGTGAATAAGGTGATAACACTTCAAGAAAAAAAAAAAAAGTATAGGAATAAATAATACCTTAAACATTATCCCTTTGGCTTCTTATTTTCATGTATAAGGATAATACTTGGAATACCACATTCTACACATGGTATGTAATACTGCAGCTCAATGAATCCGCCTCAATGTGTCTTTTCTCCTGCCTGCAGTATTTTAAAATGTCAGAATCTTTTCAGGACATAATTAAATGCTGCTCGAACTTAGAGGCCTGTTTGATGAAGGTGCTTATCATGTCTAAACTCGTCATAGGGAGTAATGGACACTTTGCAGAATCTCTGAGGACAGCAAAATGTAAAAAATATAAAGCGCATTATACAAGACTTGGCTTGTGCTTCCGAGGTGAATACAGCCAAATCTGGCCTCCTTTTTACTCTCTATTTACAGAGACGCCTATATTGGCAGATAAATACTGGCTGTTCAATGGGCTTAATGGCTTGCTTGACAGTACACTAGGAATCCACTTACGTCTCTTCAAGAGGGCAAACAAGAGAGGAGCATGTCTG
Organism: Rana muscosa; assembly: GCA_029206835.1. NCBI lineage: Eukaryota > Metazoa > Chordata > Amphibia > Anura > Ranidae > Rana > Rana muscosa. The sequence continues at coordinate 174,701,954 of CM055120.1, forward strand.
TCATCTTCGCTAGGAAAAAAGCCTTGTTAATTCATGTGGGGACAGGGGAGGGCTGGGTGAGGGGGCAGGGTGGCAATTGCCTCCCAGGCCACCCTAACTTATGTTCAAAATGTCCGGCAGCCGCTGCCCGCTACTATTTTCTTTTTTATTCTGGTCTAGGAAGTCGGGCCCACTAGCTGTTGCATTCCGAGAGTTGTAGTCCGCACTCAAGCTTCTGGTGGGTGGAAAACACAGCAGCGCAGAGGAAACTACAACGGATTCTTGGAAGCAGGCAGAGGCAGGGCATGCCAGGGAGTTGGGACGCAGGGCTGGGCGCTGACTGCAACTTGACCCCAGGATCAGGAGCGTTACCCCCCCAGGAAACCGTGGCGTGCAAGGACCTGCTGAGCTGAGATCACTGAGGTGAGAGACCCTGACACCCCTAGCTGAACCCCCATCTCCCCCCCATACACCCCATGTAACCTGCCCCAGTGATCAGGCTGCAATGATGGGCACTGGTGAGGCTGCATTGAAAAACCAGGTGGGCCATGGATGGTGAGCTGATTCGTCGGTTCAATGGGCCACTTGACTGGACTTGCCCCCCAGGCCTAAGGCCATCAGCCCTCCCCTGTGTGAGGATGTTTTCATAATTGTAAATGTTTTTGTCACTTAACCACTTCCGCTCCGGAAGGTTTTACTCCCTGCTATAAAACATATCCAGAAAAAAAAAATCTACCGTATATACTCGAGTATAAGCCAAATTTTTCAGCACTTTTTTTGTGCTGAAAATGCCCCTCTCGACTTATACTCGAGTCACCTTTTTGCGCCTGATCTCCCGGAATTTGGGAGTTTGGGGACCCGGTACCGGCCCACTGCAAACTTGGCACACATGTAGCCCCACTCTTCCTCTACAAGTGTGCAAAGTTTGTTGTCCTGGAGACCTACGGCCGGGGAGCACCGATTTTTCAAAGTCGGGCACCCCTTCCATAGACTCCCATGTTAAACGGTAATTTCTCAGGTGCATTTGGGGACCACTGGACCCGAACCTTGGCACACATGTAGCCTCATTTCCCCTCTACAAGTGTGCAAAGTTTTTTGTTTGGGGGACCTACGGCCGGGGAGCACCGATTTTTCAAAGCCGGGCACCCCTTCCATAGACTCCCATGTTAAACGTCAGTCTAGTCATGGACACAGTGAGGCATGGGCACAGTGAGGCATGCACACAGTGTGGCATGGACAAAGTGAGGCATGGACAAAGTGAGGCATGGACACAGTGAGGCATGGACACAGTGAGGCATGGACAAAGTGAGGCATGGACAAAGTGAGGCATGGACAAAGTGAGGCATGGACAGAGTGAGGCATGGACAGAGTGAGGCATGGACAGAGTGAGGCATGGACACAGTGAGGCATGGACACAGTGAGGCATGGACACAGTGAGGCATGGACACAGTGAGGCATGGACACAGTGAGGCATGGACACAGTGAGGCATGGACACAGTGAGGCATGGACACATTGTGGCATGGACACATTGTGGCATTGACAAAGTGAGGCATGGGTACAGTGAGGCATGGGTACAGTGAGGCATGGACACAGTGTGGCATTGACAAAGTGAGGCATGGGTACAGTGAGGCATGGGTACAGTGAGGCATGCACATGGACACAGTGAGGCAAAGTGAGGCATGCAGATGGACACCCTAGGCTTATACTCGAGTCAATACGTTTTCCCAGTTTTTTGTGGTAAAATTAGGTGCCTCGGCTTATATTTGGGTCGGCTTATACTCAAGTATATACGGTTATTTCTTCATAAATTTAGGGTAAAATGTATTCTGCTACATGTCTTTGGTAAAAAAAAAAATCCCAATAAGTGTCTATTGCTTGGTTTGTGAAAGTTATATTGTTTACATCCTATAGTATATCCACTTCGGCTCTGCAAGATTTTACCCCTTTATGAGCAGGACATTCTTTGCTGTTTGACACTTTGTTACTTTTACTGATGATTGCGCAGTCATGCAACACAGTACCTAAACAAAATTTATATAATTTTTTTCACCACTGGGTTTTTTTTGAAGACCGAAAATTTTGAAAAGAAAAACAATATATTTTTTTTCTTTCTGCTAAAAAAAATATCCAATTAAAAAAATGTAAAACAATCAAATTTCTTTGAATTTCAGTGTTGACAAGGGAATCCATCCCGCAGAGCCATTAGGATTGATTTACTAAAGGCAAATAGACTGTGCACTTTGCAATTTGCAGTTGCTCCAGAGCTTAGTAAATAGGGTAATGCTTCACTTTGCAAAGAATACCCAATCACATGCAAGGAAAATAAAAAACAGCATTTATGCTTGCACGTAATTGGATGATGGAAGTCAGTGAAGATTCTGCTCATTTACTAAGCTCTGAAGCAACTGCTCATGCAGTGTTCAACTGCACTTTGCAACGTGCACTGTCTATTTGCCTTTAGTAAATCAACCCTTCTGTGTTCTCCCGGTAGGGGGTGGGGGGAAGCCGCCCCCACCGGGAAAACACAATGATTATTGCTAGAGCCTATAGCAGCCTCTAGCAATAATCACATGTAAAGTATAGCAGGCTGGTTGTACACAAGTTAATCAATCGATCAACTTGGGTACATTTAGCCTGCCCATACATGGTCTGATACTCATACAGTCAGGGCCAGACTGGCCTACCGGGATACTGGGATATTTTCCGGTGGGCCGGCTCCCTGGGGCCGCTGTGAGGGCAGCGGCGCCTGAAAAAATATGGCTGCAGGTCCGGGTAGACATGCAACTGCGCATGCGCCAGCGCAGTTCCGAAGCTAGCCGTGCTCGGGAAAGCCGTACACGCTCTGCAATTTTCTGAAAGGCAGGCGCATGCACAGTGACATGATGGTGCCAAGTGGCGCCATTTTTAAAAGTAAAGCAGTAGCGCGCCGCTCAGTGAGGTCTCGTATGGTGTATGCCTCTTCCTACGTCCCCTCCACAGCCTCTGACCTCCTGTCCCCCCACGCAGGCTCTGAACTCCTGTCCCCCCCCCTCCGCAGCCTCTGACCTCCTGTTCCCCCTGCAGCCTCAGACCTCCTGTCCCCCCCGCAGCCTCTGACCTCCTGTCCCCCCCTCTGAAGCCTCTAACCTCCTGTTCCCCTCTCCGCATCCTCAGATCTCCTGCCCCCCCCCCCCGCAGCCTCTGAACTCCTGTCCCCCCCTCCGCAGCCTCTGACCTCCTGTCCCCCCCTCCACAGCCTCTGACCTCCTGTCCCCCCCTCCACAGCCTCAGACCTCCTGCCTCCCCCCGCAGCCTCTGACCTCCTGTCCCCCCAGCAGCCTCTGACTTCCTGTCCCCCTCCGTAGCCTCTGACCTCCTGTCTCCCCCTCCGCTGCCTCTGACCTCCTGTCCCCCCCGCAGCCTCTGAACTCCTGTCCCCCCCTCTGCAGCCTCTGACCTCCTGTCCCCCCCTCTGCAGCCTCTGAACTCCTGTCCCCTCCTCCGCAGCATCTGACCTCCTGCCCCCCCTGCATCTTCTCACCTCCTGCCCCCCGCAGCCTTTGACCCGCCGTCCCCCTCCCTGCCGTAGCCTCTGACCTCCTGTCCCCCCCCGTAGCCTCTGACCTCCTGTCCCCCCCCGCAGCCTCTGACCTCCCATCCCCCCGCAGCCTCTGACCTCCTGTGCCCCCGCAGCCTCTGACCTCCTGTCCCCCCCTCCGCAGCCTCTGACCTCCTGTCCCCCCTCCGCAGCCTCTGACCTCCTGCCCCCCCTCCGCAGCCTCTGACCTCCTGTCCCCCCCCTCGCAGCCTCTGACCTCCTGTCCCCCTCTGCAGCCTCTGACCTTCTGTCCCCCCCTCCGTCGCCTCTGACCTCTTGTCCCCCCCTCTGCAGCCTCTGACCTCCCCCCCTCCACAGCCTCTGACCTCCTGCCCCCCACAGCCTCTGACCTCCTGTCCCCCCCGTAGCCTCTGACCTCCTGCCCCCCTGCAGCCTCTGACCTCCTTTCCCCCCGCAGCCTTTGACCTCCTGCCCCCCGCAGCCTCTGACCTCCTTTCCCCCCACAGCCTCTGACCTCCTGTCCCCCCCGTAGCCTCTGACCTCCTATGTTCCCCACCTGCAGCCTCTGACCTCCTGTTCAACCCCCTCCGCAGCCTCTGACCTCTCCTGTCATCCTCTCCACAGCCTCTGACCTCCCCTGTACCATCCGCAGCCTCTGACCTCCCCTGTACCATCCGCAGCCTCTGACCTCCCCTGTACCATCCGCAGCCTCTGACCTCCCCTTTACCATCCGCAGCCTCTGACCTGTCCTGTACCATCCGCAGCCTCTGACCATCTCTTGTCTTATATCACGTCTGCAGTCTGGAGAGGAGTCAAGAGTGGGAGTGCTGCCAGTATGGGGGTCATGGGAGAAGTCAGACATGTATGGACTGTGGAGAGGAAACTATGGGATAAAACCAGAGCCACCAAGCTGGAGCCGACTGACTGAGCCCTGCACGGTGCACCTGAGAGGAGGTCAGTGACAGCGCCACCAGGCCAGTCTCAGGGGGAGTCAATACAATATTGTAAGGGGCACTGATATAAAGGTTTCCCCCTTATATCAGTAAACCCCCTTATCTTAGTGTTTTCTTTCTGCGGAAGGTGGTCTCTGGTCACTAGAGTCCTCCCCACATTCCCAGAGTTCCGCTTTACATCATAGTCTGTGCAAGGGGGAACTCTGATGTAAAGGTCAATTCTGCAGACCCTGATGTAAGTGGGAACTCTGATGTAAAGGGGAATGCAGTGGACTCTGATATAATTGGGGTCTCTGGTCACCAGAGCCCCTTTATATCAGAGTTCTTGCTTAGATCATGATCTGCAATGTTCCCCTTTATGTCAGAGTTCCCTTGCACTGTAAAGGGGAATCCTGCAGACTCCTGATATATGGGGGAACTCTGTGCTGGCTGGGTTATATTAATCTGACCTTCATGTAAATGGAGAAATGTGGTTTTTGACTTTTGTTTAACTTAAACACATTGCTAATAGCTTTAGCTACATGTTTATAGCTTAAATATTGATATTTGCACTGCCAGTAAAAAAGTGTGTCTGTGCCAGTAAATGACATGATTTTTGCAGTAAAAAATTGGTGCTGTTTGTAAATTCCATGTCTCTCTTCTCTATATATAATACACTCTTCAAATGTGCTTTAAAATGCATGGTTTTCCCTTTTATGAACAAGAAAATAATGACATTATGCGGTTGGGCTGGTATATTAATGCTATGGGGCTGGTATGAAATGATTTCTAGGGCTGGTTTTTAATCCCAGTCCGGCCCTGCGTACAGTTCCTGCTGAACCGTCTGAGATTCAAACCTTCAATGGCCGGCTTAAGGGCAATCAAAGGGTTAACTATGTGCCTAAAATGTGTAATGTGTGCTGATTTTACTAAGAGATGTGACTGTTTTATTTCAGCCACATCTCTGCTCCGTGTACAGAACTCTGTGTTGTTAGTAAACACAGGACTCTGTACTGTCATTCACTAAGCTGATCAGCAGGTCCTGACCATCAATCTTTGGCTTGGGCCTGCTAACCGACTTGTGCTGTAGCGAATCACGGCAAAGAAGGGACAGCATGCTCACGTGTACCCCCTACCCGGAAATACTGGATCACATACATGTACGTTATCCTGCCCAGCATAACAGTATGAGTGCGGTTGGTTTTCCAGAAGTGGGTAAACTGTAACTCTCTCAAGGGCAGAGAGCTTAGATAGGACAACAATAAGTCTCAAAACTGACAAAGTATGAGAAGTTTTTTCTTTCTTATTACCCTCTTCTGGCTACTTCAGGACATAAATCCAGCAACAGTAATTGTAAGGGGGTGTAGGGAAAGTTCAGAGGAGTCAGAAGGCTCATTTTTGTTTGAGAAATAGAAATAACCTGTCTTTTGACTTACATTAAATAGTAATTTTGCATATATTTTCCATGTTTCCTCTGAGGTTAAAGGGGAGTTCCAGACTTTTTTTATGTAGCGACCTCACCCCTCTCACCCCTTCTCATTCACGGCTTGTCTGTCTCGTCTAGGGGTTAACACTGGGGGGAGGGATAAGATACACCACGGCCCATGTCCTCCAATGTGTAGAGGTGAAGGCCAGAACTATCGGGCTTTGTGTATGTGTCCCAGAGTCAAATCCTCTCCTCGAATTGACTCCACTTTGCTCCTAGTAACCAGAGTTCCACACACTGAAAGGGTCCATTCTTCACAATAAATAGTCATACAGCACAGACAGGTTGAGACCCATATACCACTTCAGTACTTGTGGGGAGTAGGCCAAGGCACAATTCTTCTAGATAGAGCTAACCACTGTGGTGTCACCAGTGGCGAATAGTCATTGCCACTGACTATATTGAACAGAACATGAATTACCTTCGCTATCGTAGCCCCGATCAGGGGAAGGACATCCGTCCAAGACAGTTACCAGAGGCCTCTCCGTCACCAGCAATGCTGCGCTGGACTCTCCGGAGAAGTTCCGCTCACTGGCCTCCTTGTCTCAGACACGGGCACCCAAGGAGTTAGGGCCCCCTCGGATTCCTCCACCCTCGCGGAACTCAGTCGAAGGTACTGAGCTCCAGGCTTCCGCCATAGTACCTCACCCCAGGCTAAAGGTACCTGAGATGGACTCCATCTCCCGCTCTGGCCAGGTCAAGGGCACCTGGGCCCGGAACTCCGGAACGCCAGCACCCAAGCTGAAGGTGCCTGGGTGCGGCTGCGTCCTCCAACTCTGAACCCCAAGGTCAGGGCGTCCGCCCCTTTTTTCTCCTCTCCCTTTGCGTCACAGCGGGTTCCCCGCCCCGCTGTACCAGCGCCAGGAAAGGACAAAAAGGGAAGCAGTCTTGCGGTGAGTGTTCAGCTCCAGCCCAGGGCGACAGCGCCACCTGCAGGCCCCAGGGAACCTCACACCACCAGAGTCCTCCAAGAACCACAAAAGGGTCTCAGATTCCCTAACAATCAATGCATCTGGGTTACACTACCACCCAGATGCCTCCCCTAAAATCAAACACCCGCTACATTTATGTTTATTAAAAGTCAGCAGCTACAAAAAGTGTAGCTGCTGGCTTTTAATAAACCAACACTTACCTGCTCCACTGTCCCGCGACGCGGCCGAACAGAGCTTTGCTCCTCTCCCCCCTTCTCCGCGCCTCCATTCCTACTGTGGGCACCCGGCCGTGACAGCTTTCGGCTTCATGGCCGGGCACTCACTGCGCATGCGCGAGCGGCGCTGCGCAATCTTAGTGGACAGGTGATCGCCTGGGACCTGTCACATGTCCCAGGTGATCGCCTACAGGGAGGGGCCCGCCTTAGGCCCTGGGCGGAAGGATGAAGTGGGACAGGAAGTCCCACTCCTACTGAAGCCCCCACTCCCCCCCCCAAAAAAAATTACATGCCAAATGTGGCATGTAAGGGGGCGAGAAGTGGTTTAAGCGGAAGTTCCAATTTTGGGTGGAACTCCACTTTAAGTCTAGACTTGAGTCTAAACTGCCATGCCTTTGAAAAATGATTTGCGTTCGTATTGCATTGGGTTGCGTTTAGCAGGCTTACCACCTACCAAACATGACAGGGGTGATAGTTTTTTCTGCTGGCGTAAAGCAAAGCATCGCGACCATGGCATGTAAAAACACCTCTGTCTGCTGTCTTTGCAGCTTAAGAGGGGGGCAACTGGGGGGCACTAAAAACAATGCCTGACCACACATTTTTAATGCCCCCGCACCCGCAAGTCTATACAAATCCTAGTAGTGCAGTCCTGCAGTAGGTTTTTCAAAATTTGCACAAGTTGCAGATCTTATACAAACAGTGTCATCTGTACAGATAAATAGTGGCAATTTTACAGATATCTCTACTGCATGACTAAAGTTGGCCATACACATATAGATTTTTTTCCATTGAGCCTACAGGCTGATGGAAAACTTAGATTTGACTTGTAGCCATAGAATACTTCTCTTTTCTCTTGATCATTGTTATTGACATTTATGATTTGATTTGTGAGGTGAAACAGACCCAACAAGAAGGATAATGCATTAGGCACAGAGCAAAGTTCACTGACCCTTAGTAACCAATCAGAAATCATCAATCACTCATCTGACCTCTGTAAATAGAAATTAGGCTAATGGCTCTTGGGAATATATATTATATGCAAACCTAGGACTTTAAAGTGATTTGCCCATACATGCTGTGCTGTTTACTTACAGAACCTTCACTCCCCTACTACTCCTTTATCCTAGTATGGGGGAACAAGCACACGACTCACTACTTTTCTTTCTATGTGACAATGCTGGTGTTTTCTCAGGGATTTGGAGAGAGTTCTTTGTCCTTTGTAAGTTCTAAGTTACAGCTTGAAGCTTTTCCCTTGTTCTCCTAAGTCAACTAAGTGATGGGGGAACAATGAAACATAAAGTACATTCCAGACCCCTAATCTGAGCATGCAGCTTGGCAAGCCAGGAAAGCCCTCCTTAACTATACCAGGCCACATGCTCTCAACATAGTGAGGTGGACATGTTGAAAAGGACAATGGCTTCCTCCCCACAACCCTCGACCCGAGCTTGTGAGAGTGGGGGAGACTTATTGAAATCTAGAAGCCTCCTTTAAGATAAGGGGCCCACAGATACCCCCCATGTTCAGTGTAAACTCGGCATATGCAAACAGGCAGATTTGAGGGCATGTGGCCAGAAGGGGGGTGCTCTCTCGTCCCCCCTCTTTTCCTGAGGCCTGCCAGGTTGCGTGCTCAGATAAGGGTCTGGTATGGATTTTTAGGGGGACCCCCACGCTATTTTTTTTTTATTTTGGCGTGGGGTTCCCCTTAATATCCATACCAGACCTGAAGGGCCTGGTATGGAATTTGGGGGGACCCCCACGCATTTATTTTTTAAAAATTTTTGTTCGGGGTTCCCCTTAATATTCATACCAGACCCAGAGGGCCTGTTAATGGACTGGGGGGGGGGGGAACCCATGCGTTTTTTTTCAATGACTTTTATCTGTATTGCCGGGACCCGACAATTCATTATAGCCGCGAGTAGTTTTAAATGTCATTTTGTGCAGATATTGTTCCACTTTACAGGCATACTATAGACATCCCCCAGGTACGAAATGTAAAGGAATATTTCACTTTTATTGTTTCACTTTAAGCATTATTAAAATCACTGCTCCCGACAAAACGGCAGTTTTTAAAACTTTTTTTTGCATTGATACATTTCCCCTGGGGCAGGACTTAGGTCCCCAACCACTTTTTATGGCAATACCATGCATATTAACCTTTAAAATTAGCACTTTTGATTTTTCACGTTCGTGCAGACAGGATCTCCCACAGCTCAGATTCTGACTGATTCACAATATGTATGGCAGGCTTAACTTTACTGTTTGCCTAAGAGCACCATGGCAGATTTTAACACTCCTGGGATAATGTTTTGTGGACTGATGAAGCAAAAGTTGAATTGTTCAGGAAGAATATTCATCACTATGTATAGAGCAAAAAAGACACAGCTTACCAACATCAATACATTATCACAATGATAAAGTGTGGTGGAGGTAGTGGCAGCCCGTCCATTAGGGGTCCCCAGGCTCGGCCCCCTCTCTCCACACCACCCCCTATATGACTAATGGTTAGATACATGTGTAGCATGAATCTATCCCTAGCTGCCACTGCCACCCCCTATTTAGGCGTCTGGTCCCTTTCAGGATGGCAGGCGCCTGAATTACAGTGGTGGGTGTGTTTTTTTGAAGCACCTGATTAGAGCCATAGGCTCTAATAGACTTCAAAATATGTGGGCTTATGGCGCAGAGCATTGTGCCATGAGCCCACCCAGGTGTTACAACAGCGAATGAATAATTGCTGTTGTAACACTAATCCTCAATCTGGCCAATCAGAAGCGGGTGTGAGACCCGTTTCACACCCGCAAATATCACTGTTCCTAGCACACCCATGCAGGGCAAAGAAACAGGTTCACTAATGCTTGTCCCCCTCCCATATATACTCACCCATAATACCCCTTACCTTGGTACAGTATATAGTGGATGATCAAGCTTTACCTGCATTCAATTGTGACAAGTCAACTTGGAAAGCTGCTGTAAACATGTTCAGGATCCCTAGGTGCTTACACGTCACACCTACAGCAGTTTTTTTTTTTTTTTTCTCCATGACAGTGTCTTTTTTAATAACCTTTGAAGACTGGTAAATCCAGACGTAACAAAAAATGCAGAGACATAAAAGTTTATATTATAGCACTATACATATAGGTATATGGCCACACAGAGAGGGCAGGACCTTGTATCAATACCTTTCAATTATGATGTATTGTTCTGATTGCTCAAAACTGATGTCATTTAAATTGAGTACTATTACTACATATAATAATTGCTCTTTATGAGGCTTTGCTAAAGTATATGTAAACCTAGTCAGTAAAACCTCATATGTGCTTCAATATGTAAATTTAACAATAAAAGTAATTTTCAATCTTTTATTTTATTCTTGATCCTGTCATTTAAGCCATTATTCAGGCAATTTCTGTTATGAAGTGATATTGCCCTGTCTACCAGCTGTGCTTCTGTGTTGGCATGCGATGGAAACTACCAGTGACAATTTCAGGTCACATTACACAGGCATGGCCAACTGCTGTCAACCATCAGGAAACCCACCATAAAGGATACCATGCTTTCAGTACTGCATTGTGTGCTTGTAGTGACTACAGAGAAGCTACAGGACAGTGGGCTGATGGGTAACACAACTGCCTTCCACCACTAGGGTTGTCCGTTTGAATCCCAAAGAGGACACTACCTACATGGAGTTTACATGTTCTCTCTGTGCTTCTGATGCCGCGTACACACGACCGTTTTTAATGTCATTGAAAAAAAACTGCATTTTTTTCTACGTGATTCTTCTCAAGCCTGCCTTGCCTACACACTATCGTGGAAAAAAATGCTTGAGTAAAGCGCGGTGACGTACAACACGTACAACGGCACTATAAAGGGGAAGTTCCATTCGGATGGCGCCACCCTTCATGTTAGTAAAGTTTGTTGAGCGACGATTCGTGCTTTTCAGCCTCGTACTTTTCAGTCCGTTACAGCGTGACGAATGTGCTATCTCCATTACGAACGCTAGTTTTACCAGAACGAGCGCTCCCATCTCATACTTGATTCTGAGCATGCGCATTTTTTTTCACGTCCTTAAAGCCCACACACAGCCGTTTTTCATGACGAGAAAAACAACGATGTAAAAAATTACGTGAAAAATTAGAGCATGTTCCAATTTTTTCATGGCCGTTTTTCACGCCGTGAAAAATGCTCTGAAGCCCACACATGATCATTTTTAATGACCATTTTAAATTTTTTTATTTTTCTCGTCATTAAAAACGGTCGTGTGTACGCGGCATGAGGGTTTCCTCTCACACTTAAAAGATATGCTGCTTGAATCATGTCTAAAATAGCCCTAGTATGCATGCATGTAACTATCTGAAATTGTAAGCTCCTTGGCCAGGGACTTATGGAATGTACAATATGGTAAAGTGATGCATTCATTTTCAAGTGCTATATAATAACCTGTAATAAATAAGCATCCCTGAGATGAAAACATTTGGAAAGTCATTTATATAAAAGATTGTAAGCTCTAACGAGCAGGGTCCTCTGATTCCTCTTGTACCAAATTGTGTTGCCACTGTAGTGTCTGCCTTCATTTTGTAAAGTGCTGCACAAATTGTTGGCGCTATATAAATCCTGTATAATAATATATTAATATGCAAAAACCCTGGCAAATGAATATGATACACAGTGCTTTATCCAACTAAATGTCATTCAGTTTGGGTTTGCAGCTAAGGCAGTTATGCACATTCTACTGGTGTACTGGGGATACCACCCAGAGTATAGAATGCCAGCTGTGATGATTTAGAAAAGTTTCAACAAACATGGTCAATAAACACGTTTACTCACCCAATTGTTTTCACAGTCCCTTAATTGCACATTCAACACAAACCTGTAGTAAGAAACAAAAAAAAGGGGGGGGGGGATGTTGGCAAAGAGTCATGGTGAATGGCTGGTTGCTGAGAACCACCTATCAACAAATCCTAGTCCCCAAATTGTACTGCAGACATTTGGCCTAACTGTCCATTTGAATGGGATGGAATGGCTTCACATAGTAGGCACAATGCGCCTTCCCAGTCAACCACATTGACATGGCTTTATTTGCTGCACTGCTCTAAATATTTAGAAACCTAAATTTCCTTGTTTACCACTAGGTAAAGAGTTCAAGTGTTGAAATGCTAATGGATCTCGCAACAAATACTGAATCACTAATGAAGGAAACTATATTGGATCTTTATATATGTTTATTGCTCTGACATTAACATTTCTGGACATTTTAAAGGATCAATATATTATTATATTGACACACTTAGGAAAAATAATTGAATACAGTATGTGAGTGATCATGTTATTGCTAGAAACAGACATGCTAATTAAACTCCTAAGCTTTCCTAAGAATTCTATAAAATGAATTGGTTAATTTGCTCATTTAAGTATTCAATATTATGTGTAGTGCTACCCCCCGTAGAACCTGATGGATAGGATTGGCCCTCTGTTCTTTTGCCTTGACCTTCTCAAGAACCTTAGCGTCTCTCTCTGACACACCAGGTTGCGTACACAAACATACAATATCACACGCATTCACAGTAGTAGTAGTAGTAGTAGTAGTGCTATATCAAAGATTCAGGCTGGGTTCACACCAGTGCGAATTGGCTGTGGGTTTCCCCCCAATCAAATTCGCATGACAGGAGATTGTGACCGGCTCTCTATGGAGCCAGTTCACACATCTCCAGAGCGGCTCCGGTGCGAAGTGCACAGGATACCTGTGCGTTTTCTGGTTCGTTTCAGGTCTAAATTCAGCCAAATATTTGGGCTGAAATCTGACCTGAAACGGTGAATGGAGACGCACAGGACACCCTGCTGTGAGCTGTGAGCCCCTCAGAGTGAACCCAGCCATAATATTCACCCAATGTGGTTGGTAACTACTAACTAGGCAAGCAAAAAAACAATCAACAATGGTAATAAAAATTTAGTATACAAAGTGATTAACAGTAAGCACTAGGCATAAGATGACGTTTGGCATCCAGATCTGCATAAACAGTAGCAAGGCCACATCAAGTGCAGCAGTGAGCAGTAGTAAAGTTTAATCTACCGAGTGCTGGAACTATACTGAGTGCATTTATGGCAGCAATACTAGTCCTTGACCGACTGGGTATGCTCTGTCCAAAAGAAAAGGAGGATGGTAGTGGAGGAGGCAGGGGAACAAAGGAGACTTGCAGAATATTTATTACAGGAGGGGCAGTCCTTTCAGATGTTCTCCTGCCAGCTATTGTTGGTGCTCTTTAGGGGTGTGTGTACACCTACCCACAGTCCCAGTTAACCTGCATGCAGTATAGGTACATTATAGGTTTGGTATAGTCTTGACACAGAAGCAAGGTAGATAGGGTTGGTATGGGTGCAGTCTGGGCTTGGAAAAAGGGCAGTATAGTGTGCAGAATGGGTGCGATAAGGATTAAATATACTTGGTTTCCTGCTCTCAGTGGCTCAGTCCCTGTTAGCAGTATAAGCAATGGGTGAATAGCCCTCTCACCAGTCCCCAGGATGCTGTGGTGACCTCCCACTGTAGAAGGGGGGTCCCCTCAGTCTTCCCCCCAAAAACTTTGGGTGATCACCGATGGAAAGCAAAGGGTGAATGGACACTCCAGTCTCCCTGCACCAGTGGTGTAGGGTCTGTGATGTGGGCGGTGCTGCACTGCCCCCAGGTGTCCTCATTTCCAGTCTCAGGCTCAGATTTCCGCTAGTATGGTCTCCCCCTGGCAGGTGAATATCCAGATAGATATTCTCTTTCTCTTACTCCCTCTGTGCCAAGAGGAAGAACTTTTAGAGACAGTTAAATACAAATCATCTCTCCACTTCTACTGCACAGTGCCTATTGGCTAGACATGTGCATTTCGTTTCGTTCCGAATCGAAATTCGGACAAATTTTTCATTATTCGGACATTCGGATGCATCCGAATTACCGAATTACAATACTAACGAATTTAACCGAATCTGAATTTTTTCGAATCGAAAAATCGCGGACGAAATTCGAATCGAATTCGAAATATTTTCAAATCGAATTCGAAATATTTTCGACTCGAATTCGAAAATAAATTTGAATCAAATTAGAAAAAATATAAATCGTTTTTAAAAAAAGAATACAATAAAATAGAATATAAAAATAAAAAACAATAGAATAGAAATAAAAGAATAGTAGAGAATAGAATAGAATTGAATAGAATGTAATAAAATACAATAGAATATGACCAGCTATATTTTTTTTTATTCTATTCTTTTCTATAGTTATTATATTCTAATCTTTTCTATTCGAATTTGAATTCATTCTGTATGAATTTCGAATTTCAGAAGATAGCTATATGTATAAATATTTCGTATAGAATGAATTTGAATTCGAATAGAAAAGATTAGAATATAATAACTATAGAAAAGAATAGAATAGAAATAGAAAAAAGACTAGAAAAACAATAGAATAAAATATAATATAATATAATATATATATATATATATATATATATATATATATATATATATATATATATATATATATATATTATATTTTATTATATTCTATTGTTTTTCTATTCTAATCTTTTCTATTCGAATTTGAATTTATTCTATACTAAATTCGAATTTCGGAAGATGGTTATATATATACATATATATATACATACATATAAATAACCATTTTCCAAAATTCGAATTTCATATAGAATAAAATCGAATTTGAATAGAAAATATTCTAAAATAATAGAAAAAAATATCATAAAAAAAAACAATAGAACAATAAAAAAAAATATATATATTTATATAAAACCATGTTCCAACACTCAAATTTTGTATATAATGAATTCAAATTCCAATTAGAAAAGATTAGAATATAAATATAATATAGACTAGAAAAACAATAGAACAGAATAGAATAAAATATAATATATATATATATATATGTATTTTATTCTATTCTGTTCTATTGTTTTTCTTTTCGATTCTTTCCAATATTTTCTATTCTATTATAATCATTTAGATTCGAATTTGAATTCATTCTATACGAAATTCGAATGTCGGAAAAAAAATATATATAACCATCTTCCGAAATTCGAATTTAGTATATAATGATTTCGATTTTAATAGAAAAGATTTTAATAGAATATAAAAGAATAGGGGCGCATGCGCGAGGCTCGACATGGAGGACATGTTCCACTAGAGCTCTGCACTCCCCGCTGCACTATCGGGACTTTGAAGCACATCTGAACCTCCCTGCAACCCCGCTACTTCAGCGCTCACCTCTCGGCACACTATAGCCTTTCTCGGGATGGTCCTGACCGGTCACCGCGGCAAGAACAAGCCTAAACCGATCAAAGACGCTCTGGCCCGCACCTCCTCTAAAATGGCGGCGAAGGCCAAGCTGCAGGCTGCCTCTCCGGACGGATCGGGACATGCTGACAGTGAGGGGGATGAAGAAACTGAATTACATATCGGCGGATCCCCTGCCCTGCCACCCTCAGGTATGTCCCAGACTGACTTTCTTAAATATATGGAGGTGATGCTGCAGAAGGCCCTTAAAACTACCTCGGACCAAATAACAAATAGGCTGTCCCGAGAGATTAGGGAGCTAGGCCAACGCACCGCGGACCTGGAGACTAGAGTGGATGATATAGAGCTCACACTACAGGAGCAGGCCCAAGAGCAGGCAGCCCTCCGTGATGAGAATGCCACTCTCCTCTCACGTTTAGAGGATGCAGAGAACCGCTCCCGCAGATCCAACCTGCGTCTACGCGGTATACCAGAAAGCGTGGATGACCTGCAATCCTTCTCCACTGCCCTGTTCCAAGAACTAGCGCCCTCCATACCGATCGAGCGTTTAGAATTCGATCAAATCCATAGGGCTCTCACCCGTCGTCAACAGGACACCCCCCCATGAGATATCATCATTAAGCTGCACTTCTTCCGCACAAAGGAGCAACTGCTTGCTGCTGCTGGCAACAAAGACACCCTCCTGTTCCAGGGCCACACGTACCAACTGTTTTCAGATCTGGCTCCCCTCACAATAGCCAAGCGCCGCGCAATGAAGCCGCAGTTACAAATCCTCATACAGCATCAACTGAAATACACCTGGCGCTTCCCTTTTGCATTGCAGTTCTCCTATCAGGGTCACCAACACTCCTGCACATCGCCTGATTCACTTCAGCGCCTCCTGGAAACCCTTCAACTGACCGCTCCGGTTCAGTCATCAGAGACTATGTTGCCTCGCACCCCAGCACGTACCACTGCTCACCCGTACGCTACCACCCCAAGAAATTCCCAGCCGGGCCCATTTTCCATTCGGAAGGGGACCCCATCCCGTTCATCTCGGGGTGGCTCCACTAGCCAGCAGCTGTTTGTGCCGCGCTGAAAATGTCTGCATAACTTGCTCTGCTCTGTTTTTTTTTTTCTCCCCTCTGTGCCTGCAGCAGACCTTGTTTGGAGTTCCAGAGACTGTCCACTCCTTTTGCAGCTGACTCTTCAATCAAGAGAGGGGTCTGCCTGAGGCTGGGTCGCCCCACATGATGGGGGAGACGCACACAGCACCTCAATACCTATCTGGGGTTGCACAGGTTCAGTTTAGTTTTCTTTGTTTGTTTCTACCTCGTGATACTGTTTGTACACTCGGTTTGACATTCTAATCCTTTTTTTTTTTTGCACAAGTTTTTGAATGATGGACTGCCTTCCGCCCTGTTGTTCTTAGTAATGTTACTATTGAACTTTGAAATGTTGTTATCTTGCCCCATGGGGGGACTTTCCCGTCATGGACCAAGATCTAACCCAGGATCTTTTTTGATATCCCCGCCTACCTATTTCCTTATCCCCGCATCCCTCCCCAACCCTTCACCTCCCCACATACTCCCCTCCCCACCCACCCCCTTACTCTCGCCTGCCCCCCTCCCATGGTTTTCCTCCCTGTCCTGCCATTCCAAGGTACCAGTTATACCTGTCTATACCTCCCCCTACCCAGGTATTTACCTTAAACTATATCCTGTCGATATGTTGATAAGCGCTAGGCTTTCTGTAAGATGTTCCCTTTTTGGGTCTTGGCCTACGAGCCTTTAGACGGTTATACTCTTTAATGTTGTACATTCTTAGATAGCTCTATTATATCCCGTTTGCAGCGGGGAGCTGTCACTGCTCCCCCCCTCTACGGTGCATCCACTCTCAAGCTGGCTTGCTGGTGAGTCGGTGCACTATTTGGTCGGGCGACAGAGTTTTACTCTTCTCCCTTTCCATGACCATTGGTTTGCCCTAAAATGTTTTTCCTCTTTCATCTTCTCTTCTTTCCCTTTATCTTCTCCCCTCTCTCCTCTCCTTCCTCTCCAGTCGGCTGGGGGACATGACCCTGATGGCGCCTTCTATCAAACCTCCCCATGACCTCAGATGGCCCCCCTGACCGTACTCTCATTGAATGTTAAGGGTCTTAACTCTCCCAATAAGAGGGTTAAAGCCTTCCAATCTTTTACATCCCTGAAGGCAGGCATAGTAGCTCTTCAGGAAACACATTTTTCGACCCGTTCAACCCCCAAATTCTTCAGCCCTCATTACCCACAAGTGTTTACTGCCTCCGCCTCCACAAAGCAGCAAGGCGTTTTGATAGCTCTACACCGCTCCCTCCCTTTTATAGTATCTTCTGAAATTAAAGACCCAGAAGGTCGCTATATTATACTTGTTGGCCTATTGCAGGATGTTGAAACCACCCTAGTTTCATACTACGCCCCGAACAATAATCCGAACCCATTTTTTTCGCACTTTCGGACTTTCACCACCATTTTCTCCAGTTTCAATCTTCTCCTACTGACTCACACAGAACTTCTCTGGAAAGGGTTAAAACTGAGTTGGACCTGCTGTTGGCTGAATCGGCTGATAAGGCCATCCGCAGGTCAAACCACACCATCTACACTAAGGCCAACAAGCCAGATACGCTTTTAGCCATGCGCCTTCGGCATCCGGAAAGGAATAATGCACCCATCAGATTGCGAATAGACAAAAATACCTATACTAGTAATCCTGTTAAAGTCCTATCTGAATTTCGTAAGCGCCTCAAAGATTTATATGAAGCAAAATCCCCTTTCTCTCCCTCCCAGGCTGAAGCACTTTTCAGGGACATTCCTCTACCCACGTTATCAGAGTCTGGCCGTGAGTCTCTGGAAAAACCTGTGACAACCGAAGAGGTTCTCCTGGCTATCAAAACTCTCAAATCCCATAAGCGACCAGGCCCTGATGGACTCTCCGGTACCTATTTTAAAAAATTTGCTACCACCTTAGCCCCTCTTCTCTCCAACTCCTTTAATGCACTACTCCAACAACACTCCTTTGGTCGAGACACGTTGACAGCCATTATAGCCATGATTCCCAAACCCAATACAGACAACTCCCTCTGGTCCAATTTCAGACCCATTTCCCTACTCAATCTCGACATCAAGCTTTTGGCCAAAATTATGGCGTTGCGCCTTAATCCTCTTATAGGGGGACTGATCCATAAAGACCAAGTGGGTTTTATGCCGCGTCGACAGGCTAGTGATAATGTCCGCCGAATTGTTCTGCTTCAACATTTGGCCAAGAAACGTAATATTCCTATGCACCTACTATCTCTTGATATCAGGAAAGCATTCGATACGGTATCATGGCCCTACCTGAACTTTGTACTTTCCCGTTGGGGTTTTGGCCCCCATTTCCTACAATGGATCAGTTCCCTTTATAACCACCCTCAAGCTTATGTCAAATACTCAGGATTCAGGTCTGATACCTTTGACATACGAAGAGGGACCAGACAGGGGTGTCCCCTCTCCCCCCTAATTTTTGCCTTAGTAATAGAACCCCTAGCTGCCTTGATCAGAGCTAATCCGAACATTAAAGGACTAGAAATTGCGTCCACCTCTCACAAAATCTGCTTGTTCGCTGATGATGCGCTCCTATTTGTAACATCCCCCCGTACAACTCTTCCGAATCTTATTCGGATCTTGGAAGAGTTTGCGAAAATATCTGGCCTAGAGGTTAACCAATCCAAGTCCAGGGCCCTCAATGTGTCTCTCCCACACCAGGAATTTATCCACCTACAAGAATACTTTCTTTTTCATTGGTCTACGACTCCTCTTCCATACCTAGGAATAAAACTAACCAGCGATCCAGCTTCTCTGTATCAGGCTAACTACCTTCCGATGCTTTCCCACCTATCCTCCATGTTAGACACCTGGAAACCACTGTGCATTTCTTGGCTTGGGTGGGTTGCGGCTGTTAAGATGTCTTTACTTCCTAAACTGTTATACCTTTATAGAGTCCTTCCGATAGCAATCCCCTCTTACTTTCACAGAATCATTCAGACTCGTGTATTTAAATATATTTGGGGCTCTACTAAACCTAGAGTGTCCAGGTCTATCCTCCTCCGTCATAAACTTAGCGGAGGCCTCAGACTCCCTAACTTTGCCCGCTATTACCACGCTGCTCGGCTGGCTCAAATAACTCTGTACCACGCATCACATGAAATCCCGCTGTGGGTTAGTTTGGAAGCAATTGACATTTCCCCCTTGACAATATCTAATTTACTGTGGCTGCCCGCTTCCACTAGAGGCCCCATATCCAACCCGGTCACCCGCCACTCACTTGAGATCTGGGACGGCCTACGTGGTCGCTTCACTCTGATCTCTCCCCATGCCCCCTTACTTTCCTTTATAGGCCACCCACTTTTCTATCCGGCCTTCACTGAACCTGGTTCCTTCCGGCTTTGGCAGCAGGCAGGACTAACCCGAGTTTGTGACCTTCTCACTAAAACCGCTATTAAAACATTCCCAATGCTCCAATCCCAAGATAATCTACCTCCTAGAGAATATTTTCGTTACCTCCAAATAGCCCATTTTGTCAGGACAACAATAGCCACCAGCTCCTCTCTAGATAGTTTATCTCTTTTTGAAGATATCTGTAAGTCGGACCCCCATGCCCCTGGTATCATCTCGCGTACCTATACCCATTTAACTTCTGCTTCGGCTGACCTCCCCCCCTATGCTGCGCAGTGGCCCAAGGACCTACAACTGGAACTAGATGCGGATGACTGGACAAACATATGGGCCAACACGAAGTCCTCTACGCAGAAAGTAGTAGCCTTAGAGGCAAATTATAAGGTCCTCATGCGGTGGTATCTCGTCCCCACTAGAATCTCAAAATTTCTCCCGTCATATTCACCTGAATGTTTCAGAGGCTGTGGGGAAAGAGGTACTCATGTCCACATCTGGTGGTCTTGTCCCATTGTGCAACGATTTTGGGCAACTATATTTCATATGGCTTCCACCCTACTTCATGACACCTTGACTCCTGACCCCTCCCTGGCTCTGTTAAACCACATTCAGGGTGACTACACTAGGGCCCAACGACGCATCCTCTTTCAATTAACCACAGCAGCCAAACAGACAATAGCTAGGGCCTGGAAAACCCCACTTCTGCACATTGCTGAAGTGAAGAATAGAGTAACCCAGGCAATGATACACAGTAAGATTGAGGCCACCATCCTGGACCGTCTTCCCCAACACTGCAAAGTCTGGTCACCATGGGTGGAGAACTTCCTCCCTTCGGATTTTGACGCCGACCTGCTTGGGTTATGATACGTCACGGTTTATCCATGTTTGCTTTGGTGCCCATCGGGGGCCCGTGCCCCCCTGCCGACACCCTTCCCCCCTCCCATACCTCTCCTATACTCTCTCTCTCTCTCTCTCTCCCCCTCTTCCCACCGCTCTTGCCCTTTATTTTACCTTCTTTTCTTTCTCCTTCCCAATTGAACTGTTATACTCACAATCTTTATAACAAAGATGGGACTTATTACCCGGATCTATCTGTAGATTGTATACCCTGGTCCTGCCGACGACAAGCTTTGTTTATTACTATTTCTGGACTGGACTACCTATTTCTTATCTTTTTGAATTTACATATTCATTATCTGATGGGATTTTTTTTATTTTTTTATTGTTATTTCCTCTCTCTCACTGCCCCATCATTAGTAATCCCAAGCCAATTCATGATGTGACAATAGGCCCTTCCTAATTTTAGATCTGTTTTGCTTTAATGGCCGTTATCCCAGTTGGGCTGAATAGCTTTAAGCTTATCTCTCTTCAGATATATCGTAAGTTAAACTGTACATCTTTCACTAAGATTGTTGTTTTATGTACAATATGATTATGTTAAAATAAAAAAAATTTGAACAAGAATATAAAAGAATAGACTAGAAAAACAATAGAACAGAATAGAATAAAATATAATATATTCTATTCTGTTCTATTGTTTTTCTAGTCTATTTTCTATTTTATTATAATCTTTTCTATCCAAAGTTAAAATTAATTAATAAAAAAATTTAATTCCTACTATTCGAAATTCGAATTTCAGAAGATGGTTGTATATTCTTTCTATTTTATTCTATTAAATTATATATTTTTCTATTCTGTTCTAATCTTTTTTATTTGAATTATACTTTTGGAAGATGGTTATTTGTCCACTTGCCACGTCACCTGCCACAAGTTATGGGGTTCCTAACCCCAAGTGACCCCCAGATATGGGCGATATGTCAAGTACTTTTCTGCAGCAGAGAATGACATTTTGTGACCCGAATTTGGGGCCACGTATCTTGGGTCCACTTATAGCTAGAAACCCCAAATTTGGTATGCAAACACAGTAACACTAGCACTACAACATCTCCAAATTTGGGGTTTCTATCACCAAGTAACCCAGAGATACATGGACCCAAATTCGGGTCGCAAAATATTTTCGAATCCGGTTGAAATACTATCAACATGATTGGAAATTATTTCAACTGCATTTGAAACTATTTCAACCGGATTCGAAAATATTTTGCGACCCGAATTTGGGTCCACGTATCTCGGGGTTACTTGGTGATAGAAACCCCAAATTTGGGGTTATTGTTTTTCTAGTCTATTTTCTATTTTATTATAATCTTTTCTATCCAAAGGTAAAATTAATTAATTAAAAAATTTGAATTCATACTATTCGAAATTCGAATTTATTCTATTCGAATTTCAGAAGATGGTTGTATATTCTTTCTATTTTATTCTAGTAACCTATATATTTTTTCTATTCTGTTCTAATATTTTCTATTTGAATTATAAATTTTGGAAGATGGTTATTTGTCCACTTGCCACTGTCACCTGCCACAAGTTATGGGGTTCCTAGCACCAAGTGACCCCCAGATATGGGCGATATGTCAAGTACTTTTCTGCAGCAGAGAATGACATTTTGTGACCTGAATTTGGGGCCACATATCTCGGAGCCACTTGTAGCTAGAAACCCCCAATTTGGTATGGAAACACAGTTGAACTAGCACTACAACATCTCCAATTTTGGGGTTTCTATCACCAAGTAACCCCGAGATACATGGACCCAATTTGGGTCGCAAAATATTTTCGAATCCGGTTGAAATAGTATCAACATGATTCGAAATTATTTCAACTGCATTTGAAACTATTTCAACCGGATTCGAAAATATTTTGCGACCCGAATTTGGGTCCACGTATCTCTGGGTTACTTGGTGATAGAAACCCCAAATTTGGAGATGTTGTAATGCTAGTTCTCCTGTGTTTGCATACCAATTTTGGGGTTTCTATCCCTAAGTGACCATGAGATACGTTGACCCAAATTCGGGTCGCAAAATGTCAAGCACTTTTCTGCAGCAGAGAATGACATTTTGCGACCCGACTTTGGGGCCACATATCTCGGGGCCACTTGTAGATAGAAACCCCACATTTGGTATGCAAACAGAGTAACACTAGCACTACAACATTTCCAAATTTGGGATTTCTATCACTAAGTGACCCTGAGATACGTGGACCCAAATTCGGGTCGCAAAATATTTTCGAATCCCGTTGAAATAGTTTCAAATGCGGTTGAAATAATTTCGAATCCGGTAGAAATATTTTCGAATTCGGTTGAAATATTTTCGAATGCGACCGATTTTCGAATTCGGTCGAAAATGAAATGAAATCCGAAAACGAATTTAACAAATTTAACGAATCTAACTAAACGAAATTAATTAATTAACGAATTAAAATGAAACGAAACAAAACAATTTTTTTCCTTTTGCACATGTCTACTATTGGCATCTGTAGTGTAAGGAGTCTATTCATCCTATTATATGGCTGCCTTCTCAAACTACAACTCCCAGGATTCTCAGCACTCGGCATAGAAGTCTATGTGCTGGTTTGGCTTTAGCTCCACTCCTCCTGGCTGGAAGACAATGATGCAGCATCAGTATCTCAGTAGAGGGAGAGAAGGAAATAAATGTGCACCTGGCTATATACAGTATCTCACAAAAGTGAGAACACCCCTCACATTTTTGTAAATATTTTAGTGAGTGTACAGCTCGTATAACATTTGCTGTCCCCTCAAAATAACTCAACACACATCCGTTAATGTCTTAACCGCTGGCAACAAAAGTGAGTAGACCCCTAAGTGAAAATGTCCAAATTGGGCTCAATTAGCCCAGTATCATGTGACCCGTTAGTGTTACAAGGTCTCAGGTATGAATGGGGAGCAGGCGTGTTAAATGTGGTGTTATTGCTCTTACTCTCTTATAATGGTCCCTGCAAGTTTACCATGGCACCTCATAGCAAAGAACTCTCTGAGGATCTGAAAAAAAGAATTGTTGCTCTATATAAAGATGGCTTAGGGTATAACACGATTGCCTAGACCCTGAAATTGAGCTGCAGCATGGTGACCAAGATCACAGTGGTTTAACAGGACAAGTTCCACTCAGAACAGACCTTGCCTTAGTCGACCAAAGAAGTTGAGTGCATGTGCTTAGCCTCATATCCAGAGGTTGTCTTTGGGAAATAGATGTATGAGTGCTGTCAGCATTGCTGCAGAGGTTGAAGGGGTGGGGGGTCAGCCAGTCAGTGCTAAGACCATCCGCTACACACTGCATCAAATTGGTCTGCATGGCTGTCGTCCCAGAAGGAATTCTCTTCTACAGATCATGCACAAGAAAGCCTGCAAACAGTTTGCTGAATACAAGCAGACTAAGGACATGGATTACTGGAACCATGTCCTGTGGTCTGATGAGACCAAGATAAACTTATTTGGTTCAGATGGTGTCAAGCGTGTGTGGCGGAAACTGGGTGAGGAGTACAAAGACAGGTGTGTCTTGCCTACAGTCAAGCATGATGGTGGGAGTGTCATGGCCTGGGGCTGCATGAGTGCTTACAGCACTGGGGAGCTACAGTTCAATGTGGCAACCATGAATGCCAACATGTACTGTGACATACTGCAGAGCACAATTCCCTCCCTTCAGAGACTGGGCCGCCGGGCAGTATTCCAACATGATAATGACCCCAAACACACGTCCAAGGCGACCACTGCCTTGCTAAAGAAGCTGAGGGTAAAGGTGATGAACTGGCCAAGCATATCTCCAGGCCTAAACCCTGTAGAACACAAAAACTCCTGCGCACAAGTGGATCCTCTAGCAGTCAATCTTGCACAATGCTAACACCGGCTTTGCAGCGCTTCATGGACAGGGGTGTCCTAGTGCAGGATAGAAGAAAGAAAACAAGGGTGCACCAGCCTAGTGTATTATCGTTTAGGATAGATTTTATTAAAAAAGCATAGATACTACTTACAAGTGTAGCAGGAAAAAACTTGCAGTGCAATGATATTCCAAATAGATGGCAGCTGAGACATGAGCTCGAAACCATACTCCACAGACGCTACACATGTAAGTAGTATCTATGCTTTTTTAATAAAATCTATCCTAAACGATAATACACTAGGCTGGTGCGCCCTTGTTTTCTTTCTTCTATTCTAAACCCTATAGAGCAGGGTTCCCCAACCCCCGGTCCACGGCCCACTGCCGGGCCATGGCCTATTTGCAGATGGGCCGCGAAGGCTGCACTGTGTGAGGTGCGGCAGCGGGCAAGCAGAGAAATGACATCTCTCACCGCCTGCCCGGATTACGGCACTTCCGCCCACACAGCGGGGCTCCTATACTGCGGTGAGGCGCGGGAGCAGAGAGATGAGATCATCTCTCGCCGCCCGCCCGGAACGCGGCACTTCCGCCCACACAGCGGGGCTCCTATACTGCGGTGAGGCGCGGGAGCAGAGAGATGAGATCATCTCTCGCTGCCCGCCCGGAACGCGGCACTTCCGCCCACACAGCGGGGCTGCTATACTGCAGTGAGGCGCGGGAGCAGAGAGATCAACTCTCACCGCCCGCCCCGCATCACCGCTGTTCTCCCTCACCTGCCTGTGCTGCCACCACGGCAGGTGACAAAAAAAATCTACTGGCAGGTGGCAAACCACGTCTGGTGGCAGGTGGCAATCCACACCTGGTGGCAGGTGACATGGCAAGTAGCAATCCACTCCTGGTGGCAGGTGACATGGCAATCCACACCTGGTGGCAGGTGACGTGGCAAGTGGCAATCCACACCTGGTGGCAGGTGTTGTGGCAAGCGACAATCCACATCTGGTGGCAGGCGAGGTGGCAAGCGCAATCCACATCTGGTGGCAGGCGACGTGGCAATCCACACCTGGTGGCAGGTGTTGTGGCAATCCACATCTGGTGGCAGGTGACATGGCAATCCACATCTGGAGGCAGGTGACATGGCAATCCACACCTGGTGGCAGGTGACGTGGCAAGCAACAATCCACACCTGGTGGAGGGCGACGTGGCAAGTGACAAACCGCATCTGGTGGCAGATTCTGCATTATGGTGAGTTTGAACTATTTCATTTTATATTACAATGCAATGACAGAAATAATGAGCTTCAATCATCCCAACACCATATCAGCCATTGTTCTGTGATGATTGAGGCGCTAACACCAGCCATTTCCCCGAAAAAATGCCAGCGAAAAGCTACATAACAACCCAACCCCCCTGGGCCTTGGCACGATTCTATTCCACAACGCCGGTCCTCGTGCCAAAAAGGTTGGGGACCACTGCTATAGAGCATCAGTGGGGCATCCTCAAATGGAAAGTGGAGGAGCGCAACGTCTCTAACATCCACCAGCTCTGTGATGTCATCACGGAGGAGTGTAAGAGGACTCCAGTGGCAATCTGTGAAGCTCTGGTGGAAAATAATGGTGGCACACAAAATATTGACACTTCGGGCGTACTCACTTTTGTTGCCAGCAGTTTAGACATTAATGGCTGTGTGTTGAGTTATTTTGAGGGGACAGCAAATTTACACTGTTATACAAGCTGTACACTCACTACTTTACATTGTAGCAAAGTGTCATTTCTTCTGTTGTCACATGAAAAGGTACAATAAAATATTTACAAAAATGTAAGGGGTGTACTCACTTTTGTGAGATACTTTATATACCATAGTTTGTAGACACTATATCTTTCACACAAACCAATTATTATACACTTATTGGGATTTTTTTTTTTTTTTTACCAAAGACATTTTGAATAAAATTTATGATGAAGTTTTTTTTTTTGTCTATATTGGCAAAAATAAAAAAATAAACTGTGTTGATCAAATACCACCAAAAGAAAGCTTTGTTTGTATTGCATTCCATGACTGGCACAGTTGCCAGATAAGTAGCACAGTGCTGCATCGCACATAAATGCCCTGGTCATGAAGACGGTAAAACCTTCCAGAGCTTAGGTGAACGACAGGTTATGTTTCAGTGGATAACAACATGGCCTGGGGAATGCCCAGGGAAAAACCAAGCCTACTTACCGACCAGCTCGCTGACAACCAATTAACCTGTTTAACAGTATGCGTTAAAAACAGGGGTTTGTCCGCACGCATTTGCAAACGCATGCGTGAGCCACAGAGCCACGCCAAGGCCCCCTGGAGTCTGTGGTCCTACACTAACATTGAGTGTCCCCACAATGGAGGCACATGCATTCTGATGGTTAGATGAGGGCAGGTGGACTGAAGGGGAGCCACCCCTCCTTAAAGGTACAGGAGCACACCAAACACCCAGCGTAGCACAATGGCAGCAAAGGTGTTGGTGCACTGCTGGACCAATACAAGCACCATAGGTGAAAACAAAAACATGTCCACCGCCCCCATCTATAGCTGGCTATCACGGTAAGTAGCATTGGAAGGCTAAAAGCAGATAACAACATGGCCTGGGGAATGCCCAGGGAAAAACCAAGCCTACTTACCGACCAGCTTGCTGACAACCAATTAACCTGTCTAACAGTATGCGTTAAAAACAGGGGTTTGTCCGCACGCATTTGCAAACGCATGCGTGAGCCACAGAGCCACGCCAAGGCCCCCTGGAGTCTGTGGTCCTACACTAACATTGAGTGTCCCCACAATGGAGGACGTTTCAGTGGAACAGTATTCCCCTTCCCGGACTGCAGGGGTTAAATGGCTGCCTACTGTACGTGTTTGTCCCCAAAAGCCATTTCCGTTCAACGTTGGCTGGCAATAACTGTTAGATTCTGATGCCACATACACACGACCGGTTTTCGGAAAAAAAAAACAATGGTTTTCCCAATGGAATTCCTCTCAAGCCTGCCTTGCATACACACGGTCACACAAATTTCCGGTGAACTTTTGACTGCCAAGAACGCAGTGACGTAAAAGACTACGACGAGCCGACAAAATTAAGTTCTATGCTTTTGAGCATGCGTCAAATTGTTTCTAAGCATGCACGTTTTTTCCGGTCGGAAAAGCATACAGACAAACGGTTTTCCCGCTAGGATTTTTTCCTGACGGTAAAAAAGAGATCCTGCTCTCTTTTTTTTTTCCGTCAGTTTTCCTGTGAGAAAAAGTCAGATGGAGCATACACACGGTCGGGATACCCAACGAAAAGCTCTCATGGCAGTTTTTCCGACTGGAAAACCGGTCGTATGTACGAGGCATGATAGTGTCTGTTAAAGAGAGTGGAAAAAGGAACTATCTGAGTTGGTGATAAAAGAACAATCCATGCGATAAAATCATTATTGCTTTACAAAGCCATATTAATGAATTAATTATTTTATTTATATCAATGTGAAGAATGTATCCTATAAACGTATGAGCAACCAGTCTCTCCCATATCATTATTCAATTGAAATTTCCGAGTAGAGGAAAAGAGAATTATTTGTTCCAGTAGCGTCTCCTTGCTTTTGATATTATTTCCAGATGAAGCTTGTCTACTGCATAGTCTGGAGTAGGCTAGAAACACAGGGCTCTCTAAAAGTTCTATTGAAATCTTTCCTCCCACTAACTGCAATAAAATACTTTGCTGATTCAGTAACTTTAAATTGGTTAAAAGCTCTGAATGACGTTCACAAAGCACAAATGTTGTACAAGAAACAAGGTACAAGGCTGCAGTGCTTGGTAATAGTGTAAAATTATATTGCTTAAAATGCCTGTTTTTATTTCCGTGGTTAGGTACAAGTTACAAAAATGATATATGAATCCCAAAATATGCCAAAAAATCAAAATAATTTCTTGGGGGCTCTGTTGTAAAAAAATAGTTTTGTAACACTTACATTGGCCCAAATCTTTACCATGTTAATTCAATTTAAAATATAGTTTTCAAACATTTTAAAACAGTTTGCATAAAATATAACTCAGTGATTCAGTTCAGGTACTCCCTGTTATGGGGTGACAATGTTCTGTCTTCCAATTACTCTCCTGTGTTGTCACCCTGTCACATATGCTAGGCTCTGGCATATTTCTCTGTTGTCACCATCAAAGTAATGACCTGCAGCCACCTCTGGAATTTGTAAATGTAGACTGGCAGTGTCTGCATAAAGGCTGGAGAGGATTAACAGCACTAAAATGCAAATACAGGATTAAATAAAGGTGAAAACAGTATTTTGTAATATTAAAATAAAATCAGATGTTTATGAAACACAATGCTTTAGCAATCAAAATGTTATCCAGTTAGGATATACATTTAATTTAAAATAACCTTGCAATATAAACAAGTGAAAACTCTATTTGTAAATTACAAAATGTCATTACCAGATTTTAGAGCATCACACATGGTTGACATATGGTATGCATTCCCTGTGTAAATTCTACTCAGGATCTGCCATATAAGATTATCTTTAGACTGCATAAAGAGATCTAATTTCCTGGTAGAGATGAACAAGTCAGCTTGTGATCTGGGCAGACTTGTTAAATCTCATCTTTAAAAAAAAAATTACATTTGCCCAGATATGTAAAGAATCTGAATTGCCTGAATTCTCAGGTTTCATGATTTTCATCAAATCAGAAAAATCTGAATGCATGTATTTTTATGTTGCCTGTGATGATTACACTCCCAGATCCCATCCTGGGTAGGGATTTTTCTTCTCCAATTCACTTGCAGAGTCAAGCCTCGTACACACTTGTAGTTCCCGCCGGGTTAAACGAAAAAAGAAATGACAGCTCGGGTCGGAGCCGCTGTACTAACTAAGCGAGGTCAGTACAGTGATCTCCCCTGCTGAGCTATTGTGTTCTGACAGGGGGATGGCTCCCCTGCCAGAACACTCCGGTCAGCTCTCTGCACCCCCCCCACCAAAGCATCTTTTCTCCATGTTGATGGGGACAAAGACCCCTTCCCCACAACCCTGGCTAGTGGTTGTTGGGGTCTGTTGGCGGGGGGGCTTATCGGAATCTGGAAGCCCCCTTTAACTGGGGGGCCCCAGATCTTGCCTCCCCCTATGAGTATTCCTATTCATTCACCCAAAAAAAAGTGTAGCGTAAAAAA
This sequence comes from Rana muscosa, assembly GCA_029206835.1. Classification (NCBI taxonomy): domain Eukaryota; kingdom Metazoa; phylum Chordata; class Amphibia; order Anura; family Ranidae; genus Rana; species Rana muscosa. The sequence goes on from CM055120.1 coordinate 174,731,669, forward strand.
AAGATAGGAGGCAGCTTTTGACAAGTCCTTTATTAAAAATACAAAAATAAAAAATAAATGTCTCCTGGTGTAGATCTTCAGTATTGTGAATCAAGATGCCCGCCACAACCATCGACCCCAAAGAAAAAAAAAGCTCAGCTCCCAACGCTGGCCACTTTCTGACAGCTCTGCTGCCTCCTACCGCTAAATAAACGAAGGGCCAGTGCCACCCGGTGACATCACAGGTTGGCCCCGCCCCCTTATGTCACTGACAGAGGATGCCCCCCCAAAGCACCCCTTCATACTGAGGGCATGTGGCCTGGTATGGTTCAGGAGGGGACCTGACCTGCCTGGCTGTATGCATGGATAAGGGTCTGGTATTAATTTGGGGGGGGGGCCCCACGCCTTTTTTTATATTGACGTTGGGGTTCCCCTCACAATCCATACCAGACCCGAAGGGTTGTTTTCTTTCTCGTACATCACGGGACACAGAGCGACATGGTCATTACTAATGGGTTATATAGATACCGTCAGGTGCTGGCACTGGCAACTTCCAAAACCGGAAGTACCCTCCCCTATATAAGCCCCTCCCATCCGGGAGCACCTCAGTTTTTTGCCAGTGTCTAAGGTGTTGGCCAAGAAGAAACATGTGTTTTTCACTGAGCTTGCGTACAGGTTCTTTTGGGCCTCAGTAAGCTATTCCGGATCCGACCAAAAAAGCTTCATAGCTAAACGGTCGGTACCCGGGCCTTGCAAGAGAAGAGCAAGGTTTTGCCTGTAATGCTTCTCTTAGGAGAGCTGGACCCTGGGATCCAGAGCTCTGGTCATACCCACGACCAAGATGTTTTCTGTGCAGGGTGCTATACAGGTCCAGGGGAGTGGAATCCTTGGGAACCCGGTCCCTGAAGGTTTGATTACAATGCCTGCCGTGATAGGTGAAGTTTGGGCTTCTGTGGACCAAACAAAGTCCTGCGGCGAGGAAAAGGTAAGTGGGGGCCCTCAGGAACTTGGTTCTATTGAGGGACCCCCAAGCCTATTTTGTCTTTCTGCCTGTTACCTAAGGTATTCCCGCTAATATTCTGTGTATGCCTGTTACTACTGAGAAAATGTAAAAATTTTAATAGTAGGCAAGAAAAAAAAAAAAAAAAAATGTAAGACCGCGGTACCTGTGTTAGACACTAGAGGCCGCTATGGTTCTTTTTCTTGTAATGTGGATTTTTTTCTTCCAGAATCAAATCCAGGCAGTTGGTATGTTCTCTGCTGGGAAGCTGTCTCCTCTGCCCTGTTGCTGCGCTCATCCATCCCCGGGCCCTGCGGCAAAGGGGGCCCTGGCTCCCATCTAGCTCCTTATTGTTTTTAAAAAAGGGCGCCGAAGGCGCACGTGCCCGCGCGCATAGAGGCGATCTGAAAAAAGGGGCGGAGCGGGTGGATGACGCTCAGGTGTGCGCCGCGGCGCTACTGCGCATGTGCGGGTGTCCAGCGTGTTTTAAAACACATTATAGCTGGCTATTGAATGCACAGACAGAGCTAGCAACAGATAAAGGCACACAGAGGCGGTTGATGCAGGCATCCCGTAGAAAGGCACTTTAGTAGACACCAACTGTGATATAGCAGCAATTGTGCTAGACTATTCTCAGTAAAAGTGGTGTATTACGGCTGGAATACCTCAGCTTTAGGCTTAAGAATATGCCGTCCAGAAGCTCCGGAACTGAATCTTCCAGGAAGCGAAGGGGGTCTCATCGGGCTCTGAGGTGGGCATGCTTCTGCTGCACCAGTCTCCCCTGAAGTTCAGAGGTAAGTGACCATAGAGACCCCGCAGGGGTACTTGGTACTGTGGCTGTCCTCAGTCACCTGCTCCTGTGTATGTAACAGAGGAGGCTTTTTCCTCAGCTCTGGGAGGATTAGAGAGAGATTGTCAACATTGATCGCTGCCTCCCTGTCAGGGAAAGCACGCCGATCTCCGTCTCCTCCTTCAGAGTGCCTGTTAGCAGAGCAACAGTCCCATACAGGGATCGACCTGCCTGAAGGGGATCAGGATGAGGTTGATTCTGTTATAGAGGAATCAACAGTGGAGGAACCTTTCTCAGCAGCTCAAGCTGAAAGATTATGGGTTCAGTCTCTGACTAACATGGTCCGATCGGCATTAAAAATGCACCTTGCGGAACCATCAACCACTACTGTATCCTCGTTGGGGTCGCTAGAAGCCCCCAGACTGTCTGTTCTTTTCCACTTCACCCTTTTACGGAAAGGGCTTATTTACCAGGATTGGGAACGTCCTGAGAAAATATTATTCCCCCAAGTTCATCAAAAAAAAAAAAAAAAAAAAATGGAAGGTCCCTACAGTGGACGCAGCCATCTCTTGTATGTATAAATCACTGACATGTCCAGTGGATAATGTCCAAATGTTCAAAAACCCAATAGATAAAAGATTGGAGTCCTTATGAAAGTCTGCTTCTTTCTACAGCAAGCTTGGTGACACAACCAGCAGTAGCAGCTATTGGGGTCTGCTAAGCAGTGAAGGATCAGTTAAAACAGGTCTTGAGGGACTTGACAGATCAGCAGGCCTTGCCCTAGCTGATCTACCTAGAGCCTTAGGCTTTGCGGTTGACGCCATAAAGGATTCAGTCCATCAGGCCTCCCGCCTTACGCTGTCTTACATATGCGTAGGCTTCTATGGCTCAAAAACTGGTCTGCTGAAGCTCCCTGTAAGGAATGGCTGGTTAGCGTCCCATTTCATGGTGAACGCTTATTCAGGGAAAACCTGGACAAATATATCCAGAAAATTTCCAGCGGTAAAAATACGCTCTTGCCGGTTAAAAACAGAGTTAGAGGTCCCTCTTTAAGAGGCCTGCTTCTCCAGTCCCTGGGGCATCGGCTGTGTAACAGTTCCGACGGCCTCCTCGGTCAATTCCCGGGGGTAAAAAACAGGGACAATAGCAGGGTAATGAGAAACCCTGGGTCAGAGGAGGTACAAAACCTCCCCCAAAGTTAAATTCATTGAAGGGTTGCCCCCACTCAGTCGGGTGGGGGGAGGACTCCAGTTGTTCACAAGAGACCTGGCGGGACGCGATCAAGACAGATAGGTGCTCTCCGCAGTATGTTGGGGATACAGATTGGAGTTAAGAGACTCTCCTCCTTCCCATTTTTGAGGTCAAACGTGCCAAGGGATCCCCGGAAGAGAGAGTCCCTCCTGTTGGCACTAGAACAACTATTGCTCCAAGGAGTAATTATGGAGGTTCCCCTGGAAGAATGAGGGTTCGGGTTTTACTCAAACCTCTCTACAGTCCCGAAGCAAACGCGGACGGGAGGCCCATATTAATTCTAAAAGGGCTATACAAATTCCTGTATATCAGGACTTTCCGATGAAGTCGATCCGATCGGTGGCCACTGCCCTACAAGGGGAGGATTGGTTAGCCGCGATCGACATCAAAGATGCTTATCTGCACATTCCCATCTTTCCAGTCTACCAAAAGTTTCTACGCTTTGCAGTAGAAGGGCGCCATTTTCAGTTCAGAGCCTTACCCTTCGGTTTGGCCACAGCACCACGAGTGTTTACAAAAATTCTGGCCCTTTATTGGCCAATCTAAGAACACAAGGTGTAATGATAATGGCATATTTAGATGACTTGTTGCTGATAGACCACTCAGTGAAAAAACTAGACGTGGTCTTTCACAAGACAATCAAGTATCTGGAATCTCACGGTTGGATTATCAACCGAGAAAAGTCAGCCCTAAAAACCAGTCAAAAGTCTGGAATACTTGGGGCTAAGGTTGGATTCAGGCCAGAGAAAAATATTCTTGCCTCGAGGAAAGGTGTTGTCTTTGAAAGATTTGATCCACTTAGTGGGTACAAAAAAGACAGCCGTCCATACGCCTGTGCATAAGGCTGCTGGGAAAAATGGTGGCATCATTCGAAGCAGTACCCCACGGTCAATTCCATTCAGGGAATTTGCAGGGGGCCATACTGTCAGCCTGGAACAAAAAAGTTCAGGCCCTAGACTTACAATGTCCTTGTCCCCTTCCGTTCGCAAGAGCCTCCGTTAGTGGTTGGTTCCCCAGAATCTGGAAAAAGGGAAATCCTTCAGTCTGATTTCTTGGAAGGTGGTCACTACAGATGCCAGCCTTATAGGCTGGGGAGCAGTACTGGAGCAATAGTCTCCAGGGCAGATGGTCGGATGCAGAAAAGGCCCTGCCCATCAATCTCTTAGAGATACGAGCAGCCCGGTATGCCCTAGTAGCATGGACATCCAAACTCCAAGGGTCCCCTGTCAGAATTCAATCAGACAATGCCACAGCAGTGGCATATATCAATCATCAGGGGGGCACCAGGAGTCGTGCAGCCCAGAGGGAAGTAAATTACATCCTGAAATGGGCAGAAAAATATGTCCCAGCCATATCTGCGGTATTCATTCCAGGAGTGGAGAATTGGAAGGCGGACTTTCTAAGTCGCCAGCAATTAGGCCCAGAGGAAGGGTCCCTTCACCCCGAGGTTTTCTGGACAATATGTCAGCGGTGGGGAACATTGGATGTAGATCTTCTAGCATCCAGATTCAACGCAAAGGGGGACAGGTTTGTCTCTCGGACAAGGGATCCCCTAGCTTGCGGCTCGGATGCCCTAGTGTTCCCTTGGGATCAGTTCAAGCTGATATATGCATTCACACCGCCACAATGGTTACCTCGATTACTCCGCAGAATCAGGGTAGAAAAGAAACCAGTGATTCCGGTGGCTCCAGCGTGGCCCCGAAGAGCGTGGTATGCGGAGATTGTAAAATTTCAGTGGGGAGTCCTTGGACTCTCCCACGTCGTCCGGACCTGCTTTCGCAAGGACCGATATACCACCCTTCCTTACCAGCCCTAGGTTTGACGGCCTGGCTATGGAAGCCCACATTCTAAAAAAGAGAGGGCTCTCTAATCCTGTGGTATCTACCATGATCAATGCCAGGAAGCCGGTATCCAGGCAGATCTAATATAGAATCTGGAAGGCGTACATCGCGTGGTGTGAGGCCAGGAAATGGCATCCACATAAGTACGTAATAGGTAGGATTCTGGACTTCCTACAATGGGCTGTAGATAGGAAGCTTGCCTTGAGTACTATCAAGGGTCAGATTTCGGCCTTGTCAATATTTTTTCAAAGGCCCTTGGCTTCGCATTCACTAGTCAAAGCCTTTATACAAGGAGTGATGCGTATTAGTCCTCCAGTTAATATTCCCATATGTCCATGGGATCTAAACTTGGTTCTGTCGGTTCTACAGAAACAACCATTTGAACCATTACAGCATATTTCTTTGGTGCTTCTCACCAGGAAATTGATTTTTCTAGTAGCCATTTGTTCGGCTAAAAGAGTGTCGGAATTAGCAGCTATGTCCTGTAAGGAGCCATATCTGGTTATCCATAAGGATAGAGTAGTGTTACGTCCTCATCCAGCCTTTCTTCCTAGGGTGGTATCGAGGTTTCATTTGAACCAAGATGTGGTTCTTCCTTCTTTTTTCCCCAAACCTACTTCGGTAGAGGAAAAGTTATTGCATTCTTTGGATGTAGTAAGAGCAGTTAAAGCTTATCTAAAGGCCACTGCTCAGATTCGCAGAACGGATACTTTGTTTATTCTGCCGGAAGGCCCCAGAAAGGGTCAGGCAGCGTCAAAATCTACTTTAGCCAAGTGGATTCGACAGGTCATAATACAAGCCTATGGCTTGAGAAGGAGACCGCCTCCGTTCAAAGTTAGAGCGCACTCCACGAGAGCAGTTGGAACTTCATGGGCAGTGCATCACCAGGCCTCCCTGGCTCAAATCTGTAAGGCCGCAACATGGTCTTCAGTACACACGTTTACTAGGTTCTACCAGGTGGACGTTAGAAGTCAGGAGGATGTCGCCTTTGGGCGCAGTGTGTTGCAGGCCGCAAAAGATCCTCATGTCTGATAAGCGCTCAGCTTATATATGGTGTATCCCCCCCCTCATTGGGCATTGCTTTAGGACATCCCATTAGTAATGACTATGTCGCTCTGTGTCCCGTGATGTACGAGAAAGAAAATAGGATTTTTATAACAGCTTACCTGTAAAATCCTTTTCTTGGAGTACATCACGGGACACAGAGCTCCCGCCCCTCTTTGGGGACACTTATTGCTTTGCTACAAAACTGAGGTGCTCCCGGATGGGAGGGGCTTATATAGGGGAGGGTACTTCCGGTTTTGGAAGTTGCCAGTGCCAGCACCTGACGGTATCTATATAACCCATTAGTAATGACTATGTCGCTCTGTGTCCCGTGATGTACGAGAAAGAAAAGGATTTTACAGGTAAGCTGTTATAAAAATCCTATTATTTTTTCTCATAATTTTTCATCGCCGACAATTCTTTTTCTTAAACTCATCTGTTAGTGCGGAACCCCACTAACAGCTGATGACTCACGTGGCGGTCGCCTGCTCCTTAACTACCATGTTGTTTACTGGTTGTTAGGGATGCCGGTGGCCGCCTGCTCCTTAACAACCAGTACACATTCCCTAAATACCACATGCCTCAATCACTACTTAATTACCACATGCATTTAATTATTTAATTTCTTCTGTGAATTGATGTAGAGTCGGCAGGGGACAGCTGCATCAAATCGACGCGGCAGCCATTTAGGTGAGTATCTGTGATTGTTTTTTTACAATCCCATACTCTTTTAAAAATAAAAATGTCCCAAATAACAAAAAATGTAAACACAACACCCAGTGAATCTTTAATCCAGTCATACTTTCCTTCAGCAGTATTCCCTCACTACACTTTGAAAATGGACTCACCAGAAGTGCATGCCAATCCTATTACAGATTGTACTACCTTAGCAGAGATGAGAATCCCACTTAAACAGCATCTGGGAAAGTAGTCCTCCACTATTCGCCTACTCAGTGGCTTCACAAGTCCCAGGATGAATAGGTAGACACCAAAGGAAAAAAAGTCTCATAGCGTGATACCATAATATAAATATCCTTATTGAGGACAATAAAAACATACTCACAGATTTATAGAAGACTGTAGGCATGGATTAAAGATTCACTGGGTGTTGTGTTTAAATTTTTTGTTATTTGGGACAATTTTATTTTTAAAAGAGTATGGGATTGTAAAAAAACAAACACAGATACTCACCTAAATGGCTGCCGCGTCGATTTGATGCAGCTGTCCCCTGCCGACTCTACATCAATTCACAGAAGAAATTAAATAATTAAATGCATGTGGTAATTAAGTAGTGATTGAGGCATGTGGTATTTAGGGAATGTGTACTGGTTGTTAAGGAGCAGGCGGCCACCGGCATCCCTAACAACCAGTAAACAACATGGTAGTTAAGGAGCAGGCGACCGCCACGTGAGTTATCAGCTGTTAGTGGGGTTCTGCACTAACAGATGAGTTTAAGAAAAAGAATTGTCGGCGATGAAAAATTATGAGAAAAAATAACAACCCTTCGGGTCTGGTATGGATTGTGAGGGGAACCCCAACGTCAATATAAAAAAAAGGCGTGGGGTCCCCCCCCAAATTAATACCAGACCCTTATCCATGCATACAGCCAGGCAGGTCAGGTCCCCTCCTGAACCATACCAGGCCACATGCCCTCAGTATGAAGGGGTGCTTTGGGGGGGCATCCTCTGTCAGTGACATCATAAGGGGGCGGGGCCAACCTGTGATGTCACCGGGTGGCACTGGCCCTTCGTTTATTTAGCGGTAGGAGGCAGCAGAGCTGTCAGAAAGTGGCCAGCGTTGGGAGCTGAGCTTTTTTTTTCTTTGGGGTCGATGGTAAATTACAGTAGATAGCTGTGAAGCTGAAACAGCATTATGAAAAATCTGAGAGATCTGCCAGCCGCTAGGCTCCTAGCCAATCACCCAGCACAGAAACAAACACAATGCAACTCTACTATGTGAAAAATGTATACACTTCTGCACTACCTTTTAACCTAATTGTGCGAACTATAAAAAAAAAGGCACTCCTGTAAATTATTAAAATGCTTAGTGGTGATTATGCGGCGCCCCCTCTAAACTGATATGTGATATTGCTGTTAAAACCCTATAGGTTAAATAGCCATATATATATATACTCCACATCAAAATTAAAATGAGCATTAGTGTGAAAAGTAAACAGTGCACATAATTAACTAAATATCCTAGTCTTCCATTATGTGATAAAAGTTCAAAAATATTAGTAAAATATTTCTCTAAATGTGAGATGGACCTAAGAACATACGCTGTTAGGTCAACTGTGCTTTTTCCCCTTTGGGGAATGGATATGGTGGTTTCCTTCTTCACAGACATCATTAAAGCGGAACTTCAGTAATTTTTTCAACTTTCCATCTATTAAATCCTCTGCCCTTGTTGTTTTAACTTTGCATAATAAAACATTTTTTTCTGCCAGTAAATACCTTATACAGCCCACTTCTTGTTTCTGGTCGGGTAAAAAGCCTAGACTTATGACATCATGCACAGCTCTCTCTCTCATTCTCATAAGAGTTTGCCATGAAGGGAGGGGGGATGAGTCATAAGAGGGAAAATTAGAGCTGCAAACATGGAGGTGAATCCATGAAGTGAACAGGCAGCAGCTTCACTCAAACAAACACAGGGTGGGGCTCCCATATTGTAGCATGTACTAAAATACCAAATTAAATAAAAATAATTGCACTTACATAATTGCAGCAACACAATCAAGCCTCAGCACTCACTCTAATGGTTAAGGTATTACTAGCAATGCTGCTCTCCTTTAGCGGGCAAACTCCAAAAGCTCCAGAGCTCTGAGGAAGGGAGTGTGTCTCCTGAAATGCGTCAGTTTTCCAACTGTAGAGGTGTGATATCCCTGTCACTGGAGTTTTGTGTTCTATACATATTTTATCTTCTTATGCTTGTGTAGCGCCCCCCTCACTCCCCTCTTTGCATCAGCTTGTTTCTCTTCTTGTCTAGGGGTACCTCAGAGGGGAGAGAGCGGGGACACCACGCCTGACCTTCACCACAGGTGTCAGTGCGGTGTAAGCAAAGTTCTTTCTATACCTTCGGGTCAGTGTTGTGCACCTAAGACCTCCACGTGAGATTACCTTGAACAATGTCCACCAGAAAAGAGCCCCACACCATTAAAGTCCAACACTCCTTTATTCTTCTCGAGTGAACAGTATAATCAGTTAGACTCCCTTAGAAAACAGAGCAGAAAAGGAGGTGTGGATGCGAGTAGGCCCAGACACAATGAACTCTCCACTTTCCTTCCTGAAAGTGGGTTGCGGTCTCCGAGCGGGGGGAATTTCCTTCCAGGCGGTCTCCGGTGGGAGGCTCACCTGTCACTGGCAATCTGCTGCAAACGGTCTTCAAGTGAGGAGCTCCCCCCGGTCCATTACGCCTTCTGGATTCGGGTACCCAATCCCTGGGTTCCCTAGGACCTCCTTCCCTCGCGGAACTCAGTGTTGGGCACCGAGCTCCAGACCTCCATCCGAGTACCTCACCCCAGGCTGAAGGTGCCTGGGGTGGAACACGACCTCCGGCTGTCCTCTAGGCCTAGGCCGCCTAGATGACCGACACGAACCACCGCCCACAGGCTGAAGGTGCCTGAGACTCGACCCCGTGACAAAGATGGCCGGCCCCTTTATACCCTCTCCCAGCAAGCACGGCGGGTTCCCCGCCCCACCATACCGCTGCCGAGAGAGGACAAAAAGGAGGCCCGGCACACAGCAATGGCTCAACCCCCAGCCCATGGCGACAGCGCCACCTGCTGGGCTGCAGGGAATTACACATCACTGGTGTCTCTGTCAGTTAAATTTACACCCGGGAAAGTACATACCCGCTACACTTGTGAGTATGACTTTGGTGGCTTTAATAAATTTCATTAGCATTGAAGGTAATGCACTAGGCATTTGTCTTTTTCTTTTTAGCAATAAATATGCCTTAAGAGATAATATTCAGCCGTGATCGGACATTCGGCAGCTACGCTGTCGACCGGATCCTCCCATGCATTACGTCACCGTTCTCTAGACTTCCCTAATTTTGATGTGGAGTTTATATATACTATACTATACTATAAGGTTTTAACAGCAACATCACATATGAGTTTTGTTAGGTTAGCGAGGGACGCTGCATAATCACCACTGCAACTCTACTGACAGTGCTAGGCTCCGTCCCAACGCATTTTTGTCATGGAAGACTTTATCAAGGGGAGAGAGTAGCGCAGGATGCACTTGGAGATTTATGGACTTAAAGAATAAGTTCACCTTTTGTCAAAAATCATAAAGGCAATTTTTTTTGCAGACTGCTGCTAAGGCTGTCGGGACTTGACGTTTTTAATTCACATAGCTCTGTGAATGAGTGACCTTTTTTTTTTTTGACAGCTAGCAGGGAGGAGCTGGGAGCAGTGCTTTCATACCATGTTACACCCTGAATATGGGTGTAACATGTAGCATGTTATGGAAGGTGAACTTATCCTGTAACTAACAAATCAAAGTCCAACTCCAGCTAATACTTTTAAGCAGTTGCAGCTGCAGTTTTATTTCCTTTTTTTGAGATAAAGGTTTTTCATAAATTATTAAGGCTATATTCACACAGGTGTTTGTATCTGTCAGCAGCTAAATGCCAGTAATCTGCTTTTGAAAAAGTTTAAACATTTCCTGCAGATAGTTGTGTTTTTTAAATGCAATTATGCATGCTCAGCTGCATATGGGTGTGTCAGCATTTTCAAGTGTTTTTTTCCCAATACCCTATACTTGGGGGACATTATACTCCAGGCCAGTGGTGGCTGGGGCTCAAAATTCTTGGGGGGGGGGGGGGGCACAAACAAACTGAAAAAAAAAACATAAATTGCAGCCACTGTGCCCATCAAACGCAGCTACTGTGCCCATCAAGCGCAGCCACTGTGCCCATCAAGCGCAGCCACTGTGCCCATCAAACGTAGCCACTGTGCCATCAAATGCAGCCACTGTGCCCATCAAACGTAGCCACTGTGCCCATCAAGCGCAGCCACTGTGCCATCACACATCACGTCGTTTTAGCCAATCAGGTGACAGGTAACAGACCCGAGCACCTGATTGGCTGAGAGACGGTTCATTGTTAGGAAAGCGAAAATTAATTCGCTTTCCTAACACAACGCTGAGTGAACTGCGAGCGCCCAGCATGGTGCCCGCTGTTCACCTTATTGGACGCATATTAGAGCCTATGGCTCTAATCAGGTGCTTCCAAAAAATACACCGCCGCTGTAGTTCAGGCTCCTGTCGCCCGAAAAGAGGCCGGACACCTGAATAGGGGGTGGCAGCGGCGACCATAGATAGATTCATGCAATGCATGAATCTATCTGTGGTGATAGAAGGGTGGCAGGAGAGAGGGGGTGGCGCCCGTGAACTCCTTATGGACGCACCGCCACTGCCCCAGGCACTTCCTCTTTGTGTAGTTTTCTGTAAAAGAAGCTAGAGCTGTGTAACCCAAATGGTGTTCAGAACTGGTGGTTACCATTTTGCATTTATGATTGCTGCTTTTATATGGATACCATTGACTCACTGTGGACTTTGATTTTAACCCCTTATTGACTCAATAAATGTCCATTGGATATTATATGAGACTGGCACTTTAATTCAACACCACCTCAAGAGTGTTTATTGCTCGGGCATGTAGTTGAGCATTATGTGTGGCATTGGAATTAACCCACAATTGGCACTCACAGCCAAGTAATTTATAAAGACATCAGCATCATCATCATCTGGGTTGTATATCGGGACACCATAAATACTTCTGAGGTCCTTGCGCTGTGTTTTGTGTGTTACCTTTTGTTTACCGTTGTGTGCCCGCTTGAGAGGAGAATGAGAATTTGGCCAGATAGATAGGCAAAGAAGCAAAGATAGGTACATCCCTTAACATTCCAGTATCCAACTAGGATATATTTTGTCCTGATGTATGAGAAAATCAAAACCTATCCTGATAAATTTTACAACGTTATCAGAATGTCAGCGCCCATTCACCTATGACAGCTTACTAACTATTGTTAGACCATGTCTGCAAAGAATGAATACCATGAGGATGAATGAGAACTAACATGAGACAAACATGGAAATGAATACAACATTTCAGGAAGAAAAAAATACGTACTTCATTAACTGCAGCTAAACGCAATACACGTAGACAACACTTCTTTAGCAAGAAAGTCTCAGTCGACCTTTATTATGTTTATATTGTGTGTTCAAGAGATTTAAATCCTTTGGTTATGGTGGGAGCAGGTGAAGAGAATGTGGAAAGCAAATGTAGACGTCTTGTTGCCAAAGTTCTTAGAACTTTCGAGAGGCTGGTGTGTGAGTCAAACCACCATCATACACTCAAAATAGCTTTGTGTTGAGATTAGGAATAAATGACCGGCAACTCCGGCAAATGTACACACCATAAACATCATACCATTTTACATATGTACATTTTCTATGTTGTGTTATAGGCCTTGTACACACGACCGATTTTCTCGGCAAGAACCAGCAAGAAACTTGCTGGCAGAGAGGTCTTGCCGAGTAAATCGGTCGTGTGTACGCTGCTAGCGGGTTTCTCGTCGAGAAAACCGACAAGAAACCTCGACGAGAAAATAGAGAACCTGCTCTCTATTTTCTCGTCGAGATTCTCCTCTGCATGTTTCTCGACGAGAAAAGTGAGTGTGTGTACACTTACCTGTCCGCCCGGAAGCCCGCGCATGTTCGAAATGAATTTGACGCATGCGCGGTAGCTTCCTAGGCATACGTAGGGTATACCAAGATGGCGGCGACGGCATTGAATGTGACGAGCGCATGCTCGACGTAGTCGATGACGTCACCGCGTACACTCCTTTCAAAGAACCGCGGGTTCTTTGAAACGAGCGTGTGTACACTCGGCCGGGACAAGTTTCTTGTCCAAGAATCTCGTCTAAAAAAACAACATGTTTTTTTCAACGAGAATCTCGGCCGTGTGTACGAGGCCATACACTTATGCCGCATACACACGATCGTGATTCACGGCGGTGAAAACACCGCCGTGAATCACGACATGAAATTAAATGAAAAACGAGGGAACGGCATTTTCCCCCACACACGACCGTTTTTCCCGTCATTTTTTTCTTTGTCGAGAAAAACGACCGTCTGTGGGCTCCGCGGCAGTGTCTCCCTATGGGAAAACTGCCGCGGAAAAAAATGATGGAAAAAACGATGAGAAAATTTAGAACATGTTCTAATTTTTCTCGTCGTTTTTCCTGCCATTTTTCTCAACGAGAAAAACGGCATAAAGCCCACAGACGATCGTGGGAAAAATGGGAAAAATGATCGTGTGTACGTGGCATTAGTGCTAAAGTTTTGTCATTAACGTAAACACATTTTACCAGTGTATCCTACATGTATTTTTGATTTCAACCACTTGCCTACTGGGCACTTTTCCCTCTTTCCTGCCCAGGCCAATTTTCAGCTTCAGTGCTGTTGAAATTTGAATGAGAATTAAACAGTTGTGCAGCACTGTACTCATATGAAATTTGTATCATTTTTTTTTTCAGTTTTTTTTTTCTAAACAAACAAAAAAAGGCCCAAAATTGTCAGTCACAGAGAGTGCCACAGGAGGTGCGCAGGGGGTGGGGTTCACTTTAAAGTGATAATAAACAGAGAAGTGTTAATTGCCCTAATTCATTCTCATAAATCATAAAGTACTTTATTCCTGCAGCGCTGTTGTGTGGACACGTGATCTTTACCTGTTCTTTAGCATCTGAAGGGAAAGATCCTTGGGAGGGGATCAAATCAAATAAGGGTACTGGTGCTGGCGTTAGTGGTAAAGCGACGCTAATTTTAGCGGTGTTTTACCGCTGTTATAGTGGCACTTTTTAACCCCCGCTAGTGGCTGAAGATAGGATTAAAAGCGCCCGTGTTGCGGCGCTGCCGAAGCACTTTGCGGACGGTTCGGCAGTGCTGCTGCACATTCGTTTCAATAGGGAGGGCATTTTGGGAGCAGTGTATACACCTCTACCGCACAGCCCCAAAGATGCTGCTTGCAGGACTTTTTTTCCCTTCCTAAAAGCGCACCACCCCAGTGTGAAAGCACTCAGGTTTTCACACTGGGGTGGCTTGAGAAGCGCTTTTCAGGTGCTTTACAGGTGGTATTTTTAGCGCTAAAACGCCTGAAAAGCACCCCAGTGTGAAAGGGGTCTAACTGTTTCACAGCTCCAAATAAATCTTTATTAAACATTAAATGTGTATTTTTTTTGCATTAATATGGTGTAGGCAGAGACAAAGATGATTGACATTAGTTTTCATTTTGTTCAGTCTGAAAATGAAGGCCCTTTTTTTTTTACTTTACAGGTAGTAACGATTACATTTGGATATATTTAATACTGATTTACATTAAAACTAAGGGAGTTTGTGTGTCTCTTAGTGAATGTAATCAATCAGCATACCCCATAGAGTTTGGCAATAGGAGAACATGGGGAGGAGGGAGGAAGGAAGGGGAGTGTCTTTTTACCACTGTGTACAGTATCTCACAAAAGTGAATTTTATTATACCTTTTCATGTGACAACACTAAAGAAATGACACTTTGCTACAATGTAAAGTAGTGAGTGTACGGCTTGTAGAACACTGTCAATTTTCTGTCCCCTCAAAATAACTCAACACTAGGGATGAGCTTTATGTTCGAGTCGAACATGAGTTTGACTCGAACATTGACTGTTCGCCTGTTCGGCGAACAGCGAACAATTTGGGGTGTTTGCGGCAAATTCGAAAAGCCGAGGAACACCCTTTAAAAGTCTATGGGAGAAATCAAAAGTGTTATTTTAAAGGTTAATATGCAAGTTATTGTCATAAAAAGTGTTTGGGGACCCGGGTCCTGCCCCAGGGGACATGTATCAATGCAAAAAAAGTTTTAAAAACTGCAGTTTTTTCGGGAGCAGTGATTTTAATAATGCTTAAAGTGAAACAATAAAAGTGAAATATTCCTTTAGGTTTCGTACCTGGGGGGTGTCTAAAGTATACATGAAAAGTAGCGCATGTTTCCCGTGTTTACAACTGTCTCTGCACAAAGTGTAATTTTTGAAGGAAAAAAAGTCATTTAAAACTACTCCGGCTATTCATGAATTGTCGTTCTTGGCAATACAGAGAAAAGTAATTGAAAAAAATGACAGGGGTCCCCCCCCAGTCCATTACCAGGCCCTTTGGGTCTGCTTTGAATATTAAGGGGAACCCCTGCCATTTTTTTCAATTACTTTTATCTGTATTGCCGGGACCCCACAATTCATTAATAGCGTGAGTAGTTTTAAATTAAATTGTTTTCCTTCAAAAATGACATTTTTGCAGGGAACCAACATAAAAAAAAAATGTGTGGGGGTCCCCCAAATTCCATATCAGGCCCTTCAGGTCTGGTATGGATATTAAGGGGAACCCCACGTAATTAAAAAAAAAATGACGTGGGATTCCCCCAAAAATCCATACCAGACCCTTATCCGAGCACGCAACCTGGCAGGCCACAGGAAAAGAGGGGGGGGGGACGAGAGAGCGGCCCCCCTGTCCCTCCTGAACCATACCAGGCCACATGCCCTCAACATGGGGAGGGTGCTTTGGGGGTCTGTGACCCCTCAAAGCACCTTGTCCCCATGTTGATGGGGACAAGGGCCTCATCCCCACAACCCTTGCCCGGTGGTTTTGGGGGTCTGTAGGCAGGGGGCTTATCGTAATCTGGAAGCCCCCTTTAACAAAGGGGACCCCCAGATTCCACCCCCCCCCCTATGTGAATTGGTAACGGGGTACATTGTACCTCTACCATTTCACAAAAAAAGTGTCAAAAAGGTAAAAAAACACACAGACAGCTTGGGAAAAGTCCTTTAATAAAAAAAAAAATTCCAGCGATGTACATCCTTCCACGACCCGGACCCGCACTACCCGCCACTACGAACGATACAGCCTCCTCCATAGAAGGCTCCCGGGCAAATGACGCGTGAGCCGTGTGACATTTCTTTTATACCCGAAGGGTTTCCCGTGACGCGCCAGAGGGGGCGGGGTCACCCGTGACACCACGGGGAAGCCGACAGAAACCCCCGTTACATCAGAACAGTGTAGGGTCACGTCACGGGTGGCCCCGCCCTCGGGTATAAAAGAAATGTCACACGGCTTACGTGTCATTCGCCCAGGAGACGTCTATGGAGGAGGCTGTATCGTTCGTAGCGGCGGGTAGTGGCGGGTAGCATGGGTCCGGGTCGTGGAAGGATGTACATCACTGGAATTTTATTTTATTTTTTTAAAGGACTTTTCTCAAGCTGTCTGTGTGTCTTTTTACCTTCTTTGACGCTTTTTTTGTGAAATGGTAGAGGTACAATGTACCCCATTACCAATTCACATAGGGAGGGGGAGGAAACTGGGGGTCCCTTTGTTAAAGGGGGCTTCCGGATTACGATAAGCCCCCCGCCCGCAGACCCCCACAATCACGGGACAAGGGTTGTGGGGATGAGGCCCTTGTCCCCGTCAACATGGGGACAAGGTGCTTTGAGGGGTCACAGCCCCCCAAAGCACCCTCCCCATGTTGAGGGCATGTGGCCTGGTACGGTTCAGGAGGGGTGGGGGCGCTCTCTCGTCCCCCCTCTTTTCCTGCGGCCTGCCAGGTTGCGTGCTCGGATAAGGGTCTGGTATGGATTTTTGGGGGAACCCCACGCCATTTTCTTTTTAATTTTGGTGCGGAGTTCCCCTTAGAATCCATACCAGACCTGAAGGGTCTGGTATGGATTTTTTGGGGGAACTTCACGCCTTTTTTTTTTTTTATTACGCGGGGTTCCCCTTAATATCCATACCAGACCTGAAGGGTCTGATATGGAATTTGGGGGGACCCCCACACATTTAAAAAAAATTATTTTGGTTCTGTCAGGGCTGCGTTCAGCCCTTCCTTCTCTGTGCTGGCAGCTCAGCTGTCAGCTAATTTCCAGCTTCCATCTCTCCAGTGATCCACCTGTTGATGATCCGCTCGTCAGCTGCCTACTTAAGGACTTCCAGTTCATTTGCTCTTCGCCTTCGCCTGTATTAACATCACTACAGACTTTCTCCTGCGTTGCTGTTGAAGACCTGCTTGACTACGTTCCCTCTGGCTACAGATCCTGCTTGCTGGACTCTATCTTTATCCCTGGTTCTTGGACATTGGCTTGGCTGACTACCCGATCCGGTTACCGAACCCTGGCTTGTTTTACTACGCTTACTCTGTTTGCCTTTTTATTTTTATTATTAAACAAGTGTGATTTAACTGTACCTCTGTCTCAGTCTGATTCATGGTTCCTGACAGTAGTCGAAGGCCATGACTTCAGAAGTTGCAGCCAATCCACTTGTTGATAATATTTTTTCCAGATTGGATGACCTGGATCACCGCATGGATCAGGTTGCCATGGCAATAAGGACGCTCCTAAGTCGCACGGCTCATCTAGAGTCTCCTACTGTGGCTGCTCCGGTAGTCCCTGTGCAGGCAGACCCTGCTGCTGCTCCAGCCTCTGTGCAGGCACCCGCCTTGAGTATTTCCTCTTTAAGAGGTATGTCTGGTTCAGCTCCACTTCCCCAGCGATTTGGGGGCGATCCAGTCCAATGCAGAGGTTTTCTCAACCAGGTTGAGATATATTTTGAGATGCTGCCCAGGCATTTCCCACGGATAGAAGCAAAGTAGGTTTTGTGATATCTTTTCTTTCTGAGAGAGCCTTGGCCTGGGCAAACCCTCTATGGAAGACGCAAAAACCCATGGTCCTGAGTTATCCAGAATTTGTGGCTTCCTTCAAAAGGGTATTTGACGTTCCCGCACGCTTTGCTTCTGCTGCCAAGTGCCTCATGTCCATCAAACAGAGTACGAGGACGGTTGCCGATTACGCCATTGAATTACGTACTCTGGCAGCAGAGGTTGCGTGAAACAATGAGGCCCTCGTGTCTGCGTTTTCTCATGGTCTCTCGGATAACATCAAAGATGAGATAGCAGCCCGAGATATACCCACCGAGCTGGAGAGGTTGATCACGTTTGCCATCCTCATTGACTCCAGACTCAGAGAGAGACTCTCTCTTAAGGAGCGCTTGCGGAAGCCTCCTGTACGTTTGTCTCAGAGCTTTGCAGTCCCACCCTTGCCTCCCTCACCTCCCATGCCTCCTGGTTCCGAGTCGGTCTGTGAAGATGAACCCATGCACTTGGGCTTCACGCGTCTCTCTGCGGATGAGAGAGCCCTTAGGAGGAGGGAGAAATTGTGCCTTTATTGTGGCCAGGCCGGTCACTTTTTGAAGTCTTGTCCTACCCGTCCTGGGAACGCCCGAACCTTGAGGTCCTGTCATGGACAGACCTTAGGTGGCGTTGTTTCGTCTCCAGTTGCCCAGAAGGATAAGCCCCTGGTTTCGGTTACCCTGTCGTGGGCTGAGTCGTCCGTCGAGATACAGACTCTAATCAACTCCGGGGCTGCAGGCCTGTTCATTGATGCTGCCTTTGTGTCTAAGCACTCGATTCCGCTGCAGCTGCGTGACACTCCACTTGCCATTGAGGCTCTTGACGGGACACCTGAACAGCCTGCCCATGTGACTCATGAGACGGTTCCATTGTCCATGGCCATAGGGGTTCTTCATCATGAGATAATCCAATTCCAAGTTATTTCCTCACCTAAGTTTCCGCTGGTTATTGGTTATCCTTGGTTACAGTGGCATAACCCGTCTTTTGATTGGCTCCGTGCTGAGGTTCTGTCCTGGTCCCCACGGTGCAGTGAGAGATGCTTCCAGAAGGTAGCCAGGGCTCTGTGCACCTCTTCACTCTCCTCCCTGCCGGAGGAGTATCGCGATTTTAGCGATGTCTTTGACAAAGGTCAAGCCGGTACGTTGCCTCCACACCGGTCGTATGATTGCGCAATTGACCTTCAACCTGGTGCCATACCCCCTCGTGGTCGGGTTTACCCTTTGTCGGTCTTGGAGGATAAAACCATGGAGGAGTATGTTGCAGACGCACTTTCTCGAGGTTTCATCCGCAAATCCTCATCTCCTGCCAGTGCTGTTTTTTTTTTTGTAAAAAAGAAGAGTGGTGAACTGAGACCTTGTATCGATTATAGGGGTCTCAATCATTTCACCATTAGGAATGCCTATCCGATCCCTTTGATTACGGAGTTATTTGACCGCCTCAAGGGAGCAACGGTCTTCACGAAGCTTGATCTGAGAGGGGCATACAATCTCGTCAGGATCAAGCAGGGCGACGAGTGGAAAACTGCGTTTAATACCAGAACAGGTCATTATGAGTACCTCGTAATGCCTTTTGGCCTCTGTAATGCTCCGGCAGTTTTCCAGGAGTTTATTAACGATCCACCTGTTGATGATCCGCTCGTCAGCTGCCTACTTAAGGACTTCCAGTTCATTTGCTCTTCGCCTTCGCCTGTGTTAACATCACTACAGACTTTCTCCTGCATTGCTGTTGAAGACCTGCTTGACTACGTCCCCTCTGGCTACAGATTCTGCTTGCTGGACTATCTTTATCCCTGGTTCTTGGACATTGGCTTGGCTGACTACTCGATCCGGTAACCGAACCCTGGCTTGTTTTACTACGCTTACTCTGTTTGCCTTTTTATTTTTATTATTAAACAAGTGTGATTTAACTGTACCTCTGCCTCAGTCTGATTCATTGTTCCTGACAGGTTCCCTGCACAAAATGTCATTTTTGAAGGAAAAAAAAAGTCATTTAAAACTACTCGCGCTATTAATGAATTGTCGGGTCCCTGCAATACAGATAAAAGTCATTGAAAAAAATGGCATATTCATACCAGACCCAAAGGGCCTGGTAATGGATTGGGGGGGGGGGCCCTGTAATTTTTTTCAATGACTTTTCTCTGTATTGTCGGGACCAACAATTCATGAATAGCCGGAGTAGTTTTAAATGACTTTTTTTCCTTCAGAAATTACACTTTGTGCAGACACAGTTGTAAACACTGGAAACATGCGCTAATTTAAAGGAATATTTCACTTTTATTGTTTCACTTTAAGCATTATTAAAATCACTGCTCCCAAAAAAACGTAAGTTTTAAAACTTTTTTTTTGCATTGATACATGTCCCCTGGGGCAGGACCCGGGTCCCCAAACACTTTTTATGACAATAACTTGCATATTAACCTTTAAAATTAGCACTTTTGATTTTTCATGTTCGTGTCCCATAGACTTTAACGGTGTTCGCGCGTTCGAACAAATTTTTTTCCTGTTCGCATGTTCTGGTGCGAATCGAACCTGGGGGGTGTTCGGCTCATCCCTACTCAACACAGCCATTAATGTCTAAACCGCTGGCAACAAAGGCGAGTACACCCCTAAGTAAACATATCCAAATTGGGCCCAAAGTGTCAATATTTTGCGTGGCCATCATTATTTTCCAGCACTGCCTTAACCCTCTTAAGCATGCAGTTCTCCAGAGCTTCACAGGTTGCCACTGGAGTCCTCTTCCACTCCTCCATGACAACATAACGGAGCTGATGGATGTTAGAGACCTTGCACTCCTCCACCTTCTGTTTGAGGATGCCCCACAGATGCTCAATAGGGTTCTGGAGACATGACTTGTTAGTCTATCACCTTTACCCTCAGCTTCTTTAGCAAGGCAGTGGTCATTTTGGAGGTGTGTTTGGGGTCTTTATCATGTTTTGTAATACTGCCCTGCGGCCCAGTCTCTGAAGGGAGGGGATCATGCACTGCTTCAGTATGTCACAGTACATGTTGCCATTCATGGTTCCCTCAATGAACTGTAGCTCCCCAGTGCCGACAGCACTCATGCAGCCCCAGACCATGACACTCCAACCACCATGCTTGACTATAGGCAAGACACACTTGTCTTTGTACTCCTCATCTGGTTGCTGTGACACCATCTGAACTAAATAAGTTTATCTTGGTCTCATCAGACCACAGGACATCGTTCCAGTATTCCATGTCCTTAGTCTGCTTGTCTTTAGCAAACTGTTTGTGGGTTTTCTTGTGCATCATCTTTAGAAGAGGCTTCCCTCTGGAACGACAGCCATGCAGAAAAATTTGATTCCGTGTGTGGCATATGGTCTAAGCACTGACAGGCTAACCCCCCACCCCTTCAACCTCTGCCGCAATGCTGGCAGCACTCATACGTCTATTTGCCAAAGACAACCTCTGGATATGACGCTAAGCACGTGCACTCAAATTCTTTGGTCGACCATGGCAAGGCCTGTTCTGAATGGAACCTGTTCTGTTAAACCACTGTATGGTCTTGGCTACCGTGCTGCAGCTCAGTTTCAGGGTCTTGGCAATCTTCTTATAGCCTAGGGCCTATGTCATCTTTATGTAGAACAACAAATCTTTTTTTCAGATCCTCAGAGAATTCTTTGCAATGAGGTGCCATGTTGAACTTCCAGTGACCAGTATTTAAGAGTGAGAGCGATAAAACCAAATAGAGTACACCTGCTCCCCATTCACACCTGAGACCTTGTAACACTAATGAGTCACATGACACCGGGGGAGTGTCATGTGTACTGTGTGTGTATATATATATATATATATATATATATATATATATATACTGTAGAGTATATATATATATATATATATAGGAAGGCCAGTATGCTGGCCTGAAATTATGGGAGAAGTTCGAGGGGTACTTATTCAGACCATCCACGATGGTCAGTGTCGGCTCTAGTGCGCGGTATTCGTCGTCATCAGCCGACGCCATACGACTCGCAACGTCCGTGTAGTTGCTTTCGTACCTTCCAGCTTCGCTCGCAGTTGATCGTATCACCGCTCGCTGTCGCAGGTAGGACCGGCCGTTACCATTCGTATGAATCGTAGCGCCGGTACACGGTTTTCTTTTACAAATCACACGGTTCATAACCCCGTGTTTTCCGTCTGCATCGTATGTTTTCCGACTAGTCCAGTTGTCTGTCGAACCCTGTCGCACGTATGTTACCACCGTAACGGCTCGCCTAGACACTACGTCTCACAGAGCTGTTGTACGAATTACTCGCAGCTCGCAAAACTCTTACCTCAAGTCGCACATCCGATACCCAGTCGTCGGACTGGTATCCCACACTTCATTTCCTCAGCCCTAGTCACTGATGCCCTACACCTCCTACGATACTCTCCCTTCACCTTACTGATGCCCCACACCTCCTACTACACACACCATACACCGAACAGTCCGGTCCGGCCCTAGTCGCAACAATCGACACTACAGGTCGGACCCTCGGCAACCACAAGCCCCTTCAACTTCAAAACACCGAACAGCTGTCCGAGTCCAGCCGTATCTCCGGCGCTATGATTCGGACCCGGCAATTCAAACCCCCTCCTCTTGCACCCGTTATCAGCCCGAATACAGGCACAGCATCGGCTCAGAGATTCGGATCTCTGGCATCCACGATTGGTCCGAGCACAGTCGCACCACCGGCTCATCGGCTTGGATCTTCTAAAACATCAAACTTCTAACCATCCGAAATCAGTCGTAGCATCGGCTCAAGGTTCGGATCCCTCGCTAAACACGTCCGATCCAAGCGTAGTCGCACCACCGGCTCGCATGGCTCGGATCCGCACCAAAAATTTAGACCGATCTGAATCCAGTCGTAACGTCGGCTCCAAGATTCGGATCCTTTACTAACCCAGTCGTTTCCATAAAAAAAAAAAAGAGAAAAACGAAATGCAACTTTCTTCATGCATCACATACGCACCTGACTTTAATTACTTCATGTTCATCTCGCACGGTCATCCCTACATACTCACAATTCACAAACTTTCCTTCCTTCGCCTCTCAGCAAGGCTGCTTTTCCTCACAATCGCTGCGAGCATCCGACAAGTGGTTCAAAAATCAGCCACTCATCATCTCCAGTAGTGACAAGGCTACTCACCGTTTTCGCTATCACTTTCTCCACACAGGTCAGGTTACAGTTAAGCTTCACTTGGTCCACCCTGCTCCAGGTTCGGACACTATCCTTCCCAGGTAAAAAAAAAAAAAGGGGGGAATATGTCATTTATTCACACATAGATACATGTCTCCGTGTCACCCTTGTCTCAGGTATCCGGTCGACCCACGTCTCGACCTCTACCAGACTCCGACTACCGGCGCACCAGACAGGTGCGTAAAACGATGCAAGGCCCCTCCTTGCTTTCTTCTCGCACTCTTTCACAACATATGTTTCTTCACATACATCAATTCGACCGCTCATGAGGCGCTAGTGACTGTCACATACTTCTGTGCATTACACTCTGTTTTCGAAGAGCGATCCGAGATCCTTCACCACACAGACAAGGTCGCTTAACATCCACCTTGCTGGCAGTGCGAGGGTTAGCAGACCGGCCACACGTCAACCACTACAGATCGAAATATTCTTACTTAGCATACCAGACCTTTGCGGCCCGCCCCAGCACGCCCTGGGGGCTCTGGTTCATCAGTCTGTGCCGAGCACAGATGGCACATGAGCTATCGGTTACCTAGCCAGTCACCTCCTGGCTCACCTCAGTTGCCGCGCATTTTCACTCAACCGCGCTCGTACGCAAACTAATCTGTCATCTACGCCTATCGCTCCTTGCCCTATCCTCACTGCTCTTCTTTTCATTCCCCGTTGCCTATACTTCTCTATCCCCTCCTATCTGGCATCTTATTCTATAACATATGCATTCCCCTTCTCCTAGCCGACAACATGTCGCAGGCCGACAGCGAGGACTTCGCCTCCGACCCACCATCACCCCTCGCGGGCACTCCGGACGGCTCTACGCAGCCCCTCAGGGCATGGACCATCCCCAGGCTTACGGCCGAACTTCGCCGTAAAGGCATCCCTTACCCTGCCACCGCCAGGAAAGCCGAGCTGTTTCGGCTGTTGTTCCCACCACCAGCGGCTGCCCCATCTGATCCACAAGCGTCTCTACAGTCCATATCCTCCGCCATCACCCAGCTCCACGACTTAGTGGCTTCGCTAGCCACATCACTCACCGACGTCTGGCTTAGAGTAGGGGTCCTGGAAACACGTCCAACCTCACCACGAGCAACCCTAGTCTCCACGGCTGTCGCAATACCCACTCTCACAGGTACCCCGGGCAGTAGCACCACCGTCCTCCCTTCCCACCTTGTCCCAGCGGGCATTAGGAAGGACATCCTGGATGGCAAGGACGTGAACTTAGCGTCTCTGCTAATTTCCGTCCAGGACATGGCAGAGAATAAATCGTACTCCTGGGGGGGGCGTCTCTATTGTCCTAAAGGCCAAAGATCCCAGGCTCAACCGTAAGCTCTCGATCACTGAATTCGTATTGGCCTTCGGGATGTTCAGAGATGTGCTCTGCTCAGCCAACCCCGACAGGAGGGAGGAACTCGACCTGTACCTCCACGCGATAGTCGACCTAGGCCACAAATATGGTGGGTGCTCCTTTTATGACTATCATCGTTCCTTTTCTGAAAAAGCCGCAGCCAGGTTGTCCCAGTTCCAGCTCATCACCGACTGGAGCACCATTGACACGGAACTGTTCTGCCGCCACTTCGCTGGCCTTCGCTCACCACTCTGCACCATCTGCCAATCTGCCACCCACACGGCGAATTGGTGCTCCGAATCGAGTGGCAGACGTCCCCCCAGCTTCCCTTCCACCTCCAATGCTCCCCATACAAACATGCAGTCATCCCAGGCCGACAGGCTAGGACGCCCGGTTCGAGCGTTGGGGGGGCACCCATATGTAACAACTTCAACTTTAAGGGTTGCTTTTACCCCAACTGCAGACTTCTACACATCTGCCTCCTGTGCCAGAAGGCCCATCCAAAAAGTGCCTGCAGCATCAAACAGCTGGGTCCATCCTGACTAGGCCGCGTGCACGTCGGGTGGCTCAGCTTCTACCTGTCCGCTCACCCGACCCTGTCCCTTACAGCCTTTCTAGTACAGGGGTTCACCACAGGATTCCATACCGGACTCATTGCCCTTTCCCGACTCCACCTACGAGTGCAGAAACTTGCTCTCGGCAGCCTCAGACGAGGAAGCTATCTCCACCCTTCTACAGGTCGAGTTGGACCGGGGGTACATGATTGGCCCCTTCTCTCAGTCACCCTTTACCACCTGGAGAGTCAGCCCTATTGGGCTTGTCAAGGGCAAATTCTCTAATAAATTACGCTTAATATACGACTTGTCCGCGCCTCATTCCTCCGTCATTCCTAGTTTAAACTCCCTCATACCATCTGAGGAGTTCTCCCTCAAATACTCCTCCGTTGATCTAGCCATCCAATCGATAATCAAAACAGGGGTTGGGGCTTGGCTATCTAAAGCTGACATCTCAGATGCCTTTAAGTTACTGCCCATCGAGCCGAACCTGTGGAGGTGGCACGGGCTCAAATGGAAAGGTCTATATTATTTTGCAACGAAGCTGACCTTCGGCTCCAAAAGTAGTCCCTGGCTCTTCGACACCTTTGCACAAGCCCTTTCCTGGATTCTTTCACACCAGGCTCACTGTCAGAAGGTCATCCACTACTTAGATGACTTCCTCCTCATAGAGTCACCTAGCAGGCCTCCAGTAGACCTAGAAAGCCTTAGAGAGATTTTTAGAAATCTCAATGTTCCTATAGCAGAAAAGAAAGTCGAAGGCCCAGCACAGCTTATCACTTTCCTGGGAGTCAATCTTGATACTCGCTCCATGCAGGCCAGCCTGCCCCTCGATAAACTGACCCGCATCAGAACAGTCGTCCACACCTTTACCATCTCGCGAGTGTGCACCAAGAGACAGCTGCAATCCCTGCTGGGCATGCTCAATTTTGCTATGAGGATCATCCCCCAAGGGCATTCCTTCATCTCACGACTGTTAGTTTTCTTTTCCCAGGCACAAGATCCCAACCAAATCGTTAAGCTAGACTCGGCCGCTGTAGCAGATCTGGACATGTGGGATCAGTTCCTCGAGAACTGGAATGGTAGATCCATGTTCATTCCCTCAGCGTCCCCGTCCTCTCCTCTAGTAGTCACCGACGCAGCTGCTTCCACAGGTTTCGCTGCTATTTTTGGCCATCATTGGTTCGCCGGGCCATGGCCGCCAGAAATACTCGCCATTCCCGGTTTCAGTCGGTCCTCTTCCCTCTTTGAGATCTACCCCATAGTCGCTGCAGCTCGAGTTTGGGGCAGCACCTGGGCCGGTCAGACCATCACCTTCTTTACAGACAACCAGGCCACGGCCGCTATCATCAATAAAGGCAGGTCCAAATCATTGGCCATCATGTCCTTCCTGCGCAGGCTGGTGCTGTTATCTCTTCAACACCAATTCAATGTCCTCTGTGTCCACATCCCCGGTCATAGCAATTCCTCAGCCGACGCACTGTCACGCTCTAATTATACCGCATTCTTTTCACAGGAGCCCGGAGCCGATCCAACCATGTCACACGTCCCACACTGGTCTCAACTGACCCTAGATTGAGTCAACACCTCCAGGGTGCTACCTCCCTGATCAACGCATCCTTATCTTCCAACACGCTGAAAGCTTA
Organism: Rana muscosa; assembly: GCA_029206835.1. NCBI lineage: Eukaryota > Metazoa > Chordata > Amphibia > Anura > Ranidae > Rana > Rana muscosa. Next base: position 174,758,017 of record CM055120.1, read on the forward strand.
TCGCTCCGCCTGGAAGACCTACAACAGGTTCCTAGCCGCTAACCCCGGGGCGCTCTCAGGGAACCTCAGCCATATCCTGGCCTTCATTTCCCACTGCCACACCCAGCTCAAGCTGTCGTGTAATACTATCAGGTTGTACTTGGCCGGCATCCAGCACTTCATGTCCCTACGGGATCCGACCACGCCTTCCTTGTTCGCCACCCACGCGGTCAAGGCCATATTACGCGGCATCCAAAGGCAGCAACCGCACACCGATACCAAGCGCCTACTGGTGACCAGCTCCATGTTCCGGAGCATGTCCACAATCCTCACACGCGCTCCCTTTGGTGTACGGCCTAGTCTGGTCATACAGGCAGCCATATATCTAGCCTTCTACGGCTTCCTCCGGCCCAGTGAGTTTACTGTCACCAGCCCTAGCTGCCAGGTACTCCGTAGGCACCACCTGACTCGCCACCCGGATCCCTTCGTCCTGCACCTAACGGTGTCGAAAACCCATCAAACCGGTCCCGGGGTTGACATCAGGCTTTTCCGGACGCACAACGCCTGGTGCCCCGTGGACGTCTTAGATCGTCTGGTTACCTTACTGTCCAACCTACCCGCGGACAGCCCACTCCTGCCTTTTCCTTCTGAACCCCTGAGCGGGAACCAATTCATCACCCATGTCAGGACACTTCTAGTTACTTTGGGCCTTGACCCCAGACGATACTCCGGACATTCCTTCCGCATCGGAGCCGCCTCCGCAGCATCACGGAACGGAGTCCCGGACCACGTCATCAAGACAATGGGCCGATGGAAATCCATGTGTTTCGCTCGTTATGTCCCCGATCCTCAGTCGGAGGTAGCACGAGCCTTCAACAGTCTCGCTTTGTAGTCATCTACTTTCATAATAAATCCATTCCTCCCTAACTTGTGTGACTTTTGGCCCCTTCTTTGGCATACCATACAGCAGGCCAGGCCACACTTCAGGTCTTATTTGTGTCGTTAGTCTTGTGGCGTGTCTATGTGATTCATATCTCTTCTGACAGAGGGCTCCGACCATAAATAGGAAGGCCAGTATGCTGGCCTGAAATTATGGGAGGAGTTCGAGGGGTGCTTATTCAGACTATCCACGATGGTCAGTGTCGGCTCTAGTGCGCGGTACCCACCCACCCATACCCCTTTTTAGGGTACTTCCCTTCAAACAATTCTCAACAGAATTATTCATTACATCTATTAGGTATGGCCCCTTCTTTGGCATACCATACAGCAGGCCAGGCCACACTTCAGGTCTTATTTGGGTCGTTAGTCTTGTGGCGTGTCTATGTGATTCATATCTCTTCTGACAGAGGGCTCCGACCATAAATATATATATATACACTGCTCCAAAAAATTAAAGGAACACTTTTTAATCAGAGTATAGCATCAATCCATGTAAATGCCTGGGATCTTGATCTGGTATGTTAAGTAGCAGAAGGGGGTTGTTAATCAGTTTCCGCTGCTTTGGTGTTAATGAAATTAGCAACAAGTGCATTAGATGAGCAACAATGAGACAACCTCAAAAACAGGAATGGTTTTTACAGGTGGAGGCCACTCACTTTTTGTTTTCCTACTCATATTTTCTGACTGTTTGTTTTTCACTATCTTTGCATTTGGCTAGGGTCAGTGTCACTACTGGTGGTAACATGAGGCAATACCTGGACCCTATAGAGATTGCACATGGAGTCCAACTCCTCCAGGATGGCACATCAATACGTGCCATTACCAGAAGGTTTGCTGTGTCGTCCAGCACAATCTCAAGAGCATAGAGAAGATTCTAGGAGACAGTTGGAGGCAGTTACTCTAGGGGAGCTGGACAGGGTCGTAGAATGTCCTTAACCCATCAGCAGGACCAGTATCTGCTCCTTTGTGCAAGGAGGAATAGGATGAGCACTGCCAGAGCCCTACAAAATGACCTCCAGTAGGCCACTGGTGTGAATGTCTCTGACCAAACAATCAAACAGACTTTATGAACGCTCAACGTTCTTTAGTGGGCCCTGTGCTCACTGTCCAGCACAGAGGAGCTTGATTGGCATTTGCTATTGAACACCAGAATTGACATGGCCAGCCACTGGCACCCTGTGCTTTTTACCGATGATCGCAGGTTCACCCTGAGCATATGTGACAGATGTGAAATGGGCTGGAGAAGCCATGGAGAACGTTATGCTGCCTGTAACATCATTCAGCATGGCCTGGAGAACACTGCTGGCAATGTCTCTACTTGCACTGATCCTGGACTGTATATGCACAGTATCCCTGCCTGTACTGACTATGGACAATATTCCTGCCTGTTGCCTGGACAATTCCATTTACTGTTGCTGACCACGTCCCTGCCTGCTGACTGGATCAGGGCTCTCCTCCTGTGGACAATTGCACTACTAAAACCACAGGTAATCTTTTGTTTACCCTTTACTCAGCAGAATGTATTTTAGGGTGTAATTCTTGGTATGTACATGCTGTGTTAGAAATATTACGGGCCTTCAAAAATGTGATAGATTGTAAGGAAATTGGATGCGTAATTTATGTCCCTAGAACACCTGATGGTGCTTCTTGGATGTTGGGCCTTTATGTGGCCAGGCTGTGTAAAAAGCTCACACATGTGGTATCGCCATACTCAGGAGGAGTAGCAGAATATATTTTGGGGTGTCATTTTTGCTATGTACATGCTATGGAAATATCTTATAAATGGACAACTTTGTGTAAAAAAAATGTGTTTTCATTTTTTTTCCACATTTTCCAAAAACTTTTGGAAAAAAATTAACCGTTCAAAAGACTCATTATACCTCATAGATTATACTTTCGGGTGTTTTCTTTCCAAAATGGGGTCACTTTGTGGGTGTTTCCATTGTCCTGGTGCTCCAGGGCCTTCAAAAATGTAATAGGTGGTTGAGATGTGTTATTTATGCTCCTAGAACGTCTAAAGGGGCTACTTCAGTGTTGGGCCTCTGTATGTGGCCAGGCTGTGTAAAAGTCTCACACATGTGGTATCGCCATACTCAGGAGGAGCAGCAGATTATATTTTGGGGTGTCATTTGTGGAATGTACATGCCATGTGAGAGAAATAACCGGTTATAACGACAATTTGGTGTGAAAAAAAAAATAAATAAATAATAATCTTCATTTTGCAAAGAATTGTGGGAAAAAATAACAACTTCAAAAAACTAACTATGCCTCTTACTAACTACCTTGGAATGTCTACTTTCCAAAAAGGGGTCATTTGGGGGGTATTTGTTCTTTACTGGCTTGTTAGGGTCTCAAGAAATGAGATAGGCTTTCAGTAGATCAGGTGTGATCAAATTGATACATTTTCAGTAATTGGCACCATATCTTGTACACCCTATAACTTTCACCCAGACTAAATAATATCCACTAATTTGGGTTCTTTTTACCAAAGATATGTAGAAGTATAAATTTGTGGGCAAATTTATGAAGAAAAATTACTTATTTGCTAAATTTTATATAACGGAGGTCCTCTCATCCTCGGACAGTTTCCCAGCAGACACTGTGTTCAGTGTTCCGCCAATCACAGACCTTCTCTTGTCCGAGGATGAAAGAATGTCCATGATTGGCGGAACACTGAACACAGTGTCTGCTGGGTAACTGAGTCAGAGGATGAGAGGACCTCCGTGATAGGTGGAACACAGTGTCAAATGCCTATCACGGAATGGAACGCCAGGAGGAAGCCGCGACTTTTAAAAAATGGACGCCTGTCAAGAATTCAGGTACTCGGGCACAGTGAGACTGCAATGGGCACAGTGAGGTATGGCACAGTGAGGAGGTATGGCACAGTGAGGTTGCAATGGGCACAGTGAGGAGGTATGGCACAGTGAGGTATGGCACAGTGAGGTTGCAATGGGCACAGTGAGGAGGTATGGCACAGTGAGGTTGCAATGGGCACAGTGAGACTGCAATGGGCACAGTGAGGCATTCAAATGGGCATTGTTGACCCTCTTTTCCGCTTACAGTAGCTGCTGCATTCTCAACCTATACTCGAGTCAATACATTTTCTCATTTTTTTGTGGTAAAATTAGGTCCTCGGCTTATACTCGGGTCGGCTTATACTCGAGTATATGCGGTAATTGTAATTCAAAATATGAGAGCACCAAAAGCTGAAAATTGGTCTAGTTATTAAAGGGGTTTAAGTGCCCAGTTGTCAAGTGGTTAAAGACATATTGCCTTTTTTAGTTTTCAGATTAAATAAATAGTTTTTAGACTGCAGTAACTGAAGTTTAAAAAGTTGTTACCTTCATCTAAGTAAAAGTTAGTGCAATGGAAAGAAAATTGCTGAAAGATAAAGCAAATGGAGAAGGAAAATGACAGAGAGCTAGTAAAATGTCACATAAATAACAAGTCTCCTGTTTATTCAGCTGGGGAGAAGCTCTGGAGCAGATTAATGCCACGAAAGAGGCATTTAGCACTTCTCAAAGTGAAGTGTACTCCCATAGTCCCCGATTTTACGTGGCAACTAATCCTTTTCTAGGCACAACCTACAATAGGTGCCTTACAGCCAAATATATGTCTGTAATGCAAGTTTCTCTGGCAGCCTGGGCATTTTAGTACATACAACCTTGCCCCCTTTACAGAGATGACACTCAGACACGGGATGTTACAGCATGGATCTTTACTACAGCAGTTTACCTCTTCAAGGTTCAGTAATAGCAATATAAAATGCACATCATATAACATTAGCACTGCAATGTAAACCTAACATAGAAGTCTTATGTTACTCCAATACTAGCCATACACGTATAGATCCCCAGTCAGCTGTTGTACCCACTCATCCACCCCACAGCTTTCTGAATACCTAAACAGAGACTGAATCTAATTGGATACAGTCACTGCTCAGCTGACAATTTTTCACCTGGCTCCTATAATTTTTCAATCAACGTTTGTCAAGCTTGGGGTTGCCAACAGGATAACCCAGAGCTTGATTTTTGACTGATTCAGCAGGAATTGGCCTAAAATCAAACTGTGTGTAGTAGGCTTAAAGTGTTTGTAAAGCTTAATTTTTTTATTAAAATAATACATATGTCATACTTACCTGCCTTGTGCAATTGTTTTGCACAGAGCATCCTCTCTTTCTGGGATTCCCCGTCAGTGCTTCTGTCTGTTCCTCCGCTTTCTATGGGGTCACTTGCACGGGCTTGATCCTGAGTAGGGATGAGCTTCGTGTTCGAGTCGAACATACGTTCGACTCGAACATCGGCTGTTCGATCGTTCGACGAAGATCGAACGATTTGGGCCGTTCGCGCCAAATTCGAGTGACGCGAACGGCCCACAATGCACTACGCCATCGCAGTGTCATCCAGGCGCTGTGATTGGCCAAGCATGCACTGTGACCCCGCATGCTTGGCCAATCACAGCGCCGGCAGCGAGGAGAGCAATGATTGGCCACAGGCAGGATGCCTGTGGCCAATTATTGCTGAGGGTGTTTAGTACACGCCCCACACTATAAAAGGCCGCCAGCACGGCGGCCTAGTGTAGTGTGTTCCGGAGCAGGGATAGAGCAGCATAGGCAGGGACAGTGACTGTTATTTCTTTCTTGCTTAACCTGGATTCCTTTAGTTTAGGGAAAGAGAAGGATAGGTAGGGAGAGTGTCAGTGTGTTTTGTGCTTGTGCTATAGTGTGCTTAAAAAAAACATTTATTCTAGGGACAGAAAACTGTAGGTAGGGACAGTGTCAGTTTCTTTCACTCTGCAAGTCCTTGTTTCCAGGGACCTGGAAGGACAGTGAGTGAATTGTCCTTGTGCTATATTGTGCTTAAAAAAACATTTATTCTAGGGACAGAAAACTGTAGGTAGGGAGAGTGTCAGTTTCTTTCACTCTGCAAGTCCTTGTTTCCAGGGACCTGTAAGGACAGTGAGTGAATTGTTCTTGTGCTATATTGTGATTAAAAAAAACATTTTTTCTAGGGACAGAAAACTGTAGGTAGGGAGAGTGTTTTTTTTCTTTCACTCTGCAAGTCCTTGTTTCCAGGGACCTGTAAGGACAGTGAGTGAATTGTTCTTGTGCTATATTGTGATTAAAAAAAACATTTTTTCTAGGGACAGAAAACTGTAGGTAGGGAGAGTGTTTTTTTTCTTTCACTCTGCAAGTCCTTGTTTCCAGGGACCTGTAAGGACAGTGAGTGAATTGTCCTTGTGCTATATTGTGCTTAAAAAAAACATTTATTCTAGGGACAGAAAACTGTAGGTAGGGAGAGTGTCAGTTTATTTCACTCTGCAAGTCCTTGTTTCCAGGGACCTGGAAGGACAGTGAGTGAATTGTCCTTGTGCTATATTGTGATTAAAAAAAACATTTTTTCTAGGGACAGAAAACTGTAGGTAGGGAGAGTGTTTTTTTTCTTTCACTCTGCAAGTCCTTGTTTCCAGGGACCTGTAAGGACAGTGAGTGAATTGTCCTTGTGCTATATTGTGCTTAAAAAAACATTTATTCTAGGGACAGAAAACTGTAGGTAGGGAGAGTGTCAGTTTATTTCACTCTGCAAGTCCTTGTTTCCAGGGACCTGTAAGGACAGTGAGTGAATTGTCCTTGTGCTATATTGTGATTAAAAAAAACATTTTTTCTAGGGACAGAAAACTGTAGGTAGGGAGAGTGTTTTTTTTCTTTCACTCTGCAAGTCCTTGTTTCCAGGGACCTGGAAGGACAGTGAGTGAATTGTCCTTGTGCTATATTGTGCTTAAAAAAAACATTTTTTCTAGGGACAGAAAACTGTAGGTAGGGAGAGTGTCAGTTTCTTTCACTCTGCAAGTCCTTGTTTCCAGGGACCTGTAAGGACAGTGAGTGAATTGTCCTTGTGCTATATTGTGATTAAAAAAAACATTTTTTCTAGGGACAGAAAACTGTAGGTAGGGAGAGTGTTTTTTTTCTTTCACTCTGCAAGTCCTTGTTTCCAGGGACCTGTAAGGACAGTGAGTGAATTGTTCTTGTGCTATATTGTGATTAAAAAAAACATTTTTTCTAGGGACAGAAAACTGTAGGTAGGGAGAGTGTTTTTTTTCTTTCACTCTGCAAGTCCTTGTTTCCAGGGACCTGTAAGGACAGTGAGTGAATTGTTCTTGTGCTATATTGTGATTAAAAAAAACATTTTTTCTAGGGACAGAAAACTGTAGGTAGGGAGAGTGTTTTTTTTCTTTCACTCTGCAAGTCCTTGTTTCCAGGGACCTGGAAGGACAGTGAGTGAATTGTCCTTGTGCTATATTGTGCTTAAAAAAAACATTTATTCTAGGGACAGAAAACTGTAGGTAGGGAGAGTGTCAGTTTATTTCACTCTGCAAGTCCTTGTTTCCAGGGACCTGGAAGGACAGTGAGTGAATTGTCCTTGTGCTATATTGTGATTAAAAAAAACATTTTTTCTAGGGACAGAAAACTGTAGGTAGGGAGAGTGTTTTTTTTCTTTCACTCTGCAAGTCCTTGTTTCCAGGGACCTGTAAGGACAGTGAGTGAATTGTTCTTGTGCTATATTGTGATTAAAAAAAACATTTTTTCTAGGGACAGAAAACTGTAGGTAGGGAGAGTGTTTTTTTTCTTTCACTCTGCAAGTCCTTGTTTCCAGGGACCTGTAAGGACAGTGAGTGAATTGTTCTTGTGCTATATTGTGATTAAAAAAAGCATTTTTTCTAGGGACAGAAAACTGTAGGTAGGGAGAGTGTTTTTTTTCTTTCACTCTGCAAGTCCTTGTTTCCAGGGACCTGTAAGGACAGTGAGTGAATTGTCCTTGTGCTATATTGTGCTTAAAAAAAACATTTATTCTAGGGACAGAAAACTGTAGGTAGGGAGAGTGTCAGTTTATTTCACTCTGCAAGTCCTTGTTTCCAGGGACCTGGAAGGACAGTGAGTGAATTGTCCTTGTGCTATATTGTGATTAAAAAAAACATTTTTTCTAGGGACAGAAAACTGTAGGTAGGGAGAGTGTTTTTTTTCTTTCACTCTGCAAGTCCTTGTTTCCAGGGACCTGTAAGGACAGTGAGTGAATTGTCCTTGTGCTATATTGTGCTTAAAAAAACATTTATTCTAGGGACAGAAAACTGTAGGTAGGGAGAGTGTCAGTTTATTTCACTCTGCAAGTCCTTGTTTCCAGGGACCTGTAAGGACAGTGAGTGAATTGTCCTTGTGCTATATTGTGATTAAAAAAAACATTTTTTCTAGGGACAGAAAACTGTAGGTAGGGAGAGTGTTTTTTTTCTTTCACTCTGCAAGTCCTTGTTTCCAGGGACCTGGAAGGACAGTGAGTGAATTGTCCTTGTGCTATATTGTGCTTAAAAAAAACATTTTTTCTAGGGACAGAAAACTGTAGGTAGGGAGAGTGTTTTTTTTCTTTCACTCTGCAAGTCCTTGTTTCCAGGGACCTGGAAGGACAGTGAGTGAATTGTCCTTGTGCTATATTGTGCTTAAAAAAAAACATTTTTTCTAGGGACAGAAAACTGTAGGTAGGGAGAGTGTTTTTTTTCTTTCACTCTGCAAGTCCTTGTTTCCAGGGACCTGTAAGGACAGTGAGTGAATTGTTCTTGTGCTATATTGTGATTAAAAAAAACATTTTTTCTAGGGACAGAAAACTGTAGGTAGGGAGAGTGTTTTTTTTCTTTCACTCTGCAAGTCCTTGTTTCCAGGGACCTGTAAGGACAGTGAGTGAATTGTTCTTGTGCTATATTGTGATTAAAAAAAACATTTTTTCTAGGGACAGAAAACTGTAGGTAGGGAGAGTGTTTTTTTTCTTTCACTCTGCAAGTCCTTGTTTCCAGGGACCTGTAAGGACAGTGAGTGAATTGTTCTTGTGCTATATTGTGATTAAAAAAAACATTTTTTCTAGGGACAGAAAACTGTAGGTAGGGAGAGTGTTTTTTTTCTTTCACTCTGCAAGTCCTTGTTTCCAGGGACCTGTAAGGACAGTGAGTGAATTGTTCTTGTGCTATATTGTGATTAAAAAAAACATTTTTTCTAGGGACAGAAAACTGTAGGTAGGGAGAGTGTTTTTTTTCTTTCACTCTGCAAGTCCTTGTTTCCAGGGACCTGTAAGGACAGTGAGTGAATTGTCCTTGTGCTATATTGTGCTTAAAAAAAATATTTTTTCTAGGGACAGAAAACTGTAGGTAGGGAGAGTGTCAGTTTCTTTCACTGTGAAAGTCCTTGTTTCAAGGGACAGAGAAGGACACCTGAAGGTAGCCCTTATTGCTTTTTTCCCATCTCCCTGCAGGCCATCTATTAGAATGTCTGGAAGGCAAACAAGGAGAGGCAGACAGTCAGGAGGCAATAAAAGAGGGCAAGCAGGCTCTGTGTCTGGGGGCAACAGTGCTGGTCGTGGACGCGGTGCATTGTCATCAGCACATGGCCATGGGACACGCTTGTCCTTCTTTTCGGCAGCTGGACATGTTGAGCCACATCATGCCGAAGACTTGGTAGAGTGGATGACCAAGCCCTCCTCCTCCTCCTCGTCCTCTCTCACCCAGGCTCAGGGTACTGGAAAAGCAGCTGCCAAAGCGTCGTCTTCCCTGGTATCAATGTCAGACAAATCATCAGTCACTCCTTCCCTAGACCCACCATGTCCTCCTCCTGAGGAGTCCCCCGAACTGTTTCAGCACAGTGTTGGGTACATGCTCCAGGAGGATGCCCAGCGTTTCGAAGGGTCTGATGATGAAACCCAGCTAGAGGAAGGCAGTAGCGTGAGAGCAGACAGAGGGGATGCTCAAGAAGGACACCAATCTGGCAGTCATGTTCCAGCAGCTGCAGCATACTGCCAGATTGGCTCCAGTGATGAGGAGGGAGGGGATGATGAGGTCACTGACTCCACGTGGGTGCCTAATAGGAGAGAGGAGGAGGAGGAGGATGAGGAGGAGGCACATCTCCAACGAGGCAGGATGCCCTTTGGTGGCCAGCGTAAGGGCAGTACACCGACGGAATCACACCGCAGAGCTCCGCCTGTGCAGGGCGCTGCCTCTGCCCGTCATTCAAAAAGTTCTTTGGTGTGGGCCTTTTTTGAGGCTAGTGCATCAGATCGCACAGCTGCTGTTTGCAACATATGTCTCAAGCGTATATCGCGTGGCCAAAACATCAGCCGCTTGGGTACCACATGCCTGACCAGACATATGTTGACCTGCCATGCAGCTCGTTGGCAAGCCTACCTCAAAGACCCACACCAAAGAACAAAGCGGACCTCTCCTTGCACCGCATCAGCTGGGATCTCCAACCCCACTATAACTTCAGTCCTCTCTGAAACATGCACTGAGAGGAATGAAGGTGTAGAATTAGGTGTGTCACAGCCAAGTACTTGCGCCCACTCTGCTAGCAGTACACCGACGTCCGATTCTAGCAGGCAAATTTCCCTGCCCCAGCTGCTGGACCGTCGAAAGAAGTTCACTCCCAGCCATCCACATGCCCAGCGGTTGAATGCTAGCTTGGCTAAATTGCTAGCGCTTCAACTGCTGCCTTTTCAGTTGGTAGACTCGGCCCCCTTCCGTGAGTTTGTGCAATGTGCGGTTCCTCAGTGGCAGGTTCCCAAACGCCACTTTTTCTCACGGAAGGCTATTCCGGCTCTCTACCGGCATGTGGAAGGCAATGTCTTGGCCTCGCTGGACAGGGCGGTCAGCGGTAAGGTGCATATTACCGCTGACTCATGGTCCAGCAGGCATGGACAGGGACGTTACCTTTCTTTCACGGCCCATTGGGTCACTCTTTTGGCAGCTGGGAAGGATTCAGGACAAGGTGCAGTAGTGTTGGAGGTTGTCCCACCGCCACGCCTCCAAAATGCTACTACTGGTTGTGACACACCTCTCTCCTCCACCCCCTCCTCTTCTTCTTCCTCCATGGCCTCTTCCTGTGGTTTGTCCTATGAACCAGCGGTGCTCCGTAGCCGTTCACGGGGCTACGCAAGTACGCAGGCAAAAAGATGCCATGCCGTGCTTGCGCTGGTGTGTTTGGGGGACAGAAGCCACACTGGGGCAGAGGTCCTGTCTGCTCTGCAGGGCCAGGCCGAGAGGTGGTTGACGCCACGCCAGCTTAAGCCAGGAATGGTGGTTTGCGACAATGGCACCAACCTCCTCTCCGCCCTCCGACAGGGACAACTGACCCATGTGCCCTGTGTGGCTCACGTCCTTAACCTGGTGGTGCAGCGCTTCTTGGGCAGGTACCCGGGCTTACAGGATGTCCTGAGGCAGGCCAGGAAAGTCTGTGTGCATTTCCGCAGATCTTATAATGCCAGTGCTCGCCTGGCTGAGCTGCAAAAGGAGTTGAACCTGCCCAAGAACCGCCTTATATGTGACATGCCCACCAGGTGGAACTCAACGTTGGCCATGCTGCAGCGGCTGCACACGCAGCAGAGGGCCATCAATGAGTACCTGTGCGACTACGGCACCAGGACAGGGTCAGGGGAGCTTGGTTTTTTTTCTCCACGCCAGTGGGGCATGATCAGGGATGCATGCACTGTCCTGGCACCATTTGAGGAGGCCACGAGGATGGTGAGCAGTGACAGTGCATGCATCAGTGACACTGTACCTCTTGTCCACCTGTTGGAGCACACGCTGCGTGGAATAATGGACAGGGCACTTGAGGCAGAACAGAGGCAGGAAGAGGAGGACTTCCTTGCCTCTCAAGGCCCCCTTTACCCAGACAGTGTTCCTTCTGTCCCACCCATCGCACAGGAAGAGGAGGAGGAGGAGGAGGAGGAGGATTGTGTCAGCATGGAGGTGGAGGCTGGCACTCAGCATCATCAGCAGCAGTCTTTTAGGGATGATTTACAGTCCCAAGAAACCAGTGGACTTGTACGTGGCTGGGAGGAGGTGGCTGCGGATCATGTCGTCCTTAGTGACCCAGAGGACTCCGGAGCGAATGCCTCAGCAAACCTACGCTGCATGGCCTCCCTGATCCTGCAAAGTCTGCGGAAGGATCCTCGTATTCTTCGGATCAAGGAGAGGGACCATTACTGGCTGGCCACTCTCCTTGATCCACGGTACAAGGGTAAGGTTGCGGACCTTATGTTACCGTCGCAGAGGGAGCAGAGGATGAGACAACTCCGGGAGGCCTTGCAGAAAGGTCTGTGCAACGCGTTCCCAGAGACTGGGAGGTTGCAAACTCCTGGTCCTGGACAACGAGTTGCTGAGGCTTCGGCCAGTCAAAGAAGGAGCGGTGGGGAAGGTGGCCGTCTGACCGATGCGTTCAGACAATTCTTTAGTCCGCAGCCCCAAAGTATGATCGGTTCCAGCAACCATCGCCAGCGTCTGATAAACATGGTGCAGGAATATCTAGGGGCAAGGTCAGACTTGGACACCTTCCCCACCGAAAATCCTCTGGCTTACTGGGTCTTGAGGATGGATCACTGGCCAGAGCTTGCACAGTATGCAATTGAGCTACTGGCCTGTCCTGCATCCAGCGTTCTTTCGGAACGCACATTCAGTGCTGCTGGAGGATTTGTCACGGATCACAGGGTGCGCCTGTCCACCGACTCGGTTGATCGACTGACTTTCATCAAGATGAACCAGTCTTGGATCACCACCAGCTACCACACACCTGATGCTGATATAACAGACTAATTGATTTTAACATGTCACATCCCTTCAAGACTGATGCTGATGCTGAGTGCCTGTGCTGTTATGTTGACTGGCTATCCTCCTCCTCCGAGTCCTCAATGATACGATTGATGATGATAGCTTGTAAGATCATTTTTGTTTATGGGTGCCGCCACCAGTGCCTAACGCCCAATTTTTCAGCCCCTGTTTAACAGGGGCGTGTAATTACAATTTTTGAAGCAATACTTTGCAACAGGGCTCATTGCTGTGCTCCAAGTACAGTATCTGTGAGGAGTTGCAGTGTTGTGCCACCAGTGCCTAAGGCCCAATTTTTCAGCCCCTGTTTAACAGGGGCGTGTCATTACAATTTTTGAAGCAATACTTTGCAACAGGGCTCATTGCTGTGCTCCAAGTACAGTATCTGTGAGGAGTTGCAGTGTTGTGCCACCAGTGCCTAAGGCCCAATTTTTCAGCCCCTGTTTAACAGGGGCGTGTCATTACAATTTTTGAAGCAATACTTTGCAACAGGGCTCATTGCTGTGCTCCAAGTACAGTATCTGTGAGGGGTTGCAGTGTTGTGCCACCAGTGCCTAAGGCCCAATTTTTCAGCCCCTGTTCAACAGGGGCATGTAATTACAATTCTTGATCTAATAATTCACAGCAGGGCCCATTGCTGCACCCACCAAGAGTAACTGTCAGGGCTTACAGTGTTGTGGCACCAGCACCACCATCAAAGGCCCAATTTTTACTACCACTGTTCAACAATTATATGTAATTAAAATTCCTGATATAATAGTTGACAGCAGGGCGTTCCAGCACCAACCAAGAGTAACTGTGAGTGCTTACAGTGTTGTGCCAACACCAACAACTAAGGGGCCTATTTCTGCAGAGTATATACGGCAGGTCCCTACTTTCAAACATCCAACTTACAAACGACTCCTACTTGCAAACGCAAGAAGACAACAGGAAGTGAGAGGAAATCTACCACTAGGAAGGAAAATTCTCTCCTGTAAGAATAAATATGGGAGAAAGGTGTCTCCTCTGTACTGATGCTTTATCAGCAATCCTTGTTTCAAGAAAAACACCACATTTCAAAAACAGTTGTCATTGGGACGGAAAGTGAGGTGAAATGTTCTGAACAGGGGCACAGACAGCAAAACAAATGTTACAGGGGTGATAACCCTTACCTATGTTTTCCAAAAAGTTTAAAAATAGATTTTTGGTCTGGAGCTACACTTCAACAATGTACCTGTTCAAAATTACAAACAGATTCTACATAAGAACAAACCTACAGTCCCTGTCTTGTATGCACCGCCTGTATAGGGCTGTTCAGAGTATATAGGGCCTTTTTTATTTTATGTGCGGGGTTCCCCTTAATATCCATACAAGACCCAAAGGGGCTGGTAATGGGCTGGGGTGGGGGGGGGGTCATGGGGTAGCTATGCCATTTTTCTTAAAGAATTTCATCCATATTACCGGGACCAGACATTACATTAAAGCCGCAAGCAGTTTTAAATGGCTTTTTTTTCCTTTAGAAGTGTCATTTTGTGCAGGGACAGTTCTAAACACGGGAAACACGTGGCACTTCACAGGCATACTTTAGACACCCCCCAGGTACGATATTTAAAGGAATATTTGACTTTTTTTTTTTCACTTTATGCATCATTAAAATGACTGCTCCCGAAAAACGACCGTTTTTAAAACTTATTTTTGCATTGATACATGTCCCCTGGTGCAGAACCCGGGTTCCCAAACCCTTTTTAGGACAATAACATGCATAATAGTTGTTATAATTAGCACTTTAGAATTCGAACGTTCGCATCCATTGTATTTAATAGGGTTCTAATGTTCGTTCGAACTTTCGGTCCGTTCGCGGGTTCTGGTGCGAACCGAACCCGGGGGTGTTCGGCTCATCACTAATCCTGAGCCATGTTGCCATTGCCAATGGTTCCCGCTGCTATCAATCTGCCCAGTGAGCAGGGAGTCCTCCGAAAGAGCTGCTCTCGCGCACAACACTGGATTGAGATTGGACTCAGGTAAGTATAAGGGGAGGGCTTCGCACAGAAGGTTTTTGCCTTAATGCATATAGCCATCCACAGCCCCTTAGTTCTATTAACTCCCGCAGCAATGGAAGATTACAGTGGTGGAGGTGGGGTGGGGCATCAGAGGAGGAAAATGTTGACAATAGGAGGACAGAGCAGCACATCTCACTTAAAGTAGGTAATATCCCTTGTGCTGATTTTTTTTTTTTTTTCGTTTTAGTTAAACCTAGGCTTTAAGTTATTTTTATGATACCTCATAAAGGAAGGTGGGTGACCATGCTCCAATGTATGGAAAATCCATAAGTTTATTAGAAATTATTTATCAATAAAAGCAAATCACAGCCTCTCAAGGAGAGGTCCAAATGCTGATGCATATCACGCTACAAGTTATGACCAAGGGTTTGCAGCATGAAATGCACCAATGTTTGTTACACGCCCTGAGAGGCTGTCATTAGCTTTTATCAATGGATTATTTCTTATAAACTTCTGGATTTTCCATAAATTAGAGTGCGGTCACCCACCTTCCTTTTTTAAGTTTTCTGGTTGCCAGCCAGACTAGCACCTTCCTGTGTGGATTCGGGGGCTAGTATTCAGATGGACTGACCTAGAACAATGTACAGTGCCTTGAAAAAGTACTGTATATACTCGAGTATAAGCCAAGATTTTCAGCCCCTTTTTTTGGGCTGAAAGTCCCCCCCTCGGCTTATACTCGAGTCAGCGAAATTGAACATTGTAAATTGTACCTGAAGGCTGCGGCGTCCATCGTTTAAAACTTGCGGTCTCTTCCTGGTCCCTTCCGTGATAGGCGGAACTGTGTCTGCTGAGAATCGCTTATCATGAACGTTCTCTCATCCTCAGTTTCCCAGCAGACGTCCGTGATTGGCGGAAACTGAACACAGTGTCTGCTGGGATGAGTGAGGATGAGAGAACGTTCGTGATAGGCGATTCTCAGCAGACACAGTTCCGCCTATCACGGAAGAGACCAGGAAGAGACCGCGAGTTTTAAACGATGGACGCCACAGCCTTCAGATACAATTTACAATGTTCAATTTTAATTCTAGGGGCACAGTGAGGATGGGCACAGTGAGGATGGGAACAGTGAGGATGGGAACAGTAAGGTGGCAATGGGCTTAGTGAAGTTGCAATGAGCACAGTGAGGCGTGCAAATGGGCATTGTTGACCCTCGGCTTATACTCGAGTCAGTAAGTTTTTCCAGTGTTTTGTGGTAACATTAGGTACCTCGGCTTATACTCGGGTCGGCTTATACTCGAGTATATACGGTATTCATATCTCTTGAAATTTTCCACATTTTGTCAGGTTACAACCAAAAACATAAATTTATTTTATTGAGATTTTATGTGATGGACCAAAACAAAGTGGCAAATAATTGTGAAGTGAAAGGAAAATTATAAATGGTTTTCCAAATTTTTTATAAATAAATATCTGAAAAGTGTGGCATGCATTTGTATTCAGCCCCCTTTACTCTGATACCCCTAACTAAAATCTAGTGCAACCAATTGACTTAAGAAGTCACCTAATTAGTAAATAGAGTCCACCTGTGTGTAATTTATTCTCAGTATAATAAATACAGCTGTTCTGTGAAGTCCTCAGAGGTGTGTTAGAGAAACTTAGTGAACAAACAGCATCATGAAGGCCAAGGAGCACACCAGACAGGTCAGGGATAAAATTGTGGAGACATTTAAAGTAGGTTTAGGTTATAAAAATGTATCAAGCTTTGAACATCTCACGGAGCACCGTTCAATCCACTGTTCAAAGATTATGGCATAACTGCAAACCTACCAAGACATGGCCATCCACCTAAACTGACAGGCTGGTAAGGAGAGCATTAATCAGAAAAGCAGCCAAGAGGCCCATGGTAACTGGAGGAGCTGCAGAGATCCACAGCTCAGGTGGAAGAATCTGTCCACAGGACAACTATTTGTCGTGCACTCCACAAATCTGGCCTTTATGGAAGAGTGGCAAGAAGAAAGTCATTGTTGAAAGAAAACCATAAGAAGTCCCATTTACAGTTCACGAGAAGATATGTGGGGGACACAGCAAACATGTGGAAGGAAGAAGGTGTTCTGGACAGATGAGACTAAAATTTTACTTTTTGGCCTAAAAGCAAAATGCTATCTGTGGCAGAAAACTAACACTGCACATCATCCTGAACACACCATCCCCACCGTGAAACATGGTGGAGGCAGCATCATGTTATGGGGATGCTTTTCTTCCGCAGTTGTTCCTGAAATGCATATTGGACAGTATTTTTACTGTTTTACACTGTGTTACAAGGCAGATTGTCCTCTATTTTTCTATGGGTGGTGAGTCTATTAACCCCTTACTGACCGCCCTATAGCACATTTATTGCTTCTGGTGTGGCCGCGCTGTGCATGATGATATATATATATATATATATATATATATATATATATTGTGAGGGGGTTAGCTCGGCAGCGGGTGTGTGTGACCCCCGAGATGGGCTCCCCACACAAAAACAGGCCCAGCAAACGGAGGTTGTGGTTTTCAAAATCAAAAAGGTGCGGTTTATTTTCTATTTACAGTGACAAAACACAGCAAAGCAAAAGAAACATAAACAAAATAAATCCTGGTCAACTTGACCTCTGACTAAACATACAGGTTTCCTAACTAACAACTGGGATCAGCCTAGTGCTGTCCTAGTCCCTAAGTCCCTGGTTTTAAATGTCCAAGCAAATAGCCACACAGGCTTTGTCTCACCGCACAGGGGTTCACTCTCCCTAGACAGTCCACACAGGTCTGGGTCCAGGCATGAGCTAACATCTAATGAAGCTGGGAGTTCTTATAGAGGCCTAAATGAGCTGACAAGCTTCAGCTGGTCTCATCAACTCCCTGTCTGCACGACGCCCCACACTCTCCCTAGAGGTATGAGTCATCCATGAGCCTACTAGCCTCAGCTGAGCTTATACAACTCTCCACCTAGTTGTATAAGTCGGCGTAAAGCCTGAATCTGGGCGAAATATATCTACCCCCCTGGATGCAACCAGGTGACTTTACCTTCCTGCTGTCACATACCCCCCCCCCTCTTGTTTTAACCTCGGGGTTGGAACACCAGCAATCAGGCATTCATGTACTCGAGACAAAGCATCCACATTCCCCATTTGAACGCCAGGGCGATGCTTTACTGTGAAGTTGAATTCCTGGAGGGCCAGGAACCACCTATTCACTCTTCTATTTGTTTCCTTGTTTTGAGCCATCCACTTTAACGGAGCGTGATCCGTAACCATGTCAAAGTGCCTACCTAGCAGGTAGTACCGAAGGGAATCTAGAGCCCACTTCACCGCTAAACACTCCTTTTCAACGGTGGCGTAATTTACCTCATGGGACTTCAACTTCCTGCTGAGGTAAATGACTGGGTGCTCTTCCCCGTTCCAGACCTGGGACAATACTGCTCCTAACCCCACATCTGACGCATCACTTTGTACGACAAAGTCTTTAGAGAAGTCGGGTGAGTACAACACTGGCTGGCTACATAAGGCTTGTTTCAAGAATTGGAATGCTGCCTCAGCCTCGGGGGTCCATTTAATCATGACCGACCCTTTCCCCTTCGTCAGGTTGGTTAGGGGCACAGCCTTAGAAGCAATGTGGGGAATGAATCGCCGATAATACCCAGCGATTCCCAGAAAGGCTCGTACCTGCTTCTTGCTGTTGGGACGTGGCCAACTCTGGATGGCCTCGACTTTGTTGAGTTGGGGTTTTATTACTCCCCTCCCAATGGTGTACCCAAGATATTTGGCCTCCTCCTGCCCAATGGTACACTTCTTGGGGTTAGCCGTAAACCCCGCTTCCCGAACAGAGTCCAGGACTGCTTGCACTTTTGGCAGATGTGAGGCCCAATCTGTGCTATGGACAATTATGTCATCCAGGTAAGCCGCAGCATACTTCCGATGGGGCCTCAGCATCTGGTCCATTTTCCGCTGGAATGTGGCCGGCGCATTCTGTAACCCGAACGGCATTCTTTTATATTGGAACGCCCCGTCTGGGGTTACAAATGCGGTTTTCTCTTTGGCCGACTTGGCCAGGGGGATTTGCCAATACCCTTTTGTGAGGTCAAGAGTCGTCATGTATCGGGCTGTTCCCAGCCGGTCGATCAACTCATCTATACGTGGCATGGGGTAGGTGTCAAATTTTGTAACTTTGTTCAACTGACGAAAATCGTTACAAAATCGCCAGCTCCCATCCGGTTTAGGCACCAACACAATGGGACTAGACCAATCACTTTGGGACTCCTCTATCACCCCTAAGTTCAGCATTTTCTGTACTTCCTCCCGTATTGCCTCCCGTCGGGCCTCTGGGATCCGATAGGGTTTTAACTTCACCCTTTCACCGGGCGGGGTAATGATGTCATGCTCTACCCCAGATGTTTGTCCCGGCAGCTCAGAGAATACCTCCTTGTTGCGAAGCACAAACTCCTTAACCTCCTGTTGTTGGGGTTGTGACAAGGTGGCTGCTATTCCAACCTCAGGAATCACGCAACCAGTTTGAGCTGGTGACCAAGTGTCTGCGACTAGGGACTCTCTATCCCTCCAGGCTTTCAACAGATTAACGTGATAGATCTGTTCGGGCTTTCGCCTTCCTGGTTGTCTGACCTTGTAATTCACTTCGCTCACTTTTTCCATTATCTCGTAGGGGCCTTGCCATTTGGCAAGGAATTTACTCTCAACCGTAGGGACAAGTACCAGTATCCTATCCCCCGGGGAAAAGGTACGGGTCTTGGCTCCACGGTTGTACACTCTCTGCTGTGCTAACTGCGCTTGGGCCAAATGTTCCTTCACGATGGGCATTACCTGTGCAATTCGGTCTTGCATCAGGGCGACATGCTCAATCACACTCCTGTGGGGAGAACTCTCACTTTCCCAAGTTTCCTTGGCAATATCCAACAGCCCTCTTGGGTGTCTCCCATACAGTAACTCAAAGGGGGAGAATCCCGTAGAGGATTGGGGCACCTCCCTAATAGCAAACATCAGATAAGGAAGTAGACAGTCCCAATCCTTTCCATCTCTATCCACCACTTTCTTCAACATTTGTTTTAGGGTTTTGTTGAACCTTTCAACCAGCCCATCGGTTTGGGGGTGATACACAGATGTACGTAATTGCGTCACTTTGAACAATTTACACAGCTCCTTCATAACCCGGGACATAAAGGGTGTACCTTGGTCCGTAAGCAGTTCTTTACAAATACCCACCCGGCTAAACACAAGAGATAGCTCTTTGGCTATGGTTTTGGCCGAGGTATTTCGGAGAGGGATCGCTTCTGGATAACGGGTGGCATAGTCCATTATAACTAATATGTACTGGTGCTCCCTAGCGGACTTGATTATAGGACCTACCAAATCCATGGCGATCCTCTCAAACGGGACCTCAATGATGGGTAGAGGGACCAGCGGGCTACGGAAATGTGGCATCGGGGCCGACCTCTGACACACAGGGCAGGAGGAACAATAATTTTGTATGTCCTTCATCACCCCCGGCCAATAGAATCTCTGTAATACCCTCTCTCGGGTTTTCTCTGTCCCCAGATGACCTCCAAGAATGTGCCCATGGGCCAACTCCAACACCAACTTCCTGTAAGGTTTGGGCACCACAAGCTGCTCAACGGTTTCTTCTGCCCTTTTTGCCACCCGATACAGTAGGTCCTTCTCTACGCTGAAGTATGGGTAAGTGCAGGTATTATCTGGGTTCACTAACTCGCCATCTATTTTCACTACATTTTCCCGTGCCTTTATTAGGGCGGGGTCTTTCAACTGTTCTGTGGCAAAGTTTTCCCTGTGAACCTCAAGATCAGAAAACTCCACAGACGGTAGGTTTTCGTCTGAGGAGGTGGGCTCCTCTCCAGTTTCTTGAGTCTCCCCTGCCAATACTGATAAGGGAAATTCCGGAGAGTCCTCACCACTCTCAGGGGAGTTCTGGCTATCACATTCCTGGTACATAGGGGCACCAGTGGGGGGCTCAGGATCATCCCACAGTTCCCAGAACTTCGGAAAATCCCTTCCCACAATGGTGTCATGCGGTAACTGAGATACTAAGCCCACTGGATGAGAGAGGGTACCTTTTGGGGTCTCGAAACACACTGTAGTCACTGGATACTCTCGGGTGTCCCCATGCACACAAATAACAGCTACCTTGCTATTCCCAGAGACCTCTGTTTTAACTAACTCAGCCTTTATCAGGGTCACAAGGCTACCTGAATCCAGCAATACCACAACATTTCTACCATTAACACACATTTTGCATAAATGTTTCTCAGTTCCTCGAATGGCAGTGCATGCGACTGTCGCACACAGCGACTGACGTCTGCCCGTCAGAAAGTCACACTGCATGGGTTCCTCCACAACCGGGCAATTGGCTGCAATATGTCCCGCTTGCCGGCAGCGGTAGCAAATGATCCTTCTTGCGGCCTCTTGAGCCGCTGATTTCCCAGGCTGTTCTCGCCAAACTTGGGGTAGAGCTCCCACCCTCTCACTCTCTCCACCCTCACCCCTTGGAATCCTCTTATCCGCCCCTGGGGATGGTCTGGTCTTAGGGTGGAAAGTCCGAGTGTCTCTGGAAGAGGCCGTCAGGTTCTCTGTAGCCAAGTATTTCTCCACACGATCCACAAGACCATCGGCCGTCTCTGGGTCTCCATGGCTTACCCACTTTTGGATGGCAGTAGGAAGAGCTCTCAAAAACCGATCCATTACAACACGTTCCACAATCTTTGGGGCGGACAAAGTCTCTGGCTGTAGCCACTTTCTGCTCAGGTGAATGAGATCATACATTTGAGACCTGGGGGGTTTTCCAAGCTGGAAAGTCCAGTTATGCACACGCTGAGCCCGGACAGCCTGGGTGACACCCAGCCTTGCCAATATTTCAGCTTTTAGCATCACATAGTCTTTTGCTTGGTTAGGCTCTAGGTCATAGTAAGCTTTCTGCGATTCACCAGTTAACAGAGGAGCCACCAGTCCAGCCCACTGCTCCTCAGGCCACTTTTCTCTTTCAGCGGTCCTTTCAAATGTGGTCAAAAATACCTCTGGATCATCCTCTCCAGTCATTTTTGTCAATAAACGACTCACCCCAAAGGACGCGGTATTAGTGGGACGGCTTTCCTCACTGGTCTGCGGACGTTGCTGCATTGCTGCTTCCATCTGTTGTTGTAGTCTCTGCTCTTGCTTCTGCAACAGGTCTATGAAGCGGGCCTCAGATTGCTGCTGGACTTGTTGCTGAGCCTCCAGACTCTGTTGCAAAGTTGCGTTTGTCTGCTGCTGGGCTGCAAGGCTCTGTTGATGAGCTTGCTGCTGGGCTGCGAAGTTCTGTTGTTGAGCTGCAAGGCTCTTTTGCAAACCTGCATTTGTCTGCTGTTGATTGGCATTTGCTAGAGCCAGCTGCTTCAGTATCTCCTCCATGCTGGCTTAAAAAAACTGCCCGCATTCTCCACCAACTGTGAGGGGGTTAGCTTCGGCAGCGGGTGTGTGTGACCCCCGAGATGGGCTCCCCACACAAAAACAGGCCCAGCAAACGGAGGTTGTGGTTTTCAAAATCAAAAAGGTGCAGTTTATTTTCTATTTACAGTGACAAAACACAGCAAAGCAAAAGAAACATAAACAAAATAAACCCTGGTCAACTTGACCTCTGACTAAACATACAGGTTTCCTAACTAACAACTGGGATCAGCCTAGTGCTGTCCTAGTCCCTAAGTCCCTGGTTTTAAATGTCCAAGCAAATAGCCACACAGGCTTTGTCTCACCGCACAGGGGTTCACTCTCCCTAGACAGTCCACACAGGTCTGGGTCCAGGCATGAGCTAACATCTAATGAAGCTGGGAGTTCTTATAGAGGCCTAAATGAGCTGACAAGCTTCAGCTGGTCTCATCAACTCCCTGTCTGCACGACGCCCCACACTCTCCCTAGAGGTATGAGTCATCCATGAGCCTACTAGCCTCAGCTGGGCTTATACAACTCTCCACCTAGTTGTATAAGTCGGCGTAAAGCCTGAATCTGGGCGAAATATATCTACCCCCCTGGATGCAACCAGGTGACTTTACCTTCCTGCTGTCACATTATATATATATATATATATATATATATATATATATGTATAGATAAATATAAATATATATATATATATATATATATATATATATATATATACATATATATATACTTGATCCTGCACTCCTGGTTTATCGGGCACTGGTGGCTTGTTTCTGCTGTGAATCTAAACAGCAGGAGCTTATCAGCAGGTCCGTACAGTACAGAGGGCAAAGATCCTGTGTTCCTGTAAAGCAGGAACACCAATCCATGCCTTCCACTAGTTAAAGCACCTCGTCCACTACACTGAAACACCAGCTAGGCACACAGTTAACCCTTTGATCGCCCCTGATGTTGAGACCTTCCCAGCCAGTGTCATTAGTACAGTGACAGTGCATATTTTTAGCACCGATCACTGTATTAGTGTCACTGGTTCCCAATAAAGTGTCAAAAGTGTCAGTTAGGTGTCCGATCTGTCCACTGCAATATTGCAGTCCCGCTATAAGTCGCTGATCGCCACCATTACTAGTGAAAAAAATAAAAATAAATAAACATTCCATAAATATATCCATATCCAATACATCCATAGTTTGTAGATGCTATAACTTTTGTGCAAACCAATCAATGTACGCTTATTGGGATTTTTTTACCAAAAATATGTAGTAGAATACATATTGGCCTAAACTGAAGAAGAAACTAGATATTTTCAATTTTTTATTGGATATGTTTTATAGTAGAAAGTAAACAACATTGTTTTTTTTTTTCTTTCTATTGTCGTTTTTTTTGTTTATTGCGCAAAAAAAAAAAAGGGAGAGGTGATCAAATACCACCAAAATAAAGCTCTATTTGTGAGAAAAAAAGGACATAATTTTACTTGAGTACAGTGTTGCACGACTGCACAATTGTCAGTTAAAATAACGCAGTGCCGTATTACAAAAAATAGCCTGGTCATGAAGGGGGGTAAATCTTACGGAGCTGAAGTGGTTAAGTAAATGAATTCAAACATGCTTGAAATAAACATAGGTCTTTGCTTAGACAAAATGGTCATATAAAAAAATAAATACATTAATAAATAAACCACAAATGTTAAAACTGGGGCAGACTTGATGGCCTTTTTCTTCCATGATGCCGCGTACACACGACCGTTTTTAATGCCATTGCAAAAACAATGTTTTTCTCAACGTGATTCTTCTCAAGCCTGCCTTGCCTACATACGATTGTGAAAAAAAATGCTCGAACAAAGCGCGTGTAATGTACGAAACGTACAACGGCACTATAAAGGGGAAATTCCATCCGGATGGCGCCATCCTTTGGGCTGCTTTTGCTGATCCTTGTGTTAGTAAAGTTTGGTGAGAGATGATTCACGCTTTTCAGCCTCGTGCTCTTCAGTCCGTTACAGCGTGACGAATCTGATATCTTCATTATGAATGCTAGTTTTACCATAACAAGCGCTCCCGTCTCATAACTTGCTTCTGAGCATGCACGTTTTTTTCACGTCGTTAAAGCCTACACACGGCCGTTTTTCACGACGAGAAAAACGATGACGTGAAAAACAACGAGAAAAAATAGAGCATGTTCCAAATTTTTAATGCCCATTTTTCACGCCGCGAAAAATGCTCTGGAGTCTACACACGATAGTTTTTAATGACCAAATTAAAAAAAATTGCATTTTTCTCGTCATGAGAAACGGTCGTGTATACGCGGCATTAGGCTTCTAAGTTTCAGATACGTATACAAATACATTTATTTATTTTTGCATAAAATTTTAAGCATGAGGCAATTAGGATCCAGTGCCAATAATATGCACCATAAGTACATCAAGAAGAAAGCTTGCATTACCACTATTAAATATGTCCAAGGCCAAATCCAATAACTAAACATACTTGAAAATGCTGCACAAAATAAATAAATACCAAATTAACTTTGTAATACACAAAATAAAAAAATAGTACAATATGACTTTTTTTTCAAAACATGAGACATAATTAATAATAATAAAATCCGGAAAAAAAATGCTTACTTATGCTTATAGATGATGGTCGCCACCACAGTTGAGGAAATAACATTTGACCTGAAGGGTAATGATCTGAAGCTTAGAATCATTAATAATATATTGCATGTAATTAAAAAAAGCAGCTGGGAATATATTCTAAAATAAACAAAAGATAAAATATGACTGTGCAAAACTCCCCAGTACACATAAAAACATATATCCATTCCTTATACTTGGAAAATGTTATCACAAAGTGAAGAGGAAAGGAGAAGAAAACTCAATGGTTACTAAATACACTAAATTAAATAAAAAAAATAAAAAATGCTAAACAATGCTCAGCTTAGGGTCAAACCATGGGGCACATGCTATAAAGTTGCCTTGCATTTTATACTTCACTCCATTTACCATTGATAGTGCCCATAAGTCTATACTGCTTATGTGATATTTACTAGAACGAATATTGTGGCTAGGGATGAGCTCGGTGTTCGAGTCGAACATAGGTTCGACTCGAACATCGGCTGTTCGCGCGTTCGGCGAACAAAGAATGATTTGGACCGTTTGCGCCAAATTCGAGTGACGCGAACGGCCCACAATACACTGCGCCATCGCAGTGTAATCCCGGCGCTGTGATTGGCCAAGCATGCACTGTGACCCTGCATGCTTGGCCAATCACAGCGCCGGCAGCGAGGAGAGCAATGATTGGCCACAGGCAGGATGCCTGTGGCCAATTATAGCTGAGGGGGTTTAGTACACGCCCCACACTATAAAAGGCCGCCAGCGCGGCGGCCTCGTGTAGGGTGTTCCGGAGCAGGGAAAGTGAAGGATAGGCAGGGACAGTGTCAAATCTTGTCAAATCTATTCTTTGCTAAACCTTGTGTGTAGGGACAGAGAAGGATAGGCAGGGAGAGTGTCAGTGTCATATTCTTTGCTAAACCTTGTGTGTAGGGAGAGAGAAGGATAGGCAGGGAGAGTGTCAGTGTCATATACTTTGATAAACCTTGTGTGCAGGGAGAGAGAAGGATAGGCAGGGGACAGTGTCAGTGTCATATTCTTTGCTAAACCTTGTGTGCGGGGAGAGAGAAGGATAGGCAGGGAGAGTGTCAGTGTCATATACTTTGATAAACCTTGTGTGCGGGGAGAGAGAAGGATAGGCAGGGGACAGTGTCAGTGTCATTGTTGCTAAGCCTCCTGCACATTATACACCTGAAGTTAGCCCGTATTGCTGCTTTTTCCTGGTGTGTTACACCAACAGGATTTTGCGGCACTTACAGCGGGGGGAGTGTGCCTCCTGACCATATTACACCTTAACTTAGCCTGTATTGCTGCTTTTTCCTGGTGTGTTACACCAACAGGATTTTGCGGCACTTACAGCGGGCGGAGTGTGCCTCCTGACCATATTACACCTGAACTTAGCCTGTATTGCTGCTTTTTCCTGGTGTGTTACACCAACAGGATTTTGCGGCACTTACAGCGGGCGGAGTGTGCCTCCTGACCATATTACACCTGAACTTAGCCTGTATTGCTGCTTTTTCCTGGTGTGTTACACCAACAGAATTTTGCGGCACTTACAGCGGGCGGAGTGTGCCTCCTGACCATATTACACCTTAACTTAGCCTGTATTGCTGATTTTTCCTGGTGTGTTACACCAACAGGATTTTGCGGCACTTACAGCGGGCGGAGTGTGCCTCCTGACCATATTACACCTGAACTTAGCCTGTATTGCTGCTTTTTCCTGGTGTGTTACACCAACAGGATTTTGCGGCACTTACAGCGAGCGGAGTGTGCCTCCTGACCATATTACACCTGAACTTAGCCTGTATTGCTGCTTTTCCCATTTCCCTGCAGGCCATTAGAATGTCTGGAAGGCAAACAAGGAGAGGCAGACAGTCAGGAGCCAATAAAAGAGGGCAAGCAGGCTCTGTGTCTAGAGACAACAGTGCTGGTCGTGGACGCGGTGCATCGCCATCAGCATGTGGCCATGGGACACGCTTGTCCTTCTTTTCGGCAGCTGGACGTGTTGAGCCGCATCATGCCGAAGACTTGGTAGAGTGGATGACCAAGCCCTCCTCATCCTCTCCCACCCAGGCTCAGGGTACTGGCAAAGCAGCTGCCAAAGCGTCCTCTTCCCTGGTATCAATGTCATCATCAGTCACTCCTTCCCTAGACCAACCATGTCCTCCTGAGGAGTCCCCCGAACTGTTTGAGCACAGTGTTGGGTACATGCTCCAGGAGGATGCCCAGCGTTTCGAAGGGTCTGATGATGATACCCAGCTAGAGGAAGGCAGTAGCGTGAGAGCAGAGAGAGGGGATGCTCAAGAAGGACACCAATCTGGCAGTCATGTTCCAGCAGCTGCAGCATACTGCCAGATTGGCTCCAGTGATGAGGAGGGAGGGGATGATGAGGTCACTGACTCCACGTGGGTGCCTGATAGGAGAGAGGAGGAGGAGGAGGATGAGGAGGAGGCACATCTCCAACGAGGCAGGATGCCCTCGGGGGGCCAGCGTAAGGGCAGCACACCGACGGAATCACACCGCAGAGCTCCGCCTGTGCAGGGCGCTGCCTCTGCCCGTTATTCAAAAAGTTCTTTGGTGTGGGCTTTTTTGAGTCGAGTGCATCAGATCGCACAGCTGCTGTTTGCAACATATGTCTCAAGCGTATATCGCGTGGCCAAAACATCACCCGCTTGGGCACCACATGCTTGACCAGACATATGTTGACCTGCCATGAAGCTCGTTGGCAAGCCTACCTTAAAGACCCACACCAAAGAACAAAGCTGACCTCTTCTTGCACCGCATCAGCTGGGATCTCCAACCCCACTATACCTTCAGTCCTCCCTGAAACCTGCTCTGAGAGGAATGAAGGTGTAGAATTAGGTGTGTCACAGCCAAGTACTTGCGGGCACTCTGCTAGCAGTACACCGACATCCGATTCTAGCAGGCAAATTTCCCTACCCCAGCTGCTGGACCGTCGAAAGAAGTTCACTCCCAGCCATCCACATGCCCAGCGGTTGAATGCTAGCTTGGCTAAATTGCTAGCGCTTCAACTGCTGCCTTTTCAGTTGGTAGACTCGGCCCCCTTGCGTGAGTTTGTGCAATGTGCGGTTCCTCAGTGGCAGGTTCCCAAACGCCACTTTTTCTCACGGAAGGCGATTCCGGCTCTCTACCGGCATGTGGAAGGCAATGTCTTGGCCTCGCTGGACAGGACGGTCAGCGGTAAGGTGCATATTACCGCTGACTCATGGTCCAGCAGGCATGGACAGGGACGTTACCTTTCTTTCACGGCCCATTGGGTCACTCTTTTGGCAGCTGGGAAGGATGCAGGACAAGGTGCAGTAGTGTTGGAGGTTGTTCCACCGCCACGCCTCCAAAATGCTACTACTGGTTGTGACACACCTCTGTCCTCCACCCCCTCCTCTTCTTCTTCCTCCGTGGCCTCTTCCTGTGCTTTGTCCTCGGAACTAGCGGTGCTCCGTAGGCATTCAAGGGGCTACGCAAGTAGGCAGGCAAAAAGATGCCATGCCGTGCTTGCGCTGGTGTGTTTGGGGGACAGGAGCCACACTGGGGCAGAGGTTCTGTCTGCTCTGCAGGGGCAGGCCGAGAGGTGGTTGACGCCACGCCAGCTTAAGCCAGGAATGGTAGTTTGCGACAATGGCACCAACCTCCTCTCCGCTCTCCGACAGGGACAACTGACCCATGTGCCCTGTGTGGCTCACGTCCTTAACCTGGTGGTGCAGCGGTTCTTGGGCAGGTACCCAGGCTTACAGGATGTCCTGAGGCAGGCCAGGAAAGTCTGTGTGCCTTTCCGCAGATCTTATAATGCCAGTGCTCGCCTGGCTGAGCTGCAAAAGGAGTTGAACCTGCCCAAGAACCGCCTTATATGTGACATGCCCACCAGGTGGAACTCAACGTTGGCCATGCTGCAGCGGCTGCACACGCAGCAGAGGGCCATCAATGAGTACCTGTGCGACTACGGCACCAGGACAGGGTCAGGGGAGCTCGGGTTTTTTTCACCACGCCAGTGGGGCATGATCAGGGATGCATGCACTGTCCTGGCACCATTTGAGGAGGCCACGAGGATGGTGAGCAGTGACAGTGCATGCATCAGTGACACTGTACCTCTTGTCCACCTGTTGGAACATACGCTGCGTGGAATAATGGACAGGGCACTTGAGGCAGAACAGAGGCAGGAAGAGGAGGACTTCCTTGCCTCTCAAGGCCCCCTTTACCCAGACAGTGTTCCTTCTGTCCCACCCATCGCACAGGAAGAAGAGGAGGAGGAGGAGGATTGTGTCAGCATGGAGGTGGAGCCTGGCACTCAGCATCATCAGCAGCAGTCTTTTAGGGATGATTTACAGTCCCAAGAAACCAGTGGACTTGTACGTGGCTGGGAGGAGGTGGCTGCGGATCATGTCGTCCTTCGTGACCCAGAGGACTCCGGACCGAATGCCTCAGCTAACCTACGCTGCATGGCCTCCCTGATCCTGCAAAGTCTGCGGAAGGATCCTCGTATTCTTCGGATCAAGGAGAGGGACCATTACTGGCTGGCCACTCTCCTTGATCCACGGTACAAGGGTAAGGTTGCGGACCTTATCTTACCATCGCAGAGGGAGCAAAGGATGAGACAACTCCGGGAGGCCTTGCAGAAAGGTCTGTGCAACGCGTTCCCAGAGACTGGGAGGTTACAAACTCCTGGTCCTGGACAACGAGTTGCTGAGGCTTCGGTCAGTCAAAGAAGGAGCGGTGGGGAAGGTGGCCGTCTGACCGATGCGTTCAGACAATTCTTTAGTCCGCAGCCCCAAGGTATGATCGGTTCCAGCAACCATCGCCAGCGTCTGATATACATGGTGCAGGAATACCTAGGGGCAAGGTCAGACTTGGACACCTTCCCCACCGAAAATCCTCTGGCTTACTGGGTCTTGAGGATGGATCACTGGCCAGAGCTTGCACAGTATGCAATTGAGCTACTGGCCTGTCCTGCATCCAGCGTTCTTTCAGAACCCACATTCAGTGCTGCTGGAGAATTTGTCACGGATCACAGGGTTAGCCTGTCCACCGACTCTGTTGATTGACTGACCTTCATAAAGATGAACCAGTCTTGGATCACCACCAGCTACCAAACACCTGAAGCTGATATAACAGACTAATTTATTTTCAAATGTCACATCCCTTCAAGACTGATGCTGATGCTGAGAGACAGTCCTGTTATGTTGACTGACTATCCTCCTCCTCCTCAATGATCCGATTGATGATGATAGATTGGAAGAACATTTTTGTTTCTGGGTGCCGCCACCAGTGGCTAAGGCCCAATTTTTCAGCCCCTGTTTAACAGGGGCGTGTTATTACAATTTTTTATGCAATGCTTTGCAGCAGGGCTCATTCCTGCACTCCAACTAGAGTATCTGAGAGTGGTTGCAGTGTCGTGGCACCAGCCCCAGTGGCTAAGGCCCAATTTTTCAGCCCCTGTTTAACAGGGGCGTGTAATTACATTTTTTGATGCAATACTTTGCAACAGGGCTCATTGCTGTGCTCCAAGTACAGTATCTGTGAGTGGTTGCAGTGTTGTGGCACCAGTGCCTAAGGCCCAATTTTTATGCCCCTGTTTAACAGGGGCATGTAATTACAATTTTTTTATGCAATGCTTTGCAGCAGGGCTCATTCCTGCACTCCAACTAGAGTATCTGGGAGAGGTTGCAGTGTCGTGGCACCAGCACCAGTGGCTAAGGCCCAATTTTTCAGCCCCTGTTTAACAGGGGCGTGTAATTACTATTTTTGATGCAATACTTTGCAACAGGGCTCATTGCTGTGCTCCAAGTACAGTATCTGTGAGGGGTTGCAGTGTTGTGGCACCAGTGCCTAAGGCCCAATTTTTATGCCCCTGTTTAACAGGGGCATGTAATTACAATTTTTTATGCAATGCTTTGCAGCAGGGCTCATTCCTGCACTCCAACTAGAGTATCTGGGAGAGGTTGCAGTGTCGTGGCACCAGCACCAGTGGCTAAGGCCCAATTTTTCAGCCCCTGTTTAACAGGGGCGTGTAATTACAATTTTTGATGCAATACTTTGCAACAGGGCTCGTTGCTGTGCTCCAAGTACAGTATCTGTGAGGGGTTGCAGTGTTGTGGCACCAGTGCCTAAGGCCCAATTTTTCTGCCCCTGTTTAACAGGGGCATGTAATTACAATTCTTGATCTAATAATTCACAGCAGGGCCCATTCCTGCGCCCACCAAGACTAACTGTGAGGCCTTACAGTGTTGTGTCAACACCACCACCACCACCAAAGGCCCAATTTTTCAGCCCCTGTTCAACAGGGGCATGCAATTACAATTCTTGATCGAATAATTCACAGCAGGGCCCATTCATGCGCCCACCAAGAGTAACTGTGAGGGCTCACAGTGTTGTGGCAACACCAACATGTAAGGGGAAAATTTCAGCTGAGTATATACGGCAGGCCCCTACTTTCAAACATCCAACTTACAAACGACTCCTCCTTGCAAACGGAAGGATACAACAGGAAGTGAGAGGAAATCTACCCCTAGGAAGGCAAATTCTCTCCTGTAAGAGTTAATATGGGAAAAAAAGTGTCTCCTCTCCACTGATGCTTTATCACCAATTCTTGTTTCAATAAAAACATTTGTCATTAGGACGGAAAGTGAGGTGAACTGTTCTGAACAGGTGCACACTGCACAGACAGCAAAACAAATGTTACAGGGGTGATAACCCTTCCCTATGTTTTCCAAAAAGCTTAAAAATAGATTTTTTGCCTGGAGCTACACTTAAACAATGTACCTGTTCAAAATTACAAACAGATTCTACATAAGAAAAAACCTACAGTCCCTGTCTTGTATGTACCGCCTGTATACGGCTGTTCAGAGTATATAGGGCCTTTTTTATTTTGTGTGCGGGGTTCCCCTTAATATCCATACAAGACCCAAAGGGGCTGGTAATGGGCTGGGGTAGGGGGGGGGGTGTGTGTGATGGGGTAGCTATGCCATTTTTCTTAAAGATTTTCATCCATATTATCGGGACCAGACATTACATTAAAGCCGCAAGCAGTTTTAAATGGCTTTTTTTCCTTTAGAAATGTAATTTTGTGCAGGGACAGTTCTAAACACGGGAAACACGTGGCACTTCACAGGCATACTTTAGACACCCCCCAGGTACGATATTTAAAGGAATATTTGACTTTTTTTTTTTCACTTTATGCATCATTAAAATGACTGCTCCAGAAAAACGGCCGTTTTTAAAACTTCTTTTTGCATTGATACATGTCCCCTGGTGCAGAACCCGGGTTCCCAAACTCTGTTTCGGACAATAACATGGATAATAGTCGTTATAATTAGCACTTTATATTTCGAACGTTCGCATCCATTGTATTTAATAGGGTTCTAAAGTTTGTGCGAACTTTCGGTCCGTTTGCGGGTTCTGGTGCGAACCGAACCCGGGGGTGTTCGGCTCATCACTAATTGTGGCATACACCAGATGTGAAAGATTGTGTTCTACACTGGGGTACAAGCTACAGGGTGGAAGCTACAAGAAAGGAAGGTAAGGAGAATTTACATTAAAAAGTTGAAATCAAAAAAGTAAATAGAACTTTAGACTTAAACTTACAAATTAAATCTCTTGGCATTGAAGAAGTTGTATGTACAATACATAGATAGAAAACGAGTTACAGGAACTCATCCGGAGAGTAGTAATAAATAGTTAATTATTTAAAATCAGCACAGGGTATAGCAATGTTACAGGAAGACCTTAATAAAATAGAGGGTTGGGCAACTACATTGCAGATGAGGAAATATGCATGGATGAGCGAGTTTTGGGTGGAGGAACTTGACTGGCCTGCACAGAGTCCTGACCTCAACCCGATGGAACAGCTTTGGGACGATTTAGAGCAAAGACATGCGAGCCAGACCTTTTCATCCACATGAGTGCCTGACCTCACAAATGTGCTTCTGGAAGAATGGTCAAACATTCCCATAGACACTGTTAAACCTTGTGGACAGCCTTCCTAGAAGAGTTGAAGCTGTTATATCTGCAAACGGTGGGCCAACTTAATATTGAACCCTACGGACTAAGACTGGGTTGCCATTTAAGTTTACGTGCTTGTAAAGGCAAGCGTCCTAATACTTTTAGTAATATAGTGCATATTACTATGTTAGTATGTAATTTAAAAGAGAAAACTCCAAAGTGTGTATAGATGAGAAATCAACTAAAAACAAATAGGCAACCAATAAAAAAGGAATTACAAATAACCCAGGAAAAAAAACAGGAGCGCATTTATAAAGAAGTGAATGTAATTTTCACCATTTACTGGTGAATTAAACACCCTAATTTAAAACACATGCACATAGAAGATTCACCTGCAGTAAATGTTTTCTGTATTATTATTAACCCCTATATGAAAGTAAAAAAAAAAAAAAAAACAAGATATAGGCATAGAAATATACAGTTTTCTTTCCCTGAAATAAAAAAAAACAAGCAATAAAAGGGAGTCGACTAATTTTTAAACCGTGGTTTGAATGGATATGGAAAAATGGACTTTGTAGGCACATACGTAAAAAATAACTATTTATTTCACATGTTGTGACATATAAATATACAATTGCATCTAAAATTAGAATACAAAAAATGAAATGTACAGTAAAAAAGGAATCACGTTGTTAATCCAGAGGAGACTAACTCAATGTGAGAAAGCTCACTGCGATGGTGTCTATGAAATCGATTCCCATGCTGGTTCAAGAGTGTCTCCCTGGTTTAGTGCCACGAAATCCTTAGAGCAGGTTAAAATTGTTTAGCTCAACATGTTTCGCAATATAGACATAAATCGCTTCCTCAGGAGCTTCTGGATAGTACAAGAGAACATAACCTTGGTTAGATGGTGTAATACATACATTTATATAACAACATAATTAGATACTGAAAAGAAAGAAAAAAAAATGTATATATAAAACGCTCACCAAATGATTGGTGCAAATTGAGGCCGCTCAAAGGCAAACACCCTAACCCCACAGATTCAGGCATCATGCAGACCTCCACTCCACTGATGGGTTTTGGGGGGCAAAAACCAGGAAAACACTGACCCCCGGCTGGACCTGGATGGCCAGGCGTGAGAATATGGTGGTGTAACTGGGTACTATAGAAAGATACAATACAAGATTTTTTCCCTGTCTAGTTATCAATTATGCCTTCTGGCTAATGATCCAGCATTCCATCCCGGGTTACCCTTTAGTGATCACTAGTAACTGCCTTTTGTAACAGTCCTCCTATATGTGAGTATAGACATCAATTTTCCACTATGTAAGATATAGGCTAATTTTCAATATATAGCTCAATATAACTTTTTATATTGTATCTTTCTATAGTACCCGGTTACACCCCCATATTTTCACGCCTGGTCATCCAGGTCCAGCCTGGGGTCGGTGTTTTCCTGGTTTTTGCCCCCCAAAATCCATCAGTGGGGTGGAGGTCTGCATGGTGCCTGAATCTGTGGGGTTAGGGTGTTTGCCTTTGAGCGGCCTCAATTTGCACCAATCATTTGGTGAGCGTTTTATATATAAATTGTTTTTTTTCTTTTCAGTATCTAATTATGTTGTTATATAAATTTATGTATTATACCATCTAACCAAGGTTATGTTCTCTTGTACTATCCAGAAGCTCCTGAGGAAGCGATTTATGTCTATATCGTGAAACATGTTGAGCTAAACAATTTTAACCTGCTCTAATACCGCGTACACACGATCGTTTTTAATGTCATTTTCAAAAACAAATTTTTCTCGACGTGATTTTTCTTGTTTCCTCACAAGCCTGTCTTGCATTCACACGTTCATTAAAAAAAACGCTCAAAGCGCAGTGACGTACAACACGTACGACGGCACTATAAAGGGGAAGTTCCGTTCGAATGGCGCCACCCTTCATGTTAGTAACGTTTGTTGAGCGACGATTCACGCTTTTCAGCCTCGTGCTTTTCAGTCCGTTACAGCGTGACGAATGTGCTATCTCCATTACGAACGCTAGTTTTACCAGAACGAGCGCTCCCGTCTCATACTTGATTCTGAGCATGCGTGTTTTTTTTCCCCTCGTAAAAGCATACACACTACCGTTTTTCACATCGTTAAAAAAAACGACGTGAAAAACGACGTGAAAAAAGAAGAGCAGGTTCTCATTTTTTTTGGCCATTTTTCACGTCGTTAAAAATGGTCTGGAGCCTACACACGATCGTTTTTAATGCCCAATTTAAAAAATGGAATTTTTAACGACGTGAAAAACGATCGTGTGTATGGGGCATAAGGATTTTGTGGCACTAAACCTAGGAGACACTCTTGAACCAGCATGGGAATCTATTTCATAGACACCATCGCAGTGAGCTTTCTCACATTGAGTTAGTCTCCTCGGGATTAACCACGTGATTCCTTTTTTACTGTACATTTAGTTTTTCGTATTCTAATTTTAAATGCAATTGTATATTTATATGTCACAACATGTGAAATAAATTGTTATTTTTTATGTATGTGCCTACAAAGTCCATTTTTTCATATCCATTCAAACCAATATTCATTTCAAATATTTTTATTGAAAGTTTTCAATGATAAGAGAAGATTGTCAAACACGTAGGTTGTACAGTACAAACACTGAGTGAGCTTCCTTAGTAACATACGTTCCAACAAATACCTAAATGAGTCTTGCAGGTTAACTCCTGCTACAATGACCTAGCATTACTGCCAGTGATTAAGCAAGCTCCACCTCAACCAACCAGAGGTATACCTAAAGTTATTCAACCACAGTATCTCCAACCCCCGGGACACCCCTACGGGATCATGCTGCATCCCAGTAGGCGGAGAGACAGGGTCCTAGTAAATGTCCATCAACATGGTATGCTTGACATGTAGAATAGAGGGAGCACCTCATCTATACTATTAAACATAAGGTAGTATGTCAGAATAGGAGGCTACTATGTTCAGTAATTAAAGAACCCGTCAATAAGAAGAGAACGTAAACCAAAAATCAGAAAAATAATTATAAAGGAGAACCGTGTTAACCCATGGGTTGCATTACCCCAGGAAAGCCAAGAGAGGCAGCAGAGAAAAGAAGAGATATAAACGTGTGAAAGAGAGAGACAGAGGTACTCGCATTCTATTTCTGTGGAACGCAAGAGCTCAAATTTCCAGGTTGAACGCCAGAAATAAGAGAAACATTGCATGAGGTGGCCCAAGGCTCCCAGGTGGCTATAAATTTTTCAGTTTTATCATTAAGTGTAGCTACAATTTGCTCTTGAACCATTATCCAGGAGACTTTCCTCCTGAACCCTTGAAATGAAACGGTGGGTTTCTTCCAGGCTTTGGCCACGGTCATTTTGGCTCCCAGTAATATAAAATACGAAAGTGTCTGGGCAGGTTTGGGCAAGTTGGGAATAGTATGATTTAGAAGTGCTATACTGGGTTGGGGGGTTATCTGTATCCCCGTCAGGGATCCAATGGAGCGAAATACTTTGCGCCAAAATGTTCTGATTCGTGGGCAGGACCACCAAGTGTGGAACATGGAACCTTCAAGCTCACACCCTCTGAAGCATACTGGGAAGGTGCCTGTGTACATCTTTGCTAGCCTGGAAGGAACATAATACCAACGTACTAGAACTTTTATACTAGCTTCTATTAGGGAGACATTGAGTATACCTTTAAACGCTCGCCTTGATGAGCGGAACCATACCTCAGTGGCCCAGGAGCTGTCCATATCCTCCTCCCAAATCTGAGCATATGAGGGCTTGGTCAGCCTAGTCGATAGAGCCGTGTAAATTAAAGAGATACCTCCCCTCTGATCCATAGCGTTCGAGCACCAGTGTTCATAGGGTGTCATTTTAGGTGGGTCAGATTTGTTGTTCCACATAGAGTGCAGGAAATGGGAGATTTGGGAGAATCTAAAACATTCGGAGTCGGGCATATCTAGTTTCTTCTTGCAATGGGATAAAGAAATTGGGCCCGCCGGAGATAGAAAGTGCCCTATTCTGTATAGGCCCTTATCTGTCCACCATTTAAAAGCCCCAATGTTCATTCCCGGAAGGAAAGCAGTGTTATGGAACAGATGAGCCAGTGGTTTTAAAGGAGATGTCAAGGTTGTACGCTCATAAAGCCGGGAGCATAGAGCAACCGAGTGTGAGAGTGTGGGGGATAAAATTGCAGGTCTCGCTTTAGTGTCACACCATAGCAAATAGTCAATGGTGTTCGCTGGGACAGCTTGCCTTTCCATAGACAGCCAGTCCGGTTTCGTGCCCCTCGAGAAGACCATGGAGATTTGTGCTAGTTGAGCAGCCTGATAGTAATCCCAGAGGTTCGGAAGACCCAATCCTCCCTGCGATTTTAGGCGAAAAAGGATTCCCGAGGGACATCTATAACCTTTTTTACCCCATACGAAGCGAACAACATCAGATTAAAATTTACCTATGACCTGTTTCTTAATCGGGATTGGAAGGGAGCGGAATAAGTACAGTATACGTGGGAGAAGAGTCATCTTAATTGCATGGATTCTACCAAGCCATGATAGACCGCTTCTTGACCATTTATTCATGTCATCTCTGCATTTCAACAGCATAGGGGGGTAATTTGCCTTAAAGAGGCTACTGATGTCCTGTGTCAGCTTGATGCCTAAGTAAGGTATCGCCCCGGGTGCCCAAGCAAATTCAAAGTTGTTAGAAAGTTGTTGAAGCATGTCCGGTGGGACCGTAATGTTCAGGGCTATTGATTTAGTCATATTTACTTTCAAGCCTGATACCTCACTGAAAACCTTCAATATTTTAAGGATTACTGGGGTAGATGTCAATGGGGAGGTAACAAAGAGGAGGAGATCATCAGCGTACAGCGCGCACTTGTGCTCTCGGGGTCCGCAATTGACTCCCCTAAAATCAGGATTCGATCTAAGCGCTATAGCTAAAGTTTCGATGGCTATTGCAAAGAGGAGGGGGGAGAGTGGGCATCCCTGTCTGGTGCCCCTATTTATGAAGAAGGGTTCCGAGTATCTCCCCATCAGGCGTATCTGAGCAGTGGGTTTAGAATAAAGTGAGTGGATAAGATTTAGGAAACACGGGCCAAAACCCCACCTTTCCAGGATACCAGACAGGTACGCCCAATCTATAGAAT
Source organism: Rana muscosa (assembly GCA_029206835.1). Classification (NCBI taxonomy): domain Eukaryota; kingdom Metazoa; phylum Chordata; class Amphibia; order Anura; family Ranidae; genus Rana; species Rana muscosa. The sequence continues at coordinate 174,795,734 of CM055120.1, forward strand.
CAAAGGCCTTGTGTAGATCTATCGAGAGCAAATAACATTTTTGATGGGTTCCCCCATCCCACTGAGACTGTAAAAGTGAAATGATGTCAATGGTCCGACGAATCTGGTCCAGGCCCTGCCTCCAGGGGATGAAGCCCACCTGATCTTTGTGAATGTATGAGGCGATGAAACCAGACATTCTGTTAGCTATAATCTTGGTCATGATTTTGATATCGTTATTAATAAGCGAGATCGGACGATAATTTCCCACCTCACTTGGGTCCTTATCAGGTTTGGGTATAACCGAGATATAAGCAGCGTTTAGATCTGTACCCAACTTTGCTCCATCCCTGAGAGAGTTGAACAACCGGGCCAGATGCGGAGCCAGACTAGGGCCAAATTTTTTATAATACCCATTGGTGAAGCCATCCGGGCCAGGGGAGGATCCCACTTTAAGAGATTTGATGGTATCTATGATTTCCTCTTGAGTGAATGGACTCTGTTGTTCCGTCAGGGAGGGCAACGGTAGTTCCTGTAAAAAATTTCTTTTAAGCGGTCCGGGGGTCTGAGGGGTCTGTTTGTACAGATCAGAGTAGAACCGTAAAAATGTGTCCATAATCTTAGTTGGATTCTGTGTCAAATCTCCCGACGCTGTCTGAATTTTAGGGAAAGCCAAAGAGCGGTGCCTAGGAGTGAGTTTTACGGCTAGTTTAGAGCCTATCCTATCCTTCTGGGAATAGAATCTTGCTCCAGTCCATCTAAGGTGCTGTTCTGCGGCTGTCGTCAGATTCAGGTTAAGAAGAACCCGAGCTCTGTCCAGGTTTGCTAAGGTACCGGCCGAGGGGTTACGTTTATGAGCTTTAGCCAGGAAGCGGAATTCTTCCATGAGTCTCAGTGTGTCTGCCCTGCGTTCCGCCTTGAGTTTTGAGGACATCTGAATTAGTTTCCCCCTGATGACCGATTTATGAGCCGCCCATATGGTAGAGGGAGAGACCTCATCTGTGGTGTTTAAGAGAAAATATTCCTTGATGGCTGCCTCCAATAATGAACATTGCATTGGGTCACTTAAAATAGAATCTTGCAACCGCCAGCGAGGGAGTTCTCTCACTCCCGAGGAACGCAGAGTGGTCACAGTGACCATCGAGTGATCCGACAGAGGGGATTCTACTATCTTGGAACCCCTAAGTAGAGGGATTGTGTAAGAGCGGGTGAAAATGTGATCTATCCTAGCGAATGAGTTGTGTGGGGCTGAGAAGTGTGTGTAGTCTTTTGTGTGTGGGTTGACCTCCCTCCATACGTCCACTAGTCCTGCCGCATGGAGCAGTTTAGCTATGTTTGTACTCTGTTTGGGAGGGCGCTTGGGTTTGGTTTTCCCATCTGCCAGTTTGTCTAGGGAGAGATCAAATGCGGTATTAGAGTCACCGCCAAAGAAGACCGATCCCTTGAGGCGCGGTGTCAGTTTCCGTATAAGAGAATCAAAGAAGGGTTTTTGGCCCTTATTTGGGGCATAGTATGACACAAATGTATAAAGCTCTCCATCTATGTGTCCGGAGATCAAAATATAACGCCCCTGTGGGTCTACTACAGTTTCTGGCTGTGAGAGATTAATGTGTTTGGCGAAGCATATCGCTACCCCTTTCGTCTTGTTATCTGCCGAGGCCAGGAAAAATTGTGGGTAACGTTGATGTAGAAAAGAGGGTTTGAATGTGGATGGGAAGTGGGTTTCTTGCAATAGGAGTATATCAGCATGCATGGAGTAGTATTGCTGAGATACTTTCCTGCGTTTCACGGGGGAATTGAGACCCTGAGTGTTATGCGAGACTATTTTAAGCGTGGGTATAGGATGGCGTGTGTTAGACATGGATCAGAGGGGAAGAATCTGTAAGAAGGCTCAGTGACTTACCTTGTCCCTTGGAGAGGAACTCCCTGATATGCCAGGGGAGCAGGCTTAGCGAAAACCTGTTGCCAAGGATGGGAGGAAGGATGCAGTCAAGTATCCTAAGAGTATTCCATCGAGCATGCGTGAAAAGAAAAGAAAGAATGAAAAAAGAAAGAAAGAAGAAAAATGGGGTTACACACTTGTAAACCAATAGTAACCGTTTGTCATTTAAAAGCTGCTGAAACAAACTCCTACCTGGGGGGTCCCCCAACCCCCTCTCCCCCGGAGTGGGATGGGCTAGCCATCACCTACTCCTACAACCTAAGAGGTCCAGAAAACCCCAATGATGGGGAGTCCAGAACGGAACCTCGGAGCACAGACAGCTCTCTCGGTTCCTAGGGTAGGTGCACTGAGTCCACCACAGCCCAGCCACCTTTTAACACATAGATCTTAAGGCACAAGGGAGCCCATAATAGAAACTAAACAGAGCGCCCCAACTAAGTTATTAACCCTTTCAGGGGTCAGCCCCCGGCACTCCTCCCGAGACCCCCCCCGATCCCCACCCATAAACCAGGTGGTCGAGGGGGGTTAGGCAGGGCCCGAGAGGAATAACCTCCGGAAATTCATGACCTAAAAGATGGGGTTCCCTTCTAAGCCACGAAATAGTATTCCCTCGTCCAGCGGGAGGATAGTCCCAAACTCGCTGGAGGAAGGAGCATCCCAACCGAATAAAATAAATTTGACCACATAGCAACTATGAACCTATAACAAAAATGAACGGTGAGGAATAGCAGTCTACTAAGAGTAAAATTGTAAACAAAAGGGGAGGCCTAAGGAGGCATTCCGCAGTCCAGAAAGTTCACTGCTGCTTGCAAGAGAAAATGTCCCCCATCTCACCCCCAGCCCCGGACACCCGACCCGTACTTTCAAACTGTAACCTTCAACAAGAGCAGGCGAAAGCCTTTGACCAGTCATTTCAAGCAGGGGGTCAGGTCACCCTAGTGCCATCCGTAAGGGGGTAAGCCTAGAAGTCTCGAGCACTTAGGGAAGGTGGAAGTGTCACCGATCAGAGCCCTGATCCGGTACAGGGTAGTTGACTATCAAGGTGGGAGGTTTTCTTTAGGCCTCTTGGAACTTTGATGTAGCCAGGTGTGTTGCAGTGGACTTGCTGGAGGTGGTCTCTTCGACGAGGATGGGGTGTTCCTGGTGATCCGCATAGAGGGCGGTTCCTGCGACAGGATCCCAAGGTGAAGCAGGAGGTGCTCCCCCTCCACTAGGGAGGAGAAGCCATAGCTTTTGTTCTTGAACGAAAAGTTCAGGCGAAGGGGAAACGACCATCTGTATGTGATCTCCTTTTCCATTAGAATCAGGAGTAAGGGCTTAAGCGATCGTCTTTTTTGAATTGTATACGGTGACAGATCAGCAAAAATTTGTATTTTGCATCCTTGGAAAGTGAGGGTATCTGAGCTCCTGGATTTCTTCATCACCTCTTCTTTAACTGAATAGTAGTGGGGTTTTACTATGATGTCTCTGGGGAGACCGTCAGAGCGTGGGAGTTGAAGGGCTCTGTGAGCTCTGTCCAGTTCCAGGCGTATTTCAGTAATATCAGGAATCAGGCTGCGAATGAGCGCTTTTACAGTTCCCTGCACCTCCTTTTCAGATTCGGGGATCCCCCTTATCCTGAAGTTGTATCGTCTCGATCTATTTTCGAGGTCGTCGATCTTTGCGAATGCTGTTTCCAATTGATCCTGCACATCTTGCAGTCTAGTTGTATTTTGGTTAATGCGGGAGACTGCATGATCAGCTTTTTGTTCTATAGTGTCCATTCTCATTCCTATTTGCTGTAAGTCAGCATGGATGGATGCCGTGATCTGAGCAGCGTTCTGTGCCAGCCCTTTAGAGAGCATTTGAGCAAATGCAGCCATCATGGATGGGAAGTCAGAGGGAACAGGGAAAGCTCCTGTGGCCTCAGCGGCTTCCATGAGGAGGCCTGTATGTGTATCCAGCATGGGGGTAGTGGGGATGCCTGTGCTCATCCTGCTCAGCAGCGATTCCGTGGAAGCCGGAGAAGCGGCCAGGGGCAGGGGTGGAGAATCTGTACCTGAAGGGGAGTGCGGCATCAGGTCCTGGTCAGCAATAGAATCCCCATTGAGCTCCGTGCTGAGCTCCGTGCTGTGAGGGCCTCGTGTCGCCGCCATCTTGGCACAGCTGAGGGGGCCGGGGATCGCGGACATCTGGCGTGATAGGTTCTTCCTCGCCGACGCTGCTGACATCTGGAGAACCGGGGGGGCTTCCCCTACTCGAAAATCCCGTTTAGGGAGCGAGGGGGGCGCTCTGTGAGCTCCGATGGCTAGGAACGGGCCGTGGTGGAGCGGAGCTCTAGAAGCCGGCGGCCATCTTGGGAGCTGTCGCGCATGCGCCTTGCAAACCAATATTCATAAGGACATGGCACCATCTCTATTAACGGTGTTTGATTACCACCCAGGGGCACATGTAATCAAATTATTTCATAATTTTTAAACCATATGTACATGAACCATGAATGTATATGTTGTTAAGGTAGACAGGTGCTGGGCTACCGCAATGTGGAGGAGGATATATTGCCCTTTATTCTTCTCTCTCTCTCTACTGATATACTGATGTTATGCTGCACCATTCTACTATGGCCAGCATGGGGGAGTGATAAAGCCAGTCAAGTCCATAGACTTCTATGCAGAGTGCTGAGAATCCTGGAATTTGTAGTTTGAGATGGCAGGCAAATAATGGGGCCATATGACTACTTACACTACAGGTCCCAATATGCACTGTGCAGTAGGAGGAGTGAGAGATGATTTCTATTAAACTGCCTGGGAAAGCTCTTCCTTTTGGCACAGAGGAAGTTAAAGAGAAGGCACCCGCTGTCTGAATATTCACCTGTCAGCGGAAGACCATACCAGCGTAGATCCAAGCCTAAGAATGGGAGTGTGGACACCCTGAGGCAGCGCAGCACCGCCTACATAACAGCACCAGCACAGGGAGAATGGAGCACCCACTCACTCTGGCTTTCTATCACTGATCACTGAAGGCCTTTGGGCAGAGATCGAGGGGGCTCCTCCTTCTATAGCGAAAACTTGCCACAGCATACCGAGGACTGGTGAGAGGGCTATTCGCCCATTGCTGATACTGCTAGCAGGAACTGGGCCACTGAGAGCAGGACACCATGTACCCAATCCATACCACACCCATACTGCACTCTGTACCACACTTATTCCAAACCTAGACTGCACCTATTCCAACTGCATTATACCGAACCTTTACCGCATCTGAACCATATCTACTTTACATCTGTGCTGAGACTATACCGTGTTTATACTGCATGCAGGTTAACTGGGACTGTCATTAAGTGCACCCAAGCTCTCAAATGGCCCCAACAATAGCCGGCAGAAGAAGATCTCAAAGGACTTCCCTAATAATTATTCTGAAAGTCCTCTTTGTTCCCCTGCCCCCTCCCCATCCCCCCTTCTTTTGGATTGTGCATACCCAGTTGGTCAAGGGCTAGCATTGCTGCAATAAATGCACTCTGGCCTTATAGTTCCAGGACTCAGTGGATTAAACTTTACTGCTGATCACAGCTGCATTTGAGGTGGTCTTGCTACTGTTTATGCTGATTTGGACGTCAAATGTCATCTTATGCCTAGTCCTTACTGGTGATCACTTTGTATGCTAAATTGTGTTATTACCATTATTAATCGATTTTTTTTTTTATATTAATCGATTTTTTGCTTTTTGCTAATTACCAATCATATTGGGTGACAATAGATTAAGGTTAAAGTGGAAGTATATTGGTATAATACCGCGCTAGACTGTAAAAAGGAAACCAGCAGCTAACACGACAAACAGACAATTTGCAATAATAGTGATATACGTAAAGTGCAGCAGTATGTGTCATCGTCGTCAGCATGAATACTGGCAAGCAGGACACACATTTTTTTTCTTTATGTCAGGGGACAAGCGAAACTAGAGGGAAATAGAGTGTATTAAATGGGGAAATAAGGAAATAAGAGGAGGATAATAAGAAGAATGGGGGAAAAAAAGTGTGGGGGGTGGGCTAGGGGGCTGAAAAGGTACTTGGGAGCTTGCTGTAGGGGCAGGGTGGAGAGACGGAACGCCTTACAGGGTGGACTCCAGGAGGCCTTTACCTTTGTTGAAATATGAATGTTCAAATGAATCCAAGTTTTGGACTAAACCTCATGCTTATCTCAGGTGGGAAGAACTAGGACTTCCATCATATTTAGTTCCTCTACTTTGGAGATCCATAGTGAAACAGAAGAAGGTCACAGATCCTTTCATCTCACAGGGATGCATAGTTTGCCAGAATTAAGCATATGGCGTAAAACAATTTTTTGGTACGTTTTAACCGAGATCTCGAAAACGTAGGGAAGGAAGAAAGAGGGGTCTTCTGAAAGTGTGTAATCAGTAAATTTTTGTGAGATTCTTCGTACTTCTTTCCAGAATTGGGCTAATTTTAGACAGGACCAAAAAAATGTGTGCAGCTTTTCCATTGAAAACCACACATCAGGTTCACATTTTTTTCTGCAACGGTTCAACTATCTCAGCAGAGCACCTAAAGTCCATGTTATCCTAAATTTTTTATTTTAAATATCCTATAATATTTTTTGGATCTCACATATGTGTATTTTATAAATCATAATGTCTATGATTTTCACGTACTTCTTCCATTTGAAATATCTGGTTGGTCTTGCCCAGTCACCTTTCTTCCCTGTTCTAAACTGATCACACAAAGCACAGAAGCTGATCTTTGGTTGTATAGTCAGTTTTCTATTCTACGGCTTGTCATTCAGAGGTACAGGCACATAGCATGCCTGCATTGGGTAGTTTGTTCAGCCACCATACCCTTCTCCCATCCAATCCTTTGGCACATCCCCCTTTTCCAATCACAGTCTGCCCTTTGAACATGCTCTAGCACAGCCTACATTTTGACCCAGGCTGAACAGAGTATGAACTACAGGCACCAACTGTGTGTCTGCACAGTGTTATGTAATCCCGCTCCCCACTATAGGGAAGAAGATATGCATGGTCACCATGGTCCGGTCCCAGCATCAGCTGTCAGCGGCAGTTTCAGTGTGGAGGTGGGTGCAGGAGAGGCAGCCGACAACAGAAGTATATGGGTGACGTCACTTCTCAGACATTTCACAGCCATTTTACAGCCATTGTCGGTCCTTTCCTGTTTCCACCGCTCTAAACCTGACCGGATCATCTGCAGAATAGGTAAGTATTCATTTTTTATCTTTACAGAGTTAGATAGGTTAGGTTTAGAATGTGGCATATAGCAGGTTTGGAGTTTGTTAGTTTTTGCCTGGACTTACACTTTTAAACCCTCTTTTAAGGTCATTGAGTTTATTGCCCTTATAGTACTTGCTGGTGACATAACGACCTTCAACTTTCGTTGGGTATAGTATGCTTTTTTACACCGGTCACCTTTCTGCAAGCTCCACTGCTCCTGTAAAGTCCTTATGATCAGTCTAAATTCCTCATCTAAAGTATGACTGTCACCTTCGATTTAATCCTTTCTGTTGGTGATGTACATGCTACACATTCACCCTACCGTGTGGATGATATGGTTTAAAACATCTAGCCTGCATTTCTACTGTGATCAAGCTATGCTACAATGAGATAAGGTAATCCTGCCATGCATCGTATCTGTGTGGTGGTCTAGATCTGGAAAAAATGTAGGTAATGATCGGATGAATCCCAAATATTGGAGACTGGTATTTATTAAAATGTATTTACAGTACTTAATATAGTACACATCGGCTTACCTTTGGAAGCTTTTACCTACTAGCAGCACCATTACTCATCCAGAATATTTTTTGGCATAGGATTGTCCAAAGTTCTGGCTGCCATAGGTGGAAACTGATAACTGCTTGTGCGTACCTGGATGTTTTTATTCTCCTATAGATCTTCTTGATGGAGATGTTCAACCTCTGATTTAATAAACCTGCTTAAAGCGGAACTTCAGTCATTTTTTCAACTATACATCTTTTAAATCTTCTGCCCTTGTTGTTTTAACTTTGGATAATAAAACCTTTTTTTTTCTGCCAGTAAATACCTTATACAGCCCAATTCCTGTTTTTTCTCTGGTCATTAGCCTAGGCTTATGACATCATGCACAGCTCTCTCTCTCTCAAGCCCTGTACACACGATCGTATATCCTATGGATCCTAATCCAATGTTTTTTTCCATCGGAAATCCGATGAAACTGTCTTCCATCAGTCTTGCCCACACACCATCAGTCAAAAAACGGACCGTTTCAAACGCGGTGACGTAAAACACTCCGATGAGCCGAGAAAAATTAAGTTCAATGCTTCTGAGCATGCGTTGACTTGATTCTGAGCATGCGTGGGTTTTTTATCCGATGGATTTGCACACAGACGATCGGATTTTGCTATCGTTTTTTTTCCCATTGGATACATTTAAAACATGTTCTATTTTTTCACACCGATGGAAAAAAGACCGATGGGGCCCATACATGATCTGTTCGTCCGATGAAAACAGTCCATCGGACTGTTTTCATTGGTAAAACCGATCGTGTGTACACGGCTTCACTCTCTTGAGAGTTTTCCAGAAAGGGAGGCGGGAGGAGTCATAAGAGGGCTAATGAGAGCTGCAGGGTTGCAGAGCTGGAGGTGTGCCTCTGTGTGTCTGTGTAAATCCAGGAAGTGGAACAGGCAGCAGTTTCAGCTGCCCACAGTTAAAATGGTTGCAGCTAGACTCAATGGAGGGAGATTTATGCAGCATATTTGGCAAATTCATAATCACAGTATATATAAAATAATGTGCAAAGTAGTTGGAGGGAAGCTTCAGAATGGCAAAGATGTTTTTATTACAAGTTATTTGAGTAGACTGCAGTTCCTCTTTAAGATAATTAGCATGTGGTATACATCAATAACCTGTTCATAATGCTTAAAGTGGTTGTAAACCCACTTTGACAACTTGCACCTACACTTAAGCCTAGATTAAGGCTTACCTGTAGGTGCAAGAAATATCTCCTTATATTTGCAGAAAACACTGCACCGATGTCTACGGCGCATGCGTAGACAACGGCACAGTGAGCATCCCATTAATAAAACCGGCAATGCAAGCTTTTTTTCTTCATTTTCAGCCTTTGATGCTTCAAAATCCACACTTCTGTCCTAGAGTGACAATGCTCACTTATTTATAAAATATATATACATGGGGTTTGCCCTGGGACTTTAAATGAGGTGAATATGGTAAGCCAAAAAACATATGATAGTAAAAAAGTAGATTTATTACAGTGTGTTGCACATATAAGACACAACAGCAATAAATACAGGCCGATAAAATATGCATACAATGTGAACATGGGTCAGTCCACATATATGGTAAACAGTTTATACCAATTACAAACATCAGAGAAATGTGCAAGCATCAATAGTACCACCGACGACGTTTCGCGAGACCGTGCTCGCTCTTCAGGGGTAAATGCTTTGCTATATCTGTAATACAAGTAGTAAATCAAATGGGGGGCGTGGTCTAGTGCCGTTCCGAGATGGACGTGTAACTTGCGAGCTCCCGTCCCGAGGTCCAGCAACGTCAGCTTATCAGCTTACCTTCTCCCCCTGACATGGTGAGAACTGCTCGAAGTGCCTCGGCAACCCGTTCCCGATCCCCGCTGAACACCGACACCCCGCTGAGTCAGCAAATCCCCGAGATATTCCGGTCCCGGCCTACGGCCAGGATGCAGGCCCCACAAGCAGCCTCCTCCCAGGGGTCACGCTTCCAGAGCACCAGCCCGCAGCGATCCGATAAGCAGATCTCCCCAGGACTGGCAACGGGGATGAATCACCCCCCGGCAGTTAGCCTAAACGATTTACACAGCGTTGCTTCGGATATTAAAAACACCCTCATGGCGGCCATCTTAGACATGAGGTCGGACATACACGCCATGACGCTTAGGGTGGAAGAGGTGGAATACACTCAAGCCCGCCAAGACACAGCGATTTGCCACGTTCAACAGGTAACAGAGTCGCATGCGATCCACCTCAGGGAGATCAATCGCCACATGGAAGATTTAGATAATCGCGGAAGGCGCCGCAACCTTAGAGTGAGGGGTATTCCAGAAATGATCGATGCCAGCCAGCTCCCAGTGGCAGTAACTACCATCTTTAACGACCTACTTGAAAGAGCCCCTGATACTCCGATCGCTTTCGAACGGCTCCACAGGGCACTGCGCCCGCGGGCAAGGGACACAGATCCTCCGCGGGATGCAGTCTGCTGCCTCACAGACTTTCCCCTGAAGGAGGAAATATTACGCAAGGCCAGACACCGCAACCAACTGTCTTTCCAGGGAACGGATATCAGGATCTACCAGGACCTATCCAACATCACCCTGCAGCGCAGACGCGAGCTACGACCCCTTCTGGAAACACTGAGGGCCAGATCCATAGTCTATAGATGGAAGTTCCCCTTCTGCCTGACAGCAACTCACCAAGGCCGCACAGCCAATCTAAAAGTCCCAGAGGATTTAGACCACTTCTGTACAGCCATGGAGATACCGTATGTGGAAGTACCAGACTGGTACAGCGACTTCCGTATCCCGCCACTCAGAAGAGCCACCTCCATGGAAGGTATCGCAGAAGCAGGCAACTTCAGTATCGGCCGCCGACGCTCTCACCCACCTCCTCCCCACACTCCTTCAAAAGATCAAGGAGCCCCGCGTAATGGTAGCCCGACAGCTTCTCCAGTGCCCCGCAAAGCACGCATCGCCTAACAAGGTAACCGATCTTCTCTTTACCCAGTTTTACACATGGCGCAGGGTCACTAATCCTATAGCCTAACATACCCCTACCCAGGAGATGAACTGTTTAAAATCCGTTCAACCAGAGCTCAATACCCAGGCCAGATTCCCGAGTAATGCTGACCGCCCTAAGCATGCCGTACAGGCCCTTAAACGGCTACGGAGGAACCAGCTCCCCACCTCTTACCATTTATACCTCCTAAGCTGCTGAACAAAGACTCATTTCCTCCCTCCTTCTACCCATTATCCTCATCAACCTATTGGAACCATGCTCTCCCCAGCCTAGACACCCTTCCCCCTCAGCACAATCTGCTTGGACCCAAGACGAACTGCCATCTACCCGTCCCATTGCTGCCACGATACATCAGGAGCAGAGCTTCCCGTGAGAAGAGCATTAGACAGTAACTGCAACTTCTAAGCCGAGACCGTGGCACTCACTTATCTAAACCCCGGCGACGCCAACTAAACTCTCTCTTCTCAGCCCCATCACACTGCCTATTGGCCAGGACTCCCGCTGATCCTGCTTTTTTTTTTCTTTTTTTCAAAAAGAAGGGGGAAGAGGGAGAAGAGAGAAAAAAAAAAGAGAAAGATCCTATAGCACCAACCTTACCAACTTACCGACTCTGTTCCAGCCTCCAAAGGATGCCTCACAGCAGATGTGTGCCGCCCTCGATGGCATACTCCACTTCTACCCAAGTCTGTCCACCATGTGTTCCTGATCTTCCGCACAGAAGCATGAACTCCCTCCCTCGACCCTCACCTCACAGCGAGGCTCTGAACCGCTCCAAGCTTCAGGTGACCCTGTACGACATTCCCCAGGGACCACTGACAAATAGGGGGGCTTTTTTTTTTTACTTTCCGTCCTGGACATCTTCCGTAGGCCTCTCCGGACGCTCTACCCACATTGTACAGGGCCAGAGACTGCCTCACCTCCCTCTAGTTGAACTCCACCTACCACCCTCACATACGTTGGACTCTGGTAGACACCGCTGATCCTCACCGGTACCCCCACTCCTAATTTGTGGGCTTGCAGGTCAATACCCACACCCGGTATCATACCTCATCCCCCTACTGGTCCCTTCCTTCCGCCCTAGTTGCCTTCCTCCTCAACGTTTTATCCTCATCTTTTCCACTTTTCCCTTTTTTCCCTTTTCCTGATACTCACAACTCACCCCCCCTCCTCTCCCCCGTCTCTGGCCTCCCCATACCCTCCCGTCCCCTACCAGCTCAAACCTTTACAATCAACATGAGCCCCGATAATAAACCGAACTCCAACTTCTCCATAAAGGTAGTCTCCCTTAACGCCAAAGGGTTGAATATTCCAGAAAAACAAACACAACTCTTCTCCCTTATGCGCAGCATGAGAGCTGACTTAATTTTCCTACAGGAAACCCACTTTAGCGCGAAGAAAGTTCCCAACATGAGTAATCGCTTTTTTCCTCACAGTTTCCATGCTACTTCACCGATCTCGAAATCCAAAGGAGTCTCCATACTTATATCCAAAAACCTACCCATCCAAATTACAGACACTCACCTGGACGAACTAGGCAGATTTATCTTTCTAAAAGGGACCCTCAGGAACAAATCAATCACCCTGGTGAACATATACAGCCCCAACACGTCCCAAGTTCCCTTCTTTAGGGCAGTAACTTGACACCTAGCAGATTTCCAAGAAGGAACCCTAATACTGGGAGGGGACTTCAATGTACCCCTGAATCCAATACTAGACACATCATCGGGTAAATCCCACCTACCTTACAGGGCGCTCCGGCAAATCACAAAATGTCTCCAAGATCTCTTACTCCATGACACTTGGCGCACCCTACACCCAAGTGTAAAGGATTTTACATTCTTCTCTGCCCCACATAATAAATATTCACGACTAGACTACATATTTCTTACCCAACAGGATCTCCCATTCCTAAAAGTAGCAACCGTCGAACCGATGACTTTTTCTGACCACCATCCTATCTCAATGACCCTCACTTTCCCTGAAAAAGTACACCACTCACAAATCTGGAGACTAGACCCTTCCATCCTGACAGACAAAACCAAAGAATTAGAGATTCAAACCTGTTTAAGAAATTATTTTGCAGAGAATAACACCCCAGACACCTCAAAACTTACTCAGTGGGCGGCTCACAAATGTGTTGTCCGAGGTAAATTAATTTCCCTGGGGGCCGCAATTAGAAAGGAAAAAAAGGCCAAACTGGCTGACCTTTTCTCCAAACTTAAAAAACTAGAAGCATTACACAAACGAAGTCTGGCCCAGCAAACCCAAGCAGAACTACTAGAGACTCGCACACTCATACAGGAAGAAATAGGTCACCACCTCAGGAAGAAATACACCCTAACTCAGAAACTCTTTTATGAGTTCGGCAATAAAAGTGGCCATCTTCTTGCTCAAGCTATACGTAAGAAAAAAGCAGCTAACACGATACACCACATACAATCCCACACAGGCAAGACGCTCACAAACAACAATGACATAGCCGGAGAGTTCGAGAAGTACTACTCGTCCCTATACAACCTAGACAAATCCGAACCCCCTACTACCTCATTAGATGACAGACCTAACAATATTAACTTGTTTCTAGACCAATTTGCCCCAGGGAAACTTTCCGCAGATTCCACCACAACACTTGAATCCCCGATCTCTATCCGTGAATGGAAAGATGCTATAAAACAACTTAAGCCTGGTAAGAGCCCGGGTCCCGACGGTCTTTCCGCTGTATATTTCAAGACGTTCTCAGACCTCCTCCAACAACCCTTCCTCGACGCCTTCAACACCCTCTCTCCCACGAACCCCTTCAAAAGCGAGATGCTAGAAGCCCATATCGTAGTTATCCCCAAAGACGATAAGGACCCCACCCAGACTGGAAACTATAGGCCAATATCCTTACTGAATGTAGACGTCAAAATCTTCTCCAAGATTTTGGCGAACAGACTCCTACCGCTTCTCCCCTCCTTAATCTCCCATGACCAGACCGGTTTTGTCCCTGGACGGGAAGCCAGGGACAACACCGTCAAAGCAATAAACCTACACCATCTTATGACACAGACTTCCCAAAAAGGCCTGTTTTTGTCGCTCGATGCGGAGAAGGCGTTCGACATCGGAAACGGCACAAGACAGGGATGTCCCCTGTCTCCCATCCTCTTTGTACTCATGCTTGAACCATTCCTCCGTAAACTAATACACAATCCAGATATTCAGGGTATAAGCTCCTCCAAAAGAGAATACAAATACGCCGCGTTTGCGGACGATATATTGTTGTTCCTGTCGAACCCACTGATCTCCTTGCCAAACCTTCTTTCTGAATTCAAACACTTTCAGTCCCTCTCCCACCTTAAAATTAATTTCTCGAAATCCTTTGCCCTAAACATTACACTACCTCAACATATAGTGGACCAATGTAAGGCTAATTTCCCGTTCCAATGGAAACAAGACTCCATCACATACTTAGGCATACAACTCCCTTCCAAACTTTCCAATCTATACGCGAAAAACCATATCCCTATACTACACAGACTATCATCTGACCTTGAAACCTGGAACAAACCGCTCTTCTCTTGGTTTGGCAGAGAAGCAATACTCAAGATGAATGCCCTCCCGAGATTACTCTACATATTACAGACAATTCCTATTCATGTACCTCCGGCCTTCTTTAAATCTTACAGACACATATGCTCTAAATTCTTATGGGGGAACCGTAGACCTAGAATCAGCTTTATGCAGCTCACCCGACCCAAAAGGCTTGGTGGCATAGGCCTCCCCAATCTCCTCAATTATCACACCGCAACACACCTAACCAGGATAGTGGACTGGAACACCCAGTCTCTCCACAAAGATTGGGTTGCTCTAGAAGCATCCTTCTCTACCCTCCCTTTGGAGTCTCTCCCATGGATACTCCCTACCCACGTCCCATCTGCATTACGCATACACCCACTAATAGGCCCTACCCTGCAATGTTTCAGAATACTTTGCTGCCAATCACCCATATCTTCGATCCCCAGCCCAATGACTCCTGTAACAATGAACCCTGGCTTCCCACCAGGTATGCACGTAAAGTTTCTTCCTGATAACTGGACTAATAGCCCACTTAGATCTCATCAATTCTTCTCCCGGGGCAAACTCCTGTCTGCACACCAATTCTCTTCCCGACTAAGCAAGCCGCCCATTCCCCCCTGGACATATATTTTAATGGCCCATTATCTAAAATCCCTAGACAAAAATACACAATGTTCCAGAGAACTCACCCCTTTTGAGAAGCTATTTACCCAAACAACACCCCAATCACACTTAGTATCGACCACACATGAACTCCTTTTTGCCGAGATGAAAGCTAATGAGACCTTAGCCTGTAAAAAATGGGAGCTAGACCTCTCTATCTCTCTCCCAGAGGAACAATGGGAACAAATTTTTCTCAACATACATAAAGGATCAACGAATGTTTCTACCCAGGAAAACAATTATAAGATCCAATCTAGATGGTACCGCACACCCGCCCTCTTGCATAAATTTAACCCCACTATTCCAGAGATTTGCTGGAGATGCCACCGGGAAAGGGGAACCCTTCTCCATATATGGTGGTCCTGTCCGTCCCTAAAAGGTTTCTGGGAAGAAGTATGCCACATAACATCCCGAGTTACTTCATATCAATTAGATTTTTCACCCTCTCAATTCCTCCTTCACCACTCACCCCTGTCACACAACTCCTACCACAAATCCCTAGCAATGCATATGATCAATGCGGCAAAACAATGCATCCCTTTACATTGGAACACAACTCACCGTCCAACACTAAAAGAATGGTTTAACAGAATATGCAAAATTGAGGAAATGGAAAATCTTATACATATTGCAAGAGATACACCGACATCATTTAGCAAAAAATGGGCTTGCTGGATACACTATAAAACGACACCAGAATACACAAACTCCCTACACCCTGTCTCAGGATAAAATACTCCTCGGAGAAATACCATTACGATCTACGACAAGCCCAGCGCCCCCCAGGACCCTAAATCTCCCATGTTCACCTCAGTCCCCCTATAACTTCCCCAATGTAGATCAATCTTTATTCTCTCCTGACACCCCTTCTGAACACCCCAAGTGGTCAGGGAGGCCAGAGACGGACCCCCTGCCAATGCTCCTCCCTCTTACCTCACCCCCCCTGATCCCCCTCCCCCCCCCCCTTCTCCCACCACATACCCCCCCTATCTACTCATTCATACGCTTCTGTACAAACACAACCACTACCTCAGCCCCAGCTTGTACCCCCCCCCATCCATACGCGTTCAACGAAATAAATCCGATGGTAGCTCCTTCTCTACCTGCCAGCCATGATACACTTACCGGCCCTTCTCTACCCCGCAGACCAATACTCCACAACGATATCTACGACCCTACCTAGCTCTCACCTACTTACGGGTTACACCTCCGTCAACGGTATCAGACTCTGATAACATCTCACCCCTACCTTGGATTAAGGTAGACCATCCCATCATAGCCTAGCTCATGAAGACTACACCGGCACACCTCACTCTCACTACCCACAAGTTGAATTGTACATGACACTGAAATTTCGTTCTCGTTCCCTTTTTGTGGTTGTATCAATACCTTAATACCCTTTTTGTACTTCAACTGTCCAAGATATCTGTAAATGCTTATTACGTTTCAATAAAATATCTTTGAAATTTTTTTTTTAAAAAAAGTAAATCAAATGAATGTATGTAGCATAAAATAGGCAGGGAGGTGAGTCATCATCGAGTCAAACTGTAGGACCCCATACTCACCAATTGGCCAATCCCATTGGTGAGTATGGGGTCCTACAGTTTTTTGGCTTACCTCATTTAGTCCCAGGGCGAACCCCATGTATATATGTATTGTAATGGCGCGTACACATGGCCGTTTTTCTCGTCGAGAAAAATGAAATTTTTCCCATTCAACGAGAAAAACGATAGTCTGTGGGCTTTCTGTCGTTTTTTTCGAAGACAAAAACGGCATTAAAAACGATGAGAAAAATTAGAACATGTTCTAATTTTTCTCGTCGTTTTTTTCGACATGTTTTCCGCGGCAGTGTTTCCCATAGGGAAACACTGCCGCGGAGCCCACAGACGGTTATTTTTCTCGACAAGAGAAAAAACGACGTGAAAAACGACCGTGTGTGGGGAACAAGCTGTTCCCTCGTTTTTAATGACATTATTCACGGCGTTTTTTTAACCGCCGTGAATAATGATCGTGTGTACGCGGCATAATAGGGATGGAGGTGATGTTGGGGTGACACCAGAACTTATACTATGTACTTATTCATAAAAAAGCTTGTAGTATCAATTATTAAATTATTAAAATCATTAAATGTAAAAACTACAAAATCATATGCAACCTTCCCTATATATTAGAAGTGTGACTGACCTCCAATATAAAATACATACATTTTACATGCAATTCATATAAAAATCAAACCATATACAATTTGTGAGTGAAATTCATATAATAATAAAAATCCATACTGTGCAAATAAAGTTAATGAAAAACAGTGTCCAGAATTATTCCAAAATGTCCTTTTGACCATTGGTGTATCATAAAAACACAGTACTCTACTAAATAAACCATCCAGTAAGTTTAGTCCAAAAAGTGCGTTTTGAACATCATCACTTTTGGAATAATTTGTTCATTGCAGTTCTCAATGAACTACCAGGGCGCTGATAAGCATTCTAGGTAGTTTGTTGATGTTTCCTGATTTAATAATTGACTGCCCTTGTAAAGGCTGATGGTACTTGCAGTTTATTTATTCACAGGTCTCTACCAATGAATGTTGCATCCGGGTGGGCAACCCTGCACGGCTGTGTCCTTTTCAAATTGTGACATCGGGCAGAAGATTCCCAGCCTGCTGTCACAATTAGAAGGGGGAACAGGTGGACATGTTCCCAAAGATGAACTTATCCTTTAAATTCTTCATATATATGTGTCTCAGTTTTAGGCCCTGTTTATACTGGCCCTGAAACTTCAGTCCAACTTCCAATGCGACTTCCATGTAACTTTAATGAACAGGATCCAACTTTGAGATAAGTGTGACTTGTCCTTTGACCAATCAAAACAATTCCTTTGGTTCTGGTATGGATGAAACCTCACGCCAAATTTATAAAAAAAAAAGAATGGCGTGCCCCCCCCCCCTCCCCACCAAGATCATATCTGACCCTTCGATTTTGTTACACTACACTGTTTTTTTTGTTTTTTATTGGATGAATGTCTATTTTTTTTTTTAAAGAGGGCTTCCATTTTCTGATAAGCCCCCTGCCTGCAGACCCCCCCAATCTCAGCCTAGGGTTATGGGGAAGAGACCCTTGTCTCTATCAACATGGGGGCAACTCCCCCATGTTGTCTAAGTATGGTTCAGGAGGGGGGTGCTCGCTCGTTTCCCCCCTCCCACCTTTCCTGGCTTGCTGGGCTGCATGCTTGTATATGGGTCTGGTATGGATTTTGGGGGGAAACCGCACTCCTTTTTTTTTTCAATACATTTTGCATTGCTAGTGTAGCGGGCATATACTTTTCTATCATGTTTAAAACTGGCAGAGACACCAGTGATGTATAGTTCCCTGCGGCCCAGCAGGTGGCGCTGTCCCTGTGGGCTGGGGTTGAACCATTGCTGAGTGCCATACCCCTTTTTGGCCTCTCTCAGCGGTTGTATGGTGGGGCGGGGATACCCGCCGTGCTTGCTAGGAGAGGGTATAAAGGGGCCAGCCATCTTTTTCACGGGGTTCGAGTCCCAGGCACCTTCAGCCTGAGGGCTGTGGTTCGTGGTTGGTGTCCAGGCGGCCTAGGCCTGGACGCCCGGAACTCGTGTTCCATCCCAGGCACCTTCAGCCTGGGGTGAGGTACTCGGTTGGAGGCCTGGGCCCAGTTTTCTTCGCTGGGCCCCACGAGGGAAGGATTTCCTAGGGGGCCCCGGGAGTGGGGTGCCCGAATCCAGAGGCGTAAGGGACCGGAGGAGCTACTCACTCGAAGACCTGGTGCAGCAGATTGCCAGTGCCGGGTGAGCCTCAGGAGGCCGCCCGGAGGGGTATCTTTCCGAACAGGGGCCAAATTCAGTCAGGAGGAAGGTTCACAGTTCACCCGGTCGGTGGTAGCGACCAAAATATTCATGGTTGGTGGCGGAGACCATGCGCCAAGCCTATTCGCTGATAGAGGAATAGGAGAGTTCATTGTGCCTGGGCCTACTCGTATCCACACCCCCTGTCTGTTCGTTGAGGGAGTCTAACTGATTGTGTTTCATCCTGACATTGGAAAATAAAGGAGTGTTGGACTTTTATTGGTGTGGGGCTCATTTACTGGCAGACACTGTTCCACAGAAGAAGCGGAGGCTTCAAACACCGAACACCGACTCGAAGGTAAAGAAACTTTGCTCACACCAGACAAACATCTGCGGTGAAAGCTTGGCGTGGTGACCCCGCACTCTCTCCTCCAAGGTACCCCTAGACAAAAGCCAGAGAGAAAGAAACCGGAGCAAGAGAGAGAGAGTGGAGGGCGCTACACTAACATTGTCTCTAAGCACAAGTCGGATCAATTAAGATGCTGATCTGACTTGGATGCGACTTCCATTCAATCCTATGGGCTGAAATCAGACAGAAGTCTGACCAAAGTAGTGCACTTTTCCCAACGGTGTCTGTGTGTTTTTTTACATCTTTTTACACTTTCTTTGTGAAATGGTAGGGGTACAATGTACCCCTTACCAATTCACATAGGGGGGAGCTGGGATCTGGGGGTCCCCTTTGTTAAAGGGGTCTTCCAGATTCCGATAAGCCCTCACCCGCAGACCCCCACAACCACCGGGCAAGGGTTGTGGGGATGAGGCCCTTGTCCCCATCAACGTGGTCACAGACCCCCAAAGCATCCTCCCCATGTTGCGGGCATGTGGCCTGGTATGGTTCAGGAGGGGGGCGCTCTCTCAGCCCCCCTCTTTTCCTGTGGCCTGCCAGGTTGCGTGCTTGGATAAAGGGTCTGGTATGGATTTTTGGGGGGAACTCCACGCCATTTTTTTTTTATTTGGCGTGGAGTTCCCCTTAAGGGTCTAGTATGGATATTTGGGGGGAACCCCACGTCATTTTTTTTTTATATTTGACGCAGGGTTCCCCTTACTATCCATACCAGACCTGAAGGGCTTGCTAATTGAATTTGGGGGGACCCCCACGCATTTTTTTTTTTTTATCAATTACTTTTCTCTGTATTCCCGGGAGCCGACATTATAGCCGCTAGTGCTTTTAAATTACTTTTTTTTCCTTCAGAAATGACATTTTGTGCAGGGACAGTTCTAAGCACGGGAAACAAGCACTACTTTACAGGCATACTATACACACCCCCTAGGTACGAAATTTAAAGGAATATTTCACTTTTATTGCTTCACTTTAAGCATTATTAAAATCACTGCTCCCGAAAAAACTTTTTGTCAAGTAATTTTGGACCAACTCTCGTTACAAGTCAAGATATTTTATTGCATATGCAAGAGAAATGGTTAAATGTATATTTTCTGCTTCAGAGATCCATTTCTGCCTGTCATAAGTTTACATGCTGCTTTTATCACCCTTAAACCTTCCCCCTTCCTGTTCGTAACGTCCTGATCACGTGTATAATTTCAACTTTTATTCTGACGTTTTAGCAGGAAGATGAGAATATCCTTTTTCAGCCAACACCTTATGACAGGAAATTTCATACAATGAACACATAAATTATTCCATGGTTCGCAGCCCATATTTGACAGATGTAAGAGTCAGCACATCTTTGCACAATAGAATATGGTCATATGACTTATTCCAGTAATTAGGGCTATTAGAGCTTATTCAGCATATTTAAGTATTAATAGAGTTATATAAAGCAAACATTTTAACTTTAGAAGATATAGTCATATTAATATGCATATTCATAGTTGACATTTAAAGTATAATTTCTAATTTCTCTAACAGCTGCTCCCTTTTATACTTATAATGTCAATAATTCAAATATCCAGGTTCTTTATTTTACCAGGTATTATCATTTAGACAAATAAGTCTTTTGAAAGGACTGTAAGTTCATCTTCATCAGGTTCCGGGTATAGTTCAGTGTTGTTCTGAAAAAACATAGTCTTTGTTAGTGATGTGTCAATCAGTCTTTGAAGAATTCCTCTAATACAAGGAATGCAGCAACATCCACACAGCGTAAGGACCGTGGCTGCCATGACAACAGAGATGAGCAAACCTTTTGCAAGATCACCCCATTTACCAAACCATTTTTCAAAGAGTCCTGTTAAGGGGTTCTCTACACCAGAGTTCTCAGTTAGTTCCTGGGATAACATTTGTAGGCCTTGCAAAGCCTTGGTGATACTTCCATCAGGTGCCGTATTATTTGGAATAAAAGTGCAGCAGAAGGTGCCGAACATTTCGCATACCCCGCCCCTTTCTGCCAGCAACATATCCAATGCCATACAGTTCTGCCACGCTGTCAAAGAGGTGGCGTCCAATTGTGCTGCTATACCTTTGATAGCATCTCTGGTGTAATTCACAAACCTCTGCTGGTTGTAGTAGATGTAGTAGATGTAGTTTATCCAGTCGACGTTCTTGTTGGCCTGTACCCATAGGAAGAGTGAGGTGAGTCCTGCTGTTACTTGATTCTGTGCTTTAAATTCATCCGGAAACTCCTCGTGGAACACCTATTGAGTCTATATATACCTGGTTGTCAAAATGATTCTGGACACTTAAGTCTCTTAAAATAGTGTTTACCTGGTAGTCTCATCAATTTATTAGTCATAGGAACAATATAAAAGGGAAGCAACAGGCGGGTAAGGGCACAACTACCCTCCCATCTAGGTGGCAGTCTGAGCCTTAGTTTCTTGTCCCCACACAGCCACCAAACATCAGCTAGTTGCCGTTTCTGTTCCTGAAACCATTTTAGTTGATACTTAATGTCTGTAGTTGATGTTGTGGTCGCACAGTATTCAGGAGATAGAGTGCCAACCTTTGTACCATCCTTATCTTTGTTAGAGAAACTAGAAAAATTTCCTGGTAATGCTTGTAGTGAAGGGGGTGTACTTTGCATTTTAGTTTTAGGGTATCTCTTTTTCTCATTTGCACATTCAGACCCAGTAATATTTTCTGAAAACAGTCTTATTATGCAAGCTAAATCTGTTTCCTCTTCAGGGAGAGGAATGGTAGCTAGTTGTGGTCTTGGGTTTGCACAAGAAATACAATCACTTAACCCCTTAGATTGAGTTGTGTATCTGACCCATTCTATCCACTAATTTTTGTCTCCAAATCCTGTTTCTATACTTAATTGTTCCTTGTAAGTAAAATCTGTTTTAAACAAAGAGGTATTAAGTTGAAACTGAGTTGGCTCGGGGGCTGGGGTGTTCTGACCAGGGGTTACAACCTAAATAGTGATTCTCCCTAGTAGGTCAGATATTGTACCATATACCAATTAGTTGTATTGTTTAGTTTACAAAATTGGAGCCATTGTTACTGTAAATCAGCGCGGGGATCCCTTGTCGTGGAATCACCTCTTTGATTAGTACTTTGGCTACTGACTGTCCATCCGTGTGCGCCATAGGAAAAGTTTCCACCCACTTTATAAACCTGTACACAATAACCAGACAGTACTTATTCTCACATTTGTTCAATTCAATAAAATCCATGCATATTGTGTGAAAGGGATAAGGGGGTTGTGGGAAATGACCCCTTAAGGCTCTTAGGGCACCTTGTGCATGGTATCTGTTACAAATCGGATATGTGAGACAAAATTTTCAGAGTAGTTTTGTAAACCCATATGTTGTGTATACCCAGTACCATCCCTCCTTTTGAGGTATGGGCCTACCCATGACTCAATAACACAGCATACGTGAATAGTGATGTAGATAAGTTAGGTTTACCTTCTGTACATGTGTATATACCATTGACCAGTGTTGACCCTGTATATAACCACTTTGATTTTCACCTGCCGGTGATGTTTTCTGCATTTCTGATAACCATGTTTCATCAATAGCTCTCTGTACCTCATCATTTACTTGGGAAACTGTATATGTTTGTCATTGCTGTCCTTCAGAAGCTTCCTTTGCTGTCTTGTCTGCTAGTGCATTCCCTAGGGTAATTGGATCTGTTCCCTTTCTATGTGCCGCACATTTACAAATAGCCACTTGTGTTGGTTTTTGTACATATTCTAGAAGGGCAAGAATGAGATCTCTGTGTGATCGGTTTCCCATGGCAACGTAATCATACCCCTTTTTTCCATTGCTGGGCAAATATGTGTAGAGAAAGCGTATTGGCTGTCAGTATAAATATCTATTTATTTTTCCCTTCCTCTAGACTGCAGGCCCTTGACAGGGCTATAATGTCAGCTTGTTGTGCAGAATAGGAACTGGGAAAGGGTCTAGCTTCAATGACCTGGTCATGTGTTACTATAGCATAAGCCGTTTGATTTATCGTTTTTTCTACACGACCCATCAACAAAAAAGGTAATGTCAGCATCTAGAAAGGGAACATCAGTGAGATCCTTCCTAGGGAGTACCCGTTCATCAATTTTGAGCTGCACAATCATGTGGATCCCCATCACCAGGTGTTGGCATTAGTGTAGCAGGATTCAATGTAGTACACTTCTTGATTGTAACGTGTGGTTGTCCCAGAAGTGTAGTCATACATGATAAATGCCTGACTGGAGATAAATAGGAGATTCTGTCTTATAGTAAGATCACCTAAATAACATGTGAGACCTTTAAGTACCAGGGGTGGAACAATACTATCAATGCAGATGACCGTATGGCCAATGAGGCTGCTACTACAGCTTGTACACAGTGGGGCAAATTAGTTAAGTAAAATGCAACTAGTTTGTGTTCGTTCTCATAAACCTGAGTGAGAGCAGAAGTCATGTACCCCTCTTTACAATCTACAGTCTGCTAAAGGGTTTCTACTGTAATTGGGTAGGCTAAGCACAGTAGAACCCACAATGAGGTGCTTCACCTTTGTAAATGCATCCTCTGCTTGCACATTCCACTGGATGGAACCTTTTGCAGACATTTGTGTACCATAGATGAGATCAGAAAGAGGCACCACCTCCGTAGCATAATTAGCTATCCATGCTCTACAAAAATTTGCCATGCCAAGAAATTACATCATTTCTTTATTTTTACGTGGTTTGGGGGCTTGAAGGATGGCCTCTTTTCGGATCTCATCTGGATGTCTGCCTTTTTGAGATATAATGTAACCCTGGTATTTCACCTTGTTTTTCAAAAGTTGTATTTTATTTTGCTAACCTTGTGACCTTGTTCTGCGAGGAAATGCATCAGAGCCAAGGTGTCAATTTTACATTGTCGCTCCAGAGGAGCCGCTACCAGAATGTCATCCACATACAAGAGAATTTGACTCCCACTGGGAGGTACAACTCGAGACAAAGCATTGAACATTTCTTGTGAGTTTTCCCTTGTACATAAGTGCAAACCAGAACTGACTGTCTGTCTTAATTAGCCCTACGTCTGTCTTTCCTTTTGATCACAAGAAATCGGGGACGTCTTTTAAGGCATCCCCTTCCCCTTTGGTCAAAAAGTGTCAGTCACTGTCTTTTGTCAAAACTTCAATCACGCAAGTTCTGGTTGTACATTCAACAAACCACGCTAATCTGTACCTCTGATTCCCTCTGGATTTCAGTTCCTCATCTGTTAATTTGACCCAGTCTGTGATAAGTTCTCCTAGCTCATGCCATGATACCTCGGAGTTCCGCGTGACCGAAACATGAGGTACAGTATCCTGCCTGTATATTTGCAGAATAGGCTGTGGTAGGAGACAAGTAGCCATGTTATTTCCTTCCTTATCACAGTACAGGTATCTTAAGAGCACTTCAGTGTTAGTGCAACTCATTAACTGTTTCTCATAGGACCTATCAGGCCCAGTGGTCCTTTTGTAGCAGATAGTGCAATAGAGGTTTGTCTGGACCTTGTACCTTTCCTCACAGGCTCTTCAATTCTTTCTGTCAGGGTTTTGGGCATCTTTAATCCCTCAGTTTGTAAATCCAAGCTGTACCAGTATCAGGGCTCATTATCCACAGCTGTGATTTGTTTTTCACACAGCCGATGGGCTTTGAGGCCCCCCTCCACTGGTACGACAGAAATATCAAGAGCATGCAACATGTCTCTACCCAACGAATTAACAGGACATTTAGTTGACATTACAATTTTACACTGAGCCTTTTTACCTGTCTGTGGATTTTCCACAGTAAGGCCTTCAGACACGGCCTCCTGGTGCATCAACCCATTTGCAGATTTTACATATACTAAACCTTTTCCCTGTACCCCTGGTGGCATATCCAGCGGGTGTATCAGGGTCCTACAAGCCCCAGTGTCACAGAGAAATGTTACCCAACTACTCTTTGCAACCCAGGTTATTTCTGGCTTGGCTTCAGCATGCAAACAAGTTTCAACATTACACACATCCAAAATATCAGATTCTTTCCCATCCTTCTGCTTCTCTCTCTGCAGACACACTTTTACCATACAGGAAACACTCCCCCCTCATCCTTTTCTTTACTTTCTTTTTTGGTTGGAAGTGCCCCTCAGCATGCCTCGCATACTTGATTAGCTCCTAGAGTCTGCAGATCCTATGGTTAATCATGTGTTCGTTAACAAAACTTGATATAAGGACTAGCAGCCCCTTCAGGATTGCATTCTTTAGCTGTTGTTCATATGGGCTATCGTTCACTTGATCTACTGGGATTTCTATCCCAGAGTGGTTATTAAAATTCTTCTTTATCCTAACAATGAAATTATCCACTGTTTCCTCTTCTCCCCATATACACTGATTTATAATGGACCAGTCGGCTTGACGTATCCATCTATCCTCTCTCTATCTTTGCTATAAGAGCATTTCTTCTGTTTTTGAGTGCTGCATCATCCTGAGGCAACACCCCTCCCTGGTTGTTTAATCCACTCCAATCTCCCACTACATGATGCCAGTCAGGTCCCAGTACCTGTCTGGTGACCTGCTCTATTTCCCTCACATTGAGATGATAGCTAGCAACCATTCCCATGATACCATCCCTGAATTGAGCTATGTGGACCTTGGGATTGCTGTAAGGAGGGTCAGCGGGGTAACTTGTTGCATACCTCTGTCCCATCTGGTGGTGGGGACTGCAGGTCTGCAATAGGGAATTGGGAGCGGGTGGTGAAGTCAGAGGGGGAGCAGTGTCTGTCGGTGGGATTGGAGAGTCCTCTAAAGGGTGTGTAGGGGCTGTCGGGTGCATTAGGTTTGTCGCATTTTGTTCAGTCAATACTTGCTGCACTAAACTTCGGAGGACGGTCATATTATTGTCCTCCTCTTTGTCTAAAAACATAGTCTTTTTATGATTTTTTTTTTAATGATTTTAACCTACAGTTAGACTCCTCAAGCCATTTCTTTGCCTGGGGAAGACCTAATTTATTCTATTTCCTTATTTTTCTTTTCTTTTCTTTATATATATATATATATATATATATATATATATATATATATACATATATACATACATATATATACACATACACATATGCATACACATATACACACATACATACATACATACATACATGCCGGCATAATTTTTATTTATTTTTAAAGCTTTCTACACAACACAGTATTACACAACAATCCTTATTTAAAAATGCATCAAAATCATACTTTGTTTTCCATGTCTTAAGGAGTTTCACATTCTCTTTGTCTAGACTACACATATACTTTGCATCATCATTCAAACCATCAGACTTTCCATGGATCATACTCATTTTAACGTGCACACGGAGTTTTTTTTGTAAGGTCTTCTCACACTGACACAATACCTGCACACAGTATCTTATCACTTCTGCAGCTACTCACAAACTTTCTAGTCGTGACATATCACTTCTAAATTATTGATCTTGTGTGCTGCTATAATACTGGTGTCTTGTCTTCTTACTTAATGTTTTATTCATTTATAGGGAGAATGAACAGAATTACAAGGCGAACGTAAATTCACCTGACTGGTCAACCCCCCCTGATCAAAACATTAATATTTCAGTAAACTGTAGGGAGCATGAACAGAATTACAAAAGAGACTTAATTTCTCTCGACTGTTGTTCCCACACTTTATCAAAACATTAATATTTGTTGATTCAACGGTATTTATAAATGCCTGTACAGGTTTTTACACAACATACGAGGCTGGCTGAGCGCAAGGGCTCGTCAAATTACCTCTATTTGTTACCTGGAAATCTATCAGGCCATACCTTTGTATCAACAGGGGTTCATGTTTTTGATGTAGGAATATTTATGTGTCCCCCACGGGAATTCCTGCAGTTTACAAGGCTGTCAGGACCTAGGTCCTTTGTCGACAAATTTCCTTTATCTGCACCCGGGTATTGGAATGGGACCATACTCCTATATCAAAGGGATTTAAACTACGGACGTATCTACTTATATTCCCTCAACTTGGATAAAGCAAAACATATACACAACAGATAAACATTCAATTAATCTCTATATTAGATGTATGTAACAAAATCCCTTAATTCATTAAATCCCTAATCACATTTAGGCCTAAAAGTATAATATAATAAATGAAAATATCTTACCTTGCCCCGAGAGCGGTCTCTTGTGCTGATCCGGTAAGTCGCTGCCCGGGAGGCACTAGTTCAGTGAGCCGGCCTCTGTTAACGTCAAATTTAAGACGGAGGACTTACAGTTTTTTGCCGTACGAACATCGGTTCACTGGGTTGTTGGCTAGTGCTTTCCAGGAATTTGGACTTCCGGCTCGAAGGACCAAAATGTCAAGTAATTTTGGACCAACTCTCGTTACAAGTCAAGATATTTTATTGCATATGCAAGAGAAATGGTTAAATGTATATTTTCTGCTTCAGAGATCCATTTCTGCCTGTCATAAGTTTACATGCTGCTTTTATCACCCTTAAACCTTCCCCCTTCCTGTTCGTAACGTCCTGATCACGTGTATAATTTCAACTTTTATTCTGACATTTTAGCAGGAAGATGAGAATATCCTTTTTCAGCCAACACCTTATGACAGGAAATTTCATACAATGAACATATAAATTATTCCATGGTTCGCAGCCCATATTTGACAGATGTAAGAGTCAGCACATCTTTGCACAATAGAATATGGTCATATGACTTATTCCAGTAATTAGGGCTATTAGAGCTTATTCAGCATATTTAAGTATTAATAGAGTTATATAAAGCAAACATTTTAACTTTAGAAGATATAGTCATATTAATATGCATATTCATAGTTGACATTTAAAGTATAATTTCTAATTTCTCTAACACTTTTTTGCATTGAAACATGTCCCCTGGGGCAGGACCCGGGTCCCCAAACACTTTTTATAACAATAACTTGCATATAAGCCTTTAAAATTAGCACTTTCGATTTTTCATGTTTGAGTCCCATAGACTTTAACGGTGTTTGGATGTTCGAACAAATTTATTGTCTGTTCGCAAGTTCTGGTGCTAACCGAACTGGGGGGTGTTCGGCTCATCCCTACAAATGGAAAGTCACATTTATGCATCCATTTAGGCACATTGATCTTGTACCTGTATAACTATATGATGGATTTGGAGGATTGTGATATTTAAATCTGAACTCTGGGCACAAAAATTGAGATGTACCGTATTTGCCGGCGTATAAGGCGACTGGGCGTATAAGACGACCCCCTAATTTTCCAGCTAAAATTTTGGTTTTGGGATATATTCGCCGTATAAGACGACCCCCTTCCGACTAGCCATGCCTCACCATACCTCACTGTGCCATTGCATACCTCACTGTTCCATTGCATACCTCACTGTTCCATTGCATACCTCACTGTGCCCCTGCATGCCTCACTGTGCCATTGCATACCTCACTGTTCCATTGCATACCTCACTGTTCCATTGCATACCTCACTGTTCCATTGCATACCTCGCTGTGCCCCTACATGCCTCACTGTTCCATTGCATACCTCACTGTGCCCCTCGACGATCACATACCTTATCCCTGACATGTATAATCTCAGTCAGACCGCGGCCGTCCATTTTTTAAAAGCCGCGCCTCCTCCTCATGCTGTTCTGTGATAGGCGGAACACTCAGCTTCCCAGCAGACACTGTGTTCAGTGTTCCGCCTACCACAGATGCCCTCTCATCCGAGGCCGAGGACGAACAGAGGCTCTGCTGGGAAGCTGAGTGTTCCGCCTATCACGGAACAGCACGAGGAGGAGGTGCGGCTTTTGAAAAATGGACGGGGTCTGACTGAGATTCTACATGTCAGGTACATACCGGCGTATAAGATGACCCCCCGACTTTTAAGAAGATTTTAATGGGTTAAAAAGTCATCTTATACGCCGAAAAATACGGTAAATGTATTCTCTGAAGGCCACAATTAAAATAAATTTTGTGAGCACCAAATGACTTTGAAATCCAAGTTATTACCTTTAAAAAGTAGCAGTGACATAATCCCTGTAATGCACATAGCCCGTGTAGAGAGCAGAGTTGTGATGGACAAAGAAGCTTCACCCACTACAGGCTGCCTGAAGAAAACTACAAGAGGGAGCGGATACAAGACCAGTCACCCAGCACAAGTAGTGAGAACATCGTGATCAGACCTTTTTCTCTTCCACGCTGCGCTCCTCAAGCGGTTCAAGCCTTGCTTTCAGATCGCTCTACTGTAGGGTAGTCTTCCCGGTCACTACTGCAGACTGACAGCGATGAGAGTCGGCGGTGCGAAGGATGGTCTATGTGGACAGCTTTACCCTGGATGCTGGCATACTTAGATGTGCCTCTTTTAATCATCAGCATGTGAGTTGCTAAATGTTGTACCTTCATTAAATGTAACCATATTGCTACACATAGAAGCGCCTCTCTTCTCTTTTATACTCTGTAGCTCCTGCTGGATTTTGCTTCTAATCCTCGTGTGGAGGCTTCCATTTGTGGATGGACATTTTATGTTTACACATTACTATAATCTTTTTATATGGACTATAAACAGAAGGATTTATGATTAAATGGTTGTGGAACGAATCATTTGAGTTTCCATTATTTCTTATGGGGAAATTTGCTTTGATATACAAGTGCTTTGGATTACAAGCATGTTTCTGGTACGAATTATGCTCACAATCCAAAGTTTTACTGTACTTTCTCATAAAAGTACATGGTACAGCAGACATATATCAGGAATATGACATGTTGAGTTTTACATATTCTTTAAAGAAATACACAAAGCATGCCAAGATTAAAGTAGGAATACACATGTGATCAGTAAATAGATCTGTACATCTTATGAGAACACCTTCCTAGACACCCATAAAGAATTGAGGCCACTGCCAATATATGCTGACAGTGAAAAGTCAGCTTAATGGCAGATAGCTGCAAATCACCTATGTCCTATGAGTGACAATAAAAAATAATATAATCTTAGCATCAATCTAAAAAGAAAGTTCTATGTTGAAACAGAATTAGCTTTAAAGAGAACCAGTCAAAATTGGGTTCATACACGAGCTCTAATATTCAGTCTTAAATTATCATAAATAAGGATGGGCTTTGGGTTTAGACCAAATCTTGAATATAGTCTGAACTTTGCCTGTGTTGGTATCCATGGAGCCAAACCTTCGACTGCAGCAGAAAGTGATCCATTTAGTAGTGGTATTACTATTGCTGCTAAATGTATCAGCTTGCCTCGCAGGCTGGAGTTTTGAAGCATCAAAACCACCCTGGCCATTGAGCTGATATTCAGACATGCCTGCCTGATGACTGAATATAAATAAAAGGAAAAGGATGGTGGCTGATACCACTGACCAAATATGGCCACAGTTAATCAAGGGCCATAGTCAATGACATCAGCCACCATCCCTGTCCATTTGTTTACATTTGGCTATCAACCCAGGATCTGTCATTCAGCATGTGTTTCTCTTAAGAGAAGACAGGTAGTGTGTTTTTTTGGCGAACACCATTCATTCCGATTGACCAGGATCTACATCTGAACAACGTAACTGACAGTGGATTTTCTTTGTGGGACTTTTTTTAACAAAGGACTTGTCAAAATGTTTGGTATGCTAATTTACAGTTAGCATTTGTTTCTAAATGAGTAGAGGTACTATATAGCCAAAACTCATTCATGTGTGGGGGGGCTATCTGCATCTGCAGACCCTGACAATGACAACCACTGGGCTGGGGTTTTGGGGAAGAGGCTCTTGTTAACATGGAGACAAGGTTCTTTGCTACGTGGTTTCCACCTGGCAGGGTACCCTCCCTGTGTTGGGGGCATCTGTCCTGGTATGGTACAGGAGTAAGTGGGGGGGGGGTCCATGCTCATCCACTGAGTTTGCTGGCCAGCCAGGCTGCAGGTTGGGATGAATAAACATGAGTGACAGTTCAGAAAGAGAAAAAATATTTGCCAATAATTTACATTTCCTTGCCAGCTTCTTTATTTTTGTAAAATGCTAAATTTCATTTCCTATCGACTTCAAGGGTTCGAACTTTTACATTTGGAACTAGGCAGCTGTTTGTCGATCCTCACATGAGCCAAACCCAGGTATGCTCAGCTCATCCCTAATCATAAATATGAAGGGTTAACTATGAAATATCTGTATTTAAGTTATTTTCTATCTTAGTTTACTCTGCCTGAGGATGATTTTAGGTCTTGGGAAATGGAAGTGAGAGGTCGCCTGAAGTCTTATATTTGCTGCTCTGCCAGATGTCTGACTTCATGCTAAAACACATGCCGTCTCCTGAGTGTGCTTAACAGTGTTCCATAACAGAGCTATATTGTTAACATAGACTGAAATTCGGTCACCAAAATCTCATATACCGGTAATCTTTAAAATGTGATTTCAAAATTAATTTTCAATATTTTAAAATTTGCAGCTTTCATTACAATATTACCTAGTAATCGTGCAATGAATGACCTTGTACAGGCACTTCTCATTTGGAATGACAATGCTCTGTCTGTGTCAGCTGCTTTTCTATACTGTCATTTTGCTTCCTGGTCTTCTAATTGGGACTATAAGCAAATATACAGTCAGGTCCATAAATATTGGGACATCGACACAATTCTAATCTTTTTGGCTCTATACACCACCACAATGGATTTTAAATTAAACTAACAAGATGTGCTTTAACTGCAGACTTTCAGCTTTAATTTGAGGGTATTTACATCCAAATCAGGTGACCGGTGTAGGAATTACAACAGTTTGTATATGTGCCTCCCACTTATTAAGGGACCAAAAGTAATGAGACAATTGGCTGCTCAGCTGTTCCATGGCCAGGTGTGTGTTATTCCCTCATTATCCCATTTACAAGGACCAGATAAAAGGTCCAGAGTTAATTTCAAGTGTGCTATTTGCATTTGGAATCTGTTGCTGTCAACTCTCAATATGAGATCCAAAGAGCTGTCACTACCAGTGAAGCAAGCCATCATTAGGCTGAAAAAACTAAACAAACCCACCAGAGAGATAGCAAAAAAATTAGGTGTGGCCAAATGAACTGTTTGGAACATCCTTAAAAATAAAGAACGCACCGGTGAGCTCAGCAACACCAAAAGACCCGGAAGACCACGGAAAACAACTGTGGTGGATGACCGAAGAATTCTTTCACTGGTGAAGAAAACACCCTTCACAACAGTTGGCCAGATCAAGAACACTCTCCAGGAGGTAGGTGTATGTGTTTAAATGTCAACAATCAAGAGAAGATTTCACCAGAGTGAATGCAGAGGGTTCACCACAAGATGTAAACCATTGGTGAGCCTCAAAAACAGGAAGGTCAGATTAGAGTTTGCCAAACAACATCTAAAAAAGCCTTCACAGTTCTGGAACAACATTTTATGGACAGATGAGACCAAGATCATCTTGTACCAGAGTGATGGGAAGAGAAGAGTATGGAGAAGGAAAGGAACTGCTCATGATCCAAAGCATACCACCTCATCAGTGAATCATGGTGGTGGTAGTGTCATGGCGTTGGCATGTATGGCTGCCAATGGAACTGGTTCTCTTGTATCTATTGATGATGTGACTGCTGACAAAAGCAGCAGGATGAATTCTGAAGTCTTTTGGGCAATATTATCTGCTCATATTCAGCCAAATGCTTCAGAACTCATTGGAGGGCGCTTCACAGTGCAGATGGACAATGACCCGAAGCATACTGCGAAAGCAACCAAAGAGTTTTTTAAGGGAAAGAAGTGGAATGTTATGCAATGGCCAAGTCAATCACCTGACCTGAATCCGATTGAGCATGCATTTCACTTGCTGAAGACAAAACTGAAGGAAAAATTCCCCAAGAACAAGCAGGAACTGAAGGCAGTTGCAGTAGAGGCCTGGAAGAGCATCACCAGGGATGAAACCCAGCGTCTGGTGATGTCTATGCGTTCCAGACTTCAGGCTCTAATTGCCTGCAAAGGATTTGCAACCAAGTATTAAAAAGTGAAAGTTTGATTTATGATTGTTAATCTGTCCCATTAGTTTTGGTCCCTTAAAAAGTGGGAGGCACATATACAAACTGTTGTAATTCCTACACCGTTCACCTGATTTGGATGTAAATACCCTCAAATTAAAGCTGAAAGTCTGCAGCTAAAGAATATCTTGTTTGTTTCATTTCAAATCCATTGTGGTGGTGTATAGAGCCAAAAAGATTAGAATTGTGTTGATGTCCCAATATTTATGGACCTGACTGTACGTACACTAATGCTTTGTTTCCACTGAGCGGATCGGCCCAGGTCAGTACAGTTTGGAACGGTTAGAATGGTCCGGTCTATTCTGGTGAGCATTTCCACTGCAAGTCAGACCGTCAGGGGCCATACAGATTTTAGAAAAAATGCCTTGCGTGATGTCACACTAGTGCGACGAGAAACGTGACGCAGCGTCAGTCAGCATCAGCCAAACAACAAATACAACAATGAAGGTCATCCAGCAGCTCGTCTTTTCTCTACTTGCCTTTTGGTTCTTTGTAGTCAAAATACATGCTGCACTGTATGAGAGAAGGTTGCGAGCGGCAATGAGAAACACAGCAGAAAAGAAAACTTCTAGCTTGGCTGTTTAGCCGGGAGGAGAAGTACAACTTTGTGCGACAAAGATGGCAGCGCTATAGAGTAAGCACAACTGACCGACTTACCTGAGACACACATATACACACACTGACCCACCAACCTGACATACACACCATGGGCATCTGCTCCATAGGGCAAGGGGGGTCGTTTGCCCCCCTGGAATCAAGAAGGTTTTGGCCAAATTGGCAGTGTTCTACACCCTCCGCCGCCCTTACACCCACTTCCAGCCCCGGTGGATCTGCTGAAGGTGAGAAGGAAGGAGAGCCGGGCTGTGTGTGTGGTATGGAGGGAGGAGGAGATGTCCTACAACACGTGTGTGTGTGTGACTGCAGAGACATGGCGTCATATGGACCGTGTGGTCAGTGTGCAGTGCAGTGGTCAGTGTGTAGTGTCCAGAGGTGCAGGGTGCTGCTGTGTAATGTAAAGGGGTGCAGGGTGCTGTGTAATTTAAAGGGGTCCAGTGATGCAGGGTGCTGTGTAATGTAAAGGGGTGCAGGGTGCTGTGTAATGTAAAGGGGTCCAGTGATGCAGGATGCTGTGTAATGTAAAGGGGTCCAGTGATGCAGGGTGCTGTGTAATGTAAAGGGGTCCAGTGATGCAGGGTGCTGTGTAATGTAAAGGGGGTCAGTGATGCAGGGTGCTGTGTAATGTAAAGGGGTCCAGAGCTGTGGGGTGCTGTGTAATGTAAAGGGGTCCAGAGGTGCAGTTGTGGAGAGGGGGTACACAGTAGTAACAAATAGATATTTATAGATGCAGGGGGCACAGTGGGGTGTTTTTACATTTTAACGTGGGGGGGTCGGTTTTAACCCCCCGCTAGCGGTCGAAGAAAGGGTAAAATGCGACTGTGTATCGCCGCTGCTGAAGCTCCCCCCCCCCCTGAAAACATTTCAGTGGACGCCCATGATACACACACACACACACACTGACCCACCAACCTGACATACATACACCATCTGTGTTTTGTTTTTTTTAGATGCTTCTCCTTGTGGCAAAGCAGCGCCGTCGACTAGTCATTTGGGCCTTCCCCCGTGCCAATGAGTGGTGGGATGTGACCGTCCCGGGATTTACACGCACAGTGGGTGCAGAATTTCAGAATGTCAGAGGAAACCTTCTCATACCTTTGTGCCAAGCTAAATGAGCCCAGACTACCACTGTTGACCTTTTTCTGAAAATGGTATGTAGCACTACCCCCGAAGAAGCTGCATAGTAATTTGGTTTCTCTGTTCTTCACCTTGACTCCAAGAACATATTCAGCCCCTCTGGCACACCTGGTTGAGTAAAAGTTACTGCAAGAACTTGTAGGAACACAAGTATGGATACCTTTAACTCGACTGTGAATTAGTATCAGGAAATAGACACAAGACCGTTTAGTGGTAAATGAACTCAGTTTATTGGTATGGGTTAGAATACATGGTGGTTTGAGCTTAAATGAGCACACAGAGGAAATATTCAGACACAGTCTGCTAAACAATGTGTTCTTTAGGCCAAAGTGACTTAGGTTAGAGTTCTGACTGTGGCACTAGACTGGAATCAACTCATAAATTGGCAAGATAAGCAATAAGCAGTGCATATAAGCATTAACTGTAATGTGAATAATAATACTATAAATAATCTAGACTGCACTGTAATGCCGCGTACACACGACCGTTTCTAATGTCATTGAAAAAAACTACGTTTTTCTGAACGTGATTCTTCTCAAGCCTGCCTTGCCTATACACTATCATGAAAAAAAAATGCTCGAGCAAAGCGCGGTGACGTACGAAATGTACGACGGCACTATAAAGGGGAAATTCCATTTGGATAGCGCCACCCTTTGGGTTGCTTTTGCTGATCCTTGTGTTAGTAAGTTTGGTGAGAGACGATTTGCGCTTTTCAGCCTCATGCTCTTCAGTCAGTTTTTTTCACGTCGTTAAAGTCTACACATGGCCGTTTTTCATGACGAGAAAAACGACGGCGTGAAAAACGACGAGAAAAATTAGAGCATGTTCCAAATTTTTAATGCCCATTTTTCACATAGTGAAAAATGCTCTGGAGCCCACACACAATCGTTTTTAATTACCAAATAAAAAAATGGCATTTTTCTCATCATGAAAAACGGTCGTGTGTACGCGGCATAAGAGACATGCATTTGTATTCAGCCCCCCTGAGTCAATACTTTGTAGAACCATCTTTCACTGCAATTACAGCTGCAGGTCTTTCTTTCTCGTACATCACGGGACACAGAGCGACATAGTCATTACTAATGGGTTATATAGATACCGTCAGGTGTTGGCACTGGCAACTTCCAAAACCGGAAGTACCCTCCCCTATATAAGCCCCTCCCATCCGGGAGCACCTCAGTTTTTTGCCAGTGTCTAAGGTGTTGGCCAAAGAGTAACATGTGTTTTCACTGGGCTTGCGTACAGGTTCTTTTGGGCCTCAGTAAGCTATTCCGGATCCGACCAAAAAAGCTTCATAGCTAAACGGTCGGTACCCGGGCCTTGCAGAGAAGAGCAAGGTTTTGCCTGTAATGCTTCTCTTAGGAGAGCTGGACCCTGGGATCCAGAGCTCTGGTCATACCCACGACCAAGATGTTTTCTGTGCAGGGTGCTATACAGGTCCAGGGGAGTGGAATCCTTGGGAACCCGGTCCCTGAAGGTTTGATTACAATGCCTGCCGTGATAGGTGAAGTTTGGGCTTTTGTGGACCAAACAAAGTCCTGCGGCGGGGAACAGGTAAGTGGGGGCCCCCAGGAACTTGGTTCTATTGGGGGACCCCCAAGCCTAATTTGTCTTTCTGTCTGTTACCTAACGGTATTCCCGCTAATATCTGTGCATGCCTGTAACTACTAAAAAAATGTAATAATTTTAATAGTGGTCAAGAAAAAAAAAAAATGTATATATATATATTTAATATATTAGACTGCGGTACCTGTGTTTGTCCACTAGAGGCCGCTGTGGAACGTTTCTTGTCATGTGGACTAGTTTCTTTTCATCAGAGCAAGTCCAGGCAGATGGTGAGTTCTCTTATGGGAAGCTGCTTCCTCTGCCATGTTGCAATGCTCGTCCATCCCCCGGCCTGCGGCAAAGAGGGGCCCTGGCTCTTGTCCCTAGTTTCCATTTTCGAAATTAGCGCCGAAGGCGCACGTGGCCGTGCGCGTGCGCGTGCACGCGCCTCTATATATAGAGGTGAGCCGGGAAAGGGGGCGGAGCCTGGGGGATGACGCTCTGTGCGCGCCGCAGCACTTCTGCGCATGTGCGGGCGTCCCAGCATGTTAAAAACCACAAAGTTGTGTTGTGAGCTGGCTATGGAGTGCAGAGACAGAGCTGGCAACATTTAAAAAAGGCATACAGCAAGCGGTTGATGCAGGCATCCCCTAGAAAGGCACATTAGTAGACACCAACTGTTTCTTATAGCAGCATTTATGCTAGACTATTGTCAGTAAGTGGTGTATTTCGGCTGGAATACCTCAGCTTTGGGCTTAGGAATAATGCCGTCTAAAAACTCCGGGACTAGAAATTCCAGGAAGCATAGGGGGTCTCCATCGGGCTCTGAGGATCTTGGGCATGCTTCGGCTGCACCAGTCTCCCCTGAAGAATCAGAGGTTAGTGACCGTAGAGCACCCTCAGGAGTACCTGGTACTGTGGCTGTCCTCAGTTCACCTGCTCCTGTGTATGTAACAGAGGAGGTTTTTTCCTCAGCTCTGGGAGGGCTGGAAGAGAGATTGTCAGCATTGATCGCTGCTTCCCTGTCACAGGAAAAAAGCGCCCGATCTCCGTCTCCTCCCTCAGAGTGCCTGTTAACAGAGCAACAGTCCCATACAGGGATCGACCTACCTGAAGGGGATCAGGATGAGGTCGATTCTGTTGTAGAGGAATCAACAGTGGAAGAGCCATTCTCAGCATCACATGCTGAAAGGTTATGGGTTCAGTCCCTGACTAATATGGTCCGATCAGCATTAAAAATGCCCCTTCCGGAGCCATCATCCACTTCTGTCTCCTCGTTGGGGTCGCTAAAAGCTCCCCAGACTGTTTGTTCCTTTCCGATCCATCCTTTACTGGAAGGGCTCATTTACCAGGATTGGGAGCATCCTGATAAAATATTTGCTCCCCCCAAGAGATTTCCGGTGGTCTATCCCATGGAGGATAAGTTCATCAGAAAATGGAGGGTCCCTACAGTGGACGCAGCCATCTCTTGTGTGAATAAATCACTGACATGTCCAGTGGATAATGTCCAAATGTTCAAGGACCCAATAGATAAAAAATTGGAGTCCTTATTAAAATCTGCTTTTTCTACAGCAGGATTGGTGACACAACCAGCAGTGGCAGCTATTGGGGTCTGCCAAGCAGTGAAGGATCAGTTAAAGCAGGTCTTAAGGGACTTGCCAGATCAGCAGGCTCTTGCCCTAGCCGATCTACCTAGAGCCTTATGCTTTGCGGTGGACGCTATAAAGGATTCAATCCATCAGGCCTCCCACCTTACGCTGTCTGTAGTACATATGCGCAGGCTTCTATGGCTCAAAAACTGGTCTGCTGAAGCTCCCTGTAAAAAATTGCTGGTCAGCTTCCCATTTCATGGTGAACGCTTATTTGGGGAAGACCTGGACAAATATATCCAGAGAATTTCCAGCGGTAAAAGTACACTTTTGCCGGTTAAAAATAGAGTTAGAGGTCCCTCTTTTAAGAGGCCTGCTTCTCCAGTCCCTAGGACATCGGCTGTGAAACAGTTCCGACGGCCTCCTCGGTCAAATCCCGGAGGTAAAAATCAGGGACAATTGCAGGGTAACAAGAAGCCCTGGAGCAGGAGAGGTACAAAACCTCCCCCAAAGTCAAATGCATGAAGGGTTGCCCCCACTCAATCGGGTGGGGGGAAGACTTCAGTTGTTCACAGAGACCTGGCGGGACACGATCAGAGACAGATGGGTGCTCTCCGCAGTAAATCTGGGATACAAATTGGAGTTAAAAAACTCCCCTCCTTCCCGCTTTATAAGGTCAAACGTGCCAAGGGATCCCCAGAAGAGAGGATCCCTCCTGTTGGCACTAGAACAATTATTGCTCCAAGCAGTAATTATAGAGGTTCCCCTGGAAGAATGGGGGTTCGGGTTTTACTCAAACCTCTTTACAGTCCCGAAGCCAAACGGGGACGTGAGGCCCATATTAAATCTAAAAGGGCTAAACAAATTCCTACATATCAGGACTTTCCGGATGGAGTCGATCCGGTCGGTGGCCACTGCCCTACAAGGGGAGGAATGGTTAGCCTCGATCGACATCAAAGATGCTTATTTGCACATTCCCATCTTTCCAGCCCACCAAAAATTTCTACGCTTTGCGGTAGAAGGGCGCCATTTTCAGTTCAGAGCCTTACCCTTCGGTCTGGCCACAGCACCACGAGTGTTCACAAAAATTCTGGCCCCATTATTGGCCAATCTAAGAACACGAGGTGTAACGATAATGGCATATCTAGACGACTTGTTGCTGATAGACCACTCAGTGGAAAAACTAGAAGTGGTTGTTCACGAGACAATCAAGTATCTGGAATATCACGGTTGGATTATCAACCGAGACAAGTCAGCCCTAAAACCAGTCAAAAGTCTGGAATACTTGGGGCTAAGGCTGGATTCAGACCAGAGAAAAATTTTCTTGCCTCAAGAAAAGGGGTCGTCTTTGAGAGATTTGATCCACTTAGTGGGTTCAAAAAGACAGCCATCCATACGCCTGTGCATGAGGCTGCTGGGAAAAATGGTGGCATCATTCGAAGCAGTACCCTACGGTCAATTCCATTCAAGGAATTTGCAAAGGGCCATACTGTCAGCCTGGAACAAAAAAGTTCAGGCTCTGGACTTACCAATGTCCTTGTCCCCTTCCGTTCGCAAGAGCCTCCGCTGGTGGTTGGTTCCCCAGAATCTGGAAAGAGGGAAATCCTTCAGTCCGATTTCCTGGAAGGTGGTCACCACAGATGCCAGCCTTATAGGCTGGGGAGCAGTACTGGAGCAATGGTCTCTCCAGGGCAGATGGTCGGATGCGGAAAAGGCCCTGCCCATCAATCTCTTAGAGAT
The DNA here is from genome assembly GCA_029206835.1 of Rana muscosa. NCBI lineage: Eukaryota > Metazoa > Chordata > Amphibia > Anura > Ranidae > Rana > Rana muscosa. The sequence continues at coordinate 174,835,483 of CM055120.1, forward strand.
ACGAGCAGCCCGGTATGCCCTAGTAGCATGGACATCCAAACTCCAAGGGTCCCCTGTCAGAATTCAATCAGACAATGCCACAGCAGTGGCATATATCAATCGTCAGGGGGGCACCAGGAGTCGTGCAGCCCAAAGGGAAGTAAATTACATCCTGAGATGGGCAGAAAGATATGTCCCAGCCATATCTGCGGTATTCATTCCAGGAGTGGAGAATTGGAAGGCGGACTTTCTAAGTCGCCAACAATTATGCCCAGGGGAATGGTCCCTTCATCCCGAGGTTTTCCGGACAATATGTCAGCGGTGGGGAACACCGGATGTAGATCTGCTAGCATCCAGATTCAACACAAAAGTGGACAGGTTTGTCTCTTGGGCAAGGGATCCCCTAGCTTGCGGCTCGGATGCCCTAGTGTTCCCTTGGGATCAGTTCAAGCTGATATATGCATTCCCACCGCCACAATTGTTACCTCGATTACTCCGCAGAATCAGGGTAGAAAAGAAACCAGTGATTCTGGTGGCTCCAGCGTGGGCCCGAAGAGCATGGTACGCGGAGATTGTAAAAATGTCTGTGGGGAGTCCTTGGACCCTCCCACATCGTCCGGACCTGCTTTCGCAAGGACCGATATACCACCCTTCCTTACCAGCCCTAGGTTTGACGGCCTGGCTATTGAAGCCCACATTCTAAAAAAGAGAGGGCTCTCTAATGCTGTGGTATCTACCATGATCAATGCCAGGAAGCCGGTATCCAGGCAGATCTACTATAGAATCTGGAAGGCGTACATCGCCTGGTGTGAGGCCAAGAAATGGCATCCACGTAAATACGTAATAGGTAGGATTCTGGACTTCCTACAATGGGCTGTAGATAGGAAGCTTGCCTTGAGTACTATCAAGGGTCAGATTTCGGCCTTGTCAATATTTTTTCAAAGGCCCTTGGCTTCGCATTCACTAGTCAAAGCCTTTATACAAGGGGTGATGCGTATTAGTCCTCCGGTTAATATTCCCATATGTCCATGGGATCTAAACTTGGTTCTGTCGGTTCTACAGAAACAACCATTTGAACCATTACAGCATATTTCTTTGGTGCTTCTCACCAGGAAATTGATTTTTCTAGTAGCCATTTGTTCGGCTAAAAGAGTGTCGGAATTAGCAGCTATGTCCTGTAAGGAGCCATATCTGGTTATCCATAAGGATAGAGTAGTGTTACGTCCTCATCCAGCCTTTCTTCCTAAGGTGGTATCGAGGTTTCATTTGAACCAAGATGTGGTTCTTCCTTCTTTTTTCCCCAAACCTACTTCGGTAGAGGAAAAGTTATTGCATTCTTTGGATGTAGTAAGAGCAGTTAAAGCTTATCTAAAAGCCACTGCTCAGATTCGCAGAATGGATACTTTGTTTATTCTGCTGGAAGGCCCCAGAAAGGGTCAGGCAGCGTCAAAATCTACTTTAGCCAAGTGGATTCGACAGGTCATAATACAAGCCTATGGCTTGAGAAGGAGACCGCCTCCGTTCAAAGTTAGAGCGCACTCCACAAGAGCAGTTGGAACTTCATGGGCAGTGCATCACCAGGCCTCCCTGGCTCAAATCTGTAAGGCCGCAACATGGTCTTCAGTACACACGTTTACTAGGTTCTACCAGGTGGACGTTAGAAGTCAGGAGGATGTCGCCTTTGGGCGCAGTGTGTTGCAGGCCGCAAAAGATCCTCATGTCTGATAGCGCTCAGCTTATGTATGGTGTATCCCCCCCCTCATTGGGCATTGCTTTAGGACATCCCATTAGTAATGACTATGTCGCTCTGTGTCCCGTGATGTACGAGAAAGAAAATAGGATTTTTATAACAGCTTACCTGTAAAATCCTTTTCTTGGAGTACATCACGGGACACAGAGCTCCCGCCCCTCTTTGGGGACACTTATTGCTTTGCTACAAAACTGAGGTGCTCCCGGATGGGAGGGGCTTATATAGGGGAGGGTACTTCCGGTTTTGGAAGTTGCCAGTGCCAACACCTGACGGTATCTATATAACCCATTAGTAATGACTATGTCGCTCTGTGTCCCGTGATGTACTCCAAGAAAAGGATTTTACAGGTAAGCTGTTATAAAAATCCTATTTTTTGGGGATGTCTCTACCAGCTTTGTACACCTAGAGAGTGACATTTTTGCCAATTTTTCTTTGCAAAACACCTCAAGCTCTGTTAGATTGGATGGAGAGCTTCTGTGAACAGCTACTTTCAAGTCTTGCCACAAATTTTCAATTGGATTTAGGTCTGGAATTTGCTTTGATCTAAACCATTTCATTGTAGCTCTGGCTGTATGTTTAGAGCTATGAGTAAGCACTAAGTTAGTGTGAAGCGCGTCAGCTGTCCTGGTTCCTGTGGCTTGTAGTGCTTATTTTTCATTTTTTACCGAATGAAGCTACGTTGGTTTGGAGTGCGGCTGTCCAATACATTTCTTTGTTCTGATTGCTACGTGCATTGCTGGCACCCTTGGTTCCTGAGAGGAAGACTACAGCCATCTAGACCTGCCTAGAGCGGCAATTTCCTTGCTCTCTGTATGTTTAGGGTTGTTGACCTGCTGGAAGGTGAACCTCCACCCCTGTCTCAAGTATTTTGCAGACTCTAACAGGTTTTCTTCTAAAGCCCTGTACACACGATCGGATTTCCTATGGATTCTAATCCGATGGATTTTTCCATCGGAAATCCGATGAAGCTGACTTCCATCAGTCTTGCCTACACACCATCAGTCAAAAATCCGACCGTCCCAAACGCCGTGACGTAAAACACTCCGACAAGCCGAGGAAAATTAAGTTCAATGCTTCTGAGCATGCAACGACTTGATTCTGAGCATGCGTGGGTTTTTTGTCCGATGGAGTTCCACACAGACGATCGGAATTTGCTATCGTTTTTTTTCCCATCTGATAAATTTAAAACATTTTCAATTTTTTCTCACCGATGGAAAAAAGACAGATGGGGCCCATACACGATCGGTTTGTCCGATGAGAAAAGTCCATCGGACTGTTTTCATTGGTAAAACCGATCGTGTGTACACGGCATAAGATTGCCCTGTATTTGGCTCCATCCATCTTCCCATCAACCGTGACCAGCTTCCCTGTCCCTGCTGAAAAAAAGCATCCCCACAACATGATGCTGCCACCACCAGTGGTAGTTTTCCGCCACAAATAGCGTTTTGTTTTTAGGCCAAAAAGTTCAATTTTGGTCTCATCTGACCAGAGCACCTTCTTCCAAATGTTTGCTGTGCCCCACATGGCTTCTCGCAAACTGCAAACAGGACTTCTTAAGGCTTTCTTTCAACAATGGCTTTCTTCTTGCCACTCTTACATAAAGGCCAGATTTGTGCAGTGCTCGACTAATAGTTGTCCTGTGGACAGATTCTCCCACATGAGCTGTGGATATCTGCAGCTCCTCCAGAGTTGCCATGGACCTCTTGGCTGCTTCTCTGATTAATGCTCTCCTTGCCTGACCTGTCAGTTTAGGCGGACGGCCATGTCCTGGTAGGTTTGCAGTTGTGCCATACTCTTTCTATTTTCGAATGATGGATTGAACAGTGCTTCGTGAGATGTTCAAAGTTTGGGATATTTTATTACAACCTAACCCTGCTTTAAACTTCTCCACAACTTTATCCCTGACCTGTCTGGTGTTTTCCTTGGCCTTCATGATCCTGTTTGTTCACTAAAGCTTCACAAAACAGCTGTATTTATGCCGAGATTAAATTACACATAGGTGGACTCTATTTACTAATTAGGTGACTTCTGAAGGCAATTGGTTCCACTAGATTTTAGTTAGGGGTACCAGAGTAAAGCGGGCCGAATACAAATGCACACCACACTTTTTAGAAATGTATTTGTAAAAAAAATGAAAATCATTTATCATTTTCTTCTTCCACTTCACAATTGTGTGCCACTTTGTGTTGGTCTATCACATAAAATCCCAATAAAATACATTTATATTTTTGGTTGTAGCATGACAAAATGTGGAATCTACCTCGGCTAGTTCCCTAACCACTCTCCTGTCTGCTCCTTTGGCTCCTGCTCCACTGATCGGTTCCAGACCCGGCTTGTCTCCTGACCACGTTCCTGTCTGTGCCTTGTGCCCGAATCCATCCCATCTGTGTATGACCTGGCCTGCCTGGTCTTGCTACCCTGCCTGCTGTCGCCAGCACCAGCTGCCTGTCTACTTGTCTACTTGCTGAAGCCATCTGACAACTTCTCCTGCCCAGCTCGGACACCTGACTCTGCACTCCTGAGCTTCCTGTCTAAACTATCAGGGGCCCCCGATTCAGAGGTGTAAGAGAGGCCTATCAGCAGATGGTAAATCCCCACAGCAGCAGCTCACCAGTCTCAGCAATATTGCAGCTTGCCATCCGATCACACAAAGCAATTAGTCCACTCTCTGCTCTGAACTGGTTGGACTTGTGTCTTTTTTCAACCAGAGTAACTATACAGTATATGCTCTGCACCCAGGTGACTCTGGCTGTTGGCACTCCCAACCTCAATAATCTGGAACCCACTCAGGCCGCCGACATGCAGCACTGATGGTGAACACTGGACAGCAATGTGCATTCTCCGGTCTACCTCATGGCAAGAGGAAGCTGTGCCCTGTACAGCCTGAGAAAATGCAGCTCTTTCCCCTCCTTCTGGCAATCTCTCTCTAGGAAATGCAGTTCAAAAGCTCTTGGTTATAGTTAAGTCTTTCCTCTCTGTCCTACAGTTCCCACAATGCAGTGCTGCCAGACTCAGTCTACTGAACTCTTCCTGCTCAACAGTTCCCTTCTCTTGCTAATATGGCTGTTAACCAGTTCAGCACCACAGGGAAGCAGCTACAGAGGTAAGCTTCAGCCAGTGTTTCTCTCACTCTCTATTCTTAGCCAAGCACCTAGCTACAGGTAGGTGTACATCTGTCTCTGGCATCAATACTTGTGAGTCATGGCCCAAGTATAGTAAGTGAAGTAAAATTTTCTGTTCAATTTAAGATTATTGAAAAAACCTAAAGAAATATTGAATCAATATGACAACTAGCAAACAAACATTTTCGGAACAGATGGTCAGCAAAAAAAAACCCTACATGTTTTTCTCAGTACAAATGTGATTTAAGTATTTTTCTGTTTAAACCTGATATCAGGGCCGGCTCTACCACTAGGCAAACTAGGCAGCCGCCTAGGGTGCACTGCTGCCTAGGGCACAGCTACGGCCGCTAGGGGTGTTGAAAATAATCAGAGAGCTGCCGAATCACGATGGCGCGCCATGCCTCTCCTGACCTCCTCCAGTCCCCCTCCTTTAGTCAGAGTCATCCCCCCTCCCTCTCCCCCTCGTTCGTGTTTCCCTCAAATCGCTCAGTAACTCCTCAGAAGGCTATCTGCTGGGGGCAGGGTCTTGTTCCATCCAGATTTGGAGGGAAGACGAATGAGAAACTCCAAAGGGCAGAGTTGTATGACATCATGGAGGAGGCGTGGTTGGACGGTTAGGGGTCAAGAAGAGGGCGGAGTGTATGGTCGGTAATGGAAAAGAGAAGAGTCGGTGTCCATTGATGTGAGGAGCCGGCATGGGCCTCTGTATTCATCACACTGATCATACTCTGCCTGACGGTGAGTCACCTCTCCACACAGCCTGACTGCCTCGTGTGTGATAGGACCTACTGCCAGGGGGACACTGACCTCCCTACACAGCTGTCTGCATACTGACTGTGCCCAGGGGGGTGTATTGCCACCCCCCATCTTTATACTGTACACCCCCTGCCCCTTACCTGTATACTGTACAAATTAAAAAATAATAATAGGACAAATTCTGCGCTTAACCTTGTAACAATATGGTGCTTTGTTTTAAAAAAAATGCAGCAACTTCAAAAAAGGCCTAAATACTTAAGGCCAACAAACATATGTGCAATAAAAAGAAAAAAAGTGCGCAATCACCAAAAAAAAATAGTTATTTTTGCAACAAGAATATTCCTATTACAGGAACTATTAATGCAAAAAAACAAGAGAATAAATTAATATTCACTATGTGTAATACCACACAAAAGATGTACATATGACACAATCCAAAACAATTGTAAAGTGCAATCACAGATATAGTCCAAATAACTGAATATTGGAAAAATAGTGTAGTGCAACCAAATAAATGTGTCCAAAATGGATAAAGATATTGTTCAAAGTAGATGACCTCTGGAGTTCAGCTCAAATACAAGACAATCGATGGAAATATTCAGAAGCCTTGATTACTGTGCAGCCAAGATAAATGATATTACTGCCGCTTACCGAATAGTTGGGATCTCAGATTATAGAGATCACAGAAGCGTGTGCATCAGCCTGCTGGCCCCAACAACAATCACTTATTCCTGGATGGAGGAAGGAATCTTCACGTCCGAGTCCAGAGAAGATAGCGTCTTAGCTGTTCATCAACCCACGTCAAGCAAGGAAGAACACAGGCGAGAAATCACTCCAAATTCCCAGATACGTTCCTAGGAATGGTGGCTCGGCAGGAAAAAATTAAGAGGAAGGCTTCATATAGTAGTATATCCAAAAAACCAAGATATTTATTTATAAAAAACAGCAATGTTCACATCAAGCTAAAAAAACGACAGCGAGTGTCCACAGCAAATAATCATAAAAAAGAGGCAAAAACTAATCAACGGTAAAAAATATTTTCTATTAAACCAGCCGAGGAACAAACCACAAGCTAGATGAACATGATAACGTTAGGGTTCAATGCTCCACCAGACGCGTTTCCCCAAAAATGGCTTCAACTGGGAACGGAGGCTCCCACCTGTATACTGTACACCCCCTGCATCCCACCTGTATACTGTACACCCCCTGCCCGCACCTGTATACTGTACACCCCCTGCCCCCACCTGTATGCTGTACACACCCTGCCCCCACCTGTATACTGTACACCCCCTGCCCCCCACACACACCTGTATTCTGTACACCCCCCCACACACACACACACATCTGTATACTGTACACCCCCTGCCCCCCACACACACCTGTATTCTGTACACCCCCCCCCCCTCCCACACACACACACATCTGTATACTGTACACCCCCTGCCCCCCACCTGTATATTGCACACACACCCCACACACACACACACGCACACCTGTATAATGTACACCCCCCACACCTGTATACTGTATACATACACACCTGTATAGTGCACACACCTGTATACTGTATGCACACATACACACATACAAAAATGCATGCGCTTTGGCACCTGTGAAAAATATAGGATACTGACGTTTTTCATAGTTTCATGTGCAAACATACCCAAAGTCCTTACAGGTCAGGGACTTTAGGGCTTTATTGTTACGCAGGAATTCTGGTGCTAGAATTATTGAATTAATTTCAAAGTTATTTTTGTTTTGTTTTTTTGTTTTTGATCTGACCATTGAATGCCTTGTACTATCTCTTATGCATTTTATTGTATAATGTTATTTATAACCTTTCTTTTTTATGATAAAACATTAATAAAAACATTGAAACTAAATAATAATAATAATAACACAAGTCAGTCGGAAAAAAATCCACGGTTTTCTTGTCAGAATTTCCGATCGTGTGTACGCGGCATCAGTCACCGTTTACAATTGGGAGCTGGTGGGAGAGGCTGCTGATCATATGACCGCTGTGGACACATGATCTGGAACATATGGTCACATGATCGGGAACTCCACCCCCCCTTGTTCAGAAACCCTAAAGCAGGGGTCTCAAACTGGCGGCCCTCCAGCTTTTGCAAAACTACAAGTCCCATGATGCATTGCAAGGCTGACAGTTACAAGCATGACTTTCACAGGCAGAGGCATGATGGGGCTTGTAGTTTCGCAACAACTGGAGGGCTGCCAGTTTGAGACCCCTACCCTAAAGGGTCAGAAAAAGGTGGCAATAAAGGGTTAAGAGGCTGTATTATGTTCTGTTTTGAAGTTTTCATTAAAAATGAATTACAGAAAATATGGTGGCTAAAGTGACACTCATCCAAAGGCAAAAAGTGGAAGAAGATTCCAAAGCATCATGTAACAGAACCAGGAGTTCTAGCCCCACTTGGATTCCTAAGAAATATAAATAAGAAACTGAAAAGGAACTAAGAAAACTAAGAAAATGCATTTTTTTGCAATTTTTGAACCAAAACCTTTTAATGAAACTGACATCTTGTAAAATAAACTGTAGAAAAGAAGATGTTTATGAATAATAAAAGCTTGGCTACAGGAAAGAATATTATAAAAAATGAGGTAGATTGAAACTCTGACATGCTGGAAGAAATGCTTCCAATATAGTGGGTGGTTTCAGACAAGGCTCTGGTTCTACTTCACCTGCAATGAAATATGCCAGAGAGACTTGCAAGATGCTTCCTACAGTTTAACTATTTCAACTCTTGCAGCTGTTTACCCCATATGGATCGGGAAAAAAAATCACTTTTCTGCTCTGTGGGCTATTGATCCTAAATAACATTTTTAGTACCCAAGCAATACATACATATACAGTATTATGTTTTTTTCAATTTGATCAGTGATAGTTTAAAAATAATTTGTGCTTCTGTAGATACAGCAGCACAAATATTTTTTAAACTATCACTGATCAAACTGAAAAAAACTCATTACTGATTTACTAACAGACATACAGTATCTCACAAAAGTGAGTACACCCCTCATAATTTTGTAAATATTTTATTATATCTTTTCATGTGACAACACTGAAGAAATTACACTTTGCTACAATGTAAAGTAGTGAGTATACAGCTTGTATCTTCTTACTACCCATCCGTTCTTTGGAGCCATTTACAGATAACCTATCGATTGATAACTGGATACTCTCAAGACTTTCCACTATAGGTCACTTGTTTGAAGGCAAGGTTTTGAGTACTTTCTCACCACCTCCTGCATATTCTGGACCCTGTTCTGAAAGAGGGGATTTTACTTCCTTACAAGCTCTTGTTGTTCTATTCTGAATAACATAAGACAAAGGTGACTTTTTTCTACTGTACCTTGAACTGTTCCATACCAAGAAACCAAATGCACCCTATGCAGATGTGTGAATGGGATATTTCACAAACCTTTTCTCCATTTCAATAGATCAAAGCTACAAGGATTCTCCAAAAGAATACCAGTTGCATGTTCCATTGGAAATCCTTATTCAAACTAACACATAGATGGTGCTACACACCCTTCTGCCTCTCAAAAATCTGCCCTTTCATTATGGAGGGAATGAGGTGTAGTGGGATGTCCCTTTGTCCAGATTCCGGTGCAGGTCCCTTTAACTCAACTCCCCACAATCCCCTGAGCTCCTGGACACGCCTGGGGGATATAAATGTCAGCTCCACCCAGCTTTCGGTGCTCAGAGAGATCCTGTCTGGTGGGACAGCAGTGACTGGGCAAGTGAGCTGTTCCCAGGTGCTGGGTCCTCCCCTGTTAAGCCTGGTGTGCGGGCCACCAGCAGTGAGCACAAGAGCACGCAGCATCTTTCCAAGCCCCAGTCACTGGAGAGGACTCTGTTACAGTCCATTTGCAGAAGCTGTCCAAGAAGTGGGTTGGCCCTATCTGCAGCCACCAGAACCTCCTGATCGAAGCAAGTAGAAAGCAGTGCTAGCGTGAAGTGTGTGCCAGCAGGAGGTCCACTCAGCTCAGTCTGTTGAACAAATGATTACTATCTTGGACACGTGAGATTTCTTAGCTCTCTATTCTATCTGTAGATTGAACACAGAACACGCTGCTGCCACCTAGTGGATATTAGTTGAACGGCAGTATAATTGTTATATCCTCTTTCTTTACGGTACATATTAATGTTCTGTACTGTATACCCGTGTTCACACGTTCTCCGGTACAATTTATGTTGAAGTTCATTGTTAAGTAAAGTAGAAATTGCACATCACCACTGGTCTGATCATTTGGCTGAAACCGTTACACAACAGAGGTAACATGGATATGCGTATGAGTATGCATATTTGGTGGACTTGTCCCAAGCTTTCCACTTTCTAGGACTATGTTTTCTCCTTTATATTCTCTGTGGCTAAATCTAAAATTCAGCCAGATTCCGCTATGGCCCTACTTCAACTGAATGCTAAACGCTAGCCAAGTATTCAATATTCCTTTCGCTGTACACTGCATAATCTCCTCCATGAAGTCCATAGCAGCTGCATGGAAGCAAAAGGACCCTAACCTTTCTCTAAACAACTTAATCTCGCAAAACCATTTGGACTTTATGTTTGCATTAAAAATAGCAAATAGGAGTTATTTTGTTGTTATCACTGATGTTGTGTCATTGTGTGTGTGATGGTGAGCTTCATCGGATACCCCCCAGCGGTAAGTGATGTTGTGGTTGCGGAGTGCCTTTGTGATTGGCAGCAGCGACTTTCTTTTTTGTAGTGTATATTGAGAGAGATCTGCATACATTTGAAGGCAGGAATATTGTTCAGGTAGTTGGGTGGCTTCTCGGAAGGTGGACATGAGTAGTTCTTTTACATGATAAAAATGTACCCGCATAATGAAATCCCTGGGGACGTTGTCAGGGAGATGGGAAGGCTTAGGCAAGTGGTGGATTCTATCAGTTATTATTTCAGAATCTGGAATGGATGGTAGGACACTACAAATTAAGTCGCAGGCATATTGATTCAGCTGTGAGATTTGGACTGACTCAGGAATGCCTCTGAGTTTTACATTATTCTGCCATGAGCGGTCTTCGAAGTCAGCGACTTTAAGAAACTTTTCAAGGTAAAATTTGATATTGCTTTTGTACAAACAGATCTTTCAGTAAAAACTACTGACAAGAACATTTTGCCTTCACAAAACTACAACACACTCTAATATCCTGCTTTTACAGTCCAAAAAATGGCCATTCTGATAGTTTTGAATGCTTGCCACTAGCTCCTATGCCCAGATGTTCCTATTGGCCCATCATTATGATAGGCAGCCTCACTAACCGAGAGTGCAGGAGGCAGGAAGAAGTGGGCAAGATTTTGCACAACCATCGGGGATTTGTTTAAAAAATCTGGGCATTCGAGCCTGCTGCACATACTGTATATGCTTCAGGTAATTTATTTTTTTACTGGCAAACTTTTCCTGTCACTGCAATTTACTGGCAGTAGAAAACTGCCTAGTTTTTACTGCCAGTAAAAATACTGGTGGTTGGCAACACGGGCAAGTTGTCAGCTGTATTTGTACAAAACTTTGACCTTGGTGTGTACAAGAGCATGCTTAGAATAGAGAGTGGGGGGGGGGTGTAGGGCATACTAGGAACACTCTGCAGACTTAAAGCTGTACTCTAGCATTAAAACAATTCAAAAACTGGTGCTAAGGTATAATATATACACTTACAAAACTGCAGCCACTGTGCAAAGGGGCTACAACCTTATTAGTGATAGAGAAACTATATGAAACAGCGCAAGCAGCACATATTATTCTATACAATTCATAGTAATTGGCAGCATATATTATTCTATACAATTTGTGGTATTGGTGCCATATAGATCAAAATGTTGGTGCCATACAAAATACAGCAAAAATTACATACATATACACACAAATCTGTAAAGTGCTTGGTGCTTGTATAATAAAAATTGCAATGGTGCTCCAAGCTTGCAAAGTGTGAGGTGCCACACTCCCCCTTTGGTGACCCCACTCACCAAAGTCACCAGAAACAATAGACTCTCAGCTTCACAGTCTAGGGTAAAAAAGGTGATCTAATGATCTGGGCTATACAGGATGCTTGCTCAAAAAGATTCTTCAAAGAGGGTTGCTTATAGAGAGGATATGTCACACTCAATAGATGGGGAGACAAAGAAAAGACTCATAGTGAAATACTGCTAGGATAAAATATAAAGCGCAATCTAGGCGCCACTTACAGGGTATCTGGCAAAAACAGGCATCAGTAAAAACATCAGAGTCCGCCGCTTTATGGAGGTGGAAATTGCGTCAATGGTTAATGTAAACCGGAAGTGCGTCAACGTGTTTTGCCCCTCCTCCAGGGCATCATCAAAAGAAAACATCTTGTTGAAAATCCTTATCCTGATTTCAGAGTGTGCATTAGAAGCTGCAGCAAGTCAGATAGAGCCCCTCCATTTTCTGGCCCACCCCATTCATTCATTGGATTTCAGTTCATCATTGAGGCGCACCTTCAAATGTGGGCATTAGTTATGGCAGTCTGCTTGCAAATGCATTCTCTCTAGGAATGCCTACACCATCAGGCTGATGTCTATCCATCAAGACATGTTGATATTTACATAACTGCTCCCAAGTCCAGCCCACTGCGTACATTGGGGCCTAGGGAAATTGAGAGGAGTAATGCGATAGGGTGCTGTGATGTTTTCAGGGAGCTATTTACAGCACCTTACTGGCCCCTCTCTTCAACCATAATCTGCCTGCATTGCATAAAGAACACAGAGACCCCGTGAATCTCACTGGTTCTAAAATAGAGTATGTAATGTAACCATTATTCCAAAGCATAACCAAATAAGTAAGTAAGAAAATTGTAGTTTTTTTTTTTTTTTTTTTTTTTTATAATACTTACCTGCTAATGAGTGAACAATAACGTTTTTTTTTTTCTAGTTCCTTTCTGAAATTCTGAGGAATTAGATATGCATTGCATTTTAAAGTACTACAAGCAAGGTCCACTTGTGTAAAAATGTCAGTTACTATACTCTCCTTATTGGTCTAGTAAAGTCATCATCCTTCTGATGAGATCCCAGGGAATGTTGAGTAGCCCAAATGCCGTGAGATGACACCAAGGGCCAGTTCACACCAGTACGTGGTGCGGGAAACCAGTGTTCCATGTGCATTTGCCGCACCACGTTCAAAACGCACTGTAGTTGCAATCTGAAGCAACTGTCAATGTTACTTAATGACAGCAAAATGCAGGTCGAAAATGCATTGCGTTTGTCTGCACCAGATTACATGTACAGTAGTACCATGTGATCTGGTTGCTGTGCATTTTTTAAAGTAGAGCATGCATTATTTTTTGGTGAAGTCCGGTTCAATTTCAACCCATTCAAATCCTGGATCACATGTGAACAGGGATGGACTGGCCATAGGGACTACCGGGAGTTTCCCGGGGGGCCGATGGCTCAGTGGGCCGTTTAAAAAAAAAAAAAACATTTTGTGGGCCGTTTTTTTATGCAGTTTGGTGGCAGCGGGAGCGTGGCAACAAACAGCGGCGGGGATTCGGGGAAGGTGGCCAGAGAGGAGGGCAGCTGGATGGAAAAATTCCGAGGAGGGAGAAGAGCTCCAACCCCTCCCTGACCACCGAAGAGGCGGACAGTAGCGAGTGCGGCCACCCCGGCGCTCCCAGAACTTCGATTCCTCCACCTCCTCTCTGCTCCAGGAACCATGCGGCCTGGGCCAGAGGGCAGGCTGACTGGGAGCCCGGAGAAAGAGAACATGCGCCGCTGTAAGGAGCAGAGCAGCGAGAGCACCCCCCGGATCAAGAGGGAGACTCGGCGCTGCCGCTGCTGGCCATCAGGTACCCGACATCCTACACAAACATGCCAGAACACTGAGACAGCAGGGAGGTAAGAAGAGGAGGAACTGCAGAAAGGGACAGTGCTATGTGGGCTGTCTCAGCCCTCCCCTCTGTCTCTCTGCCCCCTCTGTCTCTCAGTCCCCCTTCTTTCAGCCCCCTCCTCTGTCTCTCAGCCCCCCCACTATCTCTCAGACCCCTCCTCTGTCTCTCAGACCCCTCCTCTGTCTCTCAGACCCCCCTCTGTCTCTTAGACCCCCCCTCTGTCTCTCAGTCCCCGTGTCTCTCAGTCCCCCCCTCTTTTAGCCCCCTCCTCTGTCTCTCAGCACCCTCTGTCTCTTAGACTCCCCTTCTGTCTCTCAGACCCCTCCTCTGTCTCTCAGCTCTCCTCGTCTGTCTCTCAGCTCCCCCTCTGTCTCTTAGCTCCCCTTCTGTCTCTCAGCCCCCTCCCCTATCTCTCAGCTCTCCCCCTCTGTCTCTCAGCTCTCCCCCTCTGTCTCTCAGCTCTCTCCCTCTGTCTCTCAGCCCCCCCTCTGTCTCTCAGCTCTTCCTCTGTCTCTCAGCTCTTCCTCTGTCTCTTAGACCCCCCTCTGTCTCTCAGTCCCCCCTCTGTCTCTCAGTCCCCCCCTCTGTCTCTCAGTCCCCCCTCTGTCTCTCAGCTTTCCTCCTCTGTCTCTCAGCTCCCCCCTCTGTCTCTCAGCTCCCCCCTCTGTCTCTCAGCTCCCCCCTCTGTTTCTCAGCTACCCCCTCTGTCTCTCAGCCCCCTCTGTCTCTCAGCTCCCCCTGTCTCTCAGCTCCCCCCTCTGTCTCTTAGACCCCCCTCTGTCTCTCAGACCCCTCCACTGTCTCTCAGCCCCCTCCTCTGTCTCTCAGCTCCCTCCTCTGTCTCTCAGCTCCCTCCTCTGTCTCTCAGCTTCCCCCCTCTGTCTCTCAGCCCCCCTCTGTCTCCCAGGTCCCTTCCTCTGTCTCTCAGCTCCCCCCTCTGTCTCTCAGCTCCCCCTCTGTCTCTCAGCTCCCCCTATGTCTCTCATCTCCCCCTATGTCTCTTAGACCCCCCTCTGTCTCTCAGTCCCCCCTCTGTCTCTCAGTCCCCCTCTGTCTCTCAGTCCCCCCTCTGTCTCTCAGTCCCCCCCCTCTGTCTCTCAGTCCCCCCTCTGTCTCTCAGTTACCCCCTCTTTTAGCCCCTGCTCTGTCTCTCAGCTCCCCCCTCTGTCTCTCAGCTCCCCCTCTGTCTCTCAGCACCCCCCTCTGTCTCTCAGCTCCCCCCTCTGTCTCTCTGCCCTTTCCTCTGTCTCATTCACTCCCTGACACTTAGGCTGCTTTCACACTGGGGCGGGCATTGACGGTAAAACGCTGCTAGTTTTAGCAGCACTTTACTGTCGTTTTAGCTGCGCTATTCTGCTTCTAGCAGGTGCTTTTAACCCTGGCTAGCAGCCAAATTAAAGGTTAAATGCACCCGTGTAGCGCTGCTGCCGAAGTGCTTTGCAGGCGCTTCAGCAGCGGTGGCCCTTCATTTCAATGGACAGGAGCAGTGTGTACACCGCTTCTCCACTGCCCCAAAGATGCTGCTTGGAGGACTTTCACACTGGGACTGCAGCGGAGGCGTTTTTCAGGTGCTTTACAGGCGCTATTTTTTGCCTAAAAGCGCCTGAAAAACGCCTCAGTGTGAAAGGGGTCCTACACTCACCCCCCTCTCTTTTACACTCACTCCCTCTCTCTTACACTCACCCCCCTCTCTCACCCACCCCCTCTCACCCCCTTTCCCTCAACCCTCCCTCTCTTTCTCTTATTCCCCTCTCGATCACCCTCTCATGATATACAATAATGGATGTAGGGGCCTTTTGGTGGGCGTGATTTTTTGGGAGGGTGGGGGGCAGCATTTTATTGAATTAAAGTGGGCCGGTCTGGATGAAGTCCAGGGCCAAATTTTTGTCCCAGTCCAGCCCTGCATGTGAATAGCACAGGAACACACAGCATGTTCCTGTGCAATTCGTGGTGCGAACTGACTCTAAGGCACAGTGCAAATCTTCTTCCTGTGAGGTTTGGACTACTCAGTATTGCCCAAGATCTCACCAAAAGGATGGTGACGCTATCTTTACCTTGGTAGGACTGGGGGTAAGGTAAGTATATTATATTATTATAGTAATGCAGTGATTTGACATGGGGAGGTCATGGGGAAACAATATAAAATCTTAGAAAATTCCAGCCTGAAAAAATAATGATTTTATTCTCAAAATGGTAACTTTTTTCTTTTTTCTGCATGTGTAAAAGAATAACCGTGAAGACTATAAGGCAGCTCACAACTTAGATGCCTTTGTACAGCGAATATGATACACTGGAAACTGAGAACTATTTTATGATAAAGAAATCTCTCCAGCTGACTGCTGATCAGTGACTGAATCCAAAGAACGTTTATACAGGAAAAAAGTAAGTTTCACTGCTGCCAAAGAGGTAGACCCCATGGACTGCTGGGTAATTAGCATCTAACTGGAAAAGTCCCATCTCTAATGCCCTGTATATAGTGTTCTTGGAATCCACAGAAAGTTTTCCAAGAAACTTAATGCAGATTCAAAAGCAGTACCATATTAATCTCAGCATTTCCCCCAAAGGAACGATATCTTGTACTCTCAAAGCAGAATCTAACACAGTCTGTTAACCTATTAACTTCACAAATAATATTAACTGTTTGCATGCATTTTACCCACTGTCATTTTAGACTCCACGGTCAAAGCAAAGAAAAGTTGTTTAATTTCTTGTTCAAGTATTTTATTAAATATTATCAGAAAATATTGAATGTATGAGTAAAAGAGAACATTTTTACATCGTAACATTAATATAATCTTATCACAGGAAAGTATATCTCTAGTCGCATATGACATCATATAATTGTTTAGTTAGAATTAAATTAAGACAGATCAATGCAGTATATTAATAGTTCTCTATCCAAACAAGAATCTACCTTATATATATATATATATATATATATATATATATAAATTTATGTAGAGTCGCTAGTATATTTGGTGCTCGTTTCAATAGTGGAACATTATGGTTAATCTACCGTTGGTCTGGAGCCTAATATCCGTGTAATAATATGGAATGTCAACCAACTATAATGGAGTTTACCTGAATTAAAAATGTAATAAAAATAAGGAGGTGAAGGGGTTAACAACAAGGAGGGGAAAGAAAGAGTAGAAAGAGGGAGGGATAGGAGGTCCCGTAGGTAGTTTACTCCCAGAGGGTAATGATTTATCTACACATTAAATCCTCATCTACCATGGAAAAAGTACTTGGTCTTCAAAGTCTGGTGGTAAGCAGTGTTTAATCCATGGTTTCCATAGATTATTAAACTTTTTTAGACTGTTTTTATCTAGAAAAGTTGATTAATTTAGGTTCTTCTTAGCAATCATTTTGATTTATTGCTTTGTTTTAAACACAAAACCTGATTATTTGCTTTGGCTAACTGTTCCACTTTCACTATTTTAATTTCCTCCAGTCTCTGAAAATGTAGTCGACAGTGGAAAGAACATTGCGGCATTGCTCCCTGGAAACTATTTAAGTGTTATTTTTTAGCAGTCATGATGATGCCTGGAGTTACTGCACATCGTGGCTTTTGCATAATATCATTAGATAAGCCATGCGCGATGTGCTCTTCCTGTAGCAGCAAAGGCTGAGCTCAGTGCTGCTGTGACAATGGGAGCACACACTTGACCATGGGAAAGCCTTCTTTCCTGGGATGCTGGGGGTGAGTACTCAAAATATGCCTCAAATTTATCAAATAACCACAATAAGGGAATGCTAACAGTATGAAAATTTTTCTGCCAGGCTTTAGGGGTCCAGAGGTCACCAAACTACAGCGTGGGCCAAATCTGGCCTACTGCAAGATTTCTTCTGATTCTAATGGGGACCCAGATGTAAGGGGGAACTCTGATGGGACTTGGCTTTGTTTACTGAAGTTTTTCTTTTGTTGTCTTAAATCTATTATGCCGGTTACACAAAAAGTGCAAAGCGTTTTTTCTGCTTCTGATTCCCCTAACATGTTGACTCTACAGCGTCTCCCATATCTATAACTCCCTCCCCTCCTTTTTTTTTCTCTTGCTCTTTTTGTCAGACATAGCTCATCAGATAGACAATAGCATCTTCCTGTTTTCAGTATATGATTGGTTTTGTATATGTGGCGCCTTTACATGTTAATGTATTATGTAAAAAAAAATCTTTGATTGAGAAAAAATTATTGTACCGCTTGTATTGTTTTTCAGTTATTAGATTTACCAATATTGAAAAGTGGATCCTGAAGAAGCCCCCCATCTGGGTGAAACATGTTGATTCATATACTTCATACCACGGATTGGTTGCACGGAACAGTTATATTATATGTTTATAGTGCTTCATACTTTTTAAATTTTGTATGAATAAAATTTGATTTTAAGAATCCCCTTTTCCCATAATCTCTTCTTTTGGTGAGATGTGGGGACGTGCATTTTGACTTATCAAAGTAAAGAGTCATCATTCATTTAAATTTGATTAGTTCATTTATAAAACTGATTTTTATTTTTTAAAATTTGTAAAATATATGATGTGGCCCTCATACTAAAAAGTATGGAGACCCCTGGACTATAGGTAGGGCAAATAACTTGAGAATACTAACAACCAGGTAGTTTTTCTGCCAGGCTTGCCACAAATAGCCTATAGTTATTTTAATTACATTAAGCTATATTTTTCAAAACTGCACTGTGTATTTTAATTCACTGGGGTCCTTTGACTGCATAGCTCATTTTGTTCAGAAGGTGACCTTATCCTTAATGTAAAGTACACTTCAACTGACTCCAGCAGAACAATATCTAGAGGTGCTAGACATACCTTTTAGATGTTTGCTTCATCACCACATGATCTGCTGAATCTCATGCTACCATATTATTTAAATATCTTCACTTTCTTGTAGCTTTAAAGGCTGGCCCACTCCCATCTGTTTCACTTCACCTACCTGGCCCAAAGGAAGACAAATTGCCACAAAGAAAGTTAAGAAGTAAAAAAAAAGTGAAAGGATAAACAAACTAGGACATAATGGAAAAGGGAGCTTGAGGGCCCTCATTGGTAGGATGCATGTGTATCACGCACCAGGCTTCTTTTTTAAGCCCTCAAACTTTACCAAAATGGTATCCAGAGCTTTCAATCTGAGATATTTTCTAATCAAAATCAATTTTGGAAAAAACCCTAGTCTGTTTTGTTGGGCATAGACTATATAAGTTCGAAGTATCAGAGAGGGAGAAAGGGATTTTCACGGTGCTGGTTTAGTAGTAATAAGAGGTTCAGTTTACAATAGAAGTAAAAAATATTCAATATTTTAATAAAGTTCATTTAAAAAGTACATATAATACCACATGCAGGTGGTTGAATAATAGAAAACAGTAAATACAGCTGGATGGTCAGGAAAAGGAGGAAATGAGACTGGTTTACAATGGTACAAAGTTACTTGTGACGTCCCGACATGTTTAGCATTTGTAGCTTCATCGGGGGACATATGGGTATAGGAAAAGACTTGTACAATACTAAACATAAATAAAGAAAAAAACTAATTAGACATATGGCATAGTAAAATATACAAAAATAGACAAAAGTGTGTGATTATTGCAAGGAAGCATATTGTGCCAATCTTTAGACAGAGTCCGCCCCCACCCCCCCCAAAAAACATGTAGCCCCCACAAACACATGAGGGGATGGGCACATACCCAGCTGAGAAAACCTCCAGGGAGAGACCAAAATCCAGCGTGGGGCACCTGGGGGTCCCCTAAGGGTGCTAAAGGGCAGCCAAAGGGAGTATATGTAGGCCCAGCTATAAAAGGAAGAAAGTAGTATGAACATATGAGAAAGGAGGCTGAACAACAGCTCAATCGGTATATAAGCGTGTGAACATACTATTATATTATATAACATGACAGTAGGTTTATCACAAGTAAGTAAAATTGTACCTAGTAAAAATCAAGATGAGAAAATGCTTGAGACGAGGAATGGCTGGACCACAATCATGCAGCAATGCTAGCTAATGACAGAGCAAAAAACAGAAATAAATAAATGATAAAAGGAATTCTACTAGGTTAGATATTTAACAAGGAAAACAGAGAAGCAACTACAGACTCAGAATCTAGTCTGATAAGGACTATGTCTCAATATACATTAGAATGGATAGTGTATTTAAATAGAAATCATGTCAGTCATGGTAAAGAGAGGAGAAGTTAGAGCTGTAAATGAGCTTTGAAAGAAGTAGCTAAAACGGGATACAGATGGCACAAAGTAGCCAAGTGATCTGAACAAATAAGAACAAACAGCTGGGATACTCAGTACTTACTATGTTGGAGCGTGGAGCATCGCTCAGGTCAGCCTATTCATTCGAGACAGACAGCCAGAGTGAAAGGCTGGCCTATAAATACTACCCAATCAGCCGAGGTCCGACGTCCTCGACTGAAGGCGGGCACGATGACGTCATGACGCTAGCGCCATTCCACACTACAACTGGCAACAAGGAAACTACGTTGTCCAGAATGCCAGGTGCCGTGGGTGGGAGGAGTCAGGTGTGTCAGCGCTGAACTCGGGAGAGTGTCAGCGCCGCTCACAACACAAGAGGTTTCAAGATGAAAAGAGACGCCCCTTATGTATTTCCTCAACCAAGGCTGATGGAACTAGTGGTCATGACGACCAAAAGATGAAGAGAGAGATGTAAAAACTCTGCTGGAAAAGTGGGATAGGGGGCTAGGGAGGTCATGACATTGGCAAGGGCGCAACGAGCATAAAGGCCCTTGCGCCCTGGGGCGCCCGTAAGACTGCCTAGCATCCAGAATTGGGGATCCAAAACAGGGACCATGACGGGACCGAGGTCAAATTCCCAGAACGTGGGCACAGCTGGGCAATAGGGCTGCATAACTGACCATAAAGTCATGCATACCTGGAGGAAAGGGGGGGGGTTTAATAGGAGGGCGGAAGTGTCAAAGAGGCATACAAACATGCAAGTAGTCCAACAATAACAAAATCAGCAGTCAATGTAAAAACTTATATATGTAGACAGATATGATCGTACATTTAAATAAACAAAAATATACATAGTAAACAATGAATGACACTAATTTATCAAGCTGAACAAACTAAAGCTTGGAGTAATACATAGCAATAAAAAAGGGAGGGGGGGAACAAAATAGGGGGGGGGAAAGGGAAGGGGGGACAGAACAGTAAAGGAGAGGGGGTGGGAAGGAGGCGGGGGGAAGGGAAAAGAAGGGGGGGTGGGAGGGGGTTTAGTTTTTGTTGAGCATGAAAATGTAGCACAGAAGGAAAGAAAAGGGAGGGAGGAGCAAGGTTCTAGTTATAGAAAGGGTTTAAAACTAAGGTGTTCATTGAAGCCTGGAAAGTGGGTGGCCTTAAGAACATGAGTCCACCTGGCTTCAAGCTGGAGCAGCATATGGTCAACGCTGCCACCCCTCTCATCCAGTGGAACATGTTCCAAGGCAGAGAATTTGATGCATTTAGCATCAAAATTGTGAAGACTACCTACATGTTTACTAATGGCAGTTTCCATCATCTTTTTTTTGAAAATGGGTTTCATGTGATCTTTGATGGGTATGCAAAAAAGGCGCTTGGTTTTGCCCACATAAAATCCTCCGCAGGAGCATTGGGCCAGGTATACAATGCCTGGGGATTGGCAAGACACTCTGTGTTTGATAGAATGGAAGTGTCCATTAGGAAGCAAAATAACGGATTGGTTACTAATAAATGGGCACATATCACAATGCCCACATGAAAAAGTACCACAGTTACCCTTTGCTTCTCTGGGTGCAGTTGGTCAAAGACGTGCAATTACTGATTGTGACGTGAGTCACTTTGGGCGGGAGGCCCGTGGAACCCAGAATCCCTTCTTTTCAGCACCTGAAAGGACTCTAGGAAGAAGGGCCAGTCCGCACTTCTCCCCAGCGGCAGGTATGTTCTCTGAGAGAGGCAGAGGCTGGCTGGGTGAGTAATGCTATGTTTGGGACAATTTATTTGGCGTACGGTGTGGATACCAGCATTGGGGGACTGGAACTACTGACTGACTTTAGAGTCAACCCGTCTGGGGTCTCCTCCTGTGTTACCCAGAATCCCTTGGAGAGGTTGGGAAACCCTTGTTTCAACTCCCTATGCACCTCCTATGTCTAAGTAACCCTGTGTTTATTAGGGGCACAGAGTGACCGAGAACCTCAGTCTGATCTGTACTAATCTGAATCACTGCACAACCACACGAATGTTGTATATTTATATATATATATATATATATATATATATATATATATATATATATATATTGCCTCATACTATGGTGTGCTCTCTGCTGAGTCATTTTGGGGTGCCGTTATATTCCATTGTTCTATTGTGCCTGTCTGCCTTTGGAGAAAAGTATTATGGAATGTGTATATGCATTTGCTGTGAGGAGGGAGGGAGGGAGGAATTCCTCCAACAGCTCTACCTGCTGATTGGACAGTCTACCCCACCCTGAATGCAAAGGGAGGGGGGATTGTCCCGAGTGTTACCTCTGTGTACATGTGTTTCAATAAACAGTTCATGTTCAGCAGCCAAAACTAGTACTGTCTAGTTCTTGGTTGTCAGCGGTTGGAATATCTGATATCTATATTCAGACTGGAGGAAACAGTATAAGATGAAAGCACTCAAGCAGAGTGTGGGACCTTTCGTTACACTGTTACTTTACAAAGGAGGATGCACTGGTAGGCAATTCATGTCTTGTGTGGCCTTTTCA
The DNA here is from genome assembly GCA_029206835.1 of Rana muscosa. Taxonomy (NCBI): domain Eukaryota; kingdom Metazoa; phylum Chordata; class Amphibia; order Anura; family Ranidae; genus Rana; species Rana muscosa. The sequence goes on from CM055120.1 coordinate 174,857,697, forward strand.
GTACAGACAATGAAAATGGGTTTGTGGCCCTCCTCTATTTTGACCTGGGGACCTCTACTCATGAAACATTTTTTTTAATCGTGGACACATCAACTTTATTTTAGCAACACATCCCTGGATTAAGTAGATGTACGGGGAAGATATTTGGAGATTTTTTTAGGTGCAAAAATGATATCAAATATGTTATTTAAAAATCATTTATTTTTTATTTTGAGAAACAAAATAAAAAATGTATTGAAAAAAAAACAGTTGGCAAGTACAGTATATCACAGTATTAGCAGGACAGCACTGTAAGGTGGATTTCCCAACATGTTTCGCCCATATGTCGGGCTTCTTCAGGGGAGGCTGTCCAGTTTTGAAGTACAAGCCTTCTAACAAGAGAAACAAACAAAACAAAAATCATATATATGGACTGGTTACCTTGCCTTCTAAAGGATGGATTTAAAGCTACTGTGCCCTTATTATTGGAAGTGTATACAATCCGTATTGATATCTCAAACTATATTATGTCCTAAACTTATATGTGATAACTTGGAATCACTCCTGACTCTCACAATACCCTGTGGGGTTTGTGACAATGTGCTAAATTGGGCCTCTAAATTGCCACTTAAAATTGTGTGTGTGTTGATCAATTACATATGTGTCAATCACTCCTCAGTACAGATTCCTTCAACCATTAGTGAAAACAGTGTTACAAAAAATAATAAATGATAATAATGATAAACATAATGATGTCCTCATAGGTCCTCATAAATTCTATACAGTGTACACCTATGTAACGGTGTATATTCAGTGTGTCCAGTGCCAAAGCTTGAAATTTATATACTATATTATTGCACACCCAATTCCAATTAAGGTCACTGATCACTGCCCCAGGTGGGAGCTGCCGGACAACCAATACGTTCCTTTGTAGGTTACACCAATCCCTAAACCAATGAGATTAGATCACAATGGTCATGTGATGGTTAGCCACTTTAATAGTAAGGGTTAATCCCCTCTGGTTCTATATCCAGCAAAAATAATTGATATAAATATATGTATATAGCAGGTGTATGTTCATATGGCTATAGAGTACTCTTTGCTGACATATCAGTGCAAAACGATTTCAAAGAACAGTTGCAAATGACAGTTTCAAAAACAGCTTCAAAAAAAGGTTTCAAAAAACAGTTTCAAAAAAATCTTGCGCTGGCAAAATAAATGTTCAACTATCCTTCATGCATTTGGTCAAGTGACTTTGGTGACTCTATATTTCCAGTATGGATCCTTCAATTTGCAGGTGAAGAAAAAGGTGACTTTATGGTGCTCCCCCCTCACATGGGTCCCCACTCACCAGATTGACGCACCCCTGCAGGGGTCACACGCTCATCAAGTATCCCCAGTGATTCCTCCACCGCTCCTTGTGTTGTTCCTCTCCTGCTTTTTCCTCCTCCACCACTCAGATCCTCAAAAAAGAACCACAAGCAGGGCTTCCATAGCGTAACTTGCTTATTTATTAAAAATTTAGTACAAACCAAAAAAAATCAAAAAAAAGGGGGTGGTCCCTACTTTGGTAAAAGATAGGAAAGAGACATACATTATGCAGCAATGTAGTACTAATAGAATGATAGAATACTAGCTTGTATATAATATACATGGGGATCAGCATGGACGTAGAACATCCACACTACTACACATTATTATGAGGGGATCCTATTATCCATACCTATATGATTAAAGCTTATATATAATTGAGTCAGAGGTATATCGGATTGCCCCCCAGGAATTGCTTAATTTTGCTTTATCCCTGTGGACCCCCCTGTGGACCCCCAACGAAAAAGAAACAACTAACAAAAAAAAGGGGGTGGTCCCTACTTTGGTAAAAGGTAGGAAAGAGACATACATTATGCAGCAATGTAGTACTAACAGAATGATAGATTACTAGCTTGTATATAATATACATGGGGATCAGCATGGACGTAGAACATCCACACCACTACACACTATTATGAGGGGATCCTATTACCCATACCTATATGATTAAAGCTTATATACAATTGAGTTAGAGGTATATTGTATTGCCTCCCAGGAATTGCTTAATTTTGCTTTATCTTGTTTAATATGTAATAAGGTAACTATTATTTAGATCATGTGAATACATTAAGGGTATAGGTTATGTAGAAGTCTGTGGAATTTGCCTTAGAGGAGAAATTGATGTAACCAACTTATATAAACAACCACTGGCATAGTACTGACATATTGCGGAATGACCACAAGATGGAGCCAAACAGGATAGGTGTGAGCGATCACACACTTATACATAGTAATTTGGAACAGATAGAGATGCCTTGAAGGGGCGGAGCTGCAATGCCAGTGTGTGCTTATAGACGGAGGACACGAAGGGATGACATCACCTTTGAAAACGACCATACGTCGAAACGCGTCAGGTGACCATCCAGACACGTCCACGTCACGTCCGGTTAGCGAGGCTTGAACGGTGGAGCGCACGCCGCAGCCGTAGCTGACAGCATAGGTTGGCGTGACTTACATGGGGCTTGTCTGCACTCTGCACATGTTTTGTAGATAGACCCTATTGGTACCTGGCGATACCACAATCTCAAGGGGCTGTATTTAGGAAGGTCTGAGGACCTCTTTTATTTTATTTTATTTTATTTTACATTTTTTTGGTTTGTACTAAATTTTTTTTGATTTTTTTTGGTTTGTACTAAATTTTAAATAAATAAGCAAGTTACGCTATGGAAGCCCTGCTTGTGGTTCTTTTTTGAGGATCTGAGTGGTGGAGGAGGAAAAAGCAGGAGAGGAACAACACAAGGAGCGGTGGAGGAATCACTGGGGATACTTGATGAGCGTGTGACCCCTGCAGGGGTGCGTCAATCTGGTGAGTGGGGACCCATGTGAGGGGGGAGCACCATAAAGTCACCTTTTTCTTCACCTGCAAATTGAAGGATCCATACTGGAAATATAGAGTCACCAAAGTCACTTGACCAAATGCATGAAGAATAGTTGAACATTTATTTTGGCAGCGCAAGATTTTTTTGAAACTGTTTTTTGAAACCTTTTTTTGAAGCTGTTTTTGAAACTGTCATTTGCAACTGTTCTTTGAAATCGTTTTGCACTGATATGTCAGCAAAGAGTACTCTATAGCCATATGAACATACACCTGCTATATACATATATTTATATCAATTATTTTTGCTGGATATAGAACCAGAGGGGATTAACCCTTACTATTAAAGTGGCTAACCATCACATGACCATTGTGATCTAATCTCATTGGTTTAGGGATTGGTGTAACCTACAAAGGAACGTATTGGTTGTCCGGCAGCTCCCACCTGGGGCAGTGATCAGTGACCTTAATTGGAATTGGGTGTGCAATAATATAGTATATAAATTTCAAGCTTTGGCACTGGACACACTGAATATACACCGTTACATAGGTGTACACTGTATAGAATTTATGAGGACCTATGAGGACATCATTATGTTTATCATTATTATCATTTATTATTTTTTGTAACACTGTTTTCACTAATGGTTGAAGGAATCTGTACTGAGGAGTGATTGACACATATGTAATTGATCAACACACACACAATTTTAAGTGGCAATTTAGAGGCCCAATTTAGCACATTGTCACAAACCCCACAGGGTATTGTGAGAGTCAGGAGTGATTCCAAGTTATCACATATAAGTTGAGGACATAATATAGTTTGAGATATCAATACGGATTGTATACACTTCCAATAATAAGGGCACAGTAGCTTTAAATCCATCCTTTAGAAGGCAAGGTAACCAGTCCTTTTTACTTAAAGCAGCGCCAATACCCCACACCATACATTACACACCACAAAGTGATCTGTCCTTGTGACAGAATACACAAACAAGGGGGGCAGCAACTTAATCTAAGTCCTAGTTGCGCGGAATATTTATACATATACAATACTTAGCACGCCTTTGGGTGTGACTTTACTTCTGCAGCAATGGACATTTTTGGATATATGGGAAAGAGAAATATAAATGTAGATGGTATCTTCAGCCATGAGCAGATGGCCCAAAAACAAAGCATGGATGGGCTGCTGAAACAACTTAGGCACACCCTGGAGAAGCAATTACGGGTGTGGTGGGACATAACCACACTGGAGATGTATGCCAAGGAAAATATGACACCAAGAAGGCTTAGGTGGGACATACACTCCAATGACCATCTGAATGAACCTTCCTTAATGGAAAATTGGTTCAAGTTCTTTAACCAAAGTGAAAATAATTTGTTACATACTATTATCAAGAGGAGACAATTTAAACTAAAAGGTATAGAGACAAATATTGCTGAACTTAAAAATTCCCTGGCCCCCTTTTCAACTACACAAGAGTATAAGGATAAGGAGCAGGGCCTCCAGGAAATAATCAAGAAATATGATATTGAGATTCAAGCAAAAAAACAAAAAAAGTATAAAAGGGATGTCCAGGAGTACAGAAGTGGGAGAGTGTACAAATGGCAAACGGAAGAAGAGGAGGAAATCCAGGAAGTAGAAAATCCATCACTTGAAGATAGTTCAAGTGAAGAGGATGGGGATGAAAGTGACAATGAACATCTAACCCAACATCTTAGGTTTGAAACAATTCCGGAACCACCCACCCATAACCACATCAGAAATAAACAACAAATGAAACATAGACCCACAAACAACAATCGTCAGTATCAAGAAGATCATAGGAATCCACCCAGAATCCCTACTACTCCAAGACATAACAACTATTCAAGAAATAGAGTCTCCCCACCATATAGGAATAGGGGATGGAGAACACCAACAGATCGAGACAGAGGTTATGACCATCAGGAGCAGAGGGATTTTTCCAGGGGAGGACCCCGCAGCAGACCACCAGGGAGATGGAAGGCCCGAGTACCCTACAGAAATTCGAGTTGGAGGGGTCCAACATGGAACAGGGGAGATCAAGGGGGAATCACAAACAGAGACACACAGAGAGGACAGGAGCCCATGGAAGAGCGCCCCTATTATTACAACCAAGGAACTCGGGACAGAGAAGGCAGACCACAGGAGTGGGAGAGACACAACGAAGCACCTCAGAGATACAACGATCGTACAAACGAAGAAGAGGGAAGAGAGGGGGGAAGACGAAAACGCCAAAGGGAACATTAGGGGAAGGCATTTACAACTTAAGCAATGCCATTTTTTCAAAAGAGGAGTTAGTAATTTTAGATAAGGGACTAAAATATGCACCTGAGAAACAATTGGATAAATTTGAGGTGTACATAGACCTCCAAAAGTTTATGAGGAAACTAAACCTCAAAAAGCATTTTGAGCTGAACAAAGATCTGAGAAAAGCTGAACCAACGGTCTACAAACACACCACGTTGAAAAACAACTCACTATTTAACCCACCGACCCCGGGAAATCAGTGTATGACAGCATTCAAAAAGATGGTAGAGGAGGACGTAAGGAAATTGGAGAGAAAATCGTATAGGAACAATAAGAGTATCTGGAAAACAATTAAACAAATAGGAGAGAAAAAGGAAGTGATAATAAGACCAGCAGACAAGGGAGGAGGGCTAGTTATACTTAACAAACTGGACTATGAAGAAGAGATGAATAACTTATTGCAAGTTGAGAACACTTATAGGAAACTGAAAGGGAACCCGAAAGGGGACCTGGAAAGTAAATTAAAAACATTTGTCACCAAGGGCAGGGACATTGGCATTCTGAATCAAAAAGAGGCTGAGTACCTAGTATCTAAATCAACTAAAACCCCATCTATATATTATGTACCCAAAGTGCATAAACGAATATTGAAACCTCCGGGGAGACCAATTATAAGTGGTATTACTTCCATTTTCTCAAGACTAAGTGAATATCTTGACAAGTTCTTGAAGCCAATGGTCAGCCAAGGGAAATCCCATTTGAGGGATAGTTCACATCTGTTGGGCGAGCTCCAAAAACAAACAGAAGTCAGAGAATGTCTAATTGCTACTATTGATGTGGAGTCACTCTACACAAGTATAGCGCAGGAGGATGGACTGAAGGGAGTAGAAAAAGCCTTATATGAACGTACAGAATTAATGCAGCAACAAATGAACTTTATCCTTGAAGGATTGAAATTGGCTATGAATAATAATTATTTCTGGTACAACAAACAATATTATGTCCAAACCAGGGGAGTCGCCATGGGGGCACGATATGCCCCCAGTGTGGCGAACCTGTTTATGGACATGTGGGAGGAGGAGTACATCTACAACAAGAATATACCAGAAATTAAATTCTTTAAGAGGTATATTGATGATTTGATCATTCTATGGGAAGGCACAGAAACGACGTTCGAGCATTTCTTATGTAATCTGAATAATAATCGATATGGTATAAAGTTCACAGGAAGATGCCATAAAGAGAAAATGGAATATCTGGATTTGGAGATAATGAAGGAAGGGGATACGCTATATACGCAAACATATTTCAAACAAACGGACAGAAATGGGTATATACCCAGTAGTAGCTGCCACCATCCAAAATGGAAAGCAAATATTCCAAAAGGGCAACTCCTAAGAATCAGACGAAATTGCCATAAGGAAGAAGATTTTGACAGGCAAGCAGAGGTCATTATGAATAGATTCAAAGAAAAGGGATACCGGGACCACCACCTGCAGAAACTTAAAGAAAAGATAAAGCAGGTGGATAGAAACACTTTAATAACAAAGAAAACCAAACTACCATCTACCCATGAGAAAATAGCATTCATCACAGGGTATAATAATCAATACCCCCAAGTGGAACATATTGTCAAAAAATATTGGCCCATTTTGCTGGAAGATAGAACACTATCAAAAGTAATCCCAAACAAACCCATCTTTATTTACAGAAAGGCTCCTACGTTGAGGAACAAGCTTGTACATAACGTCATAGATGCTCCTTCCCAAGTACAGTTATGTCCAGAACTCAAGGGGTTCTACAAATGCCAACGATGCCTAGCGTGCAGAAAAAGTAGACCCCAGCCGAGGAGGAAGATCTCGTTTAAATCACAGGCCTATAATAAAGAATATAAAATAAGAGAACTTATCACATGCAATAGTACACACGTCACATATGTGATAGAATGCCCATGTCATCTGCAATACGTGGGCCGAACCACCAGACCATTAAAAGTGAGGATCCGAGAACACATAGCCAACATAAAGAAAGGATTCCCCAAGCACAGCCTTTCGAGACACTTCGATGAAGTACATCATAGAGACCCATCTGGGATGGTCTTTTATGGAATAGACATCATAGGGGATCATTGGAGGGGTAGCAATAAATTGATTCAAGTGTCCCAAAATGAAACGAGGTGGATACATAGGTTGGGGTCCCTCGCTCCTAGGGGCCTCAACCTAGATATCGATCTCAATTGCTTTCTCTCCAACTTCTGAACATTATTTAAATTTAAATTTCAGCAATAGAATGTGAGACATAAAGAAATGTAGGGTGTACAATAACTACTCATATAGCTATATGATTAAAGCTTATATACAATTGAGTTAGAGGTATATTGTATTGCCTCCCAGGAATTGCTTAATTTTGCTTTATCTTGTTTAATATGTAATAAGGTAACTATTATTTAGATCATGTGAATACATTAAGGGTATAGGTTATGTAGAAGTCTGTGGAACTTGCCTTAGAGGAGAAATTGATGTAGCCAACTTATATAAACAACCACTGGCATAGTACTGACATATTGCGGAATGACCACAAGATGGAGCCAAACAGGATAGGTGTGAGCGATCACACACTTATACATAGTAATTTGGAACAGATAGAGACGCCTTGAAGGGGCGGAGCTGCAATGCCAGTGTGTGCTTATAGACGGAGGACACGAAGGGATGACATCACCTTTGAAACTGACCATACGTCGAAACGCGTCAGGTGACCATCCAGACACGTCCACGTCACGTCCGGTTAGCGAGGCTTGAGCGGTGGAGTGCACGCCGCAGCCGTAGCTGACAGCATAGGTTGGCGTGACTTACATGGGGCTTGTCTGCACTCTGCACATGTTTTGTAGATAGACCCTATTGGTACCTGGCGATACCACAATCTCAAGGGGCTGTATTTAGGAAGGTCTGAGGACCTCTTTTATTTTATTTTATTTTATTTTACATTTTTTTGGTTTGTACTAAATTTTTTTTGATTTTTTTGGGTTTGTACTAAATTTTAAATAAATAAGCAAGTTACGCTATGGAAGCCCTGCTTGTGGTTCTTTTTTGAGGATCTGAGTGGTGGAGGAGGAAAAAGCAGGAGAGGAACAACACAAGGAGCGGTGGAGGAATCACTGGGGATACTTGATGAGCGTGTGACCCCTGCAGGGGTGCGTCAATCTGGTGAGTGGGGACCCATGTGAGGGGGGAGCACCATAAAGTCACCTTTTTCTTCACCTGCAAATTGAAGGATCCATACTGGAAATATAGAGTCACCAAAGTCACTTGACCAAATGCATGAAGGATAGTTGAACATTTATTTTGCCAGCGCAAGATTTTTTTTAAACTGTTTTTTGAAACCTTTTTTTGAAGCTGTTTTTGAAACTGTCATTTGCAACTGTTCTTTGAAATCGTTTTGCACTGATATGTCAGCAAAGAGTACTCTATAGCCATATGAACATACACCTGCTATATACATATATTTATATCAATTATTTTTGCTGGATATAGAACCAGAGGGGATTAACCCTTACTATTAAAGTGGCTAACCATCACATGACCATTGTGATCTAATCTCATTGGTTTAGGGATTGGTGTAACCTACAAAGGAACGTATTGGTTGTCCGGCAGCTCCCACCTGGGGCAGTGATCAGTGACCTTAATTGGAATTGGGTGTGCAATAATATAGTATATAAATTTCAAGCTTTGGCACTGGACACACTGAATATACACCGTTACATAGGTGTACACTGTATAGAATTTATGAGGACCTATGAGGACATCATTATGTTTATCATTATTATCATTTATTATTTTTTGTAACACTGTTTTCACTAATGGTTGAAGGAATCTGTACTGAGGAGTGATTGACACATATGTAATTGATCAACACACACACAATTTTAAGTGGCAATTTAGAGGCCCAATTTAGCACATTGTCACAAACCCCACAGGGTATTGTGAGAGTCAGGAGTGATTCCAAGTTATCACATATAAGTTGAGGACATAATATAGTTTGAGATATCAATACGGATTGTATACACTTCCAATAATAAGGGCACAGTAGCTTTAAATCCATCCTTTAGAAGGCAAGGTAACCAGTCCTTTTTACTTAAAGCAGCGCCAATACCCCACACCATACATTACACACCACAAAGTGATCTGTCCTTGTGACAGAATACACAAACAAGGGGGGCAGCAGCTTAATCTAAGTCCTAGTTGCGTGGAATATTTATACATATACAAAAATCATATATATGTCAATTAAATGTACATCATATATATTACAAAGTGTTGCATCCATTTAATTACATAACAATTTACCGTAATATATGCACATTCATCTCTACTTTCAGGGCGATGCTTCTTACCTGTATCACCTAAAATAGATCCAAATTTCGCCATGCTTTCTGCGCCAAAGGGACCATATGTGACCAGTGGCCACAGAAGGAATAGTGGGACCAGCTATAAAGTATATATTAAAATGTATTGGAAAATGTCAGAGAGGAAAATATTATTCCAAAATGAAAAAGACGATATATCATAAAGAGATCAACTTACAAATACATATTCTGCAATGGGCTTAATTCCAAGGGATTTTAAAATGCTGTCAGTGACCTGTAGTACTGATCTCCAAAACTGATTGCAAACCGAAAAAAAAAAAGATGTAATAGAAAAGCAATTAGCTCTCAGAGAGACAAACACCCAATATAAGAAAAGATACAGCTGATTTTAAAATTCCCTTGGAATTAAGCCTATTGCAGAATCTGTATTTGTAAGTTGATCTCTTTATGATATATCGTCTTTTTCATTTTGGAATAATATTTTCCTCTCTGACATTTTCCAATACATTTTAATATATACTTTATAGCTGGTCCCACTATTCCCCCTGTGTTCACTGGTCACATATGGTCCCTTTGGCGCAGATAGCCGTCTAGAAAGCGTGGCGATATTTGGATCTATTTTAGGTGATACGGGTAAGAAACATCACCCTGAAAGTAGAGATGCATATGCATATAATAAATTGTTATGTAATTAAATGGATGCAACACTTTGTAATAGATATACAATTAATTGACATATATATGATTTTTCTTATGTTTGTTTCTTTTGTTAAAAGACTTGTACTTCAAAACTGGACAGCCTCCCCTGAAGAAGCCCAACATATGGGCGAAACATATTGGGAAATCCACCTTACAGTGCTGTCCTGCTAATACTGTGATATACTGTACTTGCCAACTGTTTGATTTTTAATAAATGTTTTATTTTGTTTCTCAAAATAAAAAATAAATGATTTTTAAATAACATATTTGATATCATTTTTGCACCTAAAAAATCCCCAAATATCTTCCCCGTTGACCTCTATTCATGCCTGGAGATGAAGTCTACTTACTATATCTGTACCTTGCGATGAACCAGGGCAAGATTCAAGAGAGTTTTCAAAAAAGACAGCTAAAATATTTTCTATTCAAAGTTGAAAAGACATAGATATTACTAAAGTATAAGCAATGTGTAATTGGTCATGTACAATTCAACAACTCAAGCAATTCCATCTGATTTTTAACTCTTTAAAATCAACTATGCATAATTATTTGTCCTAAATATCTCCCTCCCCCATAAGTCATAACTCTTTACAGGACAAACTGTCCCTTCATATGGAACATGAGTCATGACCTCCATCAAATACCTGGGAATCCATCTACTATCGAACTTCTGCAACTTTTATTCACTCAACTTTACCCACTTGTTCTCCTTTCTCAGTGTCAGATCTAAAGAACTTGGATAAATCCACTTTTCTTAAATTGGTAGAGAAAATTACACTTTGCCCAGACTCCTCTACCTTTCCTAACCATCCCCATCGTCCTCCCCTGTCAGTTTCTCAATTTGCTTTAATCATTATTTAGCACTTTCTATGGAACAATAAAAAATTTAAAAAACTACTACATTCTTACAGTTAATATCTCCATGTCATCAGCTCAATGAACGAGTAACAAATGGTGTGTATAGTCACTTGACTAGGGAATACGTATAGAAATATGATAACAGCTAAGGGGTGCTGAATGGGGATATCTATACACCTAATGTAATTATTGTACTCGAGAGCTATTTAATAACTTAATGTGTTTTAAACCCATATCCTTAGTGCTCTCATATCCACTAATTAAAGCAACCCTTCAAACTTTCCATACCATAAATAAAATGTAAGAATTTTGAGTCCCTGTGCAAATCTTACACTCCACTTAGACATGATATACCAGCCTGTTCCAGAATCACACTCAATATGAGGATCCTGCAATCCTGCAATATTTCCCCAAATAGAGACTTTTCAATTGAAGATTTGGAACAAATGAATACAAGTCTATGGGACCACAACTGCAAAAATAAAAAGTGCCCATTTTGGCTTATATGCAAGTAATTGGGTATACAAAGGGTATGGGGGTCCGCGTACTGATCTCGGGGACATGTATCAATGAAAACAATGTTTGTAAATGTAGCGCTACCCCCAGTTAAGAGAGCCGCTGGTTTGTTTTCTCGGGCCCTGTATACAGCACCGCCAACCCCCGGCAATCTGACTCGACCCACTCTGGCAAGTTAGTCTAGGGTTAACTTCTTATCACTCTCTGGTGTATAATACTCAACAGTTTCTAAATAGGCAGACAACACTCTGAAGCAAGAGTATAAATAAGTAATAGCTTTACTATAAAATGGTGGCATAAAACATGGCATGTAACACATACATGGGCCTGCAGAGCCCTGCATTAATCAGCGTATCAGAAGCAGCACTATAATATGGCGCCGCGCAGTGTCCACCACGCGGAGCTATTATGGCGTGCGCGCCCTATGGCAAAGTAACACAACTTTATAACTTTCCCCACCTATGTCAGGCCTGACAGTGTATGAAATAGTCCCCTTTCCTTAAGGAAGTAAGGTTTTCTTCACCGGCCAGCTTTCGTTGGTGCACTTGGAGAAATTACCCAATTGTAATCCAAAGGGTGGTAAACTTGTAGCAACAGTATGCAAACGGGGGGGGGTAGGTACTTCAGCTCTGTCCCAACTACCGGACCCCCTAAGGAAACACGAGTGAGCAAACAGTGGGCCTAGGCAGTCTACAGGCCTCAATACAGCTCAGTCTATGGATATGGGCAGGTGCCCGCTCACCGTTCCAGGTGCGATCCCAGCCTGGGTCTTCCACCGCGTGTGTCCGTCGCACACGGCGTCTGCAACCGATCGGGTCCCCGATCCAACTAGAGTCCTACACCGACGATCAAGGATCCACCCAGGCTCCGCAGGATGGTGGAAGGCTCTTCAGACTTCAGGTAAGGCCTAAGGCTTCAGGCCTTACCCCGCAGCAGATCCGCGCAGGATGACTGGTTGCTTGAAGCGCGGCGTCCAAAGAGAGCGAGCTCCGCCTCGCCTCTCGCTTAAATAGGCCCTCCCATGAGTCTTTGCGGCGGAACTTCCGCCCTGGGGCTGAATGGGGTTCTGGGTAACGTAGTCCTGGGGCCTTAAGAGAGACCCCGCTACACACTCCCCCCACTTGAACTCTTTGGTCCCCAAAGATAACATAACTTAAATTACAGATCTGACCACATCTACCAATTCTTCATATGATGTCGGCAGAGGAAATTCCCACCAAAAACGAGGCAGCGAACTCCCCTGCCCACAGGACACATTAACATCAGCATCCTGCCTAACTGTGCCAGAGAGTGAGCTGGGGTTGCTTCCCACCAAATGAACAGTGGGAGGATCATGGTCTTCCATACTCCTTCTGGCAGTAACAACAGTGTCTTCCGCACTTTCACCCATCTGTGGATAGGTTAATCTCCTGGGAGGTTTTATTGCCCTCCGCTTCCTCTGTCCTCTTGGGCTTTCTGTTGGAGAAGACTCTTCTTTTGCTGCTAACTTAGGATTTCCCCCTTCCTCTGGAACATCCGGCTCCGGAGCAGGAAGGTACATGGTTTCTCTTGGATCTTCCTCTACAGATGGTTTACTGGCACTTTCCCAAGCATCCAACCAAGGACAGGAAGGGATAAACTCTGTCGCTTCTGCATTCAGTGTGTGATCCTCGGTGTCTTCGTCAGGCGGAAGATCAATAGCAGAAGTCGTTGGTTCCTGGGAAGGCCAAAGCCAGCCAATTTCCTCTCCCTCATCTTCGCTCATTTCTGAATCCTCTGTATCCCCCATTTGAGGGGCCTGAGACCGAGTGTTGGGTCTAGGGGTGTCCAGAATAGACATGGGTTCAGGGGAATCCATACTAGGAGGTAACCGAACCGCTTCAGCCAGAGGAAGTAGGTGGTTCCGATGCCAAGTCTTCAATGGCCCCAACTTCCCCTCAGGTTTAAGTCTGTAAACGGGTAGGCCCGGTAGTTTTTTGCAAACGACATAAGGTTCGGGTCTCCATCTATCCGCAAGCTTATGTTTTCCAGGGACTCCCAGGTTCCGCAGCAACACTCTGTCTCCTGGTTGCAAGTCTTGGATCCTAACCTTTAGGTCAAAATTTCTCTTATTGCGAGCCCCTCGTTGGTCCGAGGCTGCCTGGGCTTGCTCATAGGCCATCTTCAGATTGCGCCTAAGTCTATCCACATATCCCTTGTGGGAAGCAGCATAACAATGGTCTATGGAAGTACCGAAGGCCAGATCCACTGGCAATCTAGCTTCCCTCCCGAACATGAGTCTGTAAGGGGAATACCCTGTAGCGTCGCTGACAGTGCTGTTGTAAGCATGCACAAGGGCCGCTATGTGATTACTCCAATGTTGCTTCCTTTCGCTACTTAAAGTTCCCAGCATGTTGAGCAGGGTTCGGTTGAACCTCTCCGGTTGAGCATCACCTTGTGGGTGATAAGGGGTAGTCCTGGTTTTCTTGATTCCCAAGGCATCCAGGAGCTTCCGTATGAGTTTACTCTCAAAGTCCCTGCCCTGGTCTGAATGAAGCCTTTTTGGCAATCCGTAATGGATAAAGTATTTCTCCACGAGTTTTTTGGCCACAGTGGAGGCCTTCTGGTCTTTGGTAGGAAAGGCTTGTGCATATCGGGTGAAATGGTCGGTTACCACCAGAACATTTCCTTATCCGCTCAGGTCGGGTTCGAGGCAGAGGAAATCAATACATACCAGGTCAAGTGGACCTTCACTTTGTAAATGGCCCATTGGGGCCGCTTGATGGGGTAGTGTCTTTCTCTGTATGCACCTTGCACAGGAATGGCAGTATTCCTCAACTTCAGCCCTCATGCAAGGCCAATAGAAACGGTCTCTAACAAGTTGGAAAGTCCTTTCCACTCCTAGGTGTCCATGGTTGTCGTGTAGAGCAATCATGACAGTTTCTCTGTGTTTCTCCGGCAGGAACAACTGCCACTTGTCTTCTTGGTCATCAGAGGGGCCCCTTCGGTAGGCCACTCCTTGACGCACCAGCAGTCTGTCCCACTCTTTCTTAAGTAGGCGAGCTCCCTTTGAGGGATGACGTAGGAGTACGTTTGGATCCTGACTCTCCAATGCTTCTAGGACCAACCTCCCCACAGGGTCTTCCAGTTGGTCAGATCTCAACTCCTTCTTCGTTAGTCTGGGTAAGTTGTGTTCCCCCAGTTGGGCTACTTCGCAGTACTGCTTGGGGACTCCTACGATAGTGGCCCCTATTTCTTCTGCTCTTGAGCCTCCCCTGGCTTGGAGTTCAGCACCTTGGCAGAGGGCCCGCACCCCGTCAGGTGCTACTTGGGTCCAGTCTTCGACACTGTGGGTAGGGGCATGAGACCTTCTGGACAGGGCGTCCGCATCTCGGTTTCCCACCCCAGGCCTATATTTCAAGCTGAAATTGAAAGCAGACAGTGCCGCCAACCATCTATGTCCGGTGGCGTCCAGCTTGGCTGTGGTGAACAGGTAGGTGAGAGGATTGTTATCCGTCTTGACCGTGAAGTCTGCCCCATACAAGTAATCTCTAAGTTTGTCGACTACGGCCCACTTGAGGGCCAGGAACTCCAGCTTATGGGTGGGATAGTTCTTTTCGGAGGGGGTCAGGCTTCTGCTCACATATGCAACAGGTCTCTGCTGTCCTTCATGCTCCTGGTAGAGCACTCCTCCCAGACCATCATGGCTGGCATCCACATGAAGTTCGTAAGGCTTCTTCGGGTCCGCATAGGCCAGGACAGGAGCAGTGGTCAAGCTCTTTTTCAGCATCTGGAAGGCATCTTCACATTTCTCGTTCCACTGGTCCTTGACTGACTCTCCCGGCTTCCTGGGGCCCGAGTCATCCTCTTCCCCCTCCGTCTTCAGCAACTCATTCAGGGGTCTTGCTATTCGAGCAAACCCCTCCACGAACCTTCTGTAATAGGAGCAGAACCCCAAGAAGGACCTAAGTTCTGTTACGGTGGTGGGTCTTGGCCAGGTGGTGACAGCCTCTAATTTTTCAGGGTCCGTAGACACCCCATCTTCAGACACTATGTGTCCCAGATAGTTGACTGAGGATTGATAAAATTGAAATTTTTCAGGGGAGAGCTTGAGTCCTTCCTCACTCAGTCTCTTCAAGACCTTCTCCAGCCTCTCTTCATGTTCCTCCAAAGTTCTTCCGAAGACTATGATGTCATCCAAGTATACAAGGACCTCGATGAGGTTCATGTCTCCCACAGTCTTCTCCATAAGTCTTTGGAAGGTGGCTGGGGCTCCAGACAGACCTTGAGGCATCCGGTTGAATTCAAAGAACCCCACTGGGGTTATGAAAGCCGTATTCTCTTTGTCCTCTGGGTGTAGCTACCCGCTGAGGGACATTACTATGTTTCTTTGGAATGCGTTCCTTCTGAGGAACCCTTGATTTCCCCTGCGGGGTCCTGCTTCCTTCTTTCATGCGCTTCTCATTCAGTATGGAGCTCCGTAAGGATGATGGGCACCCGGTTGACTCCTTCACCGGGGCCCGCTGAAGTTTTCCGGCGGCTTGCGGTTGTTCATCTTCCTCTTTTTGGGACTAGAACACACTCTGGCCGCCTGACCAACTCCTCCACAGTTGAAACAGATCATATCCCCCCTATCTTCCAGGGATGCGGGTGCTGAAGTATTTGGAAACAACTCCTTCCTTGAGCTGTTCCTCTCAGGCGCCCTTGACTCCTTTTCCATCAGGGAGGTCACCTCTGCGTCTCTTTCTAAGGTCGTGGCGGCCCTGACCATCACTGGAGGGGGCTGCACCAGCTCGACTGGTTGGCTCCTTTTCTTCTCCTCCAGTATAGCTTCTTCTTCTCTGACTACTCGGATCAAGTCAGGGTATTCCAGGCTCTTCCCATCCTGTCTTGTACGTAGCGCCAGTGCGATGGGATCCAGGGGTTGAGATCCTCTCATGACCTGCTGGACCCGGGCCTCATCCACCTTCTTCGGGTCAATCCCCTTCTTTAGGATCATCTTGTGCAGTATTTTATCTAAGCGCATCATGAACTCTGATAGCTTCTCCCCTGCCTTCTGGTAGCAGTGCTCTAGTTGGTAGGTAAGCTCAGTGATCGTTTCTGTTCCTCCAAACACATTTTGCAGAATGTCCAGATAGTCCTGTGCAACACAGTCTTTCTTGCTCATCTTAAGGTTGCGTATGGCCTCTAAGGCAGGCCCCTTTAAGCTCTCAGCAATCCTCTGCTTCTTTCTGTGGTCTGGGACTTCCCACTCCTCTAAGGCTTGAGTAGCGCCGTCTAACCACTCCTCAAACCCCTCTTCACCTGAGGGTACAGGCTTCCTTCCTGAAAACATCCTGAGTTTCCGGTATCCTGACATTTGGTATTCTGCAGGATCTTTCTTGCATTGCGCTATGATTTCCCCTAGAACCGCGCATAATTCTGTGCTGAGAGCGCCTTGTGGCGACCCAGGATTCATCTCTTTCTTGACATCTTTTAAGTCGGGTGGAGCGTGTATTAACTTAAAGATTTGTTTATCCGCCATTTCTATGCTTGGCTTCTTGAAGTCTTCTGGGATTCCATCTTTCCATTTTAACAGTACATATGTCAAGGGAGGTTCTGATCTGACATCCACTATGTATGCTTTTTGTTGCGGGGACAGGGACACCACTAACTGTTTCGCTGCATCATCTTGCCAGATCCCTGCAAGTTCTATGATCACTACTTCATGTGGATCTGTTTTTACTACTGCGCACCACTTTGCTATTTCTAGTGGGTCCATGCTGGTATCTCTTGGCTGCTATTTGCTGCAACAGGATCCCAGACTCGAGAGCCCCCACGTGTAGCGCTACCCCCAGTTAAGAGAGCCGCTGGTTTGTTTTCTCGGGCCCTGTATACAGCACCGCCAACCCCCGGCAATCTGACTCGACCCACTCTGGCACAGTTAGTCTAGGGTTAACTTCTTATCACTCTCTGGTGTATAATACTCAACAGTTTCTAAATAGGCAGACAACACTCTGAAGCAAGAGTATAAATAAGTAATAGCTTTACTATAAAATGGTGGCATAAAACATGGCATGTAACACATACATGGGCCTGCAGAGCCCTGCATTAATCAGCGTATCAGAAGCAGCACTATAATATGGCGCCGCGCAGTGTCCACCACGCGGAGCTATTATGGCGTGCGCGCCCTATGGCAAAGTAACACAACTTTATAACTTTCCCCACCTATGTCAGGCCTGACAGTGTATGAAATAGTCCCCTTTCCTTAAGGAAGTAAGGTTTTCTTCACCGGCCAGCTTTCGTTGGTGCACTTGGAGAAATGACCCAATTGTAATCCAAAGGGTGGTAAACTTGTAGCAACAGTATGCAAACGGGGGGGGGGTAGGTACTTCAGCTCTGGGCCTAGGCAGTCTACAGGCCTGAATACAGCTCAGTCTATGGATAGGGGCAGGTGCCCGCTCACCGTTCCAGGCGCGATCCCAGCCTGGGTCTTCCACCGCGTGTGTCCGTTGCACACAGTGTCTGCAACCGATCGGGTCCCCGATCCAACTGGAGTCCTACACCGACGATCCAGGATCCACCCAGGCTCTGCAGGATGGTGGAAGGCTCTTCAGACTTCAGGTAAGGCCTAAGGCTTCAGGCCTTACCCCGCAGCAGATCCGCGCAGGATGACAGGTTGCTTGAAGCGTGGTGTCCAAAGAGAGCGAGCTCCGCCTCGCCTCTCGCTTAAATAGGCCCTCCCATGAGTCTTTGCGGCGGAACTTCCGCCCTGGGGCTGAATGGGGATCTGGGTAACATAGTCCTGGGGCCTTAAGAGAGACCCCGCTACATAAAAAAACATCATTTTTAAATAAGCAGTGTTTTACTGATGCTTAAAGTGAAACCATAAAAATTTGTAATAACAATAAAAATGAAAAATTCCTTTAAGTATAGTGCCTGGGGGGTCCCCATAATCTGCCTGTAAAGTGGCACATCTGTACTGTGCATAGAAGCTGCTACAGCAATAATAACATTTATAAAGCCAAAAAAATGAAATTTTCCCTGCAAGCTTTCTTTATTTTGTAAAAAACGGATGGGGGGTTTGTCTGTATGATGAGGCCACAACTTAATGCACTCAAAACAAGATTAGAGATTTTTTGGATAAATTCTGGTGCCTTTTCCACAGACTTTGGATAAAAGTAACAGGTGTGGAAAAATTGGGCTTTGGGTGTTGGTGGTGCCTTAACACCGTAAACCTATAGAGGTACTCTTGATGAAAGCAAGAATTGTCCTTGCTTTCAAAAATGTAAATGAAATGCCCCAGCCAAACAGTGTTGGAAAAATTAGGCTTTGGGTGCCGGTGGTGCCTTAACACCGTAACCCTATAGAGGTACTCTTGATGAAAGCAAGAATTGGCCTTGCTGTCAAAAACTTAAATGATATGCACCTGTCAAACAGGTGCAGAAAAATTGGTCTTTGGGTATCGGTGGTACCTTCACACCATAACCCTATAAGGTACTCTTGATGAAAGCAAATAAAAGCCTTGCTGTCAAAAATTTTAATGAAATGCACATGTCAAACAGGTGCAGACAAATTGGTCCTTGGGTTCTAATTTTGCCTATGAAAGCTAAACCAAAAAGTTTCTTCCAGATAAAATCAACACCCACAATGCTAGGCAGCTTAGACAGTCTTTCAGAGATTCCAGATCCAGAAAGCACTTTAATCAACGAGATGAGCAACAGGGGCTTGATAGCTACACGGTTTAGGAGATATTTACAATAGAGACTTGCACCAATGTCTACGGCGCATGCGCCGTAGAGAGCGGCACAGGCGCACTTTAGAAACGGCGATCGTGCCATTTCTAAAGGAGGTCATGCCGCATGCGTGGGAGTGATGTCATCGCAGCTCCGGCCAATCACAGCGCCGGAGCCGCAATACCCTGAAGTAACTCCAGGATGACATGTCGCCGGCCGGTGCTGTGTTGGCCACCACAGCAGGGGCTTTGATTCCAGGTGAGTATTATATAATGAGCTAGTATGCTATGCATACTAGCTCATTATGCCTTTATCTTGCAGGTGTCAGTTTCTTTTTTTTCTTTTTTTAAAGTGGGTTTACACCCACTTTAAAAACACCTGCTCTTAATAAGTAAATATGGGGATTTGGTCTCACCATATGGCAATACCGTGCTTATGCCCACCACTGCGTCAAAGTACCCCATTTTCAGCGCTCTCTTATCTGTCACAAAACCTCCAGCTGCACTGAATGCCCATTTGCAAAGCAGGCTGGATGCAGGGCAGCCCAGCAGCACAATTGCATACTGGGCAAGTTCTGGCCAGTGGTCTATTCTCATGACCCAGTAACCCAGTGGATAATCAACTGGAAATCACTCCATGTCTGTTTTCGCCCCTCGATAATCTCTCATCATATGATGCAGATGCTGCGAATGGGATGTGGAAGCTGACAGCCCTGGGAGCCAAGGACTAAAAAAAAATTGAAATACATCACTAAAGCCCCGTACACACGGTTGGACTTTCATCTGACTTTTTTCATGGTTTTTGGTCCGAACGGAGTTGGTCGGGAACACCCATAGCATACACACGCTCTGACTTTTCTTCAAACTTTCCCCAAACTTTATCCAACATCACTTGGTTTTTCTGCTCTTTACCGCCACCCTTTGGTCAACTTCTGCTATTGTTGGTTAATTGTAACATTATTTGTTTTGTCCATCGGACAAAAGTCCGATGGTTTTCTGTACACAGGGTCGGACTTTGCTCCATCGGACTTTTGTTGGGCAAAAGTTTGTCCGTTTGCAGACCCAACATTTGTCCGATGAAAAAAAAAAAAAAAAAAAAAGTTTGTCCGATGGAGCGTACACACGGTCGGATTGTTGGTCCAACTTGCTCAAAATTGAAGTTTGTTGGCCAAAAGTCCGACCGTGTGTACGGGGCTTTAGGTGGCCCCCTTCCCCGCCACTCCTCTCTTGACCAACATAAGCCTCAAAACCATGTTTTCCACGAGACTGTAACCTACGAGAGTCTGGAAAGACGTTACATAACCCCCTCTTTATGGTGTCCCCAAGAGATTTCATCTTCTGCTTCCTCTGTGGGGATAGGATAAGTTCTGAAACTTTCCCCTTGTAATAGTGGTCAAGGAGGACTGCCAACCAATAGTGATCCTTCTCCTTGATGCTTTGTATTCTCGGGTCCTTTTACAGGCTTTGAAGAATGAGAGAGCCCATGCACTGCAAGTTTGCGGTGGCATGAGAAGCAGACTCCTCGGGGGTCACTGAGAATTACAGTATCTGGAACTGTTTTCTCCCAGCCATCTGTTAAGGGTTGATGTATGATTTCCTCTACTTCAATGCCCCCAAAACTGCCAGAATCCTCCTTACAAGAATGGTGTCTGCATAAAGCAGGCCTTGAGAGTAAAGGGAGTCCTCGTCTTCCTATAGCGTCCCTGACATGCTTGCTGGACCACGTGTCAGCTGTAAGTGTGGACCTTGCGGCTGACTGCCTTGTGCAACAATGGTTCCACATTTTGATACAGAGCTGGAATGACTTTACGTTCAAAGAAATAGTGACTGGGAACATGCCATTGTGGTACAGCACATTCTGCAAATTCACGAAGGGAGGCAGAATCCACCAGACAGAAAGGCAGGAATGGTAAAACCAGCAGCTTTGACAAGCTTGAATTAGATGCTGGGCATATGGGTGGAAGTGACTGTATTTTTTTCCCTGCTGGGGGGCAGAAAAATGTACCTGCTATAGTCTACAGTTGGTGGTGTGCTACTGGCAGACTTACTGCAATGACATCTGACACTCTTCGCTATCTATCATCCCTGTCAGTGGAGGCTGCTGAGAGGTCATGCGGTATAGCAGGGGTAGACCAGAAAGGTGAGGAGGAGCAGATTTGTGTACCTTTTGGCTGGAGGTTAAATGCCTTGTCAAGCATGTGGTACCCAAATGGCTTGTGTTTTTGCCACGCTTGATCTGCTTAAGGCAAAGTTTGCAAATTGCAACAGTGCAATCAGCTGCACATGTGCGTGCTAACAAAGGCCCAGACAGCTGAACT
Source organism: Rana muscosa (assembly GCA_029206835.1). NCBI lineage: Eukaryota > Metazoa > Chordata > Amphibia > Anura > Ranidae > Rana > Rana muscosa. The sequence continues at coordinate 174,879,279 of CM055120.1, forward strand.
GTGGGAAGTGGGCCAGGAGATAACATTTTCACACAATCTGGTGGAATAGGGTGGCTGCTCTCTACTCTTCCATGATGGCTGCCTCATTGGGGTTGTCTCTCACCCTCACTTTTCCTACCTTCCTCAACCTCAGAGCCAAGAACTGAATCAAGTAATGGCTGTGCATCGTCAAGGAGCAAGTGGCTGACACTGTGTTCAAATAACTCATCTGTCTCCTCCATGCCTGATGCTGGGGCTATCATAGGAGTAGCTGTGGACAAGGAGGCAGAATAAGCCACTCTGGCAGCTGCGGTGGACTGCACACTAGTCTCTGCTTGGATGATGGAGGATGAGGATGGTTTAGTAAGCCAGTCCACCACCTCCTCTGCCTTCTGTGGCTAGATAGAATGGGCAACAACACTAAACAAAGGAAATGGTGCTCTACCTGAGGACAACAATGTCCACCTTTTCCTGTGGACACAGACGCTGCTGGCCCCCTCACAGTGCTATGAGAATGTCTTCCTCTCTTTGTTGGCCTCCCAGGAATGATGAGGGTGGGGGGACTTATTAACAAAATGTAACAAAGATGGGAAAATGTGTACGTGGATGCATTTCAATCAATGGAAAGTGGTGTTTGGTGCACTTTACGTTGAGTACTCACTGCACAGACACACTCCACTGACACACTACAATATACTGCAGTAAAACTGCACTGACGCACTGAAATAAACTGCGGTAAAAGTGCACTAATGAACTGAAATATACTGCACTGAAATATACTGTGTTAACCGTGCACTAACGTACTGCAATATACTGCGGTAAACGTGCACCAATGCACTAAAATATACTGCACATAAATATACTACGTTAAATGTACATTAACACACTGAAATATACTGCACTGAAATATACTGCGTTAAATGTAAACAAACTCACTCAAATTTACTGCACTGAAATATACTGCATTAAACGTGCACTAATGAACTGCAATGTACTGCGGTAAACGTGCACCAATGCACATAAATACAGTATACTGCGTTAATCATGCACTGATGCACGGAAATATACTGCAGTAAATGTGCAATAACGCACTGAAATATACTGCACTGCAATATACTGCGCTAAACGTGCACCAACGTAGTATATTTCACTGCAATATACTGCAGTAAATGTGCACCAACGCACACAAATATACTGCTTTAACATGCACTGCAAAATGCTGCGGTAAACGTGCACTAACACACTGCAATATACTGCAGTAAATGTGCACCAACACACAGAAATATACTGCTTTAAATATGCACTAACACACTGTAATATACTGTGGTAAACCTGCACCAATGCACTAAAGTATACTGCGATAAAACGTGCACTAACACACTGCAATATACGGCTGTAAACGTGCAATAACACACTGAAATACACTGCAAGAAACCTGCCCCGACAAAATAAAATGTCACTAAAGTAAAAATGAACGGTCGCACTATGCTCACGCTTCACTATTACTAGATTCACACTAAAGTGACACTAAAGTAAAAAAACAAATGGTCGGGCTGCACTATTCCTAGATTCACACTAAACTGATTCTTAACACTCACAATAGAATCACGATAGCCCACTATAGCACTCAACAGAGCCCGGTTCTATCTCTCTCTATGCCAAAATCACACTGCAAACGGTCACTATGGGAAGAATATTGTTATAGTGTGGGGTGGGACTAATAGCAATGAGCCATGATTGAATAGAGTCATCATGACAGTGTCCAATCATGGCTCTGACAGTGCTATGTGCCCTGATTGGGCAAAGCTTTCATTGCTTCAGCTAATCAGGGCTTCCAATGTACTGTGCAGCGGCTCAGTGCATTGTGGTCATTTGGCGGACTGAACAAACATTTGAACGCCCCAACAATTTGTTCAGTTCAGTGAACAGCCAAAGTTTGGCCAGAACTCATGCTTGAGCTGAACCGTTCGCCCAACACCAGTAGTTAGGATGGACAACATTCAAACTTACTGAGTCACATAAGAACTTAATGAGCTCTACAATGGTTGCAGAACCTCCTCCTTCACTAGAAAATTTGGGGTTGAGGACCCTTACCCTCCCAACAGACACAACCTTTCACCCACTTGGCTTGCAGGCATATTACCTACCCAGACCTCCTGGGCACCCTGCTTCCACCTCCCCTTTTAGCTCACCTACACTTTCTTGCTAGTATACCCCCTTTCCCTATGAACATACAAACCCTCTCACTGCTAATAACAAAACCTAAAAAAAAGTACATATCTTTAATGAGATGCCAACTAATAGGAGTCATTATGCATTGCCTTTATCCAACGGTGTCTGGTGCCCTCAGGGATGCCTGCAGAATGATTGTATACAGTTTTCCTCGCTACCTCAAGATTCTCTTCTCTTCTATGTAGTGTTTATTCTCTTTATATCCTTCAATTTAAAATTTATTTGGAAATAAATTAATACTAACAGAGGTTCTAAAAATTCTAATCCCCACCCCTATCTGAAAAAAATATTGTCTGAAGTTCTGTGTTGATATTATTTGGGGCATTTTTTTTTCTTTAATCTGGTTAATATACTGTGTATTGATCAATTTACTTTTTTGAGCTAATATGTGCTTCTAACAGTTTTTCTCTTCTTTATTTGTATTTCCAGTCCAGTCTACACGAGGGTCTGAAACCTTAGCTATGTGTATTTTCTTCTTTGCTGCTTTTTGGCAGGAGATGGGTGTTATATTTAGACATATGTCCAGCAACTTTCCCTTTGGCTCCTGAAAGCTCTACATTGTCCTGCTCTACATTCTCCTAACCAGCCTTGCTGTCCCAAATTCTCAATTTAAGAGTATGTTGGCATCTTTCATACAGTATGCGGTGGACATGAAGTAATGATAAAGGAATCATTGGCCTATGCTGTGCTGACTACAGGATTTGTTTTAGCAGTTTATTTGATTTGAATTGCTAATGGGTAACACAGTGGCTTACTGGTTAGCATTATACCCTTGCAGCTTTGGGATAGTGCATTATACGATGACCAGTACTATAGTCAAAAAGGTTTATGCATTAGGTAGACTATTCCTATAAAAGGGAAATTTTGAAGGACTATCTCGGTCCCAACTTACACAGCGTATACTCTAGATTTGATAAAAGATATTCAATTCTTTATTGATTCAAAAACCTATAAAAACAGGATATCCAAATACTTATTGAAAAACATCATAAAAAGTACATGGTAACAATCCATGTATATCACAAACATGTCCCCTGTTAGGGAGGATTAGGATATGGTGGGTTCCCACGGATATCATTGTTCTCAAAGTTTTACCACTTCATTAGGAGAATATCTGAAATCAATCAATATGACAGTAAACACCAAATATCACAGTGTCACAATATATGAAAAATTTAACAACCAATAGTGAAGTAGAGAAGGGGGGAGAAAGAGAGCAATGTCACTTAACCAGGACCCAAGCCTAGCCAGAGTCAAAGCACCACCAGGGTTCCCCCACAGCGGCTATGGGGGACGTGCAAAAATGGACAGACATCTATATTAACCACTTTCCATCCCGTGTATATTAAAATGACGGCCGCAAGGTGGCTCTGCCAGGATGGAACAGGACAAGGAGAGGGGGGGAAGGAGGGGGATAGAAGGGGGTGGGGAAAAGAAGGGAGGAAGAAAAGGAAAGGGGCAAGGGGAAAAAGAAGGGAGGAAGGGGAAAAAGAAGGGGGGAAGGGAGGGGAGGGAGGAGGGGAAAGGATGAAGGCACGGACTGATGATGGGGGGAAGAAAAAAGGTAGAGGGAAAGGAAGGGGGAGGGAGGGGGAAAGGGAAACAGGAGAAGGGGGATGAAACAATTGGATATCAAGAGTAGCTAACCTTATAAGGAATAACACTACTACTGCTACTATTGTTCTTCTCGGCGGCTAGGTGATCTCCCTGGTGTGGAAACGAGTCCTGTGAGTCTAGGCTTGGACCTTTAGACCATTGGCCATTTAACTCGCACACATGCGCGGTCGACGGCCAGCGTGTGTGTGTGTGTATAACCAGGTTGGGGACTATTTAAGCAGATCAGTCTGCTTTGCGTGGGCAATGGACACGGGATCAGGGGGTATTTCATTCCTTGGTTGACCACAAGTAAGTGTATATACTTACATGCTTTATATAACCGGAGAGGGAGAAGGACCCCAGAGGGACAAGACGTTGCCATAAGAGGCAGAAGAGCCAGAGAGGGGAGAAGAAATCGGAAGAGATGTCAGAGCTGCCTTAATAAAATGCTTTACAAACCTGTGTACTGTGTTTATTTTTGACACTTTTTTTTTAGGTGAATGGGTAGGGGTATAATGTACCCCAGGTGGCCAGGATCTGGGGGCCCCCTGATTCCAATAAGCCCCCGCCCGCATACCCTGACAACCAATGGCTAGGGTTGTCAGGAAGAGGCCCTTGTCCTTATCAACATGGGGACAAGGTGCTTTGGGGTGGAGGGCGAAGCCCCCCCTGCCCCAAAGCACCCACCCCCCCCATGTTGAGGGCATGTGGCATGCTCGCCCCCCCCTTTCCTGACCCTGCTCGGATAAGGCTCTGGTATGGATTTTGTGGGGGTACGCAATTTTTTTGGGGGCGACGGGGTTCCCCTTAAAATCCATACCAGACCGGAGAGTCTGGTATCGTCCTGGGGGGAACCCCACGCTAATTTTGTTTTATTTTGGCGGTGGGGTTTCTCTTTAAGATCCTCAGCACACACAAGTCGGATCATGACAGACAACATATGGTTAGGGAAAGAGACCACTGTCCCACTAAATCCCCAAGTCAGAACTTTACACACAGTTTCCTCTATTCTGTCCCAACAGCTAAACAAAGCCACAGGAAAGGAAACTAATGTAAGCGCAGCTGATGGGATCTTCACAAAAGAAGAATAACCCCCAAACAATACTGTAAATTCATTTTAACATTTTTATTTTTTACTGTTTATTAAGAAGTTTTTTCTTTTAAATTTCTCTAAAACATCATAGGTAGGATTTTCCTACAAAGCCTTCAGGAGACGAGTTAATGCAGAATTTTTTTTACCAAACGGTTAAGCCGTGTACACACGATAGGTTTTACCGATGAAAACAGTCCGATGGACTTTTTTCATCGGACAAACCGATCGTGTATGGGCCCCATCGGTCTTTTTTCCATCGGTGTTTAAAAATAGAACATGTTTTAAATTTATCCGATTGTTAAAAAACCGATAGCAAATTACTATCGTCTGTGGGGAACTCCATCGGAAAGAAAGAACACGCATGCTCAGAATCAAGTCGACGCATGCTCAGAAGCATTGAACTTCATTTTTCTCGGCTCATCTGAGTGTTTTACGTCACCGCTTTTGGAATGGTCGTTTTTTTGACTGATGGTGTGTAGGCAAGACTGATGGAAGTCAGCTTCATCGATTTTCCGATGGAGAAATCCATCGGTTTAAAAACCATAGGAAATCCGATCGTGTGTACAGGGCTTTAGAGTGGAGCTGGACACTTTTTAAATAATGTATAGAGTCTAGAAAAGTTAGAAACAATGTTAGGAATTTATTGATGACTGTACTTTCATTGAAAAACTCTCCCTACCAGAGGTTCTAAAACTTCCCCACTCTATATAAAATTATCCAAATGAAGGTCGACCCTGTAGTTGTATTTTACTATCCCCTATCTGCTAAGAATCCCCTCTCGTTATGTAAAATCACTGGCTAAAAAACATTAGCCATAAAGAAAAAAAATGTTGCTTACCTTAGACTCCGGCTTTTGGCCTGTTCAGTACAGTAGGACATTTCAATGAGGTTTGGGATCTTCAGATCATTCCGATCTTTAGTGCTTTAGTATACCAGCTCATTCCTTGCATATCTACCAAACAATGTTAGTTTACAGTGATATCCTATTTATACGAAATGTCTGCCTTTGCAAAAAGATCACAATTGTGAACACTTTTTGAAACACTTTTTAAATAGATTTTTGTGCTTTCACAGTGTTTTTGTACATTGGTGTCCTCCATATCCAACTCAAGTCCTCATGTGATTATATGAAGTTGTCACCACCACAGACAGACTTTTATAGCAATCTACTTTTTTTAACTGTAGCATCATTTACACTCACTTTCAAGTGGCTACCCTTCACTGTAGCTAAAGACTACACAGGATTCTATGTAAGGGTTATTTTTATGAAGAGTTTCACATTATTTTGCAGTGCTTCTTTTCCCCAGAGAATGAGGTTTAAAATAGATTGCATTATATGAAGGACCAGGGGAGGCTGAGGGAAAAGCAAAGATAAATTTGACATTAAGCAGAGCATCATGACTGTAGATGTATATTTTACTAGGTTCTCTCTTCATTTAACCACTTGCCGACCACCTAACGACTATATACGTCAGCAGAATGGCTCGGCTAGGGAAAGCAATTTACCTGTACATTGCTTTAAAAATCCCGCCATGTGGGCGCGAACCCGCTCCATGACCGTGCCCGCAGGACCCGCGGACTCGATGTCCGCCGGTGTCCCACGATCAGGTCACGGAGAGGCAGAATGGGGAAATGCCTATGTAAACAAGGCATTTCCCTGTTCTGCCTAGTGACAGGACAGTGATCTGCTGCTCCCTGTCATCGGGAGCTGTGATCACTGCCGTGTTACTCGTAGCCCAGCCCCCACACAGTTAGAATCACTCCCTAGGACACACTTAACCCCTTCCTCGCCCCCTAGTGGTTAACCCCTTCCCTGCCAGTGTCATTTACACAGTAATCAGTGCATTTTTATCGCACTGATCGCTGTATAAATGATAATGGTCCCAAAATAGTGTCAAAAGTGTCCGATTTGTGTCTGCCATAATGTCGCAGTCACAATAAAAATCGCATATCGCCGCCATTATTAGTAAAAAAAAAGTGAATAATAAAAATGCCATAAAACTATCCCCTATTTTGTAGATGCTATAACTTTTGCGCAACCCAATCAATATACGCTTATTGCTATTTTTTTTTTAACAAAAATATGTAGAAGAATACATGTCGGCCTAAACTGAGGAAAAAAATTGTTTTTTATATATTTTTGGGGATATTTATTATAGCAAAAAGTAAAAAATATTGCATTTTTTTTCAAAATTGTCACTCTTTTTTTGTTTATAGTGCAAAAAATTAAAACCGCAGAGGTGATCAAATACCACCAAAAGAAAGCTCTATTTGTGGGAAAAAAAGGACGTCAATTTTGTTTGGGTACCACGTCGTACGACCGCGCAATTGTCAGTTAAAGCGAAGCAGTGCCGAATCGCAAAAAGTTCTCTGGTCAGGAAGGGGGGAAATTCTTTTAGGGCTGAAGTGGTTAAACACAAATGATCATACTTAATAAAGTCTTTAACAGACTTAAAAGTGAAATAATTGCTTCAAGCAGGCATGTATATATAAGACATGAGTCTGGCCTCCAGTAGTGTAAAATTTACATCATATGAGCCTAAAGGCACAAAACCTCTATCACCATAAAACATTTCATGTCTGTCAATCTCTCATATCATTTTCTTTGTTGAAAACAACGGAAAAATTACACATATGATGTACAGGGAACAAAATGCATAAACCTCAGGGTGCCCCCCGACAAAGGCCTGTTTTACCTTTTGATAAACTTTAGCCCTTGTCTTCATGATTCATAGGTTTCACATTTTACAGTAATCTACTGCTGTGTATAATTGCATAGAATATTGAGAGAGTGGAAGGAATGCCAAGTGAATGCCTCTCCTCCTGTACCTATAGAGTACATGAAACCAATGTTGTATCCTGACCTAGGCCAACAAGGCCCAGGCCTAGGGCAGCACTTTGCAGGGGGGCAGCACGGAAAGAGTCCCCGCCGGCTTGTGCTACACTGTTAGTGTAACGCAAGCTGCTTCTAATTTTGACTGTCCTATCAACCTGGACCACAAACCTTCCTCACTGTGCTATGTTTTCTGCTGCACCATTGGCATGGTTATATCTTCTTAGTCCTCTCCATAAAATTATCAGAAATATGTGCTTAAAGTAGAATTATAGGCAACACTTTTTTTTTTTCATTTTGGATAGAGTAAGGGAGGGTTATAGCTCCTGTCAGTTTATTTTTTACCATCCCTGTCCCATTGCAGAGATTTCCCTTCACTTCCTGTCCCATAGCCAAACAGGAAGTGAGAGGAAATCTATGCAAATTAATGAAATCCAATCCCCCCCCAGGCCCTAAGAACTAGTGTCCCCAATTGCAGGGCGGGTCTTAAACAGAAAAGGGTGTGGCCTTGACAGGAAGGGGTGGGTCATATTTAAATTATGGGGTGCACGAGTTTAGTTAGGCCTAGGGCAGCACAAAACCTAAATACACTACTGCATGAAACTAACAAACATTCAGGTGTAGTCCTTTGAATGAACACAGAGGACAAACTGAGTAAAAAGATCTCATGAGTCCATAAGGATCAGATGTAAGTGGGATATTTGTATGCACAGAAGCTTTATTTTTTTTTTTTTTTTTAACGTGCATGTATTGTTCTGATATAAGAAGGAAAGAAAATCTTATTTCTAGCGCCATCTTCCAATACTTGCCATGAGTCATGTTGTTTTACCTTGTCCACTGGTCTTTAGTTTCCTTATGCCCTGTACACACAAACGTTTTTTCCAATGAAAAAAGTCTGATGGACTGTTTTCATCGGAAAAAACTGCAAAGAGCGGTGTCTCAGATGCACGGATATGAAGAGGTCAGTCTACCCACATCCCTAAATACAGGCAGAAAAAGAGTGCGCTCCGAAGAGGGCGGTTCCTCGTGGGACTTTTAAGGGTGACTGTTGAAAACCTCTATATAAGTAATAAAGTACAATAGTATTTGTCATGAAAACTTGTTTATTTGAAAAAGTTTTATACAAAAATATATAATATGAAGGGCTGCTACTCTATACGCACAACATGTATCCAAATGACCAGTGTATACATGATGAAAAAGGAACAATCACAACGCATAGAAACAGATATCATTGATTGCACAAAAAAAGGAAGTAAGAATGTAGTACAGGACCCGGCTCTGTCTCAAGGGTGGGACAGGTACCCAACGTTTCAAGGCCTTTTGATTGTACAGCCTCTTCTTCAGGGGTGGGGTGCTGCACCTTTTAGTGATGAAATTATATCTGTATTCAAGAAATAGTACAAAATCAAAATATGGAACAAAAAAATATGATAAATAAGCAAATAACAATGATGGGGGGAGAGAGAGGGGCGGGAGAAAGATATTCTATAGGCTGTTGGTTATGGGGATACATACTGAACTCCAAATTGTACACAAATACACAATAGATTCTCAAGAGCTTTTTTGAATACTAACCCTATGTGTTGGGTGCATACGTGATACTTGGTAGTAGCAATAAAAAATAATAAAAAAGCACTGTAGTTCTGATTTGATGATGCTGTTATTCCCTGGAAGGTCGGACCGGCGGGTGACAACGGTGGACCCTAAGTCCAGATGGTCTAGTCCCGATGGACGGTTTGGCCCACAGAGGGCGTAGAAAATATCCAGCACTAACCCCACGTCACAGGCGCAGTAAAACTGTTATCTATTTGGTGGGGGTAACTTGCCAAGGTTCAAAACGTGCCTAAATATAAATGTATAGTAAGTATTAGAGTATTTCCATGGGTATGTATAAACAAAGGGAAATACAAAGAAATACAAGGCTCTCTAGTGACAAATACCCTCGGGACAATCTACCTGAATTGGTATTGTTGCCTCGCAAAAGCCACACCAGAGGGCTGAAACTAGAGCCTAGACACTAATACTGACCTAAAAGTAAATAAAAATGAAAATAAAAAGTAGGGCTCATTAGTCACTGAAGGGAGACAGGGAAGCTCTCACAGCATTAATGAACTAAAAATCAACCTACTCAAAATGGTAGTGTTGCCTGGCATAAGACACACCAGGAGGCACAAAGAGGACCCAAAAGGCGTAGTGCCCATACAATAATATATCAGATTCCTGGGGAAGAGAGTTATTAAGTAAAAGTCTGCATATCTGGTATTAGAGATATGTCCACCAAAAGCTGATTCCTGCTAACCAAGTGTCACCAATAAACAATCTATGGGAAGGAGAAAACAGACAGGACCCAGGTCTAAATCATGTTGTATAAGCTCTGAAAAATAGCCTGTATGTGAATGGAGGATTTTTACCTTGTTCAGGTCCTGGTGGTTTATCCTGGTGCGGCTTCACTGTGAGCAGACTGAGCCCATGTGGGCATCAGCTTTTATTTGCTCTACAGATGATAAATAGATTTCAGCTGTTTGAAAGAGAGAGAGGGGGAAGCCAGGCAGTGAGCTGGGGGTTACGCCCCCCGAGCTCGATGACGCGCCGCGCCACCTCCCCGGGGGCAGGAGGTTGTTATGGCAACCGGGACTCTCACTAGTGAGAGCGTCCCGTCGCACAAGTGCCGCTGACTGCGGCGTTGCCTCGGAGAGATGACGTCACGCGTCAGAGGCTCGCGCCGCAGGAATGGCGATGGAGGACAGTCATGTGACCATTCTTGCACCTCCAAGCCAGGAGAAAAAGACCGGAAATGGGTACCTGAATCCGGAAGGCGTAATGGACCGGGGGGAGCTCCTCACTCGAAGACCTGGTGCAACATGTTGCCAGTGACGGGTGAGCCTCTCATCGGAGACCGCCTGGAAGGAAATCCCCCTTCGCTCGGAGACCGCAACCCACTTTCAGGGAGGAAAGTGGAGAACACCTTGTGTCTGGGCCTACTCGCATCCACACCTCCTTTACTATTCTGTTTCTACAAGGGAGTTCAACTGATTGTGTTCATTCGAGAGGAATAAAGGAGTGTTGAACTTTAATGGTGTGGGGCTCATTTCCTGACAGACATTGTTCAAGGTAACTCTCGGTGGAGGCTCCAGGTGCACAGCACTGACCCGAAGGTAAAAGAACTTTGCTTACACCACACTGACACCTGTGGTGAAGGCCAGGCATGGTGTCCCCGCTCCCTACCCCTCTAAAGGTACCCCTAGACAAGAGACAGACGAGCTGAAGAAAAAGAGGGGAGTGAGGAGGGCGCTACACATGGGGGCTCGGGTCCAGCATAGTGTTTGTGCACCACAGAATTGAACGTGTCTGCCCGGAGGAGTTACGAGTAGGCAGGCCTTCATTGGCCGAAGTGCATCCCTGCTCGAAGTCGTGGACATGACCCAATGAAGGGAAAGGCCCGCGCAGAAGAGTGGAAAAAGGGCGAAGCTCAGCCGTGTGAAGTAGTACACGTGGGGGCTTCTATTGCACTGCGCCACCAGGCACACCCCCACCGCTTAGTTCGTGGGCGTGACTCAGAAACAGAAAAGAAGAAAAGCCCGCGAACTGGAGCAAAGGGGAGGAGTCCAATACGTGTGAAGGACTACACGTGGGACGTTGGCGCAAAAACTTTGCAGTGTGCGATGGATCAGCAACAGGTTGCCATGTTCGGACATACATCGGGGATTCCAGTTCACCCTTCCACCACGACATTGACTGCTGCTGCTCCGGTAACAGATACGGGGATCCGGCTAAAGCCAAGGGGTCGATTCGCCCTGTATTCGTGCATGAACGTTGAGGCCCTGGGTGTGATTTGTCCCGGCTGTTCGGGACTGGTGTGCCAACTGAAGCCATTCAGGCGATGCGAGGCCTGTGGGGAGTTCCTGTTCGAAGTGGATCCGGCGGTTGAGAAGCCGAGAACCATCTACCCTGGCCTTGCTACTGGCAACACCACTCACAGAGGAGGAATCACTGCTTTGACAGCCACCCCTACGCACACTGCAGCGACCGCGGAGGAGGTCGTGAAAACTCAACGGGAGAAATCCGAGGATGCTGACTCGGTCACCACTGTCTCGCAGCGTCCACCACCGAAGAGAAAGACCGGTATGGTAGCCCCGACCAGTGGTTGTGGTGGACCGTCTCGCCCGCTTACGCCCGGCCCGAATGGATCCGTCGACAAGAGTTCCGGACGTCCTGCTTCAAGTAAAGGCCGAGGTAAGCCAGGCGGAGAGATTTGGTGTGTGGGAAGAGGTGAAAACTAAGTCTCCACTACAGGCTACCTGCCCGCGGAGGAGTGTGACACCTCTGACCTAGAGTCGCTCTCGGACATGGGAGACGACGTTGCAATAGATGAACTGTTTGCAGAGAAGGGCTGGGACAAAGTACCTCTCGCTTCATCCCGCAGAACCAGGGATCCACCCATGTCTACAGGGGAAAGTACACCCCGGGTGGAGGCACCAGCGCCTGAAGAGGGGTCCCATCCCCAGCCTGCCTCTACATCCCCGGTGCCATCTGTACCGAAGACCGGAGAAAAGAGACTGTTACTGCGGGCACCAATGCCCAGATCAGATGTGATCAAGGTCCCTCGCCACCCGGACTCAATAGTTTTGCCTGGCGAAGGGGACAAAGCTACCATGCCTCCTTTGGCGAGACTACAACGCCTATTTGGCCAGAAGGTTGCTGCAGAGTACGGATGGGAGTATCCATACTTGTCGAAAGAACTGCTCTATGAGGTGGAAGTGTGTAGGGAGCGCTGGTACAATGACTTTGTGTGGACCCACCTTCAGGTTCCCCACGCCCGCAGGTACCTGGCATGCTCTCCAAAGGTCTCTCAACGTTTTAAAGACTGCAAGGCAGAGTGGATGTTGGGACGGCACATCCATGCAGACAAGGTGTTGATTCGGCGCAAGGAAGGAGAAGATGTGGAGTATCATCTGGAGACCATGGATCAACACTTGAAGCCACTTGTTCTGCCGCATCCCCGTTTTTACCTGTAGGAGAGAAAAGACTCCATTCTTGTTATGTTGCTGAACTTTCTTTTGTGCCCAAAAGGAATGAAGGACTGTTCCTGTTGTTCTTCACCTTTCCTACAAGAGATCATGGACTCTGGGTAGATAGGACCAAAGAGAAGAGGAAAAGTTCCACGAGTGCAGTTACCGCGGTGCTGTCACCAGGTGGCAGTGTTGCGCAACGTTAAACACTTTTCACGCACTCACTCTTTGGAGAAAAGGGATTTCTTCCAGGAGAAGTTTCTTTTCTCTCACACAAATACATGTGTCAGGGTTATGTGTGCTAATCCTTTTTCTTTTCCCTCTGCAGGAGAGCATCCCATCAAGACCACTGAGTATGGGGTGGGTCTTAGTCAGGATGGGTGGGAAAAGTAGAATGTGAATATGTGATTCCAAGTTATGGTTTAATGCTGTTGTTTTTCTCTTCTTTCTTTATTCCCTTTTTATTACAGGGCTCAGACACAATGTTTCAGTTGGGTAGTTTTTTCCTAAAAGTTTTATTTTGTACAATTGTTAGTCGGTCTCTGGATTGGATTATTTCAGCCGTTGAGGGCATGATTTACTCCAGACACTGGGGACCAGTGTCAAACCACCAGGGGGAGGGTGTAATTTGAACTTGGCAGAGACATCAGTGATGTGTAATTCCCTGCAGCCCAGCAGGTGGCGCTGTCACCCTGGGCTGGGGTTGAATCATTGCTGTGTACCGTGCCTCCTTTTTGTCCTTCCTCGGCAGCGGTATGGTGGGGCGGGGAACCCGCCGTGCTTGCTGGGAGAGGGTATAAAGGGGCCGGCCATCTTTCGAGTCCCAGGCACCTTCAGCCTGCGGGCGGTGGTTCGTGTCGGTCCTCTAGGCGACCTAGGCCTAGAGGACAGCCGGAGGTCGTGTTCCATCCCAGGCACCTTTAGCCTGGGGTGAGGTACTCGGATGGAGGTCTGGAGCTCAGTGCCCAACACTGAGTTCCGCGAGGGAAGGAGATCCTAGGGTACCCAGGGATTGGGTACCCGAATCCGGAAGGCATAATGGACCGGGGGGAGCTCCTCACTTGAAGACCTGGTGCAGCATATTGCCAGTGACGGGTGAGCCTCTCATCGGAGACCGCCTGGAATGAAATCCCCCCTCGTCGGAGACCGCAACCCACTTTCAGGGAGGAAAGTGGAGAACACCTTGTGTCTGGGCCTACTCGCATCCACACCTCCTTTTCTGTTCTGTTTCTACAAGGGAGTTCAACTGATTGTGTTCATTCGAGAGGAATAAAGGAGTGTTGAACTTTAATGTTGTGGGGCTCATTTCCTGACAGACATTGTTCAAGGTAACCCTCGGTGGAGGCTCCAGGTGCACAGCACTGACCCGAAGGTAAAAGAACTTTGCTTACACCACACTGACACCTGTGGTGAAGGCCAGGCATGGTGTCCCCGCTCCCTTCCCCTCTGAAGGTACCCCTAGACAAGAGACAGACGAGCTGAAGAAAAAGAGGGGAGTGAGGAGGGCGCTACATATACATACATGCTGTCACTGATTGAATAAATAGAACTAAAAACTAATTTATAAGTCAGGACAGAGCAAGTTTGTCATGATAGCTATAAGTCCTTAATATAAGGATTATAGGAATGCATATGACGCCATCCAGTCATAGACACCTATTATAGGCATCTATGAGATGCTTCAACGCTGATGCTGACTAGACATTCCCGTTCATGGTTATATTGAGGCGGTCTCTAATCTGGAGGTTCCCATTCAGAGCCTCCAGATGAGAAGCCCTCCAAGAATGGTCTATACGAAATTGACCCATTCAGGCCTGGTGGTTTGGTGGCGTTTTGGTGAAATATCCACCGCTGTTCATTGGAAAAAACGATTGTGTGTGGGCCCCATCTGACTTTTTTTTTTTTTGGAAAAAAAAATGATAGGAAATTCCGATCGTCTGTGTGGAACTCCAACGGAGAAAAAACCCACGCATGCTCAGATTCAAGTCGACGCATGCTCAGAAGCATTGAACTTAATTTTTCTCGCCTCATCGAAGTGTATTACGTCACCGCGTTTTGGATGGTCGGAATTTAGTCTGACAGCGTGTATGCAAGACTGATGGAAGTCAGCTTCATCGGAATTCCGACAGAAAGTTCCATCGGATTTTATTCCAACGGAAATCCGATCGTGTGTACAGGGCATTAGAGTGTAACTGCGCTTTTGTTGAGAATAGAATTTTAATTTAAAAAATGAAGAGATCTAAAAAGATTTTGTAATTTTTCTCATTTTTAAGCATGCACAGCTGTACTCTTTAGCTGTCTTTGTATTTATTACTTTTTGCACTCATTTTACACAGAAAAATAGAAGAATAGAAGATAGTAAAAAGTTTAAAAAAAGGATCTGACTAAAACTTTAGAAAACTGAATTTATCCCTTTTGTCCCCTAATCCAACCCAACCTTCTCCTCCAAAGGTGCATATTTATCTTGTTACAATGGCCATGGTTCTGCTGCTAGTGTACATCCAGCGGTTCAATACTTCACTGTCCTAACCATGCCTGCAAATTACAGCTCCATAGACTTCTATGGGGCTCTGCCCTGAGGCTGGAGATGATGGCAGATGGTCCCATAGAAATCTAAAGGGCCATAACATGCAGGCAGGACTAGGACAGTGAAGACTTGCATGGCTGGATGTAAACAAATAGTGAAACTGTGACTGTTGGATTGAGGTAAGTATACATCTGTCGAGGGAGGGTGTGGGTAGGTTAGGTCAGGGAAAAAAGGCATAATACTGGTCTCATGTAAGCGGTAAAAAATTGCCATCTATTCCTGCATCCCCTCACTTAAACCTAGAACACACTGGTCGAATGTTGGCCAGCATTAGCTGGTTTAACCACTACCATACAGGGCACTTATACACCTTCCTGCCCAGACCAATTTTCAGCTTTCTGCGCTGTTGCACTTTGAATGACAATTGCGCGGTCATGCTACACTGTACCCAAACTAAATTTTTATCATTTTGTTACCACAAATAGAGCTTTCTTTTGGTGGTATTTGATCACCTCTGCGATTTTTATTTTCTGCTAAAAAAATTAAAAAAAGACCGAAAATTTTGAAAAAAAAAGGCGGCATGGACGGGCACAGATAGGCGGCACGGATGGGCACTGATAGGTGGCATGGATGGGCACTGATAGGTGGCACTGTACTGTAATGTGTTGTACTAATGGATGCCAATCAGTGCCAAACAATAATGCCTGCCAATCAGTGGTGCCCATTGTGGGCACTGATTGGCATCCATTGTGGGCACTGATTGGCATCCATTAGGCATTTCTAATTGGCATCCCTGGTGGTCTAGGGTGGCATACCTTATGGTGGGCATCCCTGGTGGTCTGATGGCATCCCTGGTGGTCCAGTGTGGGCATCCTCGGGGGGGCTGCGCTAATAATCGATCAGCACAAACCCCCCCTGTCAGAGGAGCAGCCAATCGGCTCTCCTCTACTCGCGTCTGACATGACATGACATGTCTCACTCGGCTATAATGAATTGTCGGCTCCCGGCAATACATAGAAAAGTCATTGATAAAAAATAAAAAAACGGTGGGGACCCCCCAAATTGAATTAACAGGCCCTTCAGGTCTGGTATGAATTTTAAGGGGAACTCCACCCCAAATTTTAAAAAAATGGCTTGGAGTCCCCCCCAAAAATCCATACCAGACCCTTTATCCGAGCACGCAACCTGGCAGGCCGCAGGAAAAGAGGGAGAGTGCCCCCCCCTCCTGAACCGTACCAGGCCACATGCCCTCAACATGGGGAGGATGTCTCCATGTTGATGGGGACAAGGGCCTCATCCCTACAACCCTTGCCCGGTGGTTGTGGGGGTCTTAACAAAGGGGACCCCCAGATCCCGGCCCCCCCTATGTGAATTGGTAAGGGGTAAATTGTACCCCTACCATTTCACGAAGAAAGTGTAATTAAAAAAAAAAAAAAAACACACAAACACCTTGGAAAAGTCCTTTATTAAAAAAAAAAAAAAAAAACCATTCCAGCGATGAAATCCAGTGTCCCGCGGCGATCCGATGTCCAGCGCTGTCCGTCATTGGCTGAGCCTGAGCGGACCTGATGGGGAAATTTCTCTGCAGTGTATTAAATGTATAGACCCGCCCCTTCTAAAGTTTCCCATCAGGTCCGCTCAGCCAATGACGTAGGTGTAAGGCTAAGCAGACCAGATGCGGAACGTGAGAAGGGGCGGGTCTATTCATTTATTACACAGTGGAGGAAGTTCCCCATCAGGTACGCCCCCTCGTATGTCAGACTCCGCTTACGTCATTGGCTGAGTGAGTTTTAAATTACTTTTTTTCCTTCAGAAATTACACTTTGTGCAGGGACAGTTCTAAGCACGGGAAACAAGCGCAACTTTACAGGCATACTATACACACACCCTAGGTACGAAACTTAAAAGAATATTTCACTTTTATTGTTTCACTTTAAGCATTATTAAAATCACTGCTCCCGAAAAAACTGCTGTTTTTAAAACTTTTTTTTGCATTGATACATGTCCCCTGGGGCAGGACCCGGGTCCCCAAACACTTTTTATGACAATAACTTGCATATAAGCCTTTATAATTAGCACTTTCGATTTCTCCCATAGACTTTTCGAATTTGCAGCGAACACCCCAAATTGTTCGCTGTTCGGCGAAAGGGGGAACAGGCAATGTTCGAGTCGAACATGAATTCGACTCGAACTCGAAGCTCATCCCTACTGACTAGTGTCCTAATGCAGACATCTGGGAAAATCAGTGAGCCAATCACACAAGCAGAAAATTATGTTTCTGAATGGCGTTATGTTCACATTCTGTGTACAGAGCACCTCCAGGTAGACATATTGCATTGCATTTTCAGAAAATTACAGCGGCTGCAGATTAAAAAGGAAAGGTCATTTTTATTATCATTGCTACTTGTGTCACAATTGTATACTATATTATGTTTTCTTTATTTGCTATTTTTTCCCCACAAAAGTGGAGTTACTCTTTGAGTCTAGGGAGAATAGGAGTAAGAAGAAATACTCCTCATTGCCTCAGCCACTGGCACATCCCTCCACTCTCTCACATGAAATAGCCTTTGATGTTCTCATGTACAATGCAGTACCACTTGTCTTGCATTATATGCGATGACAGGCTCTTACTGGGAAGAGTCTGAGTGGTGTTGCTGTTGGCCCACAAAAAAGAATCTGGAAAATCTGCTTCTACATCACCTGATGTGGGATTGGCCTTAGACCAGGCAAGACTGGCAGAATCCTTCTTCCCATACTGAGCTCATACTTGTTATGGTGTTAGTGCATCTGGTGCATTGTAATTTTGGGATCACAATTTGGTTTTATGCGTGGGTGGAATAGATATTAACAAGCACCATATCTTTTGCCGTGTACACACGATCGGTTTTACCGATGAAAACAGTCCCATGGACTTTTCTCATCGGACAAACCGATCGTGTATGGGCCCCATCGGTCTTTTTTCCATCTGTGAGAAAAAATAGAACATGTTTTAAATTTATCCGATGGGAAAAAAAACGATAGCAAATTCCGATCGTCTGTGTGGAACTCCATCGGACAAAAAACCCACGCATGCTCAGAATCAAGTCGACGCATGCTCAGAAGCATTGAACTTCATTTTTCTCGGCTTGTCGGAGTGTTTTACGTCACAGCGTTTGGGGCGGTCGGATTTTTGACTGATGGTGTGTAGGCAAGACTGATGGAAGTCGGCTTCATCGGATTTCCGATGGAAAAATCCATCGGATTAGAATCCATAGGAAATCCGATCGTGTGTACAGGGCTTTTGGGGCTGAATGTTTTTTTGCACCCAAAACTACTCCACTTAGTTGACAGCAGCAAAAATAAATGTACTGATCAGGTGCTTATACATACCTTTCTTTAACCATACAGGACTTTAACAACCTGGACAATTTGATATGTAACTATTGACTTATTAGGCAAAAGCTAAGGGCTGGTGTGCTCCCTGCAACCTCAAACAACACCCTATCGGGCACTGTTGAAAAGAAAGTTGCAGTATATATGAGGGGTTGGGGCAACCCTTAACTTTTGCAGAGAAAGAGGCATATTATACCATTCTTAATTTTAGCGGACCCATGGTGCTTTTGAAGCTAAAACAAGGTATGCAGGATTTATTTTGCTGCTTATTTTTAGTAGAAATGGTTACTTTAAAAAATAAGAGGATTGATACATTACAGATATCTTTGCTATAGGTTACATGTACATGATAACAATAGGAAAAGAAAAAAAAGAAAAAAAATTATCTGTCTAATTATAATCTTGTAACAGATAATATGAGTTGACAGGCAGGTCAACCAGAAGGTTAAGGCGCAGGTCAAACTTTTTTCCTTTCTATTGTTTCACGACTATTCAAGAGTACTTTATAGCCTTCATTAAGACAACAATGAAAGAATATTATTTTAGAAATGATTTGTTACAGAAACACAAATGTAAGAAAGGAAGTGTTCATTGCTTGGAAAAGACTTGGGACTTTAATTTATGGAGTGGGCTAAGAATGGCCTACAGAACAGATGTCTAAATCTATTACTGCAGAATAAATCTATTTCTCATATGTTAAGAATAACACTGGTACCTTAACACTGGATGAAAAAGAAGAGTTAGATTCAGATGTGAGCCATGCAGTCCTTTGGAATTTGAGTTCCACTGTGCTGTTTAAATTAATATCATCGTCCTCCTTTTCCTGCTTTCTTTTGTACATAAGTAAATACATTTGTGCTGGGCCATATGTAAGAAAGGAGCTCTCACAAAGTGTTCTTTGGTCTTTAGGAAGCATGTGTGCATAGGAGTTCACTCTTCCAGTATATTCCGACTCCTCCTCAGTGTAGATGGACAGCTGTGCAAACACAAATGATATTCCAAACCAGCCTACAGATCCCAGCCTTCTTTTACTATCCACCAATGTACACCAATCACTCACTTACAGCATACTTTTACACTGTGCTTCTTATCTAGAAACAATGCTTCCAAATACCTCTGTCCTTCTTTTCTTTTAGGCTACTTTCACACTGTAGCCTCGTTTTAGCGGCACTTTAGTGCTATTTAAGCGGCGCTTTTCGGCCGCTAGCATGACGCTTTTAACCCCTGCTAGCGTCCGAAGAAGGGGTTAAAAGTGCCCGTGTTGCAGTGCTTCCAAATCGCTTTTCAGGTGCTTCGGAAGCACTGCCCATTCATTTCAATAGGCAGGGCATTTTGGGAGCGCTGCCAAACTTCCCCAAAGATGCTGCCAGATGTCCATATAATACTGGGTCCATATGCTTGTTTTATTGCTAATATAAGAAAATAAACCCATCAAAGTGGATTATACTGTATAAACCCTTATGCACCCACAAGCTACTAAACTCGTTAAACCAAGTTTATGTTGCTAGTAACTAAGCCTATACAATATTACAACAGACATATGCCGCGTACACACGATCATTTTTCCCGTCGGGAAAAATGAAATTTTTTCCTTTGGACGAGAAAAACGATCGTCTGTGGGCTTTTTGCCGTTTTTCCCGACGGGAAAAACGGCATTAATCACGATGAGAAAAATTAGAACATGTTCTAATTTTTCTCGTCGTTTTTCCTGACATTTCTTCCGCGGCAGTGTTTCCCATAGGGAAACACTGCCGCGGAGCCCATAGACGATCGTTTTTCTCGTCATTTTAAAAAATGATGAGGAAAATGACCGTGTGTGGGGAACAAGCTGTTCCCTCGTTTAAAATGTCATTATTCACGGCGGTTTTTAAACCGCCGTGAATAATGATCGTGTGTACGCGGCAATACAGTATACTTATATGACCGTTTTGGAAACAGCATGCATATATCTCTATTTTATATTCAATATGCTTAAAGCAGGCTTCTAGAGTCTATAAAGCCACCTCGAACCAAAGTCAATGTGCCAATTCTCGTATCATTTCAGGCCGACTCTGTTAGATTAGGAACTTCACTAACATTTTTCCAAAACTAAAATGATTTGTTTTGACAGGTCCAGTTCTATAATTTGCAGTATCATTCCTTCTCTGACATTGAGTACAAGTCCATCGGTCCATCAACTAGAGTACACAAATGCATCTCTACTTTTATAACACATCAGATCACACAAAAAATAACACCATTTTTTAAATAAAGGATATTTTGTTTCAAGAGAGGAGATAAAGACTTAGAAAGATAAAAAAATAAAAAATAAAAACCACAGACTAAACACAACAATAATGAATATAAATGTTCACTGATGACTGGTTGTTGTGTGGGTGTCAGTCTGTGTCTGCTTAGTGTCTGTTGCTTGTGCTTTGATCTTGATACTGAATTCTTCCGTATTCCTTAGATTTGGCCTGAGCCAAGCATATCTATGAACATTGCATTTTTGTTTTGTTACCTTTTTTAATTACTTTGAATGAGAATGACAGCTGTCTGACCTCATGTGAATAACACAATCTCTGTCAGCTCCTATGTGTGTAACATTCATAGGCGTGTGCACAAGGTGTGCCAGGTGTGCCCAGGCACACCCTAATCACCCTATGCATCACAGATACCCTCTACTGTCCTGCCCTCCCCCCTCCCCCTGCAGCACTGCGGCTTCCCTCCTCTCCTCTCCCGCCAGCTGATTTTGCGGGGATGTTTTAGGATGAATGGGGGAAAGGAAGGGAGATAAATATGTAATTTACTGGCCCCTTTCCCTTTCTGAATGAACATTGTGAGTTATCGGTAGTGTGTGTTTGAGCTTTGGGATGCACACCCTAATGCAACAGGCTGCACACACCTTTAACATTATAAAATAACAGCAACGTAGTTGATAATATTTCCTAACAGCAGGGTGCCATTATTTATACACTATATTAATTAAAACCACTGTAATATAATGGGCCCACATGCAGAGAACATTCACTCTTTTTCTACTGGCTCGGGTGGTTCATAGGCACACCTTCATATGAGATTCACCATGGATTTCTGCGGTTGTTGGACAGAAACCTCCAGACATCACTCCCAGGGGCGGCCTGTTCATTAGGGGCACAGGGGTGCTGCCCCCCCATCCATGTGTAGTGGGCTCACCCCTCTCACCCCTTCTTCTTCTCGGCTTGCTGTCTTGTCTAGGGGAACCTGGGAGGAGGGATGAGATGCACCATGGCCCATGTCCTCTTCTGGATAGAGGTGAAGGCCCGAATGTATTTTACCATCAGGTCGTGTGTATAACCCAGGGTCAAGTCCTTCCTCTAACTGACCCCCCTTTGCTCCCAGTAACCAGAGTTCCACAGAAAAGGTCCAACTCGTATTTATTCTTTAGCAGCAATAAATCGTCACTTAGCACAGACAGGTTGTGACCAACGAACAGTTCAGTATAGGTGGGAGTAGGTTAAGGCACAATCCTCAATCAAACTAAACCATTGAGATATCACCAACGGTTATGGCGCACAATGACTGTGAATGTACTTCTTTCCTTTTCTGAGTCTCTACCAGCAACTCTGACAAACATGAAATAGGAGTTACCTTCTTTAAGCTGTGGCCCCAGTCAGGGGGAAGACATCCTTCCGAGAGAGTTACCGGAGGCCCCACCGTCACCGGCAAATGCTGCACCGGGCTGTTCAGGAGGGTTACACTCCCCGGCCTCCTCGTCTCAGATTCGGGTGCCCAACACCTTAGGGCCCCTCGGACTCCTCCACCCTTGCGGAACCCAGTCGAAGGTACTGGGTCCCAGGCCTCCTCAATAGTACCTCACCCCAGGGCTAAAGGTGCCTAGGATGGACTCCATCTCCCGCTCCGGCCAGGTCAAGGGCAACTGTGCCCGGAACTCCGGAACGCCCGCACCCAGGCCGAAGGTGCCTGGGCGCGGCGGTGTCCTTCGACTCTGAACCCCGTGCTCAGGGTGTCCGCCCCCTTTATCTCCTCCTCTCAGCGTCACAGCAGGTTCCCCGCCCCGCTGTACAACCGCCGGAAAGGGACAAAAAGAGTACAGTCTTGCAGTGAGGGTTCAACCCCCGGCCCAGAGCAACAGCGCCACCCTCGGACCCCAGGGAACCTCACACCACCAGAGTCCTCCATAAACAATAATCAGTGCATCTGGGTTACATTACCACCCAGATGCTTCCCTCAAATTTAAATACCCGCTACACATGCATCCGACCTCCTAATCTACATGCAGGGTGCCGGATGCATGGATTCCAATGGAGGTGGTGTTTTTTTTTTACTCACGTGATTAGAGCCAGAAGCTCTAATAGGCTTCAAAAAAGGGTGGATGAGAACTGTGCCCGAAGCCCACCCAGTTGTGTTACAATAGCGAATGAATATTCGTTATTGTCACACTGATTCTCCTCCCGGCCAATCAGGAAGCGGGTCCTGCGACCGGTTTCCTGATTGGCCAAAAGGGGAAAGTAATTCTA
Organism: Rana muscosa; assembly: GCA_029206835.1. Taxonomy (NCBI): domain Eukaryota; kingdom Metazoa; phylum Chordata; class Amphibia; order Anura; family Ranidae; genus Rana; species Rana muscosa. The sequence goes on from CM055120.1 coordinate 174,902,422, forward strand.
TTGGGCCACGATGAGTTGAGAGGAGGAGGGAGGAGATGTGGAGGCTGCTGGAGGAGATGCAGGGAACAATCGTCTGGAGGGAAGCGCTGCCCGTGGGTAAGTGCGGGCATAGGTGTGCACAGCCTATGTCATTAGGGTGTGCACCCCAAAGCTCAAACACACATGCATATATATATATATGTGTGTGTGTGTGTGTCTATATGTATATGGCCCCGGTAGACTATTCTCCCTGCTGGCAGGGTGAAAGAGAAGTGTGTAAGTACTTCTCTTATGGCAGAGAAGGTAAGAGGGAGAACTTTCTCATCTCCCTGCCAGCACACAGAGCAATAGTGCTAATGTGCACTAGGTGATTAGGGTGTGCCCAGGCACACCTGGCACACCCTGCACGCACACCTATGAGTGCGGGGCTCATCGATCAACCGACCGGGGTTGTGCTGGTGACCCGACCCGAATGACCCACAGGGGGTGATGTGTGTGGTGGACCCGACTGACCCACGGTGGGGGGGTAGGAGTTACAGGTGACCCGACCGGCTGGGGGGTGGCTGTGGGGCATTGTGTGCCATCCCCCTAAAATATACCACCAGTCGCCACTGATCTGATGCATTATGAGCAACCTAAAATTTTTATAGAAGAATATATACAGCAACCATAAGCTGACAAGACCTATAGAGCACAATGCACATTTCAGTTAAATAAAACATCCTATCCATTATCTGATTATTCTCCCTCCAGTGCACTTTACAGCTCTGTAGAGAATTTACCTTATGTCCTGTGTATGTGGGAGGTTAGATACGCCACACCCTGTTTGGTTACTGGTGAATGTCTATTTTGTAGTAACTAAATAAGCAAATGTACTGGTAAAGGGCACAGGGGGTCTCAGTGAAAAGAATCTTTCTTGGTGGGAGGTTAGCAGGAGGTGACAAAGCTTTAGTTTCTCATGTAAGACACAACTGAGACAAGAATAACATCCAGAAGAGTAAGCATGTGTGATTCATGTCTACAATTTACATATGCACATCATAAAGACTCTGTGTGTGTGTGTGATCTGAAAATAAACCATTTCCTCTGTCTCTGTACCACGTAGATGTATTCTTAATTTAGTTTTTCCTTAACTGAGCTGGCCACAAAAGAATCAATCTTTGATAAAATAGCAGGTCATTTATTATCTAGATATTTTTGGTTTATCTTTTCTCATAATTTTTAGTATTATGACTCAGAAATATCAGTGATACTCTTGTACGAGTGTGCATTGTTTATTCTCCAGTGTTCTCCAGTGGAACAATTAAATGTGTTCCTAAGCTCTGTCAAAAACATTTTATTTGTTAGGTTTTGATAGAGTAGGGATTTATTTTTTTTGCTGTCTGTGTTGCATTGCGGAGGTTTTACTTTCTGTCATAAAGTAGGGTGACCAGACATCCCCAGTTTCAGGGGACAGTCCCCGGATTGAGGACACTGTCCCCGGACCAAATCTGTCCCCGGTTTTGTCCCCGGATTGGATTTGAACAGGGGCTGGGGCAATTTCAACGACAGTCAGTGCAGAATAAAAAAAAAAAAATCTGAATTACACACCCCCGGTCTGCCGCTCCTATTAGCTTAGGGGGGGTGTATTTTTTTCTATTATCTGTGCCCCTTTCTGATGATCATGTGCTGGTCAGAGCGGAGGGAATACGTTTTGGGCGCATGCCTATTCAGCTCCACTTGCATTTTCTTCTGCCTTGGCTCAAGTTCCGGTCAGCCGCCTGCCTGCTTATCTCCTTGACTTCCCTGGTGGAGGGATCTTCCTCCGCTCCCCACCCAGTAGTAGCCGGGGCCCGGAGAGTAAGACTTGACAGGCTGTGAGGCGGGCGGCGGCGACGGCAGAGAGTCGCTGATTGCCGCCATTACTAGTAAAAAAATAATATGTCCCTGGATTTCATTTTAAAAATCTGGTCACCTTATCATAAAGACACAGCAGGAAGTAAGAGGAGACCTTTCCAAAGCAAGGTGATAACCCCTCTTAGACAGTTGTCATCAGAACAGGTTTACCCATTGGAAGAATTCCCTCACCTCCATTGCCTGTGACCAGTGTTGCCAACCGTACGTTAATTTACGTACAGCACGTAAATTTAACCCCTTTTTTGGGGTGTACGTAAAGTCCGTTGTGGGCATCGGCTGCCCATAAAAAAGATGGCCGCGAGCCGACCAAGCAACTGCGCATGCGCCGCTCCGAAGTCGGCCGGGCTCAGGAAAGCTCGTTTGCGTTCGGCCGAGCGGTGCATGCGCAGTAACGTAATGGCGCTGCCCGGCGCCATTTTTGAATATACTTTCAGCCAGGACGGGAGTGCTCGCGGGGCGGGCTACAGTGGTGCACTCGCAGTCGCCGTAGGAGGAGAGGAGGACTCGGCAGAGCAGGGGTGAGGAGGGGATATGAAGTAGGAGGACTGCGCTGGGAGTGGGAGCGCTGGAGGGTGAAGCGGCCATGGCATGCAGGGGAGGGACAGAGACTGATGTGCTCTCTCTGTCTACCAGCATATAACTTCTCCTCCACATCATCAGTATGCTGTGTCCTCCTTCTGTGCCCTTTTCACCTCTCCACATGTCAGAGCTGCCCTGACCTGTGGAGAGGTGAAAAGGGCACAGAAGGAGGACACAGCATACTGATGATGTGGAGGAGAAGTTATATGATGGTGTACAGAGGAGGAGGCCACTGAGGGGGTAACGAGGACCCTATCATGTCCGCAGCCTCTGTCCCCCTCCTGTGTCATGTCCGCAGCCTCTGTCCCCCTCCTGTGTCATGTCCGCAGTCTCTGTCACCCCTCCTGTGTAGGGATGAGCTTCGTGTTCGAGTCGAACATACATTCGACTCGAACATCGGCTGTTCGATCGTTCGACGAAGATCGAACGATTTGGGCCGTTCGCGCCAAATTCGAGTGACGCGAATGGCCCACAATGCACTACGCCATCGCAGTGTCATCCAGGCGCTGTGATTGGCCAAGCATGCACTGTGACCCTGCATGCTTGGCCAATCACAGCGCCGGCAGCGAGGAGAGCAATGATTGGCCTGTGGCCAATTATTGCTGAGGGTGTTTAGTACACGCCCCACACTATAAAAGGCCGCCAGCACGGCGGCCTAGTGTAGTGTGTTCCGGAGCAGGGAAAGAGAAGCATAGGCAGGGACAGTGACATTTTTTTTTTCTTGCTTAACCTGGATTCCTTTAGTTTAGGGAAAGAGAAGGATAGGTAGGGAGAGTGTCAGTCTGTTTTACTGTGCTAAACCTTGTTTGTAGGGACAGGGAAGGACAGTGAGGGAAATTCTCATTGTGCTATACTGTGCTAAAGCATTCCTCATCAACCATCTTTAAAAAAAATTTTTTATAGGGACAGAAAACTATAGGTAGGGAGAGTGTCAGTGTGTTTTACTGTGCTAAACCTTGTTTGTAGGGACAGGGAAGGACAGTGAGGGAAATTCTCATTGTGCTATACTGTGCTAAAGCATTCCTCATCAACCATCTTTAAAAAAACATTTTTTATAGGGACAGAAAACTATAGGTAGGGAGAGTGTCAGTGTGTTTTACTGTGCTAAACCTTGTTTGTAGGGACAGGAAAGGACAGTGAGGGAAATTCTCATTGTGCTATACTGTGCTAAAGCATTCCTCATCAACCATCTTTAAAAAAAAAAAAAATTATAGGGACAGAAAACTATAGGTAGGGAGAGTGTCAGTGTGTTTTACTGTGCTAAACCTTGTTTGTAGGGACAGGGAAGGACAGTGAGGGAAATTCTCATTGTGCTATACTGTGCTAAAGCATTCCTCATCAACCATCTTTAAAAAAAAAAAATTATAAGGACAGAAAACTATAGGTAGGGAGAGTGTCAGTGTGTTTTACTGTGCTAAACCTTGTTTGTAGGGACAGGGAAGGACAGTGAGGGAAATTCTCATTGTGCTATACTGTGCTAAAGCATTCCTCATCAACCATCTTTAAAAAAAAAAAATATAGGGACAGAAAACTATAGGTAGGGAGAGTGTCAGTGTGTTTTACTGTGCTAAACCTTGTTTGTAGGGACAGGGAAGGACAGTGAGGGAAATTCTCATTGTGCTATACTGTGCTAAAGCATTCCTCATCAACCATCTTTAAAAAAAAAAATTTTTATAGGGACAGAAAACTATAGGTAGGGAGAGTGTCAGTGTGTTTTACTGTGCTAAACCTTGTTTGTAGGGACAGGGAAGGGCAGTGAGGGAAATTCTCATTGTGCTATACTGTGCTAAAGCATTCCTCATCAACCATCTTTAAAAAAAAATAATTTATAGGGACAGAAAACTATAGGTAGGGAGAGTGTCAGTGTGTTTTACTGTGCTAAACCTTGTTTGTAGGGACAGGGAAGGACAGTGAGGGAAATTCTCATTGTGCTATACTGTGCTAAAGCATTCCTCATCAACCATCTTTAAAAAAAACATTTTTATAGGGACAGAAAACTATAGGTAGGGAGAGTGTCAGTGTGTTTTACTGTGCTAAACCTTGTTTGTAGGGACAGGGAAGGACAGTGAGGGAAATTCTCATTGTGCTATACTGTGCTAAAGCATTCCTCATCAACCATCTTTAAAAAAAAAAAATTATAGGGACAGAAAACTATAGGTAGGGAGAGTGTCAGTGTGTTTTACTGTGCTAAACCTTGTTTGTAGGGACAGGGAAGGACAGTGAGGGAAATTCTCATTGTGCTATACTGTGCTAAAGCATTCCTCATCAACCATCTTTAAAAAAACATTTTTTATAGGGACAGAAAACTATAGGTAGGGAGAGTGTCAGTGTGTTTTACTGTGCTAAACCTTGTTTGTAGGGACAGGGAAGGACAGTGAGGGAAATTCTCATTGTGCTATACTGTGCTAAAGCATTCCTCATCAACCATCTTTAAAAAAAAAAAAATAGGGACAGAAAACTATAGATAGGGAGAGTGTCAGTGTGTTTTACTGTGCTAAACCTTGTTTGTAGGGACAGGGAAGGACAGTGAGGGAAATTCTCATTGTGCTATACTGTGCTAAAGCATTCCTCATCAACCATCTTTAAAAAAAAAAAAATTATAGGGACAGAAAACTATAGGTAGGGAGAGTGTCAGTGTGTTTTACTGTGCTAAACCTTGTTTGTAGGGACAGGGAAGGACAGTGAGGGAAATTCTCATTGTGCTATACTGTGCTAAAGCATTCCTCATCAACCATCTTTAAAAAAAAAAAAAATTATAGGGACAGAAAACTATAGGTAGGGAGAGTGTCAGTGTGTTTTACTGTGCTAAACCTTGTTTGTAGGGACAGGGAAGGACAGTGAGGAAAATTCTGATTGTGCTATACTGTGCTAAAGCATTCCTCATCAACCATCTTTAAAAAAACATTTTTTATAGGGACAGAAAACTATAGGTAGGGAGAGTGTCAGTGTGTTTTACTGTGCTAAACCTTGTTTGTAGGGACAGGGAAGGACAGTGAGGGAAATTCTCATTGTGCTATACTGTGCTAAAGCATTCCTCATCAACCATCTTTAAAAAAAAAAAATTATAGGGACAGAAAACTATAGGTAGGGAGAGTGTCAGTGTGTTTTACTGTGCTAAACCTTGTTTGTAGGGACAGGGAAGGACAGTGAGGGAAATTCTCATTGTGCTATACTGTGCTAAAGCATTCCTCATCAACCATCTTTAAAAAAACATTTTTTATAGGGACAGAAAACTATAGGTAGGGAGAGTGTCAGTGTGTTTTACTGTGCTAAACCTTGTTTGTAGGGACAGGGAAGGACAGTGAGGGAAATTCTCATTGTGCTATACTGTGCTAAAGCATTCCTCATCAACCATCTTTAAAAAAAAAAAAAAATAGGGACAGAAAACTATAGATAGGGAGAGTGTCAGTGTGTTTTACTGTGCTAAACCTTGTTTGTAGGGACAGGGAAGGACAGTGAGGGAAATTCTCATTGTGCTATACTGTGCTAAAGCATTCCTCATCAACCATCTTTAAAAAAAAAAAAATTATAGGGACAGAAAACTATAGGTAGGGAGAGTGTCAGTGTGTTTTACTGTGCTAAACCTTGTTTGTAGGGACAGGGAAGGACAGTGAGGGAAATTCTCATTGTGCTATACTGTGCTAAAGCATTCCTCATCAACCATCTTTAAAAAAAAAAAAAATTATAGGGACAGAAAACTATAGGTAGGGAGAGTGTCAGTGTGTTTTACTGTGCTAAACCTTGTTTGTAGGGACAGGGAAGGACAGTGAGGAAAATTCTGATTGTGCTATACTGTGCTAAAGCATTCCTCATCAACCATCTTTGAAATCCTTGTTTTTTGGACAGTCAGGGAAATTGTCATTGTGCTATTCTGTGCGAAAGCAATCATCCTCAACCAGATTTAGAAATCCTTAAGTAAAGGGACAGAGAAGGACACCTGAAGGTAGCCCTTATTGCTTTTTTTCCCATCTCCCTGCAGGCCATCCATTACAATGTCTGGAAGGCAAACAAGGAGAGGCAGACAGTCAGGAGGCAATAAAAGTGGGCAAGCAGGCTCTGTGTCTGGGGGCAACAGTGCTGGTCGTGGACGCGGTGCATTGTCATCAGCACATGGCCATGGGACACGCTTGTCCTTCTTTTCGGCAGCTGGACATGTTGAGCCACATCATGCCGAAGACTTGGTAGAGTGGATGACCAAGCCCTCCTCCTCCTCCTCATCCTCTCTCACCCAGGCTCAGGGTACTGGCAAAGCAGCTGGCAAAGCGTCCTCTTCCCTGGTATCAATGTCAGACTCATCATCAGTCACTCCTTCCCTAGACCCACCATGTCCTCCTCCTGAGGAGTCCCCCGAACTGTTTGAGCACAGTGTTGGGTAAATGCTCCAGGAGGATGCCCAGCGTTTCAAAGGGTCTGATGATGAAACCCAGCTAGAGGAAGGCAGTAGCGTGAGAGCAGACAGAGGGGATGCTCAAGAAGGACACCAATCTGGCAGTCATGTTCCAGCAGCTGCAGCATACTGCCAGATTGGCTCCAGTGATGAGGAGGGAGGGGATGATGAGGTCACTGACTCCACGTGGGTGCCTAATAGGAGAGAGGAGGAGGAGGAGGATGAGGAGGAGGCACATCTCCAACGAGGCAGGATGTCCTTTGGTGGCCAGCGTAAGGGCAGTACACCGACGGAATCACACCGCAGAGCTCCGCCTGTGCAGGGCGCTGCCTCTGCCCGTCATTCAAAAAGTTCTTTGGTGTGGGCCTTTTTTGAGGCTAGTGCATCAGATCGCACAGCTGCTGTTTGCAACATATGTCTCAAGCGTATATCGCGTGGCCAAAACATCAGCCGCTTGGGTACCACATGCCTGACCAGACATATGTTGACCTGCCATGCAGCTCGTTGGCAAGCCTACCTCAAAGACCCACACCAAAGAACAAAGCGGACCTCTCCTTGCACCGCATCAGCTGGGATCTCCAACCCCACTATAACTTCAGTCCTCTCTGAAACATGCACTGAGAGGAATGAAGGTGTAGAATTAGGTGTGTCACAGCCAAGTACTTGCGGCCACTCTGCTAGCAGTACACCGACGTCCGATTCTAGCAGGCAAATTTCCCTGCCCCAGCTGCTGGACCGTCGAAAGAAGTTCACTCCCAGCCATCCACATGGCCAGCGGTTGAATGCTAGCTTGGCTAAATTGCTAGCGCTTCAACTGCTGCCTTTTCAGTTGGTAGACTCGGCCCCCTTCCGTGAGTTTGTGCAATGTGCGGTTCCTCAGTGGCAAGTTCCCAAACGCCACTTTTTCTCACGGAAGGCTATTCCGGCTCTCTACCGACATGTGGAAGGCAATGTCTTGGCCTCGCTGGACAGGGCGGTCAGCGGTAAGGTGCATATTACCGCTGACTCATGGTCCAGCAGGCATGGACAGGGACGTTACCTTTCTTTCACGGCCCATTGGGTCACTCTTTTGGCAGCTGGGAAGGATGCAGGACAAGGTGCAGTAGTGTTGGAGGTTGTTCCACCGCCACGCCTCCAAAATGCTACTACTGGTTGTGACACACCTCTCTCCTCCACCCCCTCCTCTTCTTCTTCCTCCATGGCCTCTTCCTGTGCTTTGTCCTCTGAACCAGCGGTGCTCCGTAGGCGTTCAAGGGGCTACGCAAGTACGCAGGCAAAAAGATGCCATGCCGTGCTTGCGCTGGTGTGTTTGGGGGACAGAAGCCACACTGGGGCAGAGGTCCTGTCTGCTCTGCAGGGCCAGGCCGAGAGGTGGTTGACGCCACGCCAGCTTAAGCCAGGAATGGTGGTTTGCGACAATGGCACCAACCTCCTCTCCGCCCTCCGACAGGGACAACTGACCCATGTGCCCTGTGTGGCTGACGTCCTTAACCTGGTGGTGCAGCGGTTCTTGGGCAGGTACCCGGGCTTACAGGATGTCCTGAGGCAGGCCAGGAAAGTCTGTGTGCATTTCCGCAGATCTTATAATGCCAGTGCTCGCCTGGCTGAGCTGCAAAAGGAGTTGAACCTGCCCAAGAACCGCCTTATATGTGACATGCCCACCAGGTGGAACTCAACGTTGGCCATGCTGCAGCGGCTGCACACGCAGCAGAGGGCCATCAATGAGTACCTGTGCGACTACGGCACCAGGACAGGGTCAGGGGAGCTTGGTTTTTTTTCTCCACGCCAGTGGGGCATGATCAGGGATGCATGCACTGTCCTGGCACCATTTGAGGAGGCCACGAGGATGGTGAGCAGTGACAGTGCATGCATCAGTGACACTGTACCTCTTGTCCACCTGTTGGAGCACACGCTGCGTGGAATAATGGACAGGGCACTTGAGGCAGAACAGAGGCAGGAAGAGGAGGACTTCCTTGCCTCTCAAGGCCCCCTTTACCCAGACAGTGTTCCTTCTGTCCCACCCATCGCACAGGAAGAGGAGGAGGAGGAGGAGGAGGATTGTGTCAGCATGGAGGTGGAGCCTGGCACTCAGCAGCATCAACAGCAGCAGTCTTTTAGGGATGATTTACAGTCCCAAGAAACCCGTGGACTTGTACGTGGCTGGGAGGAGGTGGCTGCGGATCATGTCGTCCTTAGTGACCCAGAGGACTCCGGACCGAATGCCTCAGCTAACCTACGCTGCATGGCCTCCCTGATCCTGCAAAGTCTGCGGAAGGATCCTCATATTCTTCGGATCAAGGAGAGGGACCATTACTGGCTGGCCACTCTCCTTGATCCACGGTACAAGGGTAAGGTTGCGGAACTTATGTTACCGTCGCAGAGGGAGCAGAGGATGAGACAACTCCGGGAGGCCTTGCAGAAAGGTCTGTGCAACGCGTTCCCAGAGACTGGGAGGTTACAAACTCCTGGTCCTGGACAACGAGTTGCTGAGGCTTCGGCCAGTCAAAGAAGGAGCGGTGGGGAAGGTGGCCGTCTGACCGATGCGTTCAGACAATTCTTTAGTCCGCAGCCCCAAAGTATGATCGGTTCCAGCAACCATCGCCAGCGTCTGATAAACATGGTGCAGGAATATCTAGGGGCAAGGTCAGACTTGGACACCTTCCCCACCGAAAATCCTCTGGCTTACTGGGTCTTGAGGATGGATCACTGGCCAGAGCTTGCACAGTATGCAATTGAGCTACTGGCCTGTCCTGCATCCAGCGTTCTTTCGGAACGCACATTCAGTGCTGCTGGAGGATTTGTCACGGATCACAGGGTGCGCCTGTCCACCGACTCGGTTGATCGACTGACTTTCATCAAGATGAACCAGTCTTGGATCACCACCAGCTACCACACACCTGATGCTGATATAACAGACTAATTGATTTTAACATGTCACATCCCTTCAAGACTGATGCTGATGCTGAGTGCCTGTGCTGTTATGTTGACTGGCTATCCTCCTCCTCCGAGTCCTCAATGATACGATTGATGATGATAGCTTGGAAGATCATTTTTGTTTATGGGTGCCGCCACCAGTGCCTAACGCCCAATTTTTCAGCCCCTGTTTAACAGGGGCGTGTAATTACAATTTTTGAAGCAATACTTTGCAACAGGGCTCATTGCTGTGCTCCAAGTACAGTATCTGTGAGGGGTTGCAGTGTTGTGCCACCAGTGCCTAAGGCCCAATTTTTCAGCCCCTGTTTAACAGGGGCGTGTAATTACAATTTTTGAAGCAATACTTTGCAACAGGGCTCATTGCTGTGCTCCAAGTACAGTATCTGTGAGGGGTTGCAGTGTTGTGCCACCAGTGCCTAAGGCCCAATTTTTCAGCCCCTGTTCAACAGGGGCATGTAATTACAATTCTTGATCTAATAATTCACAGCAGGGCCCATTGCTGCACCCACCAAGAGTAACTCTGAGGGCTTACAGTGTTGTGGCAACGCCACCACCACCACCACCACCACCACGAAAGGCCCAATTTTTCAGCCCCTGTTCAAAAGGGGCATGTAATTACAATTCTTGATCTAATAATTCACAGCAGGGCCCATTCCTGCACCCACCAAGAGTAACTCTGAGGGCTTACAGTGTTGTGGCAACACCACCACCACCACCACGAAAGGCCCAATTTTTCAGCCCCTGTTCAACAGGGGCATGCAATTACAATTCTTGATCTAATAATTCACAGCAGGGCCCATTGCTGCACCCACCAAGAGTAACTGTCAGGACTTACAGTGTTGTGGCACCAGCACCACCATCAAAGGCCGAATTTTTACTACCACTGTTCAACAATTATATGTAATTACAATTCCTGATATAATAGTTGACAGCAGGGCGTTCCAGCACCAACCAAGAGTAACTGTGAGTGCTTACAGTGTTGTGCCAACACCAACTACTAAGGGGCCTATTTCTGCAGAGTATAACGGCAGGTCCCTACTTTCAAACATCCAACTTACAAACGACTCCTACTTGCAAACGCAAGAAGACAACAGGAAGTGAGAGGAAATCTACCCCTAGGAAGGAAAATTCTCTCCTGTAAGAATTAATATGGGAGAAAGGTGTCTCCTCTGTACTGATGCTTTATCACCAATCCTTGTTTCAATAAAAACACCACATTTCAAAAACAGTTGTCATTGGGACGGAAAGTGAGGTGAAATGTTCTGAACAGGGGCACAGACAGCAAAACAAATGTTACAGGGGTGATAACCCTTACCTATGTTTTCCAAAAAGTTTAAAAATAGATTTTTGGGCTGGAGCTACACTTAAACAATGTACCTGTTCAAAATTACAAACAGATTCTACATAAGAACAAACCTACAGTCCCTGTCTTGTATGCACCGCCTGTATACGGCTGTTCAGAGTATATAGGGCCTTTTTTATTTTATGTGCGGGGTTCCCCTTAACATCCATACAAGACCCAAAGGGGCTGGTAATGGGCTGGGGTGGGGGGGGGGGGTCATGGGGTAGCTATGCCATTTTTCTTAAAGATTTTCATCCATATTACCGGGACCAGACATTACATTAAAGCCGCAAGCAGTTTTAAATGGCTTTTTTTTCCTTTAGAAGTGTCATTTTGTGCAGGGACAGTTCTAAACACGGGAAACACGTGGCACTTCACAGGCATACTTTAGACACCCCCCAGGTACGATATTTAAAGGAATATTTGACTTTTTTTTTTTCACTTTATGCATCATTAAAATGACTGCTCCCGAAAAACGACCGTTTTTAAAACTTCTTTTTGCATTGATACATGGCCCCTGGTGCAGAACCCGGGTTCCCAAACCCTTTTTAGGACAATAACATGCATAATAGTCGTTATAATTAGCACTTTAGAATTCGAACGTTCGCATCCATTGTATTTAATAGGGTTCTAATGTTCGTACGAACTTTCGGTCCGTTCGCGGGTTCTGGTGCGAACCGAACCCGGGGGTGTTCGGCTCATCACTACTCCTGTGTCATGTCCGCAGCCTCTGTCCCCCTCCTGTGTCATGTCCGCAGCCTCTGTCCCCCTCCTGTGTCATGTCCGCAGCCTTTGTCACCCCTCCTGTGTCATGTCCGCAGCCTCTGTCCCCCTCCTGTGTCATGTCCGCAGCCTCTGTCCCCCTCCTGTGTCATGTCCGCAGCCTCTGTCCCCCTCCTGTGTCATGTCCGCAGCCTCTGTCCCCCTCCTGTGTCATGTCCGCAGCCTCTGTCCCCCTCCTGTGTCATGTCCGCAGCCTCTGTCCCCCTCCTGTGTCATGTCCGCAGCCTCTGTCCCCCTCCTGTGCTGTGTCCGCAGCCTCTGTCCCCCTCCTGTGCCGTGTCCGCAGCCTCTGTCACCCCTCCTGTGCCGTGTCCACAGCCTCTGTCACCCCTCCTGTGCCGTGTCCACAGCCTCTGTCACCCCTCCTGTGCCGTGTCCGCAGCCTCTGTCACCCCTCCTGTGCCGTGTCCGCAGCCTCTGTCACCCCTCCTGTGCCGTGTCCGCAGCCTCTGTCACCCCTCCTGTGCCGTGTCCGCAGCCTCTGTCACCCCTCCTGTGCCGTGTCCGCAGCCTCTGTCACCCCTCCTGTGCCGTGTCCGCAGCCTCTGTCCCCCTCCTGTAATATGTCCGCAGCCTCTGTCACCCCTCCTGTGTCATGTCCGCAGCCTCTGTCCCCCTCCTGTATCATGTCCGCAGCCTCTGTCCCCCTCCTGTAGTGTGTCCGCAGCCTCTGTCCACCTCCTGTATCGTGTCCGCAGCCTCTGACCCTCTCCTGTCTTTTATGTCTGCAGTCTCTGAAGGGATCCTAGAAAGATGTCAAGAGTGGGAGCGCCGGGATGGGGGTTACGGCCCAGGAAGAAACGGACGTGTGGACTGTGGAGAGGAGGTCAGAGCCGCCAAGCTGGAGCCGTCTGACTGAGCCCCGCACTGTGCACCTGAGAGCAGGTCAGTGACAGCGCCGCCAGGCCAGTCTGAGGGGGGGGGGCACTGATCTAAGGAGGGGAGTGAATACAATAATGTAAGGGGGCACTGATATAAAAGGTCCCCCCCTATATTAGTACCCCCCCTTACCTTAGTGTATTCACTCTGTGGAAGGTGGTCTCTTATCACCAGAGCCCCCCTCCACATCAGAGTTCCCCCTTACATCATGATCTGCAGCGTTCCCCTTTACATAAGAGTTCCCTTGCACTGTAAGGGGGCATCCTGCAGACTCTGATGTAAGAAGGAACTCTGTGCTGGCTGGGTTATAGTATCCTGACCTTCATGTGAATTGAGAAAAATGTTTTTTTACTTTTGTTTAACTTAAACACATTGATATTAGCATTAGCTGTGTGTTTATAGTTCAAATATTGATATTTGCACTGTTTAGCACTAAAAACAGTAAGGGTCCTTTCACACGGGGCGGATCCGTGCAGATCCGCCCCGTGAAGCTCCGCTTGCTCAGCGGGGATCGCTCCGTTGATCCCCGCTGAGCCGACGGATGACTGGGCGGTCCCCGCACACTGTGCAGGGACCGCCCTGTCAGAGCGCCGCTCTCCCCTATGGGGAATCGGATGACGACGGACCGTAGAGTCCGTTGTCATCGGATCCGCTCCGCCGACGGAAGGAAAAATAGGGTTTTCCTCCGTCACACTTTGGCGGAGCGGATGTCAGCGGACATGTCTCCGCTGACATCCGTGCCTCCATAGGGGTACATGGAGGATCCGTTTCAGGTCCGCCTAAAAAACTGACAGGCGGACCTGAACGGAACTCTGTGTGAAAGAGCCCTAATTGTAGGTACTTTTTTGCAGCGCCAGTAAAAAATGCGGCCCTGCCAGCAATTGTCATGATTTTTGCCAGTAAGAAATTGGTGCCGTACAGAAATTTTGGCATCCTTGCCAGTAAATTTCACTTCAGGGGGTTGGCAACACTGCCTGTGACAATGCTTACATTTTGAATTTCCCATCACAATCTGTACCAAAAACAATGGTCACCAGGGGCAGACTGACCGTTAGGGCACTCGGGCACTGCCCGAGGGCCCCATGGGCCAGCAGGGGGCCCCATGAAAGTCCCCCTGTCTGTCCAAATCTCTGCTGAGCCCAGTGCCGGAACAAGTCACAGCACTGAGCTCCGATAACTAGGCTGAGGGTGCCCTAGTGTCGGGCTGTGGGCAGTGAGTCAGGATATCGTCTCCCTCCCGCAGTGATTCCCCTCTGTGGCAGCTAAGCCGACATCTCTCCCTCCTCAGCATGCACAGTGCACACAGCTCACTGAGGATCCTCCTCCTCGGCTCCGAAGTACACAGACAGGAGGGGGAGGAGCCAGGCAGAAAAGATCTTACACTGCAGGAGCCATGCTGATTCTGAGGTCTGTGTTTAGTTTGTGGATAGAAGAGGGGGTTGGGGGCAGGTAACACATGGAGAAGTGATGGGAGAGGGAAGAGGACATGTGCTAGTAGGGGGGGGGGGATTTCGAATCTGACCCCCCCCTTCCCCAAAGCAAAAAGTGTTGCCACTTTCCCCTCTCTGCTCCCATCCCAGGAATCCCTCTCTGCTCACAGCCCAGGGGTCTCTCTCTCTGCACCCATTCCAGGGATCCCTCTCTGCCCCCAGCCCAGGATCCCTCTCTGCCCCCATCCCAGGGATCCCTCTCTGCCCCCAGCCCAGGGATCCCTCTATGCTTCCAGCCCAGAGATCCCTCTTTGCCCCCATCCCAGGGATCCCTCTCTGTCCCCATCCCAGGGGTCCCTCTCTGCCCCATCCCAGGGTACCCTTTCTGCTCCCATCCCAGGGATCCCTCTCTGCCCCCAGCCCAGGGGTCCCTCTCTGCCCCCATCCCAGGGTTCCCTCTCTGCCCCCATCCCAGAGGTCCCTCTCTGCCCCCAGCCAAGGGGTCCCTATTTGCCCCCAGCCCAGGAATCCCTCTCTGCCCCAAGCCCAGGAATCCCTCTCTGCCCCAAGCCCAGGGATCTCTCTCTGCCCCAAGCCCAGGGATCCCTCTCTGCCCCCAGCCCAGGGATCCCTCTCTGCCCCCAGCCCAGGGATCCCTCTCTGCCCCCAGCCCAGGGATCCCTCTCTGCCCCCAGCCCAGGGATCCCTCTCTGCCCCCATCCCAGGAATTCCTCTCTGCTCACAGCCCAGGGATCCCTCTCTGCCCCCAGCCCAGGGGTCCTTCTCTGCTCCCAGACCAGGGGTCCCTCTCTGCTCCCAGCCCAGGGGTCCCTCTCTGCTCCCAGCCCAGGGGTCCCTCTCTGCTCCCAGCCCAGGGGTCCTTCTCTGCTCCCAGCCCAAGGGTCCCTCTCTGCTCCCAGACCAGGTGTCCCTCTCTGCTCCCAGACCAGGGGTCCCTCTCTGCTCCCAGCCCAGGGGTCCCTCTCTGCTCCCAGCCCAGGGGTCCCTCTCTGCTCCCAGCCCAGGGGTCCCTCTCTGCCCCCATCCCAGGGATCCCTCTCTGCCCCCATCCCAGGGATCCCTCTCTGCCCCCATCCCAGGGGTCCCTCTCTGCCCCCATCCCAGGGATACCTCTCTGCTCCCATCCCAGGGATACCTCTCTGCTCCCATCCCAGGGATACCTCTCTGCCCCCATCCCAGGGATACCTCTCTGCTCCCATCCCAGGGATACCTCTCTGCCCCCATCCCAGGGATACCTCTCTGCTCCCAGCCCTTGGATCCCACACTAGCATGCTGCTACTGCGTGCATTACACATGGTTGCTGGGTGTTTGCAGAGTGGCCCTATTCACTTGATTGGGTCACGATCACCCACCAAAAGCAACAGGGGGTATAATTTCTGCCGCAGCATGTGTACATCCTCAGCTGTTGCCTCTGCAGCTAAAGGGAGTAGAGACCAATGTATGTAATGTGGACAGTGTGGCAGGGACACAGGGGGGCCCCCATGATCTCCTATTGCCCGGGGGCTCCATGAGTTGTCAGTCCGCCCCTGATGGTCACCATGACCAATAGCTAGTGTGAAGACAAAAAAGGTTGACAGCGCTCAGGAACTGAACTGGAATTCATGGGTAATGGCTGCAATGAACCACATGTATACTCAAAAAAGGTTGCTGTCAATTTATTCCAAAGAGTAAAACAGTACAAATTTGAATTACCACAAGGCTGTAAGGCTGGCTCAGGCACTGATAGATTACTAGGACCGACCGGGACACCCAACCATGGAAAGGCACAAGGACACGCCAGCTGCAGTGTGTGGTATGTAGAGCCTGACCCGCCGGCAAGGGAAGATGGTGTCACTGACACTGGCGATGTGAATGAAGCCAAGCAACTAATTGCTTTGGAATAAATCGCCAGCAACTTTTTTGAGTATAAATGTGGTTCATTGCAGCCATTACCCATCAATTCCAGCTCAGTTCCTGAGCGCTGTCAACCATTTTTGTCTTCAGTATTGCAGCATCTGATCCTTTGCCATTAGACAGCAGCACGGTTCAACTGAACATATATTGCAGTATGTGATTTTTCCTGTGATTAGCACCTGGGACTAAACCTACCTAGCAGGGACAATGACAGCTATAAAAACCTGAAATATGTTCTATCCCTCTCCTACTATATACTAAACTGAACAACAAGTGTTGGTTTTACACACACTTGGGAAATTCTGTATGTAAAGTACACAACTCTACTGATGCACATTTTCCTAGCTTGCCAAATGAATGGGGCCATTCAAAGAAGTTAGTGTTACTAAACCCAAGACCCTGCCTTCACTATTTCTGGTCTCCCACCGTAACCAGAATATGAAAATGCAATAGTTGTAGGAGTTTTCATTCTGTTCTGACTGTCCTTGTGCTGATAACATGCACACTCCCAAGAAAAAAAAAAAAAACTCTCTAGCAATACACACTAAACTGAGCATGTACAGCTTGTCTCCTAGCCTCTGTTCTATCTTAAGATGGTTTGTGGACAGTGGAAGTAGGGGAGGATCAGAGATGACAGGATCAAACAGCCTTTTTACACAATGCCGAGGATTTACCCCTTAGGTTCCACAGTGAGTATAACATGCATGCTTTACTGCATAAACAGACTGATTTTATTGTTGTGGGTTAGGGGTGGGTGAACCGTTTAGCCCAAGCATGAGTTCGGGTGGAAAATTTGCCTTTTTGTCTGTTTGCAGAACACCCAAATTAGCAGGGTGTTCCCTGGGGTTTGCCCAGACACAGGGCCGGCGCTACCACTAAGCAAATTAGGCAGCCGCCTAGGGCGCACTGCCGCCTAGGGCGCAGCCACGGCCGCTAGGGGTGTTGAAAATAACCGGCTGAGACCAGCGGAATCGCAGCGGCACACCCTGTCTCTCCTGACATCCTCCTTCAGTCATGGTCACCCCTCCTCCCTCTCCCCCTCGTCGTTGGCACCGCGGTTCCCTAGGATCACTCAGTAACTCCTCAGAAGGCTATCTGCAGTCTGCAGGGGACGGAGTTTTGTTCCGTCCAGATTAGTGGGGGGAAGACGAATGACGAACTCTCAAGGGCGGAGTTGTATGACGTCGCGGAGGAGGCGGGGTTGGACGGTACGGGGTCAGAAAGAGGGCGGAGTGTATGGTTGGTAATGGAGGTAAAGAAGAGCGGAGTTGGTGTCCGGTGATGTGAGGAGCCAGGATGGGGCTCCATGCTGATCATACTCTGCCTGATGGTGAGTCACCTCTCCACATAGCCTGACTGCCTCGTGTGTGTGAGAGGACCTACGGCCAGGGGGACACCGACCTCAGCTGTCTGCATACTGACTGTGCCCAGTGTGGTGTATTGTACCGCCCCCCACCTGTATACTGTAGACCCCACACACACACCTGTATACTGTACACCCCCACACACACACCTGCATACTGTACATCCCCACACACACACCTGTATACTGTACACCCCCCACACACACACCTGTATACTGTACACCCCCCCCCACACACACACCTGTATACTGTACACCCCTCCCCTACCTGTATACTGTACACCCCCTCCTCCCCACACACACCTGTATACTGTACACTCTTGCCCCCCACCTGTATACTGTACACCCCCCCACACACACACACATACAAAAAATGCATGCGCTTTGGCACCTATGATTGCCCTGCAAATGTTATGTATCAGCGCACACACTGGAGTGAGAGCAATAATTCTAGCATCAGACGCAAAGTCCCTACAGGTCATCAGTTTAGTGTTACACAGGAGTTCTGATGCTCAAATTATTGAATTAATCCATGACCCCAGCCACCTTCACCATATACATGGGCAGTGCAAAGGGGGTGGAGTCAGGGGCGGAGATAAGTAGGGCGGAAAAACGAGGTTTCGCCTAGGGTGTCAAAATTCCTTGCACCAGCCCTGCCCAGACAAACCCTTAAATGCAGTTCTGCACCCTGATTGGGCAAAGCAGTGTAAGCTGGTTGTTAAAGAGCAGGACCAGGAAGCCAGCCGTGGCATCCTTAACAACCGATGAGTCATCAGCTGTCAGTGGATTTCCCCGCTGACAGCTAAATAAAAAAAAGAAAAAAAAAACAGCGTGGAGTTCCCCCCAAAATCCATACCAGACCCTTATCCGAGCATGCATCCCGGCAGGTCAGGAAAGGGAAGGGGACGAGCGAGCACCCCTCCTCCTGAACCATACCAGGCCACATGCTCTCAACATAGGGGGTGGGTGCTTTGGGACAGGGGGGGCTCTGCCCCCCCTCCTCAAAGCACCTTGTCCCCATGTCGATGGGGACAAGGGCCTCTTCCCGACAAACCTGGGCTGTGGTTGTTGGGGTCTGCAAACAGGCGGCTTATCGCAATCTGGAAGCCCCCTTTTACAAGGGGCCCCCAGATCCCAGCCCCCCTTATGTGAATGGGTATCTGGTACAACGTACTCCTACCCATTCACCAAAAATTATTAAAAAGTAAAAACCACAAGAAACAGTTTTTGACACGTCCTTTATTAAAAAATAAAAATAAAATAGTGTCCCTCGATGTAAATCCATTGTCAATCACGACACCCGCCGGACCCGAAAAATAGAAACCTCCTGAGAGGCCGCGTCACGTGACATCAGAAGGGGCGGTGTAATCGGGTGATGTATACCAGGTGGCCCCGCGCCTTGCCTATATAAGAACTGTCAAAGCGCAGAGTGGGCAGATGCCGGGAGGCCTCCCAGGAGGCGGAGCATTTTTTTTCTTCTATTTTTCGGGTCCGGCAGGCGTCATGATTCATGATAGATTTACATTGAGAGACATTATTTTTTTTATTTTTATTTTTTATTATATGATTTGTCAAAGACTGTTTTTACTTTTTTGGTGAAATGGTAGGGGTACGATGAACCCCTACTCATTGACATAGGGGGGGGCTGTTATCGGGGGGTTCCCTGTATAAAGGGGGCCTCCAAATTCCGATAAGCCCCTTGCCCGCAGACTCCAACAACCACAGCCCATGGTTGTCGGGAAGAGGCCCTTGTCCCCTTTAACAGAGCCCCCCCCTCCCCGAAGCACCCACCCTACCATGTTGAGGACTTGTGGGCTGGTATGGTTTAGGAGGGGGCGCTCGCTTGTCCCCTCCCCTTTCTTGACCTGCATGCTCGGATAAGGGTCTGGTATGGATCTTGGGGGGGACCCCACGCCGTTTTTTCTTTTACATTTTGGCATGGGCGGGCCCATGCCGTTTTTTTCTTTATTTTTTCAATAGCCGAGTGCCGGCAATTGTAATCACGAGTCATTTTAAATGGGATTTGACTTGT
This sequence comes from Rana muscosa, assembly GCA_029206835.1. Taxonomy (NCBI): domain Eukaryota; kingdom Metazoa; phylum Chordata; class Amphibia; order Anura; family Ranidae; genus Rana; species Rana muscosa. The sequence goes on from CM055120.1 coordinate 174,921,940, forward strand.
TTTTTTTTTCTTTAGCATTTTTTCTTTACAGGCACATTAAGGGGACCCCCCCCCGGGGACCCCCCCCCCCCCCCGGGCACTATATTGAAAGACATTTTTATTGTTGCACTTTAAGCATAATTAAAAAACACTGCTCCAGAAAAAATGATCGTTTAAAAAAAATAATGTTTTATTGATACATGTTCCCCAGGGCAGTAACCAGACTCCCATACCCCTTTTATGGCCAATTACTCACATATAAGCCTTCATAATGGACACTTTTTTTCCTGTTTGATGCCCATAGACTTCAATGGGGTTCACCGTTCGAGTTAGAACATTTCCCCTGTTTGGGAGTTCTGCTGACAACTGAACAGGGGGGTGTTTGGCCCATCCCTATTGTGGGTTTAGTGCCACTTTAACATATCAGCAAAACATAAAAAACTACAAATATATTTTACCACACTTTCATCCATATAAAAGGTTAACACAAGAAAGTTCAGATAGAGTACTGCATCAGTGCTATGTTAAAACAGCGCTACTGTTATGCCCCGTACACACGATCGTTTTTAATGTCATTTTTTAAACCAACGTTTTTCTCCTCGTTTTTTTTCATGTTTCCTCTCAAGCCTGCCTTGCGTACACACCATCATTAAAAAAAACGATCAAGCAAAGCGCAGTGACGTTCAACACGTACGACGGCACTATAAAGGGGAAGTTCCGTTCGAATGACACCACCCTTTGGGACGCTTTTGCTAATTCCGTGTTACCGCGTGTTAGTAAAAGTTTGGTGAGAGACGATTCGCGCTTTTCAGTCTTCGTGCTTTGAAGATCGTTTTCGGGAGTTCAGTTTGCGCCTGTGGGTTCGTATCTGTTTAGCACTGCTTGTAGTCAGTTTGTATCTGTTTATTCAGTGCGGCCTGCTCTGCACGTTCATGTTTTTCAGCTTGTTCTTCATAGGCCTTGCTGTTCTTCCGTGCGTTCTTCTAGTTCATTCTGTTCAGCCGACCGTTATCTAGCCATGTTGCGGCTACGTACTCGTCGTAGAGTTCGTGCTGTAGTTGGTGTAGGGGTTCATGCTGTATCCCGACTCCATGCCATGAGCAGGGTCAGGAGAGGAGGAGTTCATGGACCAAGAATTGGTTGCTCCAGCGGCACCAATTCTGTCACATGCCTTTGTTGCGGGAGATCAGGGAGAATAATCCTGATGATTTTAGGAATTTTCTCAGGATGTCTGACCCCGTATTTCAGCAGCTGTTGGCTTTGGTGTCCCCCTCTATTACCAGGCAGGACACCGTTATGCGGGAAGCCATCAGTGCTGAGCAGAGGCTCATCGCCACGTTGCGATACCTGGCTACTGGGAGAAGCCTGCAGGACCTTAAGTTCTCCACAGGCAATTCCCCCCAGGCTCTGGGGATCATTATACCAGAGACTTGTTCTGCCATCCTTCAAGTTTTGCAGGAGGACTATATTAAGGTAAGTGTTCTTCTTCAAAAATTCACATTGTATGGTTTTTATTTTTGGATATTTTTAATTTGCTTTATTTGCAGTCCCTAATTCACATGATTCTTAGCTGCAGGGAATGTCCCCTTTCTCCCCATGTTTTATTATTTAAAGTTTGGGGTTTGAGGCCTACCTGTACATTTGGCTTACCTAACCTCTCCAGCATGCTATCCTGGGGCCATACCTACCTTGCCTAGTCATTTCCATGTTTTTTATTCTATGTTCCATCGTAGTGCTTTACCCAAAACGCACCTTAAATTTTGCCTAGGAATGTTTCATTTTTGTTAACTTCAATACAGAGTGCTACAGCCTTCATGTGTGATATTCCCAACTCATCTTCAAACCCCCCCCCCCCATAATTTTTTGGTTTGTTTGTTTTTTGTTGCTTCCAATTTTTTATGTTTTGAACAGTTTCTACCAATGTTGGCCATGAATGTGTGTATGAAATCAGCTTTCAATGTTTCTGACTCCAAGTATTAATTTATTATTTCTTTAATTCCACAGTTCCCTTCTTCGCCACATGAATGGCAGAATGTGGCTTCCGAGTTTGCCCAGCGATGGAACTTTCCGAACTGTGGAGGAGCCATCGACGGCAAACATGTTCGGGTCGTCCCACCACCCCATTCGGGATCCTTTTATTATAATTATAAGGGGTTCCACAGCGTCGTGATGATGGCAGTGGTGTCGGCCACCTACGAGTTCCTCTATGTGGACGTTGGCAAGAATGGCAGGATGTCTGATGGAGGAGTTTTTGCCCAGACAGAGTTTGGGGAACGGCTCCTTTTGGATCTGCTGGCCTTGCCACCAGCGGAGCAGAATGTGGAGGGACTACCTTTTGTCTTTGTGGCGGATGAGGCGTTTGGCCTGGGACCCCATTTGATGAGGCCATTCCCGCAACGCACCCTCACCCCTGAGAGGAGGGTGTTTAATTATCGGCTGGCCAGAGCCAGAAGGGTGGTGGAAAATGCATTTGGGATCATGGCCAGCCGATTTCGCCTCTTCCTTACCTCCATCCACCTTGCCCCATACAAATGGAACCATGTGGTTATGACGTGCTGTGTGCTGCATAATTTCCTAAGGGTGCATTCAACGAGTTATATATCTTTGAGTGGGCCTGAGGCCTCTTTAATCAATGCAGAAATTTTTGTGGCCCTGGAACCCGGCCGTCCTGGCTTGGCCCCCCCAACCGGATGTGAGGTCCGTAACCAATATGTGGACTATTTTATGGGTAGGGGGGCCATTGAAATGCCAGACAATCTTTAATAATTTTATACCAAAAAAATAAAACTTTTTCTTGAGTAAAGATTGGTTTAGATTTTTTATTGTATAATGTTTGATGTTTCTGGTAGGTTTACCTAGTGCACTTGTTTTGCCATGTGGATTAAACAATCTTAATTAGCCTTCATTGTCAGTGTAAACACCAAACATTGATTAGTTCACTCAGCACCACATTTACATAATGAAGCCACAATTATTTGTTATGTAAAAATACCTTTATTTCTTTTTTTAGGTGGGTAACTTCCTTAGAAATGTGGATGTTCCCTTAATTTCGGGTGTATTAAAACGCATGACCAGCCATGCATAAACAAACTATATTCGTCAAAATTTTGAAAAAGCTAAACATGTGCTAGTCATTAAAGGGTAAAATAACAAAAATACTTATAAAACTCTGCAAGTAAAACGTTATTTGGTGTAAAAACATTAGACACGCCCAAGCACAGCCATTATATTTTGGAGCCTTTCCTCCACCCGCTTTGTATTTGCCCTGATCTCTAGCAAGTCTCCCTTAATTTTTTCGAGGTCATGACAGCAGACCATCAGGTATTGGATCAGGATCTGGGCACTGTGATGTGTCAACTTATTGGGGTCTTCGGCCAGAACTGCACCTAAATGTAAAAAGAAATATGTAGGATAGAATATGTAGGCTGTGACAGCAGGAAGGTAAAGTCACCTGGTTGCATCCAGGGGGGTAGATATATTTCGCCCAGATTCAGGCTTTACGCCGACTTACACAACTAGGTGGAGTGTTGTATAAGCCCAGCTGAGGCTAGTGGGCTCATGGATGACTTATACCTCTAGGGAGAGTGCTGGGCGTCGTGCAGACAGGGAGTTGATGAGACCAGCTGAAGCTTGTCAGCTCATTTAGGCCTCTATAAGAACTCCCAGATTCATTAGGTGTTTGCTCATGCCTGGACCCAGACCTGTGTGGACTGTCTAGGGAGAGTGAACCCCTGTGCGGTGAGGCAAAGCCTGTGTGGCTATTTGTTTGGACTTTTACTAAACCAGGGACTTAGGGACTAGGACAGCACCAGGCTGATCCCAGTTGTTAGTTTAGGAAACCTGCATGTTTAGTCAGAGGTCAAACTGACCAGGATTTATTTTGTTTATGTTTCTTTTTGGCTTTGCTGTGTTTTTGTCACTGTACATAGAGAAATAAACCGCACCTTTTGATTTTGAAAACCACAACCTCCGTCTGCTGGCCCTGTTTTTGTGTGGGGAGCCCAACCAGGGGGTCACACACACCCGCTACTGAGTTAACCCCCTCACAGTTGGTGGAGAACCAGTGGCAGTTTTTTTTAAGCCAGCATGGAGGAGATACTGAAACAGCTGGCTCTAGCAAATGCCAATCAACAGCAGACAAATGCAGGTTTGCAAAGGAGCCTTGCAGCCCAGCAGCAAGCTCATCAACAAGCCCAGCAGCAATCTGAGGCCCGCTTCATAGACCTGTTACAGAAGCAAGAGCAGAGACTACAACAAATGGAAGCAGTAATGCAGCAACGTCCGCAGACCAGTGAGGAAAGCCGTCCCACTAATACCGTGTCCTTTGGGGTGAGTCGTTTATTGACAAAAATGACTGGAGAGGATGATCCAGAGGTATTTTTGACCACATTTGAAAGGACTGCTGAAAGAGAAAAGTGGCCTGAGGAGCAGTGGGCTGGACTGGTGGCTCCTCTGTTAACTGGTGAATCGCAGAAGGCTTACTATGACCTAGAGCCTGACCAAGCAAAAGACTATGTGATGCTAAAAGCTGAAATATTGGCAAGGCTGGGTGTCACCCTGGCTGTCCGGGCTCAGCGTGTGCATAACTGGACTTTCCAGCTTGGAAAACCCCCCAGGTCTCAAATGTATGATCTCATTCACCTGAGCAGGAAGTGGCTACAGCCAGAGACTTTGTCCGCACCAGAGATTGTGGAACGTGTTGTAATGGATCGGTTTTTGAGAGCTCTTCCTACTGCCATCCAAAAGTGGGTAAGCCATGGAGACCCAGAGACGGCCGGTGGTCTTGTGGATCGTGTAGAGAAATACTTGGCTACAGAGAACGTGACGGCCTCTTCCAGAGACTCTCGGACTTTCCACCCTAAGACCAGACCATCCCCAGGGGCGGATAAGAGGATTCCAAGGGGTGAGGGTGGAGAGAGTGAGAGGGTGGGAGCTCTACCCAAAGTTTGGCGAGAACAGCCTGGGAAGTCAGGGGCTCAAGAGGCAGCCAAAAGGATGGTTTGCTACCGCTGCCGGCAAGCGGGACATATTGCAGCAAATTGCCCGGTTGTGGAGGAACCCATGCAATGTGACTTTCTGACGGACAGACGTCAGTCGCTGTGTGCGACAGTCGCATGCACTGCCATTCGGGGAACTGAGAAACATTTATGCAAAATGTGTATTAATGGTAGAAATGTTGTGGTATTACTGGATTCAGGTAGCCTTGTGACCCTGATAAAGGCTGAATTAGTTAAAACAGAGGTCTCTGGGAATAGCAAGGTAGCTGTTATTTGTGTGCATGGGGACACCCGAGAGTATCCAGTGACTACAGTGTGTTTCGAGACCCCCAAAGGTACCCTCTCTCATCCAGTGGGGTTAGTATCTCAATTACCGCATGATGCCATTGTGGGAAGAGATTTTCCGAAGTTCTGGGAACTGTGGGATGATCCTGAGCCCCCCACTGGTGCCCCTATGTACCAGGAATGTGATAGCCAGAACTCCTCTGAGAGTGGTGAAGACTCTCCAGAATTTCCCTTGTCAGTATTGGCAGGGAAGACTCAAGAAACTGGAGAGGAGCCCACCTCCTCAGACGAAAACCTACCGTCTGTGGAGTTTTCTGATCTGGAGGTTCACAGGGAAAATTTTGCCACAGAACAGTTAAAAGACCCCGCCCTAATAAAGGCACGGGAAAACGTAGTGGAAATAGATGGCGAGTTAGTGAACCCAGATAATACCTGCACTTACCCATACTTCAGCGTAGAGAAGGACCTACTGTATCGGGTGGCAAAAAGGGCAGAAGAAACCGTTGAGCAGCTTGTGGTGCCCAAACCTTACAGGAAGTTGGTGTTGGAGTTGGCCCATGGGCACATTCTTGGAGGTCATCTGGGGACAGAGAAAACCCGAGAGAGGGTATTACAGAGATTCTATTGGCCTGGGGTGATGAAGGACATAGAAAATTATTGTTCCTCCTGCCCTGTGTGTCAGAGGTCGGCCCCGATGCCACATTTCCGTAGCCCGCTGGTCCCTCTACCCATCATTGAGGTCCCGTTTGAGAGAATCGCAATGGATTTGGTAGGTCCTATAATCAAGTCCGCTAGGGGGCACCAGTACATATTGGTTATAATGGACTATGCCACCCGTTATCCAGAAGCGATCCCTCTCAGAAATACCTCGGCCAAAACCATAGCCAAAGAGCTATCTCTTGTTTTTAGCCGGGTGGGTATTTGTAAAGAACTGCTTACGGACCAAGGTACACCCTTTATGTCCCGGGTTATGAAAGAGCTGTGTAAATTGTTCAAAGTGACGCAATTGCGTACATCTGTGTATCACCCCCAAACCGATGGGCTGGTTGAAAGATTCAACAAAACCCTAAAACAAATGTTGAAGAAAGTGGTGGATAGAGATGGAAAGGATTGGGACTGTCTACTTCCTTATTTGATGTTTGCTATTAGGGAGGTGCCCCAATCCTCTACGGGATTCTCCCCCTTTGAGTTACTGTATGGGAGACACCCAAGAGGGCTGTTGGATATTGCCAAGGAAACTTGGGAAAGTGAGAGTTCTCCCCACAGGAGTGTGATTGAGCATGTCGCCCTGATGCAAGATCGAATTGCACAGGTAATGCCCATCGTGAAGGAACATTTGGCCCAAGCGCAGTTGGCACAGCAGAGAGTGTACAACCGTGGAGCAAAGACCCGTACCTTTTCCCCGGGGGATAGGATATTGGTACTTGTCCCTACGGTTGAAAGTAAATTCCTTGCCAAATGGCAAGGCCCCTACGAGATAATGGAAAAAGTGAGCGAAGTGAATTACAAGGTCAGACAACCAGGAAGGCGAAAGCCCGAACAGATATATCACGTTAATCTGTTGAAAGCCTGGAGGGATAGAGAGTCCCTAGTCGCAGAAACTTGGTCACCAGCTCAAACTGGTTGCGTGATTCCGGAGGTTGGAATAGCAGCCACCTTGTCACAACCCCAACAACAGGAGGTTAAGGAGTTTGTGCTTCGCAACAAGGAGGTGTTCTCTGAGCTGCCGGGACAAACATCTGGGGTAGAGCATGATATTATTACCCCGCCCGGTGAAAGGGTGAAGTTAAAACCCTATCGGATCCCAGAGGCCCGACGGGAGGCAATACGGGAGGAAGTACAGAAAATGCTGAACTTAGGGGTGATAGAGGAGTCCCAAAGTGATTGGTCTAGTCCCATTGTGTTGGTGCCTAAACCGGATGGGAGCTGGCGATTTTGTAACGATTTTCGTCAGTTGAACAAAGTTACAAAATTTGACACCTACCCCATGCCACGTATAGATGAGTTGATCGACCGGCTGGGAACAACCCGATACATGACGACTCTTGACCTCACAAAAGGGTATTGGCAAATTCCCCTGGCCAAGTCGGCCAAAGAGAAAACCGCATTTGTAACCCCAGACGGGGCGTTCCAATATAAGAGAATGCCGTTCGGGTTACAGAATGCGCCGGCCACATTCCAGCGGAAAATAGACCAGATACTGAGGCCCCATCGGAAGTATGCTGCGGCTTACCTGGATGACGTAATTGTCCATAGCACAGATTGGGCCTCACATCTGCCAAAAGTGCAAGCAGTCCTAGACTCTATCCGGGAAGCAGGGTTTACGGCTAACCCCAAGAAGTGTACCATTGGGCAGGAGGAGGCCAAATATCTTGGGTACACCATTGGCAGGGGAGTGATAAAACCCCAACTCAACAAAGTCGAGGCCAGCAAGAAGCAGGTACGGGCCTTTCTGGGAATCGCGGGTTATTATCGGCGCTTCATTCCCCACTTTGCTTCTAAGGCTGTGCCCCTAACCAACCTGACGAAAGGGAAAGGGTCGGTCATGATTAAATGGACCCCCGAGGCTGAGGCAGCATTCCAATTCTTGAAACAAGCCTTATGTAGCCAGCCAGTGTTGTACTCACCCGACTTCTCTAAAGACTTTGTCGTACAAAGTGATGCGTCAGATGTGGGGTTAGGAGCAGTATTGTCCCAGGTCTGGAACGGGGAAGAGCACCCAGTCATTTACCTCAGCAGGAAGTTGAAGTCCCATGAGGTAAATTACGCCACGGTTGAAAAGGAGTGTTTAGCGGTGAAGTGGGCTCTAGATTCCCTTCGGTACTATCTGCTAGGTAGGCACTTTGACATGGTTACGGATCACGCTCCGTTAAAGTGGATGGCTCAAAACAAGGAGACAAATAGAAGAGTGAATAGGTGGTTCCTGGCCCTACAGGAATTCAACTTCACAGTAAAGCATCGCCCTGGCGTTCAAATGGGGAATGTGGATGCTTTGTCTCGAGTACATGAATGCCTGATTGCTGGTGTTCCAACCCCAAGGTTAAAACAAGAGGGGGGGGTATGTGACAGCAGGAAGGTAAAGTCACCTGGTTGCATCCAGGGGGGTAGATATATTTCGCCCAGATTCAGGCTTTACGCCGACTTATACAACTAGGTGGAGTGTTGTATAAGCCCAGCTGAGGCTAGTGGGCTCATGGATGACTTATACCTCTAGGGAGAGTGCTGGGCGTCGTGCAGACAGGGAGTTGATGAGACCAGCTGAAGCTTGTCAGCTCATTTAGGCCTCTATAAGAACTCCCAGATTCATTAGGTGTTTGCTCATGCCTGGACCCAGACCTGTGTGGACTGTCTAGGGAGAGTGAACCCCTGTGCGGTGAGGCAAAGCCTGTGTGGCTATTTGTTTGGACTTTTACTAAACCAGGGACTTAGGGACTAGGACAGCACCAGGCTGATCCCAGTTGTTAGTTTAGGAAACCTGCATGTTTAGTCAGAGGTCAAACTGACCAGGATTTATTTTGTTTATGTTTCTTTTTGGCTTTGCTGTGTTTTTGTCACTGTACATAGAGAAATAAACCGCACCTTTTGATTTTGAAAACCACAACCTCCGTCTGCTGGCCCTGTTTTTGTGTGGGGAGCCCAACCAGGGGGTCACACACACCCGCTACTGAGTTAACCCCCTCACAAGGCCTACATCTATTTAACATGCATGTGTCTGGTTTCTCTCTGACCTGTGGTGGTGCCACTTTCCACTTCCACAACATCACATTCCTCTCCATCCTGGGGTTCTGGGGGTATTGTTGTAGGTGTTGCAATTCTCGTCTAATCTGAGGTAGCTTTTCGAATCCCTAGGGAGATTGAAATAAAAGGAATAGTTTCATTAGTAGCGACTCAATTTTGTTAAAATAAGAAACATGAAAAAATACTTTGTAATCATTCTTTTGAAGCATGCTCCATTTTAAATTTTACCCCCTGTGCCAACCGGAACAAATGATTGGATACATAGCCAAAACCAGAGCATATACATTTTGAACACAAATTTGACACATTGTAACACCCCAAAGTATCTACACAGGATCACCTGTGTGTGACACCCTCAAGCTTTTTGGCTTTAGGCCCACACTTGTACTACTGCGTTCAGATGTTTCATCAGCTGCTGAGCATTCACTCCCTTAACATTACCATGCATATCGTTTTTTCTAACGAACAAATGTCCTTTGGATTAGCACCCAAAAAATAAGTGAGGCCCAAATTTACTCCCCCAAATAAACCAAAATACATGGGTGTTCACACTGGATGATCCTAAAACATCGTTTGAGGAACTGTACGGAGAAAGAGGTTTAATACGTCCGTTTACTCTGCGGACGAACCTGAAAGATGGTATCTTTCAGTGTACTATATGAAAGTTAAAAATACACGACAGAATACAAGAAAATAATATGTACCATGGAAACTAAAAAAAAATTACTTACTTTTTACTATAACTTTCTTGATTCTTTTATATTGGTCGGCCTCCCGCAACTTCAGATCTGACCATCGTTTTCTGAGCTGTTCCTTCGTTCTGCACACCCCAAATTTTTTGTGAAGACTTTTGACCACTTTGCCCATAATTCTGGACTTGACCAGATTAGGCCTTTTATACGGACCATGCTTGGCATCATAATCCTCCTTCTTTAAAATGGCGACCATCTCCACCATTTCCTCGAATGACATGTTGGATGCCTTATATCTCCTGGATCTTGATTTGGGCTCCTCTGTAATTTTATCCTCTGTAGAGGTAATCTCAGCCACCTGTGTCTCCGCCATGTTTTGTTCAGCACTACGAGCGAGAAGGGGCGGGGAAAGTACAATATCGAACGTCAGGGGCGGGGAAAGCGTGCAGAGTTTCACGCATGCGCTGTGTATATCAAGTGAAGATCCATGTCTGGGAAATACGTTCATTTGTCGGGAGAGGGAGTTAGCAACGAACGTCGTGACGAAGGTACCTAACAATTTTACTTTTTGAGGTTCATCAGACGAGGAGATTTGTGTGCTCAAAATATGTCGACAATGCACAGTTGAGGAATGTTGCCTGAAATATATATTTTTTTTGGTTTCTCGCTTTTACAGATATCATGAATACTTTTAAAAATCCAGACTTCATGGGGGAGTTCATCGACAAATGGCAAGAGCTCCCTATATTATGGCAAACAAAAAGTGGCGCTAATAAAAATAAAGACGCCAGGAAAGCAGCACTGGAGAGCCTGCTTGCATTTGTGCAAACAAAGATACCCACAACAACTCTCCAAGATGTCAAAACCAAAATTGCAACCATCAGAGGGACATACAGGACCCAGAGGACTATGGTCCTGAGGTCCCAGAGGTCAGGTGCACCAGCAGATAAGGTTTATAAACCCAGTCTGTGGTACTACAGTAAGCTTGCTTTTCTGGATGACCAGCTGGAAGTGCGGGAATCTCTCTCCACCCTTCCCCCCAGAGGTCAATCCAGCCTTCCTTGTACCCAACCCTCCAGCCTTCCCTGCAGCCAGTCCTCCAGCCTTCCTGTCAACCCTGCTCTGGCTTCCTCTGAGGATCAAGATCAGGGCCTCGAGGAGGCAGATTTGGAGATATGGAGCCAGGTAAAGTATTGATATCTATATTTATATCTTACAAAATTGTAGAATTTAAATAGATGTTAGTATTGTTAAAGGTATGTACACTTCTACCAATAAAGTTTGTGAAGAGCAAGATACAGTAGTGGCCTAATTTTATGTGCACAAGACAACAAAACCAGGATGCGGAATCAATGAAAATGACATAACTTTTGGCATTGATTTCAACAATGTCTAGAGGTGAACAATGTCTGTGAATGATGATGTGGCAAAATAAATAATGTCCCTTTCTTTTTTTACAGCCAGAGCAGAGCCAGGAAGAGGGTGATGTTGGGGATCAGGAGGAGGCAGGGCCCAGTGGCACCCAGGAGGAGGCTAGGCCCAGTGGCACCCAGGAGGAGGCTTGGCCCAGCACAAGAGCCCAGATGCCTCCCCTGGTAGTTAAACCACGAGGGCCAAGGAGAGGTAGGCAGGTGGAGGAGGAAACCAGGGCCTTCCTCAGAGAGGCAACAGCGGCCCTCAGAGAGGCACCCTCTGTTGATGAGGGATTTGCCGCAGTCCTCGCCCACAAACTAGGGCAAATGGAGTTGCGGCAAAAAATTTACAGTGAGACCCTGCTATTGAAAGTCATCAATAAGGGCGTGCTGGGTGAACTCACTAGGTACACAGACATAACGGAGGTTGTCCCTACTCCTCCACCTCCTCCTCCTCCTCCTACTACTCCTCCTGCCACAACCTCTCCTCCTGATCCCCAGCCTTCAAGGAAGAAACCAACCAAGGCTGCAGAGAAGGCTGGAGAGAAGGCTACAAGGAAGAGGAGAAAATAATGCCTGCTGTAGTACCACAGACTGGGGACATATAGGACTTATCTGCTGTGGCTCCTGACCTCTGGGAGCTCAAGACAAGATTGGGCTCCTTTTTTTGGGGGATCTAATCTCTATTTTGGTTTTGACATCTTGGATGGTTGTTGTGGGGTCAAAGGGATGCACAAATGCAAGCAGGCTCTCCAGTGCTGCCTTCCACTTTAATTTGTTAATGTTCTGAAATAAAAAAAAATTTAGTGCCCTTAAAAAACTTGACTATGTGATTTGTATTTCAAAAGAGAGCTTGCTAGGGAGCAGGCAGGGACATCTCAAATTATATTATTGTTATTATCAGGGGACACAAACCTCCCTGAGGCCAAATGAGACACATTTGGAAGGTTGTTGTGGTAACTTTACACAAGAATAATTTAAGCCAAAATAATAAAAAAAAGGCCACAAAAAAAAAAAACACAATAGTAAAAAATAATTTAAAGAAAAAAGGAGAATTACATTATTTTATTATTATGAGTATTATTTAGGAGGGAGGTGCGGCTTATAAATAATATTTTACAATCATTAGAGCAATTTGGAATTCCTTTAGAAACAAGTTTCGCATAACTCTCAATGTCATTATCAAAAGAGGGTAATTTTAAAGCATTATCAAAAGAAGAACGGAATGCGCTGCATTAAAACGATGCTATTAATTCCACCGTGACGAATGTGCCATCTCCATTTCCAACATTAGCTTTACCAAAACGAGCGCTCCCGTCTCATAGTTGCTTCTGAGCATGCACGTTTTTTTTCACGTCGTGAAAGCATACACACTATCGTTTTTCACGTCGTTAAAAAAAACGACATCAAAAACGACGTGAAAAAAGAGAGCATGTCCGGAATTTTTAATGCCCGTTTTTCACGTCGTTAAAAATGCTCTGGAGCATACACACGATCATTTTTCAGGGCCATTTTTTTAAATGGCAGTTTTAACGGCATGAAAAACGATCGTGTGTACGGGGCATTAGTCCATTTCTGCTTCTGACCAACTCAATAACCCAAATAGATAATTCGTATGTGATGACAGTATAAATTGCTCTTTAAAGCGGAGGTTCCGCGGTCCATACATTTTTATTTTTTATATGCATTCTATGCAAGAACGTATGCATTGTAATTACTCACTTCTTCCGCGCTGGTAAAGATCCCCCGTCCGTTTTGCAATAAAAAAACACTTTATATAATGTTTCCTGCATTTCCCATTTTGCTTGTGGGCATCTTGAAGCCCACAAGCATATTCTTCCGGGTAGCGATGTATGCTTGACTCCCAGCATTCATCGCGGTATCTCGCGCATTCGCAGTGTTGACGGCGAGCAGCGCCGTCAACACTTCCTGGTTTCCATCACAACGGGCATCAACAGTTAAAGTACACGCCCAGTTGTGATGCCATTCAACAAAAAAGAAACAGCGCCCTCGTCACGTGACCGGGTAGATGAGTCACGTGACGATTAAATTATCGTGATGTTTGGAAGGAAGGCGTAACTATATTACTCCTGGGAAGCAGGACAGTTTGCTCCCAGGAGACATTGCAGGACAATGTCACAGAAAAGGACACGCCTACTCCCGCGGGAGGAAATCCCGGAAGTAGGAATAAAGAAACAAGAATAAAGAAAACTGCTCCGAAAAAAAAAAAAAAAAGGTTAGTCTTTTAGTTATATACACGCAAAGAGGGACTGTTGACACAAAACTTCAAAATGTGGGTGAACCTCCGCTTTAAACACAGTGGGTGATCCTAGAGATTGGTCAGTGTGTGCACCATCCACCAAACACAAAATCTTCACCGTGTGAGGCACGCTCCCCCAAGGGGTTAAACTCACCAGAGCCTAGATAAACACCAGCCTTTAAAATCCTTATGTTGCTTGGAAAAAGCAGTCATCAGCAATAGAGGTGTTTTGGTAACTATAATTCACTCCGATCAAGTGTGTTCATAAAACATAAAGAAAATTGTGGACATAGCGTAATCCTGTTTCATGAATTTATTAATAGAAAACCCGTAAACCCGTCCCTCATACAGAATACGTACAAATTTTTAACATCAATGAAGGAAAAAAATAGAAAGTGAGTGTAGTCACCAGTCTGCTGTTCAGGGAGACGTCTGTGTTGAATACACAGCAATACTGTGTGCTTCCCGAAACTAGCCAGCTGATGGTGGAACGCACATGTCACTTCCGGTTGCCGTGGAGATTACGCCCTGACGTTTCGTCACTTCCGACTTCAACTGAGGGTGTGATCACACGGCCAAATGTTCAACCTTTTATTATCGTATCTCTCGGCCAATTAGCCATTCACCTGCCACTCACTCTGATTAATTAGGTGCACACAAGCGAAAATAGCAGCACAGGGATAGCATTAAGGCTCCATGTACACAGAAGCTCAAAAACGGTTGTTTTGAACGCCAGATTTCTGGCAGAAAAAGCTGCTTTAAAATATAGCTTTTATCAGCGTTTTTTACTAGCGTTTATTAGCGTTTTTCAGTGTAGCGTTTTTTTTTTTTTTTTTCAATGGATCAAAAAACGCTGACGACCAGCGTTTTTGAGTGTTTATTAGCGTTTTTCAGCGTTTTGCGTTTTTTGCGTTTTTCCCGTCGAAAAACGGCACTTTTGAACGCAAATTTCTTGCAATCAGAAAAAAGCCCATTAACTCCACTGCTCATTAACGCTAAAAACGCTATGTGTACATGAACAGGCTAATATAGAGTGCAGTTAATGGGATTTTTTTTAAAAAACAATAAACTGCAGTTTATCAGCTTCAGTGTACATGGAGCCTAAAGGTTCGAGAGTATTCGTAATTTGCCTGACACTGCACATTCGAATCATTGCATATAAGTGTAGCGTCACTTCCGTAATCGAAAGAAATTCACTACATCACACTACCCATTACAATAGTTCGATATAGGGGCAACTTCAAACCAAACGCCAAACTCCATACCCAATGAAATATTGAATCCATAATCTATTAATGAATAATCAGATATTTGCTCAATAAACCCATTAATTTTAGTTGAAATGATTACCGCATATACTCGAGTATAAGCCGAGGCACCTAATTTTACCACAAAAACTGGGAAAACTTATTGACTCGAGTATAAGCCTAGGGTGTGCCTCACTGTGTCCATGCCTCACTGTGTCCATGCCTCACTGTGTCCATGCCTCACTGTGCCCATGCCTCACTGTGCCCATGCCTCACTGTGTCCATGACTAGACTGATGTTTAACATGGGAGTCTATGGAAGGGGTGCCCGGCTTTGAAAAATCGGTGCTCCCCGGCCGTAATTCCCCTGGACAAGAAACTTTGCAAACTTATAAAGGAATAGTGGGTCTACATGTGTGCCAAGGTTGGGGTCCAGAGGACCTATGACAGGCCGGTACCGGGTCCCCAAAGTCACCAGAGAAATGACTGTTTAACACGGGAGTCTATGGAAGGGGTGCCCAGTTTTGAAAAATCAGTGCTCCACGGCCGTAGGTCCCATACTTGTACAGGAAGAGTGGGGCTATATGTGTGCCAAGTTTGGGGTCCTGGGGACCTACGGCCGGCCGGAACCGGCTCCCCAAATTCCGGGAGATCAGGCGCAAAAAGGTGACTCGAGTATAAGCCGAGGGGGGCATTTTCAGCACAAAAAATTGTGCTTAAAAACTCGGCTTATACTCGAGTATATACGATACTTATTTTTTTAAATAATTTCTTTAAAAAACATTTCAAAGCCTACAGCACCTGGGGCGGTCACCCATCTGCGTACTAACCAGGCCCGACCCTGCTTAGCCTCCCAGATCAGACGAGATCGGGCGCTTTCAGGGTGATGTGGCCGCTCAAAATGCATGTAAAATGTGGAATGTCATTGGCTTAAATAGATCAGTAGAACTATAAACTGCATATATTCATAACCTTCAATTACCGGGGCCATAACTGTTATATATATATAAACATATAAATATATATATATAGTATATATATACAGTATATATATATATATATATATATATATATATATATATATATACACATACACAAAAACACTATATCATTATCAATTCATCCCACAGAGACACTCTGTTTATGTCTGCCCTGATAATTCATTCCACCAGATACATACATGTTAGAACAATATGAATGAAATTATATGAAATTAATAATGAAAGTAAATTGTTTGAATAAATTCACATAAATTAGAATAAATTAAAATACTGTAAAAAAAACCTCATTAGAATCAGTTAGATTATATACCTAGATCTTTCTACGGAATCAATAATCGCTAATAAAACAGTTGATATCTAGGTCAACGTTTAACCCTTTCATTCATGTTGTTCTATGGATCTAACATAAACAAGTACTATATAATATGATCTATACCAGGGGTAGGTGAAACTCCTAATCCCATCCTCCTCTCCCTCTGGGAGTCATCCTTCTAGCTGTCTAGGTCTTTGTCTAGTGACAATTGTAGTTCCACAAAAGCTGGAGTGCTGTGGTTGCCTACAACACAGTTGAATCCTTAAAGTATTGAGTTGCAAAAAAGTAGAATTTTCCATACCTATGTTGCACACAGATCCTTTTCCCCCTTACCTTCCTTTAGGGGATCAGACACACCATACCACATGCCCGCGTCCTCTGGATTAGAGGTCGGACGGTGTTATGTATTTGGGTCCCGCAGCGAGTTGCTTCCCTTCACCGGTTCTTCCCTCTAGGTTATAGAGGCAAGTCTTTACCTTTCCCAAAGAAGGTCAATGTCCACACAACACTTCAACTCCAACAAGAGTTTAGTTTCTCTTATTTGCTTGAGTAACCAGAAAGTTGAAGAGGGGAAAGGGGTTAGCAGAATGGAATGGATTCAGGCACACTCTTGACTTCGCCGCCACTCGGTCCCGAGTGGGTACAGCTCACCCGGATAGTCACTCCATGGCACTAGCAGCCGGCATGAAGCTCGAACAGTGACTTAGTTCCCTCCAAGGACAAAGTCAAGGAAATCCCTCCTTTAGTAACTACACCTCGCAAGGGCAGTCTGCTCAGAAAAGGAATCCTTTCCTCCGACAGAAAACCAGGCCTCTCCCTAGACAGCACTCTTGTATTACTCGCCTCCTTAATGAGACCGATCCTCCCCCGGTTGTCCGAGAGGTCGCCCTCACTTGGGCTCCATGGGTTTCCCTTCTGGCTTTTTTGTAGACCCAGTTGAAGGTACTGGGCCTACCCGGAACTCCGCAGCCTCGGGCTGAAGGGGCCCGAGACTCCTTAGTCAAAGTTGGGCGCACCCCCCCCCCTTTAGAGGGGCACACACCTCCGGGTAGTTGTCCAATTGAGGAGCCAGATGCTGAGGACACTGACTTTGGACACAGAGTGGTGAGAAGCTGCGGGCTAACGAGGGTTTAATGCGAGGTAACGAGGCATACACTTGTATATATTTAGCCTAGTTTTCTTTATCCCAATGACAAAAATATTTCCCACAAGGGGCATAGCAAGCCTTTGTGTTCTGCTATTCGGCCAACTCTGTGCTCTTCATTTTTCTCCTTTACTCCCTATATCTCACTACTCTCTGGATCACAAGGGAGACCCCATCTGTCACACCACATAGCAAGTATTCCAAAGTGTGTCATAATTGCCTCTGTATTATAACACTTGCCTATGCACTGTTTTCCAGGACGATGCTGAATGAAATCCTAACAGTGAAGCAAGTTAGATGGAAACATATGATAGACTTGTTCTATCTCCATTTCTGGGGACTTGACTTTACGGAAGATGATTAACCTCTAAAAGGATTTTTATTAGACTATATTAAAGGAGGTAATTGGTTTTAGCCAATTTTATTATAGCAAAGTTGAAGGAGTTACGTTTACATATTGGCTAATAGTGCAGGAATTTTTCAGTGTTTGAGGAAAAATCATTTGTGTGATATTCTGAAAGTGTAACTAGTATAGAGTGAACTTTCTTTTTAATTTAGCTTAGAAGTTGGAAAAAAAGGTAAATTAAATTAATGAAATATCCAGGCATGCACATGTACTGGAATTTGCATATATTTGGACATATGTGTATACACAATGGGTATACATAGTTACACACCCATATTCATGCATATAAACACTAGGGCTGCAACTAACAATTATTTTCATAATCGATTAGTTGGCCACTTATTGTCAGTGGCGTTTTTTTAAGCTCTGTGTGCATGAGGACTAAAATAGGCTTATCTGTCCCTAAGCTTCACTACTATCAGCTTCCTCTCCTGAAAGAATCTGTGACTCACTTTCTCATCATTGTACTGGCTACCATAAGATGGATACCTGAGGGTCACCCCTGCCCTGCCAGAGGACTGTCCAGCAATGGAATGCATTATTGTGTTTTATACAGTCAGGTCCATAAATATTGGGACATCAACACAATTCTAATCTTTTTGGCTCTATACACCACCACAGTGGATTTGAAATGAAACAAACAAGATGTGCTTTAACTGCAGACTTTCAGGTTTAATTTGAGGGTATATACATCCAAATCAGGTGAACGGTGTAGGAATTACAACAGTTTGTATATGTGCCTTACACTTTTTAAGGGACCAAAAGTAATGGGACAGGTTAACAATCATAAATCAAACTTTCACTTTTTAATACTTGGTTGCAAATCCTTTGCACGCAATTACAGCCTGAAGTCTGGAACGCATAGACATCACCAGACGCTGGGTTTCATCCCTAGTGATGCTCTTCCAGGCCTCTACTGCAACTGTCTTCAGTTCCTGCTTGTTCTTGGGGCATTTTCCCTTCAGTTTTGTCTTCAGCAAGTGAAATGCATGCTCAATCGGATTCAGGTCAGGTGATTGACTTGGCCATTGCATAACATTCCACTTCTTTCCCTTAAAAAACTCTTTGGTTACTTTCGCAGTATGCTTCGGGTCATTGTCCATCTGCACTGTGAAGCGCCGTCCAATGAGTTCTGAAGCATTTGGCTGAATATGAGCAGATAATATTGCCTGAAACACTTCAGAATTCATCCTGCTGCTTTTGTCAGCAGTCACATCATCAATAAATACAAGAGAACCAGTTTCATTGGCAGCCATACATGCCAATGCCATGACACTACCACCACCATGCTTCACCGATGAGGTGGTATGCTTTGGACCATGAGCAGTTAATTTCCTTCTCCATACTCTTCTCTTCCCATCACTCTGGTACAAGTTGATCTTGGTCTCATCTGTCCATAGGATGTTGTTCCAGAACTGTGAAGGCTTTTTTAGATGTAGTTTGGCAAACTCTAATCTGACCTTCCTGTTTTTGAGGCTCACCAATGGTTTACATCTTGTGGTGAACCCTCTGTATTCACTCTGGTGAAGTCATCTCTTGATTGTTGACTTTTACACACATACACCTACCTCCTGGAGAGTGTTCTTGATCTGGCCAACTGTTGTGAAGGGTGTTTTCTTCACCAGGGAAATAATTCTTTGGTCATCCACCACAGTTGTTTTCCGTGGTCTTCTGGGTCTTTTGGTGTTGCTAAGCTCACCGGTGCATTCTTTCTTTTTAAGGATGTTCCAAACAGTTGATTTGGCCACACCTAATGTTTTTGCTATCTCTCTGATGGGTTTATTTTGTTTTTTTCAGCTTAATGATGGCTTGCTTCACTGGTAGTGACAGCTCTTTGGATCTCATATTGAGAGTTGACAGCAACAGATTCCAAATGCAATGAGCACACTTGAAATGAACTCTGGACCTTTTATCTGGTCCTTGTAAATGGGATAATAAGGGAATAACACACAACTGGCCATGGAACAGCTGAGCAGCCAATTGTCTCATTACTTTTGGTCCCTTAATAAGTGGGAGTCACATATACAAACTGTTGTAATTCCTACACGTTCACCTGACTTAGATGTAAATACCCTCAAATTAAAGCTGAAAGTCTGCATTTAAAGCACATCTTGTTAATTTCATTTCAAATCCACTGTGGTGGTGTATAGAGCCAAAAAGATTAGAATTGTGTCGATGTCCCAATATTTATGGACCTGACTGTATATATATTATTCTCTTTATGATCTCAGGTTATTATAGACAGGTTAATTGGGGCCATCTGTGTATAGTCAGACACTGGCACAGGACAGAGCCACCTTCACTTTTAACGTGGGTGTGAGGCCTCGTACACACGACCGATTTTCTCGTCGTAAAAAACACGTCGTTTTTTTCGACGAGATTCTTGTTAAGCTTGTCGATTTTCTCGTCAAGCTTTCTATGCGTACACACTGTCATTTTCCAATTTCCTCGTGGTTCTCTGCGCTCACGTCCAGCACGTACGACGGCACTATAAAGGGGAAGATCTTTTTTCTTGGCGCCACCCCTTGGGCTGCTTTTGCTGATCTCGTGTTACCGCGTGTGAAGTTAAAGTTTGGGAAGAGACGATTCGCGCTTTTCAGTCTTCGTACTTTTCAGATCGTTTTCTGCCGTTCAGTTTGTGCTTGTGGGTTCGTATCTTGACTTTCAGGGCGTCTAGGCAGGTCGTATCTGTTTTACAGTGCGTTCTTGCCTGTTCGTTTCTGAATTTCAGTTCGTTATTCATAGGCCTTGCTGTTCTAAAGTGCGTTCTGCTCTGTACGTTCTGATTAGACGACCGTTTCCTAGCCATGTCGCCTGGACGTTCTCGTCGTCGAGTTCGTGCTGTGCGTGCGCTTGGTGTTGGTCTGCTTGTTTTGGACCAAGACCAGTCCATGAATGGTGTGAGGAGGAGTTCATGGACCAAGAATTGGTTGCTCCAGCGGGACCAATTCTGCCACATGCCTCTGCTGCGGGAGATCATCGAGAATAATCCTGAGGACTACAGGAATTTTCTGAGGATGTCTGACCCCGATTTTCAGGAACTGTTGGCTTTGGTGTCCCCCTATATTACCAGGAAGGACACCGTTATGCGGGAAGCCATCAGTGCTGAGCAGAGGCTCATCGCCACGTTGCGTTACCTGGCGACAGGGAGAAGTCTTCAGGACTTGAAGTTCACCACAGGCATCTCCCCCCAGGCTCTGGGCCTCATAATCCCAGACACCTGTTCTGCCATTATACAAGTCCTGCAGGAGGACTATATTAGGGTAAATTTTCTCCCTTAACATCACATTTTATGTATTACATGTATGCTAATGTATTGTATTTCTTTCATCCTTCCCTAATTACCATGATTGTAATATACTGAGAATGTCCCCTTTGTCCCCATGCATGTTGGAAGCTTTAGATTGCCCCTTTTTTATCCTCCCTAAATATTTCCCCTCACTAACTTTTCCAGCAGGGGCGCCTGTTGCTCCAAATGTTGGGGGGTTCCAACCCCAATTTCGGAAATAAACTTCCTCCTTTTTTGCTCTGTTGCCTAATAAACGCCCCCAGTTGTCCCCTCCAATGCAGCCATTTTGTTCCCTCAAATGCAGCCATTTAGTCCCCTCTAATGCAGCCAGTTTCCCCCCAGCCCTGCACTTACCTTCTTGTGGTCAGCGCCATCCTTCTTCTGTCCTTGATGTCTTCTCCTTCCCTTCATGTTGCATCAGCCAATCATGTTACCATTAAACAGACTTGGTGAACATGATTGGCAGAGCAGCCTGTCAGCGTTTACACAAGGAATGCCCCCCTCCTTGCGTCCCCGATTTTTCTTTGAGGAAGCCAATTACATCCCTCAGGTTGTAATTTGCAAGACTATTTTAATACCTGTTTCTGCTCTGCAATTTTAACCCCCTAAATGCCGCAATTATTCATATGTCGGTCGCTTTACAAGAGGCCATCCACCTGAATAGTGTGCGGCATAGACAATACATAGGTTCATGCAACGCATGAACCTATGTATTGTTCTGAGTGATGGGCACAGGAGAGAGGGGACAGTGCTCCAGCGCCCACTCTGGACGCACCGCCACTGCAATGCTATCCTGTGGCCAAACACATCTCCCCCCCCCCAAAATAATTTAGTAATGGCCCATCAGAGGGGGTGATGAATATGATAAATGAGCCTTCCATTATACTTTTTTTACACACCCTAATAAACGTATAATTAGATTGATGTTGGTCTCTAATTTTTTGGGATAGAATTTCCTTGTAATGTATGCCTTTGTTTTTCTAATATTATTTCATCTTGTTTCACTCCACAGCTTCCTTCCACGCCACAGGAATGGCAGACTGTGGCATCGGAGTTTGCCACGCGGTGGGACTTCCCCAACTGCGGTGGTGCCATAGACGGGAAGCACGTCCGCATCGTGCCGCCACCCCGTTCTGGGTCCTACTACTACAATTACAAGGGGTTTCATAGCATTGTGCTGATGGCGGTGGTGTCAGCACGGTATGAATTCCTCTATGTTGATGTAGGGAAGAATGGCCGGATGTCCGATGGGGGATCCTTCATCCAGACGGAGTTTGCCCTCCGTCTCCAGAGTGACGACCTTGCATTGCCACCGGATGCAGGGAATATTGAAGGACTCCCCTTTGTTTTCTTGGCTGATGAAGCCTTCGGACTCGGACGGCATCTTATGAGGCCATTTCCACAGAGGACCCTGACCCCAGAGAAGAGTGTGTTCAATTACCGGCTGGCCAGGGCCCGAAGAGTCGTTGAAAATGCCTTCGGCATAATGGCCAGCCGGTTCCGCCTTTTTATGACTTCCATCCACTTGGCGGACTACAAAATAAACTATGTAGTGATATGCTGCTGTGTGCTACACAACTTTCTGAGCCAAAAATCTAAAAACCTATATGGCCTCAGTTTTGCCAGAGGCTGGACTTTCCCCTGCAAATCCCCTTCCAGGCCTGGAATCTGCCCGTCTTGGCTTGCCCCCCCAAAATGCCCGTGTGGTTCGGGACAAATACATGGAGTATTTCACGGGTAGGGGGGCAATTCCTATGCCAGCCTATGTCTAAGTATCCCAATAAAAATCTTGTTTAAACCTTTAATTATTTGTTCTTTCCTGTCTCCTAGTTTGTCTTTGTGCATTTGTAGTGGCAAGTGTATTTTACTTTAGTAAATAACAACCAATTTCACTATGTTACCTTACAAAAGAACCAAATAAGCTTAGAGAGTATTATAAAAAGAAGCTACACGTTGTTTGTGGTCAAATATTTAACTTTTTTGCAAATAGGAAGTTTACAATCCTGATCCCTATTGTCAACATGTGCTATCTGCCATCAGGGGTGATCAATGGACGTGTTTTGGGGGTGCATCCCCTTCCTCAGTTCACCGACTTTTGATACGAGGAAGGGGTTGCACCCACAAAAGACGTACATGGATATCCCCTGATGGCAGATAGCACATATTCACACACTGTGTGCATATTCAATTTTTGGCTGGTTTGTTACTCAAAAAATTATAAAAAAATATAAAAACAAACATGTAAAAACAAATGTGTTTGGATGGCTTATTGAATTCTCCCCAAAACATCGAGAATGTCTTTAAATGTTTGTTCCATCACATGGATTCTTTGTTTAATTAGGTCCAGTTCCGTGCTACATTCCATCACTTGCTGGATGAGGCGGAGGGCACTGTCAGCAGAGAACCGTGTGCTATCCTTCACAACATTTCCATCCCCTAAAAACCATTAAAAAAAAATTAATAAAACTCTGCAGGCCTACCTCGCTTACCTTAAGCTGTGGTGTCAGATACTGACCTGTTGTGGTGACCAGATCCACAACGTCATCCACCTCTCCTTCCTGCACTTTTCCTTCCTCCACCTCAACTTCCTGCACATCTTTGGGTTGTGGATCTTTGGGAGTTTGGGGTTGCTTGGAAGTTGTGGGGTGCATGTGCTCCCTGGAGTGTCCTCCTCCCAGTCTTCTCTCCCCAATGAGAATAAAACCAAAGGTCTATTTATCACACTGTAAAAATCTCATTGTTAAACTAAAAACAGGCTAAATTGTTTGGAAGTGGGGTACAAGTGTGTGTTTGTGCGGAATTTAAAGAAAAATGCATTATTTATGACCCCAAATATGTTTAGTATTCACATTTGGATGTAATTTTTTGGACATGGAGGCACCACAAATAAACTCTGATGCACCTGTGTGGGACACCCAAAAAAGGCGGGTCTGGTGGCCCACACTATAGTGCTCCAAAGTACAGATGTGGAAGCAGCTGCTGAGTGTCCTCTCCTTTACACTGATAAAAGTTTGCATTTCATTCTCCTTACAAACACATCATCTAGACTTAAAAATTATCCACAATACTTGATCAAAAATGGCAGATGTCTAATTACTTTTGTGGCTCTTAAATAAGCCAAAACCGCGGATAGTGGCCGAACGAAGTGTCGGTAACGTAACGAACGATTACTGTGCCCAACCTAGTTCAAAATATTACATTTTGGAAGGGAGTCCAATATGATAAAAAAAAAAAAATGTCAGTTTCTAAAAAGATTAATAGCAGAAAGGTCGTCATTTTACTTACTTTTAGCGAGCATCCTCTTTATGATCCTCAACTGGTCTGGCTCCCTCAGTTTGAGGTCTGACCACCTCTTTCTGAGCTGCTCATTTGAGCGTTTCACCCCGAACTTCGCCCTCAGACTCTTCACAACTTTAGTGAGGATTTTGGCCTTCCTTCTATTTGGTTTGCTATACGGCCCATGCTTGGCTTCATAATCAGCCTTGACCAAGATGTCCACCATCTCCGCCATCTCCGCCAAAGACATATTCGATGCCTTGAATCTCCTCCTTGATCGTGACGTGTCCTCGGTCTCCGGGCTTGTCTCCTCGCTAGTTGCGGAATTATCAGACACCTGCTGTAACTCCGCCATATCTGTCTGCGCGCCGAAAGAGAAGGGGCGGGGAAAAGATGTTAGTTAGAACGTCATGGGCGGGTGACGTGTGCGGAGTGACGTGTTCGAATTTTGACGCATGCGTGGTGTGTATATAGCAAACACACATGTGACTATAGTACGTTCGGTGTGCGGAGAGAGGGGTTCAAGTGACGGACGTGCGAACGAAGGTATGTGATTTTGTGAGACTTGTAAAAATTGTTGGCCTATACTGTCTTGAGATTGGTGGAGGATATATATGGTGACTAGGATGTGAAGGAGGTTAGACTGTTTGCCTCACATTATTTAAATATAATTTATTTTACTTGCAGATACAATATGAATGTCTTTATTAGCGACAAAGAGTTCCTGGCGGAATTTATTGACCGGGTAAGGGAGCTGCCGGCTCTGTGGGAGACCAAAAACCCCATCCATAAAAAAAAAGGGGTGAGAAAAGCAGCGCTGGAGAAGCTGCTCCCATTTGTGCATACCAAGGTGCCCACAGCCACAGCAAAACAAGTGGACACTAAAATTGGGAGCTTGAGAGGTACCTACAGGACTGAACGCTCTAAGGTGCTGGCTTCTCAGAGGTCAGGAGCAGCAGCAGATGATGTTTATGTCCCGATTTTGTGGTACTACAGCAGGATGTCCTTCCTGGATGACCACATTGAGCCAAGGCCATCACTCTCCACTCTTCCCCCCAGACTTCCCTGCAGCCAACCTGAGCCTTCTCTGGAGCAAGAGGAGGCAGCCATCCTGGATGATCCTGATTTGTCCATCTGGAGCCAGGTATAGTATTAACTGAAAATGTAGTGGGATAAAATTAATGTTTCCCAAATATGTCAGGATGAGAAACATACATTATTTTGTATTCCACAAGTGAAATCATGATCTGTAGACATTATTCTGCACTTAATTGTGTGTTAAATAGTCAAGCTGATGTAGTGGTAAATTTAAAGCAAGGATTTATGCATTTACATTCTAATTGCTTCCATCAGGATTACAAAGTTTGATGCAAAGATTAAACCAACATATTAAACTATGTTCCTTTTTCATACACAGGATGAAATCAGCCAGGAGGAGGGCCTGGAAACTGTCAGGCAGGAGGAGGAAGGGCCCAGTGGCAGCCAGGAGGTGGCAGGGCCCAGTGGCAGCCAGGAGGTGGCAGGGCCCAGTGGCAGCCAGGAGGTGGCAGGGCCCAGTGGCAGCCAGGAGGTGGCAGGGCCCAGTGGCAGCTAGGAGGTGGCAGGGCCCAGTGGCAGCCAGGAGGTGGCAGGGCCCAGTGGCAGACAGGAGGTGGCAGGGCAAAGGAGAAGCACCAGATCCCAGGTGCCTCCCATCCGGCTTCACAAAAGAGGCAGGAGGGACAGGACCACCAGTGAGGCAGCAATGGCCCTTATTAAAGAGGCCCATGCCACCCTCAAGGAGCCCACATCCCCTGAAGAGGCCATTGCCGGCCTAGTGGAGGCTAAGTTCAAGGTGATGAGCATGGAGCAACGCCTCCTATGCGAGCCCCTGCTCATCACCTTGCTCAACAAGGGGGTGATGGAGCAAATTACCCCCAATACCGCCATATGTGAGGTGGCCCAACTGACCCAACCTCAACCTCCACCTCCACCTTCCTCTTCTGCCCCACCCCCTTCTGCTACACCTCCACCTTCTTCCCCACCCCCTTCTGCTACACCTCCACCTTCTGCCCCACCCCCTTCTGCTACACCTCCACCTTCTGCCCCACCCCCTTCTGCTACACTTCCACCTTCTGCCCCACCCCCTTCTGCTACACCTCCACCTTCTGCCCCACCCTCTTCTGCTACACCTCCACCTTCTGCCCCACCCTCTTCTGCTACACCTCCACCTTCTGCCCCACCCCTTCTGCTACACCTCCACCTTCTTCTTCTGCCCCACCCCCTTCTGCTACACCTCCACCTTCTTCTTCTGCCCCACCCCCTTCTGCTACACCTCCACCTCCTCCTCCTGACAGGAGTACCCCTCCAGTGGGCCAGCCTCCAGCCAAACGAAGAAGGAAGGCTGCAGGAAAGGCTTCAGGAAAGGCTTCAGGAAAGGCTGCAGGGAAGGTTGCCAGGAAGAAGAGGAAGTGATGGCCTTGCTTCATTGTGGTCGGACAGAAGGCAGCCTGTTGTAGTACCACACACTTGGGACATATATCTCACCTGCTGCTGTTCCTGACCTCTGGGAGGCCAGCATCAGATTGTGTTCTGAAATGTGGGCCTTCTCAAGCTCCCAATTTTAGTGTCCACACAGGGTTGCTGTGTGCTCTGGGGTCCCTGGGATGCACAAATGGCAGCAGCTTCTCCAGCGCTGCCTTCTCTTTATTTAATTTATAAACATGAATAAATGTGTTTTTTGTTTAAGTTCATACTTGACTATGTGTATTTTTAAATAAAAAAAATCAAGCTTTGGAGTAAGCAGATACATTTGACTGACAATAAAAGGCACAGATATCACCCCCCCCCCCCAAAGGAATAACTAAATCTGATTAGCACAAAAACATGGTGTGAAATTTTAATAATATAGATTCCAAAA
This sequence comes from Rana muscosa, assembly GCA_029206835.1. NCBI lineage: Eukaryota > Metazoa > Chordata > Amphibia > Anura > Ranidae > Rana > Rana muscosa. Next base: position 174,948,877 of record CM055120.1, read on the forward strand.
TTAAATGGGAGATCGCTATCAAAACATTGAGAAATTATAATTAACATCATTTTGAAAAATCTAACCATTTAAATTATTCCTAAAAACTTGCACGATATAATACACATAAATCTTATAAAGAGCAGCATGAAAAATGTTAAAAATAAGGCAGAACTCTGTGTGAATATCAGCAGCAAAAGAAGGTCACTCGTTTTGATTAATGTAACATTCTAACGAAGATTTCAATGCAGAACATTTAAACTATGAAATATTTATGAGCGTGACGAATGTGCTCTCTCCATTATGAAGGCTTGTTTTACCAGAAGATGCGCTCCCGTCTCATAGTTGCTTGTGAGCATGCGCGCTTTTGGAAGAGTCGTAAAAGCATACACACGAACCATTTTCTCGTCACAAAACAGGCCGACGAGAAACACGACGAGGAAATCTGGAATCCTGACGAGAAAATAGAGAGCAGGTTCTCTATTTTCTCGTCGAGATTCTCGTCAAGTTTCTCGTCGTAAAACCATACACACGAACGTTTTTCTAGACAAAAAAACTCTCGCTGCACTTTTCTTGACTGTTTTGGACGAGAAAATCGGTCGTGTGTACGAGGCCTGAGAGTTGGACTTGGTGTATCAAATGGAAATTATGCTCTCAAGGGAAAAAGACACAATGGATATTTTTAATGTGACATGTTCCATTTGGCTCTATTTCACTGTGTAGACCTTACTTCATATTTGTGAAGAACACATATTGAGCGCTACCCATGTGTCTCCAGTGCAGGCACAGACTGGGATGGTGCGTTATCAAGGCTCATTTATATTTATGTTATTTATTTCAGGTACTTATATAGTGCCGTCAGTTTACGCAGCGCTTTTCATATACCCCCCCCCCCCTTCTTTTTGTTTTCTGATTTTCTCCATTATCCTTTATGGCTTTTGGGGTGATCCGAGGACGAAGGATTTCAACTAAAACTGCAGCCAACAGCACAAGGGACACTTTGCATTGATTGTAAATGCTGTCCCTTGTGCTGATTTTTTTTTTAAAATAAAACTTTTGAACTAAACTTAGGCTCTGCAAACAAAATTCCTTCCTGAGAACCTGTGCAATATATTGACCTTTGACCTCTGTGAATCAGTGGAAGGTGTGTGATCATGTATCTTAGCAGCCTTTTGAGTTCCTGAGCAACCTCAGGACCCTTAAGGTCAACTATATCCACACAAAGAACCATCAGTAGATAATACCATTGAACAGCTCAGGATCCTGTAGAGTCCAAACATTGCAGAGCCCAGGGGTGGTTCAACTGCGTATATCAGACAAACTTAATTGTGCGGTCACACGCCCTGAGGTGAGGATAATCACATAGGGGGGGAGCACAAGTTTGTTGGCGCTTTGGATAAGTTTGGAGCACAATCACAAGGATCCAACTCAACTGAAAATTCTTTAAGGATATTGATTGATGGACATATATTATTGAGCACCATAGTACACAAAAGGGATCGAACACTGTATATAAGAATATATATGTATTGTATACATTGTTTGCACACTAGCACTTTAAGCATGTATACTATTATAATGTATTATTCACTTTTTTGATTAATATCAGGCACTGGATTAAATGTATTGCACAGGTTCACAGGAATGATTTTGTTTGCAGAGCAAAGCACGGCACATAGGTTTAATTAAATATTTAGCACAACTATATGGGAATGTGATCAATGCCAGCAGCTGGAAAATTACTGCACTTATATATACATATAAAACATTCAAAGTGATTATTTCTGGTAGCTCGCAAAACATTTTTCCAATGTTGATGGTATAAATACTCTATTATCCTGACAGTGATTTGGCATTTTGCTAGCATTAGTAAACTTTTTTTTTTATACATTTCTTCAATTACTTCCTGGTTTCCAGGCCTAGGCAAATGATGTCATACATCCCATGAGTCTTCAGGAGGGGAGGAGAAGAGGAGCTAAGCACACCCTCCTGCATGCATGCCCGAGTTAAGCAAAGATGGACTCCACAAAGTAAATGCTACATGAATCATCTGCACTTATTTAAGATGGACATGACCAGAAATGCTAGGGGTGTATTTTTCAAAGTAATTTTTCAAGAAATAAAGCATGGAGAAATAAATGGGTTTGCTTTAAATATTAAAAATGAATTAAATTGGTTTGTGGTGATCAGATGTAGTGTAGTTCCATTTTACACTGGGTGACAAAGATGATTCCTTTGCAGTGAAACCATTGAAGTATTTTGTCACCCTTTTCGGCAATGTAACCTCACAATCTAAAGCAATGTGCCATTTTTCACATTGAGGTTCTTAGCATTGTCCCTGTTCAGACCTATCCTCAATACATATAAGGCTGTTTACATTAGAGAATAAGAGAACGTGACTGTAAAAGCCCAATAGGGCTACTTGCACTTAACAGAGTGCACCCTCTTCAATCCACCCTTTCAGCGGGAGGGCAATGTAGTCCTACTGATGATGTTACCAGGAATAAAATGACTTTCTACTCTACCTGGACAATGTAAGTAAAAAAAGAAACATAGAAGGTTTTTACGGGAGGAATGGGAGCATATTTGGCAAACTACGTGTTTGCTTACAGATGGACTTTAATTCACAAGTTGTTGGAAGTATATATGTATGTAATGGCTGAATCAGCTCTACATTTTATTACAGTATACTTTGAAGCATTAAGTAACTTTCTGGGTCAGTGCCACTATTCATAGCACAGTCACTTTATACCACTGAGAATATTTTTGCATGGACACTGTAAAAAGGACTACAACATAGGGAAGCAGATGTATGAATTACAGCATCTGGAGCATATGATTTCTTTAATTTCCATTGCGACAAATGTATGTATCTTTTCCATTATTTATTTCCTGGATTATAGAGCAGTTTGCTTAATAAAACTCTTCTGCCTATGTGAGAGACTGCATTTGCACTTATTTTATCTATGCATCTTCAATTTTTTTTAACTTAGCTTTAAAATTACAAAAACATCACAAGGACAGTCTTGCATGCAGTGGCGGCTGGTGCTCAAAATTTTTGGGGGCGCAAACAAACTGAAAAAAAAAAAAACAGCAATTGCCGCCACTGTGCCCATTAAACGCAGCCACTGTTCCCAAACGCCACCAGGTTGCCCCTTCAAATGAAGCCAGTTTGTCCCCAAATACAGCAAGTTTGTCCCCAAATGCAGCCAGTTTGTCCCCAAATGCAGCCAGTTTGTCCCCAAATGCAGCCAGTTTGTCCCCAAATACAGTCAGTTTGTCCCCAAATGCAGCCAGTTTGTCCCCAAATGCAGCCAGTTTGTCCCCAAATGCAGCCAGTTTGTGCCCAAATACAGCCAGTTTGTCCCCAAATGCAGCCAGTTTGTCCCCAAATACAGACAGTTTCCCCCCAAATACAGCCAGTTTGTCCCCAAATGCAGCCAGCTTGTCCCCAAATACAGCCAGTTTGTCCCCAGCCCGGCACTTACCTTCCTTGAGTCAGCGCCGTCCTCCTCCACACTCCCTCATGTCTTCTTCCATCCTCGATGTCTACTCCCGCCCTCGATGTCCCTTCAGCCAATCAGGTTACCTGTAACCAGACCCGGTGAACCTGATTGGCTCAGACTCGTGTCAGTGTTAACCAGGGAATGCACAGCCTGTGCGTCCCCTGGTTAACTATTTGGAAGCCGATTACAGCCCACAGGCTGTAATCGGGAAGCCTACACTTCCAAAAACCAACCAACTGCTGTTATTCAGATGGCCGGCGCTCGCCAGGGGGCCGGCCATCTGAATAGTGGGTGTCAGCGGAGCCGGCGACAATACATACATTCATGCAATGCATGAATGTATGTATTGTTGACTTGAGTGACGGTGCAGGGGAGAGAGGGGGCGGTGCTCCTGCGCCCACTATGGACGCACCGCCACTGCTTGCATGTCTCCTACAGCACATACGGTAAGTACAAATAGGATGAGAAAAATATAGATCATAGAGCAATGTGATGTTTTCTCATACAACAACATGGACTATGGTGGAACAACCGGGTTGAGAGTTATTATGTATCCCATATTTTGGAAAACTTTAAGGGATGTTTCTATTCTCACAAATATCCCATTCATTTGGGAAGATTTGGTCGACTAAAGATATCCACTAAGCAATTTTGGTTACTTTTGGTCTTCTAGAATGCTGCCTTTGCAGATGATTTCTCCCCTAGTTTCTTACCTGACTGGGTTGGGATTTATGCTTACAAATATTAACCCTGTCTGTACTGTGCTGGCAGATCCTCGTTATCAATTGTAAATTAGATGTAAAAAATGCCTATCCTAACAAAAGTGCACATTTCTTTCCTGCAACCAGAAAATTCTCCCATTAACACAGACAGTGCAGACAGGGGAATCCCTCCTGCCAAGCAATTGTCTGTTCCCAGTGGGGGGGCGGGGGTCAGGCGAGGGGAGCAGCCCCTTCCGGGAGAAGACAATGATTATATGATTATCGCTAGCGGCTATAGCAGCCTCAGAACAAAAGAGGGGGAATCCCTGTAGCCACACATCCATGTAGTCCCTAAAATCGGTGTAAAAATGGCAACCTCAGCCTGAACTCCAGGCAGGCCATGCCCCCAATGCATTTCACTCTGCCCCTTGGAGCTTAACACCTGGGGTCTAGGCTGAGGTTTCCACTTTTACATCAATTCTAGGGACTACAGGGACGTGCGGCTACAGAGCCGGGACGAGCTCCATCCCACGCCAGCACTCCCAGTAGCGGGTGCTCAAGGATTTATATACCCCACTTAAACAGAGCCTGAGCGGCACACTCCTATATTTTGAGAAATAGCAATCGCTAGCGATAATTGTAAGAGAAACTGGCAGGCTGGTTGTACCCAAGTTGATCGATTGATCAACTTGGGTACACCACACCGCACCACACCGCATCCCCCTATTCTCTGTTTATATCTACGGAAGAGGAGGGAGTCCGAGGTATACACGCTGCTGTGCCTATCCCGCGCTGTTCTGAAGTCTGTAAAGTTTTTAATGTAATGCCAATGGGCATGTTCTGGGGGGACGCTATGGGAGGGGAGAGGGGGGTCTGCATTGAGGAGGGGGTCTGCACTGATGGGGAGGGGGTCTGCACTGATGGAGAAGGGGGTCTGAACTGAGGGGGTGTGCACTGATAGAGGGGGTTTGCACTGAGGGGGGTGTGCAATGATGGAGGGCGGTCTAAACTGATGGATGGGGGTCTGTACTGAGGGAGGTCTATACTGATGGATGGGGATCTGCACTAAGTGGGGTCTATACTGATGGATGGGGGTCTGCACTAAGGGGGTCTATCCTGATAGATGGGGGGTCTGTACTTAGTAAGGGGGGTCTGTACTGAGGGAGGGGATCTATACTGTGGAAGGGGGGGTGACACCAATTTTTTCCACACCGGGTGACACCAACCCTAGTGATGCCACTGCAGAGATGTGTTCTTTGCTCAAATATTTTGCACAGAAAAGTGTCACTTTTTCCAACGTCTTTCCAACATTTACATGTACTATGTAGATTATGTTGGGTGACCATTAAACGCTGGTCACAGTTTAGATCAACATCAATAAAAAACAACTGGGAATTTAATTACATTTTCCAAATCATGCAAATCAGTGTCATTATACTTACCGATTAGATATACTTTACTGTTGTATTACTACACAGCTACTTATAAAAAAGCATTTTGTAACATGGGATGACTGGGCTTGAGGTATTTGTAGAATAAAGCTTGTGTTCAGTTTAATTTTTTTAAATTAAAAATTTAAACTGGGTAATTAAATAAGCATAAGTTATGTGCTATATATGCACTTAATTAAAGTTGTATAGAGCTAGACGTTGCTTAATGAAATTGTGTCAGGAAAAATGTTACTAACACCATGTTTTTTTCTCTAAAAGATATACTGGAGCACTAAAAAATCCACATGCTTACCCTTGTAATACATTTTAAATGTGCATACAGTAAAACAAGAAAGATACAGTGGGATCATCACTGCATGAGATATTGTCACTCTTCACCGCTAAAAGGTAAAATATAAAATGTCATACTTGGAAACTTCTTTAATTTCATTGTTCCCTACTACAAGCCAGCTGTGTTGTTTGGTAACCGATGACTGAAAACTTTGGCACACAGACATTTCCACTATAATACTGTAAATAACAGATGTCATTTATGGTAGAAAACTACATATTACAACTCCAGGAAAAGTTTTAACCATTCAAAAGTTTTCTTGGCAACTAAAGGAAAATTCCACCTTAGTTAAAAATTGATAAAGCAAATATAATTGCTGCACAGGCCATTTTGTAAATTATTATTTAAAATATCACATGTTTAATGTAAAGGGTGGTGCAAATGGTGCCACGTCTGCAAATGCACATAAGAAAAATAAATCAGACTTTTAAGGCTTCATGTACACTGGATGTTTTTACAACCTCTCCTGAACGATTTAACTTGACAGATAGTAACCCACGTTCAAAACGTCAGTTTTGCCGCGTTTAGCAGCGTTTTGGCGCGGTTTTAGTTTTTTCCAAAATAGCCAAAAATGAAAAACGCATGTAAACGAAACACGGCTAAAAGCGAATAGCTGCGTTTAGCGCTTGAAATGCCTCTAAACTCAGCTTCTGAACCCATTTTTTGTGTTCCAAAAAAAGCCTCTAAACTCAACTGCCTAACCACTTGCGGACCGCCGCACGACGATGTACGTAGACACAATGGCACGGGCAGGCAAATGGGCGTACCTGTACGTCCCTTTAAATTTGCCGCCAGCCGTGTGCTTCGTGGGTGCGCCCGCAGGTCCCGGAAACTCGATGTTCCCGGGCGGCCCGCGATTGCGGTCGGCAAAGGCAGAACAGGGGGATGCCTTTGTAAACAAGGCATTTCCCTGTTCTGCCTAGTGACATGTCAGGGATCTACTGTTCTCTGTGATCGGGAACAGTGATCGCTGACATGTCTCTGGTAGCTCCTCCCCCTAACAGTTAGAATCACTCCCTAGGACACACTTAACCCCTTCAGCGCCCCCTAGTGGTTAACCCCTTCACTGCAAGTGTCATTTTTACAGTAATCAGTTTTATAGCACTGATCGCTGTAAAAATGACAATGGTCCCAAAAATGTGTCAAAAGTGTCCGATGTGTCCGCCATAATGTCGCATTCACAATAAAAATCGCAGATCGCCGCCATTACTAGTAAAAAAATTATTAATAATAAAAATGCCATAAAACTATCCCCTATTTTGTAGACGCTATAACTTTTGCGCAAACCAATCAATATACGCTTATTGTGATTTTTTTTTTTTTACCAAAAATATGTAGAAGAATACGTATCGGCCTAAACTGAGAAAAAATTTGCTTTTTTTTCAAAATTGTCGCTTTATTTTTGTTTATAGCACAAAAAATAAAAACCGCAGAGGTGATCAAATACCACCAAAAGAAAGCTCTATTTGTGGGGAAAAAGGACATCTATTTTGTTTGGGAGCCATGTCTCACGACTGTGCAATTGTCAGTTAAAGTGACGCAGTGCCAAATCGCAAAAAGGGGCCCAGTCATTTGGCAGCCAAATGGTCCGGGGCTAAAGTGGCTAGAAAGGACCGTAAACGACCCTGTGTACACGTACTGATAAGATAACACAGAGGAGAGTTCAGAAGAAGTTGAAAAAATGCCCAACTGCTCCCAAACTTCAGTTTACCAGCAGCAGTGTACATGAGGCCTTAGGCACCTTTCATACATAATATTTATATTAAAATACATTTTTATTTTACATGAAATAATAATGTTTTTCTTCTTCCTTTTAAAACTTTATTAACCAAATTTTACAGGATACAAACAGTCAATATATATGCAGATCCATAAGAAAACAAGAAAACATGGGTACATAAATAGCATCATAGGCAAACAAAAAGAGAAGATGCCTAAAGTGTCTTTACCATATCAATATAGGCTCATGTATAGACCAGAGCATCCCTGAACTATGCACCATAAAAACAAACACAGGAAAGGAAGGAGGGAAAGACCCCTCAGTAAGGAATGCAAATTAAAGTATAATGGTATTTTTCAAAAGAAAAAGCAGATTTACATTTACAGGGATGAGACAAACCATTTTACACTGGCATTGGTGCTTATAATGATCAGATTTTATTTATTCATGGTAAAGCTTTGTCCCTAAAGAAAATAATAAATAGTGTGTTCAAATCTGCTAGCACATCTAACATCTCCCCCCCCCTCCCCAGACTGACAATGCTGGTGTCCAAATGTGTCGCCTGTGCTCCTTCATCCAGAGTGGAGGCACTGTAATAGAGAAAGTGTGCTGCTGGCCAGATCACCAGGTGAAACAGAGCCTAAAAAAGAAAACGAATGCAGCCACTAAATTTAATGATTGGTAAGCTGCAATATATTACATTTTTGGTGTTGGGTTTAATACTGCTTCAAAATAAATTGTTACCTTTCACTTTACTTTTCAATTTTTAATGCTAGTTTAAAAGTGGATGGGTTATTACTCAAAGTGTTTTGCACTTGTAAAAAATACTGCTTCTTCAGGAGTACAGGTAAGGTTTATCCGTTATGATTTTCAAGAAAAAACAAATGAGATATTACATATCACAGCAGTCCTAATAGTTTGCATATATTTACTAGGCTTGTGCAATTCGTTTCGTAACGAATCGAAATTCGTCCGAATTTAGCAACTTTCGGACATTCGGAAGCATTCGAATTTCCGAACAGAGCAATTACGAATAAAACCGAATCCGAAATAAATTATACCGCAAAATAGCGAATGCCCGAAGGTCTTCGGCATAATTCGTTATGAAAAAAGTTACGAATGTACGAATCCATTCGAAGCACAAAAACACTCACTCTGCTCTCTGCTTCTCCCTCACCGTGCTGAACTCCCTCTCAAAATGGTGTACAGGGGGCGGAGGCTATAGCCGCATGAAAAAACGAAAGTAAAATACGAGATTTCGAATCCATTCGAAGCACAATAACACTCACTCTGCTCTGCTCTCTGCTTCTCCCTCACCGTGCTGAACCCTCTCAAAATGGTGTACAGGGGCGGAGCCTATAGCCGCATGTAAAAAACGAAAGTAAAATACGAGATTTCGAATCGTTACAAATAACCGCTATGTATTTAGAAAAGTACAAATCCATTCGAAGCACATTAGGCATAATAGGCAGCGTCGTTGTGAGAGAGACACGGAAAATTATGAATCAACGAACCCAAAAAAAGTTACGAAAGTAGGAGTTGTGTCCAGAATCAACGAAAAACAACGTACTCTACCGAAAGTCCGAATTATAAAGCAACAAAAAATTCAACGAAAAATGTCGCTTGCAAAAATACGAATGAGTCCGAACACGAAAAATCCCGTCTAGCAAAATTACGAATGATTACGAATCAACAGGACCGGAAAGAAACGAACCGAAACGGAACAAATTTTTCCGTTGTGCACAAGCCTAATATTTACCTCAACATTTAGATTGTTAGCTCTAAGGAGCAGGGCCCCGATCCCTCTTGTATTGAATTGTATTTGTACCGTCTCCCTCTATTTTGTAAAGCACTGCACAAACTGTTGGTGCTATATCCACTTGTCCCCCGCCCACTGTCAATTGACGGCGGGCGGAGGATACTCTCGTTCTGGGAGGACGTCATATGACGTCCTCCCTTTAAAACGAGCTAGGAGGCGCGCGCCCGCCGCGTTCACAAGGCCCTGGTGCGCGTGCCCGGCGGCTGTGATTGCCGCCGGGCACCCGCGATTGCCCGGGAAACGAGCAGGAAAGTGGATCTCTGTGTGTAAACAGAGAGATCCACGTCCTGTGAGGGAGAGGGGACCGATGGTGTGTCCCTTGTACATAGGGACAACCATCGGTCACCTCCCCCAGTCAGTCCCCTCCCCCCACAGTAAGAACACTTTGAGGGAACATATTTAACCCCTTCCCGCCCCCTAGTGGTTAACCCCTTCCCTGCCAATCACATTTATACAGTAATCAATGCATTTTTATAGCAGGGATCGCTGTATAAATGTGAATGGTCCCAAAAATGTGTCAAAAGTGTCCGATGTGTCCGCCGCAATATCGCAGTCACAATAAAAAATCGCAGATCGCCGCCATTACTAATAAAAAAATTAAAAAAGAAAAATGCTATAAATCTATCCCCTATTTTGTACACGCTATAACTTTTGCGCAAACCAATCAATACGCGCTTATTGCGATTTTTTTTTTTTACCAAAAATATGTAGAAGAATACGTATCAGCCTAAACTGAGGAAAATGTTATTTAAAAAAAAAAATGGGTATTTATTATAGCAAAAAGTAAAAAATAGTGGTTTTTTTTCCAAACTGGACGCTCTTCTTTTGTTTATAGCGCAAAAAATAAAAACCGCAGAGGTGATCAAATACCACCAAAAGAAAGCTCTATTTGTGGGAAAAAAAGGACACAAATTTCGTTTGGGAGCCACGTCGCACGATCGCGCAATTGTCATTCAAAGTGTAACAGCGCTGAAAGCTGAAAAATGGCTTGGGCAGGAAGGGGGTTTTCGTGCACAGTAGAGAAGTGGATATACTGTAAATCCTGTATACAGTAATAATAATAACATAAATCTATATTTTAATTTATTTATTCCAGCTTGTCCTATGAAATCATGTGCTTATACACTGAAAGATATTATCATGACAGATAACCCCAACCAAGACACCAAATTTAATTAAAAAGTATAGATCAGGTTAGATGTTGTGTTCTTATTGGTCATTATTATAAGCTTAGTGCACATATTTTATTTGTAAGGTAAGCATTGCATATTTTTTTTTTTTTATATCTAGTCATCTCATATGTATTCCTATACTGCAAATTTCTGTCATCTGTTGTACTGCATGCTTGCTGTAATACATACAGTATATATAGGGCAAGGCTAATGACCATTAGACTTTAAAGTGAAACTTCACCCAAAAGGGGAAGTTCTGCTTTTCTGTCTCCAACCCACCCCACTTCAACTTTTTGCACATTATGTTTTTTTAAGGGGAGCGGGTACCTGGTTTTGACAAGTACCGCCATTTTCACTTCCTAGGCAATCTGAGTGGAAGTTTGCCCCCCCCTCCCTCCTGCTTGCAGACTCCTGGGACATGTCAAAAGGTCCCAGAAGGCTGCAGGATGATTCACAAAGCCCAGTGCGACTCACACATGTGCAGTAGGAAGCCAGCTATGAAGCCGCAAGGAGTCACAGCCAGCTTCCCACACTAGTGATGCTGGTACCAGGGACCCGAAGACTGGTGAAGAACCGGCCCAGGTGAGGATGTCGCTGGTTTCCTGGACAGGTAAGTGTCCTTTTTTTTAAAAGTCAGCAGCTACAGAATTTGTGCTTTAAATTGAAATCAGCACTACAAATACATACTGTATATATATATCTATATATATCTATATATTAGGGCTGTTACTGATTAAAATTTTCGTGTTCGATTAAACGATTTTTTTTTATCGATTAATCGACTAATTTTGATTAATTATAACACACATACAGATCCAACTACTTTTAGCTGATATCCTTGCAGGCTGATTCCCAGTGCAGCTACCAACCACTGGAAAAATGATTAGCAGGATACAAAAAACACACAAAGGCCGCGCTCGATGGGAATAGCATTAAAACTTTTATAGTCTTCAAGTAGGTAACAAAATAAATATTGCACTGGAGATAAAATCGATGTAGCTACATAAACTGTAAAAAAAGCAGTCAAAAAAACATGTAGCTAAGTATGATACTGGTATAAAAATGTGTACAACGATACCACTGCTTAATCCAGAGGAGGGGTTAACATCAGTCCGTCGGCATGTAGATGTCCCGTGAAGGGAACTATCACAACTCCCAGTGGATGGCTGTAGAATCCCAGGTTGATAGAGGGATATGATAGAAGGAAGTGTAACAGCCCTTGCGTGAGGCAGATAGTAAGGTCCCGCCGGCATGCAGATATGAAGGCACAGCAAAGGAGCCCTTCCGATGGATACGGCAAGCCCCGCCGGTGTCTGTGGCATCACCGGATCTCCGACGGAACTCCCTGAAGACCCGGAATTTTGATTAATCAAAAGAATTTTGATCGATCAAAAAACGTAATCGATTAATCAAGGAATTAATAGTTAATTTCCACAGCCCTATATATATATATATAGGAAGGCTGGCGAAGCTAGCCTGAAGTTATGGGAGGAGTTCGAAGGGTACTTAAACAGACCGTCCACGACGGTCAGTGTCGGCTCTAGTGCGCGGAATTACGTCGTCACTGTCCGACGCTTCCCAACCCACAACGATCCGCGAAGTTCAAATCGAGAGTTCCAAGTCGCTCGTAGTCGTTCGTTGGTTCTCGTCGTCACTCGCTGTCGCAGGTAGGACCGGCGTTACCATTCGAACGAATTGTAGCGCCGGCATTCGTTTCTAGTTTATGAAGTAATTACCTGTTTCCGCATGTTGCAGTATTCGTTCCTTACAATCCACACTGATGCCCTACACCTCCTACGATACTCTCCCTTCACCCAACTGATGCCTCACACCTCCTACTACACACACCATACACCGAACAGTCCGGGCCGAAACTGGTCGCAGAAACAGCGGCACTACAGTTCGGACCCTCGGCAATCACAAGTCCCCTCACCTTCGAAACACCAGACAGTCGATCCGAGTCCAGCCGCAGCTCCGGTGACGTGATTCGGATCCCGGCGCATCAATAACCCCATAAACCACAACACATCTACACCATCCGAATCCAGTCGTAGCATCGGCTCCAAGATTCGGATCCTTGGTCGCAACAACCATTCGTACGCAGTCGCATACCCGGCTCCAGCAGCTTCGACCCACACCTCCAATACAACGACGTATATCTCTGAAGTCACGAACCAGCCGTAACATCGGCCACAGTGATTCGGACCGAGTCGCTACACACACGCCTTACCACCACCGCCGTTTCACTACGAATCGGCCATCCCCACACACTCGAAAGTCACAAACTCTTCTTCTTTCGCCTTCTTAAGGCATTTGTTCCTCGCAAGCGCTGCGAGCGTTCGACGAGTGGTTGCACACCAGCCACTCATCACCTCCAGTAGTCAACACGGCTACTCACCGATTTCTCTATCCCTTTCCCCCACGCAGGTCAGGTCAGATCGAGTTTCCACCCCGTCCACCCTGCAATCCAGGTCGGACGATATTTTCCACAGGTAAAAAAAAAAAAAAAAAAATAAAAAAAATAAGAATGGGGAAACGGGGTCTTACACACTTCTTCACCTGGGAGCTACCTACCGCTCCTTCAACTCCTCACACTTACCTAAAAAAAAAAAAAAAAATTGTGTATCTATGTCACCCTCCTCACAGGTCCCGGTCGACCCCCGTCTCGACCTCAACCTAGACTTCAGCTACCAGGGCTCAAGACAGGTGCGTAAACGCAAGGCCCCTCCTTGCTTTCTCTCCGCACTCTTTCACGATATATTTGTCTTCACATACACAATTCGACCGCTCACCAGGCGCTAGCAACTGTCACATACCTCTACACACGACACTCTGTTTTCGTAGCCGATCCGAGATCCTTCACTACGCAGACAAGGTCGCCAACATCCACCTTGCTGGCAGTGCAGGAGTTGGCAGACCGACCACACGTCATTGAACTACAGATCGAAACATTCCTACTTAGTGTACCAGACTTTAAGCTACCCGCCCAAGTACGCCCTGGGGGCTCTGGTTCGTCAGTCCGTGCCAAGCACAGACGGCACCCGAGCTATCGGTTACCTAGCCAGTCACCTCCTGGCTCATCTCGGTTGCCACGCACTCTTTCGAGTTTTCTAAATTTCACTCAACAAGCGCTCGTACGCAAAACTTGGCTATCCTCTGCGCCTGTCATTCCTTATTCTGTCCATTCTCCCTTCCTTCTCTCTACCCACTTCGTATCTCCTCTATCCCCTCCATACCTGGCATCTCACTCTATAAACATACATTCCCCTCCCCTCTTTTTTTTTTTTTCTTTCTCGTTTTTCTCCAGCCCCCAACATGTCGCAAGTCGATGGTGATGACGTCACCTTCGCCCCTCCATCACCCCGTTCGGGTTCAGCGGACGACTCCACACAGTCCCTCAGGGCTTGGACCATCCCCAGGCTTACGGCCGAACTTCGCCGAAGGGATATCCCCTACCCGGCCACGGCCAGGAAAGCCGAACTCTTCCGCCTTCTGTTTCCAACACCACCAGCAACTCCTCCAGAACCCCAGGCGTCCCTGCAGTCTATATCATCGGCCATCACTCAGCTGCACGACATAGTGGCTACACTGGCTACTTCCATTTCGGACATCCAGTCCAGAGTAGGGGCGCTGGAAACACGCCCAGCCGTGCCACCAGCAACCCCGATCGCTACGCTCGTCGCCATACCCCCAACAACCTCAGGTATGCCCAACGCCACTACCCCCATCTTTCCCGCCCACTTCGTCCCAGCGGGCATTAGGAAGGACATCCTAGATGGTAAGGACGTAAACCTGGCGTCCTTACTCATCTCCGTCCACGATGGGGCAGAAAACAGGTCCTATTCTTGGGGGGACGTCTCCGTCATCCTGAAGGCCAAAGACCCTAGGCTTAACCGCAAACTTTCGATCGCGGAGTTCGTCTTGGCCTTCGGCCTGTTCAGAGACGTAGTGTGCTCAGCCAACCCCGACAGGAGGGAAGAACTGGACCTCTACCTCCACGCGCTAGTAGATCTAGGACACAAGTACGGCGGGTGCTCGTTCTACGATTACCATCGCTCCTTTTCGGCAAAAGCCGCAGCCAGGCTGGCCCAGTTCCAGCTCTCCACCAACTGGAGTGCTATGGACACCGAGCTGTTTTGCCGCCACTTCGCGGGCCTCCGCTCCCCTCTGTGTTCCACCTGCCAATCGGCCTCCCACACCGCAAATTGGTGCTCCGAGACTAGCGGCAGACGCCCCCCTACCTTCCCTTCCACCTCCTACACACCCCAGAATTGGCCAACAGCCATACAGTCGTCCCAGTCTGACAGGCTAGGACGTCCCATCCGGGCGTTAGGGGGCGCAGCCATCTGCAACAATTTTAATACCAAAGGTTGCTTCTTCTCCCAATGCAGACTACTGCACATCTGCCTCCTATGCCAGAAGGCTCATCCGAAGACCACCTGCAACCTCAAACAACCGGGCCCGTCCTGACTAGGCCAGGTGCACGTCGCGTGGCTTGGCTTCTACCTTTCCACACACCCGACCCCATCCCTAGCAGCCTTCCTGGTACAAGGGTTCAGCACAGGGTTTCACACCGGACTTATCACGATACCCGACTCCACGTACGAGTGCAGAAACCTACTCTCGGCCGCCGCCGACGAGGAAGCCATCTCCTCCCTTCTGCAAATTGAGTTAGACCGCGGATATATGATCGGCCCCTTCTCACAGTCCCCATTTTCTGTATGGAGAGTCAGCCCTATTGGGCTTGTCAAGGGCAAATTCTCCAATAAACTTAGGTTGATCTATGACTTGTCCGCGCCTCATTCCTCCACCACACCCAGCCTAAACTCACTCATACCCTCAGAGGAGTTCTCCCTCAAATACTCGTCCGTCGACCTGGCTATCCAATCCATCATAAGAACAGGGGTTGGGGCCTGGCTTTCCAAAGCCGACATCTCCGATGCTTTCAAACTACTGCCCATCGAACCATACCTATGGAGGTGGCACGGGATAAAGTGGAAGGGTCTCTACTACTTCGCAACTAAACTGACCTTCGGCTCCAAAAGCAGCCCCTGGCTCTTCAACACATTCGCCCAATCCCTATCCTGGATCCTCGTGCACCACGCACACTGCCAGGAAGTTATCCATTATTTAGATGACTTCCTACTCATTGAGTCACCCAGCAAGCCCCCCGTAGACCTAGGAAGTCTAAGGGAGGTCTTCAAGAACCTCAACGTGCCCATAGCAGAGAGCAAAGTAGAAGGTCCGGCACAACTTATCACGTTCCTGGGTATCAACCTCGACACCCGCACCATGCAGGCTAGTCTGCCACTCGATAAACTGGACCGCATTAGGTCAGTCGTTCACACGTTCACTATCACACAAGGGTGCACCAAAAGACAGCTGCAATCCCTGTTAGGGATGCTGAACTTCGTGATGAGGATCATCCCCCAAGGGCGCTCTTTCATTTCTCGTCTTCTAGTGTTCCTCTCCCAGGCACAAGACCCCGACCAACCCGTCAGACTTGACGCAGCCGCCATCGCAGATTTGAATATGTGGGACCAGTTCCTCGAGGACTGGAACGGCAGGTCCATGTTCATTCCCGCAGCGTCCCCTTCTTCCCCACAAGTAGTCACTGACGCAGCAGCCTCCACAGGCTCCGCGGCTATTTTTGGCCATCATTGGTTTGCGGGACCATGGCCGCCGGAGATACTCGCCATCCCCGGGTTCAGCCAGTCCTCCTCTCTGTTCGAGATCTACCCCATACTTGCCGCAGCCCAAGTTTGGGGCAGCGCCTGGGCGGGTCAAACCGTCACCTTTGTCACCGACAATCAAGCCACGGCCGCTATTATCAACAAGGGTAGGTCCAAATCGTTGGCCATCATGTCCTTCCTCCGCAGGCTGGTGCTTCTCTCCCTTCACCATCAATTTAACGTTCTCTGTGTCCACATCCCCGGTCATTGCAACACTTCAGCCGACGCTCTGTCTCGATTTAATTTTCATACGTTCTTTTCGCAGGAGCCTGGAGCCGACCCGACCATGTCACACATCCCGCACTGGTCGCAGCTAACCTTGGGTTAAAACAGCACCTCCAGGGGGCTTCCGCCCTCATCAATTCATCTTTGGCTCCCAACACGCTAAAAGCCTACCGATCCGCCTGGAAAAGCTATAACAGATTTCTAGCCACCAACCCTGGGGCACTCCCAGGTAACCTCAGCCACGTCCTGGCCTTCGTTTCGCACTGCCACACCCATCTCAAACTGTCACCCAACACCATCAGGCTGTACCTAGCTGGTATCCAGCACTTCACGTCCCTGCAAGATCCTACCACACCATCCTTATTCGCCGCCCATGCAGTCAAAGCAATTTTACGGGGCGTCCACAAGCAGCAACCGCATACCTGCACTAAGCGCTTACCTATTACCAGCGCCATGTTCCGGGGCATGTCCACCATCCTCGCACGTTCCCCTTTCGGTGTACGACCTAGCCTGGTTATCCAGGCAGCCATGTATTTAGCCTTCTACGGCTTCCTCCGCCCCAGCGAATTCACGGTTTCCGGCCCTAATGGCCAGGTTCTACGGAAGCACCACCTGACTCGCCACCAGAGTTATTTCGCCCTGCACCTAGCAGTATCAAAAACCCAACAAAGCGGTCCCGGGGTCGAGATTAAAATCTTCCAGACCCGTAATATCTGGTGCCCCATGGACGTACTAGACCGTCTAGTATCAACACTATCCGGCCTACCCGGAGACAGCCCACTGTTACCTTTTCCCATCGAGCCTCTATCTGGGAACCAGTTCGTCAGTCACGTCAGGACACTTTTGAATACTTTAGGACATGACCCGGGAAGATACTCAGGGCATTCCTTTCGCATAGGAGCAGCCTCAGCTGCATCACGAAACGGCGTCCCGGACCACGTCATCAAAACCATGGGCAGGTGGAAATCTTCGTGCTTCGCACGATACGTGCCCAATCCACAGGCAGAAGTAGCATGAGCCTTTAACAGTCTCGCCATGTAATTATTTCTTGTCATAATAAAACTATTTCTCCCTAAACCTCGTGTGACTTTTGGCCCCTTCTTCGGCATACCATACAGCAGGCCAGGCCACACTTCAGGTCTATTTGTGTTGTTAGTCTTGTGGCGTGTTTATGTGATCCATATCTCTTCATACAGAGGGCTCCGACCATAAATAGGAAGGCTGGCGAAGCTAGCCTGAAGTTATGGGAGGAGTTCGAAGGGTACTTAAACAGACCGTCCACGACGGTCAGTGTCGGCTCTAGTGCGCGGAACCCTCCCACCCATATCCCCCTTTATAGGGCACTCCTCTACATACAATTCTCAACAGAATTCCCACAACCTCTATCTCAGGTATGGCCCCTTCTTCGGCATACCATACAGCAGGCCAGGCCACACTTCAGGTCTATTTGTGTTGTTAGTCTTGTGGCGTGTTTATGTGATCCATATCTCTTCATACAGAGGGCTCCGACCATAAATATATATATATATATAATATATATATATTTATGGTCGGAGCCCTCCCATGAATAAGTCGAGTGACTTCGACGTAACGCGTAGGGAGGAGGAGCCTAATCACGCTACAAGCTAGTCATGCAAGTGACTAGTGAGGAGATTGCATCTTACTGAGCTATCAAGCGCCTCTTATTCCTGGCTGTGTGAGTGCAGATTTTACTTGATGTTTCTATTTCTAGTAGGGATGTCTGCGCTATGATTGTTTTCTTTGTTTCTTATCATATCGCTACATGCAAGTGAAACAGCTGACAGCTCTCGTTGGTGTGGACAAGGTTATGCTCATCACGTATATTGACTTCAATTGTGACTAA
Organism: Rana muscosa; assembly: GCA_029206835.1. Lineage (NCBI taxonomy): Eukaryota > Metazoa > Chordata > Amphibia > Anura > Ranidae > Rana > Rana muscosa. Next base: position 174,967,377 of record CM055120.1, read on the forward strand.
GCAGTTCATAGGATTATTGTTGAGACCTGGCATTCAGCTTTGTACACAGACCTTTTTATTTGTATTTTTATTTGTATTTTATCACAGAAGCCCTCATTTTTTTGGGAATACTATTGTGAATTATATTTGTATTTTTTGATATCCTATAATATTTCACTTTTTTTTTTTTTTTTTTTTTGTACTAATGCAGATCACAATAGTTTATTGATACCTACTTTTTGAGGTATTGTTTCACTCAGTTTATTTTTGCTTATTCACGGTGACATCACTTTAGGATTGTAGGTTCTAGGGTTCCAGCGCACTATTATATTTCAATCACAAGACTAACAACACAAATAAGACCTGAAGTGTGGCCTGGCCTTTTGTACGGTATGCCAAATAAAGGGGCCATACCTGAATAGAAGTAATAGATAATTCTGCTGAGAATTGGTTGTAGAGGAGTGCCCTAGAAAAGGGAGATATGGGTGGGTGGGTACCGCGCACTACAGCCGACACTGACCCTGGTGGATGGTCTGTATAAGTACCCCTCGAACTCCTCCCATAATTTCAGGCTAGCATACCAGCCTTCCTATTTATGGTCGGAGCCCTCTGTCTGAAGAGATATGGATCACATAGACACGTCACAAGACTAACAACACAAATAAGACCTGAAGTGTGGCCTGGCCTTTTGTACGGTATGCCAAATAAAGGGGCCAAAAAGTCACACAAGGTTAGGAAGGAATTGTTCTATTATGACAGGTAAACCACAATAGAGCGAGACTGTTAAAGGCTCGTGATATTTCTGCCTGAGGATCGGGAATGTGTCGGGCGAAACACAAGGATTTCCACCTGCCCATCTTCCTTATTGCGTGGTCAGGAACTCTGTTTCGTGATGTTGTTGGGGCTACTCTAATGCGAAAGCAAGTCCTGAGTAACACCCTGGGTTAAGGCCCGAGATGCTCAGGGGTGTTCTGACGTGGCTGATGAACTGTTTCCCGCTTAGGGGTACAGTTGGGAAAGGTAGTAGAGGGCTGTCCTCTGATGGATCGGACAGCCGAGTTTACCGATTGCACCAGAACGGCCATGGGGTTATGTGTCCTGAAAGGTTTAATGTCTACTCCGGGACCGGGTTGTATAGTTTCCGATACCGTCGGGTGTAGGATGAAATGACTTTGGTGGCGAGACGGGTGGTGCCTGAGTAGTACTTGCCATTTAGGGCTGGTGATAGTAATTCGCCGGGCCGTGAGACCGTAACAAGGCTAGGTAAATGGCTGCTTGATTTACCAGGCTGGGCCATAGACTGAAGGGGGAACGTGAAGGATAGCAGACATGTCCCGGAGTATGGCGCTGGTCACTGGTAAGCGTTTGGTACTAGAGTGTGGTTGCCGCCACCTGTAGTGTGTTGGCGGATCAGGATGCATTGATGAGGGAGGTAGCACCATGGAGGTGTTATCCGATTCCAAAGTTGGTTGGGACTAATGTGGGATGCCGGACATGGACGAGTCGGCTCCAGGCTTCTGTGAAAGGATGTGGCATGGTTAGGCGGGATAGCGCGTCGGCCGAGGTGTTGCATTGGCCAGGGATGTGGACCCTGAGGCTACTGAGCTGACGTTGTAGGGAAAGTAGCAACAGCCTGCGTGGGAAGGACATGACGGATAATGATTTATTGACCTGCCTTTGTTAATGACTGTGGCTGTAGCCTGGTTGTCTGTGGCGAACATGGCGGTCTGTCCTGCCCGGGGCTGCCCCGTACTAGTGTTGCTGCGACTATGGGGTAGATCTCAAATAGAGAGGAGGACTGACTAAAAAGCGGAATTGTGAGCATCTCTGATGGATCGGATCTCCTGAAACCAATGATGGCCAAAAATTGCAGCGAAGCTTGTGGAAGCTGCTACGTCCGTGGTCATCTGAGGTGACGAAGAGGATGCTGATGGGATAAACAAGGGTCTACCTATCCGGTCTCAAGGAATTGGTCCCCCATGGCCAGCTCCTGCTACGGAGGCTGCGTCTAGCTTAATGACTTGGTCAATGTCTCGTGCCTGGGAGAGGAACACTAAGAAGCGTGCGATAAAGGAACGCCCTTGAGGGACGATCCTCATCGTGGTTTGAGCATGCCCAGTAGGGATTGTAGCTGTGGGTTAGTGCCCCCCTGCGTGTCGGTAGACGTATGGATGACTGTCCTGATGCGGGTCAATCTACCGAGAGGTGGGCTGGCCCGCATGGCGCGTTTGTCTAGAACGATTACCAGGAAGGAGATGAACTGTGCCGGTTTTCCTACTTTCTTCACGGTTATGGGCACGTCAAGGTTTTAAAGACCTCTCTTGGATTTCTTAGATCTCACAAGATTTCTAAACCATCGGGAGAACTCCTGTGAGGGTATGCAGGAGTTTGACTGGGTAGTTTTGGAATGAGTCAGGCAGTGTAATGAGTCTGGTGTGGAACCCTGTAGCGCCCCCTGCACTAATACACTAAAGTAATAAAATAAACAAAATAAAAAATATCGTGCAATCCCATATACCCAATGCTATACCCACAGTTGATCCAGAGGAAGGCAAAAAACCCCAGCGGAGCATGATCCAATTTGCTACAGCAGGGGAAAAAATTCCTTCCCGGTCCCCCGAGAGGCAATCGGATTTACCCTGGATCAACTTTACCTAGACTGTTAGTACTCAGTTATATTATGTACATTTAGGAAAGCATCCAGGCCTGGTTGCCAGTGTGGTCACTGAGGCGTGTAGCTGAGTAAATGCCGAGGATATCGACTGCAGCGGAATTTGTCTGGTAGAGTTGCCGCTGGTTATGGAACGGCAGCCTAACAGCTTGGTTTTCCTGGCCGTGGCCGGGTAGGGGATGCCCCTACGGCGTAGTTCGGCCGTAAGCCTGGGGATGGTCCAGCCCTGAGGGACTGTGTGGAGTCGTCCGCTGAACCCGAACGTGGTGATGGTGGGATGAAGGTAAAGTCATCGCAGTCGGTCTGCGATATGTTGGGGGCTGGAGAAACGAGAAAGAAAAAGGGGGGGGGGAATGTATGTTTATAGAGTGAGATGCCAGGTATGGAGGGGATAGAGGAGGTACGAAAGTGGGTAGGGAGAAGGAAGGGAGGATGGACAGAATAAGGAATGACAGGCGCAGAGGATAGCCAAGTTTTGCGTACGAGCGCTTGTTGAGTGAAATTTAGAAAACTCAAAAGACTGCGTGGCAACCGAGGTGAGCCAGGAGGTGACTGGCTAGGTAACCGATAGCTCGGGTGCCGCCTGTGCTTGGCACAGACTGATGAACCAGAGCCCCCAGGGCGTACTGGGGCGAGTAGCTGAAGTCTGGTATGCTAAGTAGGAATGTTTCGATCTGTAGTCCAGTGACGTGTGGTCGGTCTGCCAACTCCTGCACTGCCAGCAAGGTGGATGTTGGTGACCTTGTCTGCGTAGTGAAGGATCTCGGATCGACTTCGAAAACAGAGTGTCGTGCGTAGAGGTATGTGACAGTTGCTAGCGCCTGATGAGCGGTCGAATTGTGTATGTGAAGACTCGGATGTCGTGAAAGAGTGCGGAGAGAAAGCAAGGAGGGGCCTTGCGTTTACGCACCTGACTTGAGCCCTGTCTTGGTTGAGGTCGAGACATGGGTCGACCGGGACCTGTGAGGAGGGTGACATGGAGATATATATATATAATCCTTTTTTTTTTTTTTTTTTTTTATTATTATTATTTATATATATATATATATTTTTTTTTTTTTTTTTTTATTATTTATTTATTTATTTATTTTTTATTAAATATATATATATATTTTTTTTTATTATTTATTTATTTATTTTTTATTATATATATATATTTTTTATTTTTTATTTATTTATTTATTTATTTATTTATTTATTTTTTTATTGTTATTATTTATATATTTTTTTTTTTATTTTTTTTTTGTAGGCCTGAAGAGTTGTGGGAGCGTTAGGTAGCTCCAGGTGAAGAAGTGTGTAAGACCCCCTGCCCCTTTTTTTTTTTTATTATTAATTTATTTATTTATTTATTTTTTATTAAATATATATATATATATATATATATATATATATTTTATATATATTTATTTATTTATTTTTATTTATTTTTATTTATTTTTTTATTATTATTATATATATATTTTTTTTTTTTTTTTTTTTTTATAGGCCTGAAGAGTTGTGGGAGCGGTAGGTAGCTCCAGGTGAAGAAGTGTGTAAGACCCCCTGCCCCTTTTTTTTTTTTTTTTTTTTTTTTTATCGGGAAATATCGTCCGACCTGGATTGCAGGGTGGACGGGATGGAAACTCAATCTGAACTGACGTGTGTGGTGGAAAGGGATAGAGAAATCGGTGAGTAGCCGTTTGACTACTGGAGGAGGTGAGTGGCTGGTGTGCAACCACTCGTCGAATGCTCGCAGCGCTTGCGAGGAACAAATGCCTTAAGGAGACGAAAGAAGAAGAGTTTGTGACTTTCAAGTGTGTGGGGATGGCCGTTTCGTGATGAAACGGGACTGGTAAGTAATGCGTGTGTATAGCGGCTTGGGGTTCGAATCATTGTGGCCGATGCTACGGCTGGATTCGTAACGTTCTGAGACGTTCGACGTTGTATCGGAGGTATGGGTCGGAGCTGTTTAGAGCCGGGTATGGGCCGCGAACGAATTGGTTGTTTCAGCCGAGGATCCGAAACTTGGAGCCGATGCTACGACTGGATTCGGATCGGTTAAAGAAGTTTACTGCTGAAGATCGGAGCGGTATGCGCCGGTGGTGCGACTGTGACTCGACCGATTGAAAATGCCATAGAGCCGAAAAATTGAGCCGCTGCTACGACTGAATTCGGATCAGCTCGAAAGTTCGATGTTTGTGGACCCGAGCCGACGAGCCGGTGGTGCGACTGGGCCCAGATCGGCCATGTAAGCGGAGGATCCGAACCTTTGAGCCGATGCTACGACTGGGTTCGGATCGGATAGGAGGGTCTGTTGCTAGAGATCTGAGTCGATTGAGCCGGTGAAGCGACTGGATTCGGATCGCTTGGGAATGCCATTGGTTCGAAAGTTTGAGCCTATGCTACGACTGAATTCGGATGGTTTGGCGGTTCGATGTTTGTAGGTCCGAGCCGATGAGCCGGTGGTGCGACTGTGCTCGGAACCAACGTGGATGCCAGAGATCCGAATCTCTAAGCCGATGCTGTGCCTGTATACGGGCTGATAACGGGTGCAAGGCGGGGATTTGAATTTCCCGGGTCCGAATCGTAGCGCCGGAGATACGGCTGGATTCGGACGGGTGTTCGTTGTTTCGAAGTTGAAGGGGCTTGTGATTGTCGAGGGTCCGGCCTGTAGTGCCGATTGTTAGCGACAAGAGCCGGCCCAGACTTTTTGGTGGATGGTGTAAGTAGGAGGTGTGGGGCATCAGTAAGGTGAAGGGAGAGTATCGTAGGAGGTGTAGGGCATCAGTGACTAGGGATAAGGAAGTGCAGTGTGGGATACCAGTCCGACGACTGGGTATCGGATGTGCGACTGAGGCGAGAGCTTTGCGAGCTGTGAGTAATTCGTACAACAGCTCTGAGAGCCGTAGTGTCTGGACGGACCGTTACCGGTGGCAACGTGGGTGTGACAGGGTACGAAAACAACTGGACTAGTCGATAAACATACGATGCAGACGGAAAACACGGGGTTATGAACCGTGTGATTTTGTAAAAGAAGAAACGTGTACCGGCGCTACGATTCGTACGAACAGTAACGGCCGGTCCTACCTGCGACCGCGAGCGGGGATACGATCAACTGCGAGCGAAGCTGGAAGGTACGAAAGCAACTACACGAACGTTGCGAGTCGTAAGGCGTCGGCTGATGACGACGAATACCGCGCACTACAGCCGACACTGACCCTGGTGGATGGTCTGTATAAGTACCCCTCGAACTCCTCCCATAATTTCAGGCTAGCATACCAGCCTTCCTATATATATATATAATGTATATGTAGCGATACCTTCAACTAAGAAGGCCGCTGATTTAGTTTGGGCCCTGAAAACAGCTCCGCCAACCCCCGGCAATGTACTCGACCCCCTACTGGCACAGTTAGTTATGGCAGCAATAAAATTCTTATACTGTATGAGTAAACTTAGACACCAAGGCAATAATGAAAGGGGTATCAAATTTACTTTAAGCTTATGGTGAAGAAAGATTAACAATGGTAACAGTTTACAGGTAATAGGTTGCAGAGCCCTGCAGCAATAAACATACTATGCAATAGAGGAACAGTAAAGGTGCGCCGCGTGGGCGACCGTTAACGAGGCGCCCTGTGGCGCAGTACCTAAATGAACTAACTAGCTGGCCAGGTCTGGCTCAGATATCTAAAACTCAGTCTATAGGGGATGATGGTTTCTTCACCGGCAATTCTTTAAAGGTGGTGTACATTAACAGAATACCATCTGTAATCCAGTGGGAAGGTTGTGATGAAATAAACACTTTACTTCATGAACTCTAAGTTCAGCTCTGATATGGATCTCTAGTGAGAGTATCAGATATAAACTTGTGGGCCACGGCAGTCTATAGGCACATTAGCAACAACAGTATATGGTCTGAGCATACGCTCGCTCACCCCTCCGGACGCGATCCCAGTCCGGGAACTTCCACCGACTGTGTCCTCACACACACAGAGTCTCCAGCGATCGGGTCCTCGATCCAACCAAGGTTGTAGACAAGCGAAGTCAGATGCCACCCAGGCTCGCAGTGGGGTGGAAGGCTTTTTGGTGCTGCGCAAGGCCTCAGGCTTCAGGCCTTGCAATCCGACACATCCGCACAGGAGGATCAGTCACTGTAGTCTCGTTTCCCAAAGAGGCCGAGCCCAGCCTCGCCTCCTCCTTTTATAATCCCTCCCATGAGTCTCTGGGGTGGAAACATGCCGAAAGGGATTCTGGGCAAGGTAGTCCCAAGAGTCTTAAAGGGGACCCCGCTACACACTCCCCCCACTTAAATTCTTTGGTCCCCAAAGAAACCTTAGCATACACTGCGTACAACCCCAGACAACATTGCATAAGAGGTTGGCATAGGGAATTCCCACCAAAACCGAGGGGTTGGATTCCCTTTCCCACAGGTCATACTATCTTGAGTGACCTGCCTAACTGTGCCAGAGAGTGAGTGGGGGTTGCCCTCTACCAAATGTACAGTGGAGGGGTCCGGATTCTCTACACTCCTCCTAGCAGTGATCACCGACTGTGTCCTCACACACACAGTGTCTCCAGCGATCGGGTCCCCGATCCAACCAAGGTTGTAGACAAGCGAAGTCAGATGCCACCCAGGCTCGCAGTGGGGTGGAAGGCTCTTTGGTGCTGCGCAAGGCCTCAGGCTTCAGGCCTTGCACTCCGGCACATCCGCACAGGAGGATCAGTCACTGAAGTCTCGTGTCCCAAAGAGGCCGAGCCCAGCCTCGCCTCCTCCTTTTATAACCCCTCCCATGAGTCTCTGGGGTGGAAACATGCCGAAAGGGATTCTGGGCAAGGTAGTCCCGAGAGTCTTAAAGGGGACCCCGCTACATATATATATATATATATATATATAGATAGATATATGTAGCGCCCTGCTCCTGATGACCAGTCGCTATGTTAAATTTAGTGGGTGTCTGAGCTGGTATTCGCTAAGACTTTGTAAATAATTAAGGTTAAATCAGCCTCTGTTCCGGCTATGGCTGTGTTTGGAAGGACTTCCCACTGTTTGCCTGTAGGTGGCGTTACCACCCCAGGCCAATGTGGAAGACAAACAGGTCAAAGTGCATTGGGTGTCTTTCCCCGGGAACAGTTCAGTGGGAGTGGTCTCCCCGCTGATCATGCTGGGGAAGGGTACTTAAGGGGCAGACGCCATTTCTCGGGGCTCTTCTTATTTGCCTCGTGGCCCTCCTGGCTCGAGGTATGTGTTACTGGGAATTTGGCCACGTTGGCCCGAGGCTGTAACTATGCCAGGTAGGCCCAGTTGTCTTGACTGGGGCCTACGCTTGAAGGTGATCCTGTGCTGTCCGTCCTGCGGGAGGAAGCCACTCAATGGAGGAAACCAGGGGAGGACCTGTCCAGGAGAGGACCGTGCGGAAGGCTGGTATCTTGTGGAAGGCCTGGGGACCTCATTGAAGGATGCACCATAACTAGAGTAACCTTACAGTCTGCCGGGTTGGCTTAAAGGCTCTTAGACTGTAAGGCTGGATATCAGGGTACTAAAATCCTGTGGCAGAGGATAACTTAACGGTTCAACTTAACCATTAAAAAGGTCTGTGGCAGAGACTGTTCTTTCTTATTTGTTCGTGCATCATCCTGGCTGCTAGGCCAAGTGAGAGGGGCCTATCCGGGTGAGGAAATACACACTCGAAGGAGAGTGGAGTGAGACTTTGTATCTTAAGAGTTTTCCCCAGTGATCTGCTGTGTGTTCCTGAACCTACCCCTAACCCTCCATCCCTCTACCTATACAAGTTTATTTGGAAAATAAAGTCTGAAGTAAAAGGATTCATAACTTGTGTGGACATTGAAGTTACTGTAGACTCTCAACCCCTAGACAACAAATGTTGAGGTAACGTGCAAGGCCCAAAATTAAACCAGCAGCTCCTACGGTGGTGTGTTACATATATATATATATATATATATATATATATATATATATATATATATATCTCTATATATATATATCTAGATATATATAGATATATATATATATACAGTATCTCACAAAAGTGAGTACACCCCTCACATTTTTGTAAATGTTTTATTATATCTTTCATGTGACAACACTGAAGAAATGATACTTTGCTACAATGTAAAGTAGTAAGTTTACAGCTTGTATAACAGTGTAAATTTGCTGTCTCCAAAAAATAACTCAACACACAGGCATTAATGTCTAAACCGCTCGCAACAAAAGTGAGTACACCCCTAAGTGAAAATGTCCAAATTGGGTCCAATTAGCCATTTTCCCTCCTGAGTGTCATGTGACTTGTTAGTGTTGCAAGGTCTCAGGTGTGAATTGGGGGCAGGTGTGTTAAATTTGGTGTTATCGCTCTCACTCTCTCAAACTGGTCACTGGAAGTTCAACATGGCACCTCATGGCATAGAACTCTCTGAGGATCTGAAAAAAAGAATTGTTGCTTTACATAAAGATGGCCTAGGATATAAGAAGATTGCCAAGACTCTGAAACTGAGCTGCAGCACAGTGGCCAAGACCATATATCTGTTTAACAGGACAGGTTCCACTCAGAACAGGCCTCGCCATGGTCGACCAAAGAAGTTGAGTGCACGTGCTCAGCCTCAAATCCAGAGGTTGTCTTTGGAAATTAGACGTATGAGTGCTGCCAGCATTGCTGCAGAGGTTGAAGGGGTGGGGGGTCAGCCTGTCAGTACTCAGACCATATGCCGCAAACTGCATCAAATTGGTCTTCATGGCTGTTGTCCCAGTAGGAAGCCTTTTCTTAAGATGACGCACAGGAAGCCTGCAAACAGTTTGCTGAAGGCAAGAAGACTAAGGACATGGAATATTGGAACCATGTCCTGTGGTCTGATGGGACCAAGATAAACTTATTTGGTTCAGATGGTGTCAAGGGTGTGTGGCGGCAACCAGGTTAGGAGTACAAAGACAAGTGTGTCTTGCCTACAGTCAAGCATGGTGGTGGGACTGTCATGGTCTGGGGCTGCATGAGTCCTGCCGCCACTGGGGAGCTACAGTTCATTGAGGGAACCATGAATGTCAACATGTACTGTGACATACTAAAGCAGAGCATGATCCCCTCCCTTTGGAGACTGGGCCACAGGGCATTATTCCAACATAATAACGACCCCAAACACACCTCCAAGATGACCACTGCCTTGCTAAAGAAGCTGAGGGTAAAGGCGATTGACTGGCCAAGCATGTCTCCAGACCTAAACCCTATTGAGCATCTGTGGGGCATCCTCAAACGGAAGGTGGAGGAGCGCAAGGTCACTAACATCCACCAGCTCTGTGATGTCGTCATGGAGGATTGGAAGAGGACTCCAGTGGCAACCTGTGAAACTCTGGTGTACTCCATGCCCAAGAGGGTTAAGGCAGTGGAAAAGATATAATAAAATATTTACAAAAATGTGAGGGGGTGTACGCACTTTTGTGAGATACTGTCTATATATATGTTTTTTTTTTTTTTTTATTACTGTGCTAAGATCTGTTTTCTTGAAAGAATCTATTTCTATTGTTCGGTGTTTACACCTACAGTAGTTAAATTCACTGTTATTCAATGTTCAATGGCAATAAAACATTAAAACGTCCAAGGGAATGAATACTTTTTATAGAAACTATGCATAAAAAGTTTTCTTCTTTCAAGGTATACATTTCCTCTTTCAAGGTATAAATTTTCTTCCTAAAATAGTTGCTATGTAATCCAATTTTTTATGCCGTTGACAGATCAAGAGTGTCACAAAAATCCACAAACTTTCCAAACGTTTAATTTGAAAAGACTTTCAGACCTAACATAAGTACAGCATAATGCAGGATATGTCCATAATTAAGGCTTATCCATCTTTGAAGCTCATGCTATAATTTCCTATACAAGGATAATACCTCATGAGACTGTTGTGGTGAAAAGGGCATAAAGACTAAATATATTTTTTGAACATAATTCAGTTTGGGACTTCAGAAATGATATGGTCTGGGTAAACTAAGTACAGTATGACTCGTTTATATCCCAAAGAGATCAGACTAGAGCATAGTGGTACCACATCAAAGTTTTGTGCTTATGGCTGGATTTAGTTGTTAAAAATAGTGATGTTATCTGCTAGTGAAACTTCACCTGCTTTTTTATATCTACAGCTGAGGTTTGGTGAAACTGCACATATTGGTCCTGGGATGAGTTAAGAAAGTCTGTCGCATAAAAATGGAATTAGGTGATCCTTGCACAAGGAATTATCAATAGCTCTCACACAATTTATTATTGCAATTTTTTTTTTAATCAACGGTGGTGCGCAAAAACAAAACACCTAAGTGTATTAAAAAAAGTGCAGGTGAAAAACACATAAAGTGCACTTAAGGGAGTAGGACTCTACCTTGACCCACCAGGGCACGAGGCTCCTAACAGTGGCAAGGCTAAACTTGGTCCACCTAGCCAAAAGGCCTGGGGACCCCTTTCCTCATGGTCAGCCAAAGCCAACCAACATGTACAAATTGAGGGGGGTGCTCCCCCGAAGAGAGACCCCCCTCCAGTTCAGGGGAGGAAGGGACCTAATGACCACACCCTCCATCCTAGTGAGAAAATAAACACAGACAAAAGTGCAATTGACAAATCAGTGAGAATTTTTTTTAAAACATTTGCTGGCGCACTGGCTAGGCCGTGTGGCCTGGCAGCAAAAATTGCCCTGGACTTAGCCAAAAGGCCTAGCCCATAGAGGCACAGTGCAGAAAAAACTTACTGACGAGTCCATGTGCCTTTTCACACAGTGGGGTTTCCAAGTCCAAGTTGTTACTAACAGCACCACTGGGGTATCCAACTCCCAGTGGTGCAGACATTCTCCGCCTTCCCAGCCCATGACTAGACCAGGTAGACCCATTCAAATCAGGAGGCGCTGGGCTCCCTCAGTCTTCCTGGGGGGAATTACTCCTGTTCCCCACATCTCATGGATGCCCGATTTCTGTTACAGCCAGTACTAGCCTTCAGATCCTCCATCATACCAGCATGGACACATTAAGACATTCCTGCCAAAAGGTCAGAATAGCGGCATAGCACCCCTAATGGACACGGCTAAGGATAGATACTACTGTACATTTGATCTTAGCCAAAAGGCTGAGAAGCGATATTTGGTTTAACTTAATTGAAAAAGCCATCTTAAATTTCAGACTGGGCCCTTGTGTAAATGGTCACTCATACAGTGCCCATGCATGTAGTGCTCGGTTTCTAGCTGTAAACAGTGAGTGAACTCAGACGAACTTTACTGATTCTGTTTTAAAGTTAAACTTTGGGCAGATATAAAATATACAAATTGATGCAGCTAGATATTAATTCAATAAAGTGATACTAAACAGAGAAGTGTTAATTGCCATAATTCATTAAAATAAATCATATACAGTATATTGTGGCACTATTTAGTTTTTTGTTTTAATTCCTCTAAGTACCTTCAGTGCTGTTGTGCGGTCACACGATCTTTCCCTGTTCTTTGGCATCTGCAGGGAAAGATCATTGGGAGGGGTTCTATTACTCTGCTGGTGTATGCAGGGCCGCCATCAGGAGGGTAATGGCAGTACACCTGTAAGGGGCCCGGAGGTCCCCAGGGACCGGATGCCCCCCTTTTTTTTTTTTTGTAAGGGGCCCAGTGGTTCCCCAGGGCCCCGAATGTCAACCCCCCCTTTTTTTTATTTATTTTTTCTAATTTTTATTTTAATTTTTTTTTCTAATTTTTTTTTTCTAATTTTTTTTATTTAATTTTTTTTAATTTATTTATGTTATTTTTAAAAAAAATTTGTAAGGGGCCCAGAGGTCCCCAGAGGCCCGCAGGTCCCCAGGGCCCTGGATGGCAACCTCCCTTTTTTTATATTTTTTTTATATATTTTTTTTGTATTATTTTTTTTTATTATTTATTTATGTTATTTATTTATTTTTATTTTTCTTATTACCGTATTTTTTTTTGTAAGGGGCCCAGAGGCCCCCGGATGGCAACCCCCCCCCCCCCACCTCTCAATCCGTGGCACCCCCGCTTCTCATTTTGCAGCAGCCCCTTCGCTTCTCAATTCGCGGCGGCAGCACCCCCCCCCCCCGGTTCTCCTCTGCTCCAGGGGGCCCATGCCTGAAGCTGTGTAAGGGGCCCCAAATATCCTGATGGCGGCCCTGGGTGTATGCTATATACAGTATGAGTCTGTCTGGCCAGCAAATGACTATAAGGAACTGTTTCAGAAGAGCAATTCAGATTAGATTATAAATATCAATAGCTGTTTTACAGCTCCCAATAAATCTTCATTTAACATCACATGTGTATGTTTGTGCACTGATATGGTGGAGGCGGAGTCAGAGATCATTGACACTAACTTTCACTTTATTCAGATGGCAACTGCATCCAAGGTTCTTTTTTACTTAACAGTTATTAGCAATTACATTTGATATATTTAAAGTGATTAGCATAGCTAGAGGACTGACCACGGTGTGTTTTCCTGTTTATTATGGTCGGTCAGTTTTTAATAGGAAAGCAGAGGGACTGGCAGGAACACTAGGGATTTCACACAAAGGAAGCATTACAAAAAGATCATGATACTTTCTTATACAAGTACATGGTACAGTAGATACATATCATGAATATGAAATGTTGAGTTTACATACTCATATCCTGCCCCCATAGTGTTTAGAAATAGGAGGACATGGAGGAGAAGGGAGGGAGAGGAGTGTAATTTTCCACTGTGTATATGCCCACATGTGCATATGCACCCTCTAGTGTGTGCTACTAATAATGGTAGAGTAGGTCAAATATATTCTGGCCAGGAAAAACTTGAGTCACTAAATAGGGTCATGGTTATGAGAGGCCAGGGATGGATGATTCATTATCACGTACCTGGTGCTATAGGCCAATGGAGAGAGAGGGCTTCCTTTGAAGCTAAGTTCCAGACCCCCCTGAGGGTGGAAACAGGAGAAGTCAGACTCAAAGTAGCATGGGTCGCCTGTCGGACTGTATGCAGGAGGTTCCAGAGTACAGCTGGTGTGCTGGCATAGAATCAGTGTGCTGGCGTAGAATCAGCAGACAGGTGGCGCCCGTGAGTTGTTGCAGGATTCGGATAATGCTGAGAATGGAGCGTGATCAGAAGGAAGCCTAGGTCATGAGCCGGGTGGATAGCAGAGCAGACGTGGTTGGGTGGATAGCCAGGACCACGTGGTCGGGTGGATAATGCAGGAACCAAACAGGAGACAGGTCAAGGACAACCCGGGTCAGTTACAGGAGGAACAGGAATATCACAAAGATAACACACTGGAGAAGCCAAAGATCAACCAGCATCTAAAGCCACTAGCAGACTTCCTTTTATAGGCCCATGTGACCTGCTGGAAGAGATGTTGGGTCCTAAAGTCTTTCTCCTGCCATAAGTGCTGGTAGAGATGCTGAGAGGGAGACTGGGACCACCCCATAAATAGACATGGGTCATACCAGCAGGGTAGTCGGGTGAAAGATGGAGATACAGTGTTGGAAGCTGTCACTGGCCATGAGAGGTACCCCCTAGTCCTGCTTTGGGACGGGCTCGGGTGCTGGAATGATCATGCCATAAACACAAGGGAGGAAGCTTTCCTGGAGGCATGGGAGCAAAAAGAGGACAGAGTGAGTAGAGCAACACTGGTGGGAACTAACAAAGGGGAGAGAATGCTACATGTAGCCAGTCTCCCTTGAAGACAGCAGTGGGCTTAAGTCTTCTACCTTTTCCCTGAGAGATCTCCAGAGAGTCGGCCAGGTGGGCTGGTGAAGAGTAACTCGAGTGGGCTGCTGAAGAGTTAGCCGGGTGGGCTGGTGAAGAGTCAGTCAGGTGGACTGGTGTAGAGAGGCAGCAAGGAGGGCTAATGACAGAGGCAGCTGCAGCCAGGTGGGCTAGCATTGCCTGAAGAAGTGGTGCTGGGATCAGCAGCCACAGAGGAAGCAGAAGGAAAGGGCACACACTGTTTTACTCCATACAGTTTTGGCCGCTCTATTAGGGGTGTAGGGGCACCGCCCTTCCTATCCATGCGCCCGGCCCCTAATCTACATGCTGGGCACCAGACGCATGGATTCCAATGGGGTTTTTTATTTATTTTTTGAAGCACGTGATTGGAGCCTGAGGCTATAATTGGCCTCTCCTCCTGGCCATCAGTAAACAGGTCCTGAGACACGATTGGATAGGAGTCTTAGGACTCCTGGCCAATCGGGTCTCAGGACCCACTTCCTGTTCAGCCGGGAGGAAAAGCAACGGCCCGGCACTTCCCACGATAAGCTGCAGCAAGCTGGAGCAAGGAGCAGCCTAAGGTAACAGCCTGGCACTTCCCATGACAAGCCAGAGTGAGGAGCAGCATAAGGTAAGGCCACTGATTGCCACCTCCCCGTCCAACTCCCGCAACACGTGGTAGTGTGAGTGAGGGGGGCAGGTTTGCTTGCCCCCCCAAAATATTGAGCACCGGTCGCCACTAGCTCCATATATGTGCTGATTTTAGGGGATGTGAGTTCCTGCCTGTAATGGGCTGCTACTGAACTGAAAAGAACTCTGTCATGTTCCCTCAAGGGTGAACCAGCAGAAGCAGTGCAAAGTAGAGCAAGCGTGTGCAGGAGGAAGAAGTTGAAGAAGTACATAGGAAGTTTGCCCCTGAAGTTCTTGGTACAGTCAAGCGGGCATCCCATAAACTCCCTATCCCCATCTCCACATTGTTAACCCCCTAACAAGCCACAAAAACAAAGCTACAGACTGATCTCTGACTCTGCATGCCTTTGAAGATTCAGTGTGCATGGCTGTGCAGGAGTGGGAATCCCTGTTAATCTGCAGCTTCTATGTTGGGTGTGATACAGTTGTAACAGGGAAATTGGTGTCATCCACCTGGCTGTGCTGTGTTATCAGTGGCGGCCCGTCCATCAAGGACCCCCCTATCCCTGTATCCAAACCCCTAATCTACATGCAGGGCACCAGACACATGGATTCCAATGAGGCTTCAAAAAAGGGTGGGCTCGCCCTGAGCCCACCCAGTTGTGTGACAATAGCGAATGAACATTCGCTATTGTCAGACTGATTTTCCTCCCGACCAATCAGGAAGCGGGTCGCGAAACCCGTTTTCCGTTTACCAAAAGGAAAAATCATCCTATTGGCCAATAAGGAGGAAGGAGGAGGCAGGAGATGTGCGGCCGCCGTGATGCAGAGGAGACGCATGGCGACGGAGCCAGGACACGGAGGAGACTGAGGGGGGAAGCCGCCACCGCCGCTGCCATCTCCACATGTCAGTCCGGGTGAGTGAGCTGGTGACCGGGGGGGGGGGAGTGGGTGTAGGAAGTCGGCTCCGTGCTGCGCTAATGACAGGCAGGGAGACATTTCCCGATGCTTGGCTGCAGAGATCGGGAAATGTCTCCCTGGATGCGATTAGCGCAGCCCGGTGCCGACTTCCTGGCGGGCTCTGCACGTGTACTATGCGACAATGGCGTCCCTAGGGGGGGACCAGAGGGGCCCCTGGCCCCCCCAACATTATGCTGTGCCCCACCATGTGCCCCCCCAAAAAAAAACGAAAAATGTTTTTTTTGCATTTTTTTTTGGGCATTTTTTTTTTCGCTTGAGCTGCTGCTGGGGTAACATAGTCTCTCCTGAGAGGGAGAGCGTCCCCAGTCAGCTCCTGCGGGGGATTCCTCCCCCTCCCTCTGCTCGCTGACACTGCATAATGCGAGCGCTCACACAACCACAGCCGCCCAATCTGCTAATTTCCCTGCATCCTCATTGGCACGGAGAAGAGCGAGTTGCAGGAAGGACTCCACGAACACTGTGGGAGTGGGGCCCAAGCCTTCATCTCAGTTACTGAAAAAACAGACTGATTTCTCCCGTCCTTAAGACAGGAGAACCAGCCTGTAAATTCCGAGACTGGTGACTGCAAGCTGAGCCGAGTGTCAGTCTATGACACTCTTTCACAGCCCAGCGAGTCCAGCCACCCCCCCTCACTCTCCTCACATACGAGCAGGGAGGAATACAGCTCCTCCTCCTCCTTCCAGTCCCGCCCACACTATCCCGGGGTGCTGTATCTGAAGAGAGGGGATGCGTGGGCGGGAAATATGAAAATCAGCAGCATTCACACAACAACTACTGACCCGTCTCCTGGAGGTACCAATTCCCCTGACACCCAAACTGTTTTTGCTGGGCCTTGAGCAGCCTAAAGTTGCCAAGCCCTACAAAAAACAACTTGAAAAAGTCCGTACCCCCGTCCCAGGAGGCCCTGTACTCCAGGATCAAAGACGTGGGGCTCATGGAGAGGATGACGGCCAGGATACGTGATAGGCTAGAGGACCATGATGAGGTCTGGAGGGAGTGGCGTCGGCAGGAGGACGTCCCGGGATCGGGCGTAGGAGCAGACGCGGTAACTTAGACCTTCTCTCCACTGTCTCTTCTTTTAGTTTCTCCACCCTTTTCTCTCTCTTTCTTCTCTCCCCCCCCTTTTCTTTTTCCTCCCCTCTGATCTTTTCCTTTTCTAATGTTGCAGAATACTGATGCAGTCGTGTTGGTGCTCCTCACTGTTTGATACTGCCCACTGTATTATGTTTGTAGACTTTGCCACTGACGGTGTGGGCCCTTCCATTTCCTATTTGCATCTCCCGGCCCACGGGCCCTTGCCCCACTATGCTTACTCCTTGTATGACATAAGCTTCTGTCTCTTGGCATATGTCTATTATCTTTTTTGATCTTTTGGTATCTCTGTATTCTTATGACCTGTGAACTGCTTTATATAAATAAAAAAACGTTAATTGAAAAACAAAAAAAGAAAATCAGCAGCATTCCTGGCTGTGTGTGAATGATGCCTTAGATTCTACCCTTGGGTAAGTGTGTGCACTGCAGACTGCAGTACACTGTAATCACTGAACTGCATTATCTCCATCCCTTCTCTCCCCCATCTGTCTCCCTCCCCCTCTCCTGTTCTTTCAAGACATTCACAATTTACTTTCACTTTCATTTAGGCAGGTAATAGACGGTGCACATTTCTTTCCTGCATCCACAGATTGCAGGAAAGAAACTTGCATAATTCCCCCATCAACACAGACAGTGCTGACAGGGGAATATCCCTCCTGCCCAGCAATTGTATTCTCCTGACAAACGGTGATTATCACTAGTGGCTATAGCAACCACTAGTGATAATCATAAGAGAATCTGCTCATTAATGGTTCGAATCTCAGCCAGTTCCTGCTGAACCAGCTGAGATTTAAACTGTCTATGGCTGGTCTTGGCTCTTAGGCAGCCCATACATTGATCACTTTTTTTCATTCAACTATTAAGTTGAATGAAAAAAAAAAAGGAAATTATCCAATTCCCCCATCTACACATTATAGGTGGATGGGGGAATCCTCCCAGTGTGGACCAGTGCTGGAACAACCAGAGTTGCTGTCCTGTCCCGGCTATTCACAGCGCTGGTCTCTGTCTCCATGGTAGCGGCGGCAGCACATTGGAACCCAGTGCTGGTTACTTTATGGGGCTGATGTACAGGAGGACCAGCACAATTTGTTGTTAGAGATGGGCTGGGCATGTTCAAAATTCCACATGCCAGTGCCTGCCAAGAAGCCCACACTGCACAGCGCTAATCACAGGCAGTGAGACATTTCCCGGTCCGCAGCTCCACAGATCAGGAAATGTTTCACTGGCTGTGATTAGCACTGTGGAGTGTCGGCTTCCTGGCGGGATCGGGCATGTGGGATTTCAAACACACCCGAGCCCATCTCTATTGGTTGTAGACAGTTGAGCTCCCTGCACGTTGCTTAGCAGCAGTGGAGCCTTCTCTGACATGCTGATCATAATGCAATCCAGATGATGCTCCTAGTCAAATCCTAGTGTTAAATATCAGTGATTTTATTGATCAAAGCCCACACTTTACAGGCATAGAGCCCACATGGCTGATGAACATACGGTTGATTATATATATGTGGTTGTACTCTTGATGCTAATAAATACTGTGTTTATTAGATCTGACTTGGAGCATCACTAGGATCACATCCCGATCAGCATGTCAACAGAGAAGGTTATACAGCATTACTGCTGCTAGGTGACCAGCTGGGGGCTCGGCTCTCTATAACCAATAGTGCCAGCCTTCCCCTACATGCACGCATAATGTCACCAGCACAAAGTCCTAATAGACTGCCGCCGGTGCCAGGGAGACAGATGTCAGACCAGCTCTGTCAATAACAGGACAGCTGGGGAACCCCACAGTGGCAGAACACCAGGGCCCGGTGGCAAGACAACCTTTGCAACCCTGATAGTTTTCCCACTGCTTTGGACCCTTATATTTTCTTGGTGTGCTGATGACATATATCTCTTGTTTTCTGCCACCCTGGTGGGGCCCCAGTATAGTAGGAAGGGAGCTCACTGCAGAACATGTGAAAGGGCCCGTTGTGGGATCGTAGTAAAGGGCCCCAGGATATATATATATATATATATATATATATATATATATATATATATATTTGCATTTTATAGTTGGCCCCCCTACTTTTGTCCCTGTCCCCCCATGTGCCCCCCCTAAATATGAAAGCTGGAGATGCCACTGCTATGCGAACACGCTGGAGTTCATCCTTACCCAGTACTAAAGAATATAAGTGCAAGTCTTCTTGCTGTTAGCACGGTTTACACATACTGTATGTATTTAATCTGTGTATTTAAATGGTTGTCTGCAGTTCATATCCAATGGTTTATTGAACCCTGTGAGGAGCATCCAGCAGGAATGTCTATGGCACTTCTCTTTCCAGTCATTTACTTTCAGTCAAGATCTTCCAATGTCAGAAATTCACAGATTGATGACAAGTACACAGTAATCAATCTCCTGCACTAGGCAGGGTCAGTTTACTGCTCAGCACTAAACCCAAACATTTCCAAAAAAAAACTGTCTCTCCGATACAAGCCTCTTTTCCCTTTGGAATACTAGCCATGAAGAATGTTTTTATGTCTCTGGGGTAAAATGTGTTGTCTAAAATGGGAGGAGATGTCTTATTGCTGTGCACCACCCCGGTTCTATGTGGGCTTCATTATCAGGCACTGTTTAATTATCTGATGTTGGGAAGTGCTAACTGGTGGTAAATACAGTATCTCACAAAAGTGAGTACACCCCTCCTATTTTTGTAAATATTTTATTATATATTTTAATGTGACAACACTAAAGAAATTACACTTTGCTACAATGTAAAGTAGTGAATGTACAGCTTGTGTAAATTTTCCATCCCCTAAAAATAACTCAACACACAGCCATTAATGTCTAAACCTTTGGCAACAAAAGTGAGTACACCCCTAAGTGAAAATGTCCAAATTGGTCCACCATTATTTGCCTTAACCCTCTTGGGCATGGAGTTCACCAGAGCTTCACAGGTTGCCACTGGAGTCCTCTTCCACTCCTCCATGACAACATCACGGAGCTGGTGTATGTTAGAGACATTGCCCTCCTCCACCTTCTGTTTGAGGATACCCCACAGATGCTCAATAGGGTTTAGGTCTGGAGACATGCTTGGTCAGTCCATCACCTTTACCCTCAGCTTCTTTAGCAAGGCAGTGATCGTCTTGGAGGTGTGTTTGGGGTCGTTATCATGTTGGAATACTGCCCTGCGGCCCAGTCTCCAAAGGGAGGGGAGCATGCTCTGCCTCAGTATGTCACAGTACATATTGGCATTCATGGTTCCCTCAATGAACTGTAGAATGTATAAACGAGAGAACCCTCGCGCTAGCTAAATGGTGGGACTTATGTGAGGTGGTAAAAAAGATGAGAAAGGGGGGATGGATACTGCAGCAGTCACCGAGAGTTCTAGTCCAAATCGACAGTGAAACAATAAAAATCGTGATGGTGGCTGCACTGTAGTGAATAAAATAAAGTGAATAAGAGGGAGGGGAAGGGGGGGCGGAGAAAGGAGGCGGGAGAATGGGAATGTGAGGGGAGGGAGGAAAAGGGGGGGTGTATTAAATAATCGCTGGCTAGAAACCAGCTAGGTAGTAATAATGTGCAATGTGCACAGTGACACAAATAAGCGTAAAATAGATAAATAAACAGCTACTGGTTGCTATAGGACCAACTACGTGGTAGGTGTACAATATGCCCAGTGACACAGATATGTATAAAATAATAATGTGCAAAGGGCCACTGATTGCAAAATCTGATAGGAACAAGTGTCTGGGCAATCCTGTGATGCGCAAACGTGACTGATAATATACAACCTTAAAGCGAACGTGAATCACTAAGGTAAATGCAATAATCAGACAAAACAATGTCTATGAACAACATAAAAGTACTAAAGACATAAGTGAGTAAACAAGTGAGGAAGGAGGATTCCTGATCCTGGTGGAGGCTCCTAATAGAGCTTCCAAATGTTGCAGAAAAAATTGTATTATAAATGAATATTATATGTGAATACAGTCATATATACAGAAAGTCCCATCACCAAGGATGTGCTTGAGAGTCTTGATATGGCATCCACCCAGTGATCAAACACAGCTTACCTCCCTGCTGGGAGGGGGCAGTATGAAGCAGATCTCTGTGGTGGGGAATTATGTATCGTCCTTATGATACAATCTTTAGAACTCAATTTTCATATCGCCCATTGGGATGCATGTGGAAAAAAACACAGAAGAAAGGGACATCAATAGCGCAACTCTGTGAATGCAGCAGGTTGAATCGCAAATCGGTGTATTCACACACTCACTTGATATATAGTGAGCGTGGACCTCAATCCAAACGAGCACCGCACTCGTGCCAATAGGGAGATGGATTGGTATGTGTGATGCACTCAGTGCGATCCTCAGATGGCGGCGGCGGCGGCAGTCACAGAGTTTGAACTCCCATATCGCTCATGGGGATACATGTGAAAGAAACACAGAAGAAAGGGACATCAATAGCGCAACTCTGTGAATGCAGCAAACTGAATCGCAAATAGGTGCATTCACACACTCACTTAGTATGTAGTGAGCGTGGACCTCAATCCAAACGAGCACCACGCTCGTGCCAATAGGGAGATGGATGGGTATATGTAATGCACTCAGTGCGATCCTCAGATGGCAGCGGCGGCAGTCACAGAGTTTGAACAAGATAAAATAAAAAATCTATGGTGTAGATCGATGACCACTGAGTGGCGTTTATTAAAAGCAGGTAAAACACTCACATTTGAGAAATGAAAAGTGGGTACAGTATCCTACGAGCGGCGAGCTCGTCTCCTCTCGGTTCAGCTGGTGGTGTGTCTGTGCTACGTCCTGACGCGTGTCGTCATATCACATGACTTCATCAGAGGCTAGCACTAGACACATTAGGTGGAGTTTAAATAGTCCTCATCACAGGGCGGGAGGCGGCCATTTTGTTGTAGACTCATATATATTTGCCAAGCGCGGCCATGATTGCTCTGACATAAGCATGTATCTTGCTTGACAGCAGTACCATGATATGTGAGCCTGTGTGGACTGAGGGAAGAGGGGGAGCTGCAGGATGAAAACAAATGTATGCAGCATGCAAAAGATTATATTATGGATGCCATATCATTTAAAACAGAACATTATGTACCGGGGTATAAAATATATAAAAAAAGGTGAACAGGTACAAGTAAGCTATGAAGCTAACTAGCTCCAATCGAGAAGCTATAATAAAAAGGCTCTGATTGAGTGAAGCTGGAATTTTGGCATAAAAATATTACAGCACAGACACACCCCAGCCAACATATGAGAGAAAGTATATATAATGCATATTAGATGACATCATAGGAGAAAAGGATAAACGTACAGAGATGTATTAAATGACACTGAAAAAATGGTAGATCTATATATACAATGAAATGGGAATCACATATATATGGTATGATAATGGTCCACTCATGTGAGTGCTACTGAATCAAGCTTACAAAGCTATGCTTAAAAATAAGTATGGACATGGGTCCAATTGGGTGGACTCCAACATACGCTGACCAGGTTGCCAAAATGGTCCTATATCTGGATATTAGCAGAATAACATGCAATGGGAAAGGAACAAAGAACTCGTACTAGGACATACAGCTAGTGGCGGTCAATAACATAAGGTGTAGTGCACACATCCCTTTGTGATATTGTTCAACAGTCAGTATGACTATCCCTCCTCCCTTATCTGAGGGTCTAATCACTAACTCTTTTCACTCTGATAATTTTCGCATCCCTGTTTTTATGGCCCTGGGTTCTTGCAGTCTTTTGACTGACATGCTCTTAAGTTTGTCTGTCACCATATGTTTGAAGACCTCGATGTGCTTGTTGTCTTTTAATTTTGGGTTAAAGGTGGATTTATTTTTCAGGTTACTGTGTACCACCAAATTGTCTTTGCGTATTTTGGCACTAATGGGATTTTCTGATATATACTTCTTAATGTTTAATTTTCTGATATATTTCTGAATATTGATGTATGTGTGGAATTTGTCTAAATTTCTAACCGTAGCATATTTAAGCCCTCTATCCAATGTCATCAATTCTTCTTGGGACAGCGGTGCCTCCGCGAGATTAAATATACCTTCTCCAATTGGTGGTTTCTTGATGTTTTTACCCTTACCTCCTCTGCAACCTCTCTTTCTAATGTTAAGTTTGGTGTTTAATATTAGACTCTCCGAGGGGGATGGTGGTGATCTGTCCCCCTCTCTAAAAAAGATACGTTATGGCCCTGTTCATAGCTGTATTCTCGTTGTGGTCTAACATCAACGTCCCGTAAATCTCTTAAGGGAGCATAATAATTGGATGTATAGAGTGGACTTCTATCTCTGGGTCTTTGAGAGGTGGGTGGCTGTCCTCGATCGTTTCTAAATTCCCGTCCATCTCTCGATCCATAGGGAAGGTGGTTTCCTGGGCTTCTATCATAGTATCTGGGGCCCTCATACTCATTTCTATGATCTCTCCATCCATAATTGGTCTGCTGGTAAGCTGAGTTAGACTCTTGTTTATGGGTTTCGTATGGAGGTGCTCTCGTATCTTTAAATCCTTGATTGGGTTTAGACCAATTTTTATGTGATTTTTTATTTTTCCAATGGTTGGGCTTCTTCCACCCATATTGGTTGGCCCTTTCCACTATTGGGAGGGGGCCTTTAATTTCCCCATTATGTGGAGTGTTGTGTTGCCGTTGTTTATTGTCATAAATTTCTCCCCTCCTCGGTGGCGTAGCTCTATCTGTATGGTCTCTTGTATTCTTGTGAGGAATGTTTTTTACAGATGATCTAGCTATGGGTGACCAATCTGTGGGTGGTATCCGATGTTTACCCGTTTTTTCGGGTGTCGAGAAGGCTGAGATAGGGTCAATTTGCCCCATATTGTTTTGCCATTTGAAAACCAGGTCATTTTTATAGTCATTAATATCTCTTGTATATTTTTTACTTTTCTTAGTTTGGACCTTTGCATCCTTCTTTTTTAAATCTTTATTTAACTGGGTGGTGAGGCGTATGAATTCTGTTGAGTCTTTGTGTGTCTCAAGTTGTATTTTTAGGTCTGCTATGGTTTGATCAAGTTTTCTCATTTTCTTTTGTTTGCGTTTCAGCAAAAAATTTAATAGTTCGGCCCCTTTTTCGTTGAAAAACCTGAACCATTCATCAATGGATTCCTGATCAGCCAGGCCATCGTTGAGGGGAACGTCCCACCTCAGCCGTCTGGGCACAATGTTGGCTTTGATGTATCTATCAAAAGTGTTCACATCCCACCATAGACCTATTTTTTTCTCTAGACTATGTCCCAATTTACGCATAAGTTGTTCAACATTTGTATCACTAATGGGGTCCTCATTATTAAAAACTGCATCGAGGTCCACTTCTCTCTTCTCTATGAAGGTGAAAATGTCCATAGCAGCAGCAAGGGTGAATGGCGGACAAGTATAGTAGAATGTATAAACGAGAGAACCCTCGCGCTAGCTAAATGGTGGGACTTATGTGAGGTGGTAAAAAAGATGAGAAAGGGGGGATGGATACTGCAGCAGTCACCGAGAGGTCTGGTCCAAATCGACAGTGAAACAATAAAAATCGTGATGGTGGCTGCGCTGTAGTGAATAAAATAAAGTGAATAAGAGGGAGGGGAAGGGGGGGGGCGGAGAAAGGAGGCGGGAGAATGGGAATGTGAGGGGAGGGAGGAAAAGGGGGGGTGTATTAAATAATCGCTGGCTAGAAACCAGCTAGGTAGTAATAATGTGCAATGTGCACAGTGACACAAATAAGCATAAAATAGATAAATAAACAGCTACTGGTTGCTATAGGACCAACTACGTGGTAGGTGTACAATATGCCCAGTGACACAGATATGTATAAAATAATAATGTGCAAAGGGCCACTGATTGCAAAATCTGATAGGAACAAGTGTCTGGGCAATCCTGTGATGCGCAAACGTGACTGATAATATACAACCTTAAAGCGAACGTGAATCACTAAGGTAAATGCAATAATCAGACAAAACAATGTCTATGAACAACATAAGAGTACTAAAGACATAAGTGAGTAAACAAGTGAGGAAGGAGGATTCCTGATCCTGGTGGAGGCTCCTAATAGAGCTTCCAAATGTTGCAGAAAAAATTGTATTATAAATGAATATTATATGTGAATACAGTCATATATACAGAAAGTCCCATCACCAAGGATGTGGCCTGCAATACGTAGGCCGGACCAAAAGACTTCTTAGGATCCGTGTCAAGGAACATGTACAAAATATCCAAAACGGATTTGTCAAACATAGTGTCTCGAGGCACTTTGCAGAAATACATAACCGAAACCCCTCCCATCTTAAATTTTGGGGTATAACACCATATTCAAGACCTTGGAGAGGGGGTCACAAGGTGCGAACACTAAGCCAAATTGAATCCCATTGGATTTTTTCGATGGATACGTTTGCGCCTAAAGGCCTTAACATAGAATTCGACCTTAACTGTTTTCTGAGTGATTATTAGGGTCAGTTAGTTACATTATTTTCTTCTTACATACACCTTATGTTATTGACCGCCACTAGCTGTATGTCCTAGTACGAGTTCTTTGTTCCTTTCCCATTGCATGTTATTCTGCTAATATCCAGATATAGGACCATTTTGGCAACCTGGTCAGCGTATGTTGGAGTCCACCCAATTGGACCCATGTCCATACTTATTTTTAAGCATAGCTTTGTAAGCTTGATTCAGTAGCACTCACATGAGTGGACCATTATCATACCATATATATGTGATTCCCATTTCATTGTATATATAGATCTACCATTTTTTCAGTGTCATTTAATACATCTCTGTACGTTTATCCTTTTCTCCTATGATGTCATCTAATATGCATTATATATACTTTCTCTCATATGTTGGCTGGGGTGTGTCTGTGCTGTAATATTTTTATGCCAAAATTCCAGCTTCACTCAATCAGAGCCTTTTTATTATAGCTTCTCGAATGGAGCTAGTTAGCTTCATAGCTTACTTGTACCTGTTCACCTTTTTTTATATATTTTATACCCCGGTACATAATGTTCTGTTTTAAATGATATGGCATCCATAATATAATCTTTTGCATGCTGCATACATTTGTTTTCGTCCTGCAGCTCCCCCTCTTCCCTCAGTCCACACAGGCTCACATATCATGGTACTGCTGTCAAGCAAGATACATGCTTATGTCAGAGCAATCATGGCCGCGCTTGGCAAATATATATGAGTCTACAACAAAATGGCCGCCTCCCGCCCTGTGATGAGGACTATTTAAACTCCACCTAATGTGTCTAGTGCTAGCCTCTGATGAAGTCATGTGATATGACGACACGCGTCAGGACGTAGCACAGACACACCACCAGCTGAACCGAGAGGAGACGAGCTCGCCGCTCGTAGGATACTGTACCCACTTTTCATTTCTCAAATGTGAGTGTTTTACCTGCTTTTAATAAACGCCACTCAGTGGTCATCGATCTACACCATAGATTTTTTATTTTATCTTGTTCAAACTCTGTGACTGCCGCCGCTGCCATCTGAGGATCGCACTGAGTGCATTACATATACCCATCCATCTCCCTATTGGCACGAGCGCGGTGCTCGTTTGGATTGAGGTCCACGCTCACTACATACTAAGTGAGTGTGTGAATGCACCTATTTGCGATTCAGTTTGCTGCATTCACAGAGTTGCGCTATTGATGTCCCTTTCTTCTGTGTTTTTTTCACATGCATCCCCATGAGCGTTATGAGAGTTCAAACTCTGTGACTGCCGCCGCCGCCGCCATCTGAGGATCGCACTGAGTGCATCACACATACCAATCCATCTCCCTATTGGCACGAGTGCGGTGCTCGTTTGGATTGAGGTCCACGCTCACTATATATCAAGTGAGTGTGTGAATACACCGATTTGCGATTCAGCCTGCTGCATTCACAGAGTTGCGCTATTGATGTCCCTTTCTTCTGTGTTTTTTTCCACATGCATTCCAATGGGCGATATGAAAATTGAGTTCTAAAGATTGTATCATAAGGACGATACATAATTCCCCACCACAGAGATCTGCTTCATACTGCCCCCTCCCAGCAGGGAGGTAAGCTGTGTTTGATCACTGGGTGGATGCCATATCAAGACTCTCAAGCACATCCTTGGTGATGGGACTTTCTGTATATATGACTGTATTCACATATAATATTCATTTATAATACAATTTTTTCTGCAACATTTGGAAGCTCTATTAGGAGCCTCCACCAGGATCAGGAATCCTCCTTCCTCACTTGTTTACTCACTTATGTCTTTAGTACTCTTATGTTGTTCATAGACATTGTTTTGTCTGATTATTGCATTTACCTTAGTGATTCACGTTCGCTTTAAGGTTGTATATTATCAGTCACGTTTGCGCATCACAGGATTGCCCAGACACTTGTTCCTATCAGATTTTGCAATCAGTGGCCCTTTGCACATTATTATTTTATACATATCTGTGTCACTGGGCATATTGTACACCTACCACGTAGTTAGTCCTATAGCAACCAGTAGCTGTTTATTTATCTATTTTACGCTTATTTGTGTCACTGTGCACATTGCACATTATTACTACCTAGCTGGTTTCTAGCCAGCGATTATTTAATACACCCCCCCTTTTCCTCCCTCCCCTCACATTCCCATTCTCCCGCCTCCTTTCTCCGCCCCCCCCCCTTCCCCTCCCTCTTATTCACTTTATTTTATTCACTCAATGAACTGTAGCTCCCCAGTTGTCGGCAGCACTCATACAACCCCAGACCATGACAGTCCCACCACCATGCTTGACTGTAGGCAAGACACACTTGTCTTTGTACTCCTCACCTGATTGCTGCCACACACGCTTGACACCATCTGAACCAAATAAGTTTATCTTGGTCTCGATAGACCACAGGACATGGGTCCAGTAATCCATGTCCTTAGTCTGCTTGTCTTCAGCAAACTGTTTGCGGGCTTTCTTGTGCATCATCTTTAGAAGAGGCTTCCTTCTGGGATGACAGCCATGCAGCCCAATTTGATGCAGTGTGTGGCATATGGTCTGAGCACTGACAGGCTGACCCCCACCCCTTCAACCTCTGCAGCAATGCTGGCAACACCCATACGTCCATTTCCAAAAGACAGCCTCTGGATATGACGCTAAGCACGTGCACTCAACGTCTTCAGTCGACCATGGCGAGGCCTGTTCTAAGTGGAACCTGTCTAGTTAAACTGCTGTATGGTCTTGGCCACCGTGCTGCAGCTCAGTTTCAGGGTCTTGGCACCCTTCATTTAGCCTAGGCCATCTTTATGTAGAGCCACAATTATTTTTTTCAGATTCTCAGAAACTTCTTTGCCATGAGGTGCCATGTTGAACTTCCAATGACCAGTATGAGAGAGTGAGAGTGATAACACCAAATTTACCACACCTGCTCCCCATTCACACCTGAGACCTTGTAACAATAAAAAGTCACATGACACCGGGGAGGGAAAATAGCTAATTGGGCCCAATTTGGACATTGTCACTTAGGGGTGTAATCACTTTTGTTGCCAGCGGTTTAGCCATTAATGGCTATGTGTTGAAATATTTTGAGGAGACAGCAAATTTTCACTGTTATACAAGCTGCACACTCACTACTTTACATTGTAGTAAAGTGTAATTTCTTCAGTGTTGTCACATGAAAAGATATAATAAAATATTTACAAAAATGTGAGGGATGTACTCACTTTTGTGAGATACTGTAACTTTCTAAGTGATAATGCTTCTCACATTGAACCTATTTTATTCTCATATGTGGTATATACTCACAGTTAACAGGTTAACTATAATAGAGCTGCAGGAAAAATTGACTTTTATTATGTCTTTAAAATGTATGCTGGCAGCTTCTGCCTCATTACCTGTGTGATTACAAAAAGTATGCAGAGACTTCTTTGTGTACCTTGTTTATCAGAAGCATGCCACTAAGGTTTCCAGGGGGTTTGACTTTCTTGCCAAACCAAACACACTGCTTGTCATTTTGTTTTAGTTAAAGGGAATATTGATAGCACATGTACATGAAATTACCCTTTAAGGTCATAACACAGATGTGAAGATCCAGCACTGTGAACTACTCCGGACATCTACTCCCGCTAAGTGTGTTCTCTGCCTGCTTCTCAGAATTGTGCCTTCCACACTGACTTCACTAAAGCTAAAATCTGGGAAAAATAAGCTCTCTTCCTTGCAGTGCAAGGTTAAAAATGCTCATTTATATCTAGGGGACTTGAAACAAGCCGTTTTACTTACCTGATCCACTCCCACAAGCTACTTCATACGGCAAGACCAGTCCCTGCAGCCTCTTCTCCCCTCCACTCAGAAGGTGGGATACTGTCTGACATCATCAAGATCAACGCAGTGCCCATAGCCTCGCATTGAACATGAGGACATTGAAGAACATCTGGGGGATAAAAGGATTGGGTAATAACAACTGCTTTTCCAGCCCCTAGACATAAATGAGAATTTAACTTTTAAAGTGCAGGTGTAGCTCAACTGTAAGGGAGTATAATTACTTTTTTCTTGACATGAGCTTTAAGTATATAGCACCTTTAAAGTGGTTGTAAAGCCTGAAGCCCCACAGCCCCCAGCACATACCTGAGCTCGATCCTTATCCAGCGATGTGTACGAGAGCCAAGGTTCTCCCAGGACTATATCTCCTGATTGGCTGAGGCACAGCAGCGGGAGCCAATGGCTCCCGCTGCTGTCAATCACAGCCAATGAGGAGGGAGCAGGGGCGGGACTGAGCCACACTCTGTGTGTCAGGAGCAAACGCGCACGTGTGCCCCCAGAGCAAGCAGTTGCTCTGGGGACACTCAGCAAGGGGGAAGGACCAGAAGTGCCAGCTTGTGACTCGAGAGGAGGAGAATTGGGGCTGCTCCATCCAAAATCGTTGCACAGAGCAGGTAGGTATGATGTGTTTATTATTTTTAAGAAAAAAAACAAAGCTTTAGAATAAGTTAGCTAGCTGGCTAGCAAGCAGAACAATGTCTTCAAACTGGGAGGGAAACAGTGTGGTTGATTTAATAAAGAGGGAGACATGTTCACTTTCATTCCAAAGTGAGTGTTTACATAGCATAGTGAATCTACAGTACTTCGCTCACATCATGTCTGAGCTGATAAGGTGGTGGGGAGGGGGCATTTATAAAAAAAATAAACCCTGACCAACAGTAGGCAACATAAGGTAAATTACATGCATGCATTAGTACACTGGGGCAGTACCTGTTCTGAATGGAACAAATCTCCTCCAGAAGCTAAAAACAAGCTTCTAATCAAAAAAGAGATGATTGGGAGAAGACTCTGTTGACTTGAATTACATTTTGAGCAGTAGCTAACTATCTGGAACCCCACACGCAGGTTTTTTTTCAAAGACTTTGTTTCCTGCTTCAAGTACTAAACTTTGCAGGACAAATCAAAGGGTTTGATTTAATGTTACCCCCCTGTATTTTTACAGCAGCATATACTTTTTCATTTCTAGACTCCCCTCCGGTTCCGTACAGTTGCCAAAAAGGAGAATTAAAGTGACCATGTTGTTTTTAGCTGCATTGGCAACGTAGGCAATGTACGTATAAGTTCTCTTTAAAGCGGAGGTCCACCCAGAAAAATGTTAACACTAAAATTCCTATAAAAAAAAAGAAAAAAATTAATAGAAAAAAAAGAAATTATACTCACCCGAAATGCTCGTTGCTATGCGGAAGTCCCCTAATCTGCCTCTTCCTTTGCCTCGGTGTATGTCCTTCCACTTCCTCTTCTTGTGAATGGGGCGCGCTGCCTTCTGGGAACTGTGTGTATCCCAGGAGGCAGCCGCCCATTCACAAAGCGCTGTGTGAGTCACGCATGCGCAGTAGGAAACGGGCAGTGAAGCCGTAAGGCTTCACTGCCTGTTTCCCTTAGTCAGGATGGAGGAGGCGGGACCTGCCAGCACCGATCGATCGCCGTCGCGGGCCCGACATCGCGGGCGAGTAGGACAGGTAAGTGTCCTTATTAAAAGTCAGCAGCTACACTGTTAGTAGCTGCTGACTTTTAAAAAAAAAAAAATCGCAGGTGGAATCCCGCTTTAAAAACCATTATTCTTTTCCAATACAATACAAATACAAGAACAAAAAGCACACCCAAGAAAACAGCTACTTTAAAAATGTGTTAATGATTTCTGTGTTTACGAGTCGGTTCACACCGGGATCGCACAGGAACATGTGGGTTCACGATCTGCACTTATACCCTGTACACACAATTGTTTTTTCCGATGAAAAAAGTCAGATGGACAGTTTTCATCGGATGAACCGATCGTGTGTGGGCCCCATCAGACTTTTTTCCATTGGTGAAAAAAAATAGAACCAGTTTTACATTTTTCCGATGGAAAAAAAACTGATAGCAAATCCCGATCGTCTTTGTGGAACTCCATCGGAGAAAAAACCCACGCATGCTCAGACTGAATTAGGAGACGGGAGCGCTCGTTCTGGTAAAACTAGCGCTCGTAATGGAGATAGCACATTCGTCATTCTGCTAATTATTGCCTCGTTTAATGCAGCACATTGTTTTCTTCTTTCTAATGCTAGAATAAAGAAGTTGTTTTGCTGCTGATATTTATACAGAGTTCTGACAAACGTATTTCTTTATTGTTTCTTGTGATCTCATGAATAATCGTATTTGTTTTTAAAGCCAGATCTCCATAATATTTTTTTTTTTTTTGTGTTTTTAATCAAGATCTCCTTTTTGTTTTTTGTGATCTCCATTTTTTTTTATCACAACAACATTATTTTCTCGATTTTTTTTTCCCCCTCAAGGAGGTTGGTGTCCTTTGTTAATTACACATTGTATTTAGGAAATGTTATGCCTACTCACAAGAAAAACACATAGACAAGTACTTAAATTAAATTAAATCAAATATCCATTTATTATGGTTAACAAAATAAAGAGGAAGGGCAACAATTGAGAAATTTGTGGAATATATGCAGATTTTGGACCCCAAAGGCAGACATGAGGGAAAATAAAATTAATAACATGAGGAGTCCCTCTAATTGGGATCACAATATGGTCCCCAAATCACAGAAATCAGGAGCAGCAGCAGAAGACATGTCCCCAAGCTGTGTTACTCCAACAAACTGCATCTTCTGGCAGCTTGAAGCCAGGGAATCACTTTCTGGTCTTGCTTGTAGCCTTCCCTCCACGCTTCCCTGCAGCGTTCCTTCCACGGCTCCCTCCACGCCCCCTTGCAGGCTGTGGCTCTGGTTGTCAGAATGTGGCAGGAGGAGGAGGAGAAGGAGGAGAAGGATGGGCCAGATCACATAGATGTGTGGCCTTTGTCAGCTGGCCCCTCCCCGCCCTGTGAAGGGCCATAGAAATCAGCTCCTTACAGAGGGCACGTTGGCCCTCCTCCACTTTATGTAGCTTATCGGCCACATAGCACCCATAGGACTCTACTGGGTTGAGGGGGGCCCTCATGATCTTAGCTGTTTCCCTAATGATCTTCAGGGATTCCTCCTCCACCTTCGTCATCCTCCTTGGTCTTTTGGGTCTGACCTGGAGGTGAAGCACCTCTGACTGGGTGCTGCCACTTGGCCTGGGCACCTGCTGACTGCCACTTAGCCCTGTCTCCTCCTGTCTGCCACTGATCCCTGCCTCCTCCTGGCTGCCACACTCCAGAGCCTCGTCCTCCTGGCTGAGCTCATCCTGTGTATAAAAAAGGGACATAGTTTTAGTTTTTGGTTCATCAATCACACACAATTTTCAGCTCATGACTGTTGCAATTTGAATGTTAATAAATAGAAAAGACTATTATTCTGACCCCAGCAGTTTTCATTCCTGTCCCAATCATTTCTGGCCACTACTGTCTATTTTTTATTTTTTGTAATTATTTAATTTGTGAATAATAACATCTAGTTCCCAACAATAATTCTAGGCCAATAAATATGTTGTAAAATACTATACCTGGCTATAGATGTGCAGATCCGGCTCTTCCAGGTCAGGTTGCTCCTCGTCACCCTCTGCAGGGGTGGAGGGAATGGTGGAAGGAACGCTGGAGGGAAGGGTGGAGGGAACGCTGGAGGGAAGGGTGGAGGGAAGGCTGGAAATTGATTCCCTGGCTCCAGAAAACGCAGGTGTTGGTAGTACCACTGCTTGGGGACATGTACTTGGTCTGCTGCTGCTCCTGATCTCCGGGATTTGCGGACCACTTTGTACTGCTTTTTGTAACTTTTCCTCATGTTATTAATTTTATTGTTCATCATGGTATAGTCTGCCTCTGGGATCCAGGTCTTCATATATTCTGCAAATTTTTCAATTGTTGCCCTCCGTACCACACTGTTGTGGTACAAACTGTTTTTGACCTCCCGATCCAGGAGAAAAAGATACAAGGCGACTAATATGTAATTTGCTGAGATGGCGGAGATGGTGGACATCCTGCGGAGGAAAGATTACGATGGGAAGCATGGACCATACAACACCCCTAATCTCAGGAAGTCAAAAATAATGGACAAAGTGGCGAGGAGTCTCTACCATAAATTTGGGGTCAGGAGATCCAAGGAGCAGCTCCGTAAAAGGTGGTCTGCCCTGAAGCTGAGGGAGCCGGAGTAGTATAGGAAGATAAAAAAAATATGCTGGAAAAAAGTAAGTATTTTTCCTGTGTTATTACTAATTTTATTATTATACTTGCCTGTTTTGCTCCATGTGCTTGGATTGACTGGTTGTACATTTGAAAATGGCAACTTTCAGGTTAGTGTCCAAAGTTTTAATCGTTTGTAGTAAACAGCGATCCTCAAAAATATGATTTTTTGCGCAGATCCAGGTAAACCACATGTGGTCATGTCTATTTGTATTAAAACAACGTTTATAAATATTGTTGTCTAGATGATGTGTTTGTAACTAGAATGTGAAATGCAAACTTGATTCAGTGTAAAGGAGAGGACACTCAGCAGCTGGTTACACATCTGGACTCAGGAGCACCTGTGTGGCCCACCAGAACAACCTTTTTAGGGTGTCCCACACAGGTGCTACAATGGATACTTTGGGGTGTCTCCATGTGTGTTACATTGGACAAAAAAGGAAATTATTCCAGCTTTGTTAAAATACTAAAATCTCATGTGTTCATCTTGGAACTCAGCCAAAACAGACAATTGTATCCCACTTCCAAGCAATGTTTCCAATTTATACCCTCAAATATCTGTGTGCTAAGTATACCTTTTGTTTCATTTTCATAGGGGAGAGAAGACTGGGAGGACACCAATCTGAGGAGGCTAGGAACCCCACACCTCAGAAAGAAGAGAGAGAATCCCAACCTCAGCATGTGGAGGAAGGAGAGGTAGAGGAAGGAGAGGTGGAGGAAGCAGAGGTGGAGGAAGTGGAGGTGGAGGAAGCAGAGGTGTTGCTTATCACCACAACAGGTCAGTGTCTGTCACCACAGCTTCAGGTAAAGAGATGTAGGCCTGCATATTTATAATACCTTTTTTTATTTTTAGGGGATGAACAAGGTGGTGTGGCAGAAACTCCTACTACTCTTTTCTCAAGTGCTAGTGCACAAATATTGATTCAAGAAATAATGGAATGTAGTAGTGAACTGGACATCATGAGAAATAGGATGAATGTGATTGAGCAAAAATATAAAAACATCATTGATATTTTGGGGCGAATAGACTGACCCCCCCCCCTGTTTTTTTTTGTTTGTTTTGCTACAGAATTTTGCAATTGATATTCCACAAGCCAAAATTTGAAGATGCACACAGTGTGTCAACATATGCTATCTGCCATCACAGGATATCTATGTCCGTGTTTTGTGGGTGCAACCCCTTCCTCGCTTCTCAAGTAGGTGAGAGGAAGAGTTTACACCCCCAAAACACGTCCATTGATCCCCCATGATGGCATATAGCACATGTTGACATTTGGCATGGGATCAGGATAAAAATACCCATTTTGCCACACAAACTGTGTGCATCTTCGAAATTTGGCTTGTTCAGGGGTGACATCTCCCCATCTCATGTTTTTCTAAGGTTGAACTTTGTAAGTTCCATTGTTTTTATATATTTTCTTGTTTAACCACTTTGCGCCCGTCATACGACTAATGACGGCCGCAAAGTGGTTCTTAAATGCCGGGAGGCCATCATTATACGGCCACTGGGGGGCGCGCGAGTGCCGCTGGCGGCGCGCGCGCATGCCCGGCGCATCACTGAGATGCCGATGCGCGTGCCTGGCGGCCGCGATGTCCGCCAGGCACCCGCGATCGGCCTGTACACAGACAAGGACAGGGATCTGTGTGTGTAAACACACAGATCCATGTCCTGTCAGGGAGAGGAGACCGATGCTGTGTCCCTTGTACATAGGGACACAGATCGGTCTCCTCCCCCAGTCAGTACCCTCCCACCACAGTAGCAAATCACTCATAGGGCACACATTTAACCCCTTCCTCGCCCCCTAGTGTTAACCCCTTCCCTGCCAGTCACATTTATACAGTAACCAGTGCATTTTTATAGCACTAATCGCTGTATAAATGTGAATGGTCCCAAAAATGTGTCAAAAGTGTCCGATATGTCCGCCGCAATATCGCAGTCATGATAAAAATCGCTGATCGCCGCCATTACTAGTAAAAAAAAATAATAAAAAAAATGTCAGAATTCTATCCCCTATTTTGTAGGCGCTATAACTTTTGCGCAAACCAATCACTATACGCTTATTGCGATTTTTTTAACCTAAAATATGTAGAAGAATACGTATCGGCCTAAACTTTGAATTGGGATATTTATTATAGCAAAAATCAAAAAATATTGTGTTTTTTTTTCTAAATTGTCGCTCTTTTTTGGTTTATAGCGCAAAAAATAAAAACCGCGGAGGTGATCAAATACCACCAAAAGAAAGCTCTATTTGTGGGAAAAAAAGGACGTCAATTTTGTTTGGGAGCCACGTCGCACGACCGCGCAATTGTCAGATAAAGCGACGCAGCGCCGAAGGCTGAAATTTCGCCTGGGCAGGAAGGGGGTATATGTGCCCAGTAAGGAAGGTGTTAAACCAGGCCTGTTTATGCAAACCCAAAAAACAAATATTTTTTACAAATATATAATGGTTATATTTTTCGATAACATTTTTTAGAACGCACAAGTTGTGCACAGAGTAAAAAAATTGTTTTCTAATCAACAATGTGCGGCTTTTTCTTTCTATGCTCAATACCAGTTTGTAAATTTAAAAGTTCTGGTTTACTGTGACAATTGTGGTTATTTACTACAGACAAATCCACTTGGCACTACAAGTGCACTAGGAGAACCTGGGAGACAGATACAAGAAACACAAGCAATAATGACAAAACAAGTTTTTCAAAGATACATTTTTTGGGTTTATTTTTTGCAAAAAGAATCAGAGATTGTCTGGCATAGCGATGGCCCCCCTACCTGTAAAGTACTCCACGTATTTATCACGTACTTCACGGGCACTTTGGGGGGTCAAGCCAGTGTCCAGGCCTGTCATTGTATTGTCCAAAAGTCCGGCATAAGGTCCAACAGTTGTGATATAACTAGTTGAATGTCTGCGTAAAAAGTTGTGCAGTATTCAGCATCTGAAGACAATATGGTTCAGTTTGTATTCCGCCATGTGGATGGCTGACAGAAACAGGCGGAACCGGCTGGCCATTATCCCGAAGGCATTCTCAACAACCCTCTGGGCTCTGGCCAGCCGGTAATTAAAAACCCTCCTCTCTGGGGTGAGGGTCCTCTGGGGGAACGGCTGCATCAGGTGTGGTCCCAGTCCAAAAGCTTCATACGCAATAAAAACAAACAGAAGTCCGTCCACATTATCTGAATCAGGTGGCAGTGCCAGGCCACCAGTCTACAGACGTTGGGAAAATTCCGTCTGGCCAAAGACTCCCCCATCCGACATACGGCCATTCTTCCCCACGTCCACATACATGAACTCATAGTGTGCCGACACCACCGCCATCAACACAATACTATTAAATCCTTTGTAATTATAATAGTATAACCCCAAACGGGGTGGTGGCACTATGCAGACGTGCTTCCCGTCTATTGCCCCTCCGCAGTTGGGGAAGTCCCACCGCTGGGCAAACTGGGATGCCACATTCTGCCATTCCTGTGGCGATGAAGGAAACTGTGGAGTCAAACAAGAAAATTTAATTAGTACTTTTGCACATAACGTTGCAAGCAGATTACACAAAAACATTCTTGGCCAACATCAGTATAACATTGATTTGAAGGAGTATTTAAAGACAAAATTAGAAGGCCCAAATATCAGATTCCTTACTCCCTCTGATGGCCCATTGGACAAATTTAAGGGGGGGGGGGTTGTAACTGAGTTTGGGCCCTCCAAAACAAGCCTCTACCACTCTGCCTAAATTGATTGTTAAATAAAATATTTTTACACATTTTAGGGGGGGGTTCAGAACTACAATGGAGATCAGAAAATACATTGTTAACAGACTAGGCTAAGTGTGTTTGGGCCCAGGATAGCATGCTGGAGAAGTTAGTGAAGGGAAATATGCATGTAGGCCAAAAAAGGAGCATTAAAAGCTTACAGCATGCATGAGGACAAATGGGACATTCACAGCATATTACAATCATGGTAATTAGGGAATGATGAAAGAAATACAATAAATTAGCATACATTAAATACATAGAATGTGATGTTAAAGGAGAAAACTTACCTTAATATAGTCCTTCTGCATGACTTGTATGATGGCAGAACACGTTTCTGGGATAATGACCCCCAGAGCCTGAACTTGAGGTCCTGCAGGCTTCTCCCAGTCGCCAGGTATCTCAACGTGGCGATGAGCTCTGCTCGGCAGTGATGGCCTGGCGCATCACAGTGTCCTGCCTCGTGATATAGGGGGACAGCAAATCCAACAGATGGTGAAAAACAGGGTCCGCCATCCGGAGATAATTCCTGAAGTCATCAGGATTATTCTCCTGGATTTCCCACAGCAGAGGCATATGAGAGAATTGGTCCCGCTGGAGCAACCAATTCTTGGTCCATGAACTCCTCCTCGCCCTGTTCATGGACTGAGCTTGGGTTACAGTATTAACCGCAACACCAAGCGCATACGCAGCACGAGCTCTATGATGAGAACGTACTTCCAACATGGCTTTAAACCGGTCGGCTGGTCAGAACGAACTTAAACAGAACGCAACGAGGAACAGCAAGGCCTATGAAGAACGACCTGAAAACCAGTAAACGAGTGGACAAGAACACACTGAAAACAGATACGACCTGACTGCACACACTGAAAGACAGATACGAACCCACAAGCACAAACTGAAACGCAGAAAGTGATCTGAAAAGCACGAAGACTGAAAAGCGTGAATCGGCTCTCACCAAACTTTTACTAACATGCAGTAACACGAAATCAGCAAAAGCAGCCCAAAGGCTGGCGCCATTGGATTTGAACTTCCCATTAATAGTGCCGTCGTACGTGTTGTACGTCACAGCGTTTGGGACGGTCGGAATTTTGTCTGATGGTGTGTAGGCAAGACTGATGGAAGTCAGCTTCATCGGAATTCCGATTGAAAAATCCATCGGATTTGGTTCCATCGGAAATCCGATCGCGTGTACAGGGCTTTAGGGGTGCCATTAACAATACACAACATGATCTGAGGTGTCGCTCTAATTTCTCTTGCAGCTGCCTTCTTCCAGAACATTCTCACCCTGATCTCCTTACCTCCAGGCTGATGTGCAGAACATTCCTCCCTCTGATGTCACACATTCTGCAAGATGGCACATATGTAACCCTTTTCTGTAGCCATCCCATAATAAGGTGACCAGATCTTCAAAATATTTTATTTTTAATTTTTTTTATTGGCAAATGGTAAAACTAGTTTATAAGCATATTTTCCTCAAATGATATACATATGCAGTGTATGTGGTTTGTGTTTATGGAATGATTGTATGATAGATATGTTATTTCTCACATTTCATCCATGAGATTTAAAAAAAAAAGATATTTCTTAGAATTTTTGGGGATATGACTACCAAATGTTTAGATGATAAGATAGAGAAAAAAACTTTTCAATGCATATTTTGTATTTTACAATAACATGACTGGTGTATGGCTGATGTGTCGTCTGCCACCACCTACTAGCCCCTCTTTTCTATCCAATAAATACCTTAGGAAAGAAATATGCAACACCTTCTGGATTAAATGGCCGTATGGCCCCTTTATTAAAAACCATAACAAAAAATGTTTTATAAAATAAATTCCATTATATATATATATATATACATACTGACTGCTATGTCTAAGGTTCATGAAGGAAGGTTTTCTATCACATCGGCTGTACCACCACCACCTAGGCATCCTGGCCCCTACCGCGATTCCACCAGCTCAGGGACAAACTATTACCAACTTCTTGCCCGATGCAGCCCGATGACCGATAGCCCATTATTTCCATGATTGGGAAGGTACCCATACCGAGATAGGCCCAACCCGTTCCACACCACATACTGTATTCCTTGCAACATTCTGACCGTTCAAGAACCCGAGACCCCTGCAGCCATCAACCTAGAGGAGAAAACACAACAATAAACCAACTACACAGCCTCAAAGATAGGGAGGTAGGGAAAGAAAAAATCTTCCTGTGCTGTTACCTCTTCTCCTGCTGCCCCCAACTAATGAAAATACCCCCCGCCCCCCAGGGATAACCCAGTACCCAGGCCTGCACCCCCCTACCCTTCCATTGCTCCAGTGTAAGCCACCCCCCCAACCTGTACCTTAGCAGGAACTGACCAGTGCAACCTGCCCAGCGACTCCCCAGTCATGTGGGCCCTACACCTAGGTTCCCTTTGCTCCGGGCCTGTTCTATATAAATTATTAATTCAGAACAGTTAAAAATTGCATGGCAACAACATGTAGGATACCTTCGAACATAACTAATCAAATATGAATAGCTCTGTTGTCTCATTTTGTTGTGTCCTCTTTGTTGGGTCATTTGGGGTGTGGCTGTATTTCATTGTTCTTTTATATCTGTCTACCTTGGATATTATGGAATGTGTAAGTTTGTTTGCTGTGAGGAGGGGGGGGTTCCTCCAACAACTTTCCCTGCTGATTGGACTGTCTACCCCACCCGGAATGCAAAGGGGGGTTGTCCCGATTATTACCTGTGTACCTGTGTTTTAATAAACAGTTCATGTTCCAGCTTGCAGTCAAACGATTCCTGGTTGTAATATGCGGCTAATATCTAATATCTATTTTCAGACCAGAGGAAGCGGATAATGACGAAAGCACTCAAGCTGAGTGTGGGACATTTCATTACAGTGTGCATTACAGGCCTCCCCTCAGACCACCGCCCAGAGCACTGTGTGCATTACAGGCCTCCTCTCAGACCACCGTCCAGAGCACTGTGTACATTACTGGCCTCTCCTCAGACCACCGTCCAGAGCACTGCGTACATTACAGGCCTCCCCTCAGACCACTGCCCAGAGCACTGTGTACATTACAAGCCTCCCCTCAGGCCACCATCCAGAGCACTGTGTACATTACAGGCCTCCCCTCAGACCATCGTCCAGAGCACTGTGTACATTACTGACCTCCCATCAGACCACCGTTCAGAGCACTGTGTAAATTACTGACCTCCCCTCAGACCACCGTCCAGAGCACTGTGTACATTACAGGCCTCTAATACCACAGCCCCCCAGTCTGCACCACCCCCCCCCCACCAATTTGTACAATTCCCTATCCCCCAGTCTGCACAATCCCCCCTCACCCCAGTCTGCACAATGCCCCCCGTTTGCACAGGGGGGGGGGGGGAAGAAATGAGAAGGAAAAGAGGCAAAGCAAAAAGGTCAGGTGAGAGAGGAGGGTTGTTCATGGAGCATGTGGCTTACTCACCAATTATGCCTCCCCTGTCAGGCTGGTCTCCCAGGTAGGCTGAGCACTGTGCATGCATTGCATGCAGGAGGCTGGAGTGTGGGTGGGGTTGGGCGGACACCAATTTAAAGCGGAGAGTCAGATAGGACAGGCGGTGGAGTGAGGGAGGAGCTAGGAAGTGCTAATGGGATTGGTAACAGAGGTGAAACAGCCTGACTCCCATGAAGCTGGCCAGGGACAGATTTGTCTCGGGGACAGTGTCCTTAATCCGGGGACTGTCCCCGAAAAAGGGGGACATCTGGTCAGCCTATCCCATAGAGGTTAATTTTGACAGCCATTTTGGTGTAGTCTGAAATTTTTTGCTAGCAAGCTGTTAGTAACAGAGTGTCCTCTAGTTGAAGAAAAAAGTGTGCAGTAAGTAGTAAACAATTGCTGCTACATAACAGATGAAAATGTCAGCTCTGCTGACCCTCCTACACAACTGGTAACATTGCAAATGCCTAGGAGGCTACATGGGATTGTCCCTAAAACAACAGAGATGGATAAATGTCTCCTGTAAAACTAAGTAAAATGTAGATTATTTATATTGTATTGTAAAATTACTATAAACCTTTGTTAAAATATAGATAATGTATGTTATACTACTGTAGCGCTACCCCCAGTTAAGAGAGACGCTGGTTTGTTTTCTCGGGCCCTGTATACAGCACCACCAACCCCCGGCAATCTGACTCGACCCACTCTGGCACAGTTAGTCTAGGGATAGCTTCCTATCACTCTCAGGTGTATGATACTTAACAGTTCCTAAATAGACAAACAACACTCTGAGGCAGGAATATGAATAAGTAATAGCTTTACTTATTAAATGGTGGCATAAAAACATGACATGCAACACTTACATGGGTCTGCAGAAACCCTGTACCAACCAATGCTACAGAGGCAGCACTATAAAATGGCGCCGCGCAGTATCCACCACGCGGAGCTTTTATGGCGTGCGCGCCCTAAGACACAGCAACACAAACTTAATAACTTTCCCCACCTATGTCAGGCCTGACAGTGTATGAAAGAGTCCCCTTTCCCTGCGGGAGTAAGATTTTCTTCACCGGCCAGCTTTCGTTGGTGCACTTGAAGAAATGAACCAATTGTAATCCAACAAGGGTGGTAACTTGTAACAACAGTATGCAAACAGGGGGGGGGGGGTAGGCACTTCAACTCTGTCCCAACTACCGGACCCCCAAAGAACACTGGTGAGCGAACAGTGGGCCTAGGCAGTCTATAGGCCTGAATATAACTCAGTCTATGGATATGGGCAGGTGCCCGCTCACCGCTCCAGGCGCGATCCCAGCCTGGGTCTTCCACCGCGTGTGTCCGTCGCACACAGAGTCTGCAACCGATCGGGTCCCCGATCCAACTGGAGTCCTACACTGACGATCCAGGATCCACCCAGGTTCCGCAGGACGGTGAAAGGCTCTTCGGACTTTGGGTAAGGCCTTAGGCTTTAGGCCTTACCCCACAGCAGATCCGCGCAGGATGACTTGATGCTTGACGTGCGTTGTCCCAAGAGAGTGAGCTCCTCCCCGCCCCTCTCTTAAGTAACCTCTCCCATGAGTCTCTGCGGCGGAACCTCCGCCCTGAGGCCGAATGGGGCTCTGGGTACTGTAGTCCCGGAGCCCTAAAGAAGACCCCGCTACACTACATAATGTCATACCCTTGTTGTTAATGCTTTAATATTCACTTCAGCTCTGGAAGTTTTTACCCCCTTCCTGACCAGGCCATTTTTTTGCCATACTGCACTGTGTTGGTTTAACTGATAATTGTGCGGTCGTGCGCTACTGTACCTAAATAAAATTGATGTCCTTTTTTTCCCACAAATAGAGATTTCTTTTGGTGGTATTTGATCACCTCTGTCGTTTTAATTTTTTGCACTATCAACAAAGACTGACAATTTTGAAAAAAAAACAATATCTTTTACTTTCTGCTATAAAACATACCCTATAAAAAAAATGTAAAAAATCGAATGTTTTCATAAATTTAGGCCAATATGTATTCTGATAATTTTTTGGGGGTAAAAAAGCGTATATTGATTTGTTTGCGCAAAAGTTATAGCGTCTACAAACTATGGGATAGATTTATGGACTTATTTATTTTATTGTTTTTACTAGTAATGGCATCGATCAGATTTTTTAGCAGGACTGCGACATTGCCGCCGGACCTGCTGATTGGCTCCTGCTGTGTCCAATCACAGCGGGAGCAGCACTCCGGTGGCATGTGCGCGAGTCCCAGATCGCGTGCACTTTTGCACAGCCGGGCCGCCCTACCGCAGTATATATGTGGTGGGCGGCCCGGAAGCGAATATTGATCATATACAGTATAATGGTAAGGAAGAACAGTTACTGGCGCACAGAGATTATAATGTCCAGCCAGACTTTATATATCTCACTATGTAACCCAGATACTCTAGGTTATGAAAAGTCCATAATTAGTTTTAGTCCGTAGATAGAGAATTAGGAAGGGGGAGGGGCGTTATGGGACCACCCACAGCTGCTATCTTAGAGTTGTGACTGGTTCTGAAAGAAGAAGGAAGGAAGCGCCAGCTAAGTGTAGTATCCCAGGTAAAGGATTTATTGTCAAAGGATTAAAAACACTTACAAGAGTAAAAACAAAGTATGCTCATCTGGTATAGTAGTGATGGAAGAACAATTCATCAGGCATGTAGAAGGAGCTAGATGCTCTGAGCGTGAAGCCTTGCCTTCCTCTTGTCTGGTCCTCCCTTCCGGTGACGTTACTTCTGTTGGACTCCTCCAGGCTCCCGAGCCGGCCATCACCATCCCCAGCAGCCAAAACCGACACCAGCGGTCTTGCAGAATGGACGTAAGAGGGGTCGTTCTTCCATCACTACTATACCAGATGAGCATACTTTGTTTTTACTCTTGTAAGTGTTTTTTAATCCTTTGGCAATAACTCCT
This sequence comes from Rana muscosa, assembly GCA_029206835.1. Lineage (NCBI taxonomy): Eukaryota > Metazoa > Chordata > Amphibia > Anura > Ranidae > Rana > Rana muscosa. The sequence continues at coordinate 175,011,173 of CM055120.1, forward strand.
TCACCTGGAATACTACACTTAGCTGGCGCTTCCTTCCTTCCTTCTTTATACTGTATAATGGTTTCATACTACTGTTGCAATTGCAGTTAATGTTCTGTAATTTATTTCCTCTTTTAAAACTCCAATAAGGACTTGAAGAAGCTACAGCTTCATCTGGTCAGCAGCAATATATGTCATTATATTATTAGATGATAATCAGAGTGAGAGAATAAACTGTTTGCTTAATAATTTGCAGACATCAATTGGATTTTATGAGGTGATGACAGGTCCACTTTAGTGCAATAAAATAATAGTGAGTTGGAAGCATTTGTACAAGCAATCCAGCTTAACTTTTATGTGCATCTCTTCCATGAGCATAAGGATGTAAGATTGTTTATTGATTCTGAATAAAGGTCTCACGTATTCAGCAACAACAGGCTTTTCTGATCATTTACATCCCTAAAAAATGCCTAAAAACTGTCCTTCTTAGTATCCTCTACTATATACAGATTGGCCCTTTACCTGCAAATTAGTCTTCATAGACCACAGAAAATTTATTAGAAAGGCCTATTTTATTAAATGATATACTTATCTGCACAGAGCGGTCCCTTACCCCTTCTTTGGTGGTCCCCATTGGTGCTCTCCACTTTTGCACTTTTCCGAGTGTCCCATAGCAGGCCGTGTTCTATGGGAGCACCCTACCTTCTCTCAGGATTTGTCTGACAGCAGCAGGCAAATCCTGCAGTGAATTCTGTGGATCCAGGAAAAAAAGGAGAGTGTTGCTGCCAGAGGGGACGGCGCTTGCTCGAGAGAGGCTTCAGGTAAATGGTGAGTGATAGGGGTGTACTAAAGCTGCAGTGCACCAAAACAGATATGCCATATTTTTTTTTTTTTAAAAAGGATCATGGTTGTTAATGCATTAATTTAGTTGCGCTAATGGCCTGTATAGTAGGCTGACCAGACGTCCCCGTTTTCCGGGGACAGTCCCCGGATTGAAGACACTGTATCCGAACCAAATCTGTTCCCGGTTTTGTCCCACTTCCGCCGCAGTAGCCATGGCACTATTTTCTATTTTTGACTGCTCAGGCGATGATCGCTTCTGTTTTCCCTGGCATTTTAGCTCTGGCTGGCCGCCCGGGAGTCGGTCTGTATCGCTTCTGATGCCCATCTCATTAGCACTTCCTTGCTCCTCTCTCACTTTGCCGCCTGTCCAATCCAACACTGCGCTTTAAATTGGTGTCCGCCCAACCCCGCCCACACTTCAGCCTCCTGCATGCAATGCTTGCACTGTGCTCAGCCTACCTGGGAGACCAGCCTTTGAGGGGAGGCATAATTGGCGAGTGAGCCACCTGCTCCGTGAACAACTCTCCTCTTACACCCGATCTGCAAACGGGGGGGGGGGGGCAGGGGTTATACAGACTTGGGGGAGGGGGGATTGTGCAGACTGGGGGAGGTGGATTATACAAACTGGGAGCGGGGGATTGTGCAAACTGGGGGGAATTGTGCTAACTGGGGAGGAGGGAGAATTGTGCAGGCTGGGGGATGTTGTGCTGACTGGGGGAGGGGGGAATTTTACAAACTGGGGGGGATTGTGCATACTTGGGGGATTGAGCAGACTGGGGGAGGGGGGATTTTGCAGCCTGGTGGAGGGGGAATTGCACAAACTGGGGGGTTGCACAGACTGGGGGGATTGTACAGACTGGATGGCTACACAGTGCTCTGGACGGTGGTATGAGGGGCCTGTAATATACACAGTGCTCTGGACAGTGGTCTGAGGGGAGGCCAGTAATGTACACAGTGCTGTGGACGATGGTCTGAGGGGAGGCCAGTAATGCACACAGTGCTCTGAACGGTGGTCTGGGGGGGAGGCCTGTAATGTACACAGTGCTCTGGACGATGGTCTGAGGGGAGGTCAGTAATTTACACAGTGCTCTGAACGGTGGTCTGATGGGAGGTCAGTAATGCACACAGTGCTCTGAACGGTGGTCTGGGGGGAGGCCAGTAATGTACACAGTGCTCTGGACGATGGTATGAGAGGAGGCCTGTAATGTACACAGTGCTCTGGATGATGGTCTGAGGGGAGGCCTGTTATGCACACAGTACTCTGGATGGTGGTCTGAGGGGAGGCCTGTAATGCACACAGTTCTCTGGATGGTAGTCTGAGGGGAGGAATGTAATGTACACAGTGCTCTGGACGGTGGTCTGAGGGGAGGCCTGTAATGTACACGGTGGTCTGAGTTGAGGCCTGCCCACAGGCACAAAATGTTGTAAAACTCCACCAGCATTTTATGTTGCTTTTGGTCGTTTAACATTTGTAGTTTTATAACAGTTAGCTATTAATATTTGATTATGTTCGAAGGTATCCTATGTATTGTTACCATGCAATCCTTTACTGTTCTGAATTGTTAATTTATATTGTTATTGTTGAACCACAATTCTTTGGCAACAATAAAATAGAAAATATGCATTGAGAAGTTTTTTTCTTATCTTCTTAACATTTGGTAGTCATATCCCAAAAAATTCTAAGAAGTATCTTTTTTTTTATCTCATGGACGAAATATGATGCCGCGTACACACGACCATTTTTCTCGTCGGGAAAAATTAAATTTTTTCTCTTTGACGAGAAAAAAGACTGTGTGTGGGCTTTTGCTAATTTTTCCCGACGAGAAAACCGGCATTAATCACGACGAGAAAAATTAGAACATGCTGTAATTTTTCTCGTCGTGATTCACGGCATTTTTTTCCGCAGCAGTTTTCCCATAGGAAAACACTGCCGGGGAGCCTACACACGGTCGTTTTTCTCAACCAAGAGAAAAAGTGACGGGAAAAACAGCCGTGTGTAGGGGAACACGCCGTTCCTCGTTTTTCCCGTCTATTTTCTCTACGGTGTTTTCACCATCGAGAAAATCGATCGTGTTTACGCGGCATAAGAAATAAAGTATATATCATACAATCATTTCATAAAAGCATACCACATATACTGCATATATCATTTGAGGAGAATATGCTTATAAAATAGTTTTACCATTTGCCAATTAAAAAAAAAAAAATGTCTCCGAATTTAATTTTGAAAATCTGGTCACCTTACTGTATAGTCCAAATGAATATACTACTTTATCTCAGTGAACCTTAATAGACAATAATGTGTCGGGATTCAAAAGTATGTAAATACAAAGCTCTTTTCTTTGTTTTGGATAGAATGAGGAATGGTTCGATTTTCTGTCTTGTCTGTCACTTTACTATACCCCTTTATTCAACCTAGTGGCCATTGTCAAAGTGGAGGAAAATCCAAAATGTCACAAAAACAAAAAAAAAAGTGAGGGTAAATCATCTAATGGGGATACATATTTCTGTGACAACCGATAAAGGGTAGAAGCGTTCTCAGTTTGGGGAAATTTCTTGCAGGACAGGCGGTAAAGGAAAACCTTGAATAAAAGAAAAATGATCAGTCTTTTAATCCTTATCTACGTTATCAAGTACTACAAAGAAAAATAAAAAGCTTTGGCTATATGTGCACTTTAACCACTTCAATATTGGGCAGTTTCGCTCCTTCCTGCCAGGACATTTTTCAGCTTTCAGTGCTATCCCACTTTGAATGACAATTGTAACACTGTACACAAACTACATTTTTATTATTTTCCTCCCACAAATAGAGCTTTCTTTTGGTGGTATTTGATCACCACTGGGGTTTTTATTTTTTGCTAAACAAACGATTTTTTTTTTTTTTAAATTGTGTTTCTTTGTTTCGGTTATAACATTTTGTTTTCTCCTTCACTGACGGGCACTGATGAGGCGGCACTGATGGGCATTGATGAGTTGGCACTGATGAGGAGGCACAGATATGTATAATTGATGGGCACTGATAGGCGGCACTAATATGCAGCACTGATAGGCACCAATAGGCAGCACTGATATGCAGCACTGATGGGCACTGACAGGCGGCACTGATGGGCACTGACAGGCAGCTGTGATGGTCACTGACAAGCGGCACTGATTGGCACTGACAGGTGGCACTGATGAGGTACTGACAGGTGTTACTGCTGGGCACTGATTGGCACTGTGATAGGCACAGATTGGCACTGCGGTGAGCACTGATATGGGCATTAATTGGCACTGATATGGGCACTGACATCAGTTTCTGATGGGGTAGCTTATGGGAACTTATTGGCAGCTGTGGTGGAACATCTGATGGGCTGTGCTGATAATCAATGTGCTGATTTTCAGCACAGACCCCCCCTCTGATAGGGAGAGCCAGCTCTCCCTGTCAGCGCGAATCAAGGAATGCCGTTTACTGGCACTTCCTGGTTCACGTGATGATCAGCTGTATTTGGTCACAGCTGATCACGTGGTAAGGAGCCTCTGTCAGAGGCTCCAAACCAGAATCGGAGATGCAGTGTGTCAGACTGACACACAGCACCTCTGATCTCCGTGTTGCGTGCCCCCGCGGGCACGCACCGGCGTGTTATCCTGCTGGACGTTATATGACGCTCAGTCAGGTTAACAGAACCACAGCCCGGTCGTCATTCTGCTATAGGCCGGGTGGTAAGTGATTAACAAATGTGTGTTAATGCAATACAAAGGGGTCTATTAAAAAAAAAATGTTTTTAAAAATAGCAGTTCGCCCAGTGAAAGTGCACTTAATTTCATTCTCTGAGAATGGGAACAAAAAAAAAAGAAAAGCAAATGCCTATAATACTTAGCACCATCTAGTGGCCAAATGCTGTATTTTATGGTTTAAATCAATGAAAAACATTGGACACAGGAAATACGCTAACAACCTATGGCAGCACAGTGGCTAAGTGGTTAGCACTTTTGCCTAGCAGCACTGGGGTCATTTGTTCAAATCCCAGCTGTGGCACTAGCTTCCTAGAGTTTGTATGTTCTCCCTGTGCCTGTGTGGGTTTCCTTCCACACTCCAAAGACATGCTGGTAGGCTATTTGGTCCAAGTATGTGTACTGTATGTGAGTTAGCTCTTTGAGGGCAGGGACTGATGTGAATGTACAACATATATGTGTAAATTGACAACGCTATCTAAGTACCTATAATAATAACAACATTACATTTTTTGCCCCATTCACATAGAACAAATGTACATCCAATTTCACTGGGCAAATCGCTCTGCAGTCTGTTTGTTTTTATAAATAGACCCCATAGTGTGAATGGGCCCTTAAATGTTAATTTTACATTAATCAATGACTAACATAGTAAAAGGAAAACTAAAATGGCAACTGCCCCAATTTATAAAGGTGCACATAGAAAGGTTATATACAGAGCAAACAAAACAATATCTACTTTTCAACCCACTTCTTAGCTACCCAGCACTTACTAGCTAGCCCCAAAAAAAAAACACCAAAACAAACAAAAAAAAATACACTGTTTAATTTGTGTTATTTTAGTTGCACACATTTGCAAATATATGTGGAATACACCACACATATTTGGAAATGATGTTTTTAACGCAAATTGTTAGATCGTATAGACAACAAAAAAGAGGAAGTAATGGGACTTTGATTGAGGCATGTCCCTGAATTAATACCTTGTTCATATTGATCATTGAATTATTTTTTTGATTACAAGTTAAAACGTGTCAATAATATTTAGTATAGGACACAATATACTATAAATAACAGTTCAGTTGTATGAATATACAATTATTATACGAAGTAAAATACAACATGATTAGCAGTACAATTTCATAAAACACCCATCCATTGATATTAACCGCTTGCCGCCCGGCGCACGCAGATATACGTCTGCAGAATGGCACGGCAAGGCAGAAGGACATATATATACATCCCCTTTAAGAAGCGGTTGTTGTGGACGCGCGCCCGCCGCGATCTCCGTGAGCCCGACCGCAGGTCCCGAGGACTCGATCGCCGCGGGCATATCCGCGATCGTCTCACGGAGAGATAGAACGGGGAGATGTTAGTGTAAACACAACATCTCCCCATTCTGCCTAGTGACACTGTCACTGATCGTGTTCCCTGTCATCGGGAACAGCGATCAGTGATGTGTCACTGCAAGCCACGCCCCCTAACAGTAAGAATCACTCCCTAGGTTACACTTAACCCCTACAGCGCCACCTAGTGGTTAACTCCTTCACTGCCCGTGTCATTTTTACAGTAAACAGTGCATTTTTATAGCACTGATCGCTGTAAAAATGAAAATGGTCCCAAAATGGTGTCAAAAGTGTCCGATATGTCCGCCATAATGTCGCAGTCATGATAAAAATCGCTGATCGCCGCCATTACTAGTAAAAAATAAAATTATTAATAAAAATGTCATAAAACTATCCCCTATTTTGTAGACGCTATAACTTTTGCGCAACCCAATCAATAAATGCTTATTGCCATTTTTTTTACCAAAAATATGTAGAAGAATACGTATCAACGGTATTGTCGCTCTATTTTTGTTTATGGCGCAAAAAATAAAAGCCGCAGAGGTGATCAAATACCACCAAAAGAAATCTCTATTTATGGGAAAAAAGGACGTCAATTTTGTTTGGGAGCCACGTCGCACGATCCGCGCAATTGTCAGTTAAAGCGATGCAGTGCCGAATCGCAAAAAGTGACCCGGTCATTTAGCAACAAAATGGTCCGGGGCTTAAGTGGTTAATTAAATAAACATAAGCAATTGCTCTTAGTGAGCCAAACTTGTCTAGGCATCAGTTCGATGTATAGTGGACGCACGTTTCATGGCTCACGCCAATCATCAGGAGTAAAATACTCTGAAATTAAATCAATAACATATCTATAAATATAGGATACTCATTAAACGGAGAACCATCTCTCAAAAAAAGATCTATAATTTACAAAGCGGCCCAATAGTGACGCCCAACCTATGTCCAAGGGAGGACGGTGGACAGGGATGATGATCTCCCCTGGGGCTGAGGTGAGGAATCCCATCAAGACCACAGACAGCAGCCAGGTGAAGACCAGGCAACCATATCATGAAAATGTGAATGTTATGTATGCTTGACAGCCCACACTGCTCTGCAAGGATATGGGCATGAAACCATGTGAAATTAATAAACTATTAATGGGTTGAACCTATACCAGTGAGTGAGTGGAGGTGATGAATAGTGTGTAATTACTGCAGTGATCTGAAGTGTGCTAGCTAAGGAGACTACAGCCAAGAGAGATGTGTATGCATATACCCACCAAAAATGAATCCAAAACCAAACCCACCATGTGATGACTATGTGCACATCATAATAATGGTGAACTAAAAAATGTGAAACTAAAAGGAACCTGAAGAGTGTTATGTGTGGATATAAGTGAGACTCAGTTACCTTGTGTGTGATTCTATGGATAAGAGCGTGCCTGGGATCCCTCTCGTGTGAATGGCCCATGTCAAATGTTCAGCTGGCCAGCCGGAGCCTCATTCCTTCCTCTTTTTTGTTGTCTAACACAGGGTTTCTTGGGGCGCCTTGAAGACTGGAGTTGAGAAACACTGGTCTAACATATATCAGGGATGGAGGTTTGCCACTGCTATGATCAGGCTGTGTCAGGTCGCATTACTACATTTAAATAAATACAGTGTGGCGCTGTGAGAAAAGTGGAGAGTCCCACTTTATATATACCATGTAATAGTGATATAATGAATAAACGTGAATAGTATCAAAAAATCTTGAAAATTATTGATATTATATCTGTATCAACAAAAGATGTGATGAAACAGTGATAACCTAAGAAAACACAACAGCAATGAAGTCTGTGTATCTTGAAGTGCACTAAAACAATAAAACAATCAAAATAAACTAATCGTGACCCAAAAGATATTTCAGCATAGAGTCTAATGTAGATATATGAGTGAAAACCAGTGCTTATGGGACTTCACAGGTGAGTATTAAGTCTTAAGCGAACATGAATCATACATAAAGTTCATAAGGCGATATCCAACATAGAGCTTGCATCAACAATGGATAAACACGGAAAGGTGGATGTGTCTGAAGATCTGTGCAGATATGTGAGATATATAACATCACCCGGGAGTGCCTTCACCTTGGGCCAATGGGGGAGAAATTAATACTCTTACCAGACAGAGTGGACCCAGCTCACCATATAGTGGTGGGTCGATAAGGCTTTGTCCACTCTATGGACCCAGGGAGCAATAAGGATCTACAACACACAGGGTTTATACGCCAGCTCCAGCTGCCCTTACCACGCTTTTTTTTACTCTTATTTGTATTTGATTTTTTTTTTTGTTCCATAAAGTTTTATTTGAGCAAATTGACAGGAATCACAGTACAGAGATTGATGCAAAACAGGTGCATTTACAGAAAACCAGATTTTGGTACAACTTAAACAGGCCTTACAGACGGGTGTAAAATAGTCTCCAAGGTTTGTATCAGTGAGACTGAAGGTGCAGATGGGCCGGAGCCTTTATTAGTTTGATCCGCATTCCAACCGCCTGCTAACTTTGCTGCATTGCCTGTTGATTCCAACACCAAAGAGATGGTGTCTAAGATATGGTGATAAGGGGATGGGGTGGGAGGGAAAATATCTATTCATGGTGAGGGGGTATGGGATTGGAGGGGGGGGTAGGAGGGGGGGATGAATCAGAGCGCAAGGGACAACAACGGGGATGGGGGGAAGAGGTGGGGAAGGGTTGAGGATGGGGGTGAGGAAGAGGATGGGGGGAGTGACCTCTCGTTTGGGCCTCCGTGTGAAAGAGGGGGATAAAGAGCTCCTCAGAGTACAGACTCTAATCTGAGGGAACATGCTGATTGTATTCAGCTGTAGTTTTGAAGTGTGACCAACAGGACCAGGTAGTCGAAAAATTCTCCAGTCTCTCTTGAGAGATGTGGATCAGTTCTTCCATGTCGCAAATTCTAGAGATGGTCGTAAACCATTCTTTAAGTGACGGTGTATGACAGGAGCGCCAGTGTTTGGGGATGCACAGCCTGGCAGCATTCACCATGTGCATGGCTAGGGATTTGAAATAATCCTTCCTTGAGAGAGAAGTGTGATGCAGAAGAAATTGTGCTGGTGTGAAGTCCAAGGTGTAAGTGGTGATGGATGTGATGTATCTGTGTACTTCCCTCCAAAAGGGTTGGATGTGTGAGCATTCCCACCAAATATGTACCATGGAACCCACCTCTGTATTGCATCTCCAGCAAATATTGGAGGTTGAAGGAGCAAACTTATGAAGGAGAGCTGGGGTCCTATACCATCTAGTGAGCACTTTATACCCATTCTCCTGGATAGCAACGTTCAATGACCCCCTGTGTGCGTATTCGTGAATTCTTGTCCATTCAACTGATGTCAGGGGGATAGGTAGATCTCTGTTCCACGAGGCCTGTGATGGCGAAAGGGTGGAATCGGTAGGTTCTAAGAGTAAAGCGTAGAGCAGGGAAATAAGGTGCCGTTGGGGGGTTCTACGATAGCAGAGGGTTTCAAAAGGGGTAAGTGGTCTTGTCCAACTGCCCTGAGCTGCATGTGTGGATAAAAAATGACAAATTTGTCTGTATGTCCAAAAGGGGAAGGTAGAGGTGTTAGAAATGAGCCTAAGGTCCTCTATCGAAGCAAGCTTACCGTCAGTGTAAAACTGTAGAGCAAGGATATCTTGATGCGGCCATTCTTGTTTGAGGAAAGTAGAAGACTCGCCTGGGATAAAGTCGGGGTTCCCTCTCAGCGTAGTCAGCGGGCCCGGGGTGGGTGAGAGGGAACCTCTGGAGGGGGACCCCCTAAGAAGCGTTAAGGAAGTATGGATGAAGGGATGTGAGGTCAGAGACTGTGGCCATTGTTTCGGGGACAGCCATGGGAGAAGGTGTAGCGGCATGGGCGAGAAAGAGTCTTCGATAGCAGTCCAGACCTTTTCAAAGGAGTGGATGGACCAGTCCGCGATTCTCGTAAGGTGACACGCAACATAGTATTTATGCAGGTCTGGAAGGGCGATACCCCCTTTAGGCTTAGGCAAGGTGAGTCTGGCATATTTGATTCTAGGGGGAGAACCTTTCCATAAAAATGCCGAGCAGGCCTTCCGATAAGAGGAAAAGAATCCTGCGGGTATATGCATCGGGATGGTTTGGATCAAGTATAATATACGTGGCAGGACAATCATTTTGATCAGAGCCGCTCGGCCAAACCACGAGACATTCAATGAGGACCACTCCAAGAAGTGGTCTTGGGCTTTTTTCAGGGCAGGGTGGAAGTTAAGGGCATACAAATCTTTAAGGCAGGGTGGGATCTGAATCCCAAGATAGGAGATCGCAGTTTTTTCCCAACGAAATGGAAGAAATTCTTGACAATGAAGAACCTCCTGTGGTGGGAGGGTGATATTCAGGGCGTGGGACTTTGTGTAGTTAATTTTTAGGTTTGAAATTGTACCAAAGGCTTCCAGGTCATGTAGGAGAGATGGGAGGGAGGTTCGCGGGGATGTGAGAGAGAGCAGGATATCATCCGCGAAGGCGGCCACTTTAAAGTCTTTGCCTTTGACCATCAAGCCCCTAATGTCCGTGTTTTCTCTAAGTTTGTTTAAGAGGGGTTCTAGGGAGAGAATGTAGATCAGGGGGGAGAGGGGACACCCCTGGCGAGTGCCATTGCTGATGGAGAAGACGTTCGACAGGTGTCCGTTAACTCTCACCGCCGCCGTGGGGTTCGAGTATAATGCCATTATGGAGGTGAGCATGCGGTCCCCAAGGCCCACCCCTTTTAGGACCTCTCGCATGTAGTCCCAGGCCACTCTGTCAAACGCCTTCTCCGCATCAAGGGAAAGCAAAAAGCCGGGTGTTTTAGTTGAGGTGAGCCAGTGGTGTAGGTTGAGGGTTCGTATGGTATTGTCCCGCGCCTCCCTTCCCGGGACAAACCCCACTTGATCATTGGAGATAAGACCGGGGATTAAAGGTATTAACCTGTTGGCAAGGATCTTGGCATAAATTTTTATATCGACATTAAGGAGTGAGATCGGCCTATAATTCGCCACCTGGAGGGCATCCTTCCCTTCCTTAGGGATTACCGTGATGTGTGCCTCTAATAGTCTATTAGGTCGGTCTTGCGGATTGGCCAGGGCATTAAACATCTGTAAAAGGTTGGGGGCAAGGGTGTCTGCGAATGACTTATAGTACTGGAGGGTGTACCCGTCCGGACCCGGGCTTTTGCCCAGCCTCATTTGTTTCAGGGCTATCTCCAGCTCTCCTGTCGAGAATTGTCCCTCTAAGGATTGTGCTTGTTGGGAGGAAAGGGGTTTAGGGCCATATTGTGCGAGAAAATCCGCAATGAGCGTTTGACGTGTCTCTCCCGATGCTCGGGGTGGCAGGGCAGGGCGAAGGTTATAGAGCCTTCGGTAGAAGGATTCGAATTCTCTCGCGATGTCCTCGCTCTTAGCCAAGAGGGTGCCCCGGGGATCACGTAGGGCATGTACGGTGGAGGAGAGTTTGGCCTTCTGGACTGACCGCGCTAAAAGGCGCCCACTCTTATTGCCATGTTCATAAAAGACCCTCTGCCCAAGAATATAGCGCCTTCTCGTGCGCTTACCCAGTTCGTCTGTAAGGAGTGTGCGGAGCTGAGTTAGTTCCTGAAGGGTGTTCTGGGCTTGCGTTTGTTTGTGGGACAGCTCTAGTGCTCTAATCCTTTTGATAAGAGCATTCACTTTCTCCTGATAAGCTTTTTTGGCTTGTGCATTCAGGGCAAGCAGTTCTCCCCTTACCACACATTTGTGGGCTTCCCATATGGATATTGGAGAAATGTCAGGGTTAGCATTCTCCTGAAAATAAAGCTTGATGCATGAGCGGATCCGTTCCAATGAGGTTGGATCCGTCAAGCAGGAAGGGTTGAACCGCCAAATTTTAGTCTTGGGGAACGTTTCCGGGAACGATAGTGTAACTGTGATGGGATGATGATCCGATAAGAACATCGGTTCAATGGAGGCATGTTGGAGGGCGGGGAGGTCTGTCTGGGATAGAACAAAAAAAATCGATTCTGGAGTATTTCTGGTGGGGGGCCGAAAAGTAGGTGTAGTCTTTGGTTGAAGGATAGAGGGTACGCCAAGTGTCATGAAGGGACAAGGTTTGTAATTGGGCTTTAATTTGGCGTAATGCCTTATAGGGCAGAGAAGTCGTGGCAGTGGAGGTATCTAGGAGGGGGTTCAAGGGCACATTAATGTCGCCTCCCAGGAGGACCAGGCCGCTCTGGAATGAGGACAGGAGGGCGCAAGTCTTGCGGAAGAAGGAGACTTGATGTTCATTAGGGCAATATATGTTAGCCAATGTAATAGGCTTAGTTGCATATGTTCCCTTAACAAAAATGAATCTGCCTTCAGGGTCCACTAGGGAGTCAGTCAGGAGGAAGTTGGCGTGTTTTGAAATAAGGATTGAAACTCCCTTAGATTTGGCCACCGGGTTAGTGGCGTGTAGGGCAGAGCGATACATGTGATTAGTCAGTTTAGGGATAGCATCAGATCGGAAGTGCGTCTCCTGTAGGAAGATAAAGTGAGCCTTTTGTTTGGTGAGCGAAGCTAACACTTGTGACCTTTTTTCCGGTGCATTCAGGCCTTTTGTGTTCAATGAAACACACTTCAGAGTCAGTGGGACATTAGTCTTAGGGGGGTTCTGCATTATGAAGAGTTAAGGAGAGGCGAAAATGAGTGTCTGGTTGTCGATTAGGTTAGGACCTTCCTATAGAGGATGAGTGTGAGGGTCACTCCCCCAGGGGAAGGGAAAGAAGGGGGGGGGGACACACAAAAAGGGAGGAGGGGTAAGGAGGGAGGACACACGAGTGGGAAAATCAGGAAGATTTGGGGGTAGGGAGAGTCAGGAGGATCAGAGCAGAAAAAGAAAAGAAAAAAGAAAAGAAAAGAGAAGAAAAGAAAAGAAAAGACAAAGAAAATAAAAGAAAAAAAAGGGGGGGGATATGAGAGCTAAATGTAAGGGAATAGATATGGGAAAGGGGAAAGAAAAACCAGAGGTGGACTTCGCTAGGCTATCTACCTGTAGGAGTCAAGAGGAAATCTGGAGTGTCAGCAACGTCTCAGTGAGACTGCTGTGTGGGGGTAGTAGTGTGAGCGGTAACCACGGCCTAGCTGTGGACCGGGGGTCAAAGTGAAGCGGATGAGGGATCCCGCTTACGGCGAGAGCCCAAGAAGCGTAGTGGGGAGCCTACCATAAGGAACAAGCTGCCGAAAGTTCAAGTATCAAGTGCATAGGAGCAATACACAAATCAACATAACATAACACATATAACCTATTCCAGCTCGCAGTGCTGAAATCAATATAACCGAGCCATAATATTTAGAAAGTAAACCTTTTAAAGTGTATTCAGGAGAATCAACCGAGAAATCCACAGCCCGTGAGGCAAGCTGGGGAGAGGAGACCCTCTTCAAAGACTTACGTTAAGCCACTCTATGGTGGGGGGGAGGGGGTGAGTAGGGGGGAAGGGGCAGGGCAACAGGTCCAAGGACGGGGGGTGAGGGAGGAATGGGAGGGGGGAGGGAGAATGAGGGACAAGGGGATGAGGCAGGGGAAGGGGCAGGTTGAGGGGAGTGGGGAAAGGAAGAGGGGAAGAGGGGGGAGGGGAGGGAAAGGAGGGGGAAGGGATGGCTAGGAGGATAGGGGCGGAGGGGGAGAAGAGGGGATTAGGGGGAGGGGGAGAAGAGGCAAGGGGAGGGGGGGAGAAGAGGTGCAGGGGGGGGGAGAGGGGGTGAGGAGGGGGGAAGAGAGATGGAGGGGAAGGAGAGAGGAGGAGGGGATGGGAAATGCAAGGAAAAAAGGGGAAGGGAAGGGAGGGGAAGAGATGTGGGGAGAAAGGAGGGGGGGTAGGGAGGAGAGAACAAGGGAGCGGGGGAGGGGGGGAAGTGGGGGGGGAAGAGGGGAAGAAGCGGGGGGGAAGGGGGGAAGGAGTGGAGAGGGGAGGAGGGGAGGGATGAGGGGGGGAAGGGAGAGCCCAGAGTGAGTTAGGGTGACGGTATCTCGACGTCTGCCTTCACATCGGGGGGCGGAATGGGGCTCCCGGAACCTAGGAGTCCCTGGCCTCTCCCAAAACCCCCCCCCACCCAACCGACGCCCGGCAGACCGTATCTGTATAACCGGGGGTCAAGGGAAAGCACATGCAAATAAGGAACATATAATAGCACTGGTAATGTTATTGAGAGACAATATAAAGTAATATTTGGGGGAATAAAAGTAAGACATAGATTGCGAAAATATTGCCTACAGGAGTTTAGGAACGTCTTCCGTGAAAGAAGTATCCAAGGGGGGGATGATGTGTTCGTGTTGCAGGCCGAGGTTTCGGGCAATTTAGAGATCAGTCCTCCCGGTTCCAAAAAAAAAAAAAAAGGGGGGAAGTCTGCTCGGGCCCGAATTGCAGAGAGATCTCCGTAGCTGTGTGGGTAGGGGCCAATGACAGAAACCCAGGCCTACTCCTGGACACTCATAGGGAGTCTCTCCCAGGACGGGAACTTGTCGTGGGGGCATCCATATCTTCGACAGAGAGTTCAAACTTTGAGTGCAACCTCCCAGCTTTGGGGGATCCGGGCGCGTACGAGGGATTAGGTGCTCTGGGGCAAAAAGGCGTAGGTAGCTTTTTCGGGGATACGCACTTTCCACATCCGCCACCTGAATAAGGCAGGCCCTAGGTCGTCCGCTGGGTTACAGGTTGTGGAGCTATTGGGTGACTCCCGATGGAGAGGCATTGTATGGAGTCCCAAACAGGGAAAGAAGGTCACCGTTAGGGCCATTGGGACACGGGGTTGTCAGCTATGAGGTGCAAGAGACCGGGGTGGGAATGGCATGTCTATCTCAAATGAGGGTCTGGGGGGTCTCCGGGAGAGTGAGAGATCAGTGCATAACGCTTACACATCTCGGGGGGGGAGGCATACTCACGGGCTGCAGGTCTCAGTCTATCCAGCAGACAGTCAATAGATTTCTCGCATCACATACGCGGTGGTGAGGGGCTATGTTGTTGCAGATCCCGGCGTGAGGAACGAGCATTCGGTGACATCGGTCCAGGTCTACGGTGACGCGGTCTCTGGCGTGCAGCTTTCGGCGACGGATGGAGCGAAACAGGAAGCCAGGGTTCCGCTGGGAAGTAAAGCGCATACCAATCCGGTAGTTCTAAGGCGGGCAAGTCGAGTTGATCACAGAACGCCTGAAGATCTTCCGGTGTGCGAAGCAATGCAGAGCGCCCCCTCGCTGAAGCAGACAGGCCAAACGGGAATTTCCAGCGGTACTGAATGTTTCTCGCACGCAGAGCATCTAGCAGTGGCCGTAGTGCCCTCCTGTTTTGAAGGGTAATCTGTGAAAGGTCCTGGAACAGTTTCACCTCCGCGCCATTATAAAGAATACGTCCCCTTTCCCTCGCCTTGCGGAGAATCTCTTCCTTAAGGGGGAAGCTAACTATACAGCATATAATGTCTCTGGGGGGTTCGTTATCCCGGGGTATGGGGCGGAGGGCGCGGTGGGCCCTTTCCATATCAATGGGGGAATCCGCAGGGCGCTCAATCAGGTCATTAAAGATAGCGCTGACGGTTTGCTGTAAGGCGGTGGGGTCTACGGATTCGGGGACCCCCCGTACCCTAACATTGTGCCTCCTTCCCCGGTTATCCAGGTCTTCCACGTGTCTGTGGAGCTCAAAAACTTGGGCAAGTTGGGAGTCATATGCCGACTGTACCTGGCGAATGGCCGCCGCGTGCGTCTGGGTCGTCTGCTCCACGTTATCCACTCGGTGGGCGACCGCGAGCATTTCGGCCTTCAGGTCTGCTATGGCAGCAGTGACCGTGTTTTTGATGTCCGTCGCAACTTTCTCCAAGTCGAGTAGGCTGGGGGGGAGAGCCCCGCTGGAGCTGGGAGAGGATATCCCCGGCATATTGGCTGAAGGCGGCCTGTCAGGCGAGGCCGCGGCTTGGGCCTGTGCTGGCGCGAGGATCCGCAATGGCGCAGAGGCCTGCGTCTTTTGGGACCGGAATATGTCCGGTATATTCCTCCCCGAGTGCGTCTGAGAGTCCTTGATGGTGCGAGAGGTGGACGAGCTCCTTGTGGCTCTGTGCATAGCAAGCTTAGGATGGTAGGCTCCCGTTCAAGGTGATAAAGCGGCCCGGTCACACAGGAGCTCTCAGATTAGGCGTCCATCTCGGTCTCCGCTCAGGCCACGCCCCCTGTATTTGATTTTTATGGATGTTCATTTGCTTGAACTTTTTATGGATTTATAAATAAATCTTTCAGATTTACGCTATGTGGAGGACCTCTCTTCTTTTTATTTTTTATGATTACTACATACTGAGGGGTCATCTTCGGATACCAGTATCCCCTTGTTCCTGAGCTTTCATACACGGACGATCGGTGCTGTCAGCACAAGAGTGGAGGTGTGTTGCAGATCCTTATTGCTCCCTGGGTCCATAGAGTGGACAAAGCCTTATCGACCCACCGCTATATGGTGAGCTGGGTCCACTCTGTCTGGTAAGAGTATTAATTTCTCCCCCTTTGGCCCAAGGTGAAGGCACTCCCGGGTGATGTTATATATCTCACATATCTGCACAGATCTTCAAACACATCCACCTTTCCGTGTTTATTCATTGTTGATGCAAGCTCTATGTTGGATATCGCCTTATGAACTTTATGTATGATTCATGTTCACTTAAGACTTAATACTCACCTGTGAAGTCCCATAAGCACTGGTTTTCACTCATATATCTACATTGGACTCTATGCTGAAATATCTTTTGGGTCACGATTAGTTTATTTTGATTGTTTTTTTGTTTTAGTGCACTTCATGATACACAGACTTCATTGCTGTTGTGTTTTCTTAGGTTATCACTGTTTCATCACATCTTTTGTTGATACAGATATAATATCAATAATTTTCAAGATTTTTTGATACTATTCACGTTTATTCATTATATCACTATTACATGGTACATGTATATATAAAGTGGGACTCTCCACTTTTCTCACAGCGCCACACTGTATTTATTTATGTGCATTTTATATCCTGTCTGATTTTGTGTTTGGCTGCTCCTTTTTTCACCACACAGGGTTGGCGCAGTATTATTATATATATATTTTTTGTACACATTACTACATTGTTAGATAGTGTAATTTTCTTATTTATTTTTTGATAACTGATAAACGTGTTGGGAAATACATTTGATTTCATTTGCAATAACACCATAAAAGACCTTTCTATAGCTACAGTATGATTTAATCAGGTCATTTGTGTAAGTTTGTTTTATTTATTATTCACGTTGTTAAAATGTTTCTTAACCAGAAGTAAAGCCATCAGAAAAATGTACTGTCTGTATTAGGTACAGATCAAAAATGGCGAAATCAAGAGCAGAGTTTTCTTTAAAGATTATCCATTAAGATTTTTGTGAGAAGGGTCAAAAGAAACTAAAATTTCATCCATTGAAAATTTAAGCAGAAGCAGTGATTAGGCATAGGTACAACCTGAAAAGTATGCCCTCACTGGGTCTCATGTTCACAACAGGCTAGCCACAACTATTTGGAGAAAGAGAAAGGCAGACTGTAATGTGGCTTAGAGGTCACTATGATGTCTGGTAAATGGAATGCTGAAGGTTTAACCAGCTTGTAAAAAGAGTGAGCATATACTGCCTTATGAGGCTCTGGCATTTACGGGATGGAGCTTAATCCTATAGTTGAACTCCAAGTTAAGTGAAAAAATTACCCTTACCACTCTACCACACACACACACTGCAAGGATTAAATGTTTGTTATATTTATGGGTGGAGTCATATCATATGTGGTAATAATGACCTCATTGCTTGCTCCCACAGGTTCCCACACTGCTGTGCAACCAGTGCCCCAAATTCACTTCCCTTCACTGATCAATGTTTATTTTTGAGAATCCGAAATCTCCATTCATGCGTGCTGCCTATCTGCTGGCCATTTCTTTGCAGGGAGGAAATGCCTTGATTCCCTGCATGCTTTGTAGTTTCTCCTCCACTCATTCAATTGGTTTACTTTAATTTCTAAGGACTACACATTCCATGGTACCTTGCTGCCTACAAGCAATGATGATGTCACACATGGGGTGTTCAGATTAATCGGAGTAGTCTAGAAACAATGAAATTCAATGTGGAAATGAATAAATTAGTTTAAATTTTAAACCCGACTTTCAGTTTTAAATTGTGTGTAACCTGAACATCCAAGGCTCTTTCTTCAGTGATCGAAGGTGCTTGAAGGCAACACCAGATGCCTGTACTTTACCACTGTTACTTTAAAGCAACTCTGTCATTAGTAAACATTGTAGCAAAGATGCATTGCTGAAAAATAAGTAAATATGTACATTTCCCATTACCCACCCTGCCACACCTTTCAATAGAAATCTTCCTCCAAAATTGCAAAGAAATTGACACTTTTGGATGTGTTTATCACTTGGGTCCCACGCAACTGCTGAGGTCCACTCATTACATATATAGAGAATATACAGAGCAATCACTATTGTAGAAATTATTTGCTCAATGGCACCTAGGTCCCAATATTGGATTATATAAAGAGGCCAAAAAAGGCAATGTGTGTGGGACATTGAAGGTGCTCATTGAGAGTGTTACCAAATCAAAAGAATAAGGCATAGATACCAAGAAAATACTTATAAATATAATATTTAATATATGAATTTCATAAGATAAAAACAATGAGGAAAGAAGATACAATGCAGTGTATTCGTTCCTTATACGTCACATATTTATCGTCATACATGTTTCGCATAAATATTGCTTCTTCAGGGACGCACATGGACCTTAGCAGGGATGAGCCGAACACCCCCTTGTTCGGTTCGCACCAGAACCTGCGAACAGATAGAATGTTCGCGTGAACTTTAGAACCCTATTAAATACAATGGACTCGAACGTTCGAAATCTAAAGTGCTAATTATAATGGCTTATATTCAAGTTATTGTCCTAAAAAGTGTTTGGGGACCCGGGTTCTGCCCCAGGGGACATGTATCAATGCAAAAAAAAGGTTTAAAAATTGACGTTTTTACGGGAGCAGTGATTTTAATAATGCTTAAAATCAAAAAATAAAAGTGAAATTTTCCTTTAAATTTCGTACCTGGGGGGTGTGTATAATATGCATGTAAAGTCACGCATGTTTCCCGTGCTTAGAACAGTCCCTGCACAAAATGTCATTTTTGAAGGAAAAAAAGTAATTTAAAACTCACTCGCGGCTATTAATGAATTGTCGGCTCCCGGCAATACATAGAAAAGCCATTGATAAAAAAAAAAGCGTGGGGGTCCCCCCAAATTCAATTACCAGGCCCTTCAGGTCTGGTATAGATATTAAGGGGAACCCCGCCGCAAATTTAAAAAAAAAGCATGCGGTTCCCCCCAAATATCCATACCAGGCAATTCAGAACTGGCATGGATTTTAAGGGGAAATCCACCCCAAATGTAAAAAAAAATGGCGTGGAGTCCCCCCAAAAATCCATACCAGACCCTTATCCGAGCACGCAACCTGGCAGGCCGCAGGAAAAGAGGGGGGACGAGAGAGCGGCCCACCCCCTCCTGAACCATACTAGGCCACATGCCCTCAACATGGGGAGGATGTCCATGTTGATGGGGACAAGGGCCTCATCCCCACAACTCTTGCCCGTTGGTTGTGGGGGTCTGCGGGCAGGGGGCTTATCGGAATCTGGAAGACCCCTTTAACAAAGGGGACCCCCAGATCCCGCCCCCCCTATGTGAATTGGTAAGGGGTACATTGTACCCCTACCATTTCACGAAGAAAGTGTAAAAAAATTTAAAAAAAACACACACCGACACCTTGGAAAAATCCTTTATTAAAAAAAAACAAAAACATTCCAGCGATGAAATCCAGTGTCCCGCGGCGATCCGATGTCCAGCACTGTCTGTCATTGGCTGAGCCTGAGCGGACCTGATGGGGAACTTCCCCCGCAGTCTATTAAATGTATAGACCCGCCCCTTCTAAAGTTCCCCATCAGGTCCGCTCAGCCAATGACTAGGTGTAAGGCTGAGGACCTGATGCGGAACATGAGAAGGGGCGGGTCTATTCATGAATTACACAGTGAAGGAGATTTCCCATCAGGTCCGCCCCCTCAGTATGTCAGACCCCGCCTACGTCATTGGCCTGAGCGGACCTGATGGGGAACTTCCTTCACTGTGTAAATTACATTACTACTATGTTGCCTCCTTTGTCTCATGGCTTAATTACCATATTGTCGTTATTGCGGATGGTGTTTAAGGCATTTTTCAGATTGGAACTTAGGTTGGAAGGGGGACCCTACTTCCAATTGGTAGCTTTGATTTCCTTGGTAACCTGCAGGACAAATGCCCAAATATTGGGATTGCCCTGCAGGACTGGAAATGAGCGTGATTTAGGTTTGTACATTTTGGGAATGACATAAACGGGTTTATTAGATCTGGATATTTTTCTGTTTAAGTGCTCCCATTACCTCCAGGTTCAGGGGGTGGCTATGGAGGCGGGCTGTACCCCCTCCTATGCCAACCTCTACCTGGGGGGATGGGAGCGCGACTTGTTTTCGGGCGATGATGTTGACACTTACCTTACCCATATATTGAGTTGGCATCGATATATAGATGATGTTCTTATGATATGGGCGGGATCAAAGGAAGATCTTATACAGTTTCTGCATGCTCTACAAAAAAATGTGTATAATCTGAAATTCACGTATAACTTTACTCAAGAAAGAATTACATTTTTGGATGTAGAACTCTTTGTGGACGATAAGGGTAACCTATGTTCCACATTATATAGAAAGCCCACTGCAGGCAACACCTTACTACATGCTACAATTTCACACCCTGAACCACTCATTAAGAGCATCCCCTACAGTCAGTATCTTAGACTGAGAAGGAATTGCTCTCTTGACGCAGACTTTAAACGTGAATCCAGTCAATTGTACCAGCGCCTCAGAGCTAGGGGCTACACAAAAACATGCTCACGGAAAGCCTTCAATAAGGCTAGAGTCCTAGACAGAAATAACCCTAATCTATAACATCAAAGACAACAAAAAATCTGAGTCAACGAGGATAATCACAAGATATAATAGACAACACGCCTCGATTAGAAAAATGTATAACAAATTTTGGTACCTTTTGTCATCAGATGAAAAGATCAGCAAGTACATTAAATCTTTTCCTGAGATAACTTTTAAACGTTCTCGATCGATCAAAGACAAGACTGTGTCTAGCCATTATGCATCTAACACCAATCCTAAACCCACCAAATTGGGTACCCATCCATGTGGGAAGTGTAACTACTGTCGGTATATCTTGACAGGATGTGACATTAATCTACCCAATGGTGATACCTGGGCACCCAAAAACCGTATCACATGCCAAACAATAGGAGTTATATACCTCATGAAGTGTCCCTGCGGGGCCTTCTATGTAGGCAAAACCAAAAGGCATTTCTTCTGCAGAATACGAGACCATGTGTCCGCTATCTCCAAAAAATTGATGGAGACGCCCATCAGCCGACACATGGGCTTGTTCCATAATCACAATCTCAAAATGTTGAGTTTCTTCGCCCTGGAGCACATCTCTCTAAACGAGAGGGGTGGTGACGCTGATCGGCGCTTGCTCCAGGTCGAAGCTAAATGGATTTACCGTCTTCAGGCCACTAAACACCCTGGCCTGAATGAAAATATTAGTTACAAACCTTTTCTATAAAGCAGTCATAATTTTATTGCACGAGATCTGGACTCATTCAATCTTTAAACATTGTGCCATTTACCATCTCTATGATCCTTTCCTCCTCCTTTGCCTCTGGGCCCTCTTTACCTCCCCTTTGCCATCCTTTTTTTACACACTAGGATTGATATATCAGCCTACCTGCACCATTTGGTGCGGGGTCCTCTGTATGTCATGATCGGACATCCACCGGCCTGGATTGGTACCAGGTTGGTGGAAGTTTGCATGGAATCACCATATATGAGTGCGTTTAGATCGTTTCAAAAAACGTACAGAATAACACGTGTGTGAATTTATTATATGATTTACAATTTATGTTTATGTATTTGCTGGTACGCTGTAGGTTTGCTACTTGTGTATCAACCCCTATACAGCAGTATACTAATAATGCTGGCTAAAAAGTCGTTGTTGTTTTTCTTCTTTCCTTATTTTTTTATATTTGAGACTTGTGGGTTCAGCATCCGATTCCATGGATTCCTCCATATTTGACATGCCGTCCAACATGGTATGGTATGTATGACATATACCAAATATAACCAATTAATATTCCTATGTGTGTGTGCCTATCCACGGACCTGTGCAGACCACATTAGGGATCTTTGGTCGCCCACACACACATACTATTATCAATGGCATGCCTCTCCCTTTGTGCGCCACCCACCCACCTAGCATGCAAGCAATCACTAGGTCCTATGCGGGCGCCCGGGGGCAGTCATCAACACTTAGTGCTGAATCCATGCGAAGGCATGGATGCTATGACTGTCCGACCCCCTTTTGGCTGACGTCAACCCGGCCTTCTATCGATGCATGTGTTGTCGGCATCACAGATGGCATCGCTGTCGCCCCCCCAGGGCGCATGCATCGTCCGCCGCCTGGCAGGTCTACACGCATGCGCGAGGATGGTTGTATTCTCGGTGGTATCGTCCACCGGAACGTCACAGCCGTGCGCCCGCATTTACGCCGCTGACATTCATACGTCACCACGCGGCGCCGATATACCATCTCCTTGGGGGATATAAAAGGCCAGATGCGGCCATAATGGCTGTCATGGGGTCTGTCCTGGGAGCATAATCACTGCATCGGCAGCTATAGGTAAGCTTGGCATCTTTATAATGCATTCGATGACTCTACATCTTATGCATATGGGAGCTTAGTCTGTTTTGAATTGATTCCAATACCTGTTATACCTTACTATATTTAGATTACAAGCAGGATATTACCCAATGGTGTCTGAGGCTTTTTTCCCTATCACACCATGATTGCTGCACACTGAACCCAGGCGCAGTTAATTACAGGTATTTTTTTTGCCCATATATACTTACCTTATTCGATATATATCCTATACATGTCCAAGTATGGACCCATAGTAAATCTAAAGGGAAATATACATTCTTGTTTCCATAGATATACTCAGTATTCTATATAACCACAAGCAATACAAACACAGTGCTGCCGTGCGTTTCAACAAGCTCCCAGGCTATATGATCTATTCTACTTTAAAATAGTAAGTGTGTTTATTTATATACATTTATTCATCTTTTATGCTCTATACATGGTTTTACACTTACCATGCTCTGATACTTAATAATAAGCAATGTTTATATAAACCTTGCTCACAAAAAATACTGTTTTTTACACCCAGGTCATCCCCTACTAACACACACTATATCTCCCACGGAGGACCATCCGTGATATGCCCATGCATGCGCTGGGTTGTTGACGCATAGGAGGAGAGTGTTTTGCCAGCTTCATATTTTGCGTGTAGCATGATCACAGACAGGCTACCCAAAAAATTTCCCCTCTGCACACACGAGGATCCATCGGAGTTTTGAGGTATTAAACACCTGTCTCTAATTATAAATTAATTAACCCTGTATATACAATGGTTATGAGATCATTATAGAGATTTTTTCTTTGTAAAAATGTAATCTTGTAATCTATTTGTATCATTCCCTATTCTAAAATTTTTATGTTTATTTTAGACAAACTAAGGTCCATGTGCGTCCCTGAAGAAGCATTATTTATGCGAAACATGTAGGACGATAAATATGTGACGTATAAGGAACGAATACACTGCGTTGTATCTTCTTTCCTCATTGTTTTTATCTTATGAAATTCATATATTAAATATTATATTTATAAGTATTTTCTTGGTATCTATGCCTTATTCTTTTGATTTGGTAACACTCTCAATGAGCACCTTCAAAGTCCCACACACATTGACTTTTTTGGCCTCTCCACTCATTACATGATGAAGTTTTGGCTTGGAGGACAGAAGGTAGAACAAGTGAGAGCTATGGGGAACCCAGAAGATTTTGTTTTGCTTTCAGACTTCTACTACTTCTACTAATCAGTGCAGCATTCACATACTATACTGTGAAGGGGGGAGGTTTTGGGGAGGTGTAGCCCAATTGTCACCTGTTGTAGGAGTACATTGCATATCAAAACCAGATGCTTATCCAGATGCAGAGCCTAGAATATCAGGTAGAGTCAGCCAGCATCCTACGCTGCTCTGTGGTGGTTCTGTAAAAACACAGTCTGACAGCATGCAGCAGGTCAAGCCGGGTGCACACGGGCCGAATGTCGGGAGACTTTGGCCGGTTCAAAAACAAACAGCCAACGATCGGCCTGTGTGTATAGCCATTTGTCTGACAGAAGCCAGCCATTTGGCCGGCTTCTGTCGGACAAGCATGCTGAAAAACCAGCAGCCAACCAACTCTCGATCTGCTGGGTTGAATGGAAAAAAAAACGTATAGTGTGTACCAGGCTAGAAGCTGAAACCATCAAATTGAAGTTCTGGAAGTGGGCGTTGGTACAAGTGTTGAGGAAGCCCTCTTTCTTAAGTATATTTGATGAAAATGCTCAGAGTCCTACTGACAGAGAGGAAGAACATGGGTGGAAAACAAGGCGTGACAGAGGCGGAACTTACATATCACAAGCTGGAGAGGCAAAGAGGTGGAATAGCGCTTGGGGTGGGAAGCGGGGAGTGGCCTTGGCACATAGACCAGTGGAACAATAAGGAGGAATGACAAATAAAGAGGAGAAGGGATGTGTCTTACCATTCAGAAACCAGGGAGACATAGGAAAGATTAAAAAAAAAAGAAAAAAACAAAACAAAAACAAAGAGAGGAGTCTTAACCCAGGTGGAAAACAAGGAAAGACAAAAAAAAAAGGGAATACGGCCGTCAACTTCACAAGAAGCGGAGGCTGGGCACAACGCAAGTGCCCGGAAATATAAGTCTTGCTCCCCCTGCCCACCCCCAACTGCGCAGCCCTGCCTTCAACAGGCCACAGACCAGCATTGGCCTGGGGGTTGGGGACCCTTGCTGTAAAGGATGGTATCTATACCAAAAAAAGGAGGGTTGCCGAATCCCTGATATAAATTAGTAACATAAAGTGGACAAATGCACACTAATGCCGCGTACACACGATCGTGATTCACGGCGGTGAAAACACCGCCGTGAATCACGACATGAAATAAAATGAAAAACGAGGGAACGGCATTTTCCCCCACACACGACCGTTTTTCCCGTCATTTTTTTCTTTGTCGAGAAAAACGACCGTCTGTGGGCTCCGCGGCAGTGTCTCCCTATGGGAAAACTGGCACGGAAAAAAATGATGGAAAAAACGATGAGAAAATTTAGAACATGTTCTAATTTTTCTCGTCGTTTTTTCTGCCGTTTTTCTCAACGAGAAAAACGACATAAAGCCCACAGACGATCGTTTTTCTCGGCGAAAAAAAAAAAATGCCGTTTTTCTCGTCGAGAAAAGCGGTCGTGTGTACGCGGCATGAGAATCCATGTCTAAGGAATAAAGAGGTGATTGGGAATCTGAGTTATACTGTTACTGATGCTAAACAAAAGAATTCCATTAGTATGATCAGTTTTTAAACAATAAGGTTATCAGAAGCACTCCACCCATACTCAAATATACAGTGTAGTAATTTACTGATTCTTTCCAATTCAGACTCAGCACAATCATTTATTCTAGTAAGCAACTAAATACGGTATTTTTCCATGTGGTTTTTTTCCCAAATTATTTTTACTATTTTCATTTTAGTATTTGGAAGATGAGATAAATAAAACCATCTGGGACCTGCTGCCTTCACACCGAGTATTTCTAGCAAAAGTTTTTTGCCAGAATCCTAGACAGAATGTGTGAAAATATCTAATTGGGTCCAGATGTGATGTTTTATTTTTCATGGATATGAACTTAAAACTAAACTGCAGAAACAGAGCAAGATCTGACTTAACCAACATTAAAAATTCCGTATGATTCATTTGAAAATTTCAAATAACAGGATCATTAAACTAGTCAAATGTTTAATGTTAAATTTATATATGTAGCACTACCCCCAGAGGAGCCACTGAATTGTTTTGTGATTTCTCTGCACACCTTAAGATGACAAACCTTGATAACCCAACACTTACTGAAACACATGGAGGTATTTCAAATAATTTATTGGGCCTAGCATAATGAGGAACACAAGCACCTACTAAGTGTAGCAGTTTGGTCACTTTAATTGGGTAAACGAATATTACTCACAATGAGAGTATAAAAACAAGCATATAGCGCTGTGGGGGGTGGTCCTCCGCAATAGAGATTTGGGTCCAAGGCTGTCAGGAGATGGCGAGCAGGGTCCCAGCCGTCAGGAGCACCGGTGGCTCTCAGCGCTTTCTGAGTCCCGTGGAACGCAAGGCCCGGCAGATGGGACGTCACTAACTGGAAGTGATGCAAGGATGTACGTGATACAGTTTTGGAGCAAGTGCTCCTTCTTCAGGCCATGTGGGCACCATGTTGGAGAAGCTTTTATGGGTAGATGGGTGGCGGTGGACCACAAGGCCCAGCAGCAGCCGGATGATTATCAATGATTAATATAAAAAAAAATGCAAAAAATAATAAATCCATAATAAATATATTGTGAGAAAAACAATTAGCGCCACAATGCTAATAAATAACTCCTATAATGACGTGAAAAAAATCAAATATACCTCTCTGAGTGTCTACACAGCTGCTAAACACTTATAGTGATACAACACACCTATTGCAATATTAATTTTGTGAAAATAGTGCAGCGCTGCGTATCTATAAATCTTATATAAACAAATAGTTATACATTCAATAAAACAATTTATGAAAAATTAAAAAAAAACTGTTCATATGTAGGTTTCCAAAGCTGTCACTGCTGTGTAAAATCCTATTTAAATGGATCCAATATTCAGTGCACACCACCACCTGCTAAAATGCCTGCTCACCTCAAGGATGAGTATAAAACTCATGGACAGATCACTCCTCGTGTCCACCATGATCAATGGTACCCAAACGTTACTGTAACGTGACCCAAGTGGGAGAAGAAGGCCTACCCAAGCT
The DNA here is from genome assembly GCA_029206835.1 of Rana muscosa. Taxonomy (NCBI): domain Eukaryota; kingdom Metazoa; phylum Chordata; class Amphibia; order Anura; family Ranidae; genus Rana; species Rana muscosa. Next base: position 175,038,144 of record CM055120.1, read on the forward strand.
GTCCAAAAAGGATCTGAGGAAGGACCAAATGGAAGATCCTCTTGGAAGATTTGTATTGAAGGCCCTGGAGGACCGATGTCCTGATATGCTTCTCACAGACTCTCCGAAAGAGGCTCGACTGTTACACAGAGAGTGGGACCGATTGCAATTACATCAAGGGGTGGTCTACCGAAGGGGCCTCTCTGATGGTCCGGAAGAAAAGTGGCAGTTGTTCCTGCCCAGGAAGCACAGAGAAACAGTCTTAACTGCTCTCCATGACAATCATGGTCATCTGGGTCCTGAAAGAACCTTCCATCTAGTGAGAGACAGATTCTACTGGCCCTGCATGTGGGCTGAAGTTGAAGGTTACTGTCACTCCTGTATCCGGTGTATTCAGAGGAAGACCCTACCTCACCGAGCTGCCCCAATGGGCCATCTTCAGAGTCAGGGACCCATGGAACTGGTGTGCATTGATTTCCTTTGCTTAGAGCCTCACCTGAGTGGACAAGGGAATTTTTTGGTAGTAACCGACCATTTCACCAGATATGCCCAAACATACCCAACGAAAGACCAGAAAGCTTCAACAGTGGCAAAAGTCCTAGTAGATAAATTCTTTGTCCACTATGGATTACCCCAACATATCCACTCAGATCAAGGGAGAGACTTTGAAAGCAATCTCATAAAGAAGCTGTTGGACTTGCTGGGCATCAAGAAGACCAGAACCACTCCATATCACCCCCAGGGGGATGCTCAGCCTGAGCGTTTTAACCGAACCCTTCTGGACATGTTGGGAACTCTAAGCTCGGAAAAGAAGCAGCACTGGAGCAAGCATGTAGCTGCCATTATGCACGCCTACAACAGCACTGCAAATGATGCCACTGGATACTCCCCGTACCGTTTGATGTTTGGGCGAGAAGCTCGACTACCAGTGGATCTGGCCTTTGGTGTAACTCTTGATTAGGGATGAGCCGAACACCCCCTGTTCGGTTCGCACCAGAACCTGCGAACAGCCAGAATGTTTGCGCGAACTTTAGAACCCTATTAAATACAATGGACTCGAATGTTCAAAATCAAAAGTGCTAATTATAAAGGCTAATATGCAAGTTATTGTCATAAAAAGTGTTTGGGGACCCGGGTCCTGCCCCAGGGGACATGTATCAATGCAAAAAAAAGTTTTAAAAACGGCCGTTTTTTTTGGGAGCAGTGATTTTAATAATGCTTAAAGTGAAACAATAAAAGTGAAATATTCCTTTAAATTTTTTACCTGGGGTGTGTGTATAGTATGCCTGTAAAGTAGCGTTTGTTTCCCGTGTTTAGAACTGTCCCTGCACATAATGTAATTTCTGAAGGAAAAAAAGTAATTTAAAAGTACTTGCGGCTGTAATGAATTGTCGGCTCCCGGCAATACAGAGAAAAAGTAATTGAAAGTCATTGATAAAAAATAAAATAAAATGCGTGGGAGTCCCCCCAAATTCAATTACCAGGCCCTTCAGGTCTGGTATGGATTTTAAGGGGAACGCTGCGCCAAATTTAAGAAACAAAATGATGTGGAATTCCCCCCAAATATCCATACCTGACTCTTCAGGTCTGGTATGGATTTTAAGGGGAACTCTACGCCAAATTGAAAAAAAAATGGCGTGGAGTTCCCCCTAAAAATCCATACCAGACCGTTTATCCGAGCACCCAACCTGGCAGGCCACATGAAAAGAGGGGGGGACGAGAGAGCGCCCCCCTTCTGAACCGTACCAGGCCACATGCTCTCAACATGGGGAGGATGCTTTGGGGTCTGGACCCCAAAGCACCATGTCCCCATGTTTATGGGGACAAGGGCCTCATCCCCACAACCCTTGCCCGGTGGTTGTGGGGGTCTGCGGGCGGGGGGCTTTTCGGAATCTGGAAGACCCCTTTAACAAAGATCCCGCCCCCCCTTTGTGAATTGGTAAGGGGTACATTGTACCCCTACCATTTCACAAAGAAAGTGTAAAATATTGTAAAAAAAACACACACAGTTGGGATAAGTCCTTTATTAAAAAAAAAAAAAAAAAAAAGAAGATTCCAGCGGTGGTAATTCACTCTTGATCTCCACTCCAGTAATGTCGGTATCCAGCGACAGATGATCTGCATGCTCCAGCGATGATGTCCAGCGAGGAACAGCACACGGTCCTGTCTCCACCGGAGACACCCCAGAAATGACGTTGTGGCAGCCTGACAGGTCTTATGTAGCTGAGGAGGGGGCCACCCGTCACGTGACCCCGTACCCCTCTTACACAAGGGCAAACCTGGGCTTTCCCAGTGACATGATGGGTGACCCCGCCCCTTCTGATGCAATGGGCTACATCAGACGGGGGCGGGGTCACCCATCAAATCACTGGGAAAGCCCGGGTTTCCCCTTGCATCAGAGGGGGACGGATGGTCCGTCCTCAGCTACATAAGACCTGTCAGGCTGCCGCAACGTCATTCCCGGGTGTCTCCGGTGGAGACAGGACCGTGTGCTGTTCCTCGCTGGACATCATCGCTGGAGCATGCAGATCATCTGTGTGTTGCGGCGGTGAAAGAAAGACAGAGTGAGAGAGAGAGAGATAGTGTCATCTCATTTGAGTTAGATAGAGCAAGCAGGCTAGTCAGTTAGCTGCAGTTACAGTGTGTAGAGGATATATATGCATCCTAGGTGTTGTGTATATATATATATATATATATATATATATATATACACACTGTATTCAGTTTAGCTAGATCCGTTCCTGTTATTCTCTTCATAATATACTGACAGGCAGGCAGGTGACTGTGCTAGCTGCAGTATTTTCATTTAGTGTACTGTGTCCTTTGCACAGTGTGCACCTAAAGCTACCTGAATACAATTGCTGGTGTTCTCATACTAATACAGGCAGGGAGCTGCAGTATTTTCATTTAGTGTACTGTGTCCTTTGCACAGTGTGCACCTAAAGGTACCTGAATACAATTGCTGGTGTTCTCATACTAATACAGGCAGGGAGCTGCAGTGTTTTCATTTAGTGTACTGTGTCCTTTGCACAGTGTGCACCTAAAGCTACCTGAATACAATTGCTTGTGTCCTCATACAAATATAGGCAGGGAGCTGCAGTATTTTCATTTAGTGTACTGTGTCCTTTCCACAGTGTGCACCTAAAGCTACCTTAATACAATTGCTGGTGTTCTCATACTAATACAGGCAGGGAGCTGCAGTATTTTCATTTAGTGTACTGTGTCCTTTGCACAGTGTGCACCTAAAGCTACCTGAATACAATTGCTGGTGTTCTCATACTAATACAGGCAGGGAGCTGCAGTATTTTCATTTAGTGTACTGTGTCCTTTGCACAGTGTGCACCTAAAGCTACCTGAATACAATTGCTGGTGTTCTCATACTAATACAGGCAGGGAGCTGCAGTGTTTTCATTTAGTGTACTGTGTCCTTTGCACAGTGTGCACCTAAAGCTACCTGAATACAATTGCTTGTGTCCTCATACAAATATAGGCAGGGAGCTGCAGTATTTTCATTTAGTGTACTGTGTCCTTTCCACAGTGTGCACCTAAAGCTACCTTAATACAATTGCTGGTGTTCTCATACTAATACAGGCAGGGAGCTGCAGTATTTTCATTTAGTGTACTGTGTCCTTTGCACAGTGTGCACCTAAAGCTACCTGAATACAATTTCTGGTGTTCTCATACTAATACAGGCAGGGAGCTGCAGTATTTTCATTTAGTGTACTATGTCCTTTGCACAGTGTGCACCTAAAGCTACCTGAATACAATTGCTGGTGTTCTCATACAAATACAGGCAGGGAGCTGCAGTATTTTCATTTAGTGTACTGTGTCCTTTGTGCAGTGTGCACCTAAAGCTACCTGAATACAATTGCTGGTGTTCCCATACTAATACAGGCAGGGAGCTGCAGTATTTTCATTTCGTGTACTGTGTCCTTTGCACAGTGTGCACCTAAAGCTACCTGAATACAATTGCTGGTGTTCTCATACTAATACAGGCAGGGAGCTGCAGTGTTTTCATTTAGTGTACTGTGTCCTTTGCACAGTGTGCACCTAAAGCTACCTGAATACAATTGCTGGTGTTCTCACACTAATACAGGCAGGGAGCTGCAGTATTTTCATTTCGTGTACTGTGTCCTTTGCGCAGTGTGCACCTTAAGCTACCTGAATACAATTGCTGGTGTTCTCATACTAATACAGGCAGGGAGCTGCAGTTTTTTAATTTAGTGTACTGTGTCGTTTGCAGAGTGTGCACGTAAAGCTACCTGAATACAATTGCTGGTGTTCTCATACAAATACAAGCAGAGAGCTGTAGTATCTTCATTTAGTGTTATCAGGGAAATAGACGCTTTGATGTGCATGCGCGCACAAGGATGCGCGGCACCATGGTTGGGCAGGCGCGATGGCACACACCCGGCATGATGGATGCCCGGCCTATTTAAACCCACTGCTGACAGTGGCGCATCGCTGGTGTATCTTCAGCTTGTCCTGCGTTCCTGTGTCCTGTGAATCTGCTGTTCCTGATCTGTGTACCGACTCGGCTTGTCCTGACCTGATCCTTCTGACCCCCTGGCTTGATCCTTGGCTTGCATCTGACTTCTCTCTGCCTGCTTCCTGCATCTGATCCTGGCTTGGCTACTGGACTTGTTTATCTTTCTCCCTGAACTTGACTCTAATCCTGGACTGACTTCCTGTGTTGACCCCTGGCCTGGCTCCTGACTCCATTATCAAGTCTGTCCACCGGTCCCTGCTTTCTGGACCATCCAAGCATGCCTGTCTCCAGTTCCAGCTACCAGGCACCCGTGCTTCTGTGGGCACCACACCTGCTGTGTCACCTTCAGTGGTGTGCTGCGCTCAGCCGCAAGGGGAGCCCTCCTAGCATCTTGGCCTTCTACCAAGTTCCTGACAGTATACACCAGCCATGTCAGAGGCCGACGGAGGTGTCTCTCCCCTGGAAGCCGTCAACCAGCATGTCACGGCTCTCTCTCAGGCCATCCAGAGACTTTGGGAGGAAAACTCCCAATTAGAGGGCCACCTGCTTCATCCATTAACCACACCGGTCTCCAAAGTTCCGGATTCTTCCTCAGACAGTTCACCTATGACTCCTCCTACTGCGGTGATGCCCTCTCCGGAGCCACGAGTACCCACACCTGAACGCTTTTCTGGAGAACAGTTCTTTCAAACCATGGCTCGGTTATATGACGACTCCTTGCGGGTAGCCACTGCTGAGGCTACTCTGCATGCCAACGATTTCTATTCTATTCTATTCTATTGTCAAGTATCCTCAGCTCATGTTGCTCTTCAGATCACATTACAGCTGGCAGGGGAAGAAATCCATCTCCAGGCAATACTCGACTCCGGGGCATGTAGTTGCTTTCTGGATCTAGCTCTGGCAAAAAGACTTAATATTCCTCTTTATCAGAAGGAGCAAAAGCTGACCGTTCACCTGGCCTGACTCAATGCCCAGCTCCGGGCACGTCACTCTAGAAACTGCCCCTATCCTGACCTCTATCAATTCAGGCCATCAGGAATTCTTACGTTTTGACGTATTGAGCTCTCCTCTATTTCCTGTCATTCTGGGAATCCCATGTCTCCAGGCGCACAATCCTCAGGTTGATTGTTCCAAAAACGAAGTGCTCTTTACCTCTTCCTACTGCCAGCAACATTGTCTTGTTCCTGTATCCAAGAACGCTTCCAGCTGTTTGTCCGTTCAAACCATGCCTAGTGTGAACCATAGTATACCCGAAGCCTATCAGGACTTTCTAGATGTCTTCGACAAGAAGAAAGCCGATACTCTACCCCCACATCGTTCTTATGATTGCCCCATTGAGTTGCTGCCAGGAGCAGAGATTCCGTTCGGACAGATTTTCCCCCTTTCTGAAACTGAACTTGAGACACTGAGGCAATATATAGACGAAAACCTTGAGAAAAAGTTTATCCACCCGTCCTCATCCCCTGCCGGTGACGGTATCTTCTTTGTTGAGAAGAAGGACAAGACGTTAAGACCCTGTGTGGACTACGGGGAACTAAACAAGGTTACCCTTATCCCCGAACTCTTCCAGAGATTTCGCACAGCCCGCATCTTTACCAAGCTCGATCTACGCAGAGCTTACAACCTAATCCGCATACGGGAAGGGGACGAGTGGAAGACAGCATTCAGAACAAGATTTGGACATTTCAAAATCTAGTAATACCATTTGGACTGTGCAACGCCCCAGCCACATTTCAATATTTCATAAATGACATTTTCCGGGAGTACTTAGACCACTTCGTTGTCGTCTACCTCAATGACATTCTTGTATTCTCTGCCTCTCTGGAACTTCACAGAACGCACGCAAGAAAGGTGCTGAGCATCCTCAGAATTCACGGTCTGTACGCTAAAGCTGAAAAGTGTGAGTTTGAGAAGACGTCAATCCAGTTCTTGGGGCTCATCATCACCATTGGTGGAATAGCTATGGATCCTCAGAAGGTCAAGGCTATCCTGGAGTGGCCAGCACCTTCCGACAAGAAGGGTGTCCAGAGATTTATTGGCTTCGCCTACGTTTACAGAAGGTTTATAAAGAACTTTTCCACCATTGTTTCACCTATTACTCAGATAACCCGCCAACATACCAAGTTCTTTTGGTCTGAAGCAGTGCAAGCCGCCTTCAATTAACTAAAATCTTTCTTTACCTCAGCACCAGTCTTACAGCATCCAGACCCCGCCTTACCCTATGTCCTGGAAGTTGATGCTTTGGAGGTGGCCACTAGTGATGAGCCGAACACCCCCGGGTTCGGTTCGCACCAGAACCCGCGAACGGACCGAAAGTTCGTACGAACATTAGAACCCTATTAAATACAATGGATGCGAACGTTCGAATTCTAAAGTGCTAATTATAACAACTATTATGCATGTTATTGTCCTAAAAAGGGTTTGGGAACCCGGGTTCTGCACCAGGGGACATGTATCAATGCAAAAAGAAGTTTTAAAAACGGTCGTTTTTCGGGAGCAGTCATTTTAATGATGCATAAAGTGAAAAAAAAAAGTCAAATATTCCTTTAAATATCGTACCTGGGGGGTGTCTAAAGTATGCCTGTGAAGTGCCACGTGTTTCCCGTGTTTAGAACTGTCCCTGCACAAAATGACACTTCTAAAGGAAAAAAAAGCCATTTAAAACTGCTTGCGGCTTTAATGTAATGTCTGGTCCCGGTAATATGGATGAAAATCTTTAAGAAAAATGGCATAGCTACCCCATGACCCCCCCCCCCCCACCCCAGCCCATTACCAGCCCCTTTGGGTCTTGTATGGATATTAAGGGGAACCCCGCACATAAAATAAAAAAGGCCCTATATACTCTGAACAGCCGTATACAGGCGGTGCATACAAGACAGGGACTGTAGGTGTTGTTCTTATGTAGAATGTGTTTGTAATTTTGAACAGGTACATTGTTGAAGTGTAGCTCCAGCCCAAAAATCAATTTTTAAACTTTTTGGAAAACATAGGTAAGGGTTATCACCCCTGTAACATTTGTTTTGCTGTCTGTGCCCCTGTTCAGAACATTTCACCTCACTTTCCGTCCCAATGACAACTGTTTTTGAAATGTGGTGTTTTTCTTGAAACAAGGATTGCTGATAAAGCATCAGTACAGAGGAGACACCTTTCTCCCATATTTATTCTTACAGGAGAGAATTTTCCTTCCTAGTGGTAGATTTCCTCTCACTTCCTGTTGTCTTCTTGCGTTTGCAAGTAGGAGTCGTTTGTAAGTTGGATGTTTGAAAGTAGGGACCTGCCGTATATACTCTGCAGAAATAGGCCCCTTAGTTGTTGGTGTTGGCACAACACTGTAAGCACTCACAGTTACTCTTGGTTGGTGCTGGAACGCCCTGCTGTCAACTATTATATCAGGAATTTTAATTACATATAATTGTTGAACAGTGGTAGTAAAAATTGGGCCTTTGATGGTGGTGCTGGTGCCACAACACTGTAAGCCCTGACAGTTACTCTTGGTGGGTGCAGCAATGGGCCCTGCTGTGAATTATTAGATCAAGAATTGTAATTGCATGCCCCTGTTGAACAGGGGCTGAAAAATTGGGCCTTTCGTGGTGGTGGTGGTGGTGGTGGTGTTGCCACAACACTGTAAGCCCTCAGAGTTACTCTTGGTGGGTGCAGGAATGGGCCCTGCTGTGAATTATTAGATCAAGAATTGTAATTACATGCCCCTTTTGAACAGGGGCTGAAAAATTGGGCCTTTCGTGGTGGTGGTGGTGGTGGCGTTGCCACAACACTGTAAGCCCTCAGAGTTACTCTTGGTGGGTGCAGCAATGGGCCCTGCTGTGAATTATTAGATCAAGAATTGTAATTGCATGCCCCTGTTGAACAGGGGCTGAAAAATTGGGCCTTAGGCACTGGTGGCACAACACTACAACCCCTCACAGATACTGTACTTGGAGCACAGCAATGAGCCCTGTTGCAAAGTATTGCTTCAAAAATTGTAATGACACGCCCCTGTTAAACAGGGGCTGAAAAATTGGGCCTTAGGCACTGGTGGCACAACACTACAACCCCTCACAGATACTGTACTTGGAGCACAGCAATGAGCCCTGTTGCAAAGTATTGCTTCAAAAATTGTAATGACACGCCCCTGTTAAACAGGGGCTGAAAAATTGGGCCTTAGGCACTGGTGGCACAACACTACAACCCCTCACAGATACTGTACTTGGAGCACAGCAATGAGCCCTGTTGCAAAGTATTGCTTCAAAAATTGTAATGACACGCCCCTTTTAAACAGGGGCTGAAAAATTGGGCCTTAGGCACTGGTGCCACAACACTCCAACCCCTCACAGATACTGTACTTGGAGCACAGCAATGAGCCCTATGGCAAATTATTGCTAAAAAAATTGTAATTACACGCCCCTGTAAAACAGGGGCTGAAAAATTGGGCCTTAGCCACTGGTGGCAGCACCCATAAACAAAAATGATCTTCCAAGCTATCATCATCAATCGTATCATTGAGGACTCGGAGGAGGAGGATAGCCAGTCAACATAACAGCACAGGCACTCAGCATCAGTCTTGAAGGGATGTGACATGTTAAAATCAATTAGTCTGTTATATCAGCATCAGGTGTGTGGTAGCTGGTGGTGATCCAAGACTGGTTCATCTTGATGAAAGTCAGTCGATCAACCGAGTCGGTGGACAGGCGCACCCTGTGATCCGTGACAAATCCTCCAGCAGCACTGAATGTGCGTTCCGAAAGAACGCTGGATGCAGGACAGGCCAGTAGCTCAATTGCATACTGTGCAAGCTCTGGCCAGTGATCCATCCTCAAGACCCAGTAAGCCAGAGGATTTTCGGTGGGGAAGGTGTCCAAGTCTGACCTTGCCCCTAGATATTCCTGCACCATGTTTATCAGACGCTGGCGATGGTTGCTGGAACCGATCATACTTTGGGGCTGCGGACTAAAGAATTGTCTGAACGCATCGGTCAGACGGCCACCTTCCCCACCGCTCCTTCTTTGACTGGCCGAAGCCTCAGCAACTCGTTGTCCAGGACCAGGAGTTTGTAACCTCCCAGTCTCTGGGAACGCGTTGCACAGACCTTTCTGCAAGGCCTCCCGGAGTTGTCTCATCCTCTGCTCCCTCTGCGAAGGTAACATAAGGTCCGCAACCTTACCCTTGTACCGTGGATCAAGGAGAGTGGCCAGCCAGTAATGGTCCCTCTCCTTGATCCGAAGAATACGAGGATCCTTCCGCAGACTTTGCAGGATCAGGGAGGCCATGCAGCGTAGGTTTGCTGAGGCATTCTCTCCGGAGTCCTCTGGGTCACTAAGGACGACATGATCCGCAGCCACCTCCTCCCAGCCACGTACAAGTCCACTGGTTTCTTGGGACTGTAAATCATCCCTAAAAGACTGCTGCTGATGATGCTGAGTGCCAGCCTCCACCTCCATGCTGACACAATCCTCCTCCTCCTCCTCCTCCTCCTCCTCTTCCTGTGCGATGGGTGGGACAGAAGGAACACTGTCTGGGTAAAGGGGGCCTTGAGAGGCAAGGAAGTCCTCCTCTTCCTGCCTCTGTTCTGCCTCAAGTGCCCTGTCCATTATTCCACGCAGCGTGTGCTCCAACAGGTGGACAAGAGGTACAGTGTCACTGATGCATGCACTGTCACTGCTCACCATCCTCGTGGCCTCCTCAAATGGTGCCAGGACAGTGCATGCATCCCTGATCATGCCCCACTGGCGTGGAGAAAAAAAACCAAGCTCCCCTGACCCTGTCCTGGTGCCGTAGTCGCACAGGTACTCATTGATGGCCCTCTGCTGCGTGTGCAGCCGCTGCAGCATGGCCAACGTTGAGTTCCACCTGGTGGGCATGTCACATATAAGGCGGTTCTTGGGCAGGTTCAACTCCTTTTGCAGCTCAGCCAGGCGAGCACTGGCATTATAAGATCTGCGGAAATGCACACAGACTTTCCTGGCCTGCCTCAGGACATCCTGTAAGCCCGGGTACCTGCCCAAGAACCGCTGCACCACCAGGTTAAGGACGTGAGCCACACAGGGCACATGGGTCAGTTGTCCCTGTCGGAGGGCGGAGAGGAGGTTGGTGCCATTGTCGCAAACCACCATTCCTGGCTTAAGCTGGCGTGGCGTCAACCACCTCTCGGCCTGGCCCTGCAGAGCAGACAGGACCTCTGCCCCAGTGTGGCTTCTGTCCCCCAAACACACCAGCGCAAGCACGGCATGGCATCTTTTTGCCTGCGTACTTGCGTAGCCCCGTGAACGGCTACGGAGCACCGCTGGTTCATAGGACAAACCACAGGAAGAGGCCATGGAGGAAGAAGCAGAGGAGGGGGTGGAGGAGAGAGGTGTGTCACAACCAGTAGTAGCATTTTGGAGGCGTGGCGGTGGAACAACCTCCAACACTACTGCACCTTGTCCTGCATCCTTCCCAGCTGCCAAAAGAGTGACCCAATGGGCCGTGAAAGAAAGGTAACGTCCCTGTCCATGCCTGCTGGACCATGAGTCAGCGGTAATATGCACCTTACCGCTGACCGCCCTGTCCAGCGAGGCCAAGACATTGCCTTCCACATGCCGGTAGAGAGCCGGAATAGCCTTCCGTGAGAAAAAGTGGCGTTTGGGAACCTGCCACTGAGGAACCGCACATTGCACAAACTCACGGAAGGGGGCCGAGTCTACCAACTGAAAAGGCAGCAGTTGAAGCGCTAGCAATTTAGCCAAGCTAGCATTCAACCGCTGGGCATGTGGATGGCTGGGAGTGAACTTCTTTCGACGGTCCAGCAGCTGGGGCAGGGAAATTTGCCTGCTAGAATCGGACGTCGGTGTACTGCTAGCAGAGTGGCCGCAAGTACTTGGCTGTGACACACCTAATTCTACACCTTCATTCCTCTCAGTGCATGTTTCAGAGAGGACTGAAGTTATAGTGGGGTTGGAGATCCCAGCTGATGCGGTGCAAGGAGAGGTCCGCTTTGTTCTTTGGTGTGGGTCTTTGAGGTAGGCTTGCCAACGAGCTGCATGGCAGGTCAACATAAGTCTGGTCAGGCATGTGGTACCCAAGCGGCTGATGTTTTGGCCACGCGATATACGCTTGAGACATATGTTGCAAACAGCAGCTGTGCGATCTGATGCACTAGCCTCAAAAAAGGCCCACACCAAGGAACTTTTTGAATGACGGGCAGAGGCAGCGCCCTGCACAGGCGGAGCTCTGCGGTGTGATTCCGTCGGTGTACTGCCCTTACGCTGGCCACCAAAGGGCATCCTGCCTCGTTGGAGATGTGCCTCCTCCTCATCCTCCTCCTCCTCCTCTCTACTATTAGGCACCCACGTGGAGTCAGTGACCTCATCATCCCCTCCCTCCTCATCACTGGAGCCAATCTGGCAGTATGCTGCAGCTGCTGGAACATGACTGCCAGATTGGTGTCCTTCTTGAGCATCCCCTCTGTCTGCTCTCACGCTACTGCCTTCCTGTAGCTGGGTTTCATCATCAGACCCTTCGAAACGCTGGGCATCCTCCTGGAGCATGTACCCAACACTGTGCTCAAACAGTTCGGGGGACTCCTCAGGAGGAGGACATGGTGGGTCTAGGGAAGGAGTGACTGATGATGAGTCTGACATTGATACCAGGGAAGAGGACGCTTTGGCAGCTGCTTTGCCAGTACCCTGAGCCTGGGTGAGAGAGGATGAGGAGGAGGAGGAGGGCTTGGTCATCCACTCTACCAAGTCTTCGGCATGATGTGGCTCAACATGTCCAGCTGCCGAAAAGAAGGACAAGCGTGTCCCATGGCCATGTGCTGATGACAATGCACCGCGTCCACGACCAGCACTGTTGCCCCCAGACACAGAGCCTGCTTGCCCTCTTTTATTGCCTCCTGACTGTCTGCCTCTCCTTGTTTGCCTTCCAGACATTCTAATAGATGGCCTGCAGGGAGATGGGAAAAAAGCAATAAGGGCTACCTTCAGGTGTCCTTCTCTGTCCCTTTACTTAAGGATTTCTAAATATGGTTGAGGATGATTGCTTTTGCACAGAATAGCACAACGACAATTTCCCTGACTGTCCAAAAAACAAGGATTTCAAAGATGGTTGATTAGGAATGCTTTAGCACACTATAGCACAAGGAGAATTCCCCTCACTTTCCTTCTTTGTCACTAGAAACAAGGACTCGCACAGTAAAAGACACTGACACTCTCCCTACCTAGAGTTTTCTGTCCCTAGAAAAAATGTTTTTTTAAAGCACACTATAGCACAAGGAGAATTCCCCTCACTTTCCTTCTTTGTCCCTAGAAACAAGGACTCGCACAGTAAAAGACACTGACACTCTCCCTACCTAGAGTTTTCTGTCCCTAGAAAAAATGTTTTTTTAAAGCACACTATAGCACAAGGAGAATTCCCCTCACTTTCCTTCTTTGTCCCTAGAAACAAGGACTCGCACAGTGAAAGAAACTGACACTCTCCCTACCTAGAGTTTTCTGTCCCTAGAAAAAATGTTTTTTTAAAGCACACTATAGCACAAGGAGAATTCCCCTCACTTTCCTTCTTTGTCCCTAGAAACAAGGACTCGCACAGTGAAAGAAACTGACACTCTCCCTACCTAGAGTTTTCTGTCCCTAGAAAAAAAGTTTTTTTAAAGCACACTATAGCACAAGGAGAATTCCCCTCACTTTCCTTCTTTGTCCCTAGAAACAAGGACTCGCACAGTGAAAGAAACTGACACTCTCCCTACCTAGAGTTTTCTGTCCCTAGAAAAAATGTTTTTTTAAAGCACACTATAGCACAAGGAGAATTCCCCTCACTTTCCTTCTTTGTCCCTAGAAACAAGGACTCGCACAGTGAAAGAAACTGACACTCTCCCTACCTAGAGTTTTCTGTCCCTAGAAAAAATGTTTTTTTAAAGCACACTATAGCACAAGGAGAATTCCCCTCACTTTCCTTCTTTGTCCCTAGAAACAAGGACTCGCACAGTGAAAGAAACTGACACTCTCCCTACCTAGAGTTTTCTGTCCCTAGAAAAAATGTTTTTTTAAAGCACACTATAGCACAAGGAGAATTCCCCTCACTTTCCTTCTTTGTCCCTAGAAACAAGGACTCGCACAGTGAAAGAAACTGACACTCTCCCTACCTAGAGTTTTCTGTCCCTAGAAAAAATGTTTTTTTAAAGCACACTATAGCACAAGGAGAATTCCCCTCACTTTCCTTCTTTGTCCCTAGAAACAAGGACTCGCACAGTAAAAGACACTGACACTCTCCCTACCTAGAGTTTTCTGTCCCTAGAAAAAATGTTTTTTTAAAGCACACTATAGCACAAGGAGAATTCCCCTCACTTTCCTTCTTTGTCCCTAGAAACAAGGACTCGCACAGTAAAAGACACTGACACTCTCCCTACCTAGAGTTTTCTGTCCCTAGAAAAAATGTTTTTTTAAAGCACACTATAGCACAAGGAGAATTCCCCTCACTTTCCTTCTTTGTCCCTAGAAACAAGGACTCGCACAGTGAAAGAAACTGACACTCTCCCTACCTAGAGTTTTCTGTCCCTAGAAAAAATGTTTTTTTAAAGCACACTATAGCACAAGGAGAATTCCCCTCACTTTCCTTCTTTGTCCCTAGAAACAAGGACTCGCACAGTGAAAGAAACTGACACTCTCCCTACCTAGAGTTTTCTGTCCCTAGAAAAAATGTTTTTTTAAAGCACACTATAGCACAAGGAGAATTCCCCTCACTTTCCTTCTTTGTCCCTAGAAACAAGGATTCGCACAGTAAAACACACTGACACTCTCCCTACCTATCCTTCTCTTTCCCTAAACTAAAGGAATCCAGGTTAAGCAAGAAAGAAATAAATGTCACTGTCCCTGCCTATGCTTGTCTTTCCCTGCTCCGGAACACACTACACTAGGCCGCCGTGCTGGCGGCCTTTTATAGTGTGGGGCGTGTACTAAACACCCTCAGCAATAATTGGCCACAGGCATCCTGCCTGTGGCCAATCATTGCTCTCCTCGCTGCCGGCGCTGTGATTGGCCAAGCATGCGGGGTCACAGTGCATGCTTGGCCAATCACAGCGCCTGGATGACACTGCGATGGCGTAGTGCATTGTGGGCCGTTCGCGTCACTCGAATTTGGCGCGAACGGCCCAAATCATTCGATCTTCGTCGAACGATCGAACAGCCGATGTTCGAGTCGAACGTATGTTCGACTCGAACACGAAGCTCATCCCTAGTGGCCACAGGAGCAGTACTATCTCAACGTCAGTGTCCAAAAGCACTGCCTCATCCCGTGGCCTTCTCTTCACAGAAGATGAGTCAGCCAGAAAAGAATTATGATGTAGGGGATTGCGAACTTTTAGCAATTAAGACTGCTTTGGAGGAATGGAGATACCTCCTTGAAGGTGCCACCCATCCTATCTTGATCTTCACAGATCATAAGAATTTAGAATATCTCCGCACGGCCAAACGGTTAAGACCCCGACAGGCTCGATGGGCCTTGTTCTTTTCTAGGTTTAATTTCCATATTACCTACCGGCCAGGGTCGAAAAACGGGAAGGCTGACGCCCTATCTCGAATGTTTCCGGATACCCCTAAGGAAATCACACCCAGTACAATCCTGTCTTCTCAAAACTTACTTTTGTTACAGCCTGATCTAAGGACTTCAATTTAGCAGGCATCTACTCAGTGCACGGAGGAAGAAAGCTCCTCTTTAAGAAATCAGGAGGGGCTTCTGTGGCACCAAGACAAGATCTTCGTCCCTCAGCAGGTCAGGGTTCAGGTCAGTGGCGGTGTGTCCATAGAGGGCGCCGGAGCGCGGCCCCCTCTCGCTCCCGCACCGCCACTGAAAGACAATACACAGATTCATGCATTGCATGAATCTATGTATTGTCACCGCTGCCGCGCTGCCCACTATTTATATGGCCGGCCTCCTGGTGAGCGCCGGCCATATGAATTAGAGCGGCGGCCGGCGGTGGGTGTGGCTTGGAAGTGCCTATCAGAGCCAGCGGCTCTGATAGGCTTTCCGAATACAGCTCTCACGCTGTATTCGGCTTCCAAAAACTCCTCCCAGGTACGCACGGGGGTGCGTTCCTTGGAGAAGACTGTGGAGGTTTCAGCCAATCAGGTTCACCGGATCTGGTTACCGGTGACCTGATTGGCTGAAGCGACATCGAGGGCGGGAGAACATATCGAGGACGGCGCGGACCGAGGAAGGTAAGTGCAGGGCTGGGGGGGGGGGAACAGGCTGCATTTGGGGGGAACTGACTGTATATGGGGGACAAACTGGCTGCATTTGGGGGGAACTGGCTGTATATGGGGGACAAACTGGCTGAATATGGGGGCACACTGGCTGTATTATGGGGGACAAACTGGCTGCATTTGGGGGGAACTGGCTGTATATGGGGGACAAACTGGCTGAATATGGGGGCACACTGGCTGTATTATGGGGGACGAACTGGCTGCATTTGGGGGGAACTGGCTGTATATGGGGACAAACTGGCTGAATATGGGGGCACACTGGCTGTATATGGGGACAAACTGGCTGAATATGGGGGCACACTGGCTGTATTATGGGGGACAAACTGGCTGCATTTGGGGGGAACTGGCTGTATATGGGGACAAACTGGCTGAATATGGGGGGAACTGGCTGTATATGGGGGCACACTGGCTGCATTTGGGGGGAACTGGCTGTATATGGGGGACAAACTGGCTGAATATGGGGGCACACTGGCTGTATTATGGGGGACAAACTGGCTGCATTTGGGGGGAACTGGCTGTATATGGGGACAAACTGGCTGAATATGTGGGGAACTGGCTGTATATGGGGGCACACTGGCTGCATTTGGGGGGAACTGGCTGTATATGGGGGCACACTGGCTGCATTTAGGGGGAACTGGCTGTATATGGGGGACAAACTGGCTGCATTTGGGGGGAACTGACTGTATATGGGGGACAAACTGGCTGAATATGGGGGGAACTGGCTGTATATGGGGGACAAACTGGCTGTATATGGGGGGGAACTGGCTGTATATGGGGGACAAACTGGCTGTATATGGGGGCACACTGGCTATATATATGGGGGCACACTGGCTATATATGGGGACAAACTGGCTATATATGGGGACAAACTGGTTGTATATGGGAGCACACTGGCTGTATATGGGAGCACACTGGCTGTATATGGGGGCACACTGGCTGTATATGGGGGGCACACTGGCTGTATATATGGGGGCACACTGGTTATATATATATGGGGACAAACTGGCTGTATATGGAAACAAACTGGCTGTATTTGAGGGGGCAAACTGGTGGCGTTTGGGCACAGTGGCTGCGTTTAATGGGCACAGTGGCTTCAATTGATTTTTTTTTTCAGTTTGTTTGCGCCCCCCCCCCCCCCAAAATTTTGAGCACCAGCCGCCACTGGTTCAGGTTCTAAAGACCTTTCACGACCACCAGCTAGCCGGTCACTTTGGGGTCCAGAAGACGATCCTTGTGGTGGCCTACTCTGAGGTCTGACTGCAAGGAATATGTAAATTACTGTATGACTTGCCAATGGAACAAGGGGTCCAACGCTAAATCTTGGGGTCTGTTGAGACCACTACCAGTCCCTGAACAACCGTGGAAAAACATTTCTGTGGACTTTATAGTAGATCTGCCACCCTCAGAAAATTTCACAACCATCTTGGTTGTAGTAGGCCGACTCTCCAAGATGGCACATTTCGTACCAATGATGGGCACACCGTCTGTTACGGACACAGCAAAAGTCTTTATAAAAGGAGATAGTCAGACTGCATGGCTTACCGGACAACATTGTGTCTGACAGAGGTGTACAACTCACCTCTAAGTTCTGGAGGAACCTCTGCAAATCACTATCCATGAGACTTGATTTTCCACAGCCTACCACCCACAAAGCAACGGCCAGACTGAAAGAACTAATCAAACGCTAGAGCAATATTTGCGGTGTTTTTGTTCCTTTGCTCAGGATGACTGGTTCTCAATTTTGCCTTGTGCGGAATTCGCATATAATAACTCTGTACACACTGCAACCAACCAGTCACCTTTTTGGGCAAATTATGGCTTCCATCCATCTTTCTTACCCAATACCATCCCCGAATCCTCAGTTCCGGCAGTCCAGGACAGAATAAACTTCATTCAGGCAAATTACCAGACTCTACGGGGCACAATGAAGAAAGCCCAAGAAGCTAACAAGAAACATTATGACAGAAGGAGAAGAGGAGATCCGACCTTTAAAGTTGGGGACAAAGTCTGGCTGTCATCAGTCAACCTTAAATTGCCATGTCCGTCCCAGAAACTGGGGCCAAAGTTTGTTGGCCCTTTTGAAATTAAGCGGGAGATCAATCCCGTAGCCTTTGAACTTGCTCTACCTGAAACGTATAGAATTCATCCTGTGTTTCATGTGTCATTGCTTAAACATGCCATCTCTAGTTCTTTTCCAGGAAGAGAAGAGGTACCTCCGCCTCCGGTCCTGTTTGGAGACGAAACAGAATTCGAGGTGGAGTCCATTCTTGACTGTCGACGGAGAGGTAGGACACTTCAGTTCTTAATTAAATGGAGGGGATATTCTGCAGAAGAGAACTCTTGGGAACCTGCAAGTTATGTACACGCCCCGAGGCTTATACAGAGATTCCGCAGCAGTCACCCCGAAAAGTGGGCATGCCTGGGCATCCGGAGGCTGCCCCTTGGGGGGGCACTAACAGGGAAATAGACGGTTTGATGCGCATGCGCGCACAAGGATGCGCGGCACCATGGTTGGGCAGGCGCACGCCAGGACTTGTCGGACGCGTGGCGCCGTGACTATGCGCACGCACATGCACAATGGCACACACCCGGCGAGATGGATGCCCAGCCTATTTAAACCCACTGCTGACAGTGGCGCATCGCTGGTGTATCCTTAGCTTGTCCTGCGTTCCTGTGTCCTGTGAATCTGCTGTTCCTGATCTGTGTACCGACTCGGCTTGTCCTGACCTGATCCTTCTGACCCCTGGCTTGATCCTTGGCTTGCATCTGACTTCTCTCTGCCTGCTTCCTGCATCTGATCCTGGCTTGGCTACTGGACTTGTTTATCTTACTCCCTGAACTTGACTATGATCCTGGACTGACTTCCTGTGTTGACCCCTGGCCTGGCTCCTGACTCCGTTATCAAGTCTGTCCACCGATCCCTGCTTCCTGGACCATCCAAGCACACCTGTCTCCAGTTCCAGCTACCAGGCACCCGTGTTTCTGTGGGCACCACACCTGCTGTGTCACCTTCAGTGGTGTTCTGCGCTCGGCCGCAAGGGGAGCCCTCCTAGCATCTCGGCCTTCTACCAAATTCATGACAAGTGTACTGTGTCCTTTGCACAGTGTGCACCTAAGGCTACCTGAATACAATTGCTGGTGTTCTCATACTGTGGTGGAGATTTTGAACATTTCATATACTAAATAAAGCACCATGCCCCAATGGATGTATATGTAGGGGGATGGGTGTAACCGTATATAATGTTACAGGAATATATATATATATTTTGTGATATAATGCCAAGTTATGTTCCTAAAGGACAGTTTTTACTGCCTACTGAGAATATAAGGGAGGTTTCAGGTGATACTCAGATATCTTTTGTCTACACCGCAGGGGCCCTTAGCATGCTAATGCGGGAACTGGTTACACTGCTGATAAAGCAACCAGTATTTCAGCTTTAGAGTGGGCAGGCTAGGTAAAGAGACTTGAGATTTCAACCAATCAGGTGGTCAGCTTTGAACCAATGAGACCACCGGATTTTGGATTCTGGCATGGAAGGGGTATAAATTAGTCAGCCAGAGCCATGATGAGGCCCTTGCGAATGAAGATCTGACGCAGATGACATGGTCACATAATAAGCTCTCTCTCTCTCTCTCTCTCCCTCTCTCCCTCTGCCTCTCCCTCTGTCTCTCTCTCTCTCTCTCCCTCTCTCTCCCTCTCTCTCTCTCCCTCTCGCTCGGCCTCTCTGCCTCTCTCCCTCTCTCTTTCTCTCTCTCTCTCTCCCATGTTTAAGATTAATATTACTTCACGTTTGCTCTCTTAATCCTATTATCATGTAACATTGGTATCATGTTTGTCATAGCAATATTCCTATTATGTATCGTGTAACATTGGTATCACCTTGCTATTAGGGGGTACCAGTTCTGTATAAATAAATGTCATTGTTTTCTCTTTTCCCGACGCTATTGTTTGATTTCATTTTATATAGACAAAAGGTTTTTTTAATCACTTATAGTATGCATTTAAGCGAGGTTATGACTATCTCCGTAACAGATGGTGCCCCGTGTCTAGGCGAATATTTTGATGAGACTTATTTTTGAATAATGTATGTATATAGAATGAAATTTCAGCAGGGTATCGGTATGAATGATAAGGGCTCTGTTTGGAATCAATTTCAGTTGACCCTTTGATTAAGATTAGGCCAATCTTTGGGATTGAAACAAACCTGTGCGTATAGGGCTGCGTTTCCACTGGCGCAACTCCAATGTCATGTGACGTTGAAATGCAGCTTTAGTGCGACTGTGGTGTGGTGTTGAATGCGATTTTGATAGAGTCACTGCAGCTTTGAGTCACATAGATTGGAATGGGTGCTATTGAAATCAATGGGAAGCGATTTGTAATGCGACTTTGTGCCCAAAGTCGCATGGCGAATTGCATCAGTGGAAACGGAGACTAAACCACACTGAATTATCTGGATGTATGGGAATCTATCTTTCTGTGTAAACTACTAACGGGGGGATTGTAAGCTGTTGGGGCAGATTTTGATGTTTGGTGCAAATGGAGTAGTGCGTTTTTTTTCGGTGTTGCAATCTGATGGAGACAATTATGGTATGTCCCATGCTGGTTTTGGCGGGAAAAATCGGGCATCATCCACCATTTTGTCGTTGTCCATGAGATGTGCTGTGGGCATATATTGTAACTGCTAAAAAATCATGTTGCAATTAGGTGGGCATCAGTTAAACTGCCTCCTGCATTACAAGCAATCATAGGGTCTAATCAAGCTCAACGCTTGGGAAGCCCTGTAATACAGTCATTTTTTTTTAATACTTTGGAGAAGTCCACGGGGAGATTAAATTATTTATTTAGTTGGGAAGTATTTCCAGGCTTACTTTTTGAAGGACTATAGTCAGAGCAGTGGTTGTTCTGGCAGAGTAGTGAAAAAAGGTTCGCAACAGCGACAGGGGCGGTACCTGTCGACCCAATCATTGGTCAGAGAGTAGCTAACTCTGGGAAACAGTTCAAGGTCTTTCGTCCGTAAAGGATGGGTAATAAAATCGCTTCAAAGAGGGAGTCTAACCGTGGGGAACCTTACCACTTGACCCCGAAGGAAGAAAGGATTGATACAGGGGCCTTGAGTTGGGAAATATGCAATGTTGGGAATGGTGGACTGGGAAATTGTATTTTGAAAAAAAAATGGTACGGTCAAGCCAAATGCTTGGGAAAGAGATGCTTATTGTGCAGGGATGGTAGAATAATGATGAACAGGGAGACAAGGAGGAACCTGACCAAACAGATGTTATGGGTTTAAGAAGTACAGGTTATGATAGAAAAGATTCTGATTTGTGTGATGTCTAGAGGTCATCTTTGACCAAGTGTGTGAATATGTGTGTGTGGAGACTATGCGAGAGGTGTAGTGCAGATCTGTGACATTATGTTCTCAGCTGCTGACAGCCCGAAATGACCCCCCTTTCTTTCCAACCAGATCTGTGAGAATGTAAAACGAATTGTATTGACATGCAAATGACCTGAGCCAGGCTGTAATAGTTTTTTGTGAAAGTGCTTTTACTAAAATGTGTTTGTGTTACAGAAGACGATTCAGCAAGGGATTTTGTGGTGGTTGATAAATGGTACCGTTAAAAAAAGTTTAGGACATTTCGTTCCAGTTTTGTGAAGTTTTGTACTGTAATACAGTTTTGGGTGGAGAGCAAACAGGGGGCATCACCATTATTGTAACATCTAGATGCAGGTAGAAAGAAGCCATAATATTGTTTTGAATAGTGGAGGATTTCATGGTGCTTTGCAGCTCGTCTGACAAACACGTTTATCGTGAGACAGGTCAGGCCGTGTAAAATAATCGGAATTCCTGTGATTAACATAAACGTGAGGAGTAGTACGCTAACAGCCCCGGTCAGGCCGTGTAAAATAACCGGGATTCCGGGCGTCGATTATGGTAATAAAGTCGTAAACCATAATCGCTCCGAAAATAAAGCGCAAGGGTGTCCTGGACGCGGGACACTTCATAAGCGATTCGAATCGTCATGGGTAATGTGCCGTCCATGCTTGGGAGGAAAAAATTAGGCTCCCCACCAGTCAGACAGCTGCACCGCACATGAGATCTGGGTTTGGGGCTCCGGACATGAGACCCCTTAAAGGATGACATATCTGGTCAGAGGGTGCATTAAGGTGTACTCCTTTGAAAGGTACTTTTGCTGGAGGACCAAAACCTCAGAATAAAGGTACCTTGGATGTAGTTGAGCTGTGGCTTCAGAAATCTGGAATGATGAGTGTTGATGGAGGTGTAGTACACGCTTTCGTGATTCTCAGAGGCGGAACGGTGGTTTGTATCTGAATGTTTGTATGTAGTAACGTGAATATGTTCGAACTTACCGCGGCGATCCTCCGATGCGTCGCGGCTGTTGTATGTTTGTAGGAACGGGAAAAGTAAGGGTTACAGAGGGTTTTGTTTGGATCGGTTTTGAAAGAATGTCATTGACAAATTACCAATGTACAGGAATGTCATTATTGTTTACCATTCTTTGCAGGTTAAATATGAAGGATAGAGTAATGATTTTGCTTGTAAGTATTTTTCAGGTCCAAGGAGTTTGTACTCAGAGAACAGGTGGATGTAGACAGCGGTACATATGTATAAATATGAGTCTAAGGCGGTAAAAGTATCATAGGCTATTTTATTGTTTCTTTTTTTTCCTGCACCACACATTTCTTCCGTCAGTCTGTAATGAGGAAGAAAATGGGAGGAGAATGATAAATGTAAGAGTGACAGTTTTTTTCCACCACAGTACAAGTTGCTAAATTTTTTCTCACCATGGTGAATAATTTTTTTTGGGGAAACAAAAACCCACGTGTTATTAATGTGTATTATGTAATACATATTAATTAAAAGTTGAGCTCAACAATTTTTGGTATTTTAAAAAAAGTGCACGGGTTATGTAATGTAAAGTAATGTAATGTATATTTGTGTTTCATATGCTAATGTCTTGTTACTGGAATTGTTTTTTGTAAATTGCGAAAAATGGAATGTTTATCACTAACTGTTATTGGAATTTTATCCCTCAGAGTCGATAATTGGGTTTTCTGGCTTTCAGAACAAGAGGAAATCGTAGCCTCCAGAGAACAACGTGATAAAAAAGTGTTTTTTCCTGGTTGGTCGGGTTTCACATGTAAAATGTTTTAGGTTGTCGCCACCATTATCTAGTTGGAATGTCTAGTTGCCAGTCCATTTGGTTGTGTTTTGGACCACCCAGTGTGTGTTGTATGTTCTGATCTACTGAGTAGCAGAACCAATTAACTGAAGTCTGCATAAAAGTTGAGTAAGACTGCCGGGGATAATTGGCACTCTAACACATATGTGAGGCTAAGGAGCATTATAAATCTCTGCCAGGGGTGCTGCACTTCGTGGTAAAAGGGTAATGGTCTGATGTTACTTTGGGCGAACTTGTGTTCAGGAATAGGACTGCTTACACCCCCCCCCCTCGCTGTCATTGTAATTAGGTACACGCCCAACCATACCTGGCTGTACGAGTTTGGCTCATTGCCTGAAGCTAAGGTATGCTAATGTCCCTAGCTATCTGTGTGTCCCCAAATGTAGTTCAAACCTGTTTTCCTACCGTGTCACCAAGCAATCCCATCTCTCTGAAATAGGGGAAACCAACACTTCTCAAAGTTTCCTGCTGGGACTGTTTATGTGGCTATTTGTTACCAATTGCCTAATAAATATCTGTGTGTTTCAAGGCACACCGGTCGGCTCGGGTACCTCCTACTGTTCAGTGGTCTCAGTGCTGCAAGGGATTTGTCTTAGTCTGCTGGTCAGGTGTGTCTGGTAGCAGCAGTTTCTCAAGCTGGATACACATTATGCAATTTTGTTTTTCCATTTATTTTAGATTTACCTGCAGATGTGTGGTATGAGGGCCTGCCTGCTTGCATAAAAGTTGAGAGGGTATAGGTCTGGCCTCATATTGTATAGTTTTGGTTGAGTCTGGGAAAACAAAAATTGTGCAGGAAGGTTGTATGGGGTGTTACCAGCGATTGGCTGTTCCAAGAGCCCTCACGTCCGAGGTATTATCAGATAGAGGTGTGGGCATGCCGTATTCTCCTCAGTTTGCACCCATAGGTGTCCTTCCTGTCCTAGAGTCCTTGTGTACCTTAACTAGTTGTCTGTGTCTTGCAGGCCAAGAAGACCAGTGCCCCAGTGTGGCGCTAGGCTCCTGTCATTCATGTG
The DNA here is from genome assembly GCA_029206835.1 of Rana muscosa. Lineage (NCBI taxonomy): Eukaryota > Metazoa > Chordata > Amphibia > Anura > Ranidae > Rana > Rana muscosa. Next base: position 175,062,059 of record CM055120.1, read on the forward strand.
AGTCCTGTCTGAAAAGTGTAGGCAGCTTGGGTGTACCTGGTGGCAGGTGGTTTTCAATCTGGGTATCCAGACCATATCCCATAACTTAGAAAAAAAAAAAAAGAGGCTTGATGGCGACTGTCTTCGGAACGGGAGGCGGGTCACTGGGTACCATAAACACCATGGAGCTGGAGATAACCAGGAACACATTGGGAGGTCCTGGGCTACATATCAGGGAAAGGGTAGGACATTCAACTTGCACTGGCCAGAGTTAAAAACCTCGGAGAGTTGACTGACTCTTACTCAGTGTGACAAGTTCCACCTTATAAAGACAGGCAGGTGGGGTAGTATCTGAATTGACTATGAGTCCTATGGAGTGGTGGATGACTCAGTTCAGGGTTGTCAAAATGTAACTAGTACTAGTCTCATCCCTAATGGCAGGGACGGAACATTGTGCCTATATTACGGTCAATTTGGGTACTACCCTATCACTCTACTGGGTTACACACTGGAGTCCATCTGGTTCTGAGGGGTTTGAGTCCGGACAGGGATGGAAAGGAGGAAATGTTTTGTTTTTTGTTTTTTTTTGGGGGGGACAGGTGGGACACTGAATATGGTGCAGGTATCTACAGTATTCCATCACCACATGGCGCTCCAGCATCTTATAATGGTTGATGAAAACCTATTATCCTATATGTACTGAATACACACTGAATCAAGCGCGGTCATGGTACCAGTGGCTTGCTCCCAGAGATGTGCGGACACAGAGTACAGGACGCTTATCTTGGAGGAATAACCAGGAGAGGAGGGATGTGTTCAGCACTATATGGGGGGGAAAGAGAACCACAGTGTAAAGTGGCTCAAGATTTCATCAACCATGGTGAGAGGTTGGTAGAGAGTGTGAGATGGTACAGGGCAGATATATGTCATTGGCTCTGGTGTGCACACATGGGCAGGTGGAGTTGTCAACCAGCATCAAGCTGATTGTACAAATCTCTCTATGAGGGGCAGTGGCCTGATGAGTTAGCATCACCACTCAGTGAGACTGTGCCAAAACACGTCGCCTACACTAATCCAAAGTGGTAGTCGAATGCCTGGATGGGCTGTACTGGTTTGGATTGTGAAAGGTGTTACAGAAATGCAGACTCGGTCTGTAGAGTTGAGGGCACCAGTGGCTTACTGACTGGGGATTCTATCTTGTTGCATTTGTGGCTAAGGAACCCACCTGTGATCAGAGGGTACGGAAGCTGGGGGCAGGTTGATATTTCTCTCTGTCAGAGGTGTGAACACAATGTCCCTTGCACGGCCAATACACAGTGGTGAATGTATTTCACGCTGTGTTCTGGATGGGGAGATCATTGCTGGGAAGGAAGCACCTGGGTATTATTTGGGATATAGGCGAGTTTGGTTATTTGACCTAGAGGATACTGATGTGGCGTTAGGCATGGAACAAGGGTGTTTCTTGAACCTAACAGTAGGTAGGGGTGCATGATATACCCTGGGCATGGTCACTGGGATAGAATTTTGTGGGTTTTTGTCATTGCTTCGATGGTGTAGGTGTTAGACTCAATACCGGATGCTGGGGTACTGATGCTGACATCACATGGCTAATGATACACTGTTTTCAGCATCAGGTTGAATTGTACTCAGCAGGGTACACTACCTCGGGGAGTCTATTGTACCTACACTCTTGTCCTTGGGAGGGATATAGAAGGAACCCCGGGTTTCACCCCTATAGCCCTGAAAGAAAGTTTTTTTATAAAACCTGACATCCCCTTACACTTAGTGAAACTTCCGTTGGGATTCGGGGAGGAGTTAAAAGATGGGTAGTTAAACTTTGGGCAACAGGATTTAATGGGTGCCAACAGTTACATAGTTACATAGTTACATAGTTACATAGTTAGTCAGGTTGAAAAAAGACACAAGTCCATCCAGTTCAACCGTAAAAAAATAAAATAAAAAAAATAAAATAAACATATATCGTACAATCCCATATACCCAATTCTATACCCACAGTTGATCCAGAGGAAGGCAAAAAAACCCAGAAGAGCATGATCCAATTTGCTACAGCAGGGGAAAAAATTCCTTCCTGATCCCCCGAGAGGCAATCGGATATTCCCTGGATCAACTTTACCTATAAATGTCAGTACCCAGTTATATTATGTACATTTAAGAAAGAATCCAGGCCCTTCTTAAAGCAATCTACTGAGCTGGCCAGAACCACCTCTGCAGGGAGTCTATTCCACATTTTCACAGCTCTTACTGTGAAAAAACCTTTCCGTATTTGGAGGTGAAATCTCTTTTCCTCTAGACGCAAAGAGTGCCCCCTTGTCCTTTGTGTTGACCGTAAAGTGAATAACTGAACACCAAGTTCACTATATGGACCCCTTATATATTTGTACATGTTGATCATATCCCCCCTTAATCTCCTCTTCTCAAGAGAGAATAAATTCAGTTCCTCTAATCTCTCCTCATAGCTGAGCTCCTCCATGCCTCTTATCAGTTTGGTTGCCCTTCTCTGCACTTTCTCCAGTTCCCCAATATCCTTTTTGAGAACTGGGGCCCAAAACTGAACTGCATATTCCAGATGAGGTCTTACTAATGATTTGAACAGGGGCAAAATGATATCTCTTTCTCTGGAGACCATACCTCTCTTAATACAAGAAAGGACTTTGCTCGCTTTGGAAACCGCAGCTTGGCATTGCATGCCATTATTGAGCTTATGATCTACCAAAACCCCCAGATCCTTCTCCACTACGGATCCCCCCAGTTGTACTTCCCCTAGTATGTATGATGCATTCATATTATTAGCCCCCAAGTGCATAACTTTACATTTATCAACAGTTAGGGCAAGGCGTGAATAAAAAGGCCCTTCTCTAGGGGTTGATAATCTAAGATGAGGGGGTGGAACAAAATAATAGCCGCTGGGATGGAGCGGGCTGGGGTAACATTTTAGGTGGAGGCGGGGTAGGCTTCCTGGAATAAAAGAGTATTTAGGTGTGGAAAGGGGAGCGCCTGGCTGGGCGTATGGTTTTAAAGGTGGGGAGGTCCAGAGGTTCTGGAGCAGTCCTGAGGTGGAGCATGGGAGGAGATAACAAGGGAGATGGAAATCAGGATGTTCTGGGGCCAAAAACTTTAGTAAACTCCACCCTGTTGCGGTCCCAATGCGGGTCACTATTAAGAGACCGATTTAGAGTAGCTTGCGCATTTAAGAGAGGACCCTAGAACTATATTTTTCTTGTTTTTGTTCTAGGGATAAGCCTGTTCAATCTGTAATATTAGAGGACAGTCGGGGTGACTAAATTCTAAAAAAGTTTTTTTGGCAACCATTGGTTTAGCCTCTCCTTTTTAAAATATTTTTATTTTTTGTTTTTCTACCCGACTTGTAAATGGTTAGTGACAGTGATCCTGTTCACCTGTTGATCACTAATAGGATAGAAGAGTTATCTATTTTTATTTTTTTCCTCCTTTATTTTATTTTTATTTTTAGTTATTTTTTATTTTTTTCTGCCAAGCTGCTGCTGCAACAGCCACAATATATTATTTTTCGAGGCACTGTTTCAGGACAGTTATATATTGTTTGTTTGTTTTTTTTTGAATGCAGAGTCAGTGCTCTTTGACATAAAGGGAAATGGGTGACAAACGGTCTGGGTCGAAGCAGCATTGAACCTGTATGTTTTGTTGCTTATTGTATTCTTTTTTCTCTTTTCTCTTTCCTACTTTCTTTGGTTCATATTCTGCTTTATCTTGGAAAATAAATGTATTCATCTTCTGGAACTTTTGTTTGAATATCAGAGATGAGTTGTGAATTGTAAGGGTTTACCGTCTCTGCCTGACTCCATTTTTTTAAGAGTCCAGTGGGTTCCATAGAATGGGTTCCTGAAACATACAAATACCATATTTCACAAAGTATCCCTGGACATCCAGGTCCCATGTCTTAATGTAATTTTACCTCCCCTAATCTGCCCACTGCTTTAACCTGAGCCCCGTGAGCAGGTGTGGTGAACCCAGGGACCTAACAATAGCAGGCAGTGTTGACTATCCCTACCATCAAGGGCAATGGATGATACTGGCCGTGGCTCGGTCTCGGTACCCTGTGGGGATCCCACCTTACTCGTCCACATTGCACCCCTCATAAGATATTCAGTATTAGTGGCCACGCCACTACTCTTGTCTGACATTCCGCCAATAACTCCTGTCTGACATTCTCCTTTTTGTTCTTTTTTTTTTTTTTGTATTCATGCACGACTGTCCGGAGGCCCGCCCAACCACCACCTGAAGAAGCAACGCATCTCTTAAGAAAAACGTGCCACGAATAAGACTCTTCTGAAACTTTCCTTCACCATGCTGAAAAGTGCTGTCTCGCGGTCCGATCCAATCGTGACAATCATAACACCATATTTCCAAGCTACAGGACTAAATATGCAAGGATCCCGCCAGTAATGTTTGAATTCCGCTCCTTCAATGCAGCGGGGCGATGAAGCATTGCAGTACAGACTCTCATGGGTCGGATGTGAAGTCTCAAAGGCACCAGAACTGTCTCAAGTCTACCTTGATGGGTTACGGCGGGTTCAAGAAAGGAAGAGGCCGCAGTGGTGGTGGGGGGAGGGTCAGGGCTTCTGGGCCGTTGTGGGTGGGTACAAAATCATTAAGGGACTTCATAAGTTCAAGAATGAACTTCAGGGGGGACTGTGGTGGAGATTTTGAACATTTCATATACTAAATAAAGCACCATGCCCCAATGGATGTATATGTAGGGGGATGGGTGTAACCGTATATAATGTTACAGGAATATATATATATATATTGTGATATAATGCCAAGTTATGTTCCTAAAGGACAGTTTTTACTGCCTACTGAGAATATAAGGGAGGTTTCAGGTGATACTCAGATATCTTTTGTCTACACCGCAGGGGCCCTTAGCATGCTAATGCGGGAACTGGTTACACTGCTGATAAAGCAACCAGTATTTCAGCTTTAGAGTGGGCAGGCTAGGTAAAGAGACTTGAGATTTCAACCAATCAGGTGGTCAGCTTTGAACCAATGAGACCACCGGATTTTGGATTCTGGCATGGAAGGGGTATAAATTAGTCAGCCAGAGCCATGATGAGGCCCTTGCGAATGAAGATCTGACGCAGACGACATGGTCACGTAATAAGCTCTCTCTCTCTCTCTCTCTCTCTCTCTCCCTCTCTCCCTCTGCCTCTGCCTCTCCCTCTGTCTCTCTCTCTCTCTCTATCCCTCTCTCTCCCTCTCTCTCTCTCTCCCTCTCGCTCGGCCTCTCTGCCTCTCTCCCTCTCTCTCTCTCTCTTTCTCTCTCTCCCATGTTTAAGATTAATATTACTTCACGTTTGCTCTCTTAATCCTATTATCATGTAACATTGGTATCATGTTTGTCATAGCAATATTCCTATTATGTATCGTGTAACATTGGTATCACCTTGCTATTAGGGGGTACCAGTTCTGTATAAATAAATGTCATTGTTTTCTCTTTTCCTGACGCTATTGTTTGATTTCATTTTATATAGACAAAAGGTTTTTTTAATCACTTATAGTATGCATTTAAGCGAGGTTATGACTATCTCCGTAACAATACTAATGCAGGCAGGGAGCTGCAGTATTTTCATTTAGTGTACTGTGTCCTTTGCACAGTGTGCACCTAAAGCTACCTGAATACAGTTGCTGGTGTTCTCATACAAATACAGGCAGGGAGCTGCAGTATTTTCATTTAGTGTACTGTGCCCTTTGCACAGTGTGCACCTAAAGCTACCCGAATACAATTGCTGGTGTACTCATACTAATACAGGCAGGTAGCTGCAGTATTTTCATTTAGTGTACTGTGTCCTTTGCACAGTGTGCACCTAAAGCTACCTGAATACAATTGCTGGTGTTCTATTACTAATAATACTACAGGCAGGCAGTTGATTCTGCTAGCTGCAGTGTAATCAGTATATATATACATCCCAGCTTTGTGCAGCTACATCTCCCTGCAGGCCATTAGTATGTCTGGAAGGACAACAGGGAGAGGCAGACAGTCACAAGCCAATAAAAGAGGGTGAGCAGGCTCTGTGTCTAGAGGCAACAGTGCTGGTCGTGGACGCAGTACATCCATAGTGTTGGGTACATGCTCCAGGAGGATGCCCAGCGTTTTGAAGGCTCCGATGATGGTACCCAGCTAGAGGAAGGCAGTAACATGAGCCCAGAGAGAGGGGGTGCCCAAGAAGGACAGCAATCTGGCAGTCATGTTCCCCCAGCTGCAGCATACTGCCAGGTTTGCTACAATGATGAGGAGGGAGGGGATGATGAAGTCACGGACTCTACGTGGGTGCCTGATAGGAGAGAGGAGGAGGAGGAGGCACATCTCCAACGAGGCAGAATGCCCTCCAGGGGCCAGCTTAAGGCAAGCACACCGACTGCTTCACAACGCAGAGCTCCGCATGTGCAGGGAGCTGCTGTCTCTGCGCGTTATTCCAAAAGTTCTTTGGTATGGGCCTTTTTTGAGACGAGTGCATCCGATCGCACCGCTGCAATTTGTAACATATGTCTCAAGCGTATCTCGCGTGGCCAAAACATCACCCGCTTGGGCACCACATGCTTGACCAGACATATGTCGACCTGCCATGCAGTTCGTTGGCAAGAATACCTAAAAGACACACACCAAAGAACGAATTGGACCTCCTCTCCTTGCTCCTCATCAGCTGGTATCTCCAACCCCACTATACCTTCAGTCCTCTCTGAAACCTGCACTGAGAGGAATGAAGGTGTAGAATTAGGTGTGTCACAGCCAAGTACTTGCGGGCAATCTGCTATCGGTACACCAACGCCAGATTGTACCAGGCAAATTTCCCTGCCCCAGCTGCTGCACCTCTGAAAGAAGTTCGCTCCCAGCCATCCACATGCCCAACCGTTGAATGCTAGCTTGGCTTAATTGTTAGAACTTCAACTGCTGCCTTTTCAGTTGGTAGACTCTTCCCCCTTCCACTTGGGCACCACATGCTTGACCAGACATATGTCGACCTGCCATGCAGTTCGTTGGCAAGCATACCTAAAAGACCCACACCAAAGAGCGAAGCGGACCTCTCCTTGCTCCTCATCAGCTGGTATCTCCAACCCCACTATACCTTCAGTCCTCTCTGAAACCTGCACTGAGAGGAATGAAGGTGTATAATTAGGTGTGTCACAGCCAAGTACTTGCGGGCAATCTGCTATCGGTACACCAACGCCAGATTGTACCAGGCAAATTTCCCTGCCCCAGCTGCTGCACTGCCAAAAGAAGTTCGCTCCCAGCCATCCACATGCCCAGCGGTTGAATGCTAGCTTGGCTAAATTGCTAGCACTTCAACTGCTGCCTTTTCAGCTGGTAGACTCTGCCCCCTTCCGTGAGTTTGTGGAATGTGCGGTTCCTCAGTGGCAGGTTTCCAAACGCCACTTTTTCTCATGGAAGGCAATATAGGCTCTCTACCGGCATGTGAAAGGCAATGTCTTGGCCTCGCTGGACAGGGCGGTCAGCGGTAAGGTGCATATTACCGCTGACTCATGGTCCAGCAGGCATGGACAGGGACGTTACCTATCTTTCACGGCGCATTGGGTGACTCTGCTAGCAGCTGGGAAGGATGCAGGACAAAGTGCAATAGTGTTGGAGGTTGTTCCGCCACCATGCCTCCAAAATGCTACTACTGGTGATTCTGACACACCTCTCTCCTCCACCCCCTCCTCTTCTTCTTCCTCTATGGCCTCTTCCTGTGCTTTGTCTTTGGAACCAGTTGTGCTCCGTAGGCGTTCAAGGGGCTACGCAAGTACGCAGGCAAAAAGATGCCATGTGATGCTTGAGCTGGTGTGCTTGGGGGACAGGAGCCACACTGGGGCAGAGATTCTGTCAGCTTTGCATGGGCAAGCTCAGAGGTGGTTGACGCCATGCCAGCTTAAACCAGGAATGGTGGTTTGCGACAATGGCACCAACCTCCTCTCCGCCCTCCGACAGGGACAACTGACCCATGTGCCCTGTTTGGCTCACGTCCTTAACTTGGTGGTGCAGCGGTTCTTGGGCAGGTACCTGGGCTTACAGGAGGTCCTGAGGCAGGCCAGGAAAGTCTGTATGCATTTCCGCCGGTCATATAATGGCAGTGCTCAGCTGGCTGACCTCCAAAAGGAATACAACCTGCCCAAGAACCGCCTAATCTGGAACATGCCCACCAGGTGGAACTCAACATTGGCCATGCTACAGCGGCTGCACACACAGCAGAGGGCCATCAATGACTATCTGTGCCAATATGGCACCAGGACAGGGTCAGCGGAGCTTGTTTTTTTTTTGCCACGCCAGTGGGTCATGATCAGGGATGCATGCACTGTCCTGTCACCATTTGAGGAGGCCACAAGGATGGTGAGCAGTGACAGTGTATGCATCAGTGACACTGTCCCTCTTGTCCAACTGTTGGAGCATATGCTGCATGGAATAATGGACAGGGCACTTGAGGCAGAACAGAGGGAGGAAGAGGAGGACTTCTTTACCTCTCAAGGCCCCCTTTATTCAGACAGTGTTCCTGCTGGCCCGCCTATCACACAGGAAGAGGAGGAGGAGGAGGATTGTGTCAGCATGGAGGTGGAGCCTAGCACTCAGCATCAGCAGCAGTCTTCAAGGGATCAATTACAGTCTTGGGAAACCCATGGACTTGTACGTGGCTGGGAGGAGGTGACTGCGGATCATGTCATCCTGAGTAGGGATGAGCTTCGAGTTCGAGTCGAACTCATGTTCGACTCGAACATTGCCTGTTCGCCCGTTTGCCGAACAGCGAACAAATTGGGGTGTTCGCGGCAAATTCGAAAAATCTATGGGAGAAATCTAAAGTGCTAATTATAAAGGCTTATATGCAAGTTATTGTCCTAAAAAGTGTTTGGGGACCCGGGTCCTGCCCCAGGGGACATGTATCAATGCAAAAATAAGTTTTAAAAACGGCCGTTTTTTCGGGAGCAGTGATTTTAATAATGCTTAAAATGAAAAAATAAAAGTGAAATATTCCTTTAAATTTCGTACCTGGGGGGTGTGTATGATATGCATGTGAAGTGGCGCATGTTTCCTGTGCTTAGAACTGTCCCTGCAAAAAATGTCATTTTTGAAAGAAAAAAATGCATTTAAAACTGACTCGCGGCTATTAATGAATTGTCGGCTCCCGGCAATACATACAAAAGTCATTGATAAAAAAAAAAAAAAAAGAGCGTGGGGGTTCCCCAGAATTCAATTACCAGGCCCTTCAGGTCTGGAATGGATATGAAGGGGAACCCCGCCGCAAATTTAAAAAAAAATTGACGTGGGGTTCCCCCAAATATCCATTCCAGGCCCTTCAGATCTGGCATGGATTTTAAGGGGAACTCCACCCCAAATTTAAAAAAAAAATGGCGTGGAGTCCCCCTAAAAATCCATACCAGACCCCTTATCCGAGCACGCAACCTGGCCGGCCGCAGGGGAAAAGGGGGGGATGAGAGAGCGCCCCCCCTCCCTCCTGAACCGTACCAAGCCACATGCCCTCAACATGGGGAGGATGTCCCCATGTTGATGGGGACAAGGGCCTCATCCCCACAACCCTTGCCCGGTGGTTGTGGGGGTCTGCGGGCGGGGGGCTTATCGGAATCTGGAAGACCCCTTTAACAAAGGGGACCCCCAGATCCCAGCCCCCTCCCTATGTGAATTGGTAAGGGGTACATTGTACCCCTACCATTTCACGAAGAAAGCGTAAAAAAATGTTTAAAAAACACACAAACACCTTGAAAAAGTCCTTTATTTAAAAAATAAAAAAACATTCCAGCGGTGAAATCCAGTGTCCCGCGGCGATCCCAATGTCCAGCGCTGTCCTTCATTGGTTGTGCCTGAGCGGACCTGATGGGGAACTCCCTCTCAGTATTTTAAATGTATAGACCCGCCCCTTCTAAAGTTCCCTATCAGGTCCGCTCAGCAGACCAGATGCGGAACATGAGAAGGGGCGGGTCTATACATGTATTGCCAAAGTGAGAGCAGTTCCCCATCAGGTCCGCCCCCTCGGTATGTCGGACCCGCCTACGTCATTGGCTTGAGCGGGGAACTTCCTTCACTGTGTAATTTAAATTTACACAGTGAAGGAAGTTCCCCGCTCAAGCCAATGACGTAGGCGGGTCCGACATACCGAGGGGGCGGACCTGATGGGGAACTGCTCTCACTTTGGTAATACATGTATAGACCCGCCCCTTCTCATGTTCCGCATCTCGTCCGCTGAGCGGACCTGATGGGGAACTTTAGAAGGGGCGGGTCTATACATTTAAAATACTGAGAGGGAGTTCCCCATCAGGTCCGCTCAGGCACAACCAATGAAGGACAGCGCTGGACATCGGGATCGCCGCAGGACACTGGATTTCACCGCTGGAATGTTTTTTTTTTTAAATAAAGGACTTTTTCAAGGTGTTTGTGTGTTTTTTTAAACATTTTTTTACGCTTTCTTCGGGAAATGGTAGGGGTACAATGTACCCCTTACCAATTCACATAGGGGGGGGCCGGGATCTGGGGGTCCCCTTTGTTAAAGGGGTCTTCCAGATTCCGATAAGCCCCCCGCCCGCAGACCCCCACAACCACCGGGCAAGGGTTGTGGGGATGAGGCCCTTGTCCCCATCAACATGGGGACATCCTCCCCATGTTGAGGGCATGTGGCCTGGTACGGTTCAGGAGGGAGGGGGGCCGCTCTCTCGTCCCCCCCTCTTCCCCTGCGGCCGGCCAGGTTGCGTGCTCGGATAAGGGGTCTGGTATGGATTTTTAGGGGGACTCCACGCCATTTTTTTTTAAAATTTGGGGTGGAGTTCCCCTTAAAATCCATGCCAGATCTGAAGGGCCTGGAATGGATATTTGGGGGAACCCCACGTCAATTTTTTTTTTAATTTGCGGCGGGGTTCCCCTTAATATCCATTCCAGACCTGAAGGGCCTGGTAATTGAATTCTGGGGAACCCCCACGCTTTTTTTTTTTTTTATCAATGACTTTTGTATGTATTGCCGGGAGCCGACAATTCATTAATAGCCGCGAGTCAGTTTTAAATGCATTTTTTTCTTTCAAAAATGACATTTTTTGCAGGGACAGTTCTAAGCACGGGAAACATGCACCACTTCACATGCATATCATACACACCCCCCAGGTACGAAATTTAAAGGAATATTTCACTTTTATTTTTTCATTTTAAGCATTATTAAAATCACTGCTCCCGAAAAAACGGCCGTTTTTAAAACTTCTTTTTGCATTGATACATGTTCCCTGGGGCAGGACCCGGGTCCCCAAACACTTTTTAGGACAATAACTTGCATATAAGCCTTTATAATTAACACTTTAGATTTTGAACGTTCGAGTCCATTGTATTTAATAGGGTTCTAAAGTTTACACGAACATTTTGTCTGTTCGCAGGTTCTGGTGCGAACCGAACAGGGGGGTGTTCGGCTCATCCCTGATCCTGAGTGACCCAGAGGACTCCGGTCCGAATGCCTCAGCAAACCTACGCTGCATGGCCTCCCTGATCCTGCAAAGCCTGCGGAAGGATCCTCGTATTTGTGTGATCAAGGAGAGGGATCATTACTGGCTGGCAACCTTCCTTGATCCACGTTACAAGGGTAAGGTTGCGGACCTTATCTTGCCGTCGCAGAGGGAGCAGAGGATGAAACATCTTCGGGAGGCCTTACAGAAAGGTCTGTGCGTTCCTAGAGACTGGGAGATTACAAAATCCTGGTCCTGGACAATGTGTCGCTGAGGCTTCGGTCAGTCAAAGAATGAGCGGTGGAGAAGGTGGCCATCTGACCGATGCGTTCAGACAATTTTTTAGTCTGCAGCCCCAAGGTATGATCGGTTCCAGCAACCATCGCCAGCGTCTGTTTTACATGGTGCAGGAATACCTAGGGGCAAGATCAGACTTGGACACCTTTCCCACTGAAAATCCTCTGGGTTACTGGGTCTTGAGGATGTATCACTGGCCAGAGCTTGCACACTATGCAATTGAGCTACTGGCCTTTCCTGCATCCAGCGTTCTTTCGGAACGCACATTCAGTGCTGCTGGAGGCTTTGTAACCGATTACAGGGTGCGCCTGTCCACCAAATCGTTCGATCGGCTGACCTTCATAAAAATGAATCAGTCTTTGATCACCAGCTACCAAGCACCTGATGCTGATGTAACCGAATATTTTTTTTTTTTGAATGGGAGATCCCTTCCAGACTGCCTATGCTGATGCTGAGTGACTATCCTGTTATGCTGAGTGACTATCCTCTTCCTTCTCAATGTTCATGCTGATAGCTTGTAAGAACATTTTTGGTTCTGGGCACCGCCACCAGGGGCTAATGCCCCATACACACGATCATTTTTCATGCCATTTTTTAAAACGACGTTTTTCTTGTCATTTTTTTTTCATGTTTCTTCTCAAGCCTGTCTTGCGTACACACGATCATTAAAAAAAACGCTCGAGCAAAACGCAGTGACGTACAGCACGTACAACGGCACTATAAAGGGGAAGTTCCGTTCGAATGGCGCCACCCTTCATGTTAGTAAAGTTTGTTGAGCAACGATTCGCGCTTTTCAGCCTCGTGCTTTTCAGTCCGTTACTGCGTGACGAATGTGCTATCTCCATTACGAACGCTAGTTTTACCAGAACGAGCGCTCCCGTCTCATACTTGATTCTGAGCATTAGCGTATTTTTTCACGTCGTTAAAGCATATACACTATCGTTTTTCACGTCGTTAAAAAAAACAACATGAAAAACGACGTGAAAAAAGAGAGCATGTTCGAAATTTTTAATGCCCGTTTTTCACGTCGTTAAAAATGCTCTGGAGCATACACACGATCATTTTTAATGGCCATTTTTAAAAATGGCATTTTTAACAGCATGAAAAACGATCGTGTGTATGGGGCATAAGGCCCAATTTTTCAGCCCCTGTTTAACAGAGGCGTGTTATTACAATTTTTGATGCAATAGTTTGCAGCAGGGCTCATTCTTGCGCTCCAACTAAAGTTTCTGTGAGGGGTTGCAGTGTTGTGGCACCAGTGCCTAAGGCCCAATTTTTCTGCCCTTGTTTTTTTTTTATAAATTGTATTTTTATTGAAGAAAGTTTTCACAGAATACAAGAGCAAACATATCTGACAATGAATAGGTAATGTCTGAAATACAGCATGCTGAACAAAATGAGAGGACACCGGGGAGGCTGATAAAAAAAAAAAAAAAAAAAAAATACACAAAAGAAAAGAGAAAACCCCCCAAAAAAATAAAAAATAAAAAATAAGATAAAAAAGAAGAGCAATTGATCAACATGTATTACATAATGCAGAACTTGGGGTTTGAATCTATAGTTTCAGTAACATGACAACTATCTGACAAAGAAGGACTTTATGCCCAAACAAATTTTTTTTTTTTTTTGCAAATGAGTGGGCAGGCCTTAAATGCCTGTCCGGCCAGGAAGAGTGCAAGGAAAACCATCAAAGTATGGTACATTTGGGCGCTTGGAGCACAGTGATCGCAAAGGGTAAGTAGATGACAGGGTGGCGAGGGGCATCTAGGTCAAGGGTGGTAGCCCGAAGGCCGAAGCGTACCAGGGGGCCCAAATCTCACCAAACCTGTCAACCCCATCCTCCACCATAGCCGTCATATGTTCCATCCTATGTATGTCCTTGATGCTTTGTATCAGCTGAGTTTGGGTCGGGGTTTGGGTAGACAACCAGTTCGAGGGAATAGCTCTTTTGGCAGCAAGCAGAACAAATTAGGCTAGTTTGTTTGCCGCCCTTCCCAACTCCGGGACGGGAAGGCCTAGGAGAAAGTGGATTGGGTCCAGTGGGATGGGGGTGGCGAGAATCTGTTGGAGCATTTGTGACACCATGGACCAAAAAGGAATGATCAGATCACATTGCCAGAAGATATGAAAATGTGATCCTTTAATTTTCCTGCATCTCCAGCACATGGGAGAGTGAGAGGAGTCATATCGATGAATAACCTCAGGGGTCTTGTACCAAAACATTAAAACTTTATATGCTGTCTCTCTCTGTGCCACACATCTTGAAATTTTAGAGGTCGAAGACCAAATTCTGGACCACTGCGAGACTGATATTTGTCGTTGAGTGAGCTGCGACCATTTGTACATGTAGGAATGGGTGTGTTCAGTGAGAATTGTCTGCTCATGAAGAATGTGGTATATACTAGAAATGAGCTGTGCTTGGTAGGGGTCCTGGGAGCAGAGAAGCTCAAAGGGTGTCGGTTTGGTGAGGGTGAGAGATGGGGAGAGTGTTGAAAAATAATGGGTTATCTGGAGGTACGAATACATCAAGTGTTCTGGGATTTGGCTTTTAGCCTGAAGTGGACGAAATGGCGGAGTTGGAACATTCCCTCCCTTGCCCAGGGAAACATACGGACGTGCGAGAGACTGTCAGGAATCAAGGGGTTGAAGAGCACATTAGATAGGGGGGGGGGCAGTGGCAAATTTGGAAAGGCAGGAGCGCCACAGTCTGAGTGTGAATAACATGGGACCTAGGCAGAGGCCCAGAAGCTTGGGGTCCACCGTTGTCCCAGGGGACCATACCAGGGAGCATGGATGGGTCAGAAAGAGGGAGCCCATCTCTATCTCTGTCCAGCGGTTTGGGGGTCTGAGGCAAGACCAAGACATCACCGTTCGCAGATGAGAGGCCAGATAATATTTGTAGATATCTGTGTTTCAATCTTTTTATTCAAGTTTTGTCATACAAAATGTATAAAAGTCGCCACATAACATTGTACAGTCACAGTCAACATTTGGGGTAACACAATGAAGATCACCAAGTGTAGGGGTCCTTGGAGTAGTCCGAAGCTCCGTAGAGCCATTAACCCCTATTAGCATCGCAGATCATATCTGAACCGTCCACCCAGATGAGCCGCCCCCCCATCCATCTATCGGGGGGGGCGCAACCCAGCCGGCCGTGTGGGCAGCCCAGAGGTCTGATCAGACTGACAATGGTCCCGTAGGAGCTGAGAAAACAGGGAGCAGCACAAACCTCTAAGGTCTGGATCTGACTCCAAAAATAAACAATAAACAAATTTCAAAAGAGAGGAAAGAGGACAGTGACAAAGAATAGAAGGAAGGAGACAGAGTAAGGAAAGGACAGGTGAGGAGGGGGGAATGGGGGGAGGGAGGGGGGGAGGAGCCCCGATTCAGCATCCAGACATCTCAACCTAATCCCCTAGGCTATGCTGTAAACATCCCCGGGTCATTAGTTAGGTAACGAAGCCATGGGTCCCAAACTCCATGAAACAGTTTCATTTTATCTTGGGCCAGAGCGGTCAAGCGTTCGTTTAGCATCAACCAAGACAATTTGCCTTTAAGCTGATCGAATGGTAGAGCTGCCGATTTCCAGTTCCTAGCAATAGTGATTTTGGCTGAAATAAAAATAAATGTCAAGAGCCTCTTGCAGGACTTGGAGGCTTCCACATCTCCTCCCCCCAGTAGTGCTTGCTTAGCTGATTTAGTTAGGTTTAGTTGGGTAAGGGAGTAAACTAAATTATACACCCTGATCCAAAACCTCCGGACCTTTGGGCATGTCCACCAAATATGATAGGTGGTGCCCATCTGGCCACATCCTCTAAAGCACAACGGGGTAGCTCCTGAGACAAAAGTTGCCAGTCTGACCGGCACCATATACCACCTCAGTAGAACCTTATAATTGGCCTCAATTATTGAAGTATTGACGAGCGAACGAGATGCTGTCTCGGCTATCCTATGCCATTCGTCCAGATCCAGGGTTTCCTGCAAGTCGGTCTCCCATTGGACCATATAAGTCAGCTTTGTCGATACACTCAGCAATATCGAATATATAGCAGATAAATGTCCTTTAATTTTATCATAATTTTTGCATAGATGTTCCATGGGAGTTTGGGTTGCTAGGTTGCTCTTGCGAGCCAGGGTTTGTACATAATGTGAGATTTGGGCGAACCTATAACCCTCCGCTGGAGGCATTTGATGTCTGTCAGCCATAGTCCATTCGGTCAGCATACCTCTATGATCGCACAAGTCAGCAATACACTTAAAACCCTTATTAGTCCACCATTCGAACGCTAGTGGAGTGAGACCCGGGGTGAATGCTTTATTTTGAAGCAGAGGTGTCAGTGGAGAATGAGGAGATTTGAATTTGTGAGATCTGGAGAGTCTGTCCCATAGTTCCAGTGACATGGATAAAGTAGGGCAAAGTATAGGAGGTCGCTCCTTGATAGGGAGCCATAAAATATAAGAAATAGGTTTGGGACGGCAGGAATAAGATTCCATAGCCATCCAAATGGCCTGTGCCTGTTGGGAGTGAAACCTTGTAAGTTGTGCTATCTGGGCAGCATAAAAATATTTTAATAAGTCTGGAAGACCAAGTCCTCCTCTCCGCTTCAACGTGTATAGAGTGCTCCTATTCACCCTGGGTCTCTTATCACCCCAAATAAACTGTAGTACTTTATTCTGGAATCGTTTAAGGTCATCACGGGCCAATGAAACTGGCAAGGTACGGAAGAAATACAATAATCGAGGTAGAACATTCATTTTAATTGAGTGAAGTCTGCCAAACCACGATGGCGGGTGAACCTGCCACTTAGCCATGTCAGCTGTTAGCCGTTTGAAAAGGGCTGGATAATTCTCTTTGTACAACTCACCAATAGATGAGGTCAGCTGTATGCCTAAATAAGGGAGAGCTGTGGATTCCCATCGGAATTGAAATGATTTTTCAAGCGTAGCCTGAGTGGAGCTTAGCAAAGATAAGTTCAGTGCTCTTGACTTACTATGATTAATTGCCAACCCGGAAATGTTGGAGAAAGGCTGCAAAATAGCATACAAGTTAGGTAGGGATGTGATCGGTGAGGTCAAGGTCAGCAACAAGTCGTCCGCAAAGAGTAAACATTTGTGTTCATAGTCTCCGCAATAAATGCCCTGTATATCTCTGCAGGCGCGAATTTTGAGCGCTAGTGGTTCAATCGCCAGGGCGAATAATAGTGGCGACAACGGGCAGCCCTGTCTAGTTCCTCTCCTGATAGGAAATGTTTGGGATGTATATCCTCTGAGCATTAGCGAGGCACTGGGGGAATCATATAATATGTGAAGGAGATCCAGAAAGCGTCTCCCAAATCCAAAGCGTGTGAGAACATCAAAAAGATAGTCCCAGGAGATAGAATCGAACGCCTTCTGGATATCCAATGAAAGTAACATTCCCCTCCTAGTCCCCTTTCCATCCCAATCAGACCGAACCGCCGAGATAAGGTTAATTATCCGGCGGGTTTGGTCCGATGCCTGTCTTGTCGGGACAAAACCTGCTTGGTCAGGATGGATATAACACTGAAGAAAAGTATTAAGTCTCTGGGCCAGTATTTTGGTTAGAATCTTAAGATCCGTATTGATCAGAGAAATTGGGCGATAATTGGAACAGTCTGTATGGTCCTTTCCTGGTTTCGGGATAACACTTATATAGGCTACATTTTCATGGCTGGGGAGCTTGCTGCCGCTTCTCAGGTCATTAAAGTAAGTACAGAGATGTGGGGCCAGAAGATCGTGATATTTCCTATAGTAGTGACCCGGGAATCCATCTGGCCCAGGGGCCTTGGTAGGGTGTAGGGTTTTGATTGCAGCCCTGACTTCAGGCTCTGTAAGAGCACCGTCCATCAGTTCCGCATGGGCTTGTGTCAATTTAGGCAGCTGTAAGTCGCGAAAGAATGTGCTCGCTTCAGATGAATCGAACTTGTCCTGCACTCCATACAGCTTAGCATAAAATTTGTGAAATTCTCCAATTATCCGTTCGGGGTTCTGGGAGGTTAGGCCCGTGGATAGTCGTAGTTTAGGCAAAGTCGGTGTGTACGGTCGAGGAACCAGTTTTCTAGCTAACATTGTGGTAGGTTTATCACCCATCGTATAGAACCTGTGCTTAGACCAACTAATATGTTTCTCCGCTTGAGTAGTCAAGCTAAGATTTAGTGCTAGTCGAGCCTCATCAATTTTATGCCTTATATCTACCAGGGGATTTCTGTGCTGTTCACTAAGTAAGTTATCTAAGTTAGTTTCCAGAATCTTATTTGCCTGTTCCCTATTGCGTTTAATCCTGGCTGCCACTTGTAACAATATTGTCATGGATATGCATTAATGTCTGTCTGCCATCTTACCTTCCTCCTCATGTGTTCATCTAGAGACCAGACCTCCTTCACCTGGCTTCCTTTATAATCTCCTCCCAGCCTGACTCCACCCCAGGCCCTATCACTGAACACTATATTAACCTGTGCACTGCAAGCCTGCTTTGCTGATCAACGTGTTTGTTAGGCATTGTGTGTTTGGGTTCCTGCCTGCCGTGTGCTACGTCTGTCTCTCCGTTACGTTATTGGCTTGTCCCCGACCATCCCTGTCTGCTCGTGACCCTTGACCTTCGGCTCGTTCTTCGTTATCCTTGTCTGCTTGTGGCCCCTGACCTTCGGCTTGTTATTCGGTTCTCTCTATCGTGTGCTGCTGCTTCCCCTTATCCTACGGGGCGTGAGCTAGGAAACTCCAGGGGCCGCGACCTGGTCCCAGCCTGCAGCGTAACATCCTCACCACTAGAGGCCCTGGAGAAGACCAGCTGGGTCTTAGACTCCGCGCCCTGGGGAATCTTGGCTCTCGCTTCCGTTGGGATCCCGGTTGTGCTCCTCTGGTCCTGCTTTCCACAACCACCCAGTTTCCTATCCACAGAAGCCAGCCATAGGGTTCACTACCTCGCGGTGCACTCCTGTCCCCCTACGGTGTGCATCTGTCACCTGGCCACAGGTGACCCTGACAGTTTGATCAGCCATGAACCCGGCTGACATCCCGCTTCCCGCGGATGATCCATTGCAGGGCATAGTTCGCAGACTTGAGACCCAGGAATCAAATCAGACCCAGGTGATGCGATTCCTCCAGGATCTGGCTTCTCGATTCGAGCAGCTTCAGGTCTCCTTGGGAACCCCGAATCCGCAACCCCAAGTACAACCAGCGGCTGTACCTATCGCACCAGTCGCAGCCTCACACTCACTAAGATTGCCAGCTCCGTTCCGTTTCTCTGGGGACTCCAAGGCCTGCAGGGGGTTTCTCAGCCAATGCACTATTCATTTTGAGCTTCAGCCTCAAAGCTTCCTATCTGACCGGGCTAAGGTAGCCTATATCATTTCCCTCCTCTCCGGTGAAGCTTTGGCCTGGGCTGCCCCCCTGTGGGAGAGGAACGATCCGGTGGTTTCCAGTCTGTCCGAATTCTTGAAGCTCTTTCGTAATATCTTCGAAGAGCCGGCTCGGGCTTCTTCAGCGGCTAGTGCTGTCTTACGTCTTCGCCAAGAATCTAGTTCAGTGGGGCAATATGCTCTTCAGTTCCGTATCCACACAGCTGAATTGAGCTGGAATAATGAGGCCCTGGTCGCTACCTTTTTACATGGCCTCTCTGACCGAGTGAAAGACGAATTAGCGGGAAGAGCCATTCCCGTCGGTCTGGACGATGTAATTTCATTATGCAACCAGATCGACATTCGTTTTCAAGAGAGGTCCTTAGAAAAAAGACGCCAGCACTCTCTGGGTCCTAGCCAGTCTGAGCTCCCCTCCCTTCATTCCGTGGAGCATCCTCTACCTGCTGAAGAACCTATGCAGCTGGGCCGGACCAGACTAACCCCCGAAGAACGTGCTAGGCGCAGAACTCTGGGCTTGTGCCTCTATTGTGGGGGCAAGGGTCATTTTCGTGACTCCTGCTCGCTTCGTCCGGGAAACGCTCGGGTCTAATACATTTGGAAGGTGGAGTATTGGACCCAGAAACATCACCTTCTCGCCTGCTCTTGCCGGTGTCCCTTCATGTAGGCACTTCTCCTCAGTCAACCCTTGCATACCTGGATTCCGGGGCTGCCGGCAATTTCATGGATTGGAGAACTGCTTCTTCTATGAAGCTTACCCTTTCACCTCTCACTACCCCATTGGTAGTCTCGGCAATTGATGGCACTGTTCTCCCAGGGGGCCCTATTCGCTTCCAGACGCTACCCATTAGGATGTCGGTAGGGATTCTCCACCAGGAGTGGATATCCTTTCTTATTCTACCCAAGGCCTCTACCCCAGTTGTATTGGGCCTCCCTTGGCTACAGCTCCACTCCCCACATGTGGACTGGGTCTCTGGGCAGATCCTGGCCTGGGGTTCCTCATGTTTCTCGTCGTGTCTTCTCAAGGTGACCCCCAAGGAGAGTCTTCCGGTTGCTGCCACTTCTGTTTCTTCTGATCTTCCCGCCGCATACAGCGATTACCGGGATGTGTTCTGTAAAAAATCAGCTGAGGTGCTTCCTCCCCACAGGTCTTTTGACTGTGCTATTGATCTTGTCCCCGGAGCAACTCTACCCAGGGGTCGTACCTACCCTCTGTCCATCCCAGAGACCCAGGCCATGTCGGAGTATGTAGCAGAGAATCTGGAGAGAGGGTTCATCCGGAAATCCTCATCGCCTGCAGGGGCAGGGTTCTTTTTTGTTGCCAAAAAGGATGGTACCTTAAGACCCTGCATCGATTATCGGGGTTTAAATGCGGTTACTATTAAAAATCGATACCCCTTACCCTTAATATCTGAGCTATTCGATAGGTTGAAGGGTGCCTCCATTTTCACCAAGTTGGATCTCAGAGGCGCGTACAATCTCATTCGAATACGGGAGGGTGACGAATGGAAGACTGCATTTAACACTAGAGACGGGCATTACGAATATCTGGTGATGCCTTTTGGTCTGTGTAATGCTCCAGCCGTGTTTCAAAACTTTGTCAATGAAATCTTCAGAGATCTGCTGTACCAGTTTGTTGTCATCTATCTGGATGACATTCTGATCTTTTCTGAAAATCTGCTCGTCCACAGAAACCATGTCCGCACTGTACTTCAACGTCTTAGAGAGAACAATCTCTATGCCAAGCTGGAGAAATGTTCCTTTGAATGTTCTGAGGTCCTGTTTTTGGGGTGCTTTGTCTCATGTTCGGGGCTTCGTATGGACCCTGGGAAGGTCTTGGCTATCACCAACTGGCCTCTTCCTGCTAGCCTCAAGGCCACACAGCGCTTTCTTGGCTTCACTAATTATTATAGGCAGTTCATAAGGAATTACTCTTCCATTGCCGCGCCTATTATCGCTTTGACCAAGAAGGGTGTGAATGCCAGAGACTGGCCTCCCGAAGCTGTCTCTGCATTTCACAACCTGAAACAGGCCTTTGTTTCTGGCCCCCTCTTGAGGAGACCAAATCCTGGGAATGCATTTTTTATTGAAGTGGACGCTTCCTCAATGGGGGTGGGAGCTGTGCTTCTTCAAATCTTTGAGAAGAGACGCCAACCATGTGCGTTCTTCTCCAAAAAATTTTCTCAGGCAGAGAGGAATTATGCCATCGGTGATCGGGAACTTCTCGCAATTAAATTGGCGTTAGAGGAGTGGCGTCATCTCTTGGAGGGTTCCCCTCACTCCATAACGATCTTTACCGATCACAAGAATTTACAGTATCTACAGAATGCTAAACGTCTGAATCCTAGACAGGCCAGGTGGAGTCTCTTCTTTGCCCGTTTTAATTTCACGATTACCTACAAACCTGGTTCCTGCAACGGTCGGGCTGATGCGCTCTCTAGGTCATTTGACACTTTGGACGAGGAGTCCGCCCCTGAACCTGAGCCGATCATTCCCACCTCATGCATTGTTGCCCACTCTACCACCCTGAAGTCTAAAATTCCGCCTGGTAAGACCTTTGTCCCCACTGAGCTAAGAGCTAAGATCCTTCGTTGGGGACATGATTCCAAGGTGGCAGGGCATTCTGGATTCCTCCGATCCTTCCTACTCATCAGTCGTCACTACTGGTGGCCTAATCTCCGCTCAGACGTCAAAGACTACGTTAAAGCTTGTCATGTCTGTGCTCAGTCCAAATCCTCCACACAAGCTCCTGCTGGTCTCCTCATGCCCTTGCCTATTCCTAAGGAACCCTGGGCCCATATTGCCATGGATTTTATCACCGATCTCCCACTGTCTGAGAATAATACAGTCATTTGGGTGGTAATCGATCGATTCTCCAAGATGGCTCATTTTGTTCCTCTTCCTGGTCTTCCTTCTGCCCCTGCCTTGGTTCCCATTTTCATTCGAGAAATTCTCCGCCTACATGGGGTCCCTTCTCATATTGTTTCCGACAGGGGAGTCCAATTCACGTCTCGTTTTTGGAGAGCCTTTTGCAAATCCCTCAATATTGTCTTGGATTTTTCTTCTTCTTACCATCCCCAATCCAATGGACAGACTGAGAGGGTTAATCAGGAGTTAGAGGTCTTTCTTCGCACCTTTGTGTCTTCTCACCATGACGATTGGTCCTCTCTACTCCCGTGGGCAGAATTCTCCCATAACAATCATGTGAATACCAGTTCGCAGAAGACACCCTTTTTCACAGTTTATGGAAAACACCCTCAACTTCCTCTTCCTATGATCTGTTCTCCAGACATTCCAGCTTTGGCTTCGGTTCAGGAGTCTCTCAATTCCGTTTGGGGTCACGTTCATGATTCCCTCCGGGCAGCTGCTGAAAAATTCAAAGGCTTTGCCGACCGCCGCAGGCGTAAACCGCCTTCTCTTCAGCCAGGGGACAAAGTCTGGCTCTCTACCAGGAACATCAAGCTCCGAGTTCCTTCTCTGAAGTTTGCTCCACGATTCATCGGTCCATACACGGTAACTGCTAAACTGAATCCGGTTTGTTTCAAACTCCAGATTCCTAAGAGCCTTAAAATCACTAACTCCTTTCATGTTGCTCTTCTAAAGCCTTTAGTCCTCAATAAATTCTCTCGTCCTCTTCCTACCGTGGCGCCTGTCTCGGAGGATAATCAGGAGTACGAGATCAGTCAAATTCTGGACTCCCAACTCTGTAAAGGCGTTCTTCAGTACCTCGTTCATTGGAAAGGGTTTGGTCCTGAGGAGAGGTCTTGGATCACTGCATCTGAGGTCTTTGCACCTCGTCTGTTAAAGGAGTTTCATCTGAAGTTTCCCTCTAAACCTGGGCCCAGGCGGGGAAGGGGGAGGCCTCGTAAGAGGGAGGGTACTGTCATGGATATGCATTAATGTCTGTCTGCCATCTTACCTTCCTCCTCATGTGTTCATCTAGAGACCAGACCTCCTTCACCTGGCTTCCTTTATAATCTCCTCCCAGCCTGACTCCACCCCAGGCCCTATCACTGAACACTATATTAACCTGTGCACTGCAAGCCTGCTTTGCTGATCAACGTGTTTGTTAGGCATTGTGTGTTTGGGTTCCTGCCTGCCGTGTGCTACGTCTGTCTCTCCGTTACGTTATTGGCTTGTCCCCGACCATCCCTGTCTGCTCGTGACCCTTGACCTTCGGCTCGTTCTTCGTTATCCTTGTCTGCTTGTGGCCCCTGACCTTCGGCTTGTTATTCGGTTCTCTCTATCGTGTGCTGCTGCTTCCCCTTATCCTACGGGGCGTGAGCTAGGAAACTCCAGGGGCCGCGACCTGGTCCCAGCCTGCAGCGTAACATCCTCACCACTAGAGGCCCTGGAGAAGACCAGCTGGGTCTTAGACTCCGCGCCCTGGGGAATCTTGGCTCTCGCTTCCGTTGGGATCCCGGTTGTGCTCCTCTGGTCCCGCTTTCCACAACCACCCAGTTTCCTATCCACAGAAGCCAGCCATAGGGTTCACTACCTCGCGGTGCACTCCTGTCCCCCTACGGTGTGCATCTGTCACCTGGCCACAGGTGACCCTGACAAATATGCCCCTAATCGCTGCTTTATGAGCTACCCAGTTAATTGCGGGGGATGTGTCCGATGCCTTATTAAGTCTAAAGTATTCCTGTATTTCCTTTTGAATCTCTAAAAAGATTGTAGGGTCATTCAGCAAGCTCACATTAAGTCTCCACGGGGAGGGTCTAGATTTAGTCCATAGCCCTGAAGTAGAGAGTTTTATCGGGGAATGATCAGACCAAGGGGTAGATAAAATCTTAACCGACTTAATAAATGGTAGCAAAGGCGTACGTACTAGAACGTGGTCTATCCTCGAGTAAGTATGATGGGCTTGTGAAAAGTGTGTAAAGTCTCTGACCGTAGGGTTATTTTCTCGCCAGGCGTCGATGAGGTCATAGAAATGAAACAGACGTGCAACCTTGCTGCTTCCAGTCGGTGGGCGTTTCAATGTTGGTCTAGAGGAGTCCGATTTATCCATAATTCTGTCCAAGGGAATATTACTATCGCCTCCCATAATGACCTGACCCTGGACTTTGGGCATAAGAATCTTCAGCATTTTGCTAAAGAATTCCGGCTGTCCAGTATTCGGGGCATAGTATGATATAAAGGACACCTCCTGGTCATGGAGCCGCCCCACTGCCATAATATATCTACCTCTCTTGTCCTTAACGATAGCGATGGGGGTAAAGGGGGTCCGTTTCGAAAAGCAGATGGCTACCCCGCCCTTCTTTTCCCGACCCCCTGCCAAGTAAAACTGTGGATACTTCCCATTGAGGTAACGGGGCGCTGAGACATTGGAGAAATGAGTTTCCTGCAATAGCAGGACTTCAGCCTTCTGTTTATGATAAAACTGGAAAGCCTTAGTTCTTTTAGTAGGGGAGTTAAATCCATGTACATTGTGGCTAACTATCGAATAGTCTGTGTTATACGTGGTGGCCATCGTGGTAGGGCAGAGCACTCTTACCTTGCATAATGAATGAAGCGAGAAGGGTCCCGATGATGATGACTGTTTGGCTATGTGACCTCTCAGACCATGACATAAGGGAAGGGCGCTGAACCGAGGCTCCGAAGAAAGAGGGGGAAGGGAGAGAAGGAAAAGGCATTAGAGAAGAAGAGAAACAAAAATAAAAGCAAAAAAACATATACATAGGCCTTAGGCCCAAACAACCAATATAACTCAATCCTAGCTGATGAATGAAGGAATGGGGAATAACCCCTGCCGGAGACAACATCCGGCAAATTAGGTGCAAGGGTACCATCCTTGTCGTAGGATAGGTAGTCTTGCAGTTGGGTGGCAAGCATGACCACCCCGACCCAAATATGATTACACTCTGTACGAGCAGGCTATTCGAGGTCATATCGGAAATGACAAAATCAATCAATACAGTTTTAACATAACAGGCTGTCTATAGGAACATGCATTCCCAAGGCCAGTGGCGCCGGGGCCGGAAGGGTCCCCATCGGTCGTTCCGGCCCCCGAGCCACAGCCCAACAGGGGAACACATTGCGGTCCGACTAAGGCCCCCAGACTGCTAAAAAGCAAAAAGCAAAATTTCTTCGACCAGGTTGGGCCCGTCGGGGTTGTAAAATATTCGGCTGTCAGCCAGTCCGAAGAACCAGGAACTCCAGTAACTTTGTAAGCCGTGACTTTGTAACCTGTGAACTGTGAACGGTAACGATGGCCCCATCAGGCCCATAGTCCACCATGGGCCCAGGCCATATCCGTGCAATCAAGCACTAACAGTTCCCAAAAGGGGGCAAAAAAGCAAAAAGAGAGAAGAGCAATAATACTCAGGTATTCCGGCGAGCATTTCTGGCCTGTGAGCGTGTGCGATCCTGCCATATCGGGGAGAGGGGACGATGATCCAGACGAGGGGGAGATGAAATCGGAGTCGGAGAGTCCCGTGCAATGATGCCGAGACTAAGCAGTAGGTCTTCGCCTGCTTGGAACGTGGAAAAGGAGTGGGACTTCCCGTTGTAAGTGAATGATAACTTAAAAGGGAACGACCATCGATACTTAATCTGTTTGGCCATAAGTTGCTGGAGTAATGGCCGTAGGTTTCTGCGTTTCTGGACCGTTGATGGCGCCAAATCTGTAAAGAGCTGTATTGGTGTTCCAAATAGCGACAGGTCCGGCCTGTTGCGAGCCGCAAGCATCATCTTGTCCTTAATGCGGTAGTGATGTGGCTTAACAATAATGTCTCGTGGTAGGCCGTCGGCCCTTGGGGCTGTCAGTGCTCGGTGAACGCGATCAACTTCCATGTGGTGGTTGGCTATATCAGGGATAAGGGTTTTCATCAGGTCTTTTACAGCCCCCTCTAGATCTGTGTGAGTTTCAGGGAGGCCACGCACGCGGACATTGTACCTACGAGAACGATTCTCCAAATCTTCAATTTTTGTGAATGCCTCTTCTAATCTATCCTGGAGGTCTGTCACCATGGCTGAGTTCTGGTTGACCCTTTTGATGGCTCCATCCACTTTGGTTTCAATTAGCTCAAAACGCTCTCCCAAGCTATGGATGTCTTTTTTCAGGTCAGTGGTGATTAATGTGCAGGCCTTAGAGAGCTCCTGCTGCAGCATGGTGGAGAATCTGCCCAACAGTACAGCATCAGGGGAATAGTGTGAGAGCTGGGGAATTGGCATATCCTGGCTGGATTGGCTGGATTGGCTAATGAGGACTTCTGCTAAGTCTGCCATGTTCCTATCCATGGAGGAGGCAGGGGAGGCAGGGGAGTTTGGAGAGTCATGTCTATCAGCGTATATGGCTGGGGATGGGGGATGTGATAGTGACTCACCCCGCTGTCCGGTCTCCACCTCTCCCGAGGATTGTGAGGAGAATGGATCCCTAGTTGGCTCCAGATTTAGCTGCCTGTCTCCTCTCTGTGTAGCGCCGTCGGATCTGGCTGCTGCCGTGCTGCCTCGTGTGTCTGGCTTACCCGGCGCCATCTTGGATCGCGGCTGTGCTGTAGGGGAAGGCCCTGCTCTCTTCTGGGCTGTAGTTTGCGTATCGTGTCCTTTCCGCGGCTGCCCCTGTGCCCTACGGTTCATCGCCACTTCGGGGCTGGTGTGGGATCGGTCCTGGCTCACGGACCTCAGTGCCTGCGCTATCGTTAGCTCTGGTGGGTCGGGGTGCCGGGAGCTCGGTCAGCACACGTCCTTCTCCGAGTCCCCGCGCATGCGCACTCTTTGTAGATATCTGGAGCTCCCATGCCCCCTTGGTCCTTGGGGGAGAAAATAACCAAACTTGCCACTCTATGGACCCTGCCATTCCGAATGAATCTAAGGAACCACTGTTTAAGAATCTTAATCTGTGTCATTGGGATGGGGACCGGAAGAGTTTCAAAATAATATAATAATTTCGGCATGATTGACATTTTTAGCACATTAATCCTGCCTATCCATGACAGGGGGAGGGAGATCCATCGGGATAACATATTATTGATCGACCTAAACAACGGGAGGTAGTTGGTGGAATAGAGGGATGAGTAGGATGTCGTGAGCTGAACCCCAAGGTATTTGAGGGATGATGTGCACCAGTGATAGGAGAATGTACTTTTCAGTTTCAGGAGTTCATCCGAGGGTATGTGGAGGGGGAGGGCTTCCGTTTTCGCAGTATTGACATTATAATCCGACAGGGAGCTAAATTGAGAGAGTAGGGCATGCAGGGAAGGGAGGGAAATATGAGGTTTGGTCAGGGTGAGGAGGAAATCATCAGCAAATAAAGATACTTTATACTCCCTTTGCCGCATGGGGACCCCCTTGATGTCAAGATGGGATCTGATAGCCTCTGCCAGGGGTTCTAAGCACAATATGAAAAGGAGTGGGGAAAGAGGACAACCTTACCGAGTACCGTTTGTCATAGGGAATGATTGGGAAGTGAAGGAAGCTAGGCGGACCTGAGAGGAGGGATTAGAATATAGGGAATTCAGAGCAGAAAGGAAGGGTCCGTGTAAGCCAAATTTAGTAAGGGTTGCGAACATATAGGGCCAGCTTAATATGTCAAATGCCTTTTGGGCATCTAGGCTGAGGATCAAGGCAGGGCGTCTGACTCTGTTCAGCATGTCAATAAGGTCTATAGTCCGTTGGGTGTTGTCTCCAGCATGTCTGGTAGGAACGAAGCTCACCTGGTCTCTGTCTATTAGTTTAGTCAGGAATTGGGATAAACGGTTGGCGAGTATTTTCGTGAATAGCTTGTAGTCTGAGTTTAAAAGCGCTATAGGCCTGTAGTTGTCTGGTAGGGTCTGGTCTTTGTCCTGTTTTGATATGACTGTGATGTAGGAGTGGAGAAATTGTTGGTGGGGGAGTTTGCCTTGCAGAAGTGAATTGTAGAGGGACACTGAGTGAGGTGACAGAACTGGGAGGAAATTCTTGTAGTAGGAATAAGGGAGTCCATCTGGACCAGGGGCTTTGTGGGAAGGTAGAGACTTGACAGTGCTAGTTATTTCGTCTTCTGTAATGGGCGCGTTCAGCGCTTGCACTTCTGAGTCTGAAAGCTTGGGGAGTTTCAAATCTGACATGAACTCCTCGAAAGCCGCTGCTTCAAATGGAGGGTGGTGTTTGGGGGTGAGGCAATTATAGAGTTTGTTATAAAATTCACTGAATACCTGGGTCATGGCCTGTGGGCAGAAAGTGGGGGTCCCGTCAGGAAGTTTAAGATGTTCCGGGAAGGCGTGAAAGGGCCTTGGATTGAGTCTGGAGACCAGCATCCTGTGGGGCTTGTTCGAGAACTCATAGAACTTTTGTTTAGCCCACAGGATCGATTTATCTATGGATGACATATCTAGGGCTTTTATGCGGCATCTTAGACCAGTAACCGTGCGCAGCCGGCCCACCATGGGAGAGCGAAGTAAAGCTCTTTCTGCGTCTTGAAGTTCCGACAATAGAGAGGATTTCAAGAAAGCTGCATCCTTCTTTTTTTGCGAACCGAGGGCAATACATTGTCCTTGAAAAAAGGCCTTGTGGGCCTCCCAGAGGGTGGACGGGCTGGGCACGGAACCTTCGTTTAGGAGGAAATATTCCGTCAGGGCCGCCTCTAATTTAGTGTTAGTCTCAGGATGCTTGAGTAGGGATTCGTTGAGTCTCCAATAACATTTTCTGGGGAAAGCGGCTGAGATGCTTAAGTCTAGTGTCAAGGAAGCGTGATCCGACCAGGTAATTGCACCTAGTTCGGAAGCCACTGTGTGGGAAATCAAGGGGGCAGTAATAAAGAAGTAATCCAAACTGGAGAACATCTTGTGAGGGGGAGAGTAAAACGAAAATTGCCTACCTGAGGGATGCTTTATACACCATGCATCAAATAGATGATGTGTTTGGATCAGTTTTCGGAAGGAGGTAGCCAGGGAGTTTGAGGCAGGAGGAGAAGTGGCGTTAAATAGAGATTTCCTGTCTCAGGCGGGAGAGAGCACAGCATTAAAGTCACCCCCTAGTACCGAAAAAGGAGAGGAGCTCTTCTGTAGGCGCTCTAAAGCGTCTGTGAGAAACTTAACCTGACCCGAGTTGGGAGCGTAGACATTCATTATCGTTATAGGGTTGGACAGATATGATCCCTCTAGTATTATATAACAACCATGAGGGTCCAAGTGGGTCGTCCTAATCTCAACAGGACATGAGCGTCTTATCAAGATTGCTACTCCCGCTTTACCAGAGGGGTCAGATGCCACATAGGACATTGGGAAATGTTTAGATGCAAATTTAAAGGAACCCCCGGCCTGGAAGTGCATCTCTTGGACGAGAACCACATCCGCGCCAGAGGCCCTGAACTCCCGTAGAGCTAGCCATCTCTTCTTTATGGAGTACAGGCCCTTAACATTATAGGAAACTAGTTTCAAAGCCATGTCGCGTCCGGACAGTCAGGCCAGTGGATATGCAAGTCAGAGGGCGGAGGTCCGGACACGACATGGCCCAGAAGGGGCCTGGTGAGAGACCAAAACCTGTATAGCAAAATAGGAATATGACAGTCAACACAAATGATGAGATCAATCGTGATATTAAGAAAAGTATCTAGCAACCAATACAATTATAGAATGGACATGAGAGCATCAGATTGAAAATTGGAGAAAAAGACCCCCAATAAAATTTTAAAAAATAAAATAAATAAATAAATAAAAGTAAAATTAAAAATAGAACAAAATATTAGTGAAAAAGAAAATAGGAAAAATTTCAGTCCCCCCAAAAAAAAGGGTCGTGTGATGGGCCAAAAAAAGGACCATTGGGTATAGTGTAGCATAGCAACCACAAGGCAGACGTGGCCTAGAAGAAAAAAAAAAACAAGCAACAAGAAAAAACCTGAGAGGGTCATACCACTCAGGGGTCCTCGGCCGCAGCCCAAGGACTTGGTGGGGAGCATAGCAGTTTCCAACATGGGGAGAGGTCTGTGACATCCCGCCATGACGATCTGGAGAGGTCGTTGGTGTTGAAGGTGCTCCTCAGAACCTCCACAACAGGTATGGCTGATGGGGGAGGAAACCATGTTCGTTGAGGATATCAAACCTTAAAAGTCAACCAAACTGAGAACTCAGAGAATGCGGTGCATCCAAACAAGGCAAAAAGCCACTTGAAAAAGGCAAAACCAACTCCTCAGGGAAGGGGTTGGTGTGAGAGTCACGGTCTCCTGCATGGGAGAGCGAGAAAGATATACAAGCCTGATGGGGCCCCATCAGGTCATCAAGTGGGTGGTCTGGAACGTTGAGAGTGTTGGGGTGTGGAGTAAGCCCTGGACCCTCTTCCTCTCCCTGGGGTCCAGATTCTGGAGGGAATGGAGCTGTGTCTCGGGGTGGTTGGTGGGATTGGTCAAACTCAGCAGGGAGCGGGGGTAGGCCCAGCCTTTGGAGGAACGCTTCACCTTCCTGGCGGTCCCGCAGGGTGTGCTGGACCCCCTCCATGGTGACACTCAGGCGGAAGGGAAAGCCCTAATAGTAAGGGACCTTATGTTCTTGAAGGTGGGATGTAACGGGTCTCAGGGAGCGACGCTTGGCCAGCGTGATAGGAGATAGGTCACTGAAGAGTTGAATTTTATCCCCCTTGTACTCAATGGTGGACCTGTTGTGTGTAGCCTTGGTCAGGGCCTCCTTGCTTTCATAGAAGTGGAAGCGTACCACTATATCACGAGGCCTGGCCCCAGCAGGGGGTTTAGGAGCCAGGGATCTGTGGGCCCTATCTAGGTGCCAGTCAATGTCCACTATTTCAGGTGCCAGGGTGTTGAAGAGGCCAAGGAGGTAAGGCCTAATGTTATTGTCAGCTATCTTTTCGGAGACACCGCGGATCCTGAGGTTTTGGCACCTTTGCCTATTCTCAAGGTCTTCCTGTTGTTATTGCAATTGAAAGACAGAGGTTTTTAGGGTAGCATTTTCCTTCTCAAGAGCCTGCACATATTGTATGGTCTCATCAAATTTCGTCTCCAGGGTTGCCGTACGTTCCCCTAGAGCGTCTATTTCTCCCCTGAGCTCTCTGGAGATCCTCCCCATCTCCTGGGCTATATCCTTGGTGACTTGCTGGGCCAGGGCCTGCTGAGAGGAGAGAGGCATGGGGGGTTGGGGAGGCCGCTGTGAGGAATCCTCCGCCATAAGGGTGCTAACATTGTCCTCCGGGTCCCCCTGTGTAATCGAGGCCGGGGATGCGGGCCTAGTTAGGAAGCGGTCCATTGTGGAGGAGGGCCGCGGAGGTTGTGGGGCACGATAAACTGATCGTTGGTCCCCAATTTTTCCCATGTAGTGCCTGGGAGAGGTGAGGAGGCTTGGAAGCTTACCCCTGGATCGTTGTGTGCCAGCGTTTGCTCGTTAGGGGGCGTGGATCGCGGGACGGGACCGGAGCTCACAGATTACGCGTCCGCCATCTTGGAAAGCCGCGCATGCGCCCCCTCTGCCCCTGTTTACCAGGGGCGTGTAATTACAATTTTTGATGCAATAATTTGCAGCAGGGCTCATTAATGCGCTCCAACTAAAGTTTCTGTGAGGGGTTGCAGGTTTGTGGCACCAGCACCTGTGCCTAAGGCCCAATTTTTCTGCCCCTGTTCAACAGGGGCATGTAATTACAATTCTTAATCTAATATTTCACAGCAGGGCGTTCCAGCGCCCACCAAGAGTAACTGTGAGGGCTTATAGTGTTGTGGCAACACCAACACCTAAGGCCCAAATTTCTGCAGAGTATATAGGGCAGGCCCCTACTTTCAAACATCCAACTTACAAACGACTCCTACTTGCAAACGGAGGGAGAAAACAGGAAGTGAGAGGAAATCTACCCCTAGGATGGGAAATTATAAGAGTAATATGGGAAAAATGTGTCTCCTCTCCACTTATGCTTTATCACCAATCCTTGTTTCACTAAAAACACCAAATTTTCAAAAACCAATTGTCATTGGGACAGAAAGTGAGATGAAATCTTCTGAAGAGGTGCACAGACAGCAAAACAAATGTTACAGGGGTGATAACCCTTCCCTATGTTTTGGCTGGAGCTACATTTTAAAATGTACCAGTTTTAAATTACAAACAGATTCTACTTAAGAACCAACCTACAGTCCCTGTCTTGTTTGCACCGCCTGTATACTGCTGTACAGAGTATATAGGGCCTAAGGGCCCCACGCCTTTCCTTTTTTTAATTTGGGTGCGGGGTTCCCCTTAATATCCATACAAGACCCAAATGGGCTGGGGGGGGGTACCCATGCCAATTTTCTCAATGATTTTCATCCACATTGCCGGGACCACACATTACATTAAAGGAACACTGTCTGGGTAAAGGGGGCCTTGAGAGGCAAGGAAGTCATCCTCTTCCTGCCTCTGTTCTGCCTCAAGTGCCCTGTCCATTATTCCACGCAGCGTATGCTCCAACAGGTGGACAAGAGGTACAGTGTCACTGATGCATGCACTGTCACTGCTCACCATCCTCGTGGCCTCCTCAAATGGTGCCAGGACAGTGCATGCATCCCTGATCATGACCCACTAGCGTGGTGAAAAAAACCTGAGCTCCCCTGACCCTGTCCTGGTGCTGTAGTCGCACAGGTACTCATTGATGGCCCTCTGCTGCGTGTGCAGCCGCTGCAGCATGGCCAACGTTGAGTTCCACCTGGTGGGCATGTCACATATAAGGCGGTTCTTGGGCAGGTTCAACTCCTTTTGCAGGTCAGCCAGCCGAGCACTGGCATTATATGATCTGCGGAAATGCACACAGACTTTCCTGGCCTGCCTCAGGACATCCTGTAAGCCCAGGTACCTGCCCAAGAACTGCTGCACCACCAGGTTAAGGACGTGAGCCACACAGGGCACATGGGTCAGTTGTCCCTGTCGGAGGGTGGAGAGGAAATTGGTGCCATTGTCGCAAACCACCATTCCTGGCTTAAGCAGGCGTGGCATCAACCACCTCTTGGCCTGCCCCTGCAGAGCAGACAGAACCTCTGCCCCAGTGTGGCTCCTGTCCTCCCCATACACCAGCGCAAGCACGGCATGGCATCTTTTTGCCTGCGTACTTGCGTAGCCCCTTGAACGCCTACGGAGCACCGCTGGTTCCGAGGACAAAGCTCAGGAAGAGGCCATGGAGGAAGAAGAAGTGAAGGGGGTGGAGGAGAGAGGTGTGTCACAACCAGTAGTAGCATTTTAGAGGCGTGGCGGCGGAACAACCTCTAACACTACTGTACCCTGTCCTGCATCCTTCTCAGCTGCCAAAAGAGTGACCCAATGGGCCGTGAAAGAAAGGTAACGTCCCTGTCCATGCCTGCTGGACCATAAGTCAGCAGTAATATGCACCTTACCGCTGACTGCCCTGTCCAGCGAGGCATGGACATTGCCTTCCACATGCCGGTAGAGAGCCGGAATCGCCTTCCGTGAGAAAAAGTGGCGTTTGGGAACCTGCCACTGAGGAACCGCACATTGCATAAACTCACGGAAGGGGGCCGAGTCTACCAACTGAAAAGGCAGCAGTTGAATTGCTAGCAATTTAGCCAAGCTAGCATTCAACCGCTTGGCATGTGGATGGCTGGGTCCAGCAGCTGGGGCAGGGAAATTTGCCTGCTACAATCGGACGTCGGTGTACTGCTAGCAGAGTGCCTGCAAGTACTTGGCTGTGACACACCTAATTCTACACCTTCATTCCTCTCAGTGCAGGTTTCAGAGAGGACTGAAGGTATAGTGGGGTTGGAGATCCCAGCTGATGAGGACCAAGGAGAGGTCCGCTTTGTTCTTTGGTGTGGGTCTTTAAGGTACGCTTGCCAACGAGCTGCATGGCAGGTCAACATATGTCTAGTCAAGCAAGTGGTGCCCAAGCGGCTGATGTTTTGGCCACGCGAGATACGCTTGAGGCATATGTTGCAAATAGCAGCGGTGCGATCTGATGCACTCGACTCAAAAAAGGCCCACACCAAAGAACTTTTGGAATAACAGGCAGAGGCAGCGTCCTGCACAGACGTAGCTCTGCGGTGTGATTCAGTCAGTGTGCTGCCCTTACGCTGGCCCCCGGAGGGCATCCTGCCTCGTTGGAGATGTGCCTCCTCCTCATCCTCCTCCTCTCTCCTATCAGGCACCCACGTGGAGTCAGTGACCTCATCATCCCCTCCCTCCTCATCACTGGAGCCAATCTGGCAGTATGCTGCAGCTGCTGGAACATGACTGCCAGATTGCTGTCCTTCTTAAACATCCCCTCTCTCTGCTTTCACGCTACTGCCTTCCTCTAGCTGGGTATCATCATCAGACCCTTCGAAACGCTGGGCATCCTCCTGGAGCATGTACCCAACACTGTGCTCAAACAGTTCGGGGACTCCTCAGGAGGACATGGTGGGTCTAGGGAAGGAGTGACTGATGATGACATTGATACGAGGGAAGAGGACGCTTTGGCAGCTGCTTTGCCAGTACCCTGAGCCTGGGTGAGAGAGGATGAGGAGGATGAGGAGGGCTTGGTCATCCACTCTACCAAGTCTTCGGCATGATGCGGCTCAACACGTCCAGCTGCTGAAAATAAGGACAAGCGTGTCCCATGGCCACGTGCTGATGACAATGCACCGCGTCCACGACCAGCACTGTTGCCCCCAGACACAGAGCCTGCTTGCACTCTTTTATTGGCTCGTGACTGTCTGCCTCTCTTTGTTGGCCTTCCAGACATAGTAATGGCCTGCAGGGAGATGGGAAAAAACAGCAATTGGGTAGTGTATATTGTGCTGGAGGCACACAACACCCACTAACTCCTGCAGATGCCTGTATTAGAGAACAGTAATGACGGGTATATACAGGTGTACACTGTGCCACTAACTCCTGCAGATGCCTGTATTAGAGAACAGTAATGACGGGTATGTATTAGAGAACAGTAATGACGGGTATATACAGGTGTACACTGTGCCAGTAACTCCTGCAGATGCCTGTATTAGAGAACAGTAATGATGGGTATATACAGGTGTACACTGTCCCACTAACTCCTGCAGATGCCTGTATTAGAGAACAGTAATGACGGGTATATACAGGTGTACACTGTGCCACTAACTCCTGCAGATGCTTGTATTAGAGAACAGTAATGACGGGTATATACAGGTGTACACTGTGCCACTAACTCCTGCAGATGCCTGTATTAGAGAACAGTAATGACGGGTAAATACAGGTGTACACTGTGCCACTAACTCCTGCAGATGCCTGTATTAGAGAACAGTAATGACGGGTATATACAGGTGTACACTGTGCCATTAACTCCTGCAGATGCCTGTATTAGAGAACAGTAATGACGGGTAAATACAGGTGTACACTGTGCCACTAACTCCTGCAGATGCCTGTATTAGAGAACAGTAATGACGGGTATATGCAGGTGTACACTGTGCCACTAACTCCTGCAGATGCCTGTATTAGAGAACAGTAATGACGGGTATATACAGGTGTACACTGTGCCACTAACTCCTGCAGATGCCTGTATTAGAGAACAGTAATGACGGGTATATACAGGTGTACACTGTGCGAGTAACTCCTGCAGATGCCTGTATTAGAGAACAGTAATGACGGGTATATACAGGTGTACACTGTGCCACTAACTCCTGCAGATGCCTGTATTAGAGAACAGTAATGACGGGTATATACAGGTGTACACTGTGCCACTAACTCCTGCAGATGCCTGTATTAGAGAACAGTAATGACGGGTATATACAGGTGTATACGGTGCCACTAACTCCTGCAGATGCCTGTATTAGAGAACAGCAATGACGGGTATATACAGGTGTACACTGTGCCACTAACTCCTGCAGATGCCTGTATTAGAGAACAGTAATGACGGGTATATGCAGGTGTACACTGTGCCACTAACTCCTGCAGATGCCTGTATTAGAGAACAGTAATGACGGGTATATACAGGTGTACACTGTGCCACTAACTCCTGCAGATGCCTGTATTAGAGAACAGTAATGACGGGTATATACAGGTGTACACTGTGCGAGTAACTCCTGCAGATGCCTGTATTAGAGAACAGTAATGATGGGTATATACAGGTGTACACTGTGCCACTAACTCCTGCAGGTGCCTGTATTAGAGAACAGTAATGACGGGTATATACAGGTGTACACTGTGCCACTAACTCCTGCAGATTCCTGTATTAGAGAACAGTAATGACGGGTATATACAGGTGTACACTGTGCCACTAACTCCTGCAGATGCCTGTATTAGAGAACAGTAATGACGGGTATATACAGGTGTACACTGTGCGAGTAACTCCTGCAGATGCCTGTATTAGAGAACAGTAATGACGGGTATATACAGGTGTACACTGTGCCACTAACTCCTGCAGATGCCTGTATTAGAGAACAGTAATGACGGGTATATACAGGTGTACACTGTGCCACTAACTCCTGCAGATGCCTGTATTAGAGAACAGTAATGACGGGTATATACAGGTGTATACGGTGCCACTAACTCCTGCAGATGCCTGTATTAGAGAACAGCAATGACGGCTATATACAGGTGTATACTGTGCTGGGGGCACACAACACCCACTAACTCCTGCAGATGCCTGAGAAAACAATAGAACATAGAACACACTGTCCCTGCCTATGTATCTATTTCCCTGCCTGCCTACCTAGCTAGCTAAGAGAAGAGCAATAAAGTTTAGATCCAGGTGTATACTGTGCTGGAGGCACACAACACCCACTAACTCCTGCAGATGCCTGAGAAAAAAATAGAACACAGAACACACTGTCCCTGCCTATCTATCTCTTTCCCTGCACGCCGGAACACACTGCACAAGGCCACTGCGCTGGCGGCCTTTTATAGTGTGGGGCGTGTACTAAACCCCCATAGCTATGATTGGCCACAGGCATCCTGCCTGTGGCCAATTATGGCTCTCCTCGCTGCCGGCGCTGTGATTGGCCAAGCATGCAGGGTCACAGTGCATGCTTGGCCAATCACAGCGCCGGATTGCACTGCGATGGCGCAGTGTATTGTGGGCCGTTCGCGTCACTCGAATTTAGCGCGAACGGCCTATAACGTTCGATCTTCGCCGAACGAGCGAACAGCCGATGTTCGAGTCGAACGTGTGTTCGACTCGAACACCGAGCTCATCCCTAAGCACAAGCTGTGTGGGGAGTGGGAGTGATGAGTGACCATAAGTGAGGATACCTTAGATAAGCCAAACCTCAAACAAGCAATAGGGAAAGATAGAGGAAGTGTCAGAAAAAAACATATGTTGAAATCCCAAGACCTTAAGTGTCTACTAATAAACAAATCCTCCTACAAGATACATTGTCAATGAATGTGCAGTTGAAAAGACTGTGACAGGGGAGGGGCTTTATATACATCCCATCCACCAATGGGCCCATACCAGCGTCACGCACGGCAAACACAGGGAGGGGCCAACAGACCGGGCGGTAACCACCGCCTACAGACGCCACCAAACATTCCCCACTGCGTCAGCTGAGGAGAAAAAACATGTGCCTCCGCCATGGCGCCTGGTAGTGACATCACGCAAGAGGCGCGGTGCGTGGCGCCGATGAGCTGTGAAGACTGTCCGTTCCCCCATGCCCCCAAGCAGGGCGGAGAATAGGGGGAGAGACAGCAAAACAGCTCAGAGCGGAACTAAAGCATCCACAACCAATAACCAAAACTGCTATCTAGGTGCAAAAGATATCGCCAAATCTAAGTAACTAATGTTATAGTGTCTCGTGTGTGGACCCATAAAGGGTTTACTCTCCACACAGGACAAACCTTACACATAACAAAGATGGCAGGGGAACACTGCCCATCTAAGTCAAACTGCCTCCATCCCTATTGCATATGGAAAAAAAAAGAAAACAACATTTGCGTCCTTTTTTCCCACAAATAGAGCTTCTTTTGGTGGTATTTGATCACCTCTGTGGTTTTTATTTTTTGTACTATAAACAAAAAAAATATTGTCATTCTGCTTCTCTGCTAGCTTGAAGTTTAAGTGCAGCCAAAATCAAAAACAGAAAAATCAGCACAAGGGACTTACAGTCAGTAGGATGTGTCCCTTGTTCTGATTCCTCTGCTGTTAATAGAAATTATCCTCTGTCCTGCCCACCGCCATCCCTGCCACCATAATCTTCCTGTGCAGCAGGGGTTAATACAACTAAAGGCTGTCACAGGCTCACATTAAGAGAGCCTGGCTATGCCTGCACTTTTCTCCCAGTTATGCCATTCATAGAAGCTGTACAACAGTTTCTACAAGTGGAACACAATCTCTGAATGGAGCAGATTGAACTATCAATCATTATTTGTAGATCCTGTTCCATTTATAGAAGCTGTAGCACTCCTCAATCCCAAATCTCCTACCCCCGCCGGTGTAATTTTCCAGGTGGGGTGGGGGAGAGTTACTACTAGCAGCAGAGGAATAAGCAAGCAATAGGCACAGAGCCTACTGACTCTAAATTACAATATGTCTCTTGTGCTGATTTTTCTATTTTTCTTTTGGCTGCACTTAGGCCTCGTACACACGACCGATTTTCTCGGCAAGAACCAGCAAGAAACTTTCTGGCAGAGAGGTCTTGCCGAGTAAATCGGTCGCGTGTACGCTGCTAGCGGGTTTCTCGTCGAGAAAACCGACAAGAAACCTCGACGAGAAAATAGAGAACCTGCTCTCTATTTTCTCGTCGAGATTCTCCTCGGCATGTTTCTCGACGAGAAAAGTGAGTGTGTGTACACTTACCTGTCCGCCCGGAAGCCCGCACATGTTCAAAATGAATTTGACGCATGCGCGGTAGCTTCCTAGGCATACGTAGGGTATACCAAGATGGCGGCGACGGCATCGAATGTGACGAGCGCATGCTCGACGTAGTCGATGACGTCACCGCGTACACTCCTTTCAAAGAACCACGGGTTCTTTGAAACGAGCGTGTGTACACTCGGCCGGGACAAGTTTCTTGTCCAAGAATCTCGTCGAAAAAAACGACATGTTTTTTTCAACGAGAATCTCGGCCGTGTGTACGAGGCCTAAGGCTTTAAAATTGTTTTAAAGAGATTTATAATGCCTTTGCTTTTAGTTAAATATGTTTTAAAATGTGTTGTTTTTGTTCAAGGGTGTTTAAGTCTGGTCTGTGGCTTATTAAAGTGGTGATCTTTGCACCACAGACAAAAGGTATAAAAGGTATGTAGCGTCACCCCCAAAAGAACCGCTTGGTGATTTTGGGTTATCTGATCTCCGCCTCAACTCCAAGAATGACCTTAGCCACTCTGGCACCCCTGGTTAAATAAAATGACTGCAAACACGTTTAAGGCCACAAAAGGAAAATACCGTTACCCTGGCTGTGGATTGTTACAAAAAAAAATACACACACACCTGGTAGTGATAAACAAGTTAAATATATTATCACGGTTTAAAACATGTGGAAACGAATGCCCTGTACACGCGATCGGATTTCCGATGGAATAAAATCCGATGGAATTTTCCGTCGGAATTCCGATGAAGCTGACTTCCATCAGTCTTGCATACACACTGTCAGATTAAATTCCGACCGTCCAAAACGCGGTGACGTAAAACACTACTACGAGCCGAGAAAAATGAACTTCAATGCTTCTGAGCATGCATCGACTTGATTCTGAGCATGCGTGGATTTTTCTCCGATGGAAATCCACAAAGACGATCGGAATTTCCCATTGGATTTTTTTCATGGGGCCCACACACGATTGGAATTTCCGATGAAAAAAGTCCATCAGACTTTTTTCATCGGAAAATCCGATTGTGTGTACAGGGAATTACAGCACTGGTAAACCTTACTGCAGAGTATCAATATAATAGTAATGACAAAATTCAATATTTAGCCGCTGTAAGTATAAAAAGAAACAGTAATCGATGTGCCCGTAACACGGGTGCTGATAGGCAGTAGAGAAGATTTGTCAACTTCTCAGCTCCTTCTGGGCCGCAAACACCATTGAGAGGCAAACAAACAAAGAAAGAAATGGGTTAAACAGGTACAGTAAGCACAGTTTCGTAACGTTACAGGTCCTGGGGTGAAGAGTACTATTGTCTTCCGCTAGCAAACGTTGGGGCTCTTTTTTTTTTAGGAGAAGGGTTAGTTAAGCAAATTTGAGGCAGTATTCATCTAGGTAGTGTTTTGTAAGGACAAACCGGCTAAAGGTGGCGGCTCCAAACAAGCATCCTCTGATACTAGAAAGTGGAATAGGTGTCTGCATGCAGTGTCTGTATTGTGTTAAAATGTTTGGGTTTACACCCGCTCACCAATCCTCTGTGTGATGACACAACGGTGATTCCAAATGCTGGTTCAGGCTCCTGGCAATGTTGTAAGGCACTGAATCACCTCCTTTCGACCGATCAGGAACACTGGTAGCAAAACTGACAAGCAGACCGGACAGCAGCCTACCTGGACGGATGTTGCAATCCCTAAAGCAGTGTGGGTCGTCTGCACTGGGTTGCTGAGCAGGGTACCTGTGGTGGACCGGCTGGGGGAAACTGTTCTTGGCTCCCCTCAGTCTCCTGGCAGCACTCTCCTAGTAGTCTTTGCAAAAGCATGGCTCTCTCTCTCCCTTAGGTGGAGTTCCACCACACAGTCCTGTCACCTCACCACTCCTGTCCTCTGTTGGGTGTACACTGTGGCCCAGCAAAGGACTTTTGGAGCTTGGTATCTCCCTCTCTTTCCCAGTCACCTCTTCTCCTCTATCCCCTGTCATGCTCCCCTCACTCTCCTTCCTCATACACTCCTCCCCACTCCTTTTTCCCGGGCTCCCCTCAGCTGTCCTATCTCTTCAGGGGCATGCTGGGGCTGAAATTTAGTGTGAATTGGATAAAGGAAGAACCAATAGAGCAGAAGTGTTTTATACTAGAAGGACAAGTGGAACTCCTAACTGAGAGGCGTATACACGTGGATGTACAAACACGAACTGTCACCCAGTATATTATATCATATCCTCTAGGGCAAACCACGAGGGGTCCTACCTATTTTAGATGTTTTATGTGGATGTCATTGTATGTATTGTGGAATATATTTTTTATGTAATTCAATAAATTGTTATACCCATTATACGTGCCTTTATACGTGCACTAAATCATGTAGCTGTAGCAAACAGCTCAAAGGGGTTTGGCTGTGTCATGTTTTCACAATATACTCAATGCGTGTAAGAGGATTTAACATGTACAATATGCCAAAGTATTTATTCTCCCTATTCCACTCCTCCTCAACAATTTGTGGCAGCAAGAACACACACAAACAATGTCTATGCATAGCAGATCTTGTGTAATGTCCTTGTCTGACTGTCCTATAGCTCATTCTTCATAAGTGGTTACAATTACGCTAGCACAGATCAGAAACACTGCTCTCAATGTGTCAGGAGGGAGCTGGACTGTATCCAGAACTGCTGGAGATGGAAACTGCAAGCAGCTATGCCAAATGCAGAATCCCAAAGACTCAAGAAATAAATAAATCATAATGCAGCTCCAAATTGTTTTGCTATCCTTTGTTCTTTAACATCGTGTCTTGGATTAATCTGCTTATACATAAAGTAATCACTGTGTGTGAAGGTGCTACATTTAACTAATGACATACGGTAATTACATTTATGAATTTACTAAATTAAAAATAATAAGTGTGCAGTATTTTTATTACTGTCTATTGTGTAACTTTTGACAGAACAGTAGCGTCAGGGACGTACTGCCCGCTTCAGAAGGCGCACGCCTATGCGCATGCGCAGATCACGGTCTTCACGTGCGAATGCGTGCACGTTAGACGCGCTTTGGTGCCCAACGGCCTATAAAAGACACTCTAGGGATGTTTCCCTTTGCGGTTTGATCTGCTTCTGTTCCCTGTGTTCCTGATTCTGTGCCTCTATCTTGTTCCAGTGTATGACCCGGCTTCCTGATCTTGCTTCTGTCTCCAGTCCTGACTTCGGCTTGTTTGACCCTGCTCAGCTACCTGCCTGATTGCCTGTTGCCAAGACTCAGCCTGGACTCTGACTACTCTCTGCCTACCGTTTATGCTGCCTTACCCTGATGTGTATGACTTGGCTTGTCTGACTCGGCTTCTGTTTGCAAACCTGCATCTGCTGACCTGCATCCGCTGCTCTGCAAACCTGCATCTGCTGACCTGCATCCGCTGCTCTGCAAACCTACATCTGCTGACCCACATCCGCTGCTCTGCAAACCTGCATCTGCTGACCTGCATCCGCTGCTCTGCAAATCTGCATCTGCTGACCCGCATCCGCTGCTCTGCAAACCTGCATCTGCTGACCTGCATCCGCTGCTCTGCAAACCTGCATCTGCTGACCCACATCCGCTGCTCTGCAAACCTGCATCTGCTGACCTGCATCCGCTGCTCTGTAAACCTGCATCTGCTGACCCACATCCGCTGCTCTGCAAACCTGCATCTGCTGACCCACATCCGCTGCTCTTCAAACCTGCATCTGCTGACCTGCATCCGCTGCTCTGCAAACCTGCATCTGCTGACCCACATCTGCTGACCTGCATCCGCTGCTCTGCAAACCTGCATCTGCTGACCCATATCCGCTGCTCTGCAAACCTGCATCTGCTGACCCACATCCGCTGCTCTGCAAACCTGCATCTGCTGACCTGCATCCACTGCTCTGCAAACCTGCATCTGCTGATCCACATCCGCTGCTCTGTAAACCTGCATCTGCTGACCTGCATCCGCTGCTCTGCAAACCTGCACCTGCTGACCTGCATTCCCTGCTACCTGCACCAGCCGTGCCAGCTACCTCTTGGCTCCACTACTCCAAGCAGTGAGGACCAAACAGGCACCCTTACCTCACCGTGCTCTTACCACCACTGTCTCCACTCCAGTGGTCTCCGAGCTGGGGTTGTACGGGAGGTCTCCCTCCGCACGTCAGGCTCACACCCCAGGTACGTTAAAAACAGTTGCTTTACACCTAAATTTCAGTTTACTGAATCTTCAATTAAGTTCACAATACAGGGGTACAGACATAGGCCAGAAGGTGTACATAAAAATGATCACCCTTAATGACATATTTTGGGGGTCAGTAGTGTAAAGAGAGGATCAGAAGCAATAAAGGGCCAACAGAAAGATCCAACAGATAAATTCTGAGCAGTGCATAATTAGAGACCTCACATGTAAGAAATCAAGGTATAACTAGTTAAGTAATTAAGTGTTCAGTGTAATGAACCAAATAGGAGAATAGTTGAAAAATGTGGTAGAGGCTCATGCAAAGGAACTGGTACAGTATATGCAAATTGCATGTTTGCTTGGGGGAGAGGGAGGAAGAGCGTGGGTTAAGATTAGAGAAGCAAGGTAAAAAGAATGGAGGAAAAGCACCTGGGATGCTACGTCACACTGGTGGAATGGGGTAACTGTCTCACCTCGTTACTAAATGCCACGTCAGTCTGAGCCGGAGGAGTAAGAATTAGAAATGTAACGCCCCACCATTTGGTTGTGAGTAATCTATCCACCGGGTCAAAATTTGGTTCTGAACTTAACTTAAATGTCAAACTAGCTTCTCGATTCCATTCTCACATTTTCCACACCTCCACCTTTCCAGTATGTCTTCTTAATTCTGTCAATATCCCTCTAGAATAACAACAATTTCCCAATAACCCAGTACAGGTCCACAGGAAATACATAGTCCTGTTAAGGATTCCACCTGTAAGGGGTTTTGGAAATGCTTTTATTTGTGGGCAGGTCATAGTGACAGGGTGGCCATCACATCCTCCATGTTTCTCCCCTTGTTGGGTGCCAAGGAATGGTCAAATGAGAGGCTTACCCTGAGGTGGATTCTTCTGGGCTACGCTAGGCACTTTGTACAGGGTCACACACATGGGCGTCCGCTGAACTTTTTCCAGGGTGGGCATCATTCTTGAGGATAATTCCACTTCAATCCATGCCCATATAAATATAGCCTAGAGAATGTACATCTTTCTATATTGCAATGTATTGCAATACATCTGTTGTGGCCATATTTTGATCTTGATGA
The DNA here is from genome assembly GCA_029206835.1 of Rana muscosa. Lineage (NCBI taxonomy): Eukaryota > Metazoa > Chordata > Amphibia > Anura > Ranidae > Rana > Rana muscosa. The sequence continues at coordinate 175,106,076 of CM055120.1, forward strand.
AAACAGCCTATACTGTATACTGTAGCCACAACACAGATGTATTGCAATACATTGCAATACAAAAATATGTACTTAGTGGTGTCGTAGCACAGGCACTGCTGTTACCTGTAGTTCTTCAGCGATAGGGCAGGCACTGGCAGCGTATTCAGTCTCTTGTCTCGGCCACTGCACGCCACGAACCTGTGGGAGGAGCCAGCGCCGCGCCGGCCGAATCAGCATAGGCACATTTACACAGGCTGAGGCAGCAGCCAATCACGGAACAGCCAGGTCAGGGTCACGGAGATGTTAAGCAGAGACCCGAGCGGCAGAGCCAATCCGATGCTTGGGCTGGGGGTGAGGAGGGAGGGACAGATAGTCGGAAAAGACTGAGAGCAGCCCCAGTCCCCAGGCCAGCAGCAGTCTGCAGACTAAGAAAAAAAGTCCACGGCTGCCGCGGAGGTGACCGTGACGGCCATTGCAACACAGGGGGCAAGTGTGTCTTCACTCTGACTTCCAGGGGGGGGCAATTGACCCCCCTTGCCCTATGGAGCGGACGCCTATGGTCACACATGGGATACCTTTACTTGAGCCAGCTCACGACCCAGACAGATGACTAAACATGAACATACTCTAATAAACTCTCTTGATGTATTAGGGATCACCACAGTTACTTGAGCATTTAGGAGGGATACGCGGAACACTTTTCCTCCCCACCTTTCCAGCGTATTACAGCTACCTCACTCCTAGTAACAGTATGGGGTCCCGAGATGCACCTAGCGTGGACTCCATACGCACTTCACTTAACTCTTCCTCTTCCATACCTGTGTACAGGATTAGAGCCGCGGTGGTGCAGAGTTGCTCCCGTTGCTCTGGGAGACAGATTGTGGCCAAAGGAGTGGCAATAACATCTCACCTGCCACATGTTCACACTTAACGACAGGCTGCTAGAGAAGCCTTTGTCGCCCTTGGTAACCACTGTATCGTCACTCTGTATAAACTCCTTATACTGATGTCTTCATATCCCAATGTGTTTAGTGACCTGAGCTGCAACTATATGTGCTGGTTACTTGCATTGCACCCTTTAATAACTTCAGACTAGGCAAAGGCAAAGTTTCAAACATTTTGCATGAGGACAGTCCAAGATCAAGTGCAGTCATTCCCTAACACCCCTAGTCCCTAACTACAAGCTTGTGGCTGCCCCAGCATACCTGTTCAAGCAAAGTCCAATGTTGTCCATGTCTGAAATTTAGCTCCAGCTTCGGCAGCGTATGGGCCATCCGGCAATAGCACCAGACAAAGCATCCTTTTCTGAGTGTGAGTGAGTCCCCCCCCCCAGAATACGGGCCCTCGTTCGCTTAAGAGCACACCAGACCGGAGGGTTGGACCCAAGAACAAACCACCAAGAAATCCTGGGAATGCAGTTAACTCCTAACCTCCTCTAGCAGTAACCACTACCTGCCTACATGTCACTAGACATCTAAAATGGACATAAATAATGAAGACATATATAGACAGTATATATATATATATATATATATATATATATATATATTTATATAAATATTAGCAAAGCTAACAGTTTCAGCAAGCATCCATCAAAGAGATACCATTGGCCATTTCCTCCAACAACTCAGATGGCAACAATAATTGTATAACTGGTAAAAACGCATTGTGCAAACTATTGGCACTATATAACTCATGAATAATAATAGATCTATAATGCTGGGTTCACACTTAAAACGGATGCGGCTTATAGCAGATCTAGTGCGTCTCTGTTCTCCATTTCAGGGACGAATCAGGCCTGAATTTCTGCCTGAATTCGGACCTGAAACAAAGCCCCAAAGACGCACAAGACCCCTGTGCAATTCGCTTTGCAGCCGCTCCAGAGATGTGTGAACCGGCTCCACTGAGAGCTGGTCACAATCTCCTGCCATGCGAATTTGATGCGGGGAAACCCTCACCCAATTCGCATAAGTTTGAACCCAGCCTTAAAGGGTCTATAAGCAAAACAAACCCTCTAAAGCACATCAAAACACCAGAGGAAATAATATATGAGGAAAACACCACAAAGAATCTTCAGGAGAAAAAGTTTGTTAGGAAAATTATCGAGAAATATTGTTAGATTGTCAATGCAGATAGAAAATGCCCCTTTACACGGGCCATACCTATAGCATGTTTTATATATCTCTTATTGACCATATTGCAATGCAGGGCAATGATTAATCAGAAAGGTCACAATTGTTTCCCTGTAGATAATATGATTTCCTCCCTCACTTCTCTTTGCCCTACTTTTCTCATCTCCAAAAAATAAATAGGTTTGTACAATAAACTAATCCAGGAACACATGTTTTTTTAGCATTTTAAAGAAATATTTACCTGGGAAAATTTGGGATCATGTCTACACCTCCTAATGTCCTCCAATGTCCATTTGCATCCTGAGATTAGTAAAGCGCGTGTCAAGGCAAAATAAGAAAAGCACATGCAGTACATCTCGGCAACACATATACATTTACCCATGTGTGATTTTTAAGGCCCTGCAAGTAGTGAAAAATACCCTGTAATTCTTTCCTACAGTGGTTTAAAATATCAAACATTTTTGTATTATAATTTCTGTCACTCAGTAAACTGAAAAATACATTTTGAAGTGCCATAAATGTACCTAGCTACTATTCCTATAGAGAGCTGGCAACAATTTTCACTGTCTTCTTATCCACAGCAGAGGGGCTATGAGCGCAAATAAATAAGTTCATTGTTAGTGATTACATGCAGATTAAATACCATACACAGCATGCAGTATTGAATATGTAAGTACCACCTAAATGCTTTAGAGATCTGAATGCTATGTATACTAGCTCATTATGCCTTTGTCTTGCAGTTTTTTTTTTTTTAAAGGTTTACAACCACTTTAACACGGACTAAAACTGTGCTGTACATAAACCCAATGCTTTTGTACCTCCTACAGTAAGGATACTATCACCTCTTATGGTCTACGGCGCACCCTAGAATTGGCTTCCGCACCTTGCAAGAGCCCTGGGGTCAGGGTGGTCTAGCGCTCCCTGACCTGTTTAAATACTTTATAGTGGGACAAATGGTGATTGCTAGATGGTGGTTGACACGCGATGATGGGGATTCTGCAACTGTGTTGGAGGTAGCCCTGCTAGGATCGTATGAGAGTCTGTTTTACCTGGTGCACAGGGGACCTCAGGCTTGTCCGTCTTTTACTGGCTCAATGCGTGTCACTATACGCGCATGGGACAGGGCACAGATGTTGATGAAATCTGCGGACGGGGGTTGGTCGCAAGAAACTCCCCTTTGGTTCAACCCTAGATTGCCCCACTTTGGTGAAATCCCTGACCCAGTGATTTGGGCCAGGGTTGGCATCAAACAACTAAAACATATAGTGGGGGGGACCAAACTACTTACTTTTGACCAACTTAAGGACAAATATAATCTCCCCAACTGGTATCTATTCCGATACCTTCAGTTGAGACACGCGTTCCTGACGCAGTTCAGCTCTGATACACTTGAGCTGGGTGCCTCCCCCTTAGAGAACATGCTGAGTGAGGAAGACTTGCCAAAGCCATTATCGGAGGTTTACAAAGGATTGTTTGTGGAAAGGCCGAAAATACTTAACAAGTGCAGGGATACATGGAGTGCACTGGTGACAGATTTTAGGGGGGAGGATTTGGACGATATGTGGGATCACCCGTTCCGTTGGTATTGTGTGTACTATATGTGTTGTTAAAAACTGCAAATAAACATAAATTGTTTTTAAAAAAGGATACTGTCACCAGTGATGAAACACTGCCATACAGTAAATACAAATCCACTGCTACTGTTGCTCTGGGAAAGCAACAATGTTTGTATTTGAAAGCCTCAGTATTTCACAGGTAATTAAAGTGTTACATTTAGTGCCGGTTCACACTTGTGCGAGTTGATACCGAATGCGATGCGTCAAACACAAACTAGATTCGCATGTCATCCAAAAAGTAATTGTTTTCAATGATGGTGGTTCACATCTATGCGTTGCGATTCCTCTCCGAATGCGATGCAATGAAAAAAAGGGTCTTGTGCGAGTTTAGACCGCTGCGTTGCGAATTTAGTCTCCATAGACATCAATGTAAATCGTTCTGGAATCGCATTGGTGGTTCACATATGTGCGAATACTTCACCTCCAGCTCCTCCTTCCAGTTCTGCCCCCTCACTTCCTGTTTCCTGTCTCGTGTCCATATGTAAACAGAGAAGATGGCCCCAAGGCGCCGGAACACCATTGATAATGAGGAGCTCATCAGGCTTGTCCGTGACAGGCCTTATATATGGGACAGCCGGATTGAAGAATACAAAAATCATGCCCGGAAGAGCAGAGGCTGGGTTGAAATTTGTCAATCTCTGTATGCAGACTGGGATGACTTCACACCTCATGTTCGCAAAATTAAACGTAAGTACATTCCTATTTATTCATCCCACTGACCACCAATGTAAGGACATGTATCCCACTGACCACCAATGTAAGGTGACCACCAATCCCACTGACCACCAAACAATCCCACTGACCACCAATCCCACTGATCACCAATGTAAGGGCATGCTTCCCACTGACCACCAATGTAAGGTGACCACCAATCCCAATGACCACCAATGTGAGGGCATGCATCCCACTGACCACCAATGTAAGGTGACCACCAATCCCACTGACTACCAATGTAAGGGCATGCATCCCACTGACCACCAATGTAAGGTGACCACCAATCCCACTGACTACCAATGTAAGGGCATGCATCCCACTGACCACCAATGTAAGGTGACCACCAATCCCACTGACCACCAAACAATCCCACTGACCACCAATCCCACTGACTACCAATGTAAGGGCATGCATCCCACTGACCACCAATGTAAGGTGACCACCAATCCCACTGACCACCAAACAATCCCACTGACCACCAATCCCACTGACTACCAATGTAAGGGCATGCATCCCACTGACCACCAATCCCACTGACTACCAATGTAAGGGCATGCATCCCACTGACCACCAATGTAATGTTGTGGGATGATATTGCATGCTCAGTATGTTGACACAAAGCAGAAAAAATACATGTACACACTGTTGAACAATAAAACATTATCACATTTATTGAAAAAAGTAAAAGATATGAGACGATGCAGCATTGACTGGTAAAAAAGTTATTGATCTTTATGCAATGGCATCAAGCTGCCATGATACTTGACCGGCAGGACTCATAAAGAAGTCAGTAAACTTCTCACGGACGCTGGCCCCTCTGTAATTGCCCCTTGTATGTGTCCAATCTGCGCCTTCCATCTCATCCAACAAAGAGTCCTCGAAAAGGTATCCATCTCTTTCCCGCACAAAATTGTGAAGTGCACAGGCAGCTTTTACGACAATTATGGCGTTTTCCATGTTTAGAGTAATTGGGGTGTGCAGAAATCGCCATTTGTTTGCCATGATTCCGAAACTACACTCCACAACTCTTCGGGCTCTTGTTAGCCGATAGTTAAAGACCCTTTTCTCCACAGACAGTGACCTGTTGGCATATGGCCTTAGCATTTTTTCCGAAAGAGCGAAAGCCTCATCACCGACAAATATTAAAGGGAGAGAGGGTTCAGATGTTCCAGGGAGTGGTCGTTCGTTTGGGAGGTCCAGTGTGTTCTCCCGAATCATTCTTCCAAAACTAGAGTGGGAAAAAATGCTGGAGTCAGAACTACTCCCATAAGAACCAATGTCTATGTATGTGAACGAGTAGTTTGCATCAGCCACTGCCAGAAGCACGAAAGAAAAATATTTTTTATAATTAAAATATTTTGTCCCACTACCGACTGGCCTAACAATTCTGATGTGCTTTCCGTCGATTGCCCCCACACAGTTAGGGAAGTTGCAGCGATCCCAAAATAACTGAGCTTTGGAGTTCCATTCGTCTTTGTTTGGTTTTCTCATGACCACATCTCTTAAGACCTCCCAGATGGCCATACAGGTGTCCCGTACAATTGTGCTGACCGTAGATTTTCCCAGTTTGAACTCGTATTGCAAGCTGGCAAATGAATTTCCCGTTGCTAGGTACCTGTAAAAGATAGAAAAATAATTAGTGTTATTTTTTTTTTACAGAAGGACTCATACGCACTAGGTGGCGGAGCCTTAAAGACACACTTCAGAGACACCAGAGACTGGAGCGTGAAGCAAGGAGTGGGTCTGGTGCCCCCCCAAAACGTCCCTACGCCTTCGCCAGATACATGGATTTTTTGAGGCCTGTTCTAGAATTGAGGAAGTAAGTTATCATACATGAATCGGTCACTCTACCATCTCTATCTAATTATCCTGTCCTAGCCCTAACCTTTACTTCTCCCCCTATCATCTTTTTATTTTTTTTTAAAAAAGAGTTCTAATTTTTGTATTGCAGCACAGAAGCAAGTTGGGAGGAGGAGGAGGAAGAGAAGGAGGAGGGGGAGGAGCATGCTGCTACTGTTGACGCTGATGAAGGAGTATCATTTGCTTGTTCAAATCATGAGGATTTAGCTATGGAGCTCCAGGGTGAGGGGATCGAGGTTCACGAGTCCTCTTCTCATGAGCTGGATAACGAGGATACAGACGTTTCGACACCTTCCAGCAGAAGGCAAAGACAGGCATCTACTTCCCGCAGAAAGCAAAGCTGCAGGGCAGCTGAACAGGTTGAAGACCAAGACCAGACCAAGAAATTGCTACACATTGTGTCAGGGATCACTGAACAAATTGATGCCCAGCGATGCCCTCATACAATGTTTGCCATTAGTTTGGTGCCTCTTCTGAAAGAGGTCTTGCCAGACTATTACTTTAATATGAGGATTGCAGTGGAACATTGCATCCATTCATTTACTGTGCCACGCCATGTTTCTGTGCCAACGCACCAGAGTCTTTCTACTGCTTCAAACACTGCACCAAACCCTTACCCCTCTAGTTTTGCGGAACCCACTAGCATCTATGAGACCCCCAGATCACGGATCCCATATCCCATTCCTTCACCAGTTGCCTCAGTAATTTCACCCCCAAGTACAACCACCGATATTACTAGACCAATGGATATGAGACCACTTGAGTCAACATCTTACCATGTGCCATCACAAAACAGACCACAACAGCTCTACGAGCAAATACCGTCCGTGGCAAAGCAATTTCCACCTGTAGCAAGACCAATGGAACAGCACAAACCGATAATTCAAAATCATTATCTATATCACAATCAGTCGATTGAAGTTGCCTCTAATATGCATATGCCCTATAGACAATATGGGCCCCCAAGTGTACCACCGGATACCGAGATATCCCCACCTGTGCCATTGAGGAAATATCCCTCAACACAAGATGAAGCCTTGCTAACACCACCAAGCTCTTCAACACTACAACGGCATGATTTCAACAAGCCTGGTGAACATAGTTCACCAAGTTTTTTGAATTTGTAGAGGACTACCTGCTAATTTCACTACCAACTTCATGTGGAAATTCAATACTTTCTTAGTAAACGTTATGTTTTTTGTTAAATTATATATCCTATTTTGAATATCTCAGGGAAAAAGAGACGGAGAGAAAAAAAGTTAGTGGGGAAAGTGGAGATGAAGATGCGAGGAAGGGAGGATGAGAGAGTTGGATATGACAGGGAGGATAAGGTGGAGAGGTAGAGTTAGTAAAGTTTTGTAAGTTAGAATTAAAGTTACTTTAAGTTAAAGCTAGACAGTGAGAGCAAGTTATAGAGTCAGAGGAAGTTAGAGAGTCAGAGGACGTTGGAGAGTCAGAGGACGTTGGAGAGTCAGAGAAAGTTGTAGAGTCAGAGGAAGTTGTAGAGGCAGAGAAACTTGGAGAGTCAGAGGAAGTTGTAGAGGCAGAGAAAGTTGTAGAGGCAGATAAAGTTGTAGAGGCAGAGTAAGTTGGTGAGGTAGAGGAAGTTAGAGAGGCAGAGGAAGTTACAAAGTCAGAGGAAGTTAGAGAGTCAGAGGACGTTGGAGAGTCAGAGGACGTTGGAGAGTCAGAGGAAGTTGTAGAGGCAGAGAAAGTTGTAGAGTCAGAGGAAGTTGTAGAGGCAGAGAAAGTTGTAGAGACAGAGGAAGTTGTAGAGGCAGAGAAAGTTGTAGAGGCAGAGAAAGTTGTAGAGTCAGAGGAAGTTGGAGAGTCAGAGGAAGTTAGAGAGGCAGAGGAAGTTGGAGAGGCAGAGGAAGTTGGAGAGTCAGAGGAAGTTGGAGAGTCAGAGGAAGTTGGAGAGTCAGAGGAAGTTGGAGAGTCAGAGGAAGTTGTAGAGGCAGAGAAAGTTGGAGAGTCAGAGGAAGTTGGAGAGTCAGAGGAAGTTGGAGAGGCAGAGGAAGTTGGAGAGGCAGAGGAAGTTAGAGAGGCAGAGGAAGTTAGAAGGTGATGGAAAAGGGGGAAAAAAATGCATAGTGTGTTTAAAAAGTAAAAAAAAAAGTGAAGGAGAGTGTTGTCTCCTCTTTATGTTGTTCTTGATATGTAAGAAAAAATTTGAAAGTTTCTCCAATGGTTGGTGCAAAGCATGTAGTCACAAACTGATTAGAAGTTTTTGAAAAAAATAAATGAAATACTTATTTTGGAAGACAATTTTATTGTGATTTATGTCTGCATTCTTTGCATTCCTATAGCTTACTATGGTGCATAGCATACAATTCACAAAGTATATCGATGAAATTTACCTTAATGTAACAAGCAACCTTTCCGCTGGCTCCACACTTTTCCGAAAGGTGGTGTTCTGATACTCCAATCGTGTACCAAGCAACCGAAGTAATTCATCAAAACTAAGAAATAAAACCACAAAACCAATGTAAGTGACAAGTTAAAGCCCATACAAAATGACATGGTAAGAGGCAAGAGTACTAGTGAAAGGATAAAAGAGATGGAAAGTTGGATTGGTGGTCATTGGGATTGGTGGTCAGTGGCATTGGTGGTCAGTGGGATGTATGTCCTTACATTGGTGGTCATTGGGATTGGTGGTCAGTGGCATTGGTGGTCAGTGGGATGTATGCCCTTACATTGGTGGTCAGTAGGATTGGTGGTCATTGGGATTGGTGGTCAGTGGGATTGGTGGTCAGTGGGATTGGTGGTCAGTTGGATTGGTGGTCATTGGGATTGCCCTTACATTGGTGGTCAGTGGGATTGGTGGTCAGTGGCATTGGTGGTCAGTGGCATTGGTGGTCAGTTGGATTGGTGGTCATTGGGATTGCCCTTACATTGGTGGTCAGTGGGATTGGTGGTCATTGGAATTGGTGGTCAGTGGTATGCATGTCAGTGATAGATAGAAAAAAGGAGGGAGGAGGAGAAGGAAGTGGGGTACAGGTACTAACCTATTTACTGACATCCGGGAATAGTTGAAGAACTTCTCCTCATGCTGCCTGAGATGATTGTAGAGGATCCTAAACTGACCTCTAGGCTTGTGCAATTCGTTTCGTAACGAATTGAAATTCGTCCGAATTTAGCAACTTTCGGACATTCGGAAGCATTCGAATTTCCGAACAAAGCAATTACGAATAAGACCGAATCCGAAATAAATTATACCGCAAATAGCGAATGCCCGAATGTCTTCGGCATAATTCGTTATGAAAAAGTTACGAATGTACGAATCCATACGAAGCACAATAACACTCACTCTGCTCTGCTCTCTGCTTCTCCCACACCGTGCTGAACTCCCTCTCAAAATGGTGTACAGGGGCGGAGGTTATAGCCGCATGTAAAAAACGAAAGTAAAATACGAGATTTTGAATCCATTCGAAGCACAATAACACTCTGCTCTGCTCTCTGCTTCTCCCTCACCGTGCTGAACCCTCTCAAAATGGTGTACAGGGGCGGAGCCTATAGCCGCATGTTAAAAACGAAAGTAAAATACGAGATTTCGAATCGTTACAAATAACCGCAATGTATTTAGAAAAGTACAAATCCATTCGAAGCACATTAGGCATAATAGGCAGCGTCGTTGTGAGAGAGACACGGAAAATTACGAATCAACGAACCCAAAAAAAGTTACGAAAGTAGGAGTTGTGTCCAGAATCAACGAAAAACAACGTACTCTACCGAAAGTACGAACCCAAAAAAAGTTACGAAAGTAGGAGTTGTGTCCAGAATCAACGAAAAACAACGTACTCTACCGAAAGTACGAATTATAAAGCAACAAAAAATTCAACGAAAAATGTCGCTTGCAAAAATACGAATGAGTCCGAACACGAAAAATCCCGTCTAGCAAAATTACGAATGATTACGAATCAACAGGACCGGAAAGAAACGAACCGAAACGGAACGAATTTTTCCGTTGTGCACAAGTCTACTGACCTCTCTCTTCCCTATTTAGAATAATTGGATGGACCCAATATCTTCTTGTACTCATCAGTCTCTTGGTCCTCCTCCTCCTCTTCCTCTGGGCTTTGTCCATCAGTACTGCAGCAGTAGCAGTAACAACTGCTGCCATTATCAACGGCACATGATGAAACATAATTACCAAAAAACAAAATCCTCACTGACTACTCACAAAAACCACACTGCTCCAACGACAATACTTTCCCCACAAGAGAAAACAGGAAAAGCACAGGAAGTTAACACCCATTTTTTTTTTTTTTTTTTTTTAATTGGCCTGAGCAGAAATCGCATCTGTGCCTAATTTACATTGTAAGCGCATTAAATTCGCATTGCAATCGCGCTGGTAATTAATAAACAAACAATGAAAAAAAAAACCCTCATAATCGCATCGCACAAGTGTGAACCGGCACTTAGGGCTTACAAAAAATTTGTTTGTTTTTTAATGTTTTATCTGTTGTTCATTTAAGGGCCAAAAAAAGACCAGGCATTATGAGCATACTAAAAAAGAGTCTAGAAAAGAATGGAGCTCACTATTTGTTTCACATACTGTACACTTTATTGGACCAAGATGGAACTATTTCCTTGTATAAGAGGAAACACATGAGCCTTTTCAACCACAAAAAGAACTTCTTCTTCAAATGCAGTGAATATATGATTCTCAGAAGTATTTTAGCACAGTAATGAGACACAACATGGACAAGTCTGTGCTAAATCTAAAGACCTCCTGTGTCTGATTTTTGCCTACTGAGGCTAAAAGGATTGAAAAAAAATTTGCTTTTTTTAGCACCTGGGATTAAATAAAAAACAAAAAATGACTACAGTATGTGTGGGCAGATACATCTGGGCCCATACATGGCAGCATGCATCACTACACACTAAAACTTGTATGTTTGCATTAGGAGGAACATGCTGAGTCTGTGCCCACTCCACCGCACCTCTGTTACCCCATTCCCAGCAACATAATCGAGTCCTGCCGAGCAGCTAGTGCAGACCCAATATGTGCTCCCACTCAACTCCCTTCCTCCTGCACCTCATGACCAGGCCACATATCTCCGTAACATGGATGCAGATCCGATGGCCATCGGACACTGATCACCAGTAAGATACCAGAACATCAACCTCCCACCACCGGAGGACCTGTCACCCCACCAGGTACCACGTCCAATGACTAGCTGCTTTCAGATTGTTCTTTCTCTTGGTTACCCATAGCAACTACACTCCTCTTCCTTTTTCTCTTTCTCGTCTTGCTGAGCTAACCTTCTGTGTCACTTCATACCCCATAGTGCAACCACAGACCCAGATTCCCTGGAATACGCCAGAACTAGCATGTACCCCTTAAATAACTTCAGGCCAGGCTTAGGACGGTTAATTTAACTTTTACTGTTAAAATTCAGCATAGCAATACAACTCAAATAAAGCCCTTTCCTTAATTCTAACTAACGTAACATGGTGGCCCAGGTATACCTCCATGAGGTGAGAGTCCACATAGGCAAAGTCCATGGCTTGAATGCTGTCTGTAATTCCCGGTACCTTCAGCATCACACTTGCATTTGCAGGTGAGTCTACGTTACACCTATACCTATGTCCCGATCTCCAGTGCTTCCAATTTTAGCTGTCCCACTTTTTATGTAACAGGTGCAATCGCAAAAACCAAGAGCCCTGGAATTGAGCTGAAAAAGTTTAATCCTTTCCCACACCAGGTCGGCTGCTGGATAACCAACTACACACACATTACAACCACACACAATTCCTACATATGGGTGCCCACAAACCTATGGAAACAGTTGGTTGCCACTAGGTTGCCCCAGGTGCAAAACAAATCGTGCACAGTGTTCACATGCTCTAAACATTTTTAATTATTGTCAATTAAATTAAATTCAGGCTACTTCTCATTTAGTAAAGTCTACATGCCAGTTTTTATGTTTATTTACTCTCCTTGCACCTGGCATCCTGGGCAGCCAAATGCAAGCAATTTCCAACAGATTTTGCAATGACAATAGGAGGCACAAATAAGAAGTGGTCAGGGATGTGTTTTATTCTGTCACAGTACAACTTTAGAGCAGCAGAGGGAGCAGCATATGCATAAAGATGAACTTTTATAGTAAATATGTTCACCACTGTCTGGCTGTGTGATAGGATCCATAACCATTTTTTTTGTCTTGAACTTGATTCTTGACCTTGAGTAACTTGAAGAATACTACTTTCACTTGCTAAACCCTCTTTGATCTTTGTAGGTGTAGCGGGGTCCCCTTTAAGACTCGCAGAACTACCTTACCCAGAACCCCTTTCGGCAATGTTTCCACCCCAGAGACTCATGGGAGGGGTTATAAAAGGAGGAGGCGAGGCTGGGCTTGGCCTCTTTGGGACACGAGACTTCAAGGGAGAGATCTTCCGGTACGGATCCGCTGTGGTGCAAGGCCTGAAGCCTGGGTCCTTGCGCTGTTACCCAAAGAGCCTTCCACCCCATCGCGAGCCTGGGTGGCATCTGACTCGGTTTTCTTCAACCGCTGCTGAGCCGGAGACCAGACTGCTGCAGAGCTGTGTGAGGAGACACAGCAGGTGGAAGTTCCAGGACTGGGATCGCGTCCGGAGGGGTGAGCGAGCACATGCTCAATCCACAAATACTGTATACCATTGTTAGGCCTACAGACTGCCGTGGCCCACCATTTCCTATTTTTGTTCTTTTCCCCCACTTGAGATCCATAGCAGAACTGAGTCAAAATGGATCTCTAGTGGAGTGTACTGTGTTGGTATTTTTACCCCCCCCCCTGGATTACAAATGTGTTCCTGAAATGTGCACCATCGTTTAAAGACTTGCATGCGAATAATTTTACCCCCCTAGAGACTGAGTTATATGGTCAGGCCTGGCCATCTAGGTAGTTTATTTAGTTGCTGCGCCATAGGGCGCATAGTGAAGTACTGTTACACGTGGCACATGTGCGCCATATCTTAATAGTTATAGTGTGACTATTGCTGCAGGGCTCTGCAGATAGATTCTTATGATCTGTTATCACTGTTGATTTTTATTGCCATAGAAAGTAAATTCGTTATTCTTCTATCACTGCCTTGGTGTTTGAATTTAATCATAGAGCATAAGATATACACATATTACCCTAGACTAACTGTGCCAGTAGGGGGTCCAGTAAATTGCCGGGGGGTTGGCGGAGCTGTCTTCAAGGCCCAAACTAAATCTGCGGCCCTCTTAGTTGAAGGTATCGCTACACGTGGGGTTCTCGTCCGGGATCCTGATACAGCAGGTGAACGCCAGAAGTGCCGGCATGGACCCACAAGCAATAGAAGAGTGGTGCAAAGCCTCTACGGCAGAGTCAAACAACTCGATAGTAGGGATGAGCTTCGTGTTCGAGTCGAACATACGTTCGACTCGAACATCGGCTGTTCGATCGTTCGACGAAGATCGAACGATTTGGGCCGTTCGCGCCAAATTCGAGTGACGCGAACGGCCCACAATGCACTACGCCATCGCAGTGTCATCCAGGCGCTGTGATTGGCCAAGCATGCACTGTGACCCCGCATGCTTGGCCAATCACAGCGCCGGCAGCGAGGAGAGCAATGATTGGCCACAGGCAGGATGCCTGTGGCCAATTATTGCTGAGGGTGTTTAGTACACGCCCCACACTATAAAAGGCCGCCAGCACGGCGGCCTAGTGTAGTGTGTTCCGGAGCAGGGATAGAGCAGCATAGGCAGGGACAGTGACTGTTATTTCTTTCTTGCTTAACCTGGATTCCTTTAGTTTAGGGAAAGAGAAGGATAGGTAGGGAGAGTGTCAGTGTGTTTTGTGCTTGTGCTATAGTGTGCTTAAAAAAAACATTTATTCTAGGGACAGAAAACTGTAGGTAGGGACAGTGTCAGTTTCTTTCACTCTGCAAGTCCTTGTTTCCAGGGACCTGGAAGGACAGTGAGTGAATTGTCCTTGTGCTATATTGTGCTTAAAAAAACATTTATTCTAGGGACAGAAAACTGTAGGTAGGGAGAGTGTCAGTTTCTTTCACTCTGCAAGTCCTTGTTTCCAGGGACCTGTAAGGACAGTGAGTGAATTGTCCTTGTGCTATATTGTGATTAAAAAAAACTTTTTTTCTAGGGACAGAAAACTGTAGGTAGGGAGAGTGTTTTTTTTCTTTCACTCTGCAAGTCCTTGTTTCCAGGGACCTGGAAGGACAGTGAGTGAATTGTCCTTGTGCTATATTGTGCTTAAAAAAAAACATTTTTTCTAGGGACAGAAAACTGTAGGTAGGGAGAGTGTTTATTTTCTTTCACTCTGCAAGTCCTTGTTTCCAGGGACCTCTAAGGACAGTGAGTGAATTGTCCTTGTGCTATATTGTGCTTAAAAAAAACATTTATTCTAGGGACAGAAAACTGTAGGTAGGGAGAGTGTCAGTTTATTTCACTCTGCAAGTCCTTGTTTCCAGGGACCTGGAAGGACAGTGAGTGAATTGTCCTTGTGCTATATTGTGATTAAAAAAAACATTTTTTCTAGGGACAGAAAACTGTAGGTAGGGAGAGTGTTTTTTTTCTTTCACTCTGCAAGTCCTTGTTTCCAGGGACCTGTAAGGACAGTGAGTGAATTGTCCTTGTGCTATATTGTGCTTAAAAAAAACATTTATTCTAGGGACAGAAAACTGTAGGTAGGGAGAGTGTCAGTTTATTTCACTCTGCAAGTCCTTGTTTCCAGGGACCTGGAAGGACAGTGAGTGAATTGTCCTTGTGCTATATTGTGATTAAAAAAAACATTTTTTCTAGGGACAGAAAACTGTAGGTAGGGAGAATGTTTTTTTTCTTTCACTCTGCAAGTCCTTGTTTCCAGGGACCTGGAAGGACAGTGAGTGAATTGTCCTTGTGCTATATTGTGCTTAAAAAAAACATTTATTCTAGGGACAGAAAACTGTAGGTAGGGAGAGTGTCAGTTTATTTCACTCTGCAAGTCCTTGTTTCCAGGGACCTGTAAGGACAGTGAGTGAATTGTCCTTGTGCTATATTGTGATTAAAAAAAACATTTTTTCTAGGGACAGAAAACTGTAGGTAGGGAGAGTGTTTTTTTTCTTTCACTCTGCAAGTCCTTGTTTCCAGGGACCTGTAAGGACAGTGAGTGAATTGTCCTTGTGCTATATTGTGCTTAAAAAAAACATTTATTCTAGGGACAGAAAACTGTAGGTAGGGAGAGTGTCAGTTTATTTCACTCTGCAAGTCCTTGTTTCCAGGGACCTGTAAGGACAGTGAGTGAATTGTCCTTGTGCTATATTGTGATTAAAAAAAACATTTTTTCTAGGGACAGAAAACTGTAGGTAGGGAGAGTGTTTTTTTTCTTTCACTCTGCAAGTCCTTGTTTCCAGGGACCTGTAAGGACAGTGAGTGAATTGTCCTTGTGCTATATTGTGATTAAAAAAAACATTTTTTCTAGGGACAGAAAACTGTAGGTAGGGAGAGTGTTTTTTTTCTTTCACTCTGCAAGTCCTTGTTTCCAGGGACCTGTAAGGACAGTGAGTGAATTGTCCTTGTGCTATAGTGTGCTTAAAAAAAAACATTTATTCTAGGGACAGAAAACTGTAGGTAGGGACAGTGTCAGTTTCTTTCACTCTGCAAGTCCTTGTTTCCAGGGACCTGGAAGGACAGTGAGTGAATTGTCCTTGTGCTATATTGTGATTAAAAAAAACATTTTTTCTAGGGACAGAAAACTGTAGGTAGGGAGAGTGTTTTTTTTTCTTTCACTCTGCAAGTCCTTGTTTCCAGGGACCTGTAAGGACAGTGAGTGAATTGTCCTTGTGCTATATTGTGATTAAAAAAAACATTTTTTCTAGGGACAGAAAACTGTAGGTAGGGAGAGTGTTTTTTTTCTTTCACTCTGCAAGTCCTTGTTTCCAGGGACCTGTAAGGACAGTGAGTGAATTGTCCTTGTGCTATATTGTGCTTAAAAAAAACATTTATTCTAGGGACAGAAAACTGTAGGTAGGGAGAGTGTCAGTTTCTTTCACTCTGCAAGTCCTTGTTTCCAGGGACCTGTAAGGACAGTGAGTGAATTGTCCTTGTGCTATATTGTGATTAAAAAAAACATTTTTTCTAGGGACAGAAAACTGTAGGTAGGGAGAGTGTTTTTTTTCTTTCACTCTGCAAGTCCTTGTTTCCAGGGACCTGGAAGGACAGTGAGTGAATTGTCCTTGTGCTATATTGTGCTTAAAAAAAAACATTTTTTCTAGGGACAGAAAACTGTAGGTAGGGAGAGTGTTTATTTTCTTTCACTCTGCAAGTCCTTGTTTCCAGGGACCTCTAAGGACAGTGAGTGAATTGTCCTTGTGCTATATTGTGCTTAAAAAAAACATTTATTCTAGGGACAGAAAACTGTAGGTAGGGAGAGTGTCAGTTTATTTCACTCTGCAAGTCCTTGTTTCCAGGAACCTGGAAGGACAGTGAGTGAATTGTCCTTGTGCTATATTGTGATTAAAAAAAACATTTTTTCTAGGGACAGAAAACTGTAGGTAGGGAGAGTGTTTTTTTTCTTTCACTCTGCAAGTCCTTGTTTCCAGGGACCTGTAAGGACAGTGAGTGAATTGTCCTTGTGCTATATTGTGCTTAAAAAAAACATTTATTCTAGGGACAGAAAACTGTAGGTAGGGAGAGTGTCAGTTTATTTCACTCTGCAAGTCCTTGTTTCCAGGGACCTGGAAGGACAGTGAGTGAATTGTCCTTGTGCTATATTGTGATTAAAAAAAACATTTTTTCTAGGGACAGAAAACTGTAGGTAGGGAGAGTGTTTTTTTTCTTTCACTCTGCAAGTCCTTGTTTCCAGGGACCTGGAAGGACAGTGAGTGAATTGTCCTTGTGCTATATTGTGCTTAAAAAAAACATTTATTCTAGGGACAGAAAACTGTAGGTAGGGAGAGTGTCAGTTTATTTCACTCTGCAAGTCCTTGTTTCCAGGGACCTGTAAGGACAGTGAGTGAATTGTCCTTGTGCTATATTGTGATTAAAAAAAACATTTTTTCTAGGGACAGAAAACTGTAGGTAGGGAGAGTGTTTTTTTTCTTTCACTCTGCAAGTCCTTGTTTCCAGGGACCTGTAAGGACAGTGAGTGAATTGTCCTTGTGCTATATTGTGCTTAAAAAAAACATTTATTCTAGGGACAGAAAACTGTAGGTAGGGAGAGTGTCAGTTTATTTCACTCTGCAAGTCCTTGTTTCCAGGGACCTGTAAGGACAGTGAGTGAATTGTCCTTGTGCTATATTGTGATTAAAAAAAACATTTTTTCTAGGGACAGAAAACTGTAGGTAGGGAGAGTGATTTTTTTCTTTCACTCTGCAAGTCCTTGTTTCCAGGGACCTGTAAGGACAGTGAGTGAATTGTCCTTGTGCTATATTGTGATTAAAAAAAACATTTTTTCTAGGGACAGAAAACTGTAGGTAGGGAGAGTGTTTTTTTTCTTTCACTCTGCAAGTCCTTGTTTCCAGGGACCTGTAAGGACAGTGAGTGAATTGTCCTTGTGCTATAGTGTGCTTAAAAAAAACATTTATTCTAGGGACAGAAAACTGTAGGTAGGGACAGTGTCAGTTTCTTTCACTCTGCAAGTCCTTGTTTCCAGGGACCTGGAAGGACAGTGAGTGAATTGTCCTTGTGCTATATTGTGATTAAAAAAAACATTTTTTCTAGGGACAGAAAACTGTAGGTAGGGAGAGTGTTTTTTTTCTTTCACTCTGCAAGTCCTTGTTTCCAGGGACCTGGAAGGACAGTGAGTGAATTGTCCTTGTGCTATATTGTGATTAAAAAAAACATTTTTTCTAGGGACAGAAAACTGTAGGTAGGGAGAGTGTTTTTTTTCTTTCACTCTGCAAGTCCTTGTTTCCAGGGACCTGTAAGGACAGTGAGTGAATTGTCCTTGTGCTATATTGTGCTTAAAAAAAACATTTATTCTAGGGACAGAAAACTGTAGGTAGGGAGAGTGTCAGTTTATTTCACTCTGCAAGTCCTTGTTTCCAGGGACCTGGAAGGACAGTGAGTGAATTGTCCTTGTGCTATATTGTGATTAAAAAAAACATTTTTTCTAGGGACAGAAAACTGTAGGTAGGGAGAGTGTTTTTTTTCTTTCACTCTGCAAGTCCTTGTTTCCAGGGACCTGGAAGGACAGTGAGTGAATTCTCCTTGTGCTATATTGTGCTTAAAAAAAACATTTATTCTAGGGACAGAAAACTGTAGGTAGGGAGAGTGTCAGTTTATTTCACTCTGCAAGTCCTTGTTTCCAGGGACCTGTAAGGACAGTGAGTGAATTGTCCTTGTGCTATATTGTGATTAAAAAAAACATTTTTTCTAGGGACAGAAAACTGTAGGTAGGGAGAGTGTTTTTTTTCTTTCACTCTGCAAGTCCTTGTTTCCAGGGACCTGTAAGGACAGTGAGTGAATTGTCCTTGTGCTATATTGTGCTTAAAAAAAATATTTTTTCTAGGGACAGAAAACTGTAGGTAGGGAGAGTGTCAGTTTCTTTCACTGTGAAAGTCCTTGTTTCAAGGGACAGAGAAGGACACCTGAAGGTAGCCCTTATTGCTTTTTTCCCATCTCCCTGCAGGCCATCTATTAGAATGTCTGGAAGGCAAACAGTCAGGAGGCAATAAAAGAGGGCAAGCAGGCTCTGTGTCTGGGGGCAACAGTGCTGGTCGTGGACGCGGTGCATTGTCATCAGCACATGGCCATGGGACACGCTTGTCCTTCTTTTCGGCAGCTGGACATGTTGAGCCACATCATGCCGAAGACTTGGTAGAGTGGATGACCAAGCCCTCCTCCTCCTCCTCATCCTCTCTCACCCAGGCTCAGGGTACTGGAAAAGCAGCTGCCAAAGCGTCGTCTTCCCTGGTATCAATGTCAGACAAATCATCAGTCACTCCTTCCCTAGACCCACCATGTCCTCCTCCTGAGGAGTCCCCCGAACTGTTTCAGCACAGTGTTGGGTACATGCTCCAGGAGGATGCCCAGCGTTTCGAAGGGTCTGATGATGAAACCCAGCTAGAGGAAGGCAGTAGCGTGAGAGCAGACAGAGGGGATGCTCAAGAAGGACACCAATCTGGCAGTCATGTTCCAGCAGCTGCAGCATACTGCCAGATTGGCTCCAGTGATGAGGAGGGAGGGGATGATGAGGTCACTGACTCCACGTGGGTGCCTAATAGGAGAGAGGAGGAGGAGGAGGATGAGGAGGAGGCACATCTCCAACGAGGCAGGATGCCCTTTGGTGGCCAGCGTAAGGGCAGTACACCGACGGAATCACACCGCAGAGCTCCGCCTGTGCAGGGCGCTGCCTCTGCCCGTCATTCAAAAAGTTCTTTGGTGTGGGCCTTTTTTGAGGCTAGTGCATCAGATCGCACAGCTGCTGTTTGCAACATATGTCTCAAGCGTATATCGCGTGGCCAAAACATCAGCCGCTTGGGTACCACATGCCTGACCAGACATATGTTGACCTGCCATGCAGCTCGTTGGCAAGCCTACCTCAAAGACCCACACCAAAGAACAAAGCGGACCTCTCCTTGCACCGCATCAGCTGGGATCTCCAACCCCACTATAACTTCAGTCCTCTCTGAAACATGCACTGAGAGGAATGAAGGTGTAGAATTAGGTGTGTCACAGCCAAGTACTTGCGGCCACTCTGCTAGCAGTACACCGACGTCCGATTCTAGCAGGCAAATTTCCCTGCCCCAGCTGCTGGACCGTCGAAAGAAGTTCACTCCCAGCCATCCACATGCCCAGCGGTTGAATGCTAGCTTGGCTAAATTGCTAGCGCTTCAACTGCTGACTTTTCAGTTGGTAGACTCGGCCCCCTTCCGTGAGTTTGTGCAATGTGCGGTTCCTCAGTGGCAGGTTCCCAAACGCCACTTTTTCTCACGGAAGGCTATTCCGGCTCTCTACCGGCATGTGGGAGGCAATGTCTTGGCCTCGCTGGACAGGGCGGTCAGCGGTAAGGTGCATATTACCGCTGACTCATGGTCCAGCAGGCATGGACAGGGACGTTACCTTTCTTTCACGGCCCATTGGGTCACTCTTTTGGCAGCTGGGAAGGATTCAGGACAAGGTGCAGTAGTGTTGGAGGTTGTCCCACCGCCACGCCTCCAAAATGCTACTACTGGTTGTGACACACCTCTCTCCTCCACCCCCTCCTCTTCTTCTTCCTCCATGGCCTCTTCCTGTGGTTTGTCCTATGAACCAGCGGTGCTCCGTAGCCGTTCACGGGGCTACGCAAGTACGCAGGCAAAAAGATGCCATGCCGTGCTTGCGCTGGTGTGTTTGGGGGACAGAAGCCACACTGGGGCAGAGGTCCTGTCTGCTCTGCAGGGCCAGGCCGAGAGGTGGTTGACGCCACGCCAGCTTAAGCCAGGAATGGTGGTTTGCGACAATGGCACCAACCTCCTCTCCGCCCTCCGACAGGGACAACTGACCCATGTGCCCTGTGTGGCTCACGTCCTTAACCTGGTGGTGCAGCGCTTCTTGGGCAGGTACCCGGGCTTACAGGATGTCCTGAGGCAGGCCAGGAAAGTCTGTGTGCATTTCCGCAGATCTTATAATGCCAGTGCTCGCCTGGCTGAGCTGCAAAAGGAGTTGAACCTGCCCAAGAACCGCCTTATATGTGACATGCCCACCAGGTGGAACTCAACGTTGGCCATGCTGCAGCGGCTGCACACGCAGCAGAGGGCCATCAATGAGTACCTGTGTGACTACGGCACCAGGACAGGGTCAGGGGAGCTTGGTTTTTTTTCTCCACGCCAGTGGGGCATGATCAGGGATGCATGCACTGTCCTGGCACCATTTGAGGAGGCCACGAGGATGGTGAGCAGTGACAGTGCATGCATCAGTGACACTGTACCTCTTGTCCACCTGTTGGAGCACACGCTGCGTGGAATAATGGACAGGGCACTTGAGGCAGAACAGAGGCAGGAAGAGGAGGACTTCCTTGCCTCTCAAGGCCCCCTTTACCCAGACAGTGTTCCTTCTGTCCCACCCATCGCACAGGAAGAGGAGGAGGAGGAGGAGGAGGAGGAGGAGGATTGTGTCAGCATGGAGGTGGAGGCTGGCACTCAGCATCATCAGCAGCAGTCTTTTAGGGATGATTTACAGTCCCAAGAAACCAGTGGACTTGTACGTGGCTGGGAGGAGGTGGCTGCGGATCATGTCGTCCTTAGTGACCCAGAGGACTCCGGAGCGAATGCCTCAGCAAACCTACGCTGCATGGCCTCCCTGATCCTGCAAAGTCTGCGGAAGGATCCTCGTATTCTTCGGATCAAGGAGAGGGACCATTACTGGCTGGCCACTCTCCTTGATCCACGGTACAAGGGTAAGGTTGCGGACCTTATGTTACCGTCGCAGAGGGAGCAGAGGATGAGACAACTCCGGGAGGCCTTGCAGAAAGGTCTGTGCAACGCGTTCCCAGAGACTGGGAGGTTGCAAACTCCTGGTCCTGGACAACGAGTTGCTGAGGCTTCGGCCAGTCAAAGAAGGAGCGGTGGGGAAGGTGGCCGTCTGACCGATGCGTTCAGACAATTCTTTAGTCCGCAGCCCCAAAGTATGATCGGTTCCAGCAACCATCGCCAGCGTCTGATAAACATGGTGCAGGAATATCTAGGGGCAAGGTCAGACTTGGACACCTTCCCCACCGAAAATCCTCTGGCTTACTGGGTCTTGAGGATGGATCACTGGCCAGAGCTTGCACAGTATGCAATTGAGCTACTGGCCTGTCCTGCATCCAGCGTTCTTTCGGAACGCACATTCAGTGCTGCTGGAGGATTTGTCACGGATCACAGGGTGCGCCTGTCCACCGACTCGGTTGATCGACTGACTTTCATCAAGATGAACCAGTCTTGGATCACCACCAGCTACCACACACCTGATGCTGATATAACAGACTAATTGATTTTAACATGTCACATCCCTTCAAGACTGATGCTGATGCTGAGTGCCTGTGCTGTTATGTTGACTGGCTATCCTCCTCCTCCGAGTCCTCAATGATACGATTGATGATGATAGCTTGTAAGATCATTTTTGTTTATGGGTGCCGCCACCAGTGCCTAACGCCCAATTTTTCAGCCCCTGTTTAACAGGGGCGTGTAATTACAATTTTTGAAGCAATACTTTGCAACAGGGCTCATTGCTGTGCTCCAAGTACAGTATCTGTGAGGAGTTGCAGTGTTGTGCCACCAGTGCCTAAGGCCCAATTTTTCAGCCCCTGTTTAACAGGGGCGTGTCATTACAATTTTTGAAGCAATACTTTGCAACAGGGCTCATTGCTGTGCTCCAAGTACAGTATCTGTGAGGAGTTGCAGTGTTGTGCCACCAGTGCCTAAGGCCCAATTTTTCAGCCCCTGTTTAACAGGGGCGTGTCATTACAATTTTTGAAGCAATACTTTGCAACAGGGCTCATTGCTGTGCTCCAAGTACAGTATCTGTGAGGGGTTGCAGTGTTGTGCCACCAGTGCCTAAGGCCCAATTTTTCAGCCCCTGTTCAACAGGGGCATGTAATTACAATTCTTGATCTAATAATTCACAGCAGGGCCCATTGCTGCACCCACCAAGAGTAACTGTCAGGGCTTACAGTGTTGTGGCACCAGCACCACCATCAAAGGCCCAATTTTTACTACCACTGTTCAACAATTATATGTAATTAAAATTCCTGATATAATAGTTGACAGCAGGGCGTTCCAGCACCAACCAAGAGTAACTGTGAGTGCTTACAGTGTTGTGCCAACACCAACAACTAAGGGGCCTATTTCTGCAGAGTATATACGGCAGGTCCCTACTTTCAAACATCCAACTTACAAACGACTCCTACTTGCAAACGCAAGAAGACAACAGGAAGTGAGAGGAAATCTACCACTAGGAAGGAAAATTCTCTCCTGTAAGAATAAATATGGGAGAAAGGTGTCTCCTCTGTACTGATGCTTTATCAGCAATCCTTGTTTCAAGAAAAAGACCACATTTCAAAAAGAGTTGTCATTGGGACGGAAAGTGAGGTGAAATGTTCTGAACAGGGGCACAGACAGCAAAACAAATGTTACAGGGGTGATAACCCTTACCTATGTTTTCCAAAAAGTTTAAAAATAGATTTTTGGTCTGGAGCTACACTTCAACAATGTACCTGTTCAAAATTACAAACAGACTCTACATAAGAACAAACCTACAGTCCCTGTCTTGTATGCACCGCCTGTATAGGGCTGTTCAGAGTATATAGGGCCTTTTTTATTTTATGTGCGGGGTTCCCCTTAATATCCATACAAGACCCAAAGGGGCTGGTAATGGGCTGGGGTAGGGGGGGGGGTCATGGGGTAGCTATGCCATTTTTCTTAAAGAATTTCATCCATATTACCGGGACCAGACATTACATTAAAGCCGCAAGCAGTTTTAAATGGCTTTTTTTTCCTTTAGAAGTGTCATTTTGTGCAGGGACAGTTCTAAACACGGGAAACACGTGGCACTTCACAGGCATACTTTAGACACCCCCCAGGTACGATATTTAAAGGAATATTTGACTTTTTTTTTTTCACTTTATGCATCATTAAAATGACTGCTCCCGAAAAACGACCGTTTTTAAAACTTCTTTTTGCATTGATACATGTCCCCTGGTGCAGAACCCGGGTTCCCAAACCCTTTTTAGGACAATAACATGCATAATAGTTGTTATAATTAGCACTTTAGAATTCGAACGTTCGCATCCATTGTATTTAATAGGGTTCTAATGTTCGTTCGAACTTTCGGTCCGTTCGCGGGTTCTGGTGCGAACCGAACCCGGGGGTGTTCGGCTCATCACTACTCGATAGTCATCAGCCTCCCTGGGGAGGAATGGTCGACTGAGAAGGTAGAGGAGTTAATGAAGTTAGTGTCCCCAGATCACACACCGTGGGTGATGGATATAAAGTCAGACCCAGACACTTCATATCAGTATGCACTAGTGGAGTACAGGGACAGGATGCCAGAGGCTTGCAAGCGCAAGTGTGTGCGGACGCCAGACAACAGAACCTATAGGTTGGCGCACGCAGTAACTGTAAAGAAGGAACCATCACCAATGGGATCACCGCAGGCTGCGGCCTGTACCTCACCAGAAAGAGGAGACGGGGTGACGCCCCCGGTGGCACCCGCACCTGCCACTGCTATATCACCAGAATTGATAAAGGCAATAGGGGATCTGCTAACCAAATGTCAGAAAACAAGCACGGTGCATGTAGAGACTAGCTACCGGAGACTGAAGACATTCTCAGGGAAGCTCCCTGTCCCTGCAGGGGAAGAAGATTTTGATACCTGGGTGGAGCAGGCATTACAAGCAGTAGAGGCATGGGAGGTGCCTGAAGCGCAGAAGAGGCAACGAGTGATAGAAAGCCTCGAAGGCGCAGCAGCAGAAGCAGTGAAAAGTTTTCGGTTTGGGAATGCAGATTGCACGGCTCAAGACTGTCTAGCCATGCTACAGGAAGAGTTTGGTCAATTGGAAAAGGTGACAGAGATGGTCTACCAATTTGAACATACTTTCCAACAGCTGAAGGAGAAACTTTCAGAGTATGTTAGGAGACGGAACAGGTTGCTGTGCAAGATTGTGTTGAAGAAGGGAATGAAGCCCCAAGATACAGATGCGGCAAGAATGAAGCAAGTCTTAAAGGGAGCGTTACGCTCGGATCCAGTCTGGCTGCACCTGAAAATCTCGGGAGGAGGAGCGTTACTGACTTACTCTGATTTGATAAAAATCATCAGAGATGAGGAGGCACTACAACAGGACCAGCAAATGATTAAGACAAATGTTGTCCCCGCACAGGTGTTAGTCAACCCAGTAATGACCCCTGAAAGAGACTCAGAGGTAGACACTTTAAAATCACAAATGTCCAAGGTGTTAGAGATGTTGACCTCTCTGATAGCAAAAGACCCAGAAGGCCCCAGGAGAGAAGTATCAAGGAAGGAACTATTCCCAATTGCCTCAGCACCCGCATCTTTACAAGAATGGGGAGATATAGTCTGCTTTAACTGTGGAGGAATTGGCCATATTGCAGCTACATGTTCCAGTCCCAAGAAGAAGAAAACAGATAACCGCAAGCCGGCGGGAAACTCCAGAGGGCCCCGGTGAAGGAGTCAACCGGGTGCCCATCATCTTCAGTGAGCTCCAAGCTGAATGCGAAGCAGAAGAAAAGAGGAGATAAAACACCTCAGAGGAAACACAACATTCCTCAACAGAGATACACCCCAGAGAAAGGGGGCAAGACCCCTCAGAAGAGACACAGCACTCCCCAGAGGGGGTGCACACCTAAGAAAAATAATAGTATCCCTCAGCGGGTCTGTACACCCATTGAAAGGAGGGAAATCAATGCATACCAGGCTCAAGAAAGACTAAAGTCCAAAGGGAGTTGGATGAGAGAGAGTCCGAAGGGAAAGGGCCAGAAGAAGGCGACCCCTGCCAGGCCATATCCGGAGAAGCTGGTAGGCCCATCTCCTATAGTGCCTATTCAAGTGGAGGGAGTCTACACCAGAGCCATCTTGGATACTGGGGCACAAGTGACCCTATTATACCGGGATTTCTACGATAAGCACTTGAGTCACCTGCCCATCCAGAAGATAGAGGAACTGGAAATATGTGGGATTGGAACCCAGAGTTTCCCCTACGATGGCTATCTGCCGGTCAAGATGACTTTTGACCCATCTGTGGCTGGGAAGGCCGAAGTGTTTGACACCCTGGCAGTTGTGTGCCCTCGACCGCCAGGAGCCAACAAGAGTTCCCTTATAATAGGGACAAACACGGACCTGGTCTGAAGACTCCTGACCCCTCTAGTGAAAGAGAAGGGGCAAGCGGCCACCAAGATCCACCCCATGCTGAAGACGGCCTACCAACGGCTGGTCCTAGAGCAGAAGACCCCTGGAGAGGGGATAGGGAAGGTATGGAGACTTGGAAGAGAAGGGGTAGTGTTGCAGCCCGGCGAAGTAACCTGTCTCAGAGCCACTGTGAAGCTTACTTGGGAGCAGCCTGGACCCTTTGTCATGCTGGAGTCCGACCCAAGGGAAGAGTCCCCCGGTCTGGAAGTGATACTAGAAGTGATTCCACTGAAGGCCCTGAAGAAGGCCCATTGTAGAGTTCCTGTGAGTGTTAGGAACACTACAGGTGGCCCCATGGAAATCCCAGCCAGGATGCTGCTGGGCCAGGTGAGCCCTGCTGCCCCGGTTACACTGTCAGAAGTCAAGGGGACGGGTGAAGGAGGAGATGTTTGGGAGAAGCTGTCCATGGAAAACCCGAATCTGCCCAGGGCTTGGAAAGAGAGAGCCAAGGCCCAGTTGACCAGATGGGAGAAGATCTTCTCCAAAGATGAGTTCGATGTGGGGTGTGCAAGGAGTGCCACCCATCGAATCCGCCTCCAAGAAGACAAGCCCTTCAGAGAGAGGGTCCAGTGGGTCCCACTAGCAGATCTGGAGGATCTAAGGGAACAACTCGCAGAACTCAAGAGGACTGGTGTGATCCGGGAGTCTAGAAGCCCCTATGCCTCCCCGATAGTGGTGGTCAGGAAGAAGAATGGGTAATTGAGGCTCTGTATAGACTACAGGACTCTCAACCAGAGAACCATACCCGACCAGTACACCACTCCGAGGATAGAGGACGCTTTACAGAGTTTGTCTGGAGCCAAGTGGTTCAGCGTTATGGATCTCAAGAGTGGATACTACCAGATCCCTATGCATCCAGAAGACAAGGAGAAGACAGCCTTCATAACCCCAGTGGGGTTCTTTGAGTTTGATCGAATGCCCCAGGGACTGTCTGGAGCTCCTGCTACCTTCCAACGTCTCATGGAGAAGACTGTAGGAGACATGAACCTTATTGAAGTCCTTGTATACCTGGACGATGTCATTGTCTTTGGGAGAACCCTGGAAGAACACGAAGAGAGGCTGGAAAAAGTGTTGAGAAGACTCAGTGAGGAGGGACTCAAGCTTTCGCCTGAGAAGTGTCGGTTCTACCAGTCTTCTGTGAACTATCTGGGGCACATAGTGTCTGAAGAAGGGGTGGCCACAGACCCTGAGAAATTGGAGGCAGTTACCTCCTGGCCACGACCCACCACAGTAACAGAACTCAGATCCTTCTTAGGGTTCTGCTCCTATTACAGGAGGTTTGTGGAAGGATTCGCCCAAATTGCTAGACCATTGAATGAACTACTCAAGACCGAGGGGGAAGAGGACGACTCAGGGCCCAGGAAGCTGGGAGAGTCAGTCAGAGATCAGTGGAACCAGAAGTGTGAAGAGGCCTTCCAGGCATTGAAGAAGAGCCTAACCACTGCCCCAGTCTTGGCCTACGCAGACCCAACCAAACCCTATGAACTACATGTAGATGCTAGTCATGATGGTCTGGGAGGAGTACTTTACCAAGAACACGAAGGACAACTGCGGCCTGTTGCCTACATGAACAGGAGCCTGACACCCTCTGAGAAGAACTACCCCACTCACAAGCTGGAGTTCCTAGCCCTTAAGTGGGCGGTAGTAGACAAGCTCAAAGACTACCTGTATGGGGCGGAGTTCACTGTGAAGACCGACAACAACCCCCTTACCTACCTTTTCACTACAGCAAAGCTGGACGCCACTGGACACAGGTGGCTGGCCGCATTGTCTGGATTCAATTTCAGCCTAAAGTACAGGCCAGGGACTGGAAATCGAGATGCAGACGCTCTGTCCAGGAGATCTCATGGCCTCACCAGTGACACGGAAGACTGGACTCAAGTGGCACCTGACGGGGTGCGGGCCCTTTGTCAAGGGGCTGAATTACAAGCCAGAGGAGGCTCAAGGGCGGAAGAGATAGGAGTTACCATGGTAGGAGTCCCCAAACAATACTGTGGAGTAACTCAACTGGAGGAAGACAATCTGCCGAAACTGTCCAAGATGTGACCAATTAGAAGACCCCATGGGGAAATTGGTTCTGGAAACCCTGGAGAATCAGGATCCAAATAGACTTCTGCGCCACTCCTCAAAGGAAGCTCGCCTGTTGAGGAAAGAGTGGGACAGGTTGCAGGTGCATCAGGGAGTGGTCTACCGAAGGGGCCCCTCTGATGACCTAGAAGATAAATGGCAATTCTTTCTTCCGGAAAAACATCGAGAGACTGTTCTGAATGCCCTACATGACAATCACGGCCACCTAGGGGCGGAAAGGACCTTTCAACTCGTCAGAAGTCGGTTCTATTGGCCCTGCATGAGGGCAGAAGTAGAAGAGTACTGCCATTCATGTGCACGCTGCATCCAAAGGAAGACTTTACCCCATCAAGCTGCCCCAATGGGCCATCTACAAAGTCAAGGCCCAATGGATCTGGTATGCATTGATTTCCTCTGCCTCAAACCCGACCTGAGTGGACTAGGAAATGTTCTAGTGATAACCGATCATTTCACCCGGTATGCCCAAGCTTTCCCAACCAAAGACCAGAAGGCTTCCACAGTAGCCAAGGTACTTATGGAGAAGTATTTTGTCCATTATGGGCTGCCACAGCGACTCCATTCAGATCAAGGAAGGGACTTTGAGAGTCGGCTGATCCGGAAACTCCTGGATTCGTTAGGAATCAAGAAAACCCGAACCACACCTTATCACCCACAGGGAGATGCTCAGCCGGAGAGGTTTAACCGAACCCTGCTCAACATGTTGGGAACTCTGGATAGTGAGAAGAAACAACATTGGAGCAAACACATAGCAGCTATAGTACACGCTTACAACTGCACCACCAGTGATGCTACAGGCTACTCCCCATATCGACTCATTTTTGGGAGAGAAGCAAGGTTACCTGTGGACCTGGCCTTTGGCACCCCTTTAGACCATTCCTCAGCCACATCCCACAAAGGATATGTGGACAGGCTCAGACACAGCCTGAAAGTAGCCTATGAACAAGCTCAAGCGGCCTCAGATCAAAGGGGAGCTTGAAACAAAAGAAACTTCGACCTGAAGGTCCGGGTGCAAGACCTGCAGCCCGGGGACCGAGTACTGCTACGCAATCTGGGGGTCCCTGGAAAACACAAACTTGCAGACAGATGGAGATCTAAACCCTATGTCATCTGTAGGAAGCTGCCGGGCCTACCTGTCTACAAGTTGAAGCCAGAAGGAAAGGTAAGACCACTGAAGACGTGGCATCGAAACCACTTGCTCCCACTTGCTGAAGCGGTCAGGATACCGCCAGTGAGGGACTCCCCTGAACCAGTCTCTATTCTGGATACTCCCAGGCCAAACACTCAGTCCCAGACCTCTCGGGCTGAAGATGGAGAGACCTCTGAACTTAGTGGAGATGAAGGAAGAGAACTTGACTGGATGTGGCCTTCTCCAACTCCAGGAACTTCTGCTATAGATCTTCCACTGAACCACTGAAGACACTATAGATGGACAACTGAATGCAGAAGCCACTGAGTTCATCCCATCTAGTCCTTCATCAGATAACTGGGAAGATGCCTGGGATACTTACTCTGAAAAGGACCCTAGAGACTCTATGTATCCCTCGGCTTCTGAGGCAGATGTTCCAGAGCCCGCCGTGTTGCCCGAACCTGCTACCGAGGAAGAGCCTGTGGCACCAGAGCCAGAAACCCCAAGAGAGCAAAGGGCTCAAAGAGTCATAAGGCCTCCCAAAAAGTTGACTTACCCACAAATGGGGAAGAGCTCAGAAGATTCTGTGGTCACTGCCAGGAGGAGTGTAGAGAATCCGGATCCCTCAACTGTTCATTTGGTGGAGGGCAACCCCCACTCACTCTCTGGCACAGTTAGGCAGGCCACTTATGATAGTGTGACCTGTGGGCAAGGGACTTCAACCCCTTTGTTTTGGTGGGAGTTCCCTATGCCAACATCATACGCAATGTTGTCTAGGGTTGTATGCAATGTATGCTAGAATTGTCTTTGGGGACCAAAGAGTTTAAGTGGGGGGAGTGTGTAGCGGGGTCCCCTTTAAGACTCCCAGGACTACCTTACCCAGAACCCCTTTCGGCAATGTTTCCACCCCAGAGACTCATGGGAGGGGTTATAAAAGGAGGAGGCGAGGCTGGGCTCGGCCTCTTTGGGACACGAGACTTCAAGGGAGAGATCTTCCTGTGCGGATCCGCTGTGGTGCAAGGCCTGAAGCCTGGGGCCTTGCGCTGTTACCTAAAGAGCCTTCCACCCCATTGCGAGCCTGGGTGGCATCTGACTCGGTTTTCTTCAACCGCTGCTGAGCCGGAGACCAGACTGCTGCAGAGCTGTGTGAGGAGACACAGCAGGTGGAAGTTCCCGGACTGGGATGGCATCCGGAGGGGTGAGCGAGCACATGCTTAATCCACAAAAACTGTATACCATTGTTAGGCCTACAGACTGCCGTGGCCCACCAGTTCCTATTTTTGTTCTTTTCCCCCGCTTGAGATCCATAGCAGAACTGAGTCAAAACGGATCTCTAGTGGAGTGTACTGTGTTGGTATTTTTACCCCCCCCTGGATTACAAATGTGTTCCTGAAATGTGCACCACCGTTTGAAGACTTGCATGCAAATAATTTTACCCCCCCTAGAGACTGAGTTATATGGTCAGGCCTGGCCATCTAGGTAGTTTATTTAGTTGATGCGCCATAGGGCGCATAGTGAAGTACTGTTACACGTGGCGCGTGTGCGCCATATCTTAATAGTTATAGTGTGACTATTGCTGCAGGGCTCTGCAGATAGATTCTTATGATCTGTTATCACTGTTGATTTTTCTTGCCATAGAAAGTAAATTTGTTATTCTTCTATCACTGCCTTGGTGTTTGAATTTAATCATAGAGCATAAGATATACACATATTACCCTAGACTAACTGTGCCAGTAGGGGGTCGAGTAAATTGCCGGGGGGTTGGCGGAGCTGTCTTCAGGGCCCAAACTAAATCTCTTAGTTGAAGGTATCGCTACATAGGTGACTCAGAAAGTAATAATGCCAAGGTCAAGAGGTCTACAAATTTCTTTCTGTACAGGTTCTCTTTAAAGAATAATGGGAAAAGGCAATGAATTTTAAATACTAACAAAGTTCAAATAACTTGATTGTAATACTGTGTGTGTGCGCAGTATGTCCCCACTTTACCAGTCCCTGCAGAAAATCCAGGAGGCAGTAAAATGCAAGACAGGTGACATTAATTTTGTTCTTATAATCAATCCTTCTGTATTGCCCTCTTGTTTCTTTTACTATAGTTTTGCAATACTAGAAGATAAGTGACATGGTGGAAAGACTGGCCTTATTTTATTTTGCATCCCAGTGTAAAATGTTCAAAGGGCACCACTTAACACAGTTATAAAGCACATTTACCCCATTTCCTGCTGCTCTATTAGGGGCGCAGGGGCGCTGTCCCCCTAATCCATGCTCCCGGCCCCTAATTTACATGCAGGGCACCGGACGCATGGATTTCAATGTTTTTTGAAAAAAAAATTGAAGCATGTGATTAGAGCTGGAGATTTTCATTGGCTTCAAAGAATGGTGGGCTCGGGGCTTAGAGCACTGTGACATTAGCAAAATAATATTTGGTTATGTCTTCCTGCTTCTCCTGCCGGCAAATCGGGTCTCAGGACCCACTTCCTGTTCGAGAAGAGAGGCAGCGGGTCGGCACTTCCCACGGCAAGCTGGAGAAAGGACCAGCCTAAGGTAAGGCCACTGATTGCCGCCTTTCTGTCCGTCTCCCGCGGTGGGGGCAGAGGGCGGTTGCGGTAATGCAAGTGATGGGGGATAGGTTTGTTTGTCCCCCCCCCCCATAATATTGAGCACCGGCCGCCACTGTCTGTGACCATTGCCACTGAATTTGACATAAAAAAAACCCAGCTTTGTTGATTGAATTTCTTTGTCAGCTCCTAATCAGTTATTACAGTTTATTCTTGCTAACAAATAGATGAGACGTTGACTGCTACTGCAGTGGGTTTTAAAATAAAGCTTGGTTCTCAAAGTGATTGTAAAGGCAGAAGGTTTTTTTATCTTAATACATTCTATGCATTAAGATAAAAAGCCCTCTGTGTGCAGCAGCCCCTCTCAGCCCCTCTAACACTTACCTGAGGTCCCTCTAGATCCATCGATGTTGTAGGAATATCTCGGCTGCCTGGTACTCCCCTCCTCATTGGCTGAGACAGCAGTGTGACGCCATTGGCTCCTGCTGCTGTCCATCAAAGTCAGTCAGCCAATGAGAAGAGAAAAAGGGCAGGACTCTGTGTCTGAATAGACAAAGGGGGCTGTGGCTCAGCTCAGGTACCTCCATAGCAAGCTGCTTGCTGTGGGGGCACTAAACAGGAGGGAGAAGCCAGGAGCACACAAGAGGGACCTGTGAAGAGGAGGATCAGGGCTGCAGATAAGTATGACATGTTTGTTATTTTTAATTAAAAAAATAAGACTTTAGTATCACTTTTTAATTGGTAAATGGATCCCCCCGGAAAATGCAACATTCAGTAATAAGTAAAGACTGGATGTGTCTTTGGTTAGGGAAATTGAACCCTGAAACTTTGCACTGTCTGATATGATGACTTTTAATAAACAGTATCTGAATATTTATGGTATGCTGGTGATGTGCTTTATCTGTATATCATGGGTTAGCGACTTCTGTCCTGTCATTTCAGCACCCACACAATAAGAATATAGGTCAGTTGACCATTAGATGTGTGATTGGAACAAGATCACTTTTTATGTTTTTTTCATAGAAAAATTATGGTTCTTCTCTTTTTAGGTCTTTTTGTATCAATGAATGGGTTCATTTTTGAAATTACAAGTGGCTGCTTCCACACATAGGCATGGTTCACTGTTGTGATCATCAAAATAAACTGCTCTTAGAAATGCCATTCAGCCATTGCAGGTTGTGGCGATCTGGAGATCACCATCTCTGAGATGTGACAAAGGATGCAAAAAAAAAGAAACTAAGCATGCTATACTGGATGTATGGTATCTTGTAGTAGAGGAAAGACAGGGTTGGGCAAGACAGATATAGCACACAACAGGGAGCACTCACACTAGTACTCTGAACTGGTCCCGTGCATGGTTCAGCTCCTTGGGCCAATACATTTGCGCAGTGTGAGTGTTCTAAACCGCACCCAGGACCGGTTAAGGGTACCATGTCCAGGACCACTTGGAACAGGTGGTTTCAGAGCGGTTCACTTGTGATCCAGTGCGGTTTTCTGCTGTGTGAGTGCTAACCAAGCCAGAGTACAGTTCTTTCTGTAGAGTACTGTGCAATGAAACAGGGATTGCTGGTCTGGTTAGCAGGGGAGTGTGCCCAGGAACAATTGTAAGTGTTCTTAAGGCCTTCCTTACAATCCAGAGCGAGTACAAACCAGTGGGGGAGTGGGGAGTGGGGAGGGGAGAGAATAAAACTCAGGTCAGAGTGTCAGAGTCAGGTCAGAGTGTGAATACACCCTCAGTGTCCATTACACTAACTCTTACTGTGATATCTTGCATGGTCTTGGGTGTGATAGGTACTCCCACACCAGAACAAATGTGGCTGCCCCTAAAAATAACAGACAAAGCCCTGTATGATTTAGGGCCCCTTGTCTGTCAGGTCTGCTTCTAATAAGACTCTCTAGCAGTCATGGGTCTTTCAATGTCCATCACTTCAGTAAACTGTGAGTACACTTATCTAGCTTATAATACATAAAAACATGTGAGGGGATGAGGAATAAGAGGCCTGGTCCAAATTATTATGCTGGTGTGTATATTTATATGCTGAGTGCAGTAATATCCAAAAGCAGGTAAGGGCCAGTAAAATAAGAAAATGTTAGGTATAAAATATGTTATTCTAGTAGAGCGGCATTGCTGTGGGTGCCAAAGGTAGTGTCGCCAATGGCGAAAATTCAGCCTTATATATAACAAAGAAAAGACCATTTTAAGGAGCACTTTCAATCTTCATCTTTAGATCGATAAATTTATGCAACAACGATTTTTAAATTACTCTATTTGTCTTTGCTTTCCTATTTTCAGCAGGCAGAACTATAACACCAACATACATAAATGAAAATGCTATTTGGGACCTATTTAGGAGCCAGGGGCAAAGCAGACAATAAGCATTTCATAGCAACCCCAGAAATGAGAATTCACTCTCTCGACATAAAGTAGCCATATAAATTTTCAATTTTTAATGTTGTTTCTTTGAGGTACATTTCCCCTACTGCACACCTGGGATTTCTATCGTAAATTATTGCCTGTGATAACTTGCTCCTTTTTTTCCTCTAACAGAATTTTCAGAAATTACTTAGGAATTGTTCCACACTGCAAAATGAATTGGCTAAAAGCAAAATAGGAAATGTGGTGTGAAGAAGCTGAAATAAATCCTAATATGATCAAAGCAAGGTGTTTCTATTAAACTTGGGCTGGACGCCCTCAGGTTATATTAATGTCTTCTGCCTTGCAGATTTTCTTAGTGTCAGCATAAATCTCAACGTACCAGTGATCTGGCAGAATAGATTTACATAAATGGGATTACATCCCAGCTTGTGAACATATGACAAACTTTATATCTGCATGCCTATTGATCTCAGCTTATACTACTCTTGAATATGAAAGAGTTTTAGAAAATGTGTTTTAGCCCACGTTCACACTGGGGCTGCGGGAGTGAAGCCTGCGAGTTCAGCTGAACTCGCACGATTTCACTCCTGCTGGCAATCCCGATTTCAGCCGCGATTTCAAAGACATCTGAAACAGATGTCAATGTAAATCGCGGCTGAAATCGCAAAAAGTAGTACAGAAACTACTTTTTGTAATCGGTGCAGCGCCGCAGATGCGGCGTCGCACCGATTAGGATGGTGCCATTGCCCGCAATTTGCGGCAAATTTCGCCGATTTGACATGCAATTTGACATGTCAAATCGCATGTCAAATTGCACCAGTGTGAACCAGGGCTTAAACATTGAGCTGTTTCAAATGACCAGTTGCTGTACATTGTAGCATAGAACAAGGACAGTATGTTCAGATTGTACAGTTCAGATTGTACAGTTTAGAAATCATGTGGTTATTTACAGTTTGGTGCAATCTTCCACTGGACATTGGGCTCTCGCTTATGTATATTTTGAGTGGTGATCATTGGCTGTTCATCCACATTAGGATTATATCTTCCTCCATTGTGCCTCTGTGCCTGCTTCTCCTCTCTTGCCTACTCCAACTAATGTTTTCCAACACATGGGCCTACTCACTACTTATGCCTTCGACACAATCTTGAGACAGCATGCAGAAATGCTCAGGCATGTTTTTAAGAGGGACACAAAAATCTTAAAGGGGTTGTAATGCTTCGTGTTTTTTCACCTTAATGCATCCTATGCATTAAGGTGAAAAAACACCTTGCACTCTCGGGCCCCCCAGCCCCCAGTTTTACTTACCTAAGCCACGAAACTCTGTGTGCTCGTTCCCGCAATGGTTTCCCCTTGCTTGAGGCGGCTCGTCATTGGAGATTAATAGCAGAGACGCCATTGGCTTGCCCTGCTGTCAATCACATCCAATGACGCGGCATGCCGGGGGGGGCGAGGCCGAGTGATACAGTCGCCGGCTGTATCATGGGAGCGCGCCCGCAAGCTAAACCCCTTGTGAGAGAGCTTCCCATGAAGGGGGTTAGCGCTTGCAGGGAGGAGCCAAGACAGCCGCCGAGGGACCCCAGAAGACCAGGATCATGGCCACTCTGTGCAAAACGAACTTCACAGTGGAGGTAAGTATAACATGTTTGTTATTTAAAAAAAAAAAAAAAAAAGAAGCCATACAACTAGAGTTGAGCGGACACCTGGATGTTCGGGTTCGACGGGTTCGGCCGAACTTCGGAAAAAAGTTTGGGTTCGGGACCGAACTTTAACCCGAACCCGGACCCGAACCCGAACCCCATTGAAGTCAATGGGGACCTGGACTTCTAAGGACTAAAAAGGCTCTAAAAAAGTAATGGAAAGGGCTAGAGGGCTGCAAATGGCAGAAAAATGTTGTTAAGAGCATGGCAAGTGCTCTGCAAACAAATGTGGATAGGGAAATAACTTAAAATAACATAAAAAAAATAAAAAAATAAAAAAATATGCTGGAGGCCCCCTTTTCAGCAGAAGAGGTACGGGAAGTCATTAAGAACCTCAGAAACTCAACGGCACAATGCCACACATATGGTGGGAATGCCCCAGAATACGCCCTTTCTGGAATAAATTATTCAATTTAATGGATAAGCTAGTGGGAAAATAAAATACTTTGAAATAAAAATGTAGCGGGTGCTAAATTTAAGGGAAGTGTTTGAGTGGTAAATAGGCTCAAACACCCTAATTCTGTAGGATTCATGGACCATTTTTTCCTCGGGGGACAGTATTGGTGTGCAGTTCCCTGCGGCCTACAGGTGGCGCTGCCATGGTAGGCTAGGGTTGAACCGCCGATACAGTGCTGTGCCTTTTGTGTCCCCTCTTAGCAGTAGTACAGCGGGGCGGGGAACCTGCTGTGCATGCCGGGAGAGCATATAAAAGGGGCAGACCTTTGGCCTGGGGGCTGATGTCCAGTGGGGTCCACGCCCAGGTGCCTTCGGCCTGGGTGCATGTGTTCCTGTTCCATCTCGGGTACCTTTAGCCCGGGGTGAGGTACTATCCTGGAGTTCCTGCTGCCCTGGGTATGGAGGCCTAGGTGCGGGAGTAAAGCCTGGAGTCCAGAGCCTTCGTCTGGAGTCCGCTAAGGGTCGAGGAGTCTTAGGGTGCCGCCTCGTGTAGGGGACCATGTTCCAGGGAAGGGAGGATCATTCTGATGGACCGATGCGGGAGTCACGGTGAAGGAAGGGTCTGTTGACTCCCTGGAGAGATGTCTTCCCCTTGATATGGGCTAGGTTCGTAGAAGGAGAAGCTCAAGGTCATCTTGACTGTATCAGAGGCCTTATTCACCCGGCCCGTGGCAGGGGCCTTATACACCCTGGTCTGTGGCAGAGACCAAAGTTCTCCAGGTCCGTGGCAGGGGCCTTATACACCCGGTCTGTGGCAGAGACCAACCTCAAGGTCTGTGGCAGAGACCGTGCACCTAAAACTGTTTGAGAAACCTAGGCAGTGAAGTGAATGTGCTACGTTTGTGCCTGGACCTCCTCCACACCTTAAGCTGTCCTGTTTCTTTGCTCTAACCTTTTCTATCCGAGTAGAGTTTATTTTGCCATGAGAGAATAAGAGTTGTAATTTCAGCTGGTGTGGACATTGACTTTACTGGGAATTAAAGGACTTGCCTCTACCTACAGTAGAGGTGAGAATCATCCTCTGGAGGAGTTTTGACTCCGGCTGTGGACACGGCCCGTCAAGTACACCGCTCAACCTCTTTATATAGGAGGGTACGGGCTGGTAGTGCGGTGTGCCTTTCTCCCTCCTGCGAGGAGCCAACAACATAAAGGCAGGTAAGGGGGAAAGGATCTGTGCGCTACAAAAAAATAAAATAAAAATGACTGCATAATCTTGACCTAGGAGGACGAGGTCCATATGGAGTAGGAGGTTGTGGTGGCGGTGGATGTGGCTGTGTAGGTGGAAGCGGCGGTGGAGGAGGACGAGGTAGCCAACACTGGTTCAAAAATACAACAATGGCTGGGTAAGGCCGGTGATGTGTCGAATTCTGTCCCCCGTCAAATAGTGTCCACCCTGTACTGCGCTTGCTCAGTATGTAGGACAGGGGGATTTCGAAAATCTCCCAAGACGAACGGCACCTGCGTGGTGAGTTCAGGTGAAGGCCACACCATCCGTGGTTCAAGCCGAGCCAAGTGAGGCCGTGCCCGAAGCGTGGCGATCGAACCGAGCCCGTGAGGGGCCCTGTTACTATGTGCTACCGTATGTCCACTTGGATGGTGGGGCTTGAACCTGCACTCACGGCGCAGGCGCTGTTCATCTTCGGAGATTTTGTGAATCTCCTTGTCCTCTGTACTGCGCAAGCGCTGCGCCTTCACAGTATGGGCCGGACACAATCCGATGGCCGGACAGTTTTTGTCACAACACCGGTATACATGTCTATTCTGCACAAGGTACGGACAAGTCCTGTGGGATCCATGCCTGGTTCATTTTAATGAACATGAGCTTGTACACATTGGCTCTGGACAGGCGGCTGCGCTTGTCTGTGATAACGCCCCCTGCCGTGCTAAATATACGTTTAGATAATACACTGGCTGCAGGGCAGGCCAGCACCTCCAAGGCATAAAGGGCAAGCTCAGGCCATGTGCCCAATTTGGAGACCCAGAAGATAAAGGGGGCAGACCCGTCATCCAGTACGTGTAGGCCTGTGGACACATACTGCTCAACCATGTTGGTGAAATGCTGCCTCCTGCTAAGACGTTCCATCTCAGCTGGTGGTGCTGGTTGTTGTGGCGTGCTGACAAAGCTTTTCCACATTTCAGCCATACTAACCCTGCCTTCTGAGGTGCTGCCGGTGCCCCGGCTGCGTTGGTGACCTCTTCCTCCTCCTCTGCCTTCGCCTTGTGCTTCCACCGTACCCCCGCTGTCAGGTGGGAATGCCACCAGCAGCGCGTCTACCAGCGTGCGCTTGTACTCGCGCATCTTACGATCCCGCTCCAGTGAGGGAATTAAGGACGGTACGTTGTCCTTGTAACGGGGATCCAGCAGGGTGGCCACCCAGTAATCAGCACCAGTTAAAATGTGGGCAACTCGGCGGTCATTGCGGAAACACTGCAGCATGTAATCGCTCATGTGTGCCAGGCTGCCCAGAGGCAAAGAAAAGCTGTCCTCTGTGGGAGGTGTATCGTCTGTGTCCTCTGTATCCCCCCAGCCACGCACCAGTGATGGCCACGAGCTGGTCTGGGTGCCACCCTGCTGTGAACATGGCTCCTCCTCTTCCTCCTCCTCCTCCTCCTCCATCTCCTCCTCCACCTCGTCATCTTCCAGAACTGTGCCCTTTCTGCCGGACAATTGTGTACCTGGCGTTTGTTGGTGCAGGAACCCACCCTCGTAGCCACTTGTGAAAGACTGCCCTGAAAGCCTTTGAAATGATCCCGCTTCCTCCTCCTCCTCCTCATCCTCCTGTGCCACATCCTCTTCCATCATCGCCCGAAGCGTTTTTTCAAGGAGGCATAGAACTGGGATAGTAACGCTGAGAACGGCGTCATTGGCACTGGACATGTTGGTGGAGTACTCGAAACAGCGCAACAAGGCACACAGGTCTCGCATGGAGGCCCAGTTATTGGTGGTGAAGTGGTGCTGTTCCGCAGAGCGACTCACGCGTGATTTCTGCAGCTGAAACTCCACTATCGCCTGCTGCTGCTCGCACAGTCTGGCCAGCATGTGCAAGGTGGAGTTCCACCTTGTGGGCACGTCACATATGAGGCGGTGAGCGGGAAGGCCGAAGTTACGCTGCAGCGCTGACAGGCGAGCAGCAGCAGGGTGAGAACGCCGAAAGTGCGCACACACAGCCCGCACTTTGTGCAGCAGCTCTGGCATATTGGGGTAATTTTTAAGGAACCTCTGGACCACCAAGTTCAGCACATACCAGGCAAGGGATGTGCGTCAAACCGGCTAGGCCCAGAGCTGCTACGAGATTTCACCCATTATCGCACACCACCAGGCCGGGCTTGAGGCTCACTGACAGCAACCACTCATTGGTCTGTTGTTCCATGTCCCTCCACAACTCCTGCGCGGTGTGGGGTTTTTCCCCCAAACAGGAAAGTTTTAAAACTGCCTGCTGTCGTTTACCCCTGGCTGTGCTGAAGTTGGTGGTGAATGTGTTACGCTGACCGGATGAGGAGGCGGTAGAGGATGAGGAAGCGGAGTAGGAGGAGTTAGCAACAGGAGGCAAACTGAAGCGCCCTGCAATCCTCGGTGGTGGAAGGACATGCGCCAAACTGCTATCTGCCTCAGGCCCAGCCGCCACTGCATTTACCCAGTGTGCTGTTAGGGAGATATAACGTCCCTGACCGTGCTTACTGGTCCACGCATCCGTAGTTAGGTGGACCTTGCCACAGATGGCGTTGCGCAGTGCACACCTGATTTTGTCCCCCACTTGGTTGTGCAGGGAAGGGATGGCGCCCCTGGAAAAGTAGTGGCGGCTGGGCACGACGTACTGTGGGACAGCCAATGCCATCAGGCTTTTAAAACTCTGTGTCTCCACCAGACGGAATGACAGCATTTCAAAGGCCAGGAGTTTTGAAATGCTGGCATTCAGGGCCAGGGATCGCGGGTGGCTAGGGGGGTACTTCCTCTTCCGCTCCAATGTTTGGGAGATAGAGAGCTGAACGCTTCCATGGGACATTGTGGAGATGGTTGGTGACCCAGGTGGTAGTGTTGCTGGCAGATCCTCTGTTTGCGGGGTGGCAGGTGCCACTGTCACTACAGAGGTGGATGAAGAGGCCAATACTGCAGCAGAAGAGGAAGCAGGAGGAGCCAGAGACCTTTCTTGGTTTTTGAGGTGTCTACTCCACTGCAGCTCGTGCTTTGCACTTAGATGCCTGGTCATGCAGGTTGTGCTCAGGTTGAAAACTTTTATGCCTCGCTTCAGGCTCTGATTGCACAGCGTGCAAACCACTCGTGTCTTGTCATCAGCACATTGTGTGAAGAACTGCCACGCTAGGGAACTCCTTGGACCTGGCTTTGGTGTGCTCGGTCCCTTGCTGCGTTGGGCAGTAGCAGACATACTGTCTAGGGGACGGACGCTCCGCTTTTGCACCCTGCTCCCTCTTCTGCTGTGCTGGTGGCTCTGTGCGACCACCGCCTCTTCCTCCAAACTACACTGGTCACCTGCATAACATTCATTCCATGTGGGGTCGAGGACCTCATCGTCCTCCACATCATCTTCCACCCAGTCTTCACCCCTGCCCTCCTTGTCTGTCTGCACAATTGCGAAAGCAGCAGCAGTTGGCACCTGTGTTTCGTCATCATCCGAGACATACTGCGATGGTCCTCCCATGTACTCATCATGAAACATAAGTGGTTGGGCATCGGTGCACTCAATCTCTTCCACTTCTGGGGCAGGGCTAGGTGGATGGCCCTGGGAAACCCTGCTAACAGAGTCATCGAAAAGCAGAAGAGACTGCTGCATGATTTGGGGCTCAGACTGCTTGGCTGATTTATAAGGGGGTGAGG
The DNA here is from genome assembly GCA_029206835.1 of Rana muscosa. Taxonomy (NCBI): domain Eukaryota; kingdom Metazoa; phylum Chordata; class Amphibia; order Anura; family Ranidae; genus Rana; species Rana muscosa. The sequence continues at coordinate 175,147,345 of CM055120.1, forward strand.
TGAAAGACTGATGGACATGGGTTTCAGGTGCCAACTCTGATCTTTCATCAGAAGAGTGGGTGGGAGACAATGTGAAGGAACCCGAGGCACTGTCAGCAACCCAATCTACTATCGCCTGTACTTGTCCTGGCCTAAACATTCGTAAAGCCTCATTAGGCGCGACAAAATACCGCTGCAGGCTCGGTCGCCTACTCGCACCTGAGGAAGGTGTTTCACTTGTGCGTGTATCTGGCACAGATCCACCACGTCCTCTCCCTGCAACAGGAGCTCCACCAGCAGCACCACGACCGGTGCCACCACGTCCCTTTGACCTTCTCCTCATATTTTCCAAATTTAGGATCTTGCCCTAAATGGGTGTTTTTGGAAGAGCAGAACACACCCACAGTACGTAACCGCTGAATCGCACAGCTACAGAACTGCAGAAAATGCTATTCAAAAAATTTTTTGTTTTTTTAGTATAGCACAGTAGGAGGAAACTATATAGAAATTGTTTATTTCACACACCTCCAAATATGTATAACACACTGCAAACTATTTTTTGTGCCCCTAAACGGCGTTTTTTGGAAGAGCAGAACACACCCACAGTACGTAACCGCTGAATCGCACAGCTACAGAACTGCAGAAAATGCTATTCAAAAAAAATGTTGTTTTTTTAGTATAGCACAGTAGGAGAAAACTATATAGAAATTGTTTATTTCACACACCTCCAAATATGTTTAACACACTGCAAACTATTTTTTGTGCCCCTAAACGGCGTTTTTTGGAAGAGCAGAACACACCCACAGTACGTAACCGCTGAAACGCACAGCTACAGAACTGCAGAAAATGCTATTCAAAAAAAATTTTGTTTTTTTAGTATAGCACAGTAGGAGAAAACTATATAGAAATTGTTTATTTCACACACCTCCAAATATGTATAACACACTGCAAACTATTTTTTGTGCCCCTAAACGGCGTTTTTTGGAAGAGCAGAACACACCCACAGTACGTAACCGCTGAATCGCACAGCTACAGGACTGCAGAAAATGCTATTAAAAAAAAAATTTGTTTTTTTAGTATAGCACAGTAGGAGAAAACTATATAGAAATTGTTTATTTCACACACCTCCACATATGTATAACACACTGCAAACTATTTTTTGTGGCCCTGAATGGCTCTTTTTGCAAGCGTACATTAAAGTGCAATTATTTTTTTTTTTTTTTTTGCCCTAAATGGGTCTTTTTTTGCATTGTTTATTTCACACACCTCCAAATATGTATAACACACTGCAAACTATTTTTTGTGCCCCTAAACTGCGTTTTTTGGAAGAGCAGAACACACCCACAGTACGTAACCGCTGAAACGCACAGCTACAGAACTGCAGAAAATGCTATTCAAAAAAATTTTAGTATAGCACAGTAGGAGAAAACTATATAGAAATTGTTTATTTCACACACCTCCACATATGTATAACACACTGCAAACTATTTTTTGTGGCCCTGAATGGCTCTTTTTGCAAGCGTACATTAAAGTGCAATTATTTATTTTATTTTTTTTTGCCCTAAACGGGTCTTTTTTTGCACAAGCAAAATAAAATGCATTTTTTTTTTTTTTTGCCCTATGGGTCTTTTGGAAAAGAGCACAATAAAGTGCCTTTTTTTTTCCCCCTAAATGGATTTTTTTCAAAGAGCAGAATACACCCACAGTATGGAAACGGTGTATCTCTCAACGTAATATATGCAGTGCTGGTGCACTGAGCTTGCAGATAAAAGGTAGATTTTCTCTGACACTGGGCTCATGGCAGTGTAAAAAGACTGCACTGCAACACAAACAGGTAAACCTATGCAGATCGCTGAGTTATATCTCTGAATCTGGACTCCTATTCCTATATAATATATCTCTCTCCCTAAAAGCAAAAAACAGGAACCTGGCCCTACACTACACTGTCTCTCTATCTTTTCCCTCAGATTCCAGAATCAGGACTAACTCATGTATTTTTCTATCTCTCCCTAAAAGCAGCAGCAGCAGACTAGATCCTCTCCCTATCTATTCTGAAGCAGAGTGACGTGTGTGCTGTGTGCCTCTAGCTTATATAGAAGCTGGGTCACATGTTGCACTGACCAATCACAGCCATGCCATTAGTAGGCATGGCTATGATGGCCTCTAAGGGCACACCAGCTAATCAAAAGGTGATTGGCTGGCCCCTGAAGCATTTCTAAATGCGTATTTAGATTGCCGAACCCGAACCCGGACTTTTGCGCAAAGTCCGGGTTCGGGTTCGGGAAAAAGCTAAAGTTCGGTACGGACCCGAACTTTACAGTTCGGGTTCGCTCAACACTACATACAACCCCTTTAACCTTGTACAATCTTCATATTGAACTTGCAAATTGCTGACCTAGTTTGATACGATTTTAAGTGAACTGTGCTTCCCATAACCTTTGCTTAGAGCTGAACACTGTCTTCAGTCTTGATGTTCAAACTACCCACTAACAAGAAGTTAAAGTGGTTCTAAAGTTTGATGTGAGCTTTTGGTCGGAAATTCCGACCGTGTGTAGGCTCCATCTGACTTTTTCTGTCGGAATTTCTGGCAACAAAAATTTGAGAGCTGGTTCTCAAATTTTCTGACCAGAAAAGTTCTTGTCGGAAATTCTGATCGCCTGTATGCAATTCTGACGCACAAAAAAACACGCATGCTCAGAATCAAGCAGAAGAGCCGAACTGCCTATTGAACTTCATCGATCTCGGCTCGTTGTACGTCTTGTACATCACCGCGTTCTTGACGGTCGGAAAATTCTACAACATTTGTGTGACCGTGTGTATGCAACACAAGTTTGAGCCAACATTCTGTCGGAAAAAAATCCACGGTTTTCTTGTCGGAATTTTCGATCGTGTGTACGTGGCATTAGAGTTTTTTTATCTTAATGCATTCCTTGCATGAGATCCCTTTCACAAGGAGTGTACCCGGGTGCCATTCATCTGCTCAGCAGGGGATATGTCCGTTGATCCCCACTGAGCAGACGGATGGCTGTTTCATGTCCGCTCTGCTTATTCAAAGCAGACACAGCCTGTTCTCCTCTATGGGCGGTTATAGGTAAATGTACCACCTGTCTGTTTACACCTGTCTGTCTCTGATGGTTTAGATTGGATGTTGGCTGGTGTAAACTGACACATCCCTGGACTGCCCACCTTCATGGTCTCCATGTAGATCCTTTTCCCCTGGTCTAAAAACACGTCACAGCACCACTTATTACACATTTATACCCGCTTAAAAGACTTTTAGTTTGGGTTGAAGATAGACTCAATTATCTTCATGGCATATATGGGAGATTTGCTTGCATGAAAACACGTTTTGTATTTCACACTTTTAGTATTTTCAAAAATGTCTTAAAGAGGAAAATCACCTTGGCCAACAAACGTTCCTGGTTGTGAAAGAATGTTAAAATATCCTCTAAACTATTTAACATTTCAAAACCATGAAAAGAGACTGCCATATCTTTATTTAAATATTTTTTATAGTGATCACTGAATCAGAAAATAATGTTGCGAAAATAAAAGATGTTAATTTGTAGCTTCAGGGCATATTTTTGCTACAGACCCACCATCAGATGATCTCTTGCGGGTTGAAGAATTTGCTGCCAAATATAGCTGAGGACTACTGACCCAATTTTTTCCATAAAAGGTGCAGCACAGGAAGAGATCCAGGGCCTCAAAAGACCTAAAATTACAGTTAAGGCCACAAAATAACAGTATTATCCTAAAAATATCTTATAAATTATAGCTATTATGAAAAGTAGGGCAAAAAATGATGTGATGTAGATCATTGTCACCTCTTCCCTGCCAACAGTTGTAGCTTTGATTACCCTTTGGCAAAAAAATGTGTTTAATTTTCCAAAAAGAAAAAGAAAACTCAACCTTATCAATAGGTAGAAAAAGATGTAGTGGCCAGGGTCGCATTGGTGGCAGATTAGTGGACAACAAAGCCCATATTATTTCCAGCAAACTACCACTTTTGCCTATTGGTCTCAGATGCTTCTAGCTGGCAGTATCAGAATCTTGTGATATTCAATTTAGCACCATACCAGTGTATAGAGTTGACACTTTCAAAGCTATAACATACAGTGGGCATGCTCAACCTGTGGACATCTGATGTGGCCCATGACCTTAAACCTATGGCAACCTGCACAGTCTCTTTCAGGTGCACTCTACTCCACTGAATGATTGCAGGTCCACCAAAATCCCACTGACTGTAATACGCAAGCCACTATCATGGCTGGCTCCCTGTTCTATTCTTTCTTTCCTAACACACAGACACAGGGAGAGGAGCCTTTAGCTGAGTGGGTTACATCTAGTGACACAGGGCCGATCCTAGGGTCACAGACGCCTGGGTGCAGAAATATTTCTGGCGCCCCCACATGGGCGTGGTCATCTTACCAACTCCTCCCCTTTACAAATGTTTCTATGGCAACGACTCAAACGCAGAGATGCTCCCCTAAGAAGTCTTTGTTACCCTGGGATCCTCCCATGATCTTTTAACAATAAAGAAAATACTGGAAGAGTGTACACTAATGAGACCTGGAGGAGAGTCTCTCTGATGCACACAGAGAGGGCTTCTGTTAGAGAGTCTGTTAGAAAGTGCCCCAAGACATACTACAGGAGATGCTCAGAGACTGCAGACATGATACAGGAGACGCTCAGAGACTGTAGACATGATACAATAGACGGTCAGAGACTGCAATCATAGTACAGGAGATGGTCAGAGAGTGCAGACATATTACAGGAGATGGTCAGAGAGTGCAGACATATTACAGGAGACAGTCAGAGACTGAATGTAGACATATTAAAGGAGACAGTCAGAGAGTGCAGATATATTACAGGAGATGGTCAGAGACTGCAGACATACTACAGGAGATGGTCAGAGACTGGGGATATAATACAGGAGACGGTCAGAGACTGCAGATATAATACAGGAGATGGTCAGAGACTGCAGTTCCTATGGACATTAGTAGATAATGGCCGATCGGCCCTCTTACCTGACCCAGCGATACAGCAATAACGGTTCCTCTGATCAGGAGTCACTCTGATTTGCCCGTGGCGACTCTGCTGGGTAGAGAGAGCCCAGATCTGTATTCTGGCAATGACTCCATTTATTTTTCCACCAGGGATGGCGCTAGTCTGTATGGCTTTCACTCTGGTGGCGCATGGCAGCGGGGTTCTCTCTCTGATGGTGTTCTCTCAGCACTGTCCACTCCCTCTGGAGTCCTGGGTGCACTTCCCTGAAAGCTTTCCCGGGCTCCTGGCTCTCTCTCTCTCCCATTCAGCTGGGCATGCTGTGTGGGCTGCAGTTCCTTTGTTACAGTGGGGCTGCCAGTCCTCGAACTAGATGTCCCGCAATCCTCCTCTCTGCTCCTTTTTCTATTCTATTTCTTCCCTGGTCGATATGAAGGCGGGGGGAAGAAACATAGTGGGCGGCTGTGCTGGTAAGTGCATAGTGGGCGGCTGTGCTGGTAAGTGCCGCTCACTAGTACAGCAACGTGCGCGAGGAGGAGAGGGAGAGGGAGTGGGAGGAAGAGAGGGGGGAGGGGGGAAAGAAGAGCCCACAGCTGGTCACCCGGTGTGGTAAAACATGGTGTCACCCCCCTTCCACCACCTATATTCGCCCCTCAGTACAGACCCACTCCACTAAGTATAGACCCCCTCCGTCAGTGCAGACTCCCCAATAAGTATAAACCCCTCCCTCAGTACAGACCCCCCAGGACAAACCACCCCTCCATTAGTACAGATTCCCCCAGGACAAACCACCCCCCCTCCTTTAGTACACACCCCCCTATAATTGTACAGACCCCCCTCAGGAAAAACCACCCCCTTCATTAGTACAGACCCCCCGGGACAATCCATCCCCCCTCAATTAGTACAGACCCCCTCCATTAGTACAGACCCCCAGGACAAACCATCCCCCCACCATTAGTACAGACCCCCTCAGGAAAAACCACCCCCTCCATTAGTACAGACCCCCAGGACAAACCATCCCCCCTCCATTGGTACAGACCCCCTCAGGACAAACCACCCCCTCCATTAGTACAGACCCCCAGGACAAACCATCCCCCTTCCATTAGTACAGCCCCCCTCAGGACAAACCACCCCTTCCATTAGTACAGACCCCCAGGACAAACTACCCCCCCTCCATTAGTACAGACCCCCCTCAGGACAAACTACCCCCCTCCATTAGTACAGACCCCCCTCAGTACAAACCACCCCCTCCATTAGTGCAGACCCCCAGGACAAACTACCCCCCTCCATTAGTACAGACCCCCTCAGGACAAACTACCCCCCTCCATTAGTACAGACCCCCCCAGGACAAACCACCCCCCTCCATTAGTACAAACCCCCCTCCATTAGTGCAAACCCCAAGGACAAACCACCCCCTCCATTAGTACAGACCCCCTCCATTAGTACAGACCCCCCTCCAGTAGTACAGATCCCCCAGGACAACCCCCCTCCATTATTACAGACCCCCCAAGACAAACCAATCCCGCTCCATTAGTACAGACTCCCCAGGACAAACCCCCCATTACCACAGACCCCCCAGGACAAAGTAAAGTCTCCCCCCAGGACAAACCCCCCTACATTAGTACAGACGCCTCCAGGACAACCCCCCCCATTAGTACACTCTCCCCCCCAGGAAAAACTCCCCCATTAGTACAGACTCTCTCCAGGACAAACCCACCCCCTCCATTAGTACAGACTCCCTATGACAAACCCCCCTCTCTATTAGTACAGACCCCCCCAGGACAACCCCCCATTAGTAAAGACTCCCCCCAAGACAAACCCCCCCATTAGTACAGACTCCCCCAAGGACAAACCCCCCCTCCATTAGTACAGTCCCCTCCAGGACAACCCCACATTAGTACAGACTTCCCCAGGACAAACCACCCCATTAGTACAGACTCCCCCCAGGACAAACCCCCCACCATTAATACAGACCCCCCAGGACAAACCCCCCCATTAGTACAGATTCCCCCAGGACAAACCCCGCCATTAGTACAGACTCCCCCAGGACAAACCCCCCTCCATTAGTACAGACCCCCCAGGACAAAAAAACCTATCTATTAGTACAGACTCCCCCAGGACAACCCCCCATTAGAACAGACCCCCCAGGACAACCCCCCACTAGTAAAAACTCCCCCCCAGGACAAACCGCCCCTCCATTGGTACAGACCCCCCCAGGACAACCCCCCCACTAGTAAAGACTCCCCCCAGGACAAACCCCCCTCCATTAGTACAGACCCCTTCAAGACAATCCCCCCATTAGTACAGACTCCCCCAGGACAACCCCCCCATTAGTACAGACTCCCCCCAGGACAACCCCCCCATTAGTACAGACTCCCCCCAGGACAAACCCAGCCTCCATTAGTACAGACCCCCCAGGACAAACCCCCTCTCCATTAGTACATACCCCCAGGACAACCCCCCATTAGTACAGACTCCCCCCAGGAAAAACCCCCCATTAGTACAGACCCCCCAGGACAAACCCCCCCATTAGTACAGACCCCCAGGACAAACCCCCCCCATTAGTACAGACCCCCCAGGACAAACCCCCCCATTAGTACAGACTCCCCCCAGGACAAACCCCCCCAGCCCCCCCATTAGAACAGACTCCCCCCAGGACAACCCTCCCCTCCATTACGGTACATAACCCGGTGGCAGCTGGAGAGGAGAGGACAATGTGCAGCCGCGCCGCCCGGGTGGAGCACAGATCGCAGCAGCAGCAGCAGCAGGCAGGAAATTTAGACACAGAGAGGAGGAGGAGGAGGAGAAAACCTGTCAGGCACGGACCGCCCCCTCAGCAATGTCAGTGCGTGGCTTGTCTCTCTCCACACAGAGACAGCCGCTCCGATGTCCGGCAGCTGCTTCACTCTCCTTCTCTGACAGGAGGAGGGAGGGTGGGACGCCGGGCTTAGGATTGGAAAACACAGCGGCGGCGGGGAGAGCTGCCTCTCGACATGGACAAGGAGAGGAGGTGGAGAATAGAGGGGAGCACTCTGGCGCTTCAGCGCCCCCACCTCTGAGGCGCCTGGGTGAACTGAACCCCGTGCACCCCGTCTAGGATCGGCCCATGATACAGGGGTTCTGAAGGTGGATTCTCACAGTTATGTGATGAGCTTGGTGTCATTCTGGGATCAGGTGAGTGCATTATGTGTCATATAATCTTTTCTTAATAACGAATTTATTGTCCTACTAGGGCATATGCTTCCCTGGTCTGTTGTTTTTTTGTTTAGATTGTCCACAGTCCTTGTTTTAGCAATTCAAGTGCTGCAAAGACCCTGCTATAGTAAAAGCTGCAACACTGGTTAGGATTTTTTCACAGGTCACACCTGAGCGCATGAGTAGGAATAATTGTGATGTGATTAATAAAAAAAATAAAAATAAAAATTGTGATTGTGAGTAAACGGTGGGTAAACATCCAACAGAAAATGATGATCTTGACTGTTTAAAATCTTCAATTTGCTATTCAACATAAATTCAAAATTCTGAACCATTTCATTGTGGCCGCACTGTCTGGCGACCAGTTACCATTTTACTTACAGTAAGTGGACCACGCTCTTTAATAGGTTGAGCACCCCTGACTTACAGTTGTAGCTAAGATTTGGTTTTGTATATTTGTGCAATTATGCACAGCGTTCTCTCCTTTTCCAGGTGCTTACTCTTACCTTTTCTCATTTATGTAAATATGGTTTATAAAATATGTCCCAGTATATTAAACTGTACACATAAAAATATGTGGTGGTAAAACTGGAAAGGATTATAACTAGGGATGGGCCGAACGACCCCCTGTTCGGTTTGCACCAGAACTTTCAAACATTGCAAAAGTTTGGAACCGACTAAAGAAACCCCAAGTCTGTGGGACGTGAAAAATCAAAAGTGCCCATTTTAAAGGCTTATGTGCAAGTAATTTGGCATTTCCGTGGTTATGGGGGTCAGGGTACTGCCCTGGGGGACAGGTATCAATAAAAAAAAAGTTTGTAAAAAATGACATTTTTAAATGAGCAGTGATTCATTGTGAAAGTTTATTAAAGTGAAAGCATAAAAATGAAAAATTCCTTTCAAAATAGTGCCTGGGGGGTCCCCTTAGTCCACCTGTAAAGTGGCACATCTGTACTGTGTATAGAAGCTGCTGCAGCAATAATTGCATTTATAAAGCCCAAAAAATATATATTTTCTCTGCAAGCGTTCTTTATTTTGTAAGCAAGAGCTTGTAGAGCCAGTCTGTATGATGAGGCCACAATGTAGTGCACTGGGAACAAGATTATAACTTTTTTGGATAAATACTGGTGTCTCTACCACAGACTTTGGATAGAAGTAACAGGTGCGGAAAAATTGTTCTTTGGGTGTCGGTGGCGCCTTCACACCATAATCCTATAGATAGAGGTACTCTTGATAAAAGCAAGTGTAGCGGTACCCCCATGGGGGCTGCTGATTGACTATATACCCCATAGGCTATCCCGACTCTGCAGATTATCTCTTACCTCTGACACCTTGGGTTCCATTTATGATTGACTCATAGTAAATAGTAATACTCTTAGGCAGATGTGCTTAACCACTTAAAGAATGTTTACTAGACAAGAATGAAACAGTTATTATGCAAACATAAATGACAGATCACAGATTTCTGCAAAAGGCAAAGCAACACATTCAATTAAACGCTGTTTACTCACTGCACCCAATTACCATATAAGTGGTAATTAAGTTGTTCTTTGGGTGTCGGTGGCGCCTTCACATAGTAACCCCATAGAGGTACTCTTGATGAAAGCAAGAATTGGCCATGTTGTCAAAAATTGCAATGGTATGCACCTGTCAAACAGGTGCAAAAAATAGTTTGACAGTATATGCCCAGCGTCTAAATGCAAGCTTGTCAAAACTGCTGAATCTACAACTTCTGTTTTTCCACCTGGTGGATTCTGCCCCCTTCTGTGAATTTGGAGAATGTGCTGTACCACAATGGCAGGTTTCCAGTCGCTATTTCTTTTCACCAATGCAAAAAATAAACAATTGCTCCTGCATTTAAAATATTGCCATTGGGTGATTTGGAGAAGGAGAGAAGGCAATCTTCACAACTCACGCCACTGATTACAAGGACAGAGGGCGCACCAGCCTTGTTCAATACCTTTGCAACACGGAATGTATTAAAAAAAAATAATGTACTCACAAACAAGTGATAAAATCAAACAGATAGCACAAAGTCCATCATAGACCTCATCCAGGAGGATCTGCTGGCCAGTAGACTTAGGTTGGATGAAAAACATCCAAGGTAAGCTATTTCTTTTCACATAAGCCCAATCCAGCTCTCTACCATCACGTGGAAGGAATGTTGTGGCATCGTTGGGCAAGACAGTCAGCCACAAAGCCCACATTACTGCTGACATGTGGTCCAGCAAACAAGGGCAGGGAGGATATATTTCATTCACAGCACAATGGGTAACTCTGCTTGCAACTCGGAAGGATGTAGGACAGGGCTCAGTGCTGCAGCTTGTTGTGCCCCCACGTCTCCATACAGCTGGTGATGATGCAAGATTTGTCTGCTCTACCCCCTCCTCCTCCTCCATGCCCTTCTCTGCTTAATTGTCCTATGAACTTCAAGTACCCCCTAAACGTTCAAAGGGCTATTCAATGAGTCAGGCTAAAAGGTGCCATGCAGTGCTTCAGCTGTGTCTAGGGTACAGGAACCACACCGGAGCAGAGATTCTTGCAGCTCTGCAGGGACAGGCCCTGAGGTTCATGCCACGCCAACTGGAGTCAGGAATAGTGGTGTGTGATAATGGCACAAACCTCCTGTCCGCCCTTAGAAAGGGAAAGTTGACACATGGGCCATGCCTGGCCCATGTCCTCAATTTGGTGGTGCAGCATTTTCTAAATAGACACCCAGGGTTGGAAGATCTACTAAAGCAGGCCAGAAGAGTCTGTAGCCATTTTAGGCGATCATACACAGCCAGTGCTCAGTTGGCTGAAATTCAGCGGGTATTTCACCTGCCCGTAAACCGCTTGATTTGTGACATGCCCACCGGGTGGAACTTGACTTTGGCAATGCTGCAGCGGCTCCACATGCAGCAGAGGGCTATCAACGAGTACCTGTGTGAGTATGGCACAACAACAGGCTCAGGCCGGCTTGCCTTTTTTTTCCCAACGCCAATGGCTGCTCATAAAGGATGCATGCACTGTACTGTCACTAGGGATGAGCCGAACACCCCCCAGTTCGGTTTGCATCAGAACATGCGAACAGGCAATAAATTTGTTCAAACATCCAAACACCGTTAAAGTCTATGGGACTCGAACATGAAAAATCTAAAGTGCTAATTTTAAAGGATTATATGCAAGTTATTGTCATAAAAAGTGTTTGGGGACCGGGTCCTGCCCCAGGGGACATGTATCAATGCAAAAAAAAGTTTTAAAAACTGAAGTTTTTTTGGGAGCAGTGATTTTAATAATGCTTAAAGTGAAACAATAAAAGCAAAATATTCCTTTAAATTTCGTACCTAGGGGGTGTGTATAATATGCCTGTAAAGTCATCATGACAGCATCCAATCCTGGCTCTGACAGTGCTCTGTGCCCTGATTGAGCGAAGCTTTCAATGCTTCAGCCAATCAGACCTTTTAATGCACTGTGCGGCGGAGCAGTGCATTGTGGTAGTTCGGCAAGCTGAACTAACAGACGAACGACCCTATAATTCGGTTGAAGAATGTCTGAACAGTCAAATTTCGGCCCAAACTCTTGCTCAGGCCGAACCGTTCACCCATCCCTAATTATAACTTATGCTAGCAAACCTGAAATAAATGCATTGAACATATCTGTACATTGTTTTCTGTGCTTTACTTATGTTCATGTTCCTTTTTAAACTAAAGATGTAAGATTTGCTAAATCATACCTGGTACATGTTACCTGAGCAGTAGATAGAAATCCAAGTGGGGGGGTTCAGGTTGCAGATGACCATCAGCCTTCTGAATCAGAGGGACAACTAGCCAGATTAATGTAGCATACAAAATAATTCCGCCCTGCCCTCTGGATAAGCTGCTAACACGACAATTAGACAAATAGTAGTAATGTGGAAACAAAAAGTGTAGCGCTAATCACAAACTAATGATGAAAGAATGTCAATAGACATAAATGGGTGAAGTGCTCAAATAATGAATATAAACAATAAAATTATAAATGTAAACAAAATATCTTTATATAGAAATACAAGTGCAAACTTGTGCAACTGTGTGTCCTTGAGGTGACCAAATTATAATAATGATAAAGTTCAAAACTTGGTGAGAGCTTCAAACGAAAAAAGTGGTGAAGGTGAAGAGATTAAGAGAACCACCACCGATAGATAAGGAGCTTACCAGATAGTTTGAACCCGAGAGAACATATGTTCAGTGGGTCAAACGGGCTTTGTGTGGTGGAACCACGATGGAACCTGGACAATCTTATATGCTGCAAGTTGCTGTGCTGGAGAGAAATAAACCACAGAAGAAAGGTGACTCCTTAGCATATAATCTCTTAAGCAGTAGTGGTCCGGGAGATTCCCAATGGATATGGACGGGTATATATCATAAAGTGGTGAAAAGAAACGGCCACATAGCGTAACTCTGTATTATGTATCAAAATTTTATGTAGTAATAACACTTACATTCAAGTTGATATAAAAGCGCTTTGCAAAGAAATGTGGCAACAATGGAGTCCTCCCAGCGCGTTTCGTCTCCTAGGACATCATCTGGGGTGTCCCTCCACTGTTGCCCCCGTTGTATTTATAGGAAAAGTGACCCCAATCAAGAGAGTTCATCCCCGGCTGCACTGTCAGTTAAAATGGCTTTACTTCCTGTATTTCCCAAGATGGCCGACCGGCGTTTTGGTCTCCAATGTCACGTGACTCGCTGTTTGCGAGCCGGGATTCTGTCTCTATGCTGGTAATATAACCAAGCCTCATTCTGGCCGCGGGTTAAAAATGACCCGGCAGGCAAACAAATTAAACCGCATTTATAGGTGAAGACCTCACAAATACGGATATAAACATATAGAAATACCCGTGAGATGAACGCTCTTATATGGATCATTTACAATATGGTTTGCCTATAGTATATAGACAGCGAGTCATACTAATAAGATGACATTTTAAATGTACATGAATTATACATAACATAAAAATATGTTAGAAAACTTTAAAAAATTTGAATAAAAAAATGTGTAAAAAATGAATAGGAATACCCATATTTAAAGATGCCCAATGAACACTAATGCCCCATACACACGATCGTTTTTCATGCCGTTAAAAATGCCATTAAAAAAAATGGCCATTAAAAATGATCGTGTGTAGGCTCCAGAGCATTTTTAACGACGTGAAAAACGGCCATTAAAAATTTCGAACATGCTCTCTTTTTTCACGTCGTTTTTCATGTCGTTTTTTTTAATGATGTGAAAAACGATAGTGTGTATGCTTTAACGACGTGAAAAAAACGTGCATGCTCAGAATCAAGTATGAGACAGGAGCGCTCGTTCTGGTAAAACTAGCGTTCGTAATGGAGATAGCACATTCGTCACGCAGTCACGGACTGAAAAGCACGAGACTGAAAAGAGCGAATCGTCGCTCAACAAACTTTACTAACATGAAGGGTGGCGCCATTCGAACGGAACTTCCCCTTTATAGTGCCGTCGTACGTGTTGTACGTCACTGCGCTTTGCTTGATCGTTTTTTAAAATGATCGTGTGTACGCAAGACAGGCTTGAGAGGAAACATGAAAAAAAACGACGTGAAAAACGGCAAGAAAAAAAATGGCAAGAAAAACGATCGTGTGTATGGGGCATAAGATTTGTTGATAAATGAATTGATGTTCCACACCACGTTCAGTCCTGACAGTGTGTGGGACCGCAACTCATATATCCAAAAGGTCTCTAATTGGGAGACCCCCCTGGTCATGGCTCCACCCCTCCAAGGTGGGATGAACCAATCGATAACTAAGAACTGGGTGCCTTTTGGATTAGGATCGTGATGTAATTTGTAATGCCTGGGCACGGTGTGCTTCACATCCCCACTCTTGATAAGGGCAATGTGTTCGCCCACTCTTACTGAAAAGGTGCGGATAGTGCGGGCCACATATTGTTTGCCACACGGGCATGTGATTAAATACACCACATGCTTGGTGGCACATGTGCAAAATTGTTTAATGGGACATTTTTTATGGGTAATGGAAGATGTAAACTCCAAAGTCTTACTCCTCCCTGAAATGTTATATTGACACACTATGCATTTTTTACACGGATAGAAACCCACAAGATTATGGAAAAAGGATGGGCGAACAGGAGGGTTGATGATATTGGGTGCTATCTTGCTCTGTAGAGTGGGGGCTCCCCTAAAGATAACCTTAGCCCTGTTAGGTATAACTGAATTTAAAACACGGTCATATTTGAGAATGCCCCAATGTTTGGACATTATTGCTTTGATATGTTTATGCTGAGTAGAAAAGGACGTTAACATGGCCCACTTTCATCAGTCTCACGTTTAGGTTTAACCTCTAAAAGAGACTCTCTCCTGACTTCCAAAGTGTTGTGTAGTTCATTGTCAATCTCCGTAGGGTTATAACCCTTATCAAGAAACCTTTGTTTCAAAACATTAGCCTGTGCTTTAAAGGTTTCAGTGCTTGTGCAATTTCTACGTAACCTTAAAAATTGGCTGCGGGGGACCGACCCCAACCATGAACGATGATGACAACTGTCCATGGGAATGAACCCATTACGGTCAGTTGATTTGAAAAAGGTTTGGAATTAAAACTGTCTGTTAGTAATTTTAATTTCTAAATCTAGAAAATGGATCATCTCTGTACTGGCCTCATAGGTCAGTGAAATACCCCTGTCGTTGGCATTGAGATGGCCAAAAAATGTCTCAAGAGAGGACTGACTGCCATTCCATAGGAGGAGGATGTTGTCTATGTACCTGGCCCACAACACCAAAGAGGGGGTGTCTGTGGCATAGACGACATCCTCCTCCCATTTGGCCATAAAAAGATTTGGGAAGCTAGGGGCAAATTTAGCGCCCATAGCCACACCACATAGTTGAAGGTAGTACCGCTGGTTGAACCAGAAATAACTATGTTTTGTCTCGAATTCCAAGAGTTCCATAATGAATTTGCATTGGAAAGGGGCAAGAGATGGTTCCTTATCCAGAAAATATTTAACAGCTTTGATTCCCCTTTCGTGTGGTATGCATGTATATAACGAGGCGACATTGGCTGTAACCAAAAAATAGTCGCCCCGTTTATCAAAACTTTCTAACAACTTAATGGTAGCACCAGTGTCACTAAGGAAAGAAGGTGTCTGTCTGACCAGGGGTTGCACAAAGTGGTCTATATACCGACCTATACGTGAGGTGATGAAGTCGATCCCACTCACGATAGGCTGGCCTGTTGGGTGGAGTGGGTCCTTATGGACTTTGGGCAAGTAGTAAATGATGGGTGTTCTTGGTGCTTTGGGGATTAAAAATGCTTTCTCCTTCTTGTTCAGAATATTGCGATCAAAACCCTTCTGTATCAAACGTTGGAGTTCTCTTTTGAAAGAGGAAGTGGGATTGTTAGGCAATTCCTTATACATATTCGGTTCATTGAGAATCCTATACATTTCTGTCTCATAATCAATCTTGTCTAGAATTACAATGCCACCGCCCTTATCGACAAGTCGAATCACAAGGTCCTTTTGTTGACACAGGGACTTGAGACCGATACTAGACACTGGTTGGTGGCATGTACGCCTCTCAGGCATATCCGCTAAGTCTTTAAGGACTAAATCCCTAAAAATGGTGACAGCAGGTGCCGCCGGAACCGGGGGATTGAATAAAGACGGATTAGACAATCCCGAATGAACTGTTCCGGAGGTAGCCGCTGCGCCGCCACCTCTATAGGGATTAGAAATGAGGTAGCGTTCTATGTTCAATTTACGGATGTATTTGTGGACATCAATAAAAGTACCAAATTTGTCCAATCGCTTTGGAGGGGCATATTTGAGGCCCTTGTCCAAAACAGATTGTTCCTCATTCGTAAATGTTTTGGTGCTTAGATTGAATACACCCTGTCCAGCTAGATGTGCCGCTTTTTTCCTCCTCTGTATTCTCCTCCCGCCTCTTGTCCCTCTCTTGGGTCTGGACCCCTTTTTTGTGATAGGGGGTCAGCGTGAAAAACCTGTTCTCTATATGTATTAGGGTTAGAATGATCATACTTATACGTTAATTGTTCCTGTGTATCTCTCGTGCGGATATGGTTGTCATGATTACGTAAATCCCTAAGAGGAGAGAACCTATTGTGAGTAGGTACATTTCTATAACATCATGTTGACCATTTATCAAGAGTGGTAATGCATTGGTTTTAGAGACCTATCCAAGACACATCCCCTCCACTCTCTCCGCCTTCCTGATAGGCAAGCTGCAGCACAGGGAAAGGGGAAGGACGCATCCATGAATGCAAATCAGGGGCTGTATCCATTTCGGCCACGCTCTGGAACGCACTCTGTCTTCCGAGAGCGAGGCTTGGAACACAGTAACATGTCGTCAGAGGCACCCAGATGGAGGCGTAGAACGCACGTGGTCGGACATCTTTGGGAAATACAGGAAGTAAAGCCATTTTCACTGACAGTGCAGCCGGGGATGAACTCTCTTGATTGGGGTCACTTTTCCTATAAATACAAGGGGGGCAACAGTGGAGGGACACCCCAGATGATGTCCTAGGAGACAAAACGCGCTGGGAGGACTCCATTGTTTTTTTTTGTTTCATAAAGTTTTATTGAATGAATACACATAGAAATACAACATTGTAAACATACACTATTAGGAGTGTACAGTCTCCTGTAAGTAACAGTGTTACGTTGATGCAATTATGTAATTAACTTTAAGATGTGGTTACCATTACAACATTAATACGATGCATGTATAAACAGAAATTGACTAAAAGGTGAAAGCACATAGTTGCCATGAAAATACATAACGAATTTTACTGGGAAACTATGATGATACTTCATTAATATGTACATGGGTAGTGGGGGGGGAAGGAGGGACGGGGAGGAGCAGAGAAAGAAAAAAAAAAGAAAAGGAGAAACCGCTTTGGGGGGGAAGGGGCAGTGTGTTATGGGGCAATGAGCACATTTCTAACAGATAATGTAACTCATTAAATGTTGAGCGCTTTATAATCTGAGGTGTTCTTGAACTCTAACCAATTGTACCACGTCTCTGTGAATCTTGTTATTTTTTCCTGAGCTATGCTGATAAGTTCTTAAATTTTTTCGATATTGTTTATTCTACGGAACCACTCTTTCTTTGTTGGTATAGTGTTCGATCTCCAATGACAGGGAACACAATGTCTGGCTGCATTAATCATGAACATTGTCAGAGATTTCAAATACTGCTTTTTTGGGACCGGACTAAGGTGTAATAGATACTGTGCTGGATCCAGTCTAATGTTTTCTGAGGTAACTGAAATAACAGTATCATGAACCATCTTCCAGAAGTTCTGGATTAGTAGGCAGGACCACCATATATGTATCATCGAGCCTTCCTTTCGTTTACACCTCCTCCATTGTTGCCACATTTCTTTGCAAAGCGCTTTTATATCAACTTGAATGCAAGTGTTATTACTACATAAAATTTTGATACATAATACAGAGTTACGCTATGTTGCCGTTTCTTTTCTCCACTTTATGATATATACCCGTCCATATGCATTGGGAATCTCCCGGACCACTACTGCTTAAGAGATTATCTGCTAAAGAGTCACCTTTCTTCTGTGGTTTATTTCTCTCTGCTAATGTTTTGGCCACTTCCAGCACAGCAACTTGCAGCATATAAGATTGTCCAGGTTGCATCGCGGTTCCACCACACAAAGCCCGTTTGACCCATTGAACATATGTTCTCTCGGGTTCAAAATATCTGGTAAGCTCCTTACCTATCAGTGGTGGTTCTCTTCATCTCTTCACCTTCACCACTTTTTAGCCAGATTAATGTGCCTGGAGGAAACTAGTCAGACTACTGGACCAGAAACATGACAAATTGGTGGCGGGTGGGGGACCATTTCTCATAAATTACACAGGATCTTGTTGCGGCACTGCCCTAAAGGTCCTCTGAAGCACCCACCTGTCTTTGAATGCTTTTAATAAATGGCATTCTCCTCTTCTTTATCAATATAAAAAATACTGTATATATAATTTTAACAGGCTCATAGATAGAGATGAGGTTCGAGGTTCGAGTCGAACTCATGTTCAACTCGAACATTGCCTGTTCGCCCGTTCGCCGAACAGCGAACAATTTGGGGCGTTCGCGGCAAATTCGAAAAGTCTATGGGAGAAATCTAAAGTGCTAATTATAAAGGCTTATATGCAAGTTATTGTCATAAAAAGAGTTCGGGGACCCGGGTCCTGCCCCAGGGGACATGTATCAATGCAAAAAAAAGTTTTAAAAACTGCAGTTTTTTCGGGTGCAGTGATTTTAATAATGCTTAAAATTAAAAAAAAAAAGTGAAATTTTCCTTAAAATTTCGTACCTGGGGGGTGTGTATAATATGCATGTAAAGTTGCGCTTGTTTCCCGTGCTTAGAACTGTCCCTGCACAAAATGTCATTTCTGAAGGAAAAAAAGTAATTTAAAACTCACTCGCGGCTATTAATGAACTGTCGGCTCCCAGCAATACATAGAAAAGTCATTGATAAAAAAAAACAAAAAAAAAAAAATGTGAGGGTCCCCCCAAATTCAATTACCAGGCCCTTCAGGTCTGGTATAGATATTAAGGGAAACCCCGCCGCAAATAAAAAAAAAATGCGTGCGGTTCCCCCAAGTATCCATTCCAGGCCCTTCAGGTCTGGCATGGATTTTTAGGGGAACTCCACCTCCAAATAAAAAAAAAATGGCGTGGAGTCCCCCCAAAAATCCATACCAGACCCTTATCCGAGCACGCACGAGAGAGCGCCCCCCCCTCCTGAACCGTACCAAGCCACATGCCCTCAACATGGGGAGGATGTCCCCATGTTGATGGGGACAAGGGCCTCATCCCCACAACGCTTACCCGGTGGTTGTGGGGGTCTGCGGGCAGGGGGCTTATCGGAATCTGGAAGACCCCTTTAACAAAGGGGACCCCCAGATCCCGGCCCCCCATCAGGTCCGCTCAGGCCAATGACGTAGGCTGGGTCTGACATATGAGGGGGCGGACCTGATGGGGAACTTCCTCCACTGTGTAATAAATGAATAGACCCGCCCCTTCTCACGTTCCGCATCTGGTCCGCTTAGCCTTACACCTAGTCATTGGCTGAGCGGACCTGATGGGGAACTTTAGAAGGGGCGGGTCTATACATTTAATAGACTGCGGAGGAAGTTCCCCATCAGGTCCGCTCAGGCTCAGCCAATGACGGACAGCGCTGGACATCGGATCGCCGCGGGACACTGGATTTCATCGCTGGAATGTTTTTTTTTTTTTTTAATAAAGGACTTTTCCAAGGTGTTTGTGTGTTTTTTTTTTTTTTTACACTTTCTTCGTGAAATGGTAGGGGTACATTGTACCCCTTACCAATTCACAGAGGGGGGGGGGTCTTCCAGATTCCGATAAGCCCTCTGCCTGCAGACCCCCACAACCACCGGGCAAGGGTTGTGGGGGTGAGGCCCTTGTCCCCATCAACATGGGGACATCCTCCCCATGTTGAGGGCATGTGGCCTGGTACGGTTCAGGAGGAGGGGGGGCGCTCTCTCGTCCCCCCCTCTTTTCCTGCGGCCTGCCAGGTTGCATGCTCGGATAAGGGTCTGGTATGGATTTTTGGGGGGACTCCACGCCATTTTTTTTTAAATTTGGGATGGAATTCCCCTTAAAATCCATGCCAGACCTGAAGGGCCTGGTATGGATATTTGGGGGGAACAGCACGCATTTTTTTTTAATTTGTGGCGGGGTTCCCCTTAATATCTATACCAGACCTGAAGGGCCTGGTATGGATATTTGGGGGGAACAGCACGCATTTTTTTTTTAATTTGCGGCGCAGTTCCCTTTAATATCTATACCAGACCTGAAGGGCCTGGTAATTGAATTTGGGGGGACCCCCACGCTTTTTTTTTATCAATGACTTTTCTATGTATTGGCAGGAGCCGACAATTCATTAATAGCCGCGAGTGAGTTTTAAATTACTTTTTTCCTTCAGAAATGACATTTTGTGCAGGGACAGTTGTAAGCACGGGAAACATGCGCGACTTTACATGCATATCGTACACACACCCCAGGTACGAAATTTAAAGGAAAATTTCACTTTTATTTTTTTTCATTTTAAGCATTATTAAAATCACTGCTCCCGAAAAAACGTAAATTTTTAAAACTTTTTTTGGCATTGATACATGTCCCCTGGGGCAGAACCCGGGTCCCCAAACACTTTTTAGGACAATAACTTGCATATTAGTCTATATAATTAGCACTTTAGATTTCGAACGTTCGAGTCCATTGTATTTAATAGGGTTCTAAAGTTCACGCGAACATTCTGTCTGTTCGCAGGTTCTGGTGTGAACCGAACAGGGGGGTGTTCGGCTCATCCCTGCTCGTAGAGTACAGCTGAATTATGAGATTCGCTGATTCATCACTTTATTCATTTCTTGAATATTTGCCTAAGGATCTGTCTGATATGCAGGGAACTGTGCAATTTAGAAAAGCAGATGGCCATAATTTTTTAAATGTATGATTCTTTTTATATTGGATAGATTTGCTTGCTATTGAGGGAAATGTGAAAATGATAAATTTTCCTATTTAGTTGGTTTTCAAACCATTGTAGTTCTAGCAGATACTATATGAATTTACATTTATTATGCAGAGCACCTTAGGAGCTCAGTAACTAATGCCCCACTTCTGAGGGGTGGCACAGTCCCTCTCAACTATTAATACAGTATTAAATCCCAAAGTAAACATTTATTATATTGCAGTTTAAGAATTCTTATGCGGCGTACACACGATCGTTTTTCATGCCATTTTTTTAACCGACGTTTTTCTCGTCGTTTTTTTTTCATGTTTCCTCTCAAGCCTGTCTTGCATCCACACGATCATTAAAAAAACCGCTTGAGCAAAGCGCAGTGACGTACAACACGTACAACGGCACTATAAAGGGGAAGTTCCGTTCGGATGGTGCCACCCTTCATGTTAGTAAAGTTTGTTGAGAGACGATTCGCGCTTTTCAGCCTCCTGCTTTTCAGTCTGTTACAGCGGGATGAATGTGCTATCTCCATTACAAACGCTAGTTTTACCAAAACTTGCGCTCCCGTCTCATACTTGATTCTGAGCATGCACGTTTTTTTTCACCTCGTCAAAGCATACACACTATCGTTTTTCACGTCGTTAAAAAAAACGACATGAAAAACGACGTGAAAAAATAGAGCATGTTCGAAATTTTTAATGGCCGTTTTTCACGCCGTTAAAAATGCTCTGGAGCATACACACGATCGGTTTTAATGGCCATTTTTAAAAATGGCATTTTTAACGGCATCAAAAACGATCGTGTGTACGCGGCATTAGATGTGATGGCTGTATTGGTTTTCCTTTTTTAGGCTTTCTGTCTTATATTTTCATCTGGTGATCTAGCCACCCAGTCTTTTTTTTCAGTTCAAATATTTTTATTTTAACAGAATCACAGTGTACAGAAAAAGACAATCTTAGTGAAAGCTGTACAGCATAACAAGTGATGTATCTGAAGAGAATTATATTAAGGCCTAAACAACCAAACCGGAATAATGTCCATGAAAGCGAAGCAGGACTTAGATTAGGTAGAGTCTATCGCTACAACATCCATGGTTTTGGGAGTAATTGTGATGGGACAGAGAGACAGTCTGTTTTTTTTTAACAGAAAAGCTCTCTGGCAGTTACAGGGGCGAGATAGACCATTTAAAATTGCCAGGGGTGCTTAAAATTATCAGCTTTTATATATGTAAAACCTTATTCCCAAACTGAGAAAAACTCTAACTGATCATAATGTATTAGCTAGGTTTAGCTTAAAGTGAAGTTCCACCCAAAAGTGGAACTTCTGCTTATCTGATTCCCCCCCCCCTTCTGGTGCCACATTTGCCACCTTTTGCGGGGGGGAGGGAGTGGGTACCTGTTTTTTTTACAGGTACCCTATCCCCACTTCCAGGAGACTGGGCCACGGCGAATTACATCAGCAGCTCAGCCCCCATTCTCCTCCCTTCCTTTCTCCCGGGCCAGTGAGAGAGCGCAGCGCGCTTCACGTATGTGCAGTAGGGACCCGGCCGTGAAGCCGAAAGGCTACACTGCCGGGCTCCCTTACCCGCAATGGCGGCGGCAGCACCCGACCAGCCAATGTAAACATTGGCTGTGGTGTCGACATTGCTGGACTCCAGGACAAGTAAGTGTCCTAATGTTAAAACTCAGCAGCTACAGTATGTGACTTTCCTTTTTTTAAGGTGGGTGGAACTCTGCTTTAAATTAGTTAGTGTATTTAAATCTGCTAGCACTTCTAACACCCCCTAACACCCCCTCTCCCCAAGATAATGCTCCTGTTCAAATCTTGCCCCTATGCTCATTTATCCAGAGTGGTGTCTGTATAATATATATATATGTAGCGCCCTGCTCCTATTGAGTAGGCGCTATTTGTAAATTTAAGCTATCTGAGCTGTAGTTTGGCTCAGAATGATTTTGCTAAATTGCTGGTTTCTGTGAGGCTTTGCTTCCTGTTGCATAGTGATATGTTCTATATTGTTGCCTGTGTGATTTTGTTTTTCAGCTACACTGGATCTTCTGTCAAAACTGCTGAAAAATGGGTGGCTTAGATAGAGAGAGTGAGATGTTGTAATGTACATTGGTGTAACTCTACTGCATGTTTATGTCAAATTTGCATTTCTTTTACTACCTCACCCTTTCCCTTCCCCATCCAAGTTTTTTTTGGGATTCAGGCATCGACTCTCAGGAGTGAGAGTCATTTTTCCTAGACGATGAGGACATCGTCTGTTGCGGTGGGGGAAGTGTGTAGCGCCCTGCTCCTAATGAGTAGGCGCTATTTGTAAATTTAAGTTATCTGAGATGTAGTTTGGCTCAGAATGATTTTGCTAAATTGCTGGTTTCTGTTCCAGTCCAGCTGTGTTGCGCATTTTCCACTTTACTGTGGGTGTCGCTGTCACCACAGGTCAAGGTTGGAAATGCAGCAGGCTGGGTGTATTGGGTACCTCTTTCCCCAGAAACAGCCCAGTGGGAGTGGTTCACCCGCTGTACATTTTGGGAGAGGGTACTTAAGGGACAAACACTGTTTTCCGGGCTCTCTGACCTGATGGCCCTCCTGGCCTAAGGTGTGTCGAAGCAGCTTTTCTGCCTCGGGGCCTGCTGGCCCGAGGCTTCGTTACTGATAGTAGGCCCAGGAGCTTCTGGGGCCTACTGGTCCAGGGGTGGTCCTGTGCTGTCTTGCCTGTGGGAAGAAGCCAAGCAATTGGAGAAACCAGGGGAGGAGCGCAAGAGCCGGTATCTCAGGAAGAGCCTGGAGACTCAATTGGGGGGCGCATCCTGACCAAATCTACCTCACAGAGCTGCCGGCTTGGCTGAAAGAAACTGGTACTGTGCGACTGTACTTTAACTGTGCAAAAGTTCTTGATTATACAATCCTGTGGCAGAGGATTGTGCAGAGACTATGTGTATTCTTCAAGTCTGTGGCAGAGACTATGACCGAGCACCGCATCGGCTGCTCGGTCAGTGAGAGAGGCCTATCCGGTGGTCGCTAGATCCAGTGTGGAAACTGTTTGTCCTCTGGAAAAAAGAAGTACCCATGATCCGCAAAGCAAGGTACCTGAATCTCCCCTAACCCTTCATCCCTCTAACTGACTTTGTTTAATAAAACCATTGAAAAGGAGACTATGTGTTGGTGCTGACATCTGTGAACAACTCTCCAATGGGATCTCTATCACAGACGCGGTGGAACAGTAAGGTAACGGCAAAGACCCAAATTATAACCAGCAGCTCCTACGGGGGTAGTGTCACATATATATATATATATATATATATATATATATATACAGGAGATGTGTTTCTGGCCAGATCAACAGTGATAAACAGAGGAAAAAAATGCATGAAAAAAAAAAAAATACGAATACAGCCACCACATCTATTGATTGGTAAGCTGCAATATACTATATTTTGGGTTTTGGGTTTAATACCATTTTGATTTAATACGTTGGGTGTCTCCGGCCAAGAGGAATGTTTGTATTGCAGTTGGGGTGGGGGGGGAGCTGTTGCCAGAGCACCAAATTGGAAGCTCAGTAATAAGATTTGTATAGTAAGCACTTTGTATTCATGGTGAATGTAATAAAGGATTCAACTTTATTACTTCCAGGTTCCAATGTTTAACCTCTCAGATATGTGTATTATTTAAACAACTCAAAAATAGTACCTGTATAATAAAAAAGTAATTTACTTAATTAAAAGATGTATTACAGATGATAAAAATTGAATAATACAGCATCATTCAAGTCCAGGGGAGCCTGTAATTTCATTTGAAATTCTTGAAAGTGACAGTCCTCTTTCCCCAGGCACTCTGTCCCTCGTAGTTCTTGGTGAGCTCAGTCGTTCTTTGTCTCCAACCCATTTAGAGATTGACTCAGAAACTAGTTAAAACCAGTTTTCACCAAACAGAAAGGAATTTGATGATACATATGTTAAGGTCTGGTATATATATATATATATATATACACATAAGGTGTAGAAGTTGAAGGATAATATGTACATTCATGCATTGGTGCCATTTGTTATCTCCATGACTCAGGTGTACTATTTTTGTCTGAATTTAGGCATACTTTAATGTCGATTAAAAAAAAAATGTAGTAAAGGGTTACCTATGCAACCAAGAGAGTTGAGGCCTTGATTCAGAAAAAGTTTTATTCATTTGCAGGTATTGCAAACGGATTCACTTTAAC
Organism: Rana muscosa; assembly: GCA_029206835.1. Taxonomy (NCBI): domain Eukaryota; kingdom Metazoa; phylum Chordata; class Amphibia; order Anura; family Ranidae; genus Rana; species Rana muscosa. The sequence continues at coordinate 175,172,251 of CM055120.1, forward strand.
TATTGCATTTTGTATTATAAACAGCCGTATGGTTTTGAACATCAAAAGGTTACCTTAAGGCCCCTTTCACACGGGACCGTGATGATCTGCCCTGTGAACCTCCGCTTGCTCAGTGGGGATCGCTCCGTTGATCCCCGCTGAGCCGGCTGATGACAGGGCGGTCTCCGCACACTGTGCAGGGACCACCCTGTCAGATCTCCTCTCTCCCCTATGGGGGGGGGTCAGATGAACACGGACCGTCTGTCCGTGTTCACCCGATCCGCTCTGCAGACGAATGAAAAAATAGGATTTTCCTCCGTCTGCAGAATCGGAGGATTGCGGACCCGGATGAGGTCGGGTGTCAGCGGATGTTCATCCGCTGACACCCGCTATCTCATAGGGACCAATGTATGTCCCTTTTTCATCCGTAAACGGATGGATGAAAAAGCGGACATACGGTCCGCATGTGTGAAAGGGGCCTAACTGTCAATTTCCTAAATGCATGTATTTGAATGCAGGCAGTGCTCTCTATGGCGGAAGTGCTCTTCACATAGAACACTTGATCTCAAATGTGAAAGAGGAACATTTTAGTAACTGTTTTCAGCTGACAGTTTTTCTTTGCTGAAAATGATGTAGTAATACTTCTTTTAGCAGAATTTTCATCTACGCAGTGGCGGCTGGTGCTCCATTTGGGGGGGGGGGACAGCAAACGAAACACCCACCACCCCCTCCCCCCCCGGTCGGACGGTCAGTCACGCCCCACCCCCCCCCCCCTGTCGCTTGTCTATCCGCCCACCAGAACCGCACTTACCCCATCTAGGTCGAGGGCAGCTTTGGATTCTCCCTGCATCTCCTCCTGCTCGGCGGCTTCCTGTGCGTCTCCTCCTCCTCTGCAATTTCCTCCTTGTCGCGGCCAATACGGCCGCATCTCCTCTCGGCCAATCGGGTTTAAGGACCCTCTTCCTGATTGGCCAGGAGGGGAATCAGGAAGACAATAGCGAATATTAATTCACTATTGTCACACAAGTGGGTGGGCTCGGGGCGCATGGCACTGCGCCTCGAGCCCACCCACTTGTATGACAATAACGAACCCCACCCTTTTTGAAGCCAATTAGAGCCTCCGGCTCTAAACACATTCTTCAAAAAAAAAAAAAACCCCATTGGAATCCATGCGTCCGCTGCCCTGCATGTAGATTAGGGGCCGGACGCATGGATTAGGTGGGCAGCACACCTGCGTCCCATATGGATGGGCCGCCACTGCATTTAAGATAATACTTTTCTGCTAAATCAAATGACATCAAGTTTTCCTCTTCAAAATCAGCCACAGTAAAAGCGGACTTTGGCGTGGTAACTCATATTCAAGCCCAGCACCAACCAAAACTTTATTTTGTTTTGGAAGGAGTGGGGAACAGTTAAAACCTCTGTCAGGTATTTTGTGTGTCCCTGTGTTTCTGCTAGGACCAGAAGTGATAGCAAATATCTCCAATGGGGACAAAGACAAAAACAAATACACATAGTTAGTAGGCATGGGTTAGACCTTCTGACAGTGATTTTATTTCTAGCTGTGCTTTATTGATTCCCCAGTACCTACTTCACCCTTCACTTCTTGCAAAGCCAATACAGAGACAGGAAGTAAGGGAAAATCTCCCTAATGGGGTCACAGCCGTACAATAGGGTTACCCCCTCATCCAGGTTCTGTGGCTGATTAAGGTGGCAATTAAACTCACTTGGTGCCTTATATTCATTGGCAATTAAACTCACTTGGTGCCTTATCTGCAATAAATTAGCCTCAGAATTAGCCTGTGTAATTCATATGTGTTCGGGTTTAAAGGGATGAAGTGGCAACCCTAACGTATGATCAGCCGTAACATTATCTTCACTGATAAGCGAATAACATTGAATATCTCATTACAGTGGCATCTAAAAGTAGGTAGGATATATTAGACACCAATGAAAATGTTGTCCCTGAAGTTGATGAGTTGAAAGCAGGAAAAATAGGCAAGCCTAGGGATCTGAGCAGTTTTGACAAGGGCCAAACTGCAATGGATAGATCAGTGTTTCTCAACTCCAGTCCTCAAGGCGCCCCAACAAGTCATGTTTTCAGGCTCTCCAGTGTTTTGCACAGGTTATTTGATCAGTTTAACTGCTTTAGTAATTCCTACAGCTGTTTCATCCGAGGGAAATTTCGAAAACATGACCTGTTGGGGCGCCTTGAGGACTGGAGTTGAGAAACACTGGGATAGATGACTGGGTCATGTCAGGGTCACCTGTGGCCAGGTGACAGATGCACACCGTAGGGGGACAGGAGTGCACCGCGAGGTAGTGAACCCTATGGCTGGCTTCTGTGGATAGGAAACTGGGTGGTTGTGGAAAGCGGGACCAGAGGAGCACAACCGGGATCCCAACGGAAGCGAGAGCCAAGATTCCCCAGGGCGCGGAGTCTAAGACCCAGCTGGTCTTCTCCAGGGCCTCTAGTGGTGAGGATGTTACGCTGCAGGCTGGGACCAGGTCGCGGCCCCTGGAGTTTCCTAGCTCACGCCCCGTAGGATAAGGGGAAGCAGCAGCACACGATAGAGAGAACCGAATAACAAGCCGAAGGTCAGGGGCCACAAGCAGACAAGGATAACGAAGAACGAGCCGAAGGTCAAGGGTCACGAGCAGACAGGGATGGTCGGGGACAAGCCAATAACGTAACAGAGAGACAGACGTAGCACACGGCAGGCAGGAACCCAAACACACAATGCCTAACAAACACGTTGATCAGCAAAGCAGGCTTGCAGTGCACAGGTTAATATAGTGTTCAGTGATAGGGCCTGGGGTGGAGTCAGGCTGGGAGGAGATTATAAAGGAAGCCAGGTGAAGGAGGTCTGGTCTCTAGATGAACACATGAGGAGGAAGGTAAGATGGCAGACAAACACTACTGCATATCCATGACAGTACCCTCCCTCTTATGGGCCCTCCCCCGCCTGGACCCAGGCTTAAAGGGAAATCTCTGATGAAACCTTCTCAACAGATGAGGTGCAGCGACATCAGATGCAGCGATCCAAGACGCCTCCTCAGGACCAAAACCTCTCCAATGCACAAGGTACTGAAGAATGCCTCTGCAGAGCCGAGAATCCAGAACTTGTCTAACCTCGTACTTAAAATTATCCTCAGAGACCGAAAACGAGGTAGGGAGATGACAAGAAGATCTATTGAGGACCAAAGGCTCTCTAGGAATAAGCAAGGGCATGAGAGGATCAACAGGAATCTGAGGAGGGTCCCCTATACCCTTAAAGGGGAACTGGTCATCTTGCACAGGACCATCAGACTGGGCAGATGTCAGTGGAACCCTGAAGTCAGGTTGGTTAGAAGGTGAAATGTCGCCGGAGTCAAGCTGAATAGCTGAAGGACAAGCAGAATGTCCCGAACAAGAAAAAGTGAGAGGCTCACTGGGCATGGGCTGGACTGGCATAACTAGTACAGAGGCAGAGTGAATAGCTGAGTCAGGTGTAGCGACTACCTGAATCGCATCGCAAGACGTAGCGACTGCAGGACTTGTAGACAAGCTAGCCTGGCTGTGCGTCCAAGGGTGGTTAGGGACAGAGAAATGTAAATGGTTATGCAACCTGGAATGAATGACCGGCTCAGATTCACAGGGGGCAACCTTGGGTAGGCAGGACGAGGAACAGGAGGGACCCCAAGCCAGGATCTGTCCAGTAGTCCAGTCCACATGAGGAGAATGGAGCTGTAACCATGGGAGACCCAAAATTATAGGCGTTGAGGCCTTGGGTAAGATAAGGAAGGATATCCACTCCTGGTGGAGTGTCCCTACCGACATCTTAACAGGGAGGGTCTGGAAGCGGATAGGTCCCCCTGGGAGAACAGTACCATCAATCGCCAAGACCACCAAAGGCGTGGTGAGGGGCAAAAGAGTAAGTCTCATGGACGATGCGATTTCCCAGTCCATGAAATTACCAGCGGCTCCGGAATCCAGATATGCTGAGACCGAATGAGAAGAAGCACCAACATGAAGGAACACAGAAAGCAGAAGACGAGAAGGGGAAGGTGATATTTCTGGGTCCAATACTCCACTTTCCAGATGAAGTGGACCCGAACGTTTTTCTGGACAAAGAGAGCAAGTGTCACGAAAATGACCTTTGCCCCCACAGTAAAGACACAGACCAAGAGTTCTGCGCCTAGCACGTTCCTCGGGGGATAGCCTGGTCCGACCCAGCTGCATGGGTTCCTCAGCTGGTAGGAGATGCTCTACGGGTCGAAGAGAGGGGAGCTCAGGCTGACTAAGAACCAAGGAGTGCTGGCGTTGCTTTTCTAAGGTCCTCTCCTGAAAGCGAATATCGATCTGGTTACACAAGGAGATAACGCCGGCCAGATCAGTGGGGATGGTTCTTCCTGCTAATTCATCCTTCACTCTATCAGACAGGCCATGCAAAAAGGTTGCGACTAAGGCCTCATTGTTCCAGCTCAACTCAGCCGACAGTATGCGGAAATGAAGCGCATACTGTCCCACAGAAGCAGACTCTTGGCGGAGACGTAAAAGGGCGCTGGCCGCTGAAGAGACACGAGCCGGTTCTTCGAAGATATTCCGAAAAAGTTTCAAGAAGCCAGACAGGCTAGAAACCACTGGATCATTCAGTTCCCACAGAGGGGCTGCCCAGGCTAAAGCTTCACCAGAGAGGAGGGAAATGATATAGGCTACCTTAGCCCGATCAGACAGGAAGTTTTGGGGCTGGAGCTCAAAATGAATCGTGCATTGGCTAAGGAACCCCCTGCAAGCCTTGGAGTCCCCAGAGAAACGGGACGGAGCTGGCAGTTGTAGCGAGTGTATGGCTGCGACTGGTGCAATAGGTGCAGCCGCTGATTGTATTTGAGGTTGCGGATTCAGGGTTCCCAAGGAGGCCTGAAGCTGCTCGAAGCGAGAAGCCAGATCCTGGAGGAATCGCATCACCTGAGTCTGATTCGATTCCTGGGTTTCAAGTCTGCAAACTATGCCCTGCAATGGATCATCCGCGGGTAGCGGGATGTCAGCCGGGTTCATGGCTGATCAAACTGTCAGGGTCACCTGTGGCCAGGTGACAGATGCACACCGTAGGGGGACAGGAGTGCACCGCGAGGTAGTGAACCCTATGGCTGGCTTCTGTGGATAGGAAACTGGGTGGTTGTGGAAAGCGGGACCAGAGGAGCACAACCGGGATCCCAACGGAAGCGAGAGCCAAGATTCCCCAGGGCGCGGAGTCTAAGACCCAGCTGGTCTTCTCCAGGGCCTCTAGTGGTGAGGATGTTACGCTGCAGGCTGGGACCAGGTCGCGGCCCCTGGAGTTTCCTAGCTCACGCCCCGTAGGATAAGGGGAAGCAGCAGCACACGATAGAGAGAACCGAATAACAAGCCGAAGGTCAGGGGCCACAAGCAGACAAGGATAACGAAGAACGAGCCGAAGGTCAAGGGTCACGAGCAGACAGGGATGGTCGGGGACAAGCCAATAACGTAACAGAGAGACAGACGTAGCACACGGCAGGCAGGAACCCAAACACACAATGCCTAACAAACACGTTGATCAGCAAAGCAGGCTTGCAGTGCACAGGTTAATATAGTGTTCAGTGATAGGGCCTGGGGTGGAGTCAGGCTGGGAGGAGATTATAAAGGAAGCCAGGTGAAGGAGGTCTGGTCTCTAGATGAACACATGAGGAGGAAGGTAAGATGGCAGACAAACACTACTGCATATCCATGACAGGTCAGAGGATTTCCAATACTGCAGCTCTTGTGGGATGATCCTGGTCTGCAGTGATCAGGACCTACCAAAAGTGGTCCAAGGATTGAAAAACGGCAAAGCAGTGACAGGGTAATGGGCAGCCAAGGCTCATTGATGTCCATGGGGAGCAACGTTCTGGTTCAATAGAACATGTGATCCAATAGAAGACCTACTGTAGCTCTGTTGAAAAAGTTCATGCTGGTTCCAATAGAAAGGTGTCAGAACACACAGTGTATTGCATCTGCATAGCTGCAGACCAGTCAGGGTGCCCATTCTGACTCGAGTTCACAGCCAAAAGAATCTACAGTGGGCACACGAGCATCAAAAATGGACCACAGAGCAATGGAAGAAGGTGGCCTGGTCTGATGAATTCAAGAATGATTTGAGGAACACAATAACGAGTTTGAGGTGTTGACTTGGCCTTCATATTCTGCAGATCTCAATCTAATCCAGCAAGCTGTGGAATGTGCTGGAAAAACAAGTCTGATCCATGAAGACCCAATGTCGCAACTTACAGGACTTAAATGGACTACTACTGATGGCTTGGTGCCAGATGCCGAAGCATACCTTCGGCATCTGTTAAAGTCTAGTCTAAGGTCTAGTAAAGTCCACATACCTGTATGAACTGGTTATACTGGATGGTCATAATGTTATGGCTGATCGGTGGAAGTAAAAACCCGACAAAAATGTTAAAGTGGAAGTATAGGCTAAATATAAGTCTTATCAAAAACGTTGCCTACCTCCTCCTCCTACCTATGCTGGACCCCATTTACAAAAGCAACCAATGTAAATACCTTTTCTTTCATTTGCTTCAGTGCACTTAGGTGATACAGAAGCAGTAGCTCTCCTGTGTCAGCGGTTACCTGTTACAGGGGAGGGGATGGAGGTAGACATGGGAAGGGCAATGAAAGATGGTGGTTGATGAGGTTCTGGCTAGAGTTGGGCTTCTGTCTATTTTCCCTGTCCAGTGCTGCTCCCAAAAATACAGCTTCATTATTTCTACTACTCCAGATCTGCCTGGTTCTTTATGGCCAATCTGCATAACCAAAAATATACAGAGTTGTAAAGCAAATGTATGTCAGCCCTACATCTTTCTGGAGAACAAAGAGTGTGTAGAAGATTGCAAATTTAGCAATAATAATAAAAAAAAAAAAAGGGAATAAAGGGAAAAAAGCAAAAAAATACACAAAATAAAAGAGGTTGATATGTAAAATATTAGAGAGTTAACCAATCTCTTCTCAAGTACTGCCAGAGACAAGGTAATACAATGAGTACAGCTTACTGTTACACAATTTGGATCTGTGTGGTGGCAAGGAAAAGGAGACCATTAACATTGTAATGCTTTCAGTAGGGGGATTGGCACCATAAAGGAGAACTGAAAAGATGACACTGTATGCCAGTAGGGGAGAATAGTATATGTTATCATAAGGAATGTGAAACAGTGTTTTTTCTTAAGGCCCCTTTAACACTGAGGCGCTTTGCAGGCGCTATTGTGCTAAAAATAGCACCTGCAGTGCACCCTGAAAAAGCCGCTCCTTTGAATCCAGTGTGAAAGCCCTCGGGCTTTCCACTGGAGCGGTGCACTGGCAGGAGGGTAAAAAAACTCCTGCAAGCCGCATTTTGAGGCGCGATAGGAGCAGTAAAAATACCGCGCCTATAGCGCACCTGCCCATTGAAATCAATGGAGTAGCGCCTCCAAAACGCCCGCAAAACGCTGCAAAGAGGCGTTATTGCGAGCGTTTTTAACCCTTTTTCGGACGCTATCGGGAGTTAAAATCACCCTGCTAGCGCCCGCAAATCGCGGCAAAAACAACGGTATAGTGGCGCTAAAAATAGCGGCGCTATACCGCCAGCGCATCCAGCGCTTCAGTGTGAAAGTAGTCTTAGAGTTAAAGTGGAGTTCCACCAAAAAGTGCTTTAAGTACTCCTCGCCCCCTTACAAGCCACATTTGGCATATATATTTTTTGGGGGGGGGAGTGGGTACCTGGTTTTGACAGGTACTTCCTGTCCCACTTCCTCCTTCTGTTGCTTGGTTGCCTAGACGACGACTCCTCTCCCCCTAGGCGGCCCCTCCCTCTCTGCAATCTTCTGGGACACGTCACAGGTCCCAGAAGATTGCCTGGCCACCAGGTGAGCGCAGCGCAACTGACACATGCGCAGTGCGTGCCCGGCTGTGAAGCCGCAAGCTGTCACAGCCGGGCACCCACAATTGCAATGACGGCGTCGCAGAGAGGAGGGGGAGAGGAGCGAGGCTTCGGCGGCTGCATTGCTGGACCGTGGGACAAGTGAGTTATTAAAAGTCAGCAGTTATACTTTTTGTAGCTGCTGACTTTTAATAAACTGAAAAAAGACTGGAATTTCGCTTTAAACTACTTTCTGTGTTACATGTAGCATCAATCTGTTCTGCAAACTTGCAGAGTAAATATTATTTAGAGCAGCCTTTGTCAACCAGGGTGCCCAGGCAACTTGGGGTGCCTTCATGTTTCTTTAGGGGTGCCTTGTCAAAATGCCTAAACATTGGCCAAAAAGTGTATACAAGCCAGGTGTAGATCAAGCCTGCTTTTTAGTTACACAAAGCCACAGGTTTTCAATGTACACTATTGCAACCATTTAGCCACTGGCATCCTAACAAACAATGACATCATCAGTGGATAAGGAGGATGTTGCACATGTAGCAGGTATGTAATATTTAGGGGCTGCATCTGGGTGGTAGTATGACCCAGATGCACTAATTGGTAGAGTAGGGCTGTGTTCTATTTGTGTGAGGACTTCAGTCGTGTTCAGTTCCCTGCGGCTCGGTAGGTGGCGCTGTCGATTTGGGCCGGGGTTGAACCACCACTGCAGTGTCGTACCCTTTGTGACCTCTCGCGGCAGCTGTACGGCGGGGCGGGGAACCCGATGGGCTTGCTGGGAGAGGGTATAAAGGGGGCGGACATCTTCACCACGAGGTCCGAATCCCAGGCACCTTTAGCCTGAGGGCTGCTGTCCGTGATCGGTGTGCAGGCACCCTTGGCCTGTACACGTGGAGTTCGTGTTCCATCCCAGACACCTTCGGTCTGGGGTGAGGTACTCAACTGGAGGCCTGGGGCCCAGTACCTTCCACTGGGTCCTGCGAGGAAGGGATCATCCTAGGGTGCCCCGGGTGTTGGGCGCCTGAATCCAGGGCATAAGGGACCAGAGAGGGGATCCTCCCAAAGAGCTGGTACAGCATATTGCCAGTGCCGGGTGGACCTCTGGAGACCATCCGGATGGATGTCTTTTCCCAACAAGGGCCAATTCATCAGGGAAGGTGGTTCATGTTCTATGGCCGGTGGCAGCGGTCCATCTAATCAACTCAGGTTGGTGGCAGAGACCTGCTCTCAGGCCTGTGGCAGGGGCCTCAACATTTCACCCGGTCGGTGGCAGCGACCAATCTCACGGTCAGTGGCAGAGACTGTGCGCCAAGCCTATTTGCACTAGAAGGAATAGGAGAGTTCATTGTGCCTGGACCTACTCGTATCCACACCCTGTCTGTTTATTCAAAAGTTCAACTGATGCTGTTCACTTGTCAAGAAGAATAAAGGAGTGTTGGACTTTTTATGGTGTGGGGCTCTGTTACTGACAGTCAAACTTCCACAGGAGAAGCAGAGGCTCCATCCAGAACACAGGCCCGAAGGTAAAATAAGTGTTGGCTTTCACCTCTGCACATTAGAGGACATAGGCCGTAGTGAACCTCATCCTCCTCCCGCATACCCCTAGACAAGCCAGCCGTTTTATTAACAAGGGGACGGGGGGTGAGGCTGCTACACACACCTACACAACATCCTTGTTTTTACCCTCCCTTGACCCACTCTGTCAGTATTGGAGTCACATTAGTTGAATGAGGGAGAAAATAATCTCTGAAATACTAGTCAGTACCAGTGTGCAAAGCTGTATTTGCTTTAGAAAAATAAATCACCTCTAACGTTGGGTGTCCTATGTATGTGGATGCTGCTGCATTATGCAAAACTTCTAGTTTAGTATTTACAGTTTAGAATGGGGTGTCTTGAGAATTTTTAAAGGGTGCCTTGACTGAAAAAAAGATTGAGAAACACTGAGTTAGAGCCTACTGTTGTAAGTGGAGAGTTAATCCAAGTCGCAAATAAGGTTAAGGGCTTCCTGCCCATGTTTATTGGTCAGCATGTCAACAAAAAAAAAAAAAATTCCCGTGTAGGAGTAGGAAACACAGTCCAAAAAAAAAAAATGTCCAGCAAAACTGTTTTAGGCCTCCTAAATAATAAATAGTCCTCACTGGGTTTGCTGTAGTCCTGTAGATATGTTCCCTCACAGCCCGATTCTCCTTTCTCAGCACCAACCACTAGATTGACACAGGGAAGACAAAAATGACCCCAGGTGGGGAGCAAGGTGTGGCCAGTGCTTAACCCCTTGCATCCTGCTACAGAACCCTTCACTGTCACCCATTTACCTTCAGAAAAAGGCTATGTGGCAGATACACCCCATCGTCAACTGAATCAGTGTTTTATTAAAAGCAATATGACCTAATATAACCATGTCAGGAGTGAATTGGGAATTTTTGGCCTGGGGTACAAACAACCAACTGTCCCTGTCATGGTTGGCATAGATTTCTGAGGGCTAAAGAACACGTGCCTTAGTACTGAAGTAATCAGTATGCATAGTGAAAGGTGTTTTTTTAACCTCTTCCCGCCAGCCACACGCATATATGTGGGTGGGCTTTAATGCAGAGGAGTCTAAAGCCTCGTACACATGGTCGGACTTCCATCTGACTTTTCCGTGGATTTTTGTCCAAACAGAGTTGGCCGGGCACACCCATAGCATACACACCACAGGACTTTTCTACAAACTTTCCCAAAACTTTTTTCCAACATCACGTGGTTTTTCTGCTCTTTTCTGCTCTTTACCGCCACCCTTTGGTCAACTTCTGCTATTGTTGGTTGATTTTAACATTAGTTGTTTTGTCCATCGGACAAAAGTCCAATGGTTTTCTGTACACACGATAGGACTTTGCTCCATCGGACTTTTGTTGGCCAAAAGTTTGACCGTTTGCAGACCGAAATTTTGTCTGATGAAAACCAAAAAAGTTTGTCCGATGGAGCGTACACACGGTCGGATTTTTTGTCAAACTTGCTCAAAATGAAGTTTGTTGGCAAAAAGTCAGACCGTGTGTACGGGGCTTTACAGTGGAGACTGTGAGCCAGGCCTTCTTGTCCACATCAGTGCTTGACCTCACAAATGCGCTTCTGGAAGAATGGTCAAACATTCCCATAGACACACGCCTAAACTTGTGGACAGTTTTCGCAGAGTTGAAGCTAAAGCGGTTATAGCTGCAAAGGATGGGCCAACTCAATATTGAACCCTACGGACTAAAACTGGGATGCCATTAAAGTCCATGTGCGTGTAAAGGCAGGTGTCCCAATACTTTTGGTAATAAAGTGTATGTGTCCAAATGCACTAAACTGTCGTGGAAAGCTTCCTCTCAGTCCTAAGGGCAAGCAAAGCATCTTAAAAGCAAACGGTAGGTAAGCAAAAGCAGTACCATGGGCAGACATTTCAGCAATAGACAATGTACAGGTTCACAACAAAGTACTTGGGCTGTTTACTCACAGTTGGGTACAGTTTTGCATTGTATTTCAGAACTGCCATTATTAAATTATGATATTTTAATAAAATGAAACTGCAACAATGTTTCCATACACACAAAAATTTGTAAAACTTTTAGACTAACAGAATATTTTCTGTCCGGAATCCCTCAGACAGGCGTTGCTTTTTAGTAGCTGCACAATAATCAGACACAGATGGGAATATATTTTAACAGTCTTGGCCCAATTTGATGTCATTCAGAAGGGATGGATATTTTGGATCCAAGTACACCAACTGGCACTTAACCATACACAGTCCTCTTTCATGCATAAATAAGTAAATACAGCACAATAGATGGAGAAATGCTGGTCAAAGAAAATGAAAAGACAACGGGTTTCAATTGTTTTCTTTTTATAATTTTTTTGCAGGGCCAACATTTTTTATGGTGCTTTTCAGATCACATTAAATCATTCATGATAAACTCCACCCAAATATGATATTTTAGTTTTGAAGGATTGCTGCCTAGATGAATCACAAACCACTTACTTATTATATTTCTCTGTGATTTGGGACTCTAATGGTGAGGTATCACCTACAGAATTCCTAATCTTGCCAGTAGTCCACACCCAAAATAAAACCATATGATTTTTTCCGATTCACATGTAATTCTTTAACTGTGAAGTCTAGATGCAAGAAAATAATCTTTTGGGATGAGATGAGGACACAATATTGGCAATTAACTCTTGGCAATTAAACCCCTAATCACTATATACAGTGGGTAAAGAAAATAATCACCCCCCCTTTAAAGTGGTTGTAAACCGCTTTTGACTACTTCTACCTATAGGTAAGCCTAAAATAAGGCTTACCTATAGGTAGTGGAAATATCTCCTAAACGTGTACCGTTAAGGAGCTATTTCACTTGTAGTCCGCCGCAAATGTTAACGGCGCATGCGCGGGGAAGAAACTAAACTAAGTGCCGTTTCTTCCCCGGCCTGTGCCGTAAATTGCGGCTTTCGTGTGCATGCTCGGGAGTGACGTCACGCGGCTCTGGCAAATTCCAGCGCCGGAGTCCGCAGCCCGGAAGGAAGAGGAGACAGAAGATGGACGCTTCCTACTGTGGGGACATCGCTGGATTATTTTGCATGTAAAGCCTCGTACACACGGTCGGACTTCCATCTGACTTTTCCGTGTTTTTTTGTCCGAACGGAGTTGGTCGGGAACACCCATAGCATACACACCACAGGACTTTTCTTCAAACTTTCCCAAAACTTTTTGCAACATCACATGGTTTTTCTGCTCTTTTCTGCTCTTTACCGACACCCTTTGGTCAACTTCTGCTATTGGTGGTTGATTTTAACATTAGTTGTTTTGTCCATCGGAAAAAAGTCCGATGGTTTTCTGTACACACGGTCAGACTTTGCTCCATCGGACTTTTGTTGGGCAAAAGTTTGTCCGTTTGCAGACCCAACTTTTGTCTGATGAAAACAAGAAAAAAGCAAAAAAAGTTTGTCCGATGGAGCATACACACGGTCGGATTGTTGGTCCAACTTGCTCAAAATGAAGTTTGTTGGCCAAAAGTCCGACCGTGTGTACAGGGCTTAAGTGTATCACATAATGGGCTAATATGCGATGCATACTAGCCCATTATGCTTTACATTTGCAGGCTGTTCATGTAGCAAAAGAGGAAGTAAAACCCATCAGGGTTTACTTCCTCTTTATCCCCTTGACGCCAACAGTACACAGATATGTAGCTTTACAGGACTGGGCTTTTTTCCGTAGGACCACACCTGACCGCTGTGATAGCCTCTGATTGGCTATTACAGTGATCAGTCACTGTGAAGCCTACCCCTGTGTTTCTCTCTCTCTCTGTAAAGGGAAAGGAAAGATACATTGTATCTCTCTCCTTACAGAGAGAGACAAATAACTGTGTGTACAAAAATAAAAATAATAAAAAATAAAATAAAAATAAAAATAAAGAAAAAATACCTAGATCAAGGTTTGATCTAGTTCAGTGCCAGGGTTAGAGCCCATTCACACAGGACTTGTGCCGCGACTGTGCTTGGCGATCTGCAGACGACTTCAAAGGAGACTTCCAAAATGACTTCTGTATTGAAGTCAATGGAAGTCGCCTTGAAGTCGTCTTGAAGTAGTACAGGAACCTTTTTCTAAGTCGGAGCGACTTCAGTCGCTCCGCTTAAAATGGTTCCATTGTACAGAATGGGACGCGACTCGTCAGGCGACTGAGATGCCTGACGAGTCGCCCCTGTGTGAATGGGGTCTCAGTGTTTGAGTCAAGCATAGGTAAAAGATCAGGGTAAAAAATCAGAGTTATAGTCATAGACACTATATTTTGGACAGGATTTTTTTTTAACCACTTCAGCCCCAGAAGAATTTACCCCCCAAATGACCACGCCATTATTTGCGATTCGGCACTGTGTCGCTTTAACTGACAATTGCGCAGTCATGCAACACATTACCCAAACAAATTTGATTCCCTTTTTTTCACACAAATAGAGCTTTCTTTTAGTGGTATTTGATCACCTCTGCAGTTTTTATTTTTTGCGCTGCATTACCTTAAATATAGCATAGGGAGAGTATAATCGTGAGACAGATTCATTGGTTAAGAGATTGTTTAATATTCAAACTATATAAATTTAGGTCAATATATATTCTTCTACATAGTTTGGGTAAACAAAATCCCAATAAACGTACATTGATTAATTTGTGCAAAAGTTATAGCGTCTACAAAATAGGGGATAGATTTAGGGACTTTTATTTTTTTTATTGCTTTTATTGGTAATGGCGGTAATCTGCAATTGTTAGCGGGACTCCTACATTGCGGCGGACAAATCTGACAATAAGTGACACTTATTGGGGACCAGTGACATCAATACAGTGATCAATGCTAACAAAAATGTACTGATCAATGTATAAATTACACTGGCAGGGAAGCGGTTAACTGTTCTCCCTGGGTGTTTTCTAACTGTGTGGGGGATGGGCTCACTGGGACAACACAGAGATTGCTGTTTATGATTACTTGGAACAGCAGATCTCCATGTTGTCCCCTGTCAGAACGGGGATCCGCCTTGTTTATATAGGCAGATACCGTTCTGCCATCTCGGCGGAGCGAACGCAGGTTTCCGGCGGACATCGAGTCCGCGGGACCGCGCACGCTCCCCTGGCATGCAGCGGGTGTGTGCGTGCCCACAGTATCTAATACACAAAACGAAGTCCAGGTACGTTGTTTTGCAAAGCCAGGCCGCCCTGCTGCGGTATATGTGCGGTGAGCAGTCCGGAAGTGGTTTAAAAAATTTTTTTTACAGCTACATTTAAATTATTTTTTTTTTTACTATTTTGGGATGGGAAATATCCATTACCATTTGTCACCAAATGAAAGCCCAATGTGTTCTGGAAAGTAACAAGGTATAACCCACCTGGATGCACAAAATAGTTGTGATGATATGTACGCTTTTACTAACACATGTCAAAGTTGCAAAATTGTGCTTAGGCATTAACATATGTTTTACCCTTATGCCCGTACACACGATCGTTTTTCATGCCGTTAAAACTGCCATTTTAAAAAATGGCCCTGAAAAATGATCGTGTGTATGCTCCAGAGAACGTGAAAAACGGCCATTAAAAATTCCGGACATGCTCTCTTTTTTCACGTCGTTTTTCATGTCGTTTTTTTTAACGACGTGAAAAACGATAGTGTGTATGCTTTAACGACGTGAAAAAAAACGCGCATGCTCAGAATCAAGTATGAGACGGGAACGCTCGTTCTGGTAAAACTAGCGTTCGTAATGGAGATAGCACATTCATTACACAGTAACGGACTGAAAAGCGCGAATCGTCGCCCAAAAAACTTTACTAACATGAAGGGTGGCGCCATTCGAACGGAACTTCCCCTTTATAGTGCCGTCGTACGTGTTGAACGTCACTGCGCTTTGCTTGATCGTTTTTTTAAATGATGGTGTGTACGCAAGGCAGGCTTGAGAGGAAACATGAAAAAAAACGAGGAGAAAAACGTTGGTTTAAAAAATGACATTAAAAACGATCGTGTGTACGGGGCATTAGGCTGGAAGAGGTTAAAATAATCACATTTTGTTGTTTTGCAGCCTGAAATGAAGACAGACACAGTTTTTGTTTTGTTCGGCTCTATTTACAAAATCCAAGTGAAAAATATAACACCAACATGTCAGAAAAAAATTAATACAATTCGAAAACAGAATCACTGGGTGGGAAAAGGGATCACCCCCTTGTGTCAGTATTTTGTTGTACCACCTTTTGCTTTAATTACAGCCTTTAGTCTGTTGGGATATGCCTCTACTAACTGCACATCTAGACTTTGCAATATTTGCCCACTCTTATTTGCAGAACTACTCACGTTCAGTTTAATTTGATGGTGACCATTTAAGGACTGCAGTCTTTAAGTCATTCCACAGATTTTCAATGGGGTTTAAGTCTGGGCTCTGACTAGGCCTTCAACCACTGCATGGTCATTTTTGTTGTGTGCTTTGGGTCATTATCATGTTGGAAGGTAAACCTTCTTTCCATTGACAACTTTCTGGGTTTTCCCTCAAGAATTTGATGCTATTTTGCCCCATCCATTTTTCCATCTATCTTGACATGTGTTACAGTCCCTGCTGTAGAGGAACACCCCCATAACAGGATATTGCCACCTCCATGTTTTACTGTAGAAAGGGTGAGCTGTATTGGATTTCCACCAGACATATCGTTTGGTGTTGAAGCTAAATAATTAAATTGCGGTCTGACCATAACACCTTTTTCCTTGTGGCCTCAGAATCTTCAAGGAGTGTTTTGGCAAAGCTCAGTTGTGACTGGATGTGGCCTTTCTTAAGCAGTGGCATTTTTCTTGCAACCCTCCCATAAAAGCCACATTTGTGGAGAATTTGTGATATTGTTGTCACATGTCATAAATTCCTGAAACTGCTTGAGAGTTGCTGTAGGCCTATTGGTAGCCTCTCTGACCAGTCTCCTCCTTGCTCTTCATCCAGTTTGGAGCAATGTCCTGATCCAGGGAGGGTCTGTGTTGTACCAATTACCTTCCACTTTCTAATAATACTGGGCTTCTAGGCATTGATAAAGCCTGTGAACTTTTTTTGGATCCATCTCCTGACTTGTGCATGTCCACAACTTTATCCCGTAGATCTTTTGACAGTGCCTTGCCACCCATAGTTGATTGTTTGCTTCAGTTGTACTACCAGGAACGTAAATGCTCCAGGAAAGCTCTTTCATGCTGAGCTAATCAAAATTACCACAGCTGACCAGTTAAAGGTCAAATGGCTTGGTGTGCCATTGAGAAGGTGATTAGCTACACCTGATTGAGTTTACAAGTAATTTTTAGGAGGGGGGTGATCTATTTTTCAATGCAGTGATTCTGTTTTTGAATGTTTTTTTTTTATTCTGACATGTCGGTGTTATATCTTTCAACTTGGATGTTAAAAGTTGCACTGAATAAATAAAGCTGAATAAAACAAAAACTCTTAATTTCAGCCTGCAAAGCAACAAGGTGTGATTATTTTAAAGGGGGGATGATTCTTTTTTATACCCACTGTATAGCCTGCTACATATCTTATTTAACAATAACCACCAAAAACACAAGCATTTATTCCAAGTGGAACTGACTTTTAGTCACATAAAGTTAAAGGTAACAACTAAAAAAGTTGCACATGTCTTAAAACGGGAAAGAAGTATTTCCATAAGTGATTTATAGAGGTCTAAGTTAAAGAATGTTAGCTATTTCTTCACAGTAGCTAAGCCTTTAGGCTCTACTGTATATGCAAAAAGGACATCTCATAATGACAAACTAAACTAAAAACATGGCCTGTAGTCGTCCAGTTCCAGTGCAAGCACATGCCATATTTGAGGGTTCCTTTGCATCCAATTGACTGACTTGTACTTTTTAAAAGTAGACTTTACTTAGCTACATCTAACCCTTTTTTTTATAACCACCTCTGGTTTCTTCTACCCTGATCTTTGGATTATGTTGTGAACTCTGTTATTAATGTTGCTCTGGTATTTGACACCAGAATGATGGTAACAATTTCACTACTACCCCCCACCCACATTGTGTGGAAAATAACCTCTTCCTGTATGAAAAGCCATAAGGAGCAAAAAGGTTCACCCATCCCCAAAATGCAGAAAGATGCCACCTAGTAAAGATAGTCCCATCATGTGCACAAATCAGAGTGCTGAAAGAACCTCCCTCAGAGAGCATAAAGAGCCAATATGAGCCAAAAGACAGAGGAAAAGACTAGCATCATGACATTCCTTCCCCATTCTTCCTGTGCCCACAAGAGACAGTAGGGTATAACGAGAGGTTCAAATTGAACCCAGGAGGCAATATTAGTGTAGGAAGGGAAGCTAAATCTGCAGCAATGCCTTTGCTTGAGAACTCTGACACTTTGCAAATATATTGCAGATAGGACCTCCATTCTGAATGTACTTTGTCAGCCTATAATTAAAGTAGAACTAAAGGCAAAACTTTTTTTTTTTTTTTTCATTTTGCATAGGGTAAGGGAGGGTTATAATCCCTGTAATGCCGCGTACACACGACCGGTTTTTCCGTCGGGATAAACTCTGACTGATTTTTCCGACGGAATTCCGTTCAAGCTGTCTTGCATACACACTGTCACACCAAATTCCGACTGTCAAGAACGCGGTGACCTACAACTAGGGATGAGCCGAACACCCCCCCAGTTTGGTTCGCATCAGAACATGTGAACAGGCAATAAATTAGTTTGAACATCCGAACACCGTTAAAGTCTATGGGACTCGAACATGAAAAATCTAAAGTGCTAATTTTAAAGGCTTATATGCAAGTTATTGTCATATAGTAAGTGTTTGGGGACCCGGGTCCTGCCCCAGGGGACATGTATCAATGCAAAAAAAAGTTTTAAAAATGACTGTTTTTTCGGGAGCAGTGATTTTATTAATGCTTAAAGTGAAACAATAAAAGTGAAATATTCCTTTAAATTTCATACCTAGGGGGTGTGTATAGTATGCCTGTAAAGCAGCGCTTGTTTCCTGTGCTTAAAACTGTCCCTGCACAAAGTGTAATTTCTGAAGGAAAAAAGTAATTTAAAAGTACTCGCGGCTGTAATGAATTGTCGGCTCCTGGCAATACAGAGAAAAGTAATTGAAAGTCATTGATAAACAAAAAAAAATAATGCGTGGGGGTCCCCCCAAATTCAATTACCAGGCCCTTCAGGTCTGGTATGGATATTAAGGGGAACCCTGCGTCAAATTTAAAAAAAAATTATGTGGGGCTCCCCCCAAATATCCATACCAGACCTTTCAGGTCTGGTATGGATTTTAAGGGGAGCTCCGCGCAAAATAAAAAAAAAAATGTTGTGGATTTCCCCCCAAAAATCAATATCAGACCCTTTATCCGAGCACGCAACCTGGCAGGCCGCAGGAAAAGAGGGGGTGACGAGAGAGCGGCCTCCCCTCCTCCTGAACCGTACCAGGCCACATGCCCTCAACATGGGGAGGATGCTTTGGGGGTCTGTGACCCCTCAAAGCACCATGTCCCCATGTTGATGGGGACAAGGGCCTCATCCCCACAACCCTTACCATTTCACAAAGAAAGTGTAAAAAATTGTAAAAAAGCACACAGACACCGGGTGGTAATCCACTCTCGGTCTCCACTCCAATGCTGTCGGTATCCTGCAATGGATGATCTCCTCTCCAGGTCCAGGCCCCAGCGATGAGATGTCCAACGCAGCGAGGAACAGCATCCTGTCTCCACCGGAGACACCCCCGGGAATAACGTTGCAGAAGCCTGACAGGTCTCGTATGTAGCTGAGGACGGGGCCACCCGTCACGTGACCCGTCCCCCTCTGACGCAAGGGGAAACCCGGGCCTTCCCAGTGACATGCGGGTGACCCCGCCCCCTCTGATGTAACGCAGGTTTCCGATCGGAAAAGTCAGATGGGGCACACACACGGTCGGAATTTCCGATGAAAAAATTCCGTCTGGCTTTTTTCCTCGGAAATTCCGACCGTGTGTACGCGGCATTAGATTCATGTTTGCCATCGGTGTCCTTTTAGGGAGATTTCCCTTAATTTCCTGTCTTATTTACTGCTAAACAGGACAAATAGCGTGAATCTTCCACATAGGGACACAGACGGCAATAAAAAAATCTGACAGGTGATCTACTCCCTCTCCACTCTATTCAAAACTGACAAAAAAAAAAAAAGGAGAGGGGAGAGAATCAGGCTGCATACTTTTTCTCTCTCTCTCTCTCTCTCTCTCTCTCTCTCTCTATACCGACCAGCTTACTATTAGCAGAGGGGATCCCACAGCCAGCTGCACCCGGCTACAATTGCTTACCTATTCAAAAAAATGCTAGTTGCCTAGCTATCTCTGACTTTACTGCTTTGAGCCCTTTACCTGAAACAAGCATGCAGCAAGTCATATGTCAAACAAGTAAAGTCTAAACCCCTACATACTTGTTCTTGATCAGTAATAGAGAAATTATGTAAGCCTTTGGATAAGCATGATAGAAAGGCAACATTTTCAGAAAATGTCAACTGCGAATGCCTCCATATTTCATAAATTCAGGCCATCATATGTTTAATTTACAAACATATTACAGCAGCTTCTCAAACACTTCTTAGAATCATAAATTCTGTAACAGTTATCAGACTAGAAAATTAGGCTGTATGCATCAGTTGTCATGCCTGGTCTATAAAATATTATTTCAAGCAAATATCTCAGATGGTTTTATGTCTTCAAGTCATAATTATTCTTCAGACATCTTTAGTTTCTTCTAACTCTTTTGATAGGGTATTGCTGTAAATTAATCTAAACTCAAAATTCCATATGTTATAAAAAGTTAATGAATTGTATGTTCACTATTAATGGTCCTTAAAGCTGTCAGATTTTTTCAGGCATATTTTTGTCATCTGTTCGACATGGAGCCCACAAGGAAAATTCTGCAAATTCTTTACAACATGCTGTTCCAGGTTCTCCTTGTTTAATATGAGCTAGGTGTGTGATGCTTATGTCAGTTAGGAGAGCCATTTGATAACATCTGCCTTCCCCAGGAAAAAAAAAGGGTATATATACACATTGATATTAGACATTTTATGTAAGGCCCCCTATCTACAGTATAAACATGTTATTTTGTTACCAAGTTTGCCAACAACCTATGTACTGTATGTATCCCACAATTGTAACTCTTCATTCACTGCTACATACTGTATATAGCTAAAAAATAGTTATTCAATTAATATTCTAGAGATGATGGGCTTATTACCTAAAAAGAAAACACATGCTCAGTAATTCTGGACAGTAAAAAGTTTGCCCAAGTTGATAAATTCTGACCTGGACTTACATAATATCTATTTATTCATTTCTACCCATTCACTCCACATGGGGTAATTTGGGACAATTTTCCTAAACCTCCTACCACCCTACACTTACAATGCATCCCCCCCCCGCTTTGTATTGCAACAATTACCTTACCTTGTCACAACCTTTATCACCTTGGGCTGTTTATAGTGCATATTAGCATGTCATGTCCAGCACTGGCCTATTGACCTTATCAGCACTCAATTTTTGGGGCTTTCGGCACCCCACTTTCTACACATTTCTTTCATCCCTGAACCCACACCCACTACTCAATATTAGGGGTACTCAATCAGACTATTCCTTGTCTCTTGCAATTGTTTCGATCACATGACCTGCCCTGTTCAAAGGGCCCTATTCAGCAATGTCAGTCCTCACAGTCCATTAGCCGTTCACTTTGTGACTATCTCATATGTGTTTTACCAACATATAATATAATCGCTATTGCGGGACGTAATTCTCCCCCAATTAAATGTTTATTGTTTACATTGTATATCTGTATGTTACCCTTTCGGTTTAACCTATATTGCATGTTGTTATTGGTGACCCCTGCTGGTTGGTGCGGCCCCGGCTGTTTGGTTCCTCCCCACAGCGGCGGCCATGTGTTTCCCCTGGCAGGGGTGACCTTTTAGCCTATCCCCTTCTTGTTCTCCCCGAGCTGGGCTCCCCGCCCTTGGGCTCATGTTGAACGCTCATATGCGGTAGCGTTTTCACGCACCCGCGCTGTGCGGAGAAACTGACCTGGTGACGTCAGACGCCGCCCTCCGGCGGCGTCACAGGCGTCTCCAGGTTGGGGAGCTAATTTAAAGAGCACTGCGGATCTCTCCACTGGTGGTTCCTACATGCGGGGCAGAGACAGGAGGCTGCTATCCTCAAGCGTCCAGCGAATTCATGGGTACGTTTCCTTGGTTCTCCTTGGTTCCCAGGGGCATTACCTTGTACCTGTTATTAATTGATATTCATTGTATTGACAGAATCCTATTATCCGTGCTGGTTGGTTACCCGCATGGCCGGACCTATATACCTTCTTACCCTTCTGATATCCCAGTCAGTAGTACAAGCGGGCGTCCCCAATTCAACCTGTCTCTCTGCCTCCGTACCACCATTAACCATCCCTGGCTCCACATTACCATCTAATCCAATTGGTGAGCCTTTTGGTTACACTTGTTTTGTATCTACTCAATCAGGGTTCTGGGCATTTTCCTCCCCCCCCCCCTCCTTTCCTTTTCTCCTCACTTTCCTTCCTTTCCTTTTCTCCTCCTCCCCCCCTTTCCCTTTCTCTTCCTCCTCCACCCTCCCTTTCCCATCCCCCCTCCCCTCCTTTTCCCGCCCCCTTTGCCTTCTCTTCCCCCCCATTTTCCTCTCTTCCCCTTCTTTCCTCACTCGCTCCATTTCCTCTCTTCCCTTTTTTCCCCTCCTTCCCCCCTTCTCCTCCTCTTTCCCCCTCCCCTTCCCCAGTCCCCATCTCTTCCTCACAGGTGTCCAACTCCCCCCCCCATTCTACAAGTGTCCACTACTCCTTACCTATTTTATGCCTATTTAGAGATCTCCGCACAATCCCCCATGTCCGCCGCGCGGGGTACTTTGTTCGGGCGGTCTGGTGCCGCACATGACCACCCATTATTGGGTAAGCCAACTACTCTATCAATTTTATTTTTTATCATTTTTTTCATATGCTGTATCTTTCATGTCGAATCAATGTTTGCTTTATTGTATTATTTGTTTTATAAAGTGGTTCTCCTGAGGAAGCGGTTATACCGCAAAACTAGTCGAGACCCAAACTACTCCATACGGTTGCAATAACAGACAACGCTTGGGGGAATCCTGAGCTTCTGTTTTTTTTTATTTTTCTATCAATGTACTAATTGTATAATTTTATATGTAATAAATTTCTCTTTTATATAATATGTATGTTGTTTTATTGTACCGAGATAGTTCATCAACCCCAGGGGAGGGAATGTCACAGGGTCAGCATCAGCCACTGTCCCTGGTCCCCTTTTCCCCCACCCTTCTTGTTTCTTTAAATTAACCTGGATGATGGTACCCCATTAAGATTATTAATTTGTTTACATGAGGCTATACTCCAAATTTCTGCATTTCTACCCATTGAATGGCACAGAAAGAAATGAGCTAGCAAATCCATAAAAATTCATCAGTCAAAGGTTAAGTGAATTTTAAAGTGTGCATGTCCATGTCTATACATCTGAGCCATAACAGTCACACTAAGGTGTCCAAGCACTAACTGTTGTATCCTAAAAATGGCTAATAAGTCTAGTATAGTAAAAAG
Source organism: Rana muscosa (assembly GCA_029206835.1). Classification (NCBI taxonomy): domain Eukaryota; kingdom Metazoa; phylum Chordata; class Amphibia; order Anura; family Ranidae; genus Rana; species Rana muscosa. The sequence continues at coordinate 175,195,223 of CM055120.1, forward strand.
ATCAAAAGGAAGAGAGAAATGATTGAAGGAAGAATGGAGGGTACGGTGAATAGCTGGTTGTTAAGGAAGCCGGCTGCTGCATCCCTAACAACGGGTGAGGCATCAGCTGTCAACGGGCCCCCCCCTTGTGACATCACTGACCCAGCGCGTACCGACAGAGCCCCCCGCCCCAAAGCAACCCCCCATGTTGAGGGCATATGGCCTGGTATGGTTCGTGCACCCCCCCTTTCCTGACCTGCCGGGCTGCATGCTCAGATAAGGGTCTGGTATGAATGCTGAGGGGGACCCTACACCATTTTTTGTTAAATATTTTTGTATTGTCTTTATTGTATTTTGTTCTTTATAAATGCCAGTTTTGCTGCAGTATGCTCTAAGCACAGTACAGATGTGCCACTTTACAGGCAGACTAAGGGGACCCCCCAGGCACTCTATTTAAAGGAATTTTTCATTTTTATTGTTTCACTTTAAGCATCATTAAAATCACTGCTCCTGTATAAATTATCCTTTTTAAAAAAACAAGGGCAGTACCTGGAGCCCCATACCCTTTTATGGCCAATAACTTGCATATAAGCCTTCAAAATGGGGACTTTTGATTTTTCAAGTTTGGGCCGCATAGGGTTCAGGTCCGAACTTTTGCAATGTTCAAGAGTTCTGTCGCAAACCGAACCGGGGGGCATTCGGCCCAACTCTAATACCCACATATCTGTAAATGTAAAATTGAGCAGTCTTGTAAAATAAAAGTATATTTCATCTCAGTCCAGTCATTGACCTTGCTGTCTTCTCTACATTAAACTTTTAATCCTTAGCTACTGAAACTTAAGTATTAGAGATTTCAGGAACTTTGCATTTACTAGGTCTGTCTCATAGTAGTATTGTTGTTTTTCATGGTAATGCAAAATTGCCTAATGAGCATGATAAAATTCCACACAAAACAAAAAGTAGAAAAAAATGTTTTAGTCAATAACAAGGTGCTAAGTAATGTATGCACGTGTTGTAGACCTTTACAACAAATCTAAAATCATCTCTTAACTGAGGTGAGTAGTAGAGACATTACCAGATTTCTAAAAGACCCAAGGAACCCTGAAGCTCTAGATTGAAATGTTGTGTTGCTTATAACATACCATGGCAAAAAGTGGAAGGTACTTTTTCTTATCTTCTGTATCATGGCTTCTGTCTCAATTCTCTTTTTTCTTTTCTACCTTCCCTTCCTCTCGTCTATTTTACTGTACCCTTCTTGGTGCACTACCTGTCATCAGTTTTTCAGAACGTTGCTGACAAATATCCCAAACTAAAGAAACTAGGTTTGTAAAAGCCCCCCAAAGTTCCTTGCAATGCTACCGCTTCCACCACACCTTATATTGTGGACCCAAATTAAATTACATAGAAATAGACTGATAATGTCTGCCATTGGTATTAACAAAAAATATTTTTTGGGATCGAATCTGGGCCTAACATAACCTATTAAAAATTAATTGGTCTGAAACAATCATAAGTATAAATTCATAAGTACAAATGACTGAAATAAAAAGAAATAAACACACCATCATTGCTTAATAAAAAAAATACTTGGATGATGGAAATAAATAATGCAATGGAGATACAGGGCACTCAGTAGACGACCAATGGGATCTAGCAATGGCCCTAGTTAGAAGGCTATGGAAGAACATTAAGACATCTCTGCTAGCCTTATTCCAGTGGAATTTGCCACCTGGCTGTCGATCAGGTTCAAGAACAGGTGGTTTATTTCTACCTAAATTTAGGGAAGCACATGCTCAGGCAGCCAATATAATATGCAATAGCATGTTCCCACAAGTTTCTTATGCTCTGATATGTTATTTTTCATGTCATGTCTGATTCTATTGTACAAACATTCCTGCATGCTTTGCATGAGCAGCAAATACTCCCCTCTTACTACTCAGTCTCAATATTGGGGCAGTTCCCATTCAAATCTTCTCTAGCAATTGGTGGCCTCTTTAAGTTAGCAGGCTCTTTCTAAAATGGCAGACTCTGTCACATATTAGCACCTCACGTTTGCTCTAATATGGCTGCAACTATAACACTGAGGTCTCTCAAATACATCAGTGTCTTTTAATGGGCAGTAATGTTGTTAACACAACAGTGTTCTGTGATGTGACAGCGTTCTTTTGTAAAATGAAAGTGATTTGGGCAAGGTTGTGGATGAAAAGGTTTAGTTAAAAGCAAGTTTCAGGGGTTGGAGATGGTAATATAAGGATTTATATCACGTTGGGACTACAGAAATAGGCATACATGTGGAAGGGGCTTAACCAATATATACAAAAATTGAAAGTAGTCAACACATGTTCATACACCAACTTTTTTTATATTGCAGAAATTGCATGACCACATAAATAAGGTACCGTATATACTCGAGTATAAGCCGAGTTTTTCAGCCCTTTTTTTTGGGCTGAAAATGGCCCCCTCGGCTTATACTCGAATCAGCGTACCTGAGTCCATTGCCGCCTGACCTCACCATGCCCATTGCAGAATCTGATCTGTGTACCCGAGTCCATGACATATTCGGATGGCGGCCGTGCAGTGTTAAAAACTCACGCTCCTCCTTGTGCTGTTCCGTGATAGGCGGAACACTCGGCTTCCCAGCAAACACTGTGTTCAGTGTTCCGCCTATCAGGGATGCCCTCTCGTCCGTGATAGACGAGAGGGCATCCCTGATAGGCGGAACACTGAACACAGTGTTTGCTGGGAAGCCGAGTGTTCCGCCTATAACGGAACAGCAAAAGGAGGAGCGCAAGTTTTTAACACTGCGCGGCCGCCATCCGAATATGTCACGGACTCGGGTACACAGATTGGATACTGCAATGGGCACGGTGAGGTTAGTCTGCACATTACAATGGGTGCTATGGTAACAGGACCTGCCGGGGGAACCAACTGGATCCTGCCATACTACGAGGATGGTCGAGTTGAAGAGCTGCAATGGGCACAGTGAGGTCAGGCTGCAAATTGGCACAGTGAATATGCAAATGGGCATAGTGAGGCGTGCAAATGGGCATTGTTGACCCTCTTTTCGGCTTACAGTAGCTGCTGCATTTCCCACCCTCGGCTTATACTCGAGTCAATAAGTTTTCCCATTTTTTGGTGGTAAAATTAGGTCCTCGGCTTATACTCGGGTCGGCTTATACTCAAGTATATACAGTAGTTTACAGAAACAGCACCACGTATGTTGCAGGTTACACCTTGATTCAAGCAGAAGTGTAATGTCTGTCAACAAGGCACTTTTCTAAAATTAATAAAACATGAGCAAGACCACAGAATGCCTGAGGAGCACTTCCCTTGGAGGAGGTATCCAGAATACTGGGTTGCCCTGAAATCCCCAAAGTCCTTGCAGTTATTCAGGCTGATGGTGAGAGACAGTTACACAATGCTGGTAGAAGAGATACCCTGTAAAAGAAAATCTACTCTTTCCCTGCTTGTCAGGTACCTCTCCCTAACACTGCTCCTACTCTCTCCCTAATAAGCAGGGCTCTATCCCTGACCCACTCCCACACTGCAGTCACACCGAATGATGCAGAATCTTCTACATAAGCTCTTTTGTGTCAAGATAATTGCCCGACTGTCTATAGATTCTGTCATCCAAAAGGAGATTCTGGCCTCCCCCAAAATGGTGATCTGGAGCCCATAATAAAAGGACAAATTAGTCCCCAACAGTTATCTTCCAGCCTGAAGAAGCAGCACGGTGACATCTTCAGGTGGGTGGAAAAACTGCAACCCAAATCTTGTGTACACTTGTCTAGTCTAAGAATTGTACTCTATACCCGCACTTGATGAATTCACCGGCTATATAATTCATATTGCATTCATGTTTGGACTAGTAAGAATTCAGCTTTATAGAATTTTGTTTTATAAAGCTATGTACCTGCTGTGCATTGTAATGAGGTAGCTTTCCATTCCACTACACATATATCTTAGTTACCTTATAACACAAAAATCTGCTCTTATTCAACAATTTCTTTCAGATTGTAAAATTGTTCTTGTTACTAAGCGTAATAGAAATTAGAGGGTTTTTTTTTTCTAGTTAAATGATAGCAAAGTGATTTACCTTTAGTTTTTTGAAAGCATGTTAAGTACTTTCTATTTTAAACTGTGCCCTCAGTAATGTGAATGTCATTATATTTAGCAAGTACAAGAGGACACTTCAGATCTAATTTATCACATAATCTAAATACATTCCCTAGCAAATAAATTGTTTTATGAAAAATTTAAGCATTTTAGTTACTTGTCTTTTTAAGTTGTTTTACTACACAAACATTCAGGTAGTTGAATGATTGGGTGACAGGTGAGAATATTTCTGCTTCTTCCTTGATTTTGGTGATCCTGGTGGAATACTGAGGCAACAAGCAGCTTTATTTGTTCTTTTATAATCTATCATTAGTAGAAAAAAAAAACAAACATGTTAAAGCTAAGCTGTGGGCTGATGTGAATGCCCAAACGAATGCAGCTCTGGAATAAATAATGCACTCTTAGTTTTATTTATTTTTTATATAAGCAATGCAAGTACCTGAAGTTGACCTGGATAGCCTCTTGTAGCTCCTATACAGCAGGGCTGGAGTAGGAGAAGAAAATGCAGTACAAGGACCAATCAGTTCATATGCTCACAAGAAGCACTTTGATAGGAAAGCAGTGTGGGGTATGGGCTCATCACTGTACTGCTTCTCCATTCACTGTCCATTAACAGGCTGGGGCACATCCAGGATGAGCTGGGCTCAGAGGAAGTGACTTAATTGATGCTGGCTTACAGACTAGAGACATTTAGTGGAAAAATGTACTGCAGAGGAAAATCTCTGGATTGAAGATGAATATTGCAGCAAAAAAGCTGGTTTTGCTATTTTTATTTTAACAGGCTAGCCAATTTTTTTTTGTTTACCTAGATTTAAGACCAGTGTATTAGCTTTGAATTAGTGCTGGTAAATTAATTACCCAGCAGCTTCTTATACCTCTTATGGAATCCAATGGCAATACATAATTGCTTCATTTTCCACCCGCAGCCACTTGCAGATGCAAACAGACTTAGATGCAACATTTTGACCATTCTTACAACTTCACTGCATGCATTAGTAGAAAAAACACAAATAGGGCCCCTTTGCAAAGAAATTGTTTATAAAGTCAAGAATTACCCAGCGCATGAGGAAGCCTGCATAGAGTCCAAATCTACATCTCTGTGAGAGGTAATGTCTTTGAAATGGTAAGGGTAAGTCCATATACTGTATATTAACCACTGGGCACTTAAACCCCCTTCCTAACCAGACCAATTTTCAGCTTTCGGCACTCTCATACTTTGAATGACAATTACTCAGTCATGCAACACTGTACCCAAATGTTTTTTTACACTATTACAATTTTGAAGGCCCTGGAGCACCAGGACAATGGAAACGCCCACAAAGTGACCCCATTTTGGAAAGCTAACACCCCAACGTATAATCTATGAGGCATAATGAGTCTTTTGAACGTTTCATTTTTTTCCAGAAGTTTTGGGAAAATGTGGGAAAAAAATGAAAACGCATTTTTTTTTTACGCAAAGTTGTCCATTTATAAGATATTTCCAACACATAGCATGCACATAGCAAAAATTACACCCCAAAATACATTCTGCTACTCCTCCTGAGTATGACGATACCACATGTGTGAGACTTTTACACAGCCTGGCCACATACAGTGGCCCAAAATGCAAGGAACACCATCAGGGGTTCTAGGGACACATAACATGCACATACCAAGAATTACACCCCAAAATACATTCTGCTGTAAACAAAAGATTACCTGGTCCAGGCAGCAGGCAGGGACTTGGTCAGCAAAAGCGAATGCAATTGTCCAGGCAACAGGCAGGAATACTGTCCATAGTTCGTACAGGCAGCAGGCAGGGATACTGTCCATATACAGTCCAGGGTCAGTGCAAGCAGAGATTGTCAGCAGTGCCAAAATATTGGTCCTGGTAGTAGGCAGGTCCATGTGGTGTGGTCAGTTCATGCAACAGGCAGAGGCATGATGGCATAGGTCCTACAGGCAGCAGGCAGAAGTAGGGCCTCGTTCAGGACTGAATGGGGACAGGGGTAGAGGCTTCTCCCACCCAAATCTCTTTGAAGCCTCCGAGTCTCCAGACCCTAATCTTGGAATGGGAAAACAAAAACAATTGTTTTCTTCATCCAGAAAAACAATTCTGGAGCCCCTCACATATGTGAGACCCCTGTGGTATGAATCTCACTAGTCCACTGGCAGGGTAAAAGATCAGTCCAAGAGGCAGGCAAAAAGCAGGGTCAAACATTCCAGGGTCAATTCCAGATCAGGCAGAGGTATGTATAGAATCGGTAGGCAGAAGCGTGGTCAAATAAGAGTCCAGGGTCAGTTCCAGATAAGGCAGAGGTATAAACAGAATCGGCAGGTAGAAGCGTAGTCGAATAACAAGCCAGGGTCAGTTACAGAGCAAGCAGATGCATGAGGGGTGTAAAGATAAATGGCAGGAAGTGAACTAATAATTGAGTTTGGTATGGTAACGGCGGAAACAATTAATCATGCAGAGGCCTGGTTCTGAAGGACATTGGGCACAATAATAAATGGTGTCTCTTCTCTCTCCTCTTTTGGAGCACACCCGGCATTTTTTCTGGCGTTTTTGGCCTGTTGGTCTGGGAGGGATTTTATCTGGGAAGTGGCGCTCGGAGAGTCGGCTAATGACATTGGATCTAATGTTTACTGGTGGGCTGTTCGGGTATATAAGGGCAGTGGTGATTTCCTCCTGGTAGAAAAGGAAGGGTTTGGGTCTTATAGTGGATTTCCGATAGATGACATAGGAGTTGTACATGGCCAAATTAAATAAATAAATGGAAACTTTCTTATACCACTGGTATGTTCTTCTTGTGGAAAGGTACGGCTTGAGCATCTGGTCGTTGAAGTCGACACCCCCCATGAACTTATTGTATTCGTAGATGCATTTTGGTTTTTGGATCCGGCCATTCCTCCTGGTGATTTCAACGAATTCATTGTTGTGAATGGAAGAAAGCACGTAGACGTCTCTTCTGTCCCTCCACCTCACAGCCAAAATTTCCTCATTCCTCAAACTCGCTGCCTCCCCTCTTCTCAATTTTTTGGTGACCAGACTTTGAGGAAAGCCCTTCCGGTTCGTCCGTACGGTGCCGCATGCTGGAGTGTTCTTTCTGTGAAGGTTTCGAAACAGGAGCAAACTTGTATAAAAATTGTCCACATACGAGTGGTAGCCTTTCTCCAGAAGTGGGTTTATGAGTTCCCAAACTACTTTCCCACTGGTTCCTACAACGTCTGGGCAATTAGGGGGGTGCAGTTGGGTGTCCTTCCCTTCGTATACGATGAATGCATACACATACCCTGTGGCTCGGTCACATAATTTATAGAGCTTCACCCCATAGCGGGCCCTTTTGCTGGGTATAAATTGTTTTATGCCCAGCCTGCCAGAAAATTTTATACGGGACTCATCCACACATATATGTTGGTCTGGGGTAAACAACTGGGTCAAGGTTTCAGAAAAAAAATTTAGTAGCGGCCGAATTTTATAAAGCTTATCAAAATTTGGGTCATTTCGGGGAGGGCACTGGGTATTGTCATTGTAGTGTAGGAATCTCATAATCATTACATATCTGGACCTGGGCATTACTGAGGAAAAGATGGGCATATGGTAGATGGGGTGGGTTGACCAATATGAACGCAATTGATTTTTTCCGTTTAGTCCCATGCAGAATGTGAGGCCCAAAAAAATTCTAAACTTCTCCACTGTAAGGGGTCTCCACTCGTAGGGACAGGCATAATAGGACGTTGGGTTGCTTGCTATGAACTGTTGGGCGTATAGGTTGCACTGGGCCACAATTGATGCAAGCATGTCGTCAGTGAAAATTAAATTGAAAAAGTCAATCGGGGCAAAATTTTCTGTGCCCACCTGGACTCCTGGCTGGGCAGTGAAAGGGGGAATGTTGGCTTCTCCTGAATTAGGAGGAAGCCACAAGGGGTTCTGAAGGGAATAGGGAAGGCTGGCATGGGACCTAACCCTTTGGGACTGAGATGACACCCCACTGGTACGTGGCCTTGCTTGCCTGGTGGATGGCACTGCGGTGCTGGTGGAATGGCACTGCCTCCTCAAAAGAACGCCTTTGTCTGGCGGGTCCTCCTCCTCTTCTGAGACTGTCAGTGTTCCACTGCTTAGGACAGGCTCGTAGTCCACGTCAGACTCATAGTCTGAACTTGCGGAGGAATCCGAATCGGAGAGCTCCCCGTTGCTCTCGTCGGCCGCAAGAATATTGTATGCCTCCTCGGCTGAAAATAATCTTCTAGCCATTGTTGGCACTGAAGACACGTGACACTGATACGTGGCACTGATGACACTGATACGTGGCACTGATGACACTGATACGTGGCACTGATAGCAGATGGCACGGGCAGATATGGGACTGGCAGATATGGGACAGGCAAGAGGGCACTGTTTTTTACTGTGTATGTGTGTTCACTCACAATAACTGACAGCAGCAGCAGCACAGATCTCTCTCTCTACTCACACGTTGTCTCTGTGTGAGAAGAGAAAGCCGGCAATGACAGATGATCTCATATGTTAACATTTGAGATCATCTCTCATTGGGCAGTGAGATCGAGTGCTGAATGGCCTCTGTGATTGGCCATTCAGAACGATCTGTGATTGGCTGTGTCCAAGGGACACGGCCAACACAGATTTTCCCCGATGCGCGCTCTCGGGAGCGCGCAGGGAGAGTGTAAATACAAGGACGTCCTGGGGACGTCCACCCGGCAGTTCAGGTCCACGCTGCAGCCGTCTTTCGGCTATAGCACGGATCTGAAGTGGTTAAGGACCCTCAGATGTAAGCCATCTGGTCCCGGTGACTTATTTATGTTAAGTATTTCAAGTCCATTTCTGATTTTGTCTACTGTTAGCCATTAGAGAACTTTCTGTGACGTGTTATTAACATTACAGTCTTGGTTACTGTATCCCCCATTTCTTTTGTGAAGACTGAGGAGAAGAATATATTCAAAATCTTTGCCGTCTCTCTGTCTTTTGTAACCAAATTCCCTTCATCATCCTTTATGTAACCAATATGTTCTGGCTTCCCTTTCTTACTCTTTATATACTTAAAGAATTTTTATTTATTTTTTACTCTCCTCCGCTATGTGCCTTTCGTGTTCTATCTTAGCCGCCCTGATTGCACTTCTTATTGCATTCTTTGTAATATTGGAATGCTGACAATGACACGTCAGCCTTGTATTTTTTTAAGCCCTTTTCTTTTGCTTTTATGTGCATTTTTAAGTTGGCGTTTAGCCAATATATATATTGGCTATATATATTTTCGTTTTTCGTTTTTTACACTTCACTGTGATGACTTCTGTGACTTTACCATCAGCAATAGACCTGATCTCATGCCACAGCTAATAAGCTGATAAGCAATTCTAATAGTAGTTGGTCCTCTATAGAGGAGTCTGCAATCTTAATAAACAATCTCCTCAAACAGTCTCTCTGTGTACCCTTTTTGTGCTTTCCTCTTGCCCACCTGTTCAGCAGATTAGTCAAAATGTCTTTCCCTGATATGTACATAGAAACTGGTGTATAACTATCAACATAAAACTATAGGCAAACTTTAAAAAGCAGTATGAAAATATAGCATTAGCAATAAATTGTGGGTTCACGCTTTTCTGGTGCTTTGTGATAGCGCACATATATTAGCATGTGTGTGGGTTTTTTTTTTTTCACAAGTTAAAGTGTGTTTCATTAGACGATTCAAATAAATGGGGAGGTTATGAACTAAAATATCTCTAAAAAAAACAAACATGCACAATTTTTAGTAAAACCACGCACCACATCAAATGATGTGCAATACCGTGTTTTGTGGTACACTGCAACACATGTGTATTGGGTACCATTCAAAGGTAATTTCATGCCTCAACTAGTAAACTGATTTAGTGCTAACTCCAGAGGAGCCGCTAAATTGTTTTGTGATTTCTTAGCATACCTGAAGAACACACACCACTCACCCAGCAATTACCGACACACCTTGAGGTATTTTATAGAATTTATTAGGCCAAGCATTTCCTAAAAGAAGAGAGGTTTAGCAAGTCTACTCATACAAACAATCAAAAAGACAACAATGTTACGCAGAGATATGGTTATACACCTGCAGTATTCCAAATACCAGTAATTAACAGAACCAAACTGCATATACCTAGCAACAGTATATAAAGACAGTCCAAACTTGCTATAACAGTCCCTGTTTTGTCACACTGGCCAGTGAATGATGAAAAAAGAAAAAAATCATTGGCTGGGAAAGTTGGGGTCCTTGAAGTAACACAAGAGTCCCCAGCAGACAAAATAATAACTTATATGTTGTTAGTCTTTTACCAGACCCAGGGGACCCTCTTCTAGGTTTCCGAACAAGTGCTTTGATTCAGTAAAAGTCAAGTTCAAGTCATACAGAAATATAATTTGCTGTGATCTCTCTCTTTAAATCCTGCTGAGACAGTCATTATTTTCCTTTCTTACAAATGGTAGAGGTGCTCTCTAGCGCATTCTTTGTAATCCTGGATTGTTTCCAGATAAAGATGAGTCAAGGCAACCCCACCGGAGAAGAACTATTTAATGAAACCAAGAATCAAGAAAAGACAGTAGCCAAGAGGCCTTTAACCACAGTAGGCACTCTCCAAACTCCAGGCATTTCCACATGCCTGCAAAAGGATCCTCCCTTGCAAGCTAATGCAGAGCAGTAGTGGTCCTCCCTTGATGGTCAGGTGGCTGCTGACGGTCACAGTCACTCACTGCATCCAGGTCCTTTCTCAGAATCCAGGACCCTCACATGTAGCATTGCACAAAATATAATGGTAGCAGCAGTCTCTGATCAGCACTTTTTCTGGCCAGCACAGCATCAGATAGTTCCGGAAAACTCTGACGACACACCACTGTTCTCTGTTGCATCAGCCAGTGTCCTTCAGACCCATCTGAAGATGGCTGCCCCCTGCACTGTAAACAGTGACTGGAGTGCAGAAGGATAATACCGCAGAAACAAAGAAAGAAGTTCCACTGCAGTTATCAGCTACAGCCCAGGTTACACTGATAAGCAGTTCTAATAGCATTTGGTACTGCAGTGTGCTAAATCACATAATGTGCATTACCCTGCGTTGTGGTGTTGTACACAGTACCACAATGTACTGCAACAGAAAAATGTGAGCTCTGCCTTATTTTTCTGCAAGATGCTTTATTTTCATATGAAATACCTGGTATTCCTGCCAGTCTGTGGTCTTTCCTCAGCAGGGTGACAATGATATATCACCTGAAGTGACAACTGCAGTGTTGTCACCTTGCGCAGCTCTGAATATATACTGAAGAGGAGGGTTAGCAGCGTTTTCACCGCTAAAAACCCTCCATGTTTTACAAAGCAGGACAATTATCCGCCAGAAAACAATAAAGTCATTAAGCACTAAAACTGGCAGTCATTGAGGGACATATATATATATATATATATATATATACACATATACATACACAGTCAGGTCCATAAATATTGGGACATCGACACAATCCTAATCTTTTTGGCTCTATACACCACCACAATGGATTTGAAATTAAACGAACAAGATGTGCTTTAACTGCAGACTTTCAGCTTTATTTTGAGGGTATTTACATCCAAATCAGGTGAACAGTGTAGGAATTACAACAGTGTGTATATGTGCCTCCCACTTTTTAAGGGACCAAAAGTAATGGGACAATTGGCTGATCAGCTGTTCCATGGCCAGGTGTGTGTTATTCCCTCATTATCCCATTTACAAGGAGCAGATAAAAGGTCCAGAGTTCACTTCAAGTATGCTATTTGCATTTGGAATCTGTTGCTGTCAACTCTCAATATGAGATCCAAAGAGCTGTCACTATCAGTGAAGCAAGCCATCATTAGGCTGAAAAAAAAAACACACCCATCAGAGAGATAGCAAAAACGTTAGGTGTGGCCAAATCAACTGTTTGGAACATCCTTAAAAAGAAAGCACGCACCGGTGAGCTCAGCAACACCAAAAGACCCGGAAGACCACGGAAAACAACTGTGGTGGATGACCGAAGGATTCTTTCCCTGGTGAAGAAAACACCCTTCACAACAGTTGGCCAGATCAAGAACACTCTCCATGAGGTAGGTGTATGTGTGTCAAAGTCAACAATCAAGAGAAGACTTCACCAGAGTGAATACAGAGGGTTCACCACAAGATGTAAACCATTGGTGAGCCTCAAAAACAGGAAGGTCAGATTAGAAATTGCCAAACAACATCTAAAAAAGCCTTCACATTCTGGAACAACATCCTATGGACAGATGAGACCAAGACCAACTTGTACCAGAGTGATGGGAAGAGAAGAGTATGGAGAAGGAAAGGAACTGCTCATGATCCAAAGCATACCACCTCATCAGTGAAGCATGGTGGTGGTAGTGTCATGGCGTGGGCATGTATGGCTGCCAATGGAACTGGTTCTCTTGTATTTATTGATGATGTGACTGCTGACAAAAGCAGCTGGATGAATTCTGAAGTGTTTCGGGCAATATTATATGCTCATATTCAGTCAAATGCTTCAGAACTCATTGGACGGTGCTTCACAGTGCAGATGGACAATGACCCGAAGCATACTGCGAAAGCAACCAAAGAGTTTTTTAAGGGAAAGAAGTGGAATGTTATGCAATGGCCAAGTCAATCACCTGACCTGAATCCGATTGAACATGCATTTCACTTGCTGAAGACAAAACTGAAGGGAAAATGCCCCAAGAACAAGCAGGAACTGAAGACAGTTGCAGTAGAGGCCTGGCAGAGCATTACCAGGGATGAAACCCAGCGTCTGGTGATGTCTATGCATTTCAGACTTCAGGCTGTAATTGACTGCAAAGGATTTGCAACCAAGTATTAAAAAGCGAAAGTTTGATTTATGATTGTTAATCTGTCCCATTACTTTTGGTCCCTTAAAAAGTGTGAGGCACATATACAAACTGTTGTAATTCCTACACCGTTCACCTGATTTGGATGTAAATACCCTCAAATTAAAGCTGGAATTCTGCAGTTAAAGCACATCTTGTTCGTTTCATATCAAATCCATTGTGGTGGTGTATAGAGTCAAAAAGATTAGAATTGTGTCAATGTCCCAATATTTATGGACCTGACTATATATATATATATATATATATATATATATATATATATTTATAGTCTTGTCATAAATGATGTAAGAAAATGACCGGACCCCAGTGCAGCTGCCAACTTCTGGAGAAAAGTAGATAAAATTGAACAAAAGCAGCGCTCGATGGGAACAGTAACAAAATAACTTTTGGCAATTGTGGTGCTCAATATAGTTCATTTATTGAATGCACACTTTAAGTGTGCATCCAATAAATGAACTATATTGAGCACCACAATTGGCAAAAGTTATTTTGTTACTGGTCCCATCGAGCGCTGCTTTTGTTGTTCAATTATCCGCCAGAGCCAATGGGAGAGATCCAAGAGCCTGATTTGTATTACTTCCTCAAGATGCAGGGTGTCCTTTTGGACCTCTACTCCACCTCTGCCAGAGTGAAGATCTTGGCTGTCCCTATGATAACAGAAAGAAGATTCCTTCACTCATGCAGCATGCTGGAATTTACCGGGGGGAAGGGTAAACTGAGAGATATTAAAAAAAAGTTTGGCCAATAAGTGATTTAACACCACTGCCAATGCTGGGGATCCTCAAATGCACAGTTATGGGTAAAGGTTGCTGTAAATGGCCCATTCTGTGCACTCAAATGGAACTTATATTTCATAAACTCATCTGCAGTGCAGTAATGGCCAATTGAAGAGCCCATTAAAACTCTAATGCCTCGTACACATGACCGGTTTTCCCGTCAGAAAAACTGTGAGAGCTTTTGGCCAGGAATTCTGACTGTGTGTATGCTCCATCGCAGTTTTTTCGACTGGAAAACTGCCAGAAAAAAAAAAGAGCAGGATCTATTTTTTCCCAACAGGAAAAAATTCTAGGGGGAAAACCGTTCGTCTGTATGCTTTTCCGACGGGAAAAAAAAACACTCATGCTCGGAAACAATTCAAAGCATGCTCGGAAGCATTGAACTTAATTTTGTCGGCTCGTCGTAGTCTTTTACGTCACTGCGTTCTTGGCAGTCAAAAGTTCACCAGACTTTTGTGTGACCGTGTGTATGCAAGGCAGGCTTGAGAGGAATTCCGTTGGGAAAACCATTGTTTTTTTTTTCCGACGGGAAAACCGGTCGTGTGTACGAGGCATTACACGTTTCTGTAGTGTATTCTATTCGGTAAGCCAATCAAATTTTATCAGTTATTCTGTATTTACGAATGGCTAACATGGTACAACACTATGGGATATCTGCTAACAACAAACATTATCTGGGTAAGCTCAAGTTCTGGTGATTCTTTCTGAATTTATTTTACAGCACACTGCCAAAGAATAGAACAAGATATACTAAATAGAAAACACAGATTTTGGAATTGTGTTGATTGTTTTTTCTTATTCATTTATGAAGCATGGACATATTTTGCAGCGTTTTCCAGAGTGCATAGCAGTTTGACCCATTCCTTACCTCAGTGACATTTCATATTTAAAGTGATATTAAAGTGTTTTCTTTGTTTGTTTTTTAAATAATAAAACATGTTATACTTACCTGTGCAAAAACCTCCCCCTTGTTCAGTGCTCCCAATAACAAGCCGATTGCTATGGGCTACTGCTGCGTGCTCGCTCCTGAGCTCCACTCTATGCGTCTATAAGACACATAGAGCTGCAGCTCAGCCTCGCCCCTCACTCTCTCTTCATTGGCTCACTGGTTGTGATTGACAGCAGTGGGAGCCAATGGCTCCTGCTGCTGTCTCAGCCAATAAGGAGAGCGAGACCCGTGACACATCGCTTTGCACATTGCTGTGGGGGAAACAGCACACAGAAGGTCTTTTACCTTCATGCATAAAAAACCTTTAGCCTTTACAACCAATTTAATGTAATTTAGTCAACAGTCATTCAAGTGCAAACACTATAGAGATAATTTAGGTACAATTTTTTTTTCAGGGGTATGGGAAAGTATTTTAAGGATATCCATGCAAAAAACACAGGAACTATATAAACACCATTTATCTTGTTTACTTGTGGGAATCAAACCATGAACAATGTTGGGTGCATAGAGTGCACTCACAGAACGTTTCCAGCACACTGACCAATCTCTCACCATCAGCTCTCAGTCAAGGCTTTAAAAATCAGGAGCCAGTGAGGCAAGCTCCTAATCATTTGACTGCTATGAGAGCCAATCACATGATACAGAAGCCGTGCCGCCTCCCAGGCATCAAAGCCAACCTAAAGGGCCCACAGGAGTTGGAGTTAAAGAGGTTGTAAACCTCAGAAAAAAAAAAACCCTGCAAGACAAAGGCTTAATGAGCTAGTATGTATATCGCATACTAGCTCATTATGAAATACTTACCATAGAACGAGGCTGTTGCACCGCTGAGATGGCTGACATATTACCCAGAATTTCTTCTGGGTTCGCGGGCTCCAGCGCTGTGATTGGCCGAGGCTGCCATGACCTCACTGCCGTTCACGGCACTGGTTTGTAAGGAACAGCACCCGTGGGCCGTTCCTTCAGAGTGCATGCTCAAGTGATGTCACTGGCTGAATGCAATGTAAATATCTCCTAAACTGTACAGGTTTAGGAGATATTTTCACTACCTATAGGTAAGCCTTATTATAGGCTTGCCTATAGGTAAATGTAAGCAGAGGGACTTAACTTCCTCTTTAAGGGGTTACAAAGCAAAAAAGGATGGACGATTCTAGAAGAAGTTTTTGTAAGCCTTAAGCCTCGTACACACGATCGGATTTCCATTGGACAAATCCGTGGAATTTTGTACGAAGGGCGTTGGCCATGAACTTGGTATGCATACAGATGGCAGAACTTTTTCAGCCAACATACACAAAACTATAAATGGAGGTGTGAGATTTGGAAAATGTATAGGGTACTGCCAACATCCTTGTATACATGGAAAGGAATGTGCAACTAGTACACAGGAGGTTGCCCCATAGGCTTTTTTAGGCAGAAAAATGATTCAGGAGAGTAGACATATATAAAAAACGCACAAAAAGTGCTGGCTTTATTAGTAACATGAAAAATATATGCATGAAAAATACAACAATCACTTAAAATTGAATAAATGAATCGCTCATGTATAAGGTATAGATATCAACCTAAAGGCTTACAATCCACTGCCCAGATACGATTTAGGGTCAAGCGGACAGAATTACAGCATGACATCCCAACATGTTTCGGAGTGTTACAGTAATATGTGATGTTCCTTCGTCAGGAGAGACTTATACAATGTTTGATTTACTTCTTATCTGTAATGTAAATACGATAGTGTAATGCCGCGTACACACGATCAATTTTTTCGGCGGTGAAAACACAGTCGAGAAAATCGAAGTTAAAAACGAGGAACAGCTTGTTCCCCCCACACACGGCCGTTTTAAATGTCATTTTTTTTTGGGTCGAAAAAAACGACCGTGTGTGGGCTCCGCGGCAGTGTTTCCCTATGGGAAACACTGCCGCGGAAAACATGTCGAAAAAAACGACGAGAAAAATTAGAACATGTTCTAATTTTTCTCGTCGTTTTTAATGCTGTTTTTCTCGTCGAAAAAAATGGCAGAAAGCCCACAGACGATCGTTTTTGTCGTCGAAAGGAAAAGATGTCGTTTTTCTCGACGAGAAAAACGGCCGTGTGTACGCGGCATAAGAGAATTTGTATAATGGCATTGGAACATTATACTTTGTTACTTTACATAATATTTAGTACTTTAATTTGAGCATACTTACATTGATACAATTCACTTTAAATTGTGGCGAGGTAAAAGCAATCAACATTGAGGGTACAAACTGGCTGAGAGGTCCACAAAGATGGAGGCGTAGAGGCTCAGAGGCAGATACTGCAATGCTTTCACAAGAGACGGCTGCTTGTGTGACTAACAGCGAAAGGGTGTTGTTCAAGCTAAAATGCATGAGAGAGGGGTACTCTAAGTTAGTCCCATATTTTAATATAGGTACAAAAAGAAAAGAGTAAGGGAAATAAACATGCTGAGTGGAGAAAGTATTGTCCAGTCAGACAGAGGGATATTATTTACCTTTCAAGCTGTGGTAGAGTCATAAGCAGCGGATCTCATGGCAGCAGTCAGGAGACTGACAATCTGCCAACAGATGGTCTGCTCATTATGTAGTACCGTGGTCCAATCATAAGGATGATTGGGAACTGTGAGGGTCAACCCCCCAGCACAGCTGAGAAGCAGCCAGCTGATGGGGGTGAGAGGCGTCTCTCTGGCACGGAGGCGCTCGGCGTGGCCACGCCCACCGGGACATGATGACGTCACACATTGCCGTGCCACCGGCGGGAATACATTCACCTGGTGTCCGGCGATTGCCGGTGTCTTGTTGACCTAGTTCCCCTATCAATATGGTTCCGAGCGCGTCTGCGCATGCGCACTCGGAACACACGGAAATCTACGAACATCTACAGCTGTTCGTCAGCTGTAGACGTGCTCGCTCCCGACGATACACGCCGCGCAGAAAGCGGTGGGGGCGGAGACTAGCAAGTTGATGGTACACGACACGCCGCTCTGTATTTTTTAAAATATTCATGAGCGGCCGCAAGGGGCGGGGGCGGAGACTGTGACACGCCGCTCTATAGGGCGAGTGTTGTACATATAAGTGTTATATGCTGCCCTATAGAGCGGCGTGTCCCAGTCTCCGCCCCCGCCCCTTGCGGCCGCTCATGAACATTTAAAAAAAGACAGAGCGGTGTGTCGTGTCCCATCAACTTGCTCGTCTCCGCCCCCGCCACTTTCTTGTCAAGCTGGTTCCCCTAGCATCGAGAGCGAGCGCGTCTACAGCTGCCGAACAGCTGTTCACGCTTGGAGAATTCCGTTGCCTCGGATTGCGCCTGCGCAGTTGAACTCGGAACCATATCGATAGGCGGAACCATCTCGGCAGAACGCCGGCCCTGGGGATGTAGAGAGAAGCTCAGCCCGACCCATGAGGCCTAAAAGGTGGGAGGAAAGGATTCCGCCCATCAAAGGCCGTGCGTGGGCGGAGCTTACCCGCCGGGTGTCAGCAATGAATGCAGAGCTTCTCCCGAGCTCCACACAGTACCATCTAGTGGGAAGTTGGAAATAGACATGTCAGCCAGTTTGTTTACAATGTAAAAGGAAAATAAAAAGAAAATTAGTACATTAATGGACAACTGTGCAATGTGGAAGAGACATGGCTGTAGAAGAGCAATATCAGACAATATACAGGTGAGTTAAAGAAGGTTACAAGAAAATAATCCAAGGTGTGCACAGAGATGAAGGCCAAAACCAAAGTCAATTGTATATAATATAATAATGAATAGAAATGAAATAGGGAAAAAGTGACAAAGAACCAAAAATGTATACAGTATGCTGAATATTGGTTATAATACTGTATCTGTAACTACGGGGAGAAAGGAGGGTAAAATACACAAAACTACGTGGTTTTTCAGCTCTTTAGCACCACCCTTTGGGCAACTTCTGCACACACGACTGTGTACACACGATCAGATAATCCGACAAGACACATTTGTTGTCGGAAAATCTGAAAACATGCTATAAAACATTTGTTGTCGGAAATTCCAACAACAATTGTCCGATGGAGTGTACAAACGGTCGGATTATCCGACAAAACCCTGCCATCACACATTTGTTGTCGGAAAATCCAATCGTGTGTACGAGGCTGAACAGTACAAGTCACCTCGTCCACACCTGTGTCTAATCCCTCCTGTGTAGTCTGTTTTTCCTAAAGCAATGTGGCCTTTTTCAGGCATAACTACGTTTTGTTTTTATGATAATATTACCATGATGAATCACTGTATTTATTTCACTGGCTCCTCTGACTGGCAGAAAAAACTGTATTATTTTCTTCAATCCGAAACATAAATTGTTTAAAAATATGTTTGCAGAACTCATACAGCTGGAGATTACCCCAACATACTGATCACATGGATACAGTCTGTGAGCTGTACGGAATATTATAGAATGTGTAAATAATCCCATAGCAATGATGTTCTAATAAAGAACTCCGCCTTCCAATTAGATTTAAAACACATTTCCAGATGTAGCATCCTTGCCAGCTATTGATTACGGCTGTCTGTTGCTTTGTTCCCCTCAGCTGAAGATCAGGCTTGTATTCTCTCCCTGCCAGAAGGACATTCTGAGTAGGTGAAACTGGTGTGAGGGGGGCTGGATGAGGTTTTCTGTTGATACTTGTATTGGCAGTCAGTAGAATATACATAGGACTGCCAGAATTCTTTTGGGCACTTTTCCAAGAACAGAGCCGCAATTGTAGATGTACTTTTCATATGGATTTGTGTGGAATTTGATGTTAAATATTTTCAAGACAAAACACATTTATATGGAAAAAATATGAAATGCATAGCTGTCATTTGCTGTGTTATAAAAGGATGGGATATAAAAGGATGGGATAGCAAAGATTTAGACTTAAAGTGTTACTAAACCCAGGACCCTGCATTCACTATATCTGGTCTGACATAGTACACAGAACATGGAAATGCAATTATTTTAGTAAATATAAACGGCTAAATACCTTTTTTCATCAGCAGTATATAGCAGTCTTGTGACTTCTATCAGAGTCTGGGTAAAGCTTGCAGGAGGAGTTTTAATTTTCCCCTGGTTGTCCTATAAGACTGCAGGACCCTTACCCTCTGTCTGAAAAGTGCTGATTGGCCCAGTGCTGCTGATCATATGCACTCCCCCAGTTATTTTTGAGACTTGCTTTATATTGGGTATAATGCAAAACAACAAAGAAGATGGGTGCATGGAAATATAATACTTGTTTTTTTCTTATCTGCCAGTCCTTAGTATGCTGTTATAAAAAAAATGGTGGCTATTGTGCCTAAAAAAATAAAATGATCCCCTCCCAATATACTCCCATTTCAATATCCCACTAACAAAATAAAACATCACATATTTATAAATCATTGTTCATAGGCACAGGCAAACTTAGCTTCGATTTTTCCATAAAAAGACTCATATTCTGATTTAAAAATTCTCCAACAAATGGTATTGCTCTGGGTGGTATGGGCCTGCTCTCATCACAAACAGACAAAAATTTCCCAGCACACTATCCAGCTATGTCAGTGTACGGATAGCCACGCTAACTCCGATGCACAGTGCCTTGAAAAAGGTTTCACACCCCTTGAAATTTTCCACATTTTGTCATATTACAACCAAAAATGTAGATGTTATTTATTGGGATTTTATGTGATAGATTAACACAAAGTGGCACATAATTGTGAAGTGGAAGGAAAATAATAAACAGTTTTTAAAATTGTTTACAAAAAAATATGTGAAAAGTTTGGCGTTCATTTGTATTCAACCCCATTACTCTGATACCCCCTAGCTAAAATCTAGTGCAACCAATTGCCTTCAGAAGTCACCTAATTAGTAAATAGAATCCACCTGTGTGTAATTTAAAAACAGTATAAATACAGCTGTTCTGTGAAGCTAGATAACCTTAGTGGACAAACAGCCTCATGAAGGCCAAGAAACACATCAGACAGGTCAGGGATAAAGTTGTGGAGAAGTTTAAAGCAGGGTTAGGTTATAAAAAAATATCCCAAGCTTTGAACATCTCACGGAGCACTGTTCAATCCATCATCCAAAAATAGAAAGAGTATGGCACAACTGAAAACCTACCAAGACATGGCCGTCCACCTAAACTGACATGCCGGGCAAGGAGAGAAATAAGAGAAGCAGCCAAGAGGCCAATGATAACTCTGGAGGACAACTATTAGTCGTGCACTCCACAAATCTGGCTATTATGGAAGAGTGGCAAGAAGCAAGCCATTGTCGAAAGAAAGCCATAAGAAGTCCCATTTGCAGTTTGCAAGAAGCCATGTGGGGGACACAGCAAACATGTGGAAGAAGGTGCTCTGGTCAGATGAGACCAAAATTGAACTTTTTGGTCTAAAAGCAAAACGCTATGTGTGGCAGAAAACTAACACTGCACATCACCCTAAACACACTATCTGCACTGTGAAACATGGTGGGGCATCATGTTGTGGGGATGCTTTTCTACAGCAGGAAGAGGGAAGTTGGTCAGAGTTGATGGGATGATGGATGAAGCCAAAAACAGGGCAATCTTAGAAGAAAACCTTTTAGAGTCTGCAAAAAGACTTGAGACTGGGGCGGAGGTTCACCTTCCAGCAGGACAACGACCCTAAACATACAGCCAGAGCTACAATGGAAAGGTTTAGATCAAAGCATATTCATGTGTTAAGCCCGGTACACACGGTCGGACTTCCATTGGACTTTTCCGTGTTTTTTTGTCCGAACAGAGTTGGTCGGGAACACCCATAGCATACACACGCTCGGACTTTTATGCAAACTTTCCCAAAACTTTTTGCAACATCACATGGTTTTTCTGCTCTTTTCTGCTCTTTACCGCCACCCTTAGGTCAACTTTTGCTATTGTTGGTTGATTTTAACATTAGTTGTTTTGTCCATCGGACAAAAGTCCGATGGTTTTCTGTACACACGGTCGGACTTTGCTCCATCGGACTTTTGTTGGGCAAAAGTTTGTCCGTTTGCAGACCCAACATTTGTCCGATGAAAACAAGAGAAAAGCAAAAAAAGTTTGTCCGATGGAGCGTACACACGGTCGGATTGTTGGTCCAACTTGCTCAAAATGAAGTTTGTTGGCCAAAAGTCCGACCGTGTGTACGAGGCTTTAGAATGACCCAGTCAAAGTTCAGAGCTAAATACAATTGAGAATCTGTGGCCAAGACTTGAATATTGCTGTTCACAGACGCTCTCCATCCAATATGACAGAGCTTGAGTTATTTTTCAAAGAAGAATGGGCACAAATTTCACGCTCTAGATGTACAAAGCACCCAGCTGTAATTGCAGCGAAAGGTGATTCTACAAAGTATTGACTCAGGGGGGTTGAATACAAATGCACGCCACACTGTTCATATATTTATTGGTAAAACATTTTGAAAACCATTTATCATTTTCCTTCCACTTCACAATTAGGTCCCATTTAGTGTTGGTCTATCACATAAAATCCCAATAAAATACATTTAAGTTTTTGGGTGTAACATGACAAAATGTGGAAGATTTCAAGGGGTATGAATACTTTTTCAAGGTACTGTAAATCAAATACTGCAAACTATGAATAAAGATAAAAAAATAAACCAACACCACAGTGTACTTGTGCCCAAATAATCAAACATATAATATTAAAATCATGTTTTCACAAAAATGTCTATCAAAAGTGAATAGTGATTACTAGTATGTAAATCACTCTCCTAAAATTGTTTAGTGTCCAATTATTTGTTGTGCGTTCTGTTCACCACAAATGTGTGTAATCCTCCACCATCAAAATTCCTCAATCGGCAGATTACCATTTATTATAAGCATGATCATCCAATCCACCAGGGATCCTGTGTCCGCTTATATGGGTCTCCCCTCTCACTCAGTCATGTAATAAGAGAAATGCTATCATTGCACAACATATTTATTGACTTTACATAAAACACCCAGTATACAATTGCCAACTCACATTTAAAAGTGCCCTCTGAGCGGCACTAAGTCTGTCCAGCAATTTGTATCAATGGCTGGCACACTGCTCTGTCCACAGAAGCCGGCATGTGTCTCAAATCTCGGATGTGGTGTTAACCATTATAGTTAGCGCGGCTATCTATACACTGACATTTACATTGTGGTCGGACCAGTGGTGTATTTAGGTTTTGTGCTGCCCTAGGCCTGACTAAACTCACGCACCCCCTAATTTAAATATGACCCACCCCTTCCTGTCAAGACCACACCCCTTCCTTTCTAATATCCGCCCTGTCATCTTCATGGGAGGAGGACAGAGGGACGCTACGGGAAGAGGACAGAGGGACGACGCGGTAAGAGGACAGAGAGACTCTGCAGAAGGAGGACATAGAGGGATGCGGCATCTTTTCATTTGGGGGGTAAGGGGATATGTGCTGGGTGCTTTGGGAGGGGAGGATCAGACCCCCCCACACTAGCACATATCCTCTCCCCTCCCAAAGCACCCAGCACATATCCCCTTACCCCTCCTCCCATCACTCCATGTGTGAATCTGTTATCTGCCCCCCCTTCCCGGTTACTGTGTCCCCCTCCACTGTTAAGTTTAGACAGACCTCAGACCAGCAGCACTGCTCTTGCACTAAAGTCGTGTCCCTCCTCTGTGGCTCCTCCTCCTCCTGGCTGTGTATACTAGAACATTGGAGCCAAGGAGTGTGTGTGGCTGACAGTGGGGAAGTGTCGGCTGCTATGGAAAGCCGATCGCCGCTTGTGGGCCCCCCGGGTGGCAGATGTCCTGGGTGCCCATGCTAGCGCACCCCTGTCTGGCCAGTTACCGTTGCTCACTCCTGGAACTTGTTGTGGCACTGGGCTCCGGGACAGTGGTGTCACTAGGGTTGGTGTCACCTGGTGCAGTAAAAATTGTGTCACCCCCCCTTTAATTTTTGGACCAGAGGCCCAGTGCTGATGCTCGTTGTGGCGGTGAATAAGGCCTAGAGGATATCAGGTTAGGCAGTCCCTAATGGCTCAGTCCCTGGGAACAGTAATGAATAATGGCCAACAGGCCCTCTTACCAGACCCGGTGAAACCGCAACAGTGATCCCTACAGCTGGACGTTCGCTCACTCTGGGTTGCCCAGGCCGACTCTAGTCAGTAGTGTAGCTTGCCTTTACCCTGGCAGTGGCTTCATCATTTCTTCCCCTCTGGTGGTGCGGGTACAGCATGGCTTCCACTCTGGTGGTGCGGGTACAGCGTGGCTCCCTCTCTGGTGGTGCGGGTACAGCGTGGCTCCCTCTCTGGTGGTGTGGGTACAGCGTGGCTCTCTCTCTGGTGGTGCGGGAACAGTGTGGCTCCCTCTCTGGTGGTGCGGGTACAGCGTGGCTCCCTCTCTGGTGGTGTGGGTACAGCGTGGCTTTCTCTCTGGTGGTGCGGGAACAGCGTGGCTCCCTCTCTGGTGGTGCGGGAACAGCGTGGCTCTCTCTGTGGTGGTGCGGGAACAGCATGGCTCTTTCTCTGGTGGTGCAGGTACGGCGTGGCTCTCTGGTGGTGTAGGTAGAGCGTGGCTCTCTCTGGTGGTGCAGGAACAGCGTGGCTCTCTCTGGTGGTGCGGGTACAGCATGGCTCTCTCTCTGTACACTGCGGTCCTAACAATAGTTTTGAAAGTCTCCAAGTTGGAGCATATATAGCAGTGGATAAATTAAGGGCAGGTTTGCCTGGGGGGAGCCCACCCCTCCTTAAAGGCACAAGGGCACGTTGAATGCCCAACAAGAGCACAATGGCAGTTGAAAGGCATTCATTGTATCCTCATGCTAAATCCAGTGAACAAGCTATATAAAAAGATGGCAAGCACACCAATTTATAACTAGCCTTTGCAGTAAGGTGCACATTGAAGGGCAATACACATCACAAACAGACAACAATTTCCAAGCACACTTACCAGCTAGCCTGCAAGAAAACCAAACTGAGTCTGTCTAATAATTCACATTAAAAACAGAGGGTTTAGTTGCACACATTTGCAAATATATGTGGAAGCCGCAGTGACTACTCAAAGGATACTGCAGTTCTAACTCTATATTTTTGAAATTGTGATGTTAAGGTTTATCCTGTAGTGTTAATGAACAATAGACTTAAATTAATTTAAAGCTTTCCACAAAGGTCTGCAGTGCAATAATATAATTCAGAGGTGTAGTGTATGTCACCAGCCTACTATTATTTTTTCTTTTGTCAGGTTTTGAAGAAGTCCCCATAGTAAATGCAATGTATCATGGTTAGATAGAATCCCCTTTATCAAGAAAGTGCGAAAAAATTTAACACTATGGTTGATGAATAACAGATAAATAAATAGACAAGCAGAGAAAACATAATACTGCCAATAGATCTATAGACTCTATATACTGTATGAAATATTGGTAAACAGTACTGTGCAAAGGTTTTAGGCAGCTATGAAGAAATACCATAGAGTAAAAGCCGGTTCACACAGGGGCGTCCTGGGATCCGACTTCAAGTCGCCCCAAGTCGCGCGGTTTAGAAAAGTAATGGAAGTGAATGGAGCCGTCTTAATGTACACTTCTGCAGTTGCTCCGACTTCAGAAAAGGTTCCTGTACGACCTCAATCCGACTTCTAGGCGACTTGTACCCATAGATTTCAATGGAAGTTGCCTCCAAGTCGGATCCCCTGTCTTAACTGAAGCAACTTTCCAGGAAGTAAAAATAGTTTTCCAGGCAAACACCTCCCTCCCCCCTCCCTCCCACAGAGCTGATTATTGTTTGATTAGCCACTGGAAAGTCACCTGTCCTGGAGGCAACTTTAAGTTGCCTTGTAAGTTGCCTGGAGTCGCGTTGTGATTCATGCTCAAGACGTGTCCAAGTTGCCTCCCAAAGTCGCAATGGAAGTCGTGTTGCCCCTGTGTGAACCGGCTCTAAGAATACTTTCAAAAATATAAATTTGAATTGTTTATTTTTATCAATTTACAAAATGCAAAGTGAGCAAACAGAAGAAAAACCAAAATCGAATGAATATTTGATGTGACCTTGGTGCGAGATAAGGAATGCCGTTCAAGCTGGGGAAGCCAAATTCACGCAGTCACCACGGAGAAGGGTGCAGGCTACAAAAGGTGCTCATCTGAAACGATGCATGTAAAAAATCAAAGAAGTGCCACACTCTCGTCCAGCCAACCCAGTGTAGACTTGAAAACGGCCTCAGTCCATGAGTCTCCGGCAAAGTCGCGCCCCCAGAGGGAAGGTAAGGTACATGAAGGGAAGGTATCTTATGATGTAGAAATACATCATGTTTCACCTCCAGTCCATTTTGAACTGCCTAGGTCTGGATTGGATTGAGCGGCATTATATCGTTTAGGACTCACTGGGAGATAACCATTGTAAGTATCTTGTTGGTACCATATAGTATATGTATACCGGACGCCTATGTGACATACCGAACTATGTAAATATACAATAAGTATAGATATTGTTCATTATTTTCACATCATAGGATACCTTCCCTTCATGTACCTTACCTTCCATTTGGTTTTGGTTACATCTGAGTCCCCTGTGTCCGGCCCAAGACTGGTTCATATGTACCTCACTGAGCACCACCATATCTGTGCGAGCAGTGCAGTCTCTATATTTATTGATAATGATCATTATGATTTATGCTATATGTCTAATTTTTGGTCATTTGTTTGATGCAACTCTAAACTACATGGTCCTAAAGAAGCTACCGTGCAAGCGATGCACGTTGAGCGTGAGAAGTGACAAGAGCATCTTGACTAAATTGACATTTGTTATATTCATCCCACTATAAGATACTTTTGCCTCATTCTTTACAGAGGGTGGTGAGCTCCTCAGTTATGTGGACATTTTCCTTTTCTTGCTTATTAGCAGTTTTTTTAACTCTCTATGTTTTATTT
This sequence comes from Rana muscosa, assembly GCA_029206835.1. Lineage (NCBI taxonomy): Eukaryota > Metazoa > Chordata > Amphibia > Anura > Ranidae > Rana > Rana muscosa. The sequence goes on from CM055120.1 coordinate 175,221,752, forward strand.
TAAACATTGTAATAAAGTGTAAAGTAACTCTTTTAACATATTGGTCTGTCTCATGCTGTGCCGTGAAAGTCCATTATTGACCATACGAGGTGTCTTGCCGGTCTTTATTTTTGCATTTATTATTGGATGTGGCAAAATAACAGCTATACCTTTTTAATTTGATTTGGATTCCTCTTCTGCTCATTTATTTTCCATTTTGTTAATTGATAAAAAATAAACTATTAACAGTTAAATTTCTGAAAGCATTCTTAACTTATAGCATTTTTTTCACATCTGCTTAAAACTGTTGCACAGTAAGTAGTGTATGTCTATAAAAACATTAGTGATGGTGAATTCTGCCCGGTCTCAACTCACCCCTTTCACACTGGGGCGTCGGTGGCATCGGCGGTAAATTGACGCTATTTTTAGCGGTGCTTTACCGTCGTATTTGCGGAGGTATTCGGCTGCTAGCGGGGCCCTTTTAACCCTCGCTAGCGGCCGAAAAAGGGTTAAAACCACCCGAAAACTGCTGCTACAGCAGCGCTTTGCCGGCGGTATAGTAGCGCTGCCCATTCATTTCAATGGGCAGGAGCGGTGGAGGAGCGGTATACACACTGCTCCTTCACCGCTCCAAAGATGCTGCTAGCAGGACTTTTTTTAGCGTCCTGCCAGCGCACCGCTCCAGTGTGAAAGCCCTTGGGCTTTCACATTGGAGAGACAGGAGCGGCTCTTTCAGGGCGCTTTGCAGGCACTGTAGTGCCTGCAAAGCACCCCAGTGTGAAATGGGTCTTAGGGTTAGACCAGCCTGGTTTGATGTTCGAAAAACCCATATTTTGCAACTAATTCCACTGAAGCCTACTGAGTATGAATTCTACTGTTAAATTATGACCATTTTGTGGGCTAATAGGTAAACTATTATCAAAAAAGTTCATGAACAGCTGGGTATTTACCATGGAAAATATGTAACAAAGAAAAAAAAAAAAGCAAATGTAAATACTGTAGTAAGGAGAGGATCCTTTTTATGCAGCTTTGAATCCTTTAACCACTTCAGCCCCGGACCATTTCGCTGGCCAAAGACCAGAGCACTTTTTGCGATTCGGCAATGCGTCGCTTTAACTGACAATTGCGCGGTCGTGCGACGTGGCTTCCAAACAAAATTGACGTCCTTTTTTTCCCCACAAATAGAGATTTCTTTTGGTGATATTTGATCACCTCTGCGGTTTTTATTTTTAGCGCTATAAACAAAAATAGAGTGACAATTTTGAAAAAAATTCAATATTTTTAACTTTTTGCTATAATAAATATCCCCAAAAAATATAAAAAAAAACAAAAAAATGTTCACAGTTTAGGCCGATACGTATTCTTCTACATATTTTTGGTAAAAAAAAAAATCGCAATAAGCGTATATTGATTGGTTTGCGCAAAAGTTATAGCATCTACAAAATAGGGGATAGATTTATGCCATTTTTATTATATATTTTTTTTTTTACTAGTAATGGCGGTGATCTGTGATTTTTATCATGACTGCGACATTATGGCGGACACATCGGACACTTTTGACACATTTTTGGGACCATTGCTATAAAAATGCACTGATTACTGTGAAAATTACACTGGCAATGAAGGGGTTAACCACTAGGTGGCACTGTAGGGGTTGAGTGTGTCCTGGGGAGTGCTTCTAACTGTAGGGGGGATTTGCTGTGGGTGACATGACAGTGATCACCGCTTCCGATTACAGGAAGCTGTGATCACTGTCCTGTCACTAGGAAGACTGGGGAAATGCTTGTTTACAATAGCATTTCCCTGTTCTTCCTCACCGTGAGACGATCTCGGGTATCCCCACGGACATCGAGTCCGCAGGACCCGCGGCCGGGCTCACGGAGCTCGCAGCGCACGCGCCCGCACAATGCAGCTTCTTAAAGGGGACGTATATATACGCCCTTCTGCCTGTCCGTGCCATGCTGTCGACAACAACACTGCTTATGATGACATCCGAGTTGACAAAGCACATTGGGAGAAGTTTAGGCACAGTGAAGTCATCACTCATCACGTTCCTGGGAGGAGGAAGATGCAGTAATTGCAGAAACTCTGGAGCAGCTCCTATAGACAAATGATGATGGTTTTCATCATGGAGTTTTCATTATAAGCGTTTTTAGATTTAATTTCAATTGAGGTGTGTGCAATGATTTGTGGTAAATTGGAGGTATTTGTTTACAGTAGAAGAAAGACTGATTGAAGTCCAACTCAATGAAAATTAAAAGATTGCCCCTTGCAGCCCCCCCCCCCCCCCCCCTCCAAACACACACACACACACCAAAGGTGAAGCGCTTAATTTGTCTAGGGGATTGCAGAAAAGTGTGAAAGACTGCCAGATGGGAATATATAAAGCGCTTTGTGACTTTCTTTGATTAAAAGAGAGGGCTGTACTTGGTGGAGAAGAAGAGCGCAAAATATTCTTTTTGTCTCACGTTTTACCACGTTTGGATTTTTGACACTGAGCACTTCAATTGGACTTTCTTATAAACATTTTAGTTACATATATGTAGCGGCCTCACCCTCTCTCCATCTTTATCGGTTACACACCAACTCATGTCTAGGGGTTCCTGGGTTGTGAGAGTGAGATGCGCCACGGCCCATGTCCTCCCCATTGTAGTAGGGAGGTGAAGGCCACTTCCTGATGTTTCCTCGGGCCGGTGTGTTCTGTGAATGCACTGAGTCTGTAATTGCAAGCTCACCAGCCTCCCCTTTGCTTCCAGTAACTGGAGTTCACACACCGGAGAAAGGTCCAACACTTGTTTATTTGACACTCCAATACGCAAAGCACAATAAACAGTTCTTTTGCAGCAAACTGGTTGGGACCTATAACCTTGCCAACGGTGGGGCGAGCAGATCGAGGCACTTCCTAAAGTTTGAGTTCTATGCCACTGTACTATGACCAGCGGCGCCTAAGCCAATCCGGCTGTTACAGAACAGGAAGGATGGGGTCTCTTCCAGCAACCCCTATGAACAGCAATGGAGCCCTCTTCGATACGCTGTGGCCCCTATCAGGGGGATGTGTCCTCCCAAGAGAGTTCCCAGAGGCCCACTGTCACCGGGTTGGTGCTGCTCCGGGTCTCCAGTGGGTAACCTCCCCGGCCTCCTCACCTCAGGTACGAGTCCCTCCGCTCAGGGACCCTCGGACAGTCCACCCTAGCGGGACCCAGTCGAAGGTACTGGGCCCCAGGCCTCCTCGATAGTACCTCACCCCAGGCTAAAGGTGCCTGGGATGGACGCCAACATGACTCCGGACCAGGCCATGGGCACCTGGACCAGACTCCTGGATCTCCCGCACCCAGGCCTAAGGGCCCTGGGTGCGGACCGCAACCCTCCTCCTCCGAGGACCTCCTTCTCCGCAAAACGACGACGACGACCTCGTGGTCAGGGCGTCTCCCCCTTTTATCTCCTCCCTTCAACGGCCCGGCGGGTTCCCCGCCCCAGCCATACCATCTCCGGGAAGAGACCAAACAGGGAGCACTGCAGGGGATGATTCTACCTGAAGCCCGTGGGTACTACGCCACCCACAGGCAAAGGAGAATATTACATCCTCCAATCCTCCACGAAACAAAAAGGGGTCTGAATCCTAACACAATTATACACCTGGGTTACACTATTGCCCAGGTGTATCCCATCAATTTGAGGACCCCGCTACACACTCCCCCCTGTAATTTGACGCTGGTCCCCAGCGTCAGGTGCACACCCATACCTCCCATAAAGTGGTGGCATGGAGTGAAACCCCTGAAGCAATTCCTCTAAAAAAAAATTCCCAAGTGCCAAGACCTGCTCAGGGAATGGGGAACATATAAAACAACTTATGTCATAAAACATTCTTAACATCTGCATAATCACAACCCCTCTCCCACACTGTCTAAGAGCCACCCACTCTCAATGGTCTTGATTGACGATTCTCCTGCAGGGGAAAGAAAAAACAACATCCTAACATAATTTTGTGTCATTTGGGATGAGTGGGCCCGTCAGCCGAGAGACCCACTCACTCCAACAAGCAAGGTGAAGTGTGGGTGAAATATTTTCAAACATTTGTTGCGCAACACTGCCACCTGGTGACAGCGCCGCGGTCATGACACTCAACGAATCTTCGTTCTTCCAGCTTTCCCTACTCTGCCACTATTCCCAAATGTCCTTGCCTTTGGCACATGAAGAAAAGGGGAAACACGAAAACACAACAGTCCCCAAGTCTCCAACGAGAAAAAGAAAAGCCCAAACAAAAACAAAAACAGGGCACAGTCCTGCGTGTCTGGGAATGGCTCTTCCAGAAAGTTCAAGTGCACAAAAGAAATAAACAGGAGTTCTTTTCTCCTATAAGTAAAACTTTGGATCCGGCAGGTACAGGGGTTTCAGGTGTTTGTCAAATGCCTCTATCGAATACTCGACATCTTCTCCTTCTCTTCTGCAAATGACTATCTTGTCAGCATGGATATGGCGCCCCAATTTCCATTCAGCTTTGCAGTCCTCAAACCTCTTAGACACTGCCGGCACACATTCCAGGTACCTGCGAGCATGGGGCACCTTCAACTTGTCCCACACAAACTCGTCATACCATCTTGTTCTCCAGACTTCCACCTCATACAGCAATTCCCGGGGTAGATACGGGTACTCCCACCCATATTCCCGAGCTACTTTGTGGCAAAACAGTCTCTGCAAACGGGCCAAAGGTGGCATAGTGGCTTTCTCTCCAGTTCCAGGCAGTACAATAGCTTCTGGATGCCGAGGTGCCTTTACCAGCTCCCTGGAACTGACTTTCGGCGCTCTCACAGAAGCGCGGGGTGTCCCCACAACCAAAGTAGGTGAGGTAACAGTAGGTGAGGACACAGGTGGATGGGGTAGGCTCCCTCGCAAGCTGCGGGTCTTCCACCCGAGGCGTGCTATCTCCTGTGTACATAGGTGAATCCCGTACCGCACGGGAAGCAAGAAGTGGCACTCTATCCCAGCCCTTGCGGCTGAACAGTTCGTCTATCTCGCCATCATCTCCGCAATCAGACAGCGACTCTAGGTCGGAGGTGTCATACATCTCCGCAGGCAGATATCTACCGGTGGACACAGAATCATCTTCTCTGGGGGGTTCCACCTCCAATGGGCCCCCGACACCTCCAACCACCACCACAGTCCCAGCCCCTGGCTCACCTGACCCTTGTAGAAGACTGGGATGTCCGGGACTTCCATCTCGACCGGCGCCGTTCAGGCCAGGCAAGCAGCGGGGTGAAGCTCGACCACGTCCATAGGATGCCTGTACTAGGCCAACTTTCCTCTTCGGTGGTGGGAGCAGAGAACTTGTGGCGACCGAAGCAGCATCTTCGGATTTTTCTCTGTTGGGCAGTCCATCGCCCTGGTCAGCGCGCACGGGAACCTCGACAAAGGCCTTGATCTCCCCTTCCGGAGTAGCGGTACCCGTGAGGTGGTTGAGGCGAAGGGCCCGGGGCCTTGCTGTGGACGACTCGACCTCAAAAAGGAATTCTCTGCACTCCTCACATCGCCCGAATGGCTTCAGGGTGACCACCAGTCCCGAGCAGCCGGGACAGATCACACCGAGGGCCTCCGTGTCTCTGCAGGTGTACAGAGCCAACCGCCCTCGGGGCCTAAGTCTTATCCCCGTGTCTGTGATGGGGGCAGCAAAGGAAGTCATTCTCGTGGGGTGAGGAACCATAATCCACGGGGCACTTGAGGTCATCCCGACTGTTTGCTGCTCCATCATGCACTGACCCCGCGCCGGAGTCTCCACGTGTATCCCCACACTTGGCCAGACTCCTCCCATGAGCTGTACATTTTCGCGGGCTTCCTCTTGACTCCGCCCACGAACGATGTCGCCATGGGGTGCCTCGTGGCGCAGTGCGTTAACAGTCCCCACGTGCAGTACGTCACACGGCTGGACCTCTCCCTTTTTCCGCTCCTCCGCATGGGCCTTTCCCGTGTTAGGGTCATTTCCACAACTCCGAGCAGGGACGCACTTTGGCCAGTAATATGGCCGATCTGCTCGGAACTCCTCTGGGCAGCAAAGTTCGAATGTAGACATTCTCAAGTCCATCTCTAGAACACACTCTATCCCGGACGAGCCCCCACGTGTAGCGGCCTCACCCTCTCTCCATCTTTATCGGTTACACACCAACTCATGTCTAGGGGTTCCTGGGTTGTGAGAGTGAGATGCGCCACGGCCCATGTCCTCCCCATTGTAGTAGGGAGGTGAAGGCCACTTCCTGATGTTTCCTCGGGCCGGTGTGTTCTGTGAATGCACTGAGTCTGTAATTGCAAGCTCACCAGCCTCCCCTTTGCTTCCAGTAACTGGAGTTCACACACCGGAGAAAGGTCCAACACTTGTTTATTTGACACTCCAATACGCAAAGCACAATAAACAGTTCTTTTGCAGCAAACTGGTTGGGACCTATAACCTTGCCAACGGTGGGGCGAGCAGATCGAGGCACTTCCTAAAGTTTGAGTTCTATGCCACTGTACTATGACCAGCGGCGCCTAAGCCAATCCGGCTGTTACAGAACAGGAAGGATGGGGTCTCTTCCAGCAACCCCTATGAACAGCAATGGAGCCCTCTTCGATACGCTGTGGCCCCTATCAGGGGGATGTGTCCTCCCAAGAGAGTTCCCAGAGGCCCACTGTCACCGGGTTGGTGCTGCTCCGGGTCTCCAGTGGGTAACCTCCCCGGCCTCCTCACCTCAGGTACGAGTCCCTCCGCTCAGGGACCCTCGGACAGTCCACCCTAGCGGGACCCAGTCGAAGGTACTGGGCCCCAGGCCTCCTCGATAGTACCTCACCCCAGGCTAAAGGTGCCTGGGATGGACGCCAACATGACTCCGGACCAGGCCATGGGCACCTGGACCAGACTCCTGGATCTCCCGCACCCAGGCCTAAGGGCCCTGGGTGCGGACCGCAACCCTCCTCCTCCGAGGACCTCCTTCTCCGCAAAACGACGACGACGACCTCGTGGTCAGGGCGTCTCCCCCTTTTATCTCCTCCCTTCAACGGCCCGGCGGGTTCCCCGCCCCAGCCATACCATCTCCGGGAAGAGACCAAACAGGGAGCACTGCAGGGGATGATTCTACCTGAAGCCCGTGGGTACTACGCCACCCACAGGCAAAGGAGAATATTACATCCTCCAATCCTCCACGAAACAAAAAGGGGTCTGAATCCTAACACAATTATACACCTGGGTTACACTATTGCCCAGGTGTATCCCATCAATTTGAGGACCCCGCTACATATATATATACATATTTCTGTTTTGATGACACTATAATCATTCTGTGGGGAATGTGAGAGCGTGGTTCATCTTTTCCGGTTGATCTTCAGATTTAAAGTGTTACTAAACCCACAACAGTAAAATCAGTCTGTATATGCATTAAAGCATGCTTGTTATACTCACTGTGGAATCTAAGGGGTTAATCCTCTGCATTGTGTTGCCCCAAAAATATGTCAGAATAAGACAGAGTAAATGGAGTCAGGCAGCACATGCTCAGTTTGGTCTGTATTGCTAGAGAGTTGTTTTTATTTCTTAAGAGAGTGCATGTGATCACCACAGAGCCAATCAGCACTGTCCAGACAGAGGGTCAGGGGTCCTGCATCCTGATAGAACAGTCAGTGCAGTACGAAAACACCTCCTATAAGCTTTAACCAGGCACTGATAGAAGTCACAAGGACGCTATATACTGCTGATGAGAAAAGGTATTTATCAGTTTATATTTATTAAAATGATTGCATTTCCATATTCTGTGTACTGTGGGAGACCAGATATAGTGAATGCAGGTACTGGGTTTAGGAACACTTTAACTTTAAGTCTTATGACAAGCCGCTCTCAATCCACACACATTTCCTTATTGTATTTTGAGCATGTTTTCATATTTCACGTGTGTTACAGGGCCAGTGCAAGGATTTTTTGTCTACACAGGCAAAAGTACATTTTGCTGTGAAAAATTGTGAAGCAGTCTTACGCAACCCAGGATAGCGGAGCAGGGAATTCTCAATCAACAAACGACACAGTGCAAAAGGAGCCCCCTAGGGTGGTATAAAAACAAAGCAAGTTTATTAAAAACAAACACTAAATGCACTCACAAAAGGAGAAGCGATTGGGCATTAAAAGATGACACACTCCACCGGAATCACAGCCTGAATGGGGAGCAAAGCCTGGTGGAAACAGACAGGAGGGGATCCCTTGCTGTGACTCACACAGCTCAGAAATGAGACACCGGCCATTATCAACAAGGTCCTTGCCTCCTGGATCGTCTCCTATGATGGACGCTGTACTGGTCTAATGCCTGGAAATTGGACCAGTGTGACTAGGCGGCTCCTTTTGCTCTAGATTATTTTTTTGTGTCGATTTTAACCCCCTTATCCTGGCGCCCTAAGACGGCTGCCTGGGCTGCTTTATGCTTGCGCTGACACTGCATTTTTAAAGAGCCTGTTGCACACCCCACCAGTGCTCATGATTGCGGATGCTACCTGGTGTGTTCTTACTTGACCCAGCTTGTACTGTATTTGCTCCATGGATTACCATGAATGACCTGGCTTGCTCTGACCTTGATTTCTCCACTGTAATTCTGTAACATGGACTCTGGTTTACTTATGTATGACCCAGCTCATCTAGACTTTGCTTCTGCCTGACCCTCCTGTGTACCAGACTCTCTGTTACTTTGTGGCCTGCTCTGACCTGCTCCATCTACACACTAGTGCTTGCTGTCCTGCTGACATCTGGAGTGGTGCACTGCAAGTACCAACCAGCCTGCTCTGCCTATGGTCCTGCTCGTGGTACGTGCTAATTTTAAATGGTCCGCATATATAGAACTTCTGAACTGTTTCGCTGTCATCCATGCTCCTGACTTGACATTATCAAGAGCCCCACAATTAAAGGGGAAGGTGACATAATGTATTCTGCACAATCTCAGATGTTTGCTCAAGAACTTGGCTGTTTACACTAGCAAGTTCAGCAATTGGTAACCCAGCTCTCTAAGGTGCAATCTCCTCCTCCTTCTACCACTGTCAATAGTCTGCCATCTGAACTGAAGATTCCTTTTCTTGATCATTTTTTCTGGTGACCATAGGGGGTTCTGTAACTTTAAAAACAGCTGCAAACTATTTTTCAAGTTAAAGCCATCCTTGTCTGGCTCTGAAACACAGATGTGCAAATCATCATTTTGTTACTGCAGGGTGACCCCCAGGCCTGGTCCTTTAGTCTGGAATCAAACCATCCAGCCCTGATAACAGTGAATGATTTATTTGAAGCCCTGGGCCTTTTTATACAATGAGCCAGATTCTGCTGCAGTTGCTGAATCAACCCTACAGTATGTACTTATTAAAAGGGACCAACTCCGCTGAGATACAGTATATTGTTCAGAGTTTTGCAGGTGCGCCCCAGAATCTGGATGGAATCTGGATGGATGCACTCTGCATCCAATTCCAAATTGGTGTTTCCAATGTAATTTAGGATCCTTTGATTAATTATTCCAACCCAACTTCACTGGGAACTTCTCACTTGGAGAAGATTTCTTGTCTTGTCATTAATTCTCCATCCACACTTTTGATTCTACCGTAGGTCTTCCTTGAATTCAGGGTAATAAAGCTATTTGTGCTAGTGGGTAATGAGTTAGAATGTACATTTAATGAGTCATGGTCATTGTTATGGCATTATCTGACCTCAATACACAAGCCATATCTAGAAAAAGATTAACTTCTCCTGATGTCAACTAATTAATTTAACAACCTAGCAAGCCTACAAATTTATTGACATGTGCCATGTAACTCTAGTGATTGAAATGATGGAATTGCCAGCATGTTTGACTAATAGTTCTGTAAGATCACCAAATCTTATAAAAACATCTTTGACCATTGAGAATCCTGCTATCAGTCACAGTGGCACCTCTTCCTTAACAGCTCCCACTTCCACCACCGGTGCAAGAATCATAGGGATGAGCATATCATGGATTGAATAGTATAACTTACTGGCCCCAGATGAAGATAAGCCAAAGATCCATCCTAAGCTGATACCGCATGCTCTTCCAGACAACTTTACCTTCACACCAGAGGCAACTGATCTTCTCTTCTAGATGGATCATATCCATCTACCAGAGACAGACAGCACCGAAATCCCCAGAAATTAGCAAACAGAGGCTAACACGAAGTGTTGAGAGCCACAGGAAGTGGATCGATGGACTGGAGAAAAGTACTTGACTTACCTTTGTCTATTGTTTTTTTCATTGTCAATAGTTTTATTATGAGTTTCAAGAAAAAAAGAAGATAAAAGTAACATTGTGTGGTAGCAAAGAACAATTACGATGCCACTTATGCCCTCCCATACAGAAAACATATACAGTAAAACAACGTGGAGAACAGAAGGTCTTCACTGTTAAACTTCTCAACAAAAAGAAAAAGGGAAGAAGATAACCTCCAAACTGCATATGTGCAGTGCAATACAGCAAATTATTATATCCAATTTTGCAATAATAATGTACAGAAACTCCTCTAAATGAGGACAATATGTAACCAAGGCTCAAAAAAGACATCATACATTAAAATAAAAGATAAGGCGACACAGCCAGAAATGAGAGACTAGCCAAACACTGTAGCTCACCTACTATGCACAAAGTCATTAGCAACCTCCTTCTAATGAAGGGAGGATAGCCATGCAATCCAAGTAAAAGAAGCGTGTGTCTCTCTGAAACTAATAGAGTTGTTCTGCAGCAGAGAAGATAGATAGGAATAAATTAGGAAACGAGATAAAAGTATGAAGTAAAAAAGATTATCCTCGCGCCTACCCTCGAATCTGAAGAACTACATAAGCAGAATTAGCCCGAGAATCACCCATCAGATAATAAATCCAGAGGTTCCAGGATTTCCTGAACAGTTTAACACCCTCACTGCACAGCCATTCACTGGGAAGCTCAGTGTGCTGCTGCTTCTCCTCCCCCTAGCTCTTATGCAGCTTAGAACAGATTGAATGTGATCACTTATAAAAAGGGAACAAAGGTATTTATAATGTTTTTTATATCTATACACAAATGTTTTGCCTTTCATTTCTATTTTAAACTGATTGTGTTATTTTACAAGGTGACCATATCGTAGCTGACCTCCAGGATCTGGCTATAGTGATCTTTGAAACCACAAAATTAAAGGTAACTGATCTTCTGGAATGTCTATGGACACTGTCCACCAGTGTTGCCCAATAGCGCTGATCTCAGGGACTAGTTAACCTGGGTGAGAGAGTAGATGAAAATATATAGACAAATTCAGAAACACCTTACCTCGGGGCATTGTCACCAGATGTGAAATGCTGTCCCCTCCTGGCCACAGCCACGAAAGCAACATGGAAAAGCCCCCCCGGGACATGAGAAGCCAGCCTGACAGGGATCATTTACCACTTCATGAGCTCATGATCACCTTATAATTTGCATCAATAATTGAAGTGGTAATGACCTCAATGCACTTTGGGCTAACGAGTGTCACTCATCTAATTCCAGAGATTCATTCAGGTATTTTTCCCATTTCTCCAGTTAAAAAAAAACAACATATTACAGCGCTAACTCTATGCTATTCCCATAATCATAAAATACAGTATAGCAGAACTGGATATATTAGAATCAATAAAAAAGTCTGTTTTCCCGGAGGTATGGGAATCAATATCTGAAAGTCTGGCTAACACAATTGGATGCTTGCAGGCTGCCTGTTCAAAAGTGGACTGGGGATCCACAATCTGTAAAACAAGAGGGCAGAGAAAGATGATGCCACGCGGGCATAGTGTAGCACAGTTTTAACTTAAAATAAGACATAGTATTAAGATGCACTCACAAGCAGGTGGGGTGAGGAATGACAGATCGTAAGGGAAGGTCCTAATGTGTGTCTGGGACTGGAGTCTCTATCCGAGATCGTGTGAAAAGTTGTGAAGAGGAAGTGGGATGAGCCAAGTAACCGTCACGGAGGAGCCGGCGTATGGCTGCCCAGCCTGCCCTCAAGGCTGGGATGAGTTGTCCGGCATGAGGATGCCTTCCAGGATGTGTATTTCTCTCCAGCAGGAGTGTAAAAGGAACTGTCATCCTGTCCATTGTGGGGACCAATCGGAGCACGTTTCGGAAGCTAGCCCACTCCTCCTTCATCAGCCTCTATATAACCTTGCTTTGTGGCATCAGATTCCGTTAAAATAGCATATATTTCCGATATATGGCCCATAAGCGTATTAAATTTATTGCATAAGTATTCCATATGTGACATAGACATTATATCAGATTTGCGCTTAAATTAATTCATGCACTGAGAATAATGAAAATACTCTGGTAATTGATGTTTCTCTATCAAGGTTTGCCTGGTCAGCACACAGATCCACTAAACGTAAAAATCCTTTGTTAACACACCAAACAAAAGTTCGGGGGGCAAGGCCCGGGTAAATTCCAGATTTTGAAACAACAGGGCCAAAGTCTATGAGGGTATTTAAATTTATACCTCTGGAGAGTTTATCCCAATTGGTCCTTTTTATTATTATCGCTGAAAATGAAAGTAAAAGAACATTCCAAATCTTGGGTCATCACCAGAAAAGGAAAAGATTGGAAATCCTCCAATGAGGAGACTAGTTATGGTGACCCTGATGACTACCAGGAATTCCCTCACTTTGAAGGGATTTCCTCTTACCTCCTGTTTTGGCTATGGGACAGGAAGTGAAGGAAAATCCCTCCAATGTGACACAGATGGCAGAAAAAAAACTGACAGGGGTTATAACCCTCCCTTAAACTATCCAAAATGAGAAAGAAAGGTTTGCCTTTGGTCCTACTTAAATGCAAACTCTGAAAATGCTGGGTGCTGATGGGGATGCTAACAGAATATTTGGTCATGCTTTAATACACCAAAGCACCCCCCTGGTCTTACCACATACTAAGTACTAAATACTAAAAATGAAAGTTAAATTATCATGTTAAGTGACCATTTACAAATAAATCTTACAAAAGAAAACCATTTATACTTGTACATGTCAGGACAAGTATTCCTTGGATCTTCCGTTTGTTCAAAAGCTATGGCCCCTGGCCAAATCTTTACATCCAAGTTAACCCGCAAAAAAAAGCTAATTCAACCCTGCTTCTAATATTTCAATAAAAACAGATGCCTTTGCATACAATTAATATCATATGGGGAAACCAAACACAGAGTCAAGGGACCAACTGCACAGTGTGTTCTCTAACCTATAGGAGAACCTACACTGAATAAATATACATTGATTGACTGCTTACTATTGTGTATATTTTGTTAAATTAGGAACATGCATACAGGTCTGCATTTACCTTGGACAGATTTAGTGTTTACATGTTGCTCCTCCTTTATGAAGGTATGGTTTCTCCAACAGATAACCATATTCTCAATGTATTAATTGCTTTTATATCAATAATATTAATGGCCCTATAGATTAGAGCACAGACCGCACTGTGCAGAGTTATCCTGACCCTGTGACTTTGTGATATATGTAAAAATTTGAAAATGTATGCAATTCCTGAAATATTATAAGCAGGTTTTAATTATATTTTGTTAGCTGGTTGCATACAGAAATTTTCATTTATAGTAAGTTAGATGATTCTTCAAAGGATACTTTAAAGGTAAAATACAAATAAAATTCAAAGGTAAAATACATTAAAAAAAACGTACACAGTACATCTCTCCAATACACATCTCCTGCAGGAGAGAAAAAAAGGTTCTACAAATCACTGCAAGACCCTGCGGATATGTGAAATGACAGCCTCAGCCCGGGCTCCAGCCAAGCCATGCCCCCAACACATTTCACTCTGCCCACCGAAGCTAAATCAGGGGCATAGAGACTCCAAGATAAGGGGGAATATTAATACATCATTGGCTGCTATGTAATTAAGCGAATAAGAGTCAGGTGAACAGTTGCCCTTCCCTCAGATGGTGAAACATGAGAAGCCCAGCTCATCAAAAGTAGTGATGAGCCGAAAACCCCTGGGTTCGGTTCGCACCAGAACCCGCGAACGGACCGAAAGTTTGCGCGAACATTAGAACCCTATTAAATACAATGGATGCGAACGTTCGGATTCTAAAGTGCTAATTATAACGACTATTATCCATGTTATTGTCCGAAACAGAGTTTGGGAACCCGGCTTCTGCACCAGGGGACATGTATCAATGCAAAAAGAAGTTTTAAAAACGGACGTTTTCCGGGAGCAGTCATTTTAATGATGCATAAAGTGAAAAAAAAAAGTCAAATATTCCTTTAAATATTGTACCTGGGGGGTGTCTAAAGTATGCCTGTGAAGTGCCACGTGTTTCCCGTGTTTAGAACTGTCCCTGCACAAAATAACATTTCTAAAGGGAAAAAAGTCATTTAAAACTGCTTGCGGCTTTAATGCAATGTCTGGTCCCGGTAATATGGATGAAAATCTTTAGGAAAAATGGCATAGCTACCCCATCAACCCCCCCCCCCTTACCCCAGCCCATTACCAGCCCCTTTGGGTCTTGTATGGATATTAAGGGGAACCCCGCACACAAAATAAAAAAGGACTTATATACTCTGAACAGCCGTATACAGGCGGTGCATACAAGACAGGGACTGTAGGTTTGTTCTTATGTAGAATCTGTTTATAATTTTGAACAGCTGCATTGTTTAAGTGGAGCTCCATGGCAAATTCCTTTTTTTTAGTTTTTTGTAAAACATAGGGAACGGTTATCACCCCTGTCACATTTTTTTTGCTGTCTGTGCCCCTGTTCAGAACATTTCACCTCACTTTGCGTCCCAATGACAACTGTTTTTGAAATGTGGTGTTTTTATTGAAACAAGGATTGGTGATAAAGCATCAGTAGAGAGGAGACACCTTTCTCCCATATTAATTCTTACAGGAGAGAATTTTCCTTCCAAGGGGTAGATTTCCTCTCACTTCCTGTTGTCTTCTTCCGTTTGCAAGTAGTAGTAGTTTGTAAGTTGGATGTTTGAAAGTAGGGACCTTCCGTATATACTCTGCAGAAATTGGCCCCTTAGGTGTTGGTGTTGGCACAACACTGAAAGCACTCACAGTTATTCTTGGTGGGTGCTGGAACGCCCTTCTGTCAAGTATAATATCAGGAATTGTAATAACATATAATTGTTGATCAGTGGTAGTAAAAATTGGGCCTTTGATGGTGGTGCTGGTGCCCCAACACTGTAAGGCCTGACAGTTACTCTTGGTGGGCGCAGCAATGGTCCCTGCTGTGAATTATTAGATCAATAATTATAATTGCATGCCCCTGTTGAACAGGGGCTGAAAAATTGGGCCTTTGGTGGTGGTGGTGGTGGTGATGGTGGTGCTGGTGCCACAACACTGTAAGGCCTGACAGTTACTCTTGGTGGGCGCAGCAATGCTCCCTGCTGTGAATTATTAGATCAATAATTATAATTGCATGCCCCTGTTGAACAGGGGCTGAAAAATTGGGCCTTTGGTGGTGGTGGTGGTGGTGATGGTGGTGCTGGTGCCACAACACTGTAAGGCCTGACAGTTACTCTTGGTGGGCGCAGCAATGCTCCCTGCTGTGAATTATTAGATCAATAATTATAATTGCATGCCCCTGTTGAACAGGGGCTGAAAAATTGGGCCTTTGGTGGTGGTGGTGGTGGTGATGGTGGTGCTGGTGCCACAACACTGTAAGGCCTGACAGTTACTCTTGGTGGGCGCAGCAATGCTCCCTGCTGTGAATTATTAGATCAATAATTATAATTGCATGCCCCTGTTGAACAGGGGCTGAAAAATTGGGCCTTAGGCACTGGTGGCACAACACTGCAACCCCTCACAGATACTGTACTTGGAGCACAGCAATGAGGCCTGTTGCAAAGTATTGCATCAAAAATTTTAATTACACGCCCCTGTTAAACAGGGGCTGAAAAATTGGGCCTTAGCCACTGGTGGCGTCACCCATAAACCAAAATGATCTTCCAAGCTATCATGGTTAATCGTATCATTGAGGAGGAGGAGGAGGATAGCCAGTCAACATAACAGCACAGGCACTCAGCATCAGCATCAGTCTTGAAGGGATGTGACATTTTAAAATCAATTAGTCTGTTATATCAGCATCTGGTGTGTGGTAGCTGGTGGTGATCCAAGACTGGTTCATCTTGATGAAAGTCAGTCGATCAACCGAGTCGGTGGACAGGCGCACCCTGTGATCCGTGACAAATCCTCCAGCAGCACAGAATGTGCGTTCTGAAAGAACGCTGGATGCAGGACAGGCCAGTAGCTCAATTGCATACTGTGCAAGCTCTGGCCAGTGATCCATCCTCAAGACCCAGTAAGCCAGAGGATTTTCGGTGGGGAAGGTTTCCAAGTCTGACCTTGCCCCTAGGTATTCCTGCACCATGTATATCAGACGCTGGCGATGGTTGCTGGAACCGATCATACTTTGGGGCTGCGGACTAAAGAATTGTCTGAACGCATCGGTCAGACGGCCACCTTCCCCACCGCTCCTTCTTTGACTGGCCGAAGCCTCAGCAACTCGTTGTCCAGGACCAGGAGTTTGTAACCTCCCAGTCTCTGGGAACGCGTTGCACAGACCTTTCTGCAAGGCCTCCCGGAGTTGTCTCATCCTCTGCTCCCTCTGCGACGGTACGATAAGGTCCGCAACCTTACCCTTGTACCGTGGATAAAGGAGAGTGGCCAGCCAGTAATGGTCCCTCTCCTTGATCCGAAGAATACGAGGATCCTTCCGCAGACTTTGCAGGATCAGGGAGGCCATGAAGCGTAGGTTAGCTGAGGCATTCAGTCCGGAGTCCTCTGGGTCACTAAGGACGACATGATCCGCAGCCACCTCCTCCCAGCCACGTACAAGTCCACTGGTTTCTTGGGACTGTAAATCATCCCTAAAAGACTGCTGCTGATGATGCTGAGTGCCAGCCTCCACCTCCATGCTGACACAATCCTCCTCCTCCTCCTCCTCCTCCTCTTCCTGTGCGATGGGTGGGACAGAAGGAACACTGTCTGGGTAAAGGGGGCCTTGAGAGGCAAGGAAGTCCTCCTCTTCCTGCCTCTGTTCTGCCTCAAGTGCCCTGTCCATTATTCCACGCAGCGTGTGCTCCAACAGGTGGACAAGAGGTACAGTGTCATTGATGCATGCACTGTCACTGCTCACCATCCTCGTGGCCTCCTCAAATGGTGCCAGGACAGTGCATGCATCCCTGATCATGCCCCACTGGCGTGGTGAAAAAAACCCGAGCTCCCCTGACCCTGTCCTGGTGCCGTAGTCGCACAGGTCCTCATTGATGGCCCTCTGCTGCGTGTGCAGCCGCTGCAGCATGGCCAAAGTTGAGTTCCACCTGGTGGGCATGTCACATATAAGGCGGTTCTTGGGCAGGTTCAACTCCTTTTGAAGCTCAGCCAGGCGAGCACTGGCATTATAAGATCTGCGGAAATGCACACAGACTTTCCTGGCCTGCCTCAGGACATCCTGTAAGCCCTGGTACCTGCCCAAGAACCGCTGCACCACCAGGTTAAGGACGTGAGCCATACAGGGCACATGGGTCAGTTGTCCCTGTCGGAGGGCGGAGAGGAGGTTGGTGCCATTGTCGCAAACCACCATTCCTGGCTTAAGCTGGTGTGGCGTCAACCACCTCTCGGCCTGCCCCTGCAGAGCAGACAGGACCTCTGCCCCAGTGTGGCTCCTGTCCCCCAAACACACCAGCGCAAGCACGGCATGGCATCTTTTTGCCTGCGTACTTGCGTAGCCCCTTGAACGCCTACGGAGCACCGCTGGTTCCGAGGACAAACCACAGGAAGAGGCCATGGAGGAAGAAGAAGAGGAGGGGATGGAGGAGAGAGGTGTGTCACAACCAGTAGTAGCATTTTGGAGGCGTGGCGGTGGAACAACCTCCAACACTACTGCACCTTGTCCTGCATCCTTCCCAGCTGCCAAAAGAGTGACCCAATGGGCCGTGAAAGAAAGGTAACGTCCCTGTCCATGCCTGCTGGACCATGAGTCAGCGGTAATATGCACCTTACCGCTGACCGCCCTGTCCAGCGAGGCCAAGACATTGCCTTCCACATGCCTGTAGAGAGCCGGAATAGCCTTCCGTGCGAAAAAGTGTCGTTTGGGAACCTGCCACTGAGGAACCGCACATTGCACAAACTCACGGAAGGGGGCCGAGTCTACCAACTTAAAAGGTAGCAGTTGAAGCGCTAGCAATTTAGCCAAGCTAGCATTCAACCGCTGGGCATGTGGATGGCTGGGAGTGAACTTCTTTCGATGGTCCAGCAGCTGGGGCAGGGAAATTTGCCTGCTAGAATCGGACGTTGGTGTACTGCTAGCAGAGTGCCCGCAAGTACTTGCCTGTGACACACCTAATTCTACACCTTCATTCCTCTCAGAGCAGGTTTCAGAGAGGAGTGAAGGTATAGTGGGGTTGGAGATCCCAGCTGATGCGGTGCAAGAAGAGGTCAGCTTTGTTCTTTGGTGTGGGTCTTTAATGTAGGCTTGCCAACGAGCTGCATGGCAGGTCAACATATGTCTGATCAAGCATGTGGTGCCCAAGCGGCTGATGTTTTGGCCACGTGATATACGCTTGAGACATATGTTGCAAACAGCAGCTGTGCGATCTGATGCACTCGCCTCAAAAAAGGCCCACACCAAAGAACTTTTTGAATGACGGGCAGAGGCAGCGCCCTGCACAGGCGGAGCTCTGCGGTGTGATTCCGTTGGTGTGCTGCCCATACGCTGGCCACTCAAGGGCATCCTGCCTCGTTGGAGATGTGCCTCCTCCTCATCCTCCTCCTCTCTCCTATTAGGCACCCACGTGGAGTCAGTGACCTCATCATCCCCTCCCTCCTCATCACTGGAGCCAATCTGGCAGTATGCTGCAGCTGCTGGAACATGACTGCCAGATTGGTGTCCTTCTTGAGCATCCCCTCTCTCTGCTCTCACGCTGCTGCCTTCCTCTAGCTGGGTATCATCATCAGATCCTTCCAAACGCTGGGCATCCTCCTGGAGCATGTACCCAACACTGTGCTCAAACAGTTCGGGGGACTCCTCAGGAGGAGGGCATGGTGGGTCTAGGGAAGGATTGACTAATGAAGATAATGATACCAGAGAAGAGGACGCTTTGGCAGCTGCTTTGCCAGTACCCTGAGCCTGGGTGAGAGAGGATGAGGAGGATGAGGTGGGCTTGGTCATCCACTCTACCAAGTCTTCGGCATGATGTGGCTCAACATGTCCAGCTGCCGAAAACAAGGACAAGCGTGTCCCATGGCCATGTGCTGATGACAATGCACCGCGTACACGACCAGCACTGTTGCCCCCAGACACAGAGCCTGCTTGCCCTCTTTTTTTGCCTCCTGACTGTCTGCCTCTCCTTGGTTGCCTTCCAGACATTTTAATGGATGGCCTGCAGGGAGATGGGAAAAACAGCAATAAGGGCTACCTTCAGGTGTATATTGTGCAGGAGGCTTAGCAACAATGACACTGACACTGTCCCCTGCCTATCCTTCTCTGTCCCTAAACACAAGGATTGAAAATATGGTTCAGCAAAAAAGTTTTAGAACACAATAGCACACTGACACTTTCCCTCACTGTCCTACTCTGTCCCTCCCTACAAACAAGATTTAGCACAGAATAGCACACTGATAATTTCTACGAGTGTCCTTCTCTGTCCCTCAACTCAAGGATTGAAAATATGGAACAGCAAAATTGGTTTAGAACAGAATAGCACACTGACAGTTTCACTCACTGTCCTACTCTGTCCCTCCCTACAAACAAGATTTAGCACAGAATAGCACACTGATAATTTCTACGAGTGTCCTTCTCTGTCCCTCAACTCAAGGATTGAAAATATGGAACAGCAAAATTGGTTTAGAACAGAATAGCACACTGTCAGTTTCACTCACTGTACCTCTATGTCCCTCAACTCAAGGATTGAAAATATGGTTCAGCAAAATAGTTTTAGAACAGAATAGCACACTGTCAGTTTCCCTCACTGTACCTCTCTGTCCCTCAACTCAAGGATTGAAAATATGGAACAGCAAAATTGGTTTAGAACAGAATAGCACACTGTCAGTTTCACTCACTGTACCTCTCTGTCCCTCAACTCAAGGATTGAAAATATGGTTCAGCAAAATAGTTTTAGAACAGAATAGCACACTGTCAGTTTCCCTCACTGTACCTCTCTGTCCCTCAACTCAAGGATTGAAAATATGGAACAGCAAAATTGGTTTAGAACAGAATAGCACACTGTCAGTTTCACTCACTGTACCTCTCTGTCCCTCAACTCAAGGATTGAAAATATGGTTCAGCAAAATAGTTTTAGAACACAATAGCACACTGACACTTTCCCTCACTGTACCTCTCTGTCCCTCAACTCAAGGATTGAAAATATGGTTCAGCAAAATAGTTTTAGAACAGAATAGCACACTGTCAGTTTCCCTCATTGTACCGCTCTGTCCATCAACTCAAGGATTGAAAATATGGAACAGCAAAATTGATTTAGAACAGAATAGCACACTGTCAGTTTCACTCACTGTACCTCTCTGTCCCTCAACTCAAGGATTGAAAATATGGTTCAGCAAAATAGTTTTAGAACACAATAGCACACTGACACTTTCCCTCACTGTACCTCTCTGTCCCTCAACTCAAGGATTGAAAATATGGAACAGCAAAATTGGTTTAGAACAGAATAGCACACTGTCAGTTTCACTCACTGTACCTCTCTGTCCCTCAACTCAAGGATTGAAAATATGGTTCAGCAAAATAGTTTTAGCACACTGACACTTTCCCTCACTGTACCTCTCTGTCCCTCAACTCAAGGATTGAAAATATGGTTCAGCAAAATAGTTTTAGAACAGAATAGCACACTGTCAGTTTCCCTCACTGTACCTCTCTGTCCCTCAACTCAAGGATTGAAAATATGGAACAGCAAAATTGGTTTAGAACAGAATAGCACACTGTCAGTTTCACTCACTGTACCTCTCTGTCCCTCAACTCAAGGATTGAAAATATGGTTCAGCAAAATAGTTTTAGAACAGAATAGCACACTGTCAGTTTCCCTCACTGTACCTCTCTGTCCCTCAACTCAAGGATTGAAAATATGGAACAGCAAAATTGATTTAGAACAGAATAGCACACTGTCAGTTTCGCTCACTGTACCTCTCTGTCCCTCAACTCAAGGATTGAAAATATGGTTCAGCAAAATAGTTTTAGAAGACAATAGCACACTGACACTTTCCCTCACTGTACCTCTCTGTCCCTCAACTCAAGGATTGAAAATATGGAACAGCAAAATTGGTTTAGAACAGAATAGCAGACTGTCAGTTTCACTCACTGTACCTCTCTGTCCCTCAACTCAAGGATTGAAAATATGGTTCAGCAAAATAGTTTTAGAACAGAATAGCACACTGTCAGTTTCCCTCACTGTACCTCTCTGTCCCTCAACTCAAGGATTGAAAATATGGAACAGCAAAATTGGTTTAGAACAGAATAGCACACTGTCAGTTTCACTCACTGTACCTCTCTGTCCCTCAACTCAAGGATTGAAAATATGGTTCAGCAAAATAGTTTTAGAACACAATAGCACACTGACACTTTCCCTCACTGTACCTCTCTGTCCCTCAACTCAAGGATTGAAAATATGGAACAGCAAAATTGGTTTAGAACAGAATAGCACACTGTCAGTTTCACTCACTGTACCTCTCTGTCCCTCAACTCAAGGATTGAAAATATGGTTCAGCAAAATAGTTTTAGAACACAATAGCACACTGACACTTTCCCTCACTGTACCTCTCTGTCCCTCAACTCAAGGATTGAAAATATGGTTCAGCAAAATAGTTTTAGAACACAATAGCACACTGACACTTTCCCTCACTGTACCTCTCTGTCCCTCAACTCAAGGATTGAAAATATGGTTCAGCAAAATAGTTTTAGAACAGAATAGCACACTGTCAGTTTCCCTCACTGTACCTCTCTGTCCCTACAAACAAGGATTAGCACAGAATAGCACACTGTCACTGACACTCTCCCTACCTATCCTTATTTGTCCCTAAACACAAGGAATCCAGGATTAGTAAAGGAAAAAAAATGACACTGTCCCTGCCTATGCTTCTCTTTCCCTGCTCCGGAACACACTACACAAGGCCGCCGCGCTGGCGGCCTTTTATAGTGTGGGGCGTGTACTAAACCCCATCAGCAATAATTGGCCACAGGCATCCTGCCTGTGGCCAATCATTGCTCTCCTCGCTGCCGGCGCTGTGATTGGCCAAGCATGCGGGGTCACAGTGCATGCTTGGCCAATCACAGCGCCTGGATGACACTGCGATGGCGTAGTGCATTGTGGGCCGTTCGCGTCACTCGAATTTGGCGCGAACGGCCCAAATCGTTCGATCTTCGTCGAACGATCGAACAGCCGATGTTCGAGTCGAACGTATGTTCGACTCGAACACGAAGCTCATCCCTAATCAAAAGCAAAAATAGTGTCCAACAAATTCAAAGGCCACTAAAAGCAAATAAAAGCAATAGGGCAATTTTAAAAAGAAAAAACAGAAAGCAAAAAACAAAACAAAAAGCAGCTCAAAAAGCCAATACATGTGTTGGCTTTTTGAGCTGCTTTTAGTTTTGTTTTTTCTTTTTTCTTTTTCTTTTTCACGTTTGCCTTATTGCTTTTATTTGCTTTCAGTGTCCTTGATCTACAGTACATACTTGTCATGATCACTTAGTACCCCTGTTCCTCACTCCAGTACCCGGGTGTTGGCTGTTGCCTTTCCTCCCTGTCTGTGTTCACCTGTTGACTGATTGATCTGGTCAGTAACCTAATATAAGCAAACTGAACACTATACCTTGCTTGTGGACTATATCAGCACCATCTGAAAAACTGATAGACAGTTGAAGGTATAAGTATAAAAAGTTTTTTTATTACAAAAGTATTGAGGAGAAAGTTTTCACCATGTACACATTTATAAATAAATAGTTTTGTGACAATCGACAATTCATACCATTGCAAACAATGGGAAATCATACAGATATAGTTAGATAGTATACAGTGCTCAACATGTTTCGCGTTAATGATTCCAAAGGAATCCGCTTCTTCAGGAGCTAGATACAAATATTATTTTCAGTGGATAAAAGCATGAGTTGTCACGTGACATGGGAGCTGGGCCAAACGGCTGAGACGTGGATCAAGGATCCAGGTGTGTCCACAGGGACATGGGATCCCACCAGAGACACAGGTATCCAGGAGGAGATAGTCTCCCAGGAGGACACATCCAGAATCATCCCAGAAATAATAGGCGTATAAAATTAGAAAGGTAACAGGCTGAATTATAGACCCCTCTGGATATAGGGAGGTTTTTTAGTCGTATTTAAAAGAGCCATATGTGTAGATAAATGTAGTATCTTAACAGGATGGTTTTTGGAGATCTGCTGGGATATAGGTGAGGAATGCTAGTGACCAGAAGTAGGTGATATGGTTCTGGGTGATGTAACCAAAAGTGATACAAAGCAGCAATCCCAGATGCCTGTGACCAACAGGCTTCCCCAATAGGAAGGGATTTTAAACGCCAAAGGATAGATTAGGATGTGTCCTCCAAGCAGCACACAGCTGATCTATCCTTTGGCGTTTAAAATCCCTTCCTATTGGGGAAGCCTGTTGGTCACAGGCATCTGGGATTGCTGCTTTGTATCACTTTTTCTCTGGTGGGGTCCCATGTCCCCGTGGACACACCTGGATCCTTGATCCACGTCTCGGCCGTTTGGCCCGGCTCCCATGTCACGTGACAACTCATGCTTTTATCCACTGAAAATAATATTTGTATCTAGCTCCTGAAGAAGCGGATTCCTTTGGAATCATTACCCGAAACATGTTGAGCACTGCATACTATGTAACTATATCTGTATGATTTTCCATTGTTTGCAATGGTATGAATTGTCGATTGAAACAAAACTATTTATTTATAAATGTGTACATGGTGAAAACTTTCTCCTCAATACTTTTGTAATAAAAAAAACTTTTTATACTTATACCTTGAACTGTCTATCAGTTTTTCATATGGTGCCGATATAGTCCATTTAAGCCTTCCTTTCTCTCCATACAACAATTGATGGGACAAAGGCACTGATTTATATTTTTTGATACTTATAGCACTTTTAATACATACCTTGCTTGTGATAGAGACAGAGACCTGCATTGTTCTGATCAAGCCTTCCATTTGCCTGCACTACTTTGCTGTTAGATTTCCCTGTGTATGACCCGGATCGGATATCGGACCACCCCAGAACTCCACCTGCCTTATTACCTGGACCGTTATAGAACCACGCTATCTGTTAAACTGCAAGTACCTGTTTGCTTTGTTCAGTTCGCATCTGCCCTGGCATGAAAGCCAGACTCTATAGCGTTGTGTTTAAGTCCTGGTGGCAATCAAGTACCGGTAGACCTGCTTGCCTTAAGGGAAAGGGGGCTGCTATAGGTGAAGCGCACAGTAGCCACCTATAGTGTCTGACCACCTGCCTTAGAGTAGACGTGACATTTGTGACAATACTCATGCTTTGCATGCTTGAATAATTGGAGCTGGGTTGGGCTCTGTCCTGCCAGAACTCCCAGAGGTGTACTAGAGGAGAGGACCCTGCTGGAGCCTTACACACCTTTCACACTGCAGTGCCGCGCCGTTAGCGCCGCTTGTTTTTTGCAGCACTTTAGCTGTATTTTAGCGGTGCTTTCCAGTCACTAGCGAGGCAATTTTTACCATAAAAAAAGTCCCATTTTGCGGTGCTTTTAAAATGCTTTTAGGGTGCTTTGGAAGCACTGCCCATTCAGTGTAATGGGCAGGGGCATTTTGGGAGCGCTAAATACAGCGCTCCCAAGCCGTTTCAAAGATGCTGCTTGCAAGACTTTTACTAACTTTCTGCAAGCCCACCACCCCATTGTGAAAGCACACACTGCACAGAATGGGAGGTAGATTTCAGGAGCTTTTTAGAGGCTATTTCAAGCGCTAAAATGCCTAAAAACTGCCTCAGTGTGAAAGGAGTCTAAAAGTAATGGTAAAGTCTCGCTTTTTTTTTTCTATAAAAATAACAAACAAATGTTATACTTACCTCCTCTGTTGCAGTGGATCTTCTTGGGTGCTTCTTCTGTGCTCCTGGTGCCTCCCTCCTGTTGAGTAGTGATGAGCCGAACACCCCCGGGTTCGGTTCGCACCAGAACCCGCGAACGGACCGAAAGTTCGTACGAACATTAGAACCCTATTAAATACAATGGATGCGAACGTTCGAATTCTAAAGTGCTAATTATAACGACTATTATGCGTGTTATTGTCCTAAAAAGGGTTTGGGAACCCGGGTTCTGCACCAGGGGACATGTATCAATGCAAAAATAAGTTTTAAAAACGGTCGTTTTTTGGGAGCAGTCATTTTAATGATGCATAAAGTGAAAAAAAAAAAGTCAAACATTCCTTTAACCACTTAACGACCGCCCACCGCCGATTTACGTCAGCAGAATGGCACAGACAGGCAGAATCACGTAGATCTACGTGATCGCCTTTGTGCAGTTGGGGGGTCCATCCGGACCCCCCTTCACTGCAGTGAGCGGCCGTTAAGTGTTCGGGAGCGATCAGGCATGAGGGGGCGGCCACTCGATTCCGCCCCCCCCCCTCGCGATCGCTCCCGGCGAATGAAATTGCTTCCTCCTGCCTGAAATGTAAATACAGGCTGGAGGAAGTGATGTCATCTCCCTCGCTGCGGTCTTTTCGTTCCCGGCGCCGAGGACAGAAGAAGCAGGTTAGTGCACCAACAGTCCACTGACACGTAGGTACACATAGGCACACAAATCACCCCCCAGTCACCCCCAGATCACCCCCCAGGTCACCCCAAAGCCCCCAATCACAGTGTCACTGATTGCAGTGATCATTTATTTTACTGATCACTGCATTTAGTGTCATCTGTGATTGTAAAAAGTTGCAGGGCAGTTAGGATTAGGCCCCTTTAGGTCCAGGGTAGCCCCCTAACCCCCCCTAATAAAGGTTTAACCCCTTGATCACCCCCCAGGTAACCCTTTCACCCCCTAACTTCAGCGTCACTAAGCGATTGTTTTTCCGATCGCTGTATTCGTGTCGCTGGTGTTTTAGATAGGCAATTATTTTTTTTTAGGTTCGCCGCAGGTTTTTATTAGTGTCAGGTACCCCCATATATTATTTTAACCCCCTGATTGCCCCTAGAGTTAACCCTTTCACCAGTGATCGCCGTATAAGCGTCACTGGTGTCACTGGTTAGCCAGTAAGTTATTTAGTTATTTAGGTTACCCGTCAGGTTTTTATATAGTGTCAGGTACCCCCATATTTAACCTAATAAAGGTTTTAACCCCCTGATTGCCCCTAGTTAACCCTTTCACCAGTGATCACCATATAAAGGTTACGGGTGACGCTGGTTGATTAGTTTGCTTTTTATAGCATCAGGGCACCCGCCGTATATAACCCAATAAAGGTTTAACCCCCCTGATCGCCCGGCGGGTGAGATCAATTAGGTTTTTGCGCCAGAGAGGGTCTGCGTCGCCCCAGGCAGTGTTAGGTTAGTGCCAGTAACGCTAACACCCACGCGCAAAGCATACACCCCCCTTAGTGGTATAGTATCTGATCAGATCTATACTAGCATCCCCAGCGGTTTAGGGTTCCCAAAAACGCAGTGTTAGCGGGATCAGCCCAGATACCTGCTAGCGCCTGCGTTTAGCCCCTCCGCCCAGCCCAGCCCACCCAAGTGCAGTATCGATCGATCACTGTCACT
This sequence comes from Rana muscosa, assembly GCA_029206835.1. Classification (NCBI taxonomy): domain Eukaryota; kingdom Metazoa; phylum Chordata; class Amphibia; order Anura; family Ranidae; genus Rana; species Rana muscosa. Next base: position 175,248,476 of record CM055120.1, read on the forward strand.
TACCAAACACAACACACATAACTGCAGCGTTCGCAGAGACAGGCCTGATCCATATCAACCAGTCCATAGCAACCAGTCCATAGCAACCGTCCATAGCAACCATCCATAGCAACCAGTCTATAGCAACTGTCCATAGCAACCATCCATTGCAACCAGTCCATAGCAACCGTCCATAGCAACTGTCCATAGCAACCATCCATAGCAACTATCCATAGCATCCAGTCCATAGCAACTGTCCATGGCAACCAATCCATAGCAACCGTCCATAACAACCAATCCGTAGCAACCGTCCATAGCAACTGTCCATAGCAACCATCCATAGCAACCAGTCCATAGCAACCATCAATATCAACCAGTCCAAGGTGAATGTTTTGAACGCTACCACTCAAAAGTGAAGTTTTAGCGTAGGGTACAGCATTTCACAGACAAGGACACACTTACACAGGGTCTCCCAAGATGCCATTACATTTTGAGAGACCCGAACCATTACAGTTGTAAAGTTACAAAAAAAAGTGTAAAAAAGAAAAAAAAAACGTAAAAAACAAAACACAAACAAAATATAAAATAAAAAAACCAAAAATAGTTGTCGTTTTATTGTTCTCTCTCTCTCTATTTTCTCTCTATTGTTCTGCTCTTTTTTACTGTATTCTATTCTGCAATGTTTTATCATGCTTGCTTTTCAGGTATGTAATTTTTTGTTTTCAGGTGCGCCATTCAACTGCAGCGCGGAATTATTTATCTTGACAGCAACAGCGTTTGCTCCCACGATACATAAAGCCGTGACACCACAGTTAAAAAAAAGAGCATATATGCCGAAGCATGGGTGCAGCAGGGGCGGAGGAGCGATTTTGCTCCTAATGCCGCGTACATACGGTCGAAATTCCGACGGAGGCCTGCCCGTGGAAAATTCCGACCGTGTGTACGCGGCATAACTTTTTTGCGGGAGGATGCCCCCATGCTTCGGCATATATATATTTTAGGCACAGGTTGCGTTAAAACATTTTTTTATTTTTTACTAGGTTTTGTTTTGGTATTTGCTTTGCAGGTATGGCATGGTAAGGTCTTACTGTTGTACTGTAATGTTACTTTGTTTTAATGTTAACCACCATTTGCTTAGCAGGTACGCCATTCAGTTGCAGCGCGGATCTATTTATCTTGACAGCCGTGACTCCAACGCTGTAGGAGGTGATTTCACCACCACAGTTAAAAAAAAGAGCATATATGCCGAAGCATGGGGGCAGCAGGGGCGGAGGAGCGATTTTGCTCCTAATGCCGCGTATATACGGTCGAAATTCCAACGGAGGCTTGCCCGTGGAAAAGTCCGACCGTGTGTACGCGGCATAACCTTTTATGCCGCGTACATACGGTCGAAATTCCGACGAAGGCTTGACCGTGTGTACGCGGCATAACTTTTTTGCGGGAGGATGCCCCCATGCTTCGGCATATATGCCCATCATTAGAAGTGGGTGGATGAAGGGAGGTATTCTAATGGTGGGCATACCCACCAATCAATCTCTTTTTTTCGTTCAGCCAATAGGCTGTATGAAAAAAAAGATTACAATACATGTCCAACAAGGACCAGCAACGTACTGGTATGTTGCTGGACTTTGAATGTTTATACCAGAATGATGCCTGCGGGTTTAGGTATCATCTTGGTATCATTCTTTTCAGCCAGCAGCCGGCTTTCATGTAAAAGCAATTCTAGCAGATACTTAGCCTCTAGACTGCTTTTACAAGCAGTGGGAGGGAATGTCCCCCCCCCCCGGATATAAAAAGCGCCATTGGGAAATTGGGAAAGCATTTTATCACACCGATCTTGGTGTGGTCAGATGCTTTGAGGGCAGAGGAAAGATCTAGGGTCTAACCCCCCAATTTTTTTCAAAAAAAGAGTACCTGTCACTACTTATTGCTATCATAGGGGATATTTACATTCCCTGAGATAACGATAAAAATTGTAAAAAAATAAAATATGGAAGGCACAGTTTAAAAATAAAATAAAAAAGCCAAATAAATAATAAAAAAAAAAAAAAAAAGCACCGCTGTCCCCCCCTGCTCTTGCGCAAAGGCGAACACAAGCGTCGGTCTAGCGTCATATGTAAACAGCAATTGCATCATGCATGTGAGGTATCACCGCGAAGGTCAGATCGAGGGCAGTCATTTTAGCAGTAGACCTCCTCTGTAAATCTAACGTGGTAACCTGTAAAGGCTTTTAAATGCTTTTAAAAATTAATGTAGTTTGTCGCCGCTGCGCGTTTGTGCGCAATTTTAAAGCATGTCGTGTTTGGTATCCATGTACTCGGCCTATGATCATCTTTTTTATTTCATCAAACATTTGGGCAATATAGTGTTTTTTAGTGCATTAAAAATAAAAAAAGTGTGTTTTTCCCCCAAAAAATGCGTTTGAAAAATCGCTGCGCAAATACTGTGTGGAAAAAAAAAATGCAACACCCACTATTTTAATCTGTAGGGCCTTTGCTTTAAAAATGTATATAATGTTTGGGGGTTCAACATAATTTTCTTGCAAAAAAATTTTTTTTTTCATGTAAACAAAAAGTGTCAGAAAGGGCTTTGTCTTCAAGTGGTTAGAAGAGTGGATGATGTGTGACATAAGCTTCCTAATGTTGTGCATAAAATGCCAGGACAGTTCAAAACCCCCCCAAATGACCCCATTTTGTAAAGTAGACACCTCAAGCTATTTGCTGAGAGGCATGTTGAGCCCATTGAATATTTTTTTTTTTGTCCCAAGTGATTGAATAATGACCAAAAAAAAATGTACAAAAAGTTGTCACTAAATTATATATTGCTCAAACATGCCATGGGCATATGTGGAATTACACCCCAAAATACATTCTGTTGCTTCTCCTGAGTACGGGGATACCACATGTGTGGGACTTTTTGGGAGCCTAGTCGCGTACGGGACCCCAAAAACCAAGCACCGCCTTCAGGATTTCTATGGGTGTAAATTTTTGATTTCACTCCTCACTGCCTATCACAGTTTCGGAGGCCATGGAATGCCCAGATGGCACAAAACCCCCCCAAATGACCCCATTTTGGAAAGTAGACACCCCAAGCTATTTGCTGAGAGGTATGTTGAGTATTTTGCAGATCTCGCTTTTTGTCACAAAGTTTTGAAAATGTAAAAAAATAAAAAAAAAATTAAAAAAAATGTCTTTCTTAATTTTCAAAAACAAATGAGAGCTGTAAAATACTCACCATGCCTCTCAGCAAATAGCTTGGGGTGTCTACTTTCCAAAATGGGGTCATTTGTGGGGGTTTTGGGCTATTCTGACATTTTATGGCCTTCAAAACTGTGATAGGTAGTGAGGAGTGAAATCAAAAATTTATGCCCTTAGAAACCTTGAAGGCGGTGCTTGGTTTTTGGGGTCCCGTACGCGGCTAGGCTCCCAAAAAGTCCCACACATGTGGTATCCCCGTACTCAGGAGAAGCAGCAGAATGTATTTTGGGGTGTAATTTCACATATAACCATGGCATGTGTGAGCAATATATCATTTAGTGACAACTTTTTGTACATTTTTTTTTTCTTTTAGTCATTATTCAATCATTTGGGACAAAAAAAAAAAATATTCAATGGGCTCAACATGCCTCTCAGCAAATAGCTTGGGGTGTCTACTTTCCAAAATGGGGTCATTTGGGGGGGTTTTGTGCCATCTTGGCATTTTATGGCCTTCAAAACTGTGATAGGTAGTGAGGAGCGAAATCAAAAATTTATGCCCTTAGAAACCTTGAAGGCGGTGCTTGGTTTTTGGGGTCCCGTACGCGGCTAGGCTCCCAAAAAGTCCCACACATGTGGTATCCCCGTACTCAGGAGAAGCAGCAGAATGTATTTTGGGGTGTAATTTCACATATAACCATGGCATGTGTGAGCAATATATCATTTAGTGACAACTTTTTGTACATTTTTTTTTTTCTTTTAGTCATTATTCAATCATTTGGGACAAAAAAAAAAATATTCAATGGGCTCAACATGCCTCTCAGCAAATAGCTTGGGGTGTCTACTTTCCAAAATGGGGTCATTTGGGGGGGTTTTGTGCCATCTTGGCATTTTATGGCCTTCAAAACTGTGATAGGTAGTGAGGAGCGAAATCAAAAATTTATGCCCTTAGAAACCTTGAAGGCGGTGCTTGGTTTTTGGGGTCCCGTACGCGGCTAGGCTCCCAAAAAGTCCCACACATGTGGTATCCCCGTACTCAGGAGAAGCAGCAGAATGTATTTTGGGGTGTAATTTCACATATGCCCATGGCATGTGTGAGCAATATATCATTTAGTGACAACTTTGTGCAAAAAAAAAAAAGTTTGTCATATTCCCGCAACCTAAAATATAAAATATTCCATGGACTCAACATGCCTCTCAGCAAATAGCTTGGGGTGTCTACTTTCCAAAATGGGGTCATTTGGGGGGGTTTTGTGCTATTTTGGCATTTTATGGCCTTCGAAACTGTGATAGGTAGTGAGGAGTGAAATCAAAAATTTGCGCCCTTAGAAATCCTGAAGGCGGTGCTTGGTTTCCGGGGTCCCGTATGTGGCTAGGCTCCTAAAAAGTCCCACACATGTGGTATCCCCGTACTCAGGAGAAGCAGCAGAATGTATTTTGGGGTGCAATTCCACATTTAACCATGGCATGTGTGAGCAATATATCATTTAGTGACAACTTTTTGTAATTTTTTTTTTTTGTCATTATTCAATCACTTGGGACAAAAAAAAAAATATTCAATGGGCTCAACATGCCTCTCAGCAATTTCCTTGGGGTGTCTACTTTCCAAAATGGGGTCATTTGGCGGGGTTTTGTACTGCCCTGCCATTTTAGCACCTCAAGAAATGAGATAGGCAGTCATAAATTTAAAACTGTGTAAATTTCAGAAAATGTACCCTAGTTTGTAAACGCTATAACTTTTGCGCAAACCAATAAATATACGCTTATTGACTTTTTTTTTACTAAAGACATGTGGCTGAATACATTTTGGCCTAAATGTATGACTAAAATTGAGTTTATTCGATTTTTCTTATAACAAAAAGTAGAAAATATCATTTTTTTTCAAAATTTTCGGTTTTTTCTGTTTATATCGCAAAAAATAAAAATCGCAGAGGCAATCAAATACCATTAAAAGAAAGCTCTATTTGTGGGAAGAAAAGGACGCAAATTTCATTTGGGTACAACATTGCATGTCCGCACAATTTACAGTTAAAGCAGCGCAGTGCCGAATCCCAAAAACAGGCCTGGTCCTAATGGCCCGAAATGGTCCGGGGCTTAAGTGGTTAAATATCGTACCTGGGGGGTGTCTAAAGTATGCCTGTGAAGTGCCACGTGTTTCCCGTGTTTAGAACTGTCCCTGCACAAAATGACACTTCTAAAGGAAAAAAAAGCCATTTAAAACTGCTTGCGGCTTTAATGTAATGTCTGGTCCCGGTAATATGGATGAAAATCTTTAAGAAAAATGGCATAGCTACCCCATGACCCCCCCCCCCCCCCTACCCCAGCCCATTACCAGCCCCTTTGGGTCTTGTATGGATATTAAGGGGAACCCCGCACATAAAATAAAAAAGGCCCTATATACTCTGAACAGCCGTATACAGGCGGTGCATACAAGACAGGGACTGTAGGTTTGTTCTTATGTAGAATCTGTTTGTAATTTTGAACAGGTACATTGTTTAAGTGTAGCTCCAGCCCAAAAATCTATTTTTAAACTTTTTGGAAAACATAGGTAAGGGTTATCACCCCTGTAACATTTGTTTTGCTGTCTGTGCCCCTGTTCAGAACATTTCACCTCACTTTCCGTCCCAATGACAACTGTTTTTGAAATGCGGTGTTTTTCTTGAAACAAGGATTGGTGATAAAGCATCAGTACAGAGGAGACACCTTTCTCCCATATTAATTCTTACAGGAGAGAATTTTCCTTCCTAGGGGTAGATTTCCTCTCACTTCCTGTTGTCTTCTTGCGTTTGCAAGTAGGAGTCGTTTGTAAGTTGGATGTTTGAAAGTAGGGACCTGCCGTATATACTCTGCAGAAATAGGCCCCTTAGTTGTTGGTGTTGGCACAACACTGTAAGCACTCACAGTTACTCTTGGTTGGTGCTGGAACGCCCTGCTGTCAACTATTATATCAGGAATTGTAATTACATATAATTGTTGAACAGTGGTAGTAAAAATTGGGCCTTTGATGGTGGTGCTGGTGCCACAACACTGTAAGCCCTGACAGTTACTCTTGGTGGGTGCAGCAATGGGCCCTGCTGTGAATTATTAGATCAAGAATTGTAATTGCATGCCCCTGTTGAACAGGGGCTGAAAAATTGGGCCTTTCGTGGTGGTGGTGATGGTGGTGGTGTTGCCACAACACTGTAAGCCCTCAGAGTTACTCTTGGTGGGTGCAGGAATGGGCCCTGCTGTGAATTATTAGATCAAGAATTGTAATTACATGCCCCTTTTGAACAGGGGCTGAAAAATTGGGCCTTTCGTGGTGGTGGTGGTGGTGGCGTTGCCACAACACTGTAAGCCCTCAGAGTTACTCTTGGTGGGTGCAGCAATGGGCCCTGCTGTGAATTATTAGATCAAGAATTGTAATTACATGCCCCTGTTGAACAGGGGCTGAAAAATTGGGCCTTAAGCACTGGTGGCACAACACTGCAACCCCTCACAGATACTGTACTTGGAGCACAGCAATGAGCCCTGTTGCAAAGTATTGCTTCAAAAATTGTAATTACACGCCCCTGTTAAACAGGGGCTGAAAAATTGGGCCTTAGGCACTGGTGGCACAACACTGCAACCCCTCACAGATACTGTACTTGGAGCACAGCAATGAGCCCTGTTGCAAAGTATTGCTTCAAAAATTGTAATTACACGCCCCTGTTAAACAGGGGCTGAAAAATTGGGTGTTAGGCACTGGTGGCGGCACCCATAAACAAAAATGATCTTCCAAGCTATCATCATCAATCGTATCATTGAGGACTCGGAGGAGGAGGATAGCCAGTCAACATAACAGCACAGGCACTCAGCATCAGCATCAGTCTTGAAGGGATGTGACATGTTAAAATCAATTAGTCTGTTATATCAGCATCAGGTGTGTGGTAGCTGGTGGTGATCCAAGACTGGTTCATCTTGATGAAAGTCAGTCGATCAACCGAGTCGGTGGACAGGCGCACCCTGTGATCCGTGACAAATCCTCCAGCAGCACTGAATGTGCGTTCCGAAAGAACGCTGGATGCAGGACAGGCCAGTAGCTCAATTGCATACTGTGCAAGCTCTGGCCAGTGATCCATCCTCAAGACCCAGTAAGCCAGAGGATTTTCGGTGGGGAAGGTGTCCAAGTCTGACCTTGCCCCTAGATATTCCTGCACCATGTTTATCAGACGCTGGCGATGGTTGCTGGAACCGATCATACTTTGGGGCTGCGGACTAAAGAATTGTCTGAACGCATCGGTCAGACGGCCACCTTCCCCACCGCTCCTTCTTTGACTGGCCGAAGCCTCAGCAACTCGTTGTCCAGGACCAGGAGTTTGTAACCTCCCAGTCTCTGGGAACGCGTTGCACAGACCTTTCTGCAAGGCCTCCCGGAGTTGTCTCATCCTCTGCTCCCTCTGCGACGGTAACATAAGGTCCGCAACATTACCCTTGTACCGTGGATCAAGGAGAGTGGCCAGCCAGTAATGGTCCCTCTCCTTGATCCGAAGAATACGAGGATCCTTCCGCAGACTTTGCAGGATCAGGGAGGCCATGCAGCGTAGGTTAGCTGAGGCATTCGGTCCGGAGTCCTCTGGGTCACTAAGGACGACATGATCCGCAGCCACCTCCTCCCAGCCACGTACAAGTCCACTGGTTTCTTGGGACTGTAAATCATCCCTAAAAGACTGCTGCTGATGATGCTGAGTGCCAGCCTCCACCTCCATGCTGACACAATCCTCCTCCTCCTCCTCCTCCTCCTCCTTTTCCTGTGCGATGGGTGGGACAGAAGGAACACTGTCTGGGTAAAGGGGGCCTTGAGAGGCAAGGAAGTCCTCCTCTTCCTGCCTCTGTTCTGCCTCAAGTGCCCTGTCCATTATTCCACGCAGCGTGTGCTCCAACAGGTGGACAAGAGGTACAGTGTCACTGATGCATGCACTGTCACTGCTCACCATCCTCGTGGCCTCCTCAAATGGTGCCAGGACAGTGCATGCATCCCTGATCATGCCCCACTGGCGTGGAGAAAAAAAACAAGCTCCCCTGACCCTGTCCTGGTGCCGTAGTCGCACAGGTACTCATTGATGGCCCTCTGCTGCGTGTGCAGCCGCTGCAGCATGGCCAACGTTGAGTTCCACCTGGTGGGCATGTCACATATAAGGCGGTTCTTGGGCAGGTTCAACTCCTTTTGCAGCTCAGCCAGGCGAGCACTGGCATTATAAGATCTGCGGAAATGCACACAGACTTTCCTGGCCTGCCTCAGGACATCCTGTAAGCCCGGGTACCTGCCCAAGAACCGCTGCACCACCAGGTTAAGGACGTGAGCCACACAGGGCACATGGGTCAGTTGTCCCTGTCGGAGGGCGGAGAGGAGGTTGGTGCCATTGTCGCAAACCACCATTCCTGGCTTAAGCTGGCGTATCGTCAACCACCTCTCGGCCTGGCCCTGCAGAGCAGACAGGACCTCTTCCCCAGTGTGGCTTCTGTCCCCCAAACACACCAGCGCAAGCACGGCATGGCATCTTTTTGCCTGCGTACTTGCGTAGCCCCTTGAACGGCTACGGAGCACCGCTGGTTCAGAGGACAAAGCACAGGAAGAGGCCATGGAGGAAGAAGAAGAGGAGGGGGTGGAGGAGAGAGGTGTGTCACAACCAGTAGTAGCATTTTGGAGGCGTGGCGGTGGAACAACCTCCAACACTACTGCACCTTGTCCTGCATCCTTCCCAGCTGCCAAAAGAGTGACCCAATGGGCCGTGAAAGAAAGGTAACGTCCCTGTCCATGCCTGCTGGACCATGAGTCAGCGGTAATATGCACCTTACCGCTGACCGCCCTGTCCAGCGAGGCCAAGACATTGCCTTCCACATGCCGGTAGAGAGCCGGAATAGCCTTCCGTGAGAAAAAGTGGCGTTTGGGAACCTGCCACTGAGGAACCGCACATTGCACAAACTCACGGAAGGGGGCCGAGTCTACCAACTGAAAAGGCAGCAGTTGAAGCGCTAGCAATTTAGCCAAGCTAGCATTCAACCGCTGGGCATGTGGATGGCTGGGAGTGAACTTCTTTCGACGGTCCAGCAGCTGGGTCAGGGAAATTTGCCTGCTAGAATCGGACGTCGGTGTACTGCTAGCAGAGTGGCCGCAAGTACTTGGCTGTGACACACCTAATTCTACACCTTCATTCCTCTCAGTGCATGTTTCAGAGAGGACTGAAGTTATAGTGGGGTTGGAGATCCCAGCTGATGCGGTGCAAGGAGAGGTCCGCTTTGTTCTTTGGTGTGGGTCTTTGAGGTAGGCTTGCCAACGAGCTGCATGGCAGGTCAACATATGTCTGGTCAGGCATGTGGTACCCAAGCGGCTGATGTTTTGGCCACGCGATATACGCTTGAGACATATGTTGCAAACAGCAGCTGTGCGATCTGATGCACTAGCCTCAAAAAAGGCCCACACCAAAGAACTTTTTGAATGACGGGCAGAGGCAGCGCCCTGCACAGGCGGAGCTCTGCGGTGTGATTCCGTCGGTGTACTGCCCTTACGCTGGCCACCAAAGGGCATCCTGCCTCGTTGGAGATGTGCCTCCTCCTCATCCTCCTCCTCTCTCCTATTAGGCACCCACGTGGAGTCAGTGACCTCATCATCCCCTCCCTCCTCATCACTGGAGCCAATCTGGCAGTATGCTGCAGCTGCTGGAACATGACTGCCAGATTGGTGTCCTTCTTGAGCATCCCCTCTGTCTGCTCTCACGCTACTGCCTTCCTCTAGCTGGGTTTCATCATCAGACCCTTCGAAACGCTGGGCATCCTCCTGGAGCATGTACCCAACACTGTGCTCAAACAGTTCGGGGGACTCCTCAGGAGGAGGACATGGTGGGTCTAGGGAAGGAGTGACTGATGATGAGTCTGACATTGATACCAGGGAAGAGGACGCTTTGGCAGCTTTTTTGCCAGTACCCTGAGCCTGGGTGAGAGAGGATGAGGAGGAGGAGGAGGGCTTGGTCATCCACTCTACCAAGTCTTCGGCATGATGTGGCTCAACATGTCCAGCTGCCGAAAAGAAGGACAAGCGTGTCCCATGGCCATGTGCTGATGACAATGCACCGCGTCCACGACCAGCACTGTTGCCCCCAGACACAGAGCCTGCTTGCCCTCTTTTATTGCCTCCTGACTGTCTGCCTCTCCTTGTTTGCCTTCCAGACATTCTAATGGATGGCCTGCAGGGAGATGGGAAAAAAGCAATAAGGGCTACCTTCAGGTGTCCTTCTCTGTCCCTTTACTTAAGGATTTCTAAATATGGTTGAGGATGATTGCCTTCGCACAGAATAGCACAATGACAATTTCCCTGACTGTCCAAAAAACAAGGATTTCAAAGATGGTTGATGAGAAATGCTTTAGCACAGTATAGCACAATGAGAATTTCCCTCACTGTCCTTCCCTGTCCCTACAAACAAGGTTTAGCACAGTAAAACACACTGACACTCTCCCTACCTATGGTTTTCTGTCCCTATAATTTTTTTTTTTTTTAAAGATGGTTGATGAGGAATGCTTTAGCACAGTATAGCACAATGAGAATTTCCCTCACTGGCCTTCCCTGTCCCTACAAACAAGGTTTAGCACAGTAAAACACACTGACACTCTCCCTACCTATAGTTTTCTGTCCCTATAATTTTTTTTTTTTAAAGATGGTTGATGATGAATGCTTTAGCACAGTATAGCACAATGAGAATTTCCCTCACTGTCCTTCCCTGTCCCTACAAACAAGGTTTAGCACAGTAAAACACACTGACACTCTCCCTACCTATAGTTTTCTGTCCCTATAAAAAATGTTTTTTTAAAGATGGTTGATGAGGAATGCTTTAGCACAGTATAGCACAATGAGAATTTCCCTCACTGTCCTTCCCTGTCCCTACAAACAAGGTTTAGCACAGTAAAACACACTGACACTCTCCCTACCTATAGTTTTCTGTCCCTATAAAAAATGTTTTTTTAAAGATGGTTGATGAGGAATGCTTTAGCACAGTATAGCACAATGAGAATTTCCCTCACTGTCCTTCCCTGTCCCTACAAACAAGGTTTAGCACAGTAAAACACACTGACACTCTCCCTACCTATAGTTTTCTGTCCCTATAAAAAATGTTTTTTAAAGATGGTTGATGAGGAATGCTTTAGCACAGTATAGCACAATGAGAATTTCCCTCACTGTCCTTCCCTGTCCCTACAAACAAGGTTTAGCACAGTAAAACACACTGACACTCTCCCTACCTATAGTTTTCTGTCCCTATAAAAAATGTTTTTTTAAAGATGGTTGATGATGAATGCTTTAGCACAGTATAGCACAATGAGAATTTCCCTCACTGTCCTTCCCTGTCCCTACAAACAAGGTTTAGCACAGTAAAACACACTGACACTCTCCCTACCTATAGTTTTCTGTCCCTATAAAAAATTTTTTTTTTAAAGATGGTTGATGAGGAATGCTTTAGCACAGTATAGCACAATGAGAATTTCCCTCACTGTCCTTCCCTGTCCCTACAAACAAGGTTTAGCACAGTAAAACACACTGACACTCTCCCTACCTATAGTTTTCTGTCCCTATAAAAAATGTTTTTTTAAAGATGGTTGATGATGAATGCTTTAGCACAGTATAGCACAATGAGAATTTCCCTCACTGTCCTTCCCTGTCCCTACAAACAAGGTTTAGCACAGTAAAACACACTGACACTCTCCCTACCTATAGTTTTCTGTCCCTATAAAAAATGTTTTTTTAAAGATGGTTGATGATGAATGCTTTAGCACAGTATAGCACAATGAGAATTTCCCTCACTGTCCTTCCCTGTCCCTACAAACAAGGTTTAGCACAGTAAAACACACTGACACTCTCCCTACCTATAGTTTTCTGTCCCTATAAAAAATGTTTTTTTAAAGATGGTTGATGATGAATGCTTTAGCACAGTATAGCACAATGAGAATTTCCCTCACTGTCCTTCCCTGTCCCTACAAACAAGGTTTAGCACAGTAAAACACACTGACACTCTCCCTACCTATAGTTTTCTGTCCCTATAAAAAATGTTTTTTTAAAGATGGTTGATGATGAATGCTTTAGCACAGTATAGCACAATGAGAATTTCCCTCACTGTCCTTCCCTGTCCCTACAAACAAGGTTTAGCACAGTAAAACACACTGACACTCTCCCTACCTATAGTTTTCTGTCCCTATAAAAAAATTTTTTTTTAAAGATGGTTGATGAGGAATGCTTTAGCACAGTATAGCACAATGAGAATTTCCCTCACTGTCCTTCCCTGTCCCTACAAACAAGGTTTAGCACAGTAAAACACACTGACACTCTCCCTACCTATAGTTTTCTGTCCCTATAAAAAATGTTTTTTTAAAGATGGTTGATGATGAATGCTTTAGCACAGTATAGCACAATGAGAATTTCCCTCACTGTCCTTCCCTGTCCCTACAAACAAGGTTTAGCACAGTAAAACACACTGACACTCTCCCTACCTATAGTTTTCTGTCCCTATAAAATTTATTTTTTTAAAGATGGTTGATGAGGAATGCTTTAGCACAGTATAGCACAATGAGAATTTCCCTCACTGGCCTTCCCTGTCCCTACAAACAAGGTTTAGCACAGTAAAACACACTGACACTCTCCCTACCTATAGTTTTCTGTCCCTATAAAAAATGTTTTTTTAAAGATGGTTGATGAGGAATGCTTTAGCACAGTATAGCACAATGAGAATTTCCCTCACTGTCCTTCCCTGTCCCTACAAACAAGGTTTAGCACAGTAAAACACACTGACACTCTCCCTACCTATAGTTTTCTGTCCCTATAAAAAATGTTTTTTTAAAGATGGTTGATGATGAATGCTTTAGCACAGTATAGCACAATGAGAATTTCCCTCACTGTCCTTCCCTGTCCCTACAAACAAGGTTTAGCACAGTAAAACACACTTACACTCTCCCTACCTATAGTTTTCTGTCCCTATAAAAAATGTTTTTTTAAAGATGGTTACTGATGAATGCTTTAGCACAGTATAGCACAATGAGAATTTCCCTCACTGTCCTTCGCTGTCCCTACAAACAAGGTTTAGCACAGTAAAACACACTGACACTCTCCCTACCTATAGTTTTCTGTCCCTATAAAAAATGTTTTTTAAAGATGGTTGATGAGGAATGCTTTAGCACAGTATAGCACAATGAGAATTTCCCTCACTGTCCTTCCCTGTCCCTACAAACAAGGTTTAGCACAGTAAAACACACTGACACTCTCCCTACCTATAGTTTTCTGTCCCTATAAAAAATGTTTTTTTAAAGATGGTTGATGATGAATGCTTTAGCACAGTATAGCACAATGAGAATTTCCCTCACTGTCCTTCCCTGTCCCTACAAACAAGGTTTAGCACAGTAAAACACACTTACACTCTCCCTACCTATAGTTTTCTGTCCCTATAAAAAATGTTTTTTTAAAGATGGTTGATGAGGAATGCTTTAGCACAGTATAGCACAATGAGAATTTCCCTCACTGTCCTTCCGTGTCCCTACAAACAAGGTTTAGCACAGTAAAACACACTGACACTCTCCCTACCTATAGTTTTCTGTCCCTATAAAAAATGTTTTTTTAAAGATGGTTACTGATGAATGCTTTAGCACAGTATAGCACAATGAGAATTTCCCTCACTGTCCTTCCCTGTCCCTACAAACAAGGTTTAGCACAGTAAAACACACTGACACTCTCCCTACCTATAGTTTTCTGTCCCTATAAAAAATGTTTTTTAAAGATGGTTGATGAGGAATGCTTTAGCACAGTATAGCACAATGAGAATTTCCCTCACTGTCCTTCCCTGTCCCTACAAACAAGGTTTAGCACAGTAAAACACACTGACACTCTCCCTACCTATAGTTTTCTGTCCCTATAAAAAATGTTTTTTTAAAGATGGTTGATGATGAATGCTTTAGCACAGTATAGCACAATGAGAATTTCCCTCACTGTCCTTCCCTGTCCCTACAAACAAGGTTTAGCACAGTAAAACACACTGACACTCTCCCTACCTATAGTTTTCTGTCCCTATAAAAAATTTTTTTTTTTAAAGATGGTTGATGAGGAATGCTTTAGCACAGTATAGCACAATGAGAATTTCCCTCACTGGCCTTCCCTGTCCCTACAAACAAGGTTTAGCACAGTAAAACACACTGACACTCTCCCTACCTATAGTTTTCTGTCCCTATAAAAAATGTTTTTTTAAAGATGGTTGATGAGGAATGCTTTAGCACAGTATAGCACAATGAGAATTTCCCTCACTGTCCTTCCCTGTCCCTACAAACAAGGTTTAGCACAGTAAAACACACTGACACTCTCCCTACCTATAGTTTTCTGTCCCTATAAAAAATGTTTTTTTAAAGATGGTTGATGAGGAATGCTTTAGCACAGTATAGCACAATGAGAATTTCCCTCACTGTCCTTCCCTGTCCCTACAAACAAGGTTTAGCACAGTAAAACACACTGACACTCTCCCTACCTATAGTTTTCTGTCCCTATAAAAAATGTTTTTTTAAAGATGGTTGATGATGAATGCTTTAGCACAGTATAGCACAATGATAATTTCCCTCACTGTCCTTCCCTGTCCCTACAAACAAGGTTTAGCACAGTAAAACACACTGACACTCTCCCTACCTATAGTTTTCTGTCCCTATAAAAAATTTTTTTTTAAAGATGGTTGATGAGGAATGCTTTAGCACAGTATAGCACAATGAGAATTTCCCTCACTGGCCTTCCCTGTCCCTACAAACAAGGTTTAGCACAGTAAAACACACTGACACTCTCCCTAACTATAGTTTTCTGTCCCTATAAAAAATTTTTTTTAAAGATGGTTGATGATGAATGCTTTAGCACAGTATAGCACAATGAGAATTTCCCTCACTGTCCTTCCCTGCCCCTACAAACAAGGTTTAGCACAGTAAAACACACTGACACTCTCCCTACCTATAGTTTTCTGTCCCTATAAAAAATGTTTTTTTAAAGATGGTTGATGATGAATGCTTTAGCACAGTATAGCACAATGAGAATTTCCCTCACTGTCCTTCCCTGTCCCTACAAACAAGGTTTAGCACAGTAAAACACACTGACACTCTCCCTACCTATAGTTTTCTGTCCCTATAAAAATTGTTTTTTTAAAGATGGTTGATGATGAATGCTTTAGCACAGTATAGCACAATGAGAATTTCCCTCACTGTCCTTCCCTGTCCCTACAAACAAGGTTTAGCACAGTAAAACACACTGACACTCTCCCTACCTATAGTTTTCTGTCCCTATAAAAATTTTTTTTTAAAGATGGTTGATGATGAATGCTTTAGCACAGTATAGCACAATGAGAATTTCCCTCACTGTCCTTCCCTGTCCCTACAAACAAGGTTTAGCACAGTAAAACACACTGACACTCTCCCTACCTATAGTTTTCTGTCCCTATAAAAAATGTTTTTTTAAAGATGGTTGATGATGAATGCTTTAGCACAGTATAGCACAATGAGAATTTCCCTCACTGTCCTTCCCTGTCCCTACAAACAAGGTTTAGCACAGTAAAACAGACTGACACTCTCCCTACCTATCCTTCTCTTTCCCTAAACTAAAGGAATCCAGGTTAAGCAAGAAAAAAAAATGTCACTGTCCCTGCCTATGCTTCTCTTTCCCTGCTCCGGAACACACTACACTAGGCCGCCGTGCTGGCGGCCTTTTATAGTGTGGGGCGTGTACTAAACACCCTCAGCAATAATTGGCCACAGGCATCCTGCCTGTGGCCAATCATTGCTCTCCTCGCTGCCGGCGCTGTGATTGGCCAAGCAAGCGGGGTCACAGTGCATGCTTGGCCAATCACAGCGCCTGGATGACACTGCGATGGCATAGTGCATTGTGGGCCGCAAATTAGGCGCGAACGGCCCAAATCGTTCGTTGTTCGGCGAACGATCGAACAGCCGATGTTCGAGTCGAACACCGAGCTCATCCCTACTGTTGAGTGCCCCCACAGTAAGCAGCTTGCTATGGGGGTACCCAAGCCAAGCTGCAGCTCCGTGTGTCCATTCAGGAACAGAGCTGCAGTTCGGCCCTGCCCCCTCTCTCTCCTAACTGACTTTGATTGACATCACCGGGGGCCAATGGCACCACCGCTGCTGTGTCTCAGCCAATTAGGAGGGAGGGTCCCGGACGGCCGAGACACTCGTGGACATCGCTGGACAGAGATGGGACTCAGGTAAGTATTAGGAGGGGGGCGAGGGGGGCTGCTGCACACAGAAGGCTTTTTATCTTAAAGCATAGGATGCATTAAGATAAAAAAAACTTCTGACTTTACAACCCCTTTAAGCAGCACCCCCTATTTGTTGTCTCCATGTAGCTCACTATTGCTGCTGTAAATTCCCTATGAACAACACAGTGTCGATGATGCAGGAATCCAACCCAATAATGTTTACAAAGAAGATTCAGCCTATGGGTGACTGCTAACTGGGTCCTACAACGCTAGTTCCTCAAACTTCCAGGTAGTGGAGTGTATATTTTAAGTGCAGTAGGGACAGCACATGCTCTGCGCGCTCCCAGCACAAAGACTGGAGTCTCACCGTGAGCCCCGGGCCCCGTAATAACAATCGGGACCCGACACTTGAGATTCCAAGTCAGCTGATCGCTGTGATAGCCTCTAATTGGCAATCACAGTGATCAGTCGCGTGTTTTATTTTTCTGTGAATGGAGGAGAGAGATACAGGAGAGAGATACATAAATTAAATGATAATAACAAAAAAATAAAATACAAAAATACAAAAAAAATACCTAGATCAAGGTTTGATCTAGGTCAGTGCCTTAGTGTCTGGGTCAAAGGTCAGGGTAAGTATTTTTTTGAACAGATTATTATTTTTTTTTAAATTAGTATCAGTGTCAGTAGTAAGGATAAAAAAAGCAAAATGCACACTATTGTTTTTAGGCTGTTCTACGGGTACATACAACAACTAACATATGGGGTATCGCTGCAATCGTCAGGAGCAGGAGAATTAAATATGCATTGTTCTTTGGTGTAAGGTTATAGTAGTACCAAGAAATGAACAGCTAAATTAATTTTTTGCATCTACCTTCATATATTGATTTTTACTTTCACTGTCACGTTTATTTTATTTGCTTTATTGAAGCGCTGCATTTTTGGATTCACACATTTTTCAGACTAGGCCTGCTTGTTTTGATCTGGGGGCAGGGAGTGGTTAGTGTAGCAGTGGATGTGACCACCTGTGCTTTAGTTCTGGGGCACCTCCCCTGCTTCCAGGGAGAATGTTCTGGAAGAGGGGCTGGGCACAGGACTGGAGTGACAGGAAGCTCATGTGAGGAGCCCTAACAAATCCCCAACTGGAATTGGCAGGGGGCAGGCCTCCCATATAAGCTCAGGTCCAGCACACTGGAGGGAAGTTGTCGGCCAGTGAGACTTGGAGAATGGAGTGCTAGATAGCAGCAGGGGCCCCATCCCCATCTGGGGGGGGGGGTGCACGGCCCAGCAGAGGAGTTTGGGAGAGCTGGGAGGGAGCCTCATCCTTACACGGTCATGGAGGAGGTGTCCTGGTACAGAGGGGCTGGAGAAGCTATTGGAAGGTATGTCCAGTTAAAGTTCTCCATTACGGACTCAGGGCAGGAGAAGGTTGGCGAGTGTGACACACATTTCTGGAAGAGGCATGCCAGGGGAGCTTGGTGCGAGGCTAGAGGAGAGATTGTGGGATTTGTGTCAAATCGATGCGGCCTGCGGGCGCAGGATTTGCAAGTCGGGCTAGCTGGGATCAGTAGTCCACTCACTAATACAAGCTGCTAAATTACTAGGCCACCGGGGAGAGGTGCTGCAGACCTCTGGCCTAGTAACTACAGGAAGACTTATGCCGCGTACACACGACCGTTTTTCATGACGAGAAACATACCATTTTTTAAATTGGTCGTGAAAAACGGTCGTGTGTAGGCTCCAGAGCATTTTTCTCGACGAGAAAAATGGCCATTAAAAATTTAGAACCTGCTCTATTTTTTCTCTTTGTTTTTTACGTCGTCGTTTTTCTCGTGAAAAACGTTTGTGTGTACGCTTTAACAACGCAAAAAAAAAACGCGCATGCTCAGAAGCAAGTTATGAGATGGGAGCGCTCGTTCTGGTAAAACTAGCATTCGTAATGGAGATAGCACATTCGTCATGCTGTAACAGACTGAAAAGCACAGAGACTATAAAGCGCGAATCGGCTAACACCAAACTTTTACTAACACACGGTAACACGAAATCAGCAAAAGCAGCCCAAAGGGTGGCGCCATCCGAATGGAACTTCCCCTTTATAGTGCTGTCGTATGTGTTGTCGTACGTGTTGTACGTCACCGCGCTTTGCTCGAACATTTTTTTTCACGATAGTGTGTATGCAAGGCAGACTTGAGAAGAATCACGTCGAGAAAAACTTTGTTTTTTTCCATGACATTAAAAACGGTCGTGTGTACGCGGCATAATAGTTTACAGTGGAAGTTTTGTGCAGGAGGAGAGAAGTCCTGGGAGCAACAGTCTGCAGGAGTTGATGCAGAGGAGGAGCAATAGTCTGCATGGGCTATGCAGGGGAAGTGACTGTAAATATTAGGGTTCATCAGTTCTTCAAGGCTCAATCTATTCTGCTAAGTTCTTTAAATATGATGGCAAAGCAAACTGTTCTATGGGCATCCCTTTCCCCCAACCAAGTTATATCCCCCTGTAGCGGGTATGTACTTTTTAAACTGGTGAGGACACCAGTGATGCATAGTTCCCTGCGGCCCAGCAGGTGGCGCTGTCACTTTGGGCCGGGGTTGAACCATCGCTGCAGTGCCGTACCCTTTGTGACCTCTCGCAGCGGTTGTACGGCGGGGCGGGGAACCCGCCGTGCTTGCTGGGAGGGGGTATAAAGGGGGCGGACATCTTCACCACGAGGTTCGAGTCCCAGGCACCTTCAGCCTTAGGGCTGTGGTTGTAGTCGGTGTCCAGGCGGCCTAGGCCTGGACACTTGGAGTTCGTGTTCCATCCCAGACACCTTCAATCTGGGGTGAGGTACTCAGCCGGAGGCCTGGGGCCCAGTACCTTCCGCTGGGTCCCGCGAGGGAGGGATCATCCTAGGGGGCCCCGAGAGTGGGCTCCCGAATCCAGAGGCGTAAAGGAACCGCAGGAGGGACTCACTCGAAGACCTGGTTCAGCAGATTGCCAGTGCCGGTTGTACCTCTGGAGACCGCCCGGAGGGATATCTTTCCCGAACAGGGGCCAAGTTCAAAGAGGAAGTTCAGTCCATGTTCAATGACCCGTGGCAGTGGTCCAGCTATTTCAATCAGGTCAGTGGCAGAGGCCTGCTATTAGGCCTGTGGCAGGGGCCTCAACAGTTCATTCAGTCCGTGGCAGCGACCAAAACTCACGGTCGGTGGCAGAGACTAGTGATGAGCCGAACACCCCCGGGTTCGGTTCGCACCAGAACCCGCGAACGGACCGAAAGTTCGAACGAACATTAGAACCCTATTAAATACAATGGATGCGAACGTTCGAATTCTAAAGTGCTAATTATAACAACTATTATGCATGTTATTGTCATAAATAGGGTTTGGGAACCCGGGTTGTGCACCAGGGGACATGTATCAATGCAAAAAGAAGTTTTAAAAACGGTCGTTTTTCGGGAGCAGTCATTTTAATGATGCATAAAGTGAAAAAAAAAAAGTCAAATATTCCTTTAAATATCGTACCTGGGGGGTGTCTAAAGTATGCCTGTGAAGTGCCACGTGTTTCCCGTGTTTAGAACTGTCCCTGCACAAAATGACACTTCTAAAGGAAAAAAAAGCCATTTAAAACTGCTTGCGGCTTTAATGTAATGTCTGGTCCCGGTAATATGGATGAAATTCTTTAAGAAAAATGGCATAGCTACCCCATGACCCCCCCCCTACCCCAGCCCATTACCAGCCCCTTTGGGTCTTGTATGGATATTAAGGGGAACCCCGCACATAAAATAAAAAAGGCCCTATATACTCTGAACAGCCGTATACAGGCGGTGCATACAAGACAGGGACTGTAGGTTTGTTCTTATGTAGAATCTGTTTGTAATTTTGAACAGGTACATTGTTGAAGTGTAGCTCCAGCCCAAAAATCTATTTTTAAACTTTTTGGGAAACATAGGTAAGGGTTATCACCCCTGTAACATTTGTTTTGCTGTCTGTGCCCCTGTTCCGAACATTTCACCTCACTTTCCGTCCCAATGACAACTGTTTTTGAAATGTGGTGTTTTTCTTGAAACAAGGATTGCTGATAAAGCATCAGTACAGATGAGACCCCTTTCTCCCATATTTATTCTTACAGGAGAGAATTTTCCTTTCTAGGGGTAGATTTCCTCTCACTTCCTGTTGTCTTCTTTCGTTTGCAAGTAGGAGTCGTTTGTAAGTTGGATGTTTGAAAGTAGGGACCTGCCGTATATACTCTGCAGAAATAGGCCCCTTAGTTGTTGGTGTTGGCACAACACTGTAAGCACTCAGTTACTCTTGGTTGGTGCTGGAACGCCCTGCTGTCAACTATTATATCAGGAATTTTAATTACATATAATTGTTGAACAGTGGTAGTAAAAATTGGGGCTTTGATGGTGGTGCTGGTGCCACAACACTGTAAGCCCTCACAGTTACTCTTGGTGGGTGCAGCAATGGGCCCTGCTGTGAATTATTAGATCAAGAATTGTAATTACATGCCCCTTTTGAACAGGGGCTGAAAAATTGGGCCTTTCGTGGTGGTGGTGGTGGTGGCGTTGCCACAAGACTGTAAGCCCTCAGAGTTACTCTTGGTGGGTGCAGCAATGGACCCTGCTGTGAATTATTAGATCAAGAATTGTAATTGCATGCCCCTGTTGAACAGGGGCTGAAAAATTGGGCCTTAGGCACTGGTGGCACAACACTACAACCCCTCACAGATACTGTACTTGGAGCACAGCAATGAGCCCTGTTGCAAAGTATTGCTTCAAAAATTGTAATGACACGCCCCTGTTAAACAGGGGCTGAAAAATTGGGCCTTAGGCACTGGTGCCACAACACTCCAACCCCTCACAGATACTGTACTTGGAGCACAGCAATGAGCCCTATGGCAAATTATTGCTAAAAAAATTGTAATTACACGCCCCTGTAAAACAGGGGCTGAAAAATTGGGCCTTAGCCACTGGTGGCGGCACCCATAAACAAAAATGATCTTCCAAGCTATCATCATCAATCGTATCATTGAGGACTCGGAGGAGGAGGATAGCCAGTCAACATAACAGCACAGGCACTCAGCATCAGCATCAGTCTTGAAGGGATGTGACATGTTAAAATCAATTAGTCTGTTATATCAGCATCAGGTGTGTGGTAGCTGGTGGTGATCCAAGACTGGTTCATCTTGATGAAAGTCAGTCGATCAACCGAGTCGGTGGACAGGCGCACCCTGTGATCCGTGACAAATCCTCCAGCAGCACTGAATGTGCGTTCCGAAAGAACGCTGGATGCAGGACAGGCCAGTAGCTCAATTGCATACTGTGCAAGCTCTGGCCAGTGATCCATCCTCAAGACCCAGTAAGCCAGAGGATTTTCGGTGGGGAAGGTGTCCAAGTCTGACCTTGCCCCTAGATATTCCTGCACCATGTTTATCAGACGCTGGCGATGGTTGCTGGAACCGATCATACTTTGGGGCTGCGGACTAAAGAATTGTCTGAACGCATCGGTCAGACGGCCACCTTCCCCACCGCTCCTTCTTTGACTGGCCGAAGCCTCAGCAACTCGTTGTCCAGGACCAGGAGTTTGTAACCTCCCAGTCTCTGGGAACGCGTTGCACAGACCTTTCTGCAAGGCCTCCCGGAGTTGTCTCATCCTCTGCTCCCTCTGCGACGGTAACATAAGGTCCGCAACCTTACCCTTGTACCGTGGATCAAGGAGAGTGGCCAGCCAGTAATGGTCCCTCTCCTTGATCCGAAGAATACGAGGATCCTTCCGCAGACTTTGCAGGATCAGGGAGGCCATGCAGCGTAGGTTTGCTGAGGCATTCGCTCCGGAGTCCTCTGGGTCACTAAGGACGACATGATCCGCAGCCACCTCCTCCCAGCCACGTACAAGTCCACTGGTTTCTTGGGACTGTAAATCATCCCTAAAAGACTGCTGCTGATGATGCTGAGTGCCAGCCTCCACCTCCATGCTGACACAATCCTCCTCCTCCTCCTCCTCCTCCTCCTCCTCTTCCTCTTCCTGTGCGATGGGTGGGACAGAAAGAACACTGTCTGGGTAAAGGGGGCCTTGAGAGGCAAGGAAGTCCTCCTCTTCCTGCCTCTGTTCTGCCTCAAGTGCCCTGTCCATTATTCCACGCAGCGTGTGCTCCAACAGGTGGACAAGAGGTACAGTGTCACTGATGCATGCACTGTCACTGCTCACCATCCTCGTGGCCTCCTCAAATGGTGCCAGGACAGTGCATGCATCCCTGATCATGCCCCACTGGCGTGGAGAAAAAAAACCAAGCTCCCCTGACCCTGTCCTGGTGCCGTAGTCGCACAGGTACTCATTGATGGCCCTCTGCTGCGTGTGCAGCCGCTGCAGCATGGCCAACGTTGAGTTCCACCTGGTGGGCATGTCACATATAAGGCGGTTCTTGGGCAGGTTCAACTCCTTTTGCAGCTCAGCCAGGCGAGCACTGGCATTATAAGATCTGCGGAAATGCACACAGACTTTCCTGGCCTGCCTCAGGACATCCTGTAAGCCCGGGTACCTGCCCAAGAACCGCTGCACCACCAGGTTAAGGACGTGAGCCACACTGGGCACATGGGTCAGTTGTCCCTGTCGGAGGGCGGAGAGGAGGTTGGTGCCATTGTCGCAAACCACCATTCCTAGCTTAAGCTGGCGTGGCGTCAACCACCTCTCGGCCTGGCCCTGCAGAGCAGACAGGACCTCTGCCCCAGTGTGGCTTCTGTCCCCCAAACACACCAGCGCAAGCACGGCATGGCATCTTTTTGCCTGCGTACTTGCGTAGCCCTGTGAACGGCTACGGAGCACCGCTGGTTCATAGGACAAACCACAGGAAGAGGCCATGGAGGAAGAAGAAGAGGAGGGGGTGGAGGAGAGAGGTGTGTCACAACCAGTAGTAGCATTTTGGAGGCGTGGCGGTGGGACAACCTCCAACACTACTGCACCTTGTCCTGCATCCTTCCCAGCTGCCAAAAGAGTGACCCAATGGGCCGTGAAAGAAAGGTAACGTCCCTGTCCATGCCTGCTGGACCATGAGTCAGCGGTAATATGCACCTTACCGCTGACCGCCCTGTCCAGCGAGGCCAAGACATTGCCTTCCACATGCCGGTAGAGAGCCGGAATAGCCTTCCGTGAGAAAAAGTGGCGTTTGGGAACCTGCCACTGAGGAACCGCACATTGCACAAACTCACGGAAGGGGGCCGAGTCTACCAACTGAAAAGGCAGCAGTTGAAGCGCTAGCAATTTAGCCAAGCTAGCATTCAACCGCTGGGCATGTGGATGGCTGGGAGTGAACTTCTTTCGACGGTCCAGCAGCTGGGGCAGGGAAATTTGCCTGCTAGAATCGGACGTCGGTGTACTGCTAGCAGAGTGGCCGCAAGTACTTGGCTGTGACACACCTAATTCTACACCTTCATTCCTCTCAGTGCATGTTTCAGAGAGGACTGAAGTTATAGTGGGGTTGGAGATCCCAGCTGATGCGGTGCAAGGAGAGGTCCGCTTTGTTCTTTGGTGTGGGTCTTTGAGGTAGGCTTGCCAACGAGCTGCATGGCAGGTCAACATATGTCTGGTCAGGCATGTGGTACCCAAGCGGCTGATGTTTTGGCCACGCGATATACGCTTGAGACATATGTTGCAAACAGCAGCTGTGCGATCTGATGCACTAGCCTCAAAAAAGGCCCACACCAAAGAACTTTTTGAATGACGGGCAGAGGCAGCGCCCTGCACAGGCGGAGCTCTGCGGTGTGATTCCGTCGGTGTACTGCCCTTACGCTGGCCACCAAAGGGCATCCTGCCTCGTTGGAGATGTGCCTCCTCCTCATCCTCCTCCTCCTCCTCTCTCCTATTAGGCACCCACGTGGAGTCAGTGACCTCATCATCCCCTCCCTCCTCATCACTGGAGCCAATCTGGCAGTATGCTGCAGCTGCTGGAACATGACTGCCAGATTGGTGTCCTTCTTGAGCATCCCCTCTGTCTGCTCTCACGCTACTGCCTTCCTCTAGCTGGGTTTCATCATCAGACCCTTCGAAACGCTGGGCATCCTCCTGGAGCATGTACCCAACACTGTGCTGAAACAGTTCGGGGGACTCCTCAGGAGGAGGACATGGTGGGTCTAGGGAAGGAGTGACTGATGATTTGTCTGACATTGATACCAGGGAAGACGACGCTTTGGCAGCTGCTTTTCCAGTACCCTGAGCCTGGGTGAGAGAGGATGAGGAGGAGGAGGAGGGCTTGGTCATCCACTCTACCAAGTCTTCGGCATGATGTGGCTCAACATGTCCAGCTGCCGAAAAGAAGGACAAGCGTGTCCCATGGCCATGTGCTGATGACAATGCACCGCGTCCACGACCAGCACTGTTGCCCCCAGACACAGAGCCTGCTTGCCCTCTTTTATTGCCTCCTGACTGTCTGCCTCTCCTTGTTTGCCTTCCAGACATTCTAATAGATGGCCTGCAGGGAGATGGGAAAAAAGCAATAAGGGCTACCTTCAGGTGTCCTTCTCTGTCCCTTGAAACAAGGACTTGCAGAGTGAAATAAACTGACACTCTCCCTACCTACAGTTTTCTGTCCCTAGAAAAAATGTTTTTTTTAATCACAATATAGCACAAGGACAATTCACTCACTGTCCTTCCAGGTCCCTGGAAACAAGGACTTGCAGAGTGAAAGAAAAAAAACACTCTCCCTACCTACAGTTTTCTGTCCCTAGAAAAAATGTTTTTTTTAATCACAATATAGCACAAGGACAATTCACTCACTGTCCTTACAGGTCCCTGGAAACAAGGACTTGCAGAGTGAAATAAACTGACACTCTCCCTACCTACAGTTTTCTGTCCCTAGAATAAATGTTTTTTTTAAGCACAATATAGCACAAGGACAATTCACTCACTGTCCTTCCAGGTCCCTGGAAACAAGGACTTGCAGAGTGAAAGAAAAAAAACACTCTCCCTACCTACAGTTTTCTGTCCCTAGAAAAAATGTTTTTTTTAATCACAATATAGCACAAGGACAATTCACTCACTGTCCTTACAGGTCCCTGGAAACAAGGACTTGCAGAGTGAAATAAACTGACACTCTCCCTACCTACAGTTTTCTGTCCCTAGAATAAATGTTTTTTTTAAGCACAATATAGCACAAGGACAATTCACTCACTGTCCTTCCAGGTCCCTGGAAACAAGGACTTGCAGAGTGAAAGAAAAAAAACACTCTCCCTACCTACAGTTTTCTGTCCCTAGAAAAAATGTTTTTTTTTATCACAATATAGCACAAGGACAATTCACTCACTGTCCTTACAGGTCCCTGGAAACAAGGACTTGCAGAGTGAAAGAAAAAAAACACTCTCCCTACCTACAGTTTTCTGTCCCTAGAAAAAAATTTTTTTTAATCACAATATAGCACAAGAACAATTCACTCACTGTCCTTACAGGTCCCTGGAAACAAGGACTTGCAGAGTGAAATAAACTGACACTCTCCCTACCTACAGTTTTCTGTCCCTAGAATAAATGTTTTTTTTAATCACAATATAGCACAAGGACAATTCACTCACTGTCCTTCCAGGTCCCTGGAAACAAGGACTTGCAGAGTGAAAGAAAAAAAACACTCTCCCTACCTACAGTTTTCTGTCCCTAGAATAAATGTTTTTTTTAAGCACAATATAGCACAAGGACAATTCACTCACTGTCCTTACAGGTCCCTGGAAACAAGGACTTGCAGAGTGAAAGAAAAAAAACACTCTCCCTACCTACAGTTTTCTGTCCCTAGAAAAAATGTTTTTTTTAATCACAATATAGCACAAGAACAATTCACTCACTGTCCTTACAGGTCCCTGGAAACAAGGACTTGCAGAGTGAAATAAACTGACACTCTCCCTACCTACAGTTTTCTGTCCCTAGAATAAATGTTTTTTTTAATCACAATATAGCACAAGGACAATTCACTCACTGTCCTTCCAGGTCCCTGGAAACAAGGACTTGCAGAGTGAAAGAAAAAAAACACTCTCCCTACCTACAGTTTTCTGTCCCTAGAAAAAATGTTTTTTTTAATCACAATATAGCACAAGGACAATTCACTCACTGTCCTTACAGGTCCCTGGAAACAAGGACTTGCAGAGTGAAATAAACTGACACTCTCCCTACCTACAGTTTTCTGTCCCTAGAATAAATGTTTTTTTTAAGCACAATATAGCACAAGGACAATTCACTCACTGTCCTTCCAGGTCCCTGGAAACAAGGACTTGCAGAGTGAAAGAAAAAAAACACTCTCCCTACCTACAGTTTTCTGTCCCTAGAAAAAATGTTTTTTTTAATCACAATATAGCACAAGGACAATTCACTCACTGTCCTTACAGGTCCCTGGAAACAAGGACTTGCAGAGTGAAATAAACTGACACTCTCCCTACCTACAGTTTTCTGTCCCTAGAATAAATGTTTTTTTTAAGCACAATATAGCACAAGGACAATTCACTCACTGTCCTTCCAGGTCCCTGGAAACAAGGACTTGCAGAGTGAAAGAAAAAAAACACTCTCCCTACCTACAGTTTTCTGTCCCTAGAAAAAATGTTTTTTTTAATCACAATATAGCACAAGGACAATTCACTCACTGTCCTTACAGGTCCCTGGAAACAAGGACTTGCAGAGTGAAATAAACTGACACTCTCCCTACCTACAGTTTTCTGTCCCTAGAATAAATGTTTTTTTTAAGCACAATATAGCACAAGGACAATTCACTCACTGTCCTTCCAGGTCCCTGGAAACAAGGACTTGCAGAGTGAAAGAAAAAAAACACTCTCCCTACCTACAGTTTTCTGTCCCTAGAAAAAATGTTTTTTTTAATCACAATATAGCACAAGGACAATTCACTCACTGTCCTTACAGGTCCCTGGAAACAAGGACTTGCAGAGTGAAATAAACTGACACTCTCCCTACCTACAGTTTTCTGTCCCTAGAATAAATGTTTTTTTTAAGCACAATATAGCACAAGGACAATTCACTCACTGTCCTTACAGGTCCCTGGAAACAAGGACTTGCAGAGTGAAAGAAAAAAAACACTCTCCCTACCTACAGTTTTCTGTCCCTAGAAAAAATGTTTTTTTTAATCACAATATAGCACAAGAACAATTCACTCACTGTCCTTACAGGTCCCTGGAAACAAGGACTTGCAGAGTGAAATAAACTGACACTCTCCCTACCTACAGTTTTCTGTCCCTAGAAAAAATGTTTTTTTTAATCACAATATAGCACAAGGACAATTCACTCACTGTCCTTCCAGGTCCCTGGAAACAAGGACTTGCAGAGTGAAAGAAAAAAAACACTCTCCCTACCTACAGTTTTCTGTCCCTAGAAAAAATGTTTTTTTTAATCACAATATAGCACAAGGACAATTCACTCACTGTCCTTACAGGTCCCTGGAAACAAGGACTTGCAGAGTGAAATAAACTGACACTCTCCCTACCTACAGTTTTCTGTCCCTAGAATAAATGTTTTTTTTAAGCACAATATAGCACAAGGACAATTCACTCACTGTCCTTCCAGGTCCCTGGAAACAAGGACTTGCAGAGTGAAAGAAAAAAAACACTCTCCCTACCTACAGTTTTCTGTCCCTAGAAAAAAATGTTTTTTTTAATCACAATATAGCACAAGGACAATTCACTCACTGTCCTTCCAGGTCCCTGGAAACAAGGACTTGCAGAGTGAAATAAACTGACACTCTCCCTACCTACAGTTTTCTGTCCCTAGAATAAATGTTTTTTTTAAGCACAATATAGCACAAGGACAATTCACTCACTGTCCTTCCAGGTCCCTGGAAACAAGGACTTGCAGAGTGAAAGAAAAAAAACACTCTCCCTACCTACAGTTTTCTGTCCCTAGAAAAAATGTTTTTTTTTATCACAATATAGCACAAGGACAATTCACTCACTGTCCTTACAGGTCCCTGGAAACAAGGACTTGCAGAGTGAAAGAAAAAAAACACTCTCCCTACCTACAGTTTTCTGTCCCTAGAAAAAATGTTTTTTTTAATCACAATATAGCACAAGGACAATTCACTCACTGTCCTTACAGGTCCCTGGAAACAAGGACTTGCAGAGTGAAATAAACTGACACTCTCCCTACCTACAGTTTTCTGTCCCTAGAATAAATGTTTTTTTAAGCACAATATAGCACAAGGACAATTCACTCACTGTCCTTACAGGTCCCTGGAAACAAGGACTTGCAGAGTGAAATAAACTGACACTCTCCCTACCTACAGTTTTCTGTCCCTAGAATAAATGTTTTTTTTAAGCACAATATAGCACAAGGACAATTCACTCACTGTCCTTCCAGGTCCCTGGAAACAAGGACTTGCAGAGTGAAAGAAAAAAAACACTCTCCCTACCTACAGTTTTCTGTCCCTAGAAAAAATGTTTTTTTTAATCACAATATAGCACAAGGACAATTCACTCACTGTCCTTACAGGTCCCTGGAAACAAGGACTTGCAGAGTGAAATAAACTGACACTCTCCCTACCTACAGTTTTCTGTCCCTAGAATAAATGTTTTTTTTAAGCACAATATAGCACAAGGACAATTCACTCACTGTCCTTCCAGGTCCCTGGAAACAAGGACTTGCAGAGTGAAAGAAAAAAAACACTCTCCCTACCTACAGTTTTCTGTCCCTAGAAAAAATGTTTTTTTTAATCACAATATAGCACAAGGACAATTCACTCACTGTCCTTACAGGTCCCTGGAAACAAGGACTTGCAGAGTGAAATAAACTGACACTCTCCCTACCTACAGTTTTCTGTCCCTAGAATAAATGTTTTTTTTAAGCACAATATAGCACAAGGACAATTCACTCACTGTCCTTCCAGGTCCCTGGAAACAAGGACTTGCAGAGTGAAAGAAAAAAAACACTCTCCCTACCTACAGTTTTCTGTCCCTAGAAAAAATGTTTTTTTTTATCACAATATAGCACAAGGACAATTCACTCACTGTCCTTACAGGTCCCTGGAAACAAGGACTTGCAGAGTGAAAGAAAAAAACACTCTCCCTACCTACAGTTTTCTGTCCCTAGAAAAAATGTTTTTTTTAATCACAATATAGCACAAGGACAATTCACTCACTGTCCTTACAGGTCCCTGGAAACAAGGACTTGCAGAGTGAAATTAACTGACACTCTCCCTACCTACAGTTTTCTGTCCCTAGAATAAATGTTTTTTTTAAGCACAATATAGCACAAGGACAATTCACTCACTGTCCTTACAGGTCCCTGGAAACAAGGACTTGCAGAGTGAAAGAAAAAAAACACTCTCCCTACCTACAGTTTTCTGTCCCTAGAAAAAAATTTTTTTTTAATCACAATATAGCACAAGAACAATTCACTCACTGTCCTTACAGGTCCCTGGAAACAAGGACTTGCAGAGTGAAAGAAAAAAAACACTCTCCCTACCTACAGTTTTCTGTCCCTAGAAAAAATGTTTTTTTTAATCACAATATAGCACAAGAACAATTCACTCACTGTCCTTACAGGTCCCTGGAAACAAGGACTTGCAGAGTGAAATAAACTGACACTCTCCCTACCTACAGTTTTCTGTCCCTAGAAAAAATGTTTTTTTTAATCACAATATAGCACAAGGACAATTCACTCACTGTCCTTCCAGGTCCCTGGAAACAAGGACTTGCAGAGTGAAAGAAAAAAAACACTCTCCCTACCTACAGTTTTCTGTCCCTAGAAAAAATGTTTTTTTTAATCACAATATAGCACAAGGACAATTCACTCACTGTCCTTACAGGTCCCTGGAAACAAGGACTTGCAGAGTGAAATAAACTGACACTCTCCCTACCTACAGTTTTCTGTCCCTAGAATAAATGTTTTTTTTAAGCACAATATAGCACAAGGACAATTCACTCACTGTCCTTCCAGGTCCCTGGAAACAAGGACTTGCAGAGTGAAAGAAAAAAAACACTCTCCCTACCTACAGTTTTCTGTCCCTAGAAAAAATGTTTTTTTTAATCACAATATAGCACAAGGACAATTCACTCACTGTCCTTACAGGTCCCTGGAAACAAGGACTTGCAGAGTGAAATAAACTGACACTCTCCCTACCTACAGTTTTCTGTCCCTAGAATAAATGTTTTTTTTAAGCACAATATAGCACAAGGACAATTCACTCACTGTCCTTCCAGGTCCCTGGAAACAAGGACTTGCAGAGTGAAAGAAAAAAAACACTCTCCCTACCTACAGTTTTCTGTCCCTAGAAAAAATGTTTTTTTGATCACAATATAGCACAAGGACAATTCACTCACTGTCCTTACAGGTCCCTGGAAACAAGGACTTGCAGAGTGAAAGAAAAAAAACACTCTCCCTACCTACAGTTTTCTGTCCCTAGAAAAAATGTTTTTTTTAATCACAATATAGCACAAGGACAATTCACTCACTGTCCTTACAGGTCCCTGGAAACAAGGACTTGCAGAGTGAAATAAACTGACACTCTCCCTACCTACAGTTTTCTGTCCCTAGAATTAATGTTTTTTTTAAGCACAATATAGCACAAGGAGAATTCACTCACTGTCCTTCCAGGTCCCTGGAAACAAGGACTTGCAGAGTGAAAGAAAAAAAACACTCTCCCTACCTACAGTTTTCTGTCCCTAGAAAAAATGTTTTTTTAATCACAATATAGCACAAGGACAATTCACTCACTGTCCTTACAGGTCCCTGGAAACAAGGACTTGCAGAGTGAAAGAAACTGACACTCTCCCTACCTACAGTTTTCTGTCCCTAGAATAAATGTTTTTTTAAGCACAATATAGCACAAGGACAATTCACTCACTGTCCTTCCAGGTCCCTGGAAACAAGGACTTGCAGAGTGAAAGAAACTGACACTGTCCCTACCTACAGTTTTCTGTCCCTAGAATAAATGTTTTTTTTAAGCACACTATAGCACAAGCACAAAACACACTGACACTCTCCCTACCTATCCTTCTCTTTCCCTAAACTAAAGGAATCCAGGTTAAGCAAGAAAGAAATAACAGTCACTGTCCCTGCCTATGCTGCTCTATCCCTGCTCCGGAACACACTACACTAGGCCGCCGTGCTGGCGGCCTTTTATAGTGTGGGGCGTGTACTAAACACCCTCAGCAATAATTGGCCACAGGCATCCTGCCTGTGGCCAATCATTGCTCTCCTCGCTGCCGGCGCTGTGATTGGCCAAGCATGCGGGGTCACAGTGCATGCTTGGCCAATCACAGCGCCTGGATGACACTGCGATGGCGTAGTGCATTGTGGGCCGTTCGCGTCACTCGAATTTGGCGCGAACGGCCCAAATCGTTCGATCTTCGTCGAACGATCGAACAGCCGATGTTCGAGTCGAACGTATGTTCGACTCGAACACGAAGCTCATCCCTAGCAGAGACCATGCGCCAGGCCTATTTGCTAGTAAAAAGGAATAGGAGAGTTCAGTTGTGCCTGGGCCTACTCGTTCCCACACCCCCATGTTCGTCTGTTATTGGAAGTTCAACTGATTGTGTTCACTGTATTGTACGAGAAATAAAGGAGTGTTGGACTTTCGATTGGTGTGGGGCTCTATTATTGGCAGACACGTTTCCATGGAACAACAAGGCTTCTTATGCAGTGGACAGACCCGGGAGGTAAATCAACTAACTTTGCTTAACCCTCTTATACACACGAGGGGAGAGCTTGGCGTAGTGTTCCTGCACTCTCCTCTCCCAGGTACCCCTAGACACATGCCATTCACAATAGGCAAGAGGGAGAGTGAGGTTCCGCTACACCCCCAATAAACAAAACAACGCAAATGACTGTTCATTGTCTCTGAGGTGATAGATGGAGGTCTGGCAGCAGGGTGATATGGTGGATGTTAGTAACTAGTATCAACTATCCGATACATACAGTTTTACTGACACATGTCAAAGTTGCAAAATTGTGCTTAGGCATTTAGATTTGTTTTACCCTAAGACCCCTTTCACACTGGAGGCATTTTTCAGGTGCTTTAGCCTTAAATATAGCGCCTGTAAAGCGCCTAAAAAAAGGCTCATCTGCAATCCCAGTGGGAAAGCCCGAGTGCTTTCACACTGGGGGGCTGCGCTGGCAGGATGTCAAAAAAAGTCCTGCAAGCAGCTTATTTGAGGCGCTTTAGGAGCGGTGTATACACGTCTCCTAAATCGCCCCTTCCAATTGAAATCAATGGGCATCGTCGCCAAAGCGCATGCAAAGCGCCTCGGCAGCGGCGCTTTGTGGGCGCTTTTAACCCTTTATTCGACCACTAGCAGGGCTTAAAAGTGCACCGTTAGCACCTCAAAAACGCAGGTAAAGTGCCGCTAATTTTAGCGGCACTTTACCAGCGTTTTTTGGGAGCTGCCAGTGTGAAAGGGCTTTTAGGCGTGAAGGGGTTAAGTAATAACACAGTTATTGCTAAAAAATAGTAGTATTTTAATAGTAGAAGTGTAAAAATGTATTTGAGGTATAAAGGTAGTAGAGCTGTAGTGTTTAACAACAACAAGGGGTTGTAAAGGAAAACGTTTTCACCTTAATGCATCCTATGCATTAAGGTCAAAAAACATCCGACAATACTGCCCCCTGAGCCCCCGTTTTACTTACTTGAGCCTTTAAAAGTCCTGCGCTCGGCCCCGACATCCTCCTCGCCGTTCAGCCTGGCCGTTGATTGGCTACAGTGGATGGATTGAAAGCAGCACAGCCATTGTCAATCACATCCAATGGCGCGGCGCGCCGGGGCGCGGGGCTGAGTGATACAGTGAGCGGCAATAGCTGCTGACTGTATCACTGGAGCGCGCCCGCAATCACTCACCACCATGCGAGCTCGCTCGCATATAGGTGGTGAGTGATTGCGGGGAGGAGCCGAGACAGCCGCCAAGGGACCCCAGAAGACGTGGATCAGGGCCACTCTGTGCAAAACAGTGGAGGTAAGTATAACATGTTATTTAAAAAATAATAATAATAATTTCTTTACAAACCCTCAGCCCCGGAAGAATTTACCCCCTTCCTGACCAGAGCACTTTTTGCGATTCGGCACTGTGTCACTTTAACTGACAATTGTGCGGTCGTGCAACGTTGCACCCAAACAAAATTGACCTCCTTTTTTTCCCACAAATAGAGCTTTCTTTTGGTGGTATTTGATCACCTCTGTGGTTTTTATTTTTTGCGCTATGAACAAAAAAGAGTGAAAATTGCAATGCACTGATTACTGTGTAAATGACACTGGCAGGGAAGGGGTTAAACACTAGGGGCGATCAAGGGGTTAAGTGTGTCCTAGGGAGTGATTCTAACTGTGGGGGGGATAGGCTACCACTGACATGACAGTGATCACTGCTCCCGATGACAGGGAGAAGTAGCTCCCTGTCATGTCACCAGGCAGAACAGGGAAATGCCTTGTTTACATCTCCCCGTTCTGCCTCTCGGTCTCACGATCGCGGGCCGCCAGCGAACATCAAGTTTGCGGGACCCGCGGGCACACTCCCGCGCTCGTGCCCGCAAGGTGGCAAATTCAAAGGGACGTGCCTGTATTCCCATTTGCTTGCCTGTGCCATTCTGCCACCGTATATCTGTGTGCGGCGGTCGGCAAGTGGTTAAAGGATAGCTGGACTTTCACATACAGTACAGTTAGACCCCTTTAACACTGTGGCAGTTTTCAGGCATTTTAGCTTTAGAAATAGCCTCTGAAAAGCGCCTGAAAACTGCCTCCCATTCATTGCAATGTGTGCTTTTATACTCGAGCAGTGCGTTTGCGAGACGTTCAAAAAAGTACTGCAAGCAGCATCTCTGGGGCGGTTTGGGAGCGCTATAAATAACGCTCCTAAAACATCCCTGCCCATTGAAATGAATGGACAATGCTTCCAAAGCGCTTTAAAAGTGTTTTGAAAGCGCCACAAAACAGGTCTTTTTTTTAAGGTCATGCCCCGCTAGCACCCGAAAAGCACCACAAAAGCGCAGTTAAAGCACCACAAAAATTACCGGCGATTTAGTGCTGTTTTAGCGGCGCTTTAGTGTGAAAGGGGTCTTATTATTCTTGCCCAGCCCCTCTGAAGAAAAGTAACTCAGACTCCTCTGCACTAGATGCATACTGCCCTGAATCATAAAACCATAGCCTGTGGAAAAAAATTATGTGCCCAAATTTTTCTTTTATCTACTTGGGCCTGCACTATTGATGTCCCCAGGCTTCTATGTGGCTGTCTCCTGACCATTTTATTTTTATTTTTTTATAGGGAGACCACACCAGAGAGTTCTTTTGGGATTGACGGCATCGGTACTGTACACGTCTGGGGTAGGGGAAGATAGATTGCTTTGGTCTGTGTGGGCTAAGCAGGAAGGATATCTTTTTTATGCGAAAGTACAATTATCCTTAAATTCAGTCCACTGTTAGTCAAAATACATTTAACCTTGAAATTATCAAGCTCTCTGTGCCTGAAATATAACAAAAAGTAGTGCTGACTGGGGAATTATCATGATGGAAAAACTATGAAGCTGTAGGTCAACAGTAAAAGCCCACATGTGCTTGCGTGCATAACCACGTACAATTTTTACTTTTACTTTTTAATTTACATTTTTTCGTAATATATCATATTGCATTACATTGAAAAATACTATTAGGTTATACAAAGAAGTCTTTTTAGTTGCTTCTTGTTTCCTGAAAACTGTCACCCTGGAATATGTGCATGTGTGCTAATGAGACCCCCAGTGTTGGAAAAATCCAAATCAGCAATATTCAGGATGATGAGCTAATGTTAGGAAAGACATGGCTAAGCTATTAACCTTTCTTTGGTTAGAGCAGGGCTAACTATGCATAGCTCCCAACTGTCCCTGATTTTGAGGGACTGTCCCTGATTTGGAACAAAGTTCTTCTGTCCCTCTTTCCTCCTCATTTGTCCCTCATTTTGGTCTGGTCTATATTGTTGTATATAAACTGCACTACTTAACTATCAAAAAGTTTTTCCCTGTGCTAAACCTTTCATCCAATTTCTAAATTGCTGCATCTGTAAATTCCAGAAACCAATATAATGGAATAGTAGTTGTAAAAAAAAAAAAACACTTGTGGATATAACCAATCATATTTTTTTGTACAATTCTCCATTAACCACTTAAGGATTGGACCAATACGGTCCATAATGACCAGAGGTGATTTCACAATTTGGCACTGCGCTGCTTTAACTGGAAATTGTGCGGACATGCAATGTTGTACCCAAACAAAACTTGCGTCCTTTTCTTCCCACAAATAGAGCTTTCTTTTAATGGTATTTGATTGCCTCTGCGATTTTTTTTTTGCGATATAAACGGAAAAAGACCGAAAATTTTGAAAAAAAATTATATTTACTACTTTGTTATAAGAAAAACCTAATAAACTCAATTTTAGTCATACATTTAGGCCAAAATGTATTCAGCCACATGTCTTTAGTAAAAAAAATGTCACTAAGTGTACATTTATTGGTTTGCGCAAAAGTTATAGCGTCTACAAACTAGGGTACATTTTCTGGAATTTACACAGCTTTTAATTTATGACTGCCTATCTAATTTCTTGAGGTGCTAAAATGGCAGGGCAGTACAAAACCCCAACAAATGACCCCATTTTGGAAAGTAGACACCCCAAGGAAATTTCTGAGAGGCATGTTGAGCCCATTGAATATTTTTTTTTTGTCCCAAGTGATTGAATAATGACAAAAAAAAAAAATTACAAAAAGTTGTCACTAAATGATATATTGCTCACACATGCCATGGTTATATGTGGAATTGCACCCCAAAATACATTTTGCTGCTTCTCCTGAGTATAGGGATACCACATGTGTGGGACTTTTTAGGAGCCTAGCCGCGTACGGGACCCCAAAAACCAATCACCGCCTTCAGGATTTCTAAGGGCAAATTTTTCATTTCACTCCTCACTACCTATCACAGTTTTGAAGGCCATAAAATGCCAAAATAGCACAAAACCCCCCCAAATGACCCCATTTTGGAAAATAGACACCCCAAGCTATTTGCTGAGAGGCATGGTGAGTATTTTTCAGCTCTCATTTGTTTTTGAAAATGAAGAAAGAAAATAATTTTTTTTTTCTTTTTTAAATTTTCAAAACTTTGTGACAAAAAGTGAGATCTGCAAAATACTCACCATACCTCTCAGCAAATAGCTTGGGGTGTCTACTTTCCAAAATGGGGTCATTGGGGGGGGGGTTTGTGCCATCTGGGCATTCCATGGCCTCCGAAACTGATAGGCAGTCAGGAGTGAAATCCAAAATTTACACCCTTAGAAAGCCTGAAGGCGGTGCTTGGTTTTTGGGGTCCCGTACGCGGCTAGGCTCCCAAAAAGTCTCACACATGTGGTATTCCCGTACTCAGGAGAAGCAACAGAATGTATTTTGGGGTGTAATTCCACATATGCCCATGGCATGTTTGAGCAATATATCATTTAGTGACAACTTTGTGCAGAAAAATAAAAAAAGAATTGTCTTTTTTCCGCAACTTGTGTCAACATATAAAATATTCCATGGACTCGACATGCCTCTCAGTATATAGCTTGGGGTGTCTACTTTCCAAAATGGGGTCATTTGGGGGGGTTTTGAACTGTCCTGGCATTTTATACACAACATTAGGAAGCTTACATCCACTCTTCTAACCACTTGAAAACAAAGCCCTTTCTGACACTTTGTTTACATGAAAACATCTTTTTTTTTTGCAAGAAAATTACGTTGAACCCCCAAACATTATATATATTTTTAAAGCAAAGGCCCTACAGATTAAAATGGTGGGTGTTGCATTTTTTTTTCCACACAGTATTTGCGCAGCGATTTTTCAAACGCATTTTTTGGGGAAAAAATACACTTTTTTTCATTTTAATGCACTAAAACACACTATATCGCCCAAATGTTTGATGAAAAAAAAAAAGATGATCTTAGGCCGAGTACATGGATACCAAACACGACATGCTTTAAAATTTTGCACAAATGCGCAGTGGCGACAAACTACATACATTTTTAAAAGCCTTTAAAAGCCTTTACAGGTTACCACATTAGATTTACAGAGGAAGTCTATTGCTAAAATTACTGCCCTCGATCTTACCTTTGCGGTGATACCTCACATGCATGGTGCAATTGCTGTTTACATATGACGCCAGACTGACGCTTGCGTTTGCCTTTGCGCAAGAGCAGGGCAGGACAGGGTGCTTTTTTTTTTTTTTTTTTAATTATTAATTTTCCTTTTTTATTTTATTTTTAAACTGTTCCTTCCATATTTTTTTATTTTATTATTTTTTATTGTTATCTCAGGGAATGTAAATATCCCCTATGATAGCAATAGGTAGTGACAGGTACTCTTTTTTTTTTTAAATTGGGTCTATTAGACCCTAGATCTTTCCTCTGCCCTCAAAGCATCTGACCACACCAAGATCGGTGTGATAAAATGCTTTCCCAATTTCCCAATGGCGCTTTTTATATCCGGGGGGGGCATTCCTTCCCACTGCTTGTAAAAGCAGTCCAGAGGCTAATTAGCCACTAGGATTGCTTTTACATGAAAGCCGGCCGCTGGCTGAAAAGAATGATACCAAGATGATACCTAAACCCGCAGGCATCATTCTGGTATAACCATTCAAAGTCCAGCAACATACCAGTACGTTGCTGGTCCTTGTTGGACATGTATTGTAATCTTTTTTTTTCATGCAGCCTGTTGGCTGAACGAAAAAAAGAGATTGATCGGTGGGTATGCCCACCATTAGAATACCTCTCTTCATTCACCCACTTCTAATGATGGGCATACATGCACCATTTATATATGCCGAAGCATGGGGGCATCATCCCGCAAAAGTTATGCCGCGTACACACGGTTGGACTTTTCCACGGGCAAGCCTCCATCGGAATTTCGACCGTATGTACGAGGCATTAGGAGCAAAATCGCTCATCCGCCCCTGCTGCCCCCATGCTTCGGCATATATGGTCTTTTTTTTAACTGTGGTGGTGAAATCACCTCCTGCAGCACTGGAGTCGCAGGGATCAGGCCTGTCTCTGCGAATGCTGCAGTGTGTTGTGTTTTGTAAGTGACAGTGATCGATCGATACTGCACTTGGGCGGCCTGGGCTGGACGGAGAGGCAAAACGCAGGTGCTAGCAGGTATCTGGGCTGATCCCGCTAACATTGCGTTTTTGGGAACCCTAAACTGCTGGGGACGCTAGTATAGATCTGATCAGATCAGATATTGATCTGTTCAGATACTATACCACTAAGGGAGGTGTATGCTTTGCGCGTGGGTGTTAGCGTTACTGGCACTAACCTGACGCTGCCTGGGGCGACACAGACCCTCTCTGACGCTAAAACCTAATTGATATCACCCGCCGGGTGATCAGGGGGTTAAACCTTTATTGGTTTATATACGGCGGGTGCCCTGACACTATAAAAGCAAACTAACTAACCAGCGTCACCCGTAACACTTATACAGTGATCACTGGTGAAAGGGTTAACTAGGGGCAATCAGGGGGTTAAAACCTTTATTAGGGAATATATGGGGGTACCTGACGCTATAAAAACCAGACGGTGAACCTAAAAAAAATAACTGACTACCTAACGGCATCAGAAAAACTATCGCTTAGTGACACTGGCAAAAGGGGGTGAAAGGGTTACCTGGGGGGGCGATCAAGGGGTTAAACCTTTATTAGGTAATAAATGGGGGTACCTGACGCTATAAAAACCTGGCGGCGAACATAAAAAAATAACTGACTACCAGTACCTAGTGGCATCACCGACACTAATACAGAGATCAGAAAAACAATTGATTAGTGACAGTGGTGCTAGGGGGTGAAAGGGTTACCTGGGGGGCGATCAAGGGGTTAAACCTTTATTAGGTAATATATATGGGGGTACCTGACGTTATAAAAACCTGACGGCGAACATAAAAAAATAACTGACTACCTAGCGCATCACCGACACTAATACAGCGATCAGAAAAACGATTGATTAGTGACAGTGGTGCTAGGGGGTGAAAGGGTTACCTGGGGGTGATCAAGGGGTTAAACCTTTATTAGGGGGGTTAGGGGGCTACCCTGAACCTAAGGGACCTAACACTAACTGCCCTAACACTTTTACAGTTACAAATGTCACTGATTACAGTGATCAGTAAATAAATGATCACTACAATCAGTGACACTGTGACTGGGGGCTGGGGGTGATCTGGGGGGTGATCTGGGGGTGACTGGGGGGGGCGATTGTGTACCTATGTGTCCTGGTGTCAGTGTACTGCTTGTGCACTTACTTGATGTCTTCTCTCGAGAGCGCTCTGGTATATGTGAGCGCCGCAGGAGAGATGACATCATTTCCTGCTGCTTCCTCTCTGCCTGTGTTTACATTACACAGGCAGAGGAAGCATTTGATTCGCTGGGAGCGATCGTGAGGGGGTGACCAGAAACCAATGGCCGCCCCCTCATCACGGATCGCTCCCAGAGCGATCCCGACCGTCCACTGTACCGGTGGGGGGTCCGATCGTACCCCCCACCCATACGAAGGCAGTCACGTACAGGTACGTGATTGTGCCTGTCCATGCCATTTTGCCGACGTATATATACAGTGGGAGGTCGTTAAGTGGTTAAGGGGTGTGTCCTATGCCTACATCCTTTTGCTAAAACTGTAGGTGTCCCTCATTCCCATCTCAGAAAGTTGGGAAGTAGGACTACGGGTCTGGCTTTTTATTACAAAGCAGAATATCATCAGTCCATAATGAGTAGATAATCAGACCTGTATGCCCCTGTGACATCTTTTATTTTTCTAGAACAAGTCCCAACACATTACCTTTCCCATCATTGTCTTTATACAACTACCAGGACATCCCATAGTCCTGTCTTTGTAGAACTGCAAGATCCTACATGGTCCTATCTCTGTAGATGCAACATCGGTCTGTCTCCTCTCTATAGAACTGATAGCCTGTATGTAACTATAATGCCGCGTACGCACGATCGGAAATTCAGACAAAAAATGTTCAATGTGAGCTTTTTGTCGGAAATTCTGACCATGTGTAGGCTCCATTGGACATTTGCTGTCGGAATTTCCGACAACAAAAATTTGAGAGCTGGTTCTCAAATTTTCCGACAAGAAAAGTTCTTGTCGGAAATTCAGATCGTCTGTATGCAATTCCGACGCACAAAAAACATGCATGCTTAGAACCAAGCAGAAGAGCCCAACTGCCTATTTAACTTCATTGATGTTAGCTCGTCGTACATGTTGTACGTCACCGCGTTCTTGACGTTCGGAATGTCTGACAACATTTGTGTAACCGTGTGTATGCAACACAAGTTTGAGCCAACATTCCGTCTGAAAAAAATCCACGGTTTTGTTGTTGGAATTTACGATCGTGTGTACGTGGCATAAGCCCATGTTCACACTGGAGCAACTTGTCGCACAAGTCGCACCCCATTGTCTGCAATGTTCAAATTGATGAGACGCCAACTTTGCGGTGCCGCATTGATTTGAAAAAGTAGTTCCTGCACTTCTTTTGGCAATTTCGGGTGCGACTTGCATAGACATCTGTGCATGAAGGGGCCCAAAGGGTTGCCCTCAAGAGCTAAAAATTGCTCGTAGTACGTCACTACGTTTGTGTTTGTGGCACGACAATTGTGTACCGTAAAGCCTCGTACACACGATCAGATTGTTGGCAGGGGATTGTCCATTGGCAGACTGTTGTCCTAAAATCTGACCGTTAATACGCTCCTTTTGATCATTGTTGTCCAACTTTCTGCCAACAAATGATGGATGACATGCTAGTACATTTTTGGCGGACAACAGTCTGTTGTCAAAGTTTCTGATGGTCAGTACACAAGTCCATCACACAAAAGTTGAAAGTACAAACACGCATGCTCGGAATCAATGCTCACCAAACATGAAATTAGCAGAAGGGGCTCAAAGGGTGGCGCTCAAGAGCTGAAATTCCTCATAGTACGTCACTGCGTTTGTGTTTGTTGGCCGACAATTGTGTACTGTTAGTATGCAAGACAAGATCCAGGCACACACCCTTTTGCCAAAAATCAGACGCTCGGTGGGCCAACAATCTGTCCGTGTGTACCAGGCTTTAGTATTCAAGATAAGATCCTGGCACACGCCCTTTTGACAAAAATCAGACGCTCGGTTGGCCAACAATCGTACCGTGTGTGCAAGGCTTTACTTCTACTCTCATCTAAAAGAAATTTGGATGTTCCGCATACTGAGGGCCTGGCTACCCTCCAGCTCTACAAACACATGCTGCAATGCACACCCCAAGTCATAGTCATCTGCACAAGTGTCATATCTTTCATCAATTATTTATTTTTCTTTTGTAAGAAATTGATTTTATTTATTTGCCAGCTGACGAACACATTTTAATTTCTATGTATTCTGTACGCTTTTTTCATCTTCCCAGGTGTTACAAATATACAATCTATAAATAATTTGGTCAATTCAAATAAAAATTGTTTTCCTTAACTATTTATGTACTGTTGCGTATAATGCATTTTGAGAACTAAAATCTAACCATGACCTTTATAAATCAATAGTCTAGATTCTGGTAGACATTTGAATTACAATTTTGAATAGTGTAGACAATGGTTAGGTCACTTTTTTTGGGGGGGATTTGTTTTTTGGGGGGTTGCAGTGAGGGTGAATTTCCCTAGTGGGGACACAGATAGCAGATTAGTGATTCTAATACCGCGTATACACACGGTCGGATTTTCCGTCGGAAAAACATTTGATGGTTTTTCCGACGGAATTCCGCTCAAGCTTAGATTGCATACACACGGTCACACAAAAGTTCTCTGAACTTTCGACCGTCAAGAACGTGGTGATGTACAACACTATGACGAGCCGAGAAAATTAAGTTCAATGCTTCCGAGCATGAGTCAAATTGTTTCCGAGCAAGCGTCAGATTTTTTTCCATTGAGATTGAGAACCAGCTCTCAATCTTTTGTTGGCGGAAATTCCCACAGCAAAAGTCCGATGTAGCATACACACGGTCGGAATTTCCGTCCAAAAGCTCACATCGGACTTTTCTTGTCGGAATTTCCGATCGTGTGTACGGGGCATAATTTTGGCTTAAAATATGCTATCCTGCATCTGCACTAAGGAAATTTGAAGGCTGCAGTTACTAACCCCTCTTGAAATTGCTAGTTGTCTGGCCTTAAATTGATTGTAAAGTTTTTTTGTTTTGTTTTGTTTTAGTGGATTGCAATTTGGAATTCTGTGTTGCAACGTGCTGTCCTACTTTTTTTCAGCACACACCACTGCAGCACAGTAGTGTGAACCAAATTGCCTTATCTATGACCTGTTTCACACGGTCTTCAACTTGTACCAGAGCAGTGAGAACAGCAAGCTTTGAGGCTGGATTCACACCTATGCATTTTTAGTGCTTTTTGCATTTTGCAGATTGGCACTACAATTTACCATGGTTTCCTATGGAACACGTTCTGTAGTGCAAATCTGCGAAATGCAAAAAGCACAAAAAATGCATAGGTGTGAATCCAGCCTTACACACCATTTGCAGAGCTTTCAGCAAGCTTTGTCGAAGCTTGTAAGGTACCATTCAGCTCCAGTTTGTAAATGCTGAGCACAGATCCAAATGGGACTGCTGATAGCAATTTTAAACAAGCTGCTAGCAGTCTTTCAACAAGCTTCAGGCTGGGTTCACACTAGAGCACGGAGCGGCTCACAGCAGGGGGTCCGGTGCATCTCCATTCACCGGTTCAGGTCTGATTTCAGCCAAACGGCCCCCACCCAGAAAGCCAACCACCCCCTACCCCCGTCGCTTGATCGATGGCCGCTTCGCTCACTTGTCGCCCGCTAGCCCCGAACTTACCCCATCCAGGTCACGACTTTGGTGGCTTCCCCCACGTCTCCTCCCAGCTAGTCAGGACTTAGGACTTGCGGCCAATCGGGCCTCAGGACCTGCATCCTGATTGGGGAGAAGGAGAAATAGAAAGACATTAATTTGCTAATGTCACACAACTGTGTGGTCCCCGGGCGCAGTCCTCTGCACACAGAGCCCATCCTTTTTGAAGCCAATGAGAGCCTCAGGTTCTAATCATGTGCTTAAAAAAACAAAAACATTGAAATCCATGTGTCCGGCGCCCTGCATGTAGATTAGGGGCTGGGCGCATGGATTAGGGAGAGAGAAAGAAAAAATGCGCTAGAAATCAACTACTAGGATATATAACTCACTGGTAGACAAATATACGTTTATGCAACATATATGATAACATATGATGGTCCCATATGGTGCTCGTGCTCAATAAAGACTCCTATGGACTGGTGCTCAAACTGGGTGCCCCACATAG
Source organism: Rana muscosa (assembly GCA_029206835.1). Classification (NCBI taxonomy): domain Eukaryota; kingdom Metazoa; phylum Chordata; class Amphibia; order Anura; family Ranidae; genus Rana; species Rana muscosa. Next base: position 175,292,130 of record CM055120.1, read on the forward strand.
ATGTGCACTCACCGCAATGTGTGGACCAACTATCGCTAGTATGGTCTATTAGGCATGTGGGGATACCCCGAACTTAGGTCTTTAGAATGACATCTTCTTGATAGAGATGTTGCTTATAGAGATGAATAGGGATCAAGAGAGAAAGAGCCTCATTGCGCAATGCCGTTTAAAACATTTATTGATTCCACAAAAAAAAAAAAAAGATTACACTTACATTGCTGAGTGCCTGATAGTCCTGGCACCCGGCGTGTATATATTTGGCGATTGATTAAAAGGGTAATCGGCCCTGAACGGGATAGTCCAAGTAGCGGCGTCCTGGTGCACGATTCCCTGGTAGTTTCAATTGGGGTGGTAGTACCTCAACGTTTCGGCCAATCACAGGGTTATCATCAGGAATGGCCCTGATGATGGCCCTGTGATTGGCCGAAACTTTGAGGTACTACTTCCGCCTCAATTGAAATTACCAGGGAATCGTGCACCAGGACGCCGCTACTAGTACTATCCCGTTCAGGGCCGATTACCCTTTTAATCAATCGCCTGCTATACACACCGGATGCCAGGACTATCAGGCACTCAGCAATGTAAGTGTAACCTTTATTTTGTGGAATCAATAAATGTTTTAAACGGCATTGTGCAATGAGGCTCTTTCTCTCTTGATCCCTATTCATCCCTATGAGCAACATCTCTATCAATAAGATGTCATCCTAAAGACCTGAGTTCGGGGTATCCCCACATGCCTAATAGACCATACTAGCGATAGTTGGTCCACACATTGGGACCATCATATATGTTGCATATTTGTATATTTGTCTACCAGTTAGTTAGTTATATATCCTAGTAGTTGATTTCTAGCGCATTTTTTCTTTCTCTCATTCTATATTGCTCTGTTGGTACATAGCAAGTTTATTTTGCAGCTTATATCAGGTACTTTGGGTACTCATTCATATCCAAAGGCGCTTTTTAGTTTATATACACATGGATTAGGGAGGTGGCGCTCCTGTGCCCCGTATGAGCGGCCGTCACTTCTGTGTTGGACAATGCAGCCCATTTCTCCCAGTACAGATTTCCTTTGAGTGACTAGTGTCTAGATCTAGAGAGTGTAATGCCCCATACACACGATCGTTTTTCTTGCCATTTTTTTTCTTGCCGTTTTTCACGTCGTTTTTTTTCATGTTTCCTCTCAAGCCTGTCTTGCGTACACACGATCATTTAAAAAAACGATCAAGCAAAGCGCAGTGACGTACAACACGTACGACGGCACTATAAAGGGGAAGTTCCGTTCGAATGGCGCCACCCTTCATGTTAGTAAAGTTTGTTGAGCGACGATTCGCTCTTTTCAGTCTCGTGCTTTTCAGTCCGTGACTGCGTGACGAATGTGCTATCTCCATTACGAACGCTAGTTTTACCAGAACGAGCGCTCCTGTCTCATACTTGATTCTGAGCATGCGCGTTTTTTTTCACGTCGTTAAAGCATACACACTATCGTTTTTCACGTCGTTAAAAAAAACGACATGAAAAACGACGTGAAAAAAGAGAGCATGTTCGAAATTTTTAATGGCCGTTTTTCACGTCATTAAAAATGCTCTGGAGCCTACACACGATCATTTTTAATGGCCATTTTTTTTAATGGCATTTTTAACGGCATGAAAAACGATCGTGTGTATGGGGCATAAGAGAGATGCTTAATTATCTACTTCTAACAACTATACAAACTACAAAGAATTTTCTGTGAATCAATGTAAAAATATAAGGTATCCTGAGTAGAGTTGAGCGGACACCTGGATGTTCGGGTTCGACGGGTTCGGCCGAACTTCGCAAAAAAGTTTGAGTTCGGGACCCGAACTTGACCCCGAACCCGAACCCCATTGAAGTCAATGGGGACCCGAACTTTTGAGGACTAAAATGGCTCTAAAAAAGTAATGGAAATGACTAAAGGGCTGCAAATGGCAGCAAAATTTTGTTAAGAGTACGGCAAGTGCTCTGCAAACAAATGTGGATAGGGAAATAACTTAAAATAACATAAAATACGTAAAAATAAAAAATAATAATCTTGACCTAAGAGGACGAGGTCCATATGGAGTAGGAGGTTGAGGTGCTGGTGGATGTGGCGGTGTAGGTGGAAGCGGTGGTGGAGGAGGACGAGGTAGCTAACACTGGTTTTTGTTTAAAAAAAAAAAATATTTAAATTAGGGTACACCCTAAAAGAGCGAGAAAGATCAAAAATACAACAATGGCTGGGTAAGGCCGGTATACATGTCTATTCTGCACAAGGTACGGACAAGTCCTGCAGGTGCCAACTCTGATCTTTCAGCAGGAGACTGAGTGGGAGACAATGTGACAGAACTGGAGGCACTGTCAGCAACCCAATCTACTATCGCCTGTACTTCTCCTGGCCTCAACATTCGTAGAGCCGCATTAGGCCCAACCAAATATCGCTGCAGGCTCTGTCGCCTACTCGCACCTGAGGAAGGTGTTTCACTTGTGCGTGTAGCTGGCACAGATCGACCACGTCCTCTCCCTGCAACAGGAGCTCCACCAGCAGCACCACGACCGGGGCCACGTCCCTTATTTGACGTTCTCCTCATATTTCTAAAATTTAGGATCTTGCCCTAAATGGGTGTTTTTTTAATAGCAGAATAAGAGAACAGTATCTAAAGTGTGTATCTCACACATACAGATATGCAGGAAACGCACCAAAAAAAATGTATTTGCCCTAAATATTTTTTTTTGGAATAGCAGAATAGAAGAACAGTATCTAAACTTTGTATCTCACATGTACAGATATGCAGGAAACACACCAAATTTTTTTATTTGCCCTAAATAAAAAAAATTTGAGTAGCAGAATAGAAGAACAGTATCTGAAGTGTGTTTCTCACACGTGCAGATATGCAGGAAACGCACCAAAAAATTTTAATTTGCCCTAAATATTTTTTTTTTGAATAGCAGAATAGAAGAACAGTATCTAAAGTGTGTATCTCACACATAAAGATATGCAGGAAACGCACCAAATTTTTTTATTTGCCCTAAATAAAAAAAAATGTAATAGCAGAATAGAAGAACAGTATCTAAAGTGTGTATCTCACACGTACAGATATGCAGGAAACGCACCAAATTTTTTTTGTTTGCCCTAAATATTTTTTTTTTTAATAGTAGAATACAAGAACAGTATGTAAAGTGTGTATCTCACAGGTACAGATATGCAGGAAACACTGCAAAATATATTTTTTTGCCCTAAATGGGTGTTTTTTGAATAGCAGAATAGAGCAACAGTATCTAAAGGGTGTATCTCACAGTAACATATGCAGTGCTGGTGCACTAAGCTTGCATAAAATGCCCGCCGACACCAACCTAACTAACAGACGGATAAAAGTTATCTTTTCTCTGGCACTGGGCTCAGGGCAGGGTAAAAAGATTGTGCACTGCACCCACACAACAAAATCAAGGTAGATCGCTGAGTAATTTGATTTCTGAATCAGGACTCCTATCTAATTCTCTCCCTCAAAGAGGCAGCAGCAACCTTTCCCTACACTATCTAAAGCAGAGTGACGTGCTGTGCTATGTGTCTCTAGCTTATATAGAGGCTGGGTCACCTGCTGCACTGGCCAATCACAGCCATGCCTTTAGTAGGCATGGCTGTTATGGCTTCTAAGGGCACACGAGTTAAACAAATGTTGATTGGCTGTCCTGCAGCGCGCCATTACATTGCCGAACACCGAACCCAAACTTACAGTAAATTGTTCGGGATTCGGGTCCGGGTACCAAAAACCCAAAAGTCCGGTACGAACCCTGAACTTTACAGTTCGGGTTCGCTCAACCCCAATCCTGAGTGTGAAATATGATATAGTCTGTGGTGGAAAAATACTGTATAGACCTAGATAAAGTATTTATGTTTTCATGTTTTTATTTAAAACTTCCCGGGATCCCAGCCAAAGCATTTCAGATTATATGATATTTTGGATTCTGCAATGTTAAGATAAAATTCAAAATTTGGCAAGAAAACTTAACATCCAGTTTTCTTATATACTGGCTTCTTTAAAAGCAATCTGTCCTCAAGAAAAGAGCACTTGGACAGAAGGCAGTTTTCTAACCAGATAACCAATACCATGTTTCTGCTGAGTTTATCAACGTCTACATTACAGTTATAATGTAATTTAAATAATTATTTGCAATGTCCAGGAGAGCGTTACTGAGGGCTTCTGCAAATATGAAGCTTTTTATTATGTTACAAGAGATTTAAATTGCATTTCGTTTTCTGGCCGGTATTGTCCAGCTATGTGCAGCTTATACCACCAAACCTTACAATAGGAAAACACTGCTCTACATGCCCTGAATCCAACATTAACATTAAATTCAGTACATGTTTGGTTAGGTGAGGCAAGAATAAGGAGAAATACTTACCATATTCCTTGCTCCTGCATACTTCTACTCTGTGTGACCAATCCACCAGAGCAGCTTCACTTTGTTGCCCATGTGGTCCCAGCTTTCTGACATAATCACCTACAATGCAGGACCAGTAGTTCTTCAAAGTTACATGTGGATTTTGAAAGCCTGTCTACATTCTGGAGCATAGGGTGGCATAGAAGGTGGCATAGAAGAAAGTCAGCTGTCAAGGGTGTGAGGGTAACTTTAAGTTATTAAATTAATAAATAGAAAATTGGTACTTATCCCCCACTTCCCCCAGTCAAATACAGTACCTGACCGCCATATTGTATTTCCAGCGCGATGGGATCGCGCTGGAGGCTGTACTTCTCGCGCTCGCCGCCCCAACGAGATGCAGCGTATACATAGGAATCTATTGGGGGTGGTGAGCAGGAGGAGCGACAGAGCCGTTGCTGAGCCGCACTTAGATACAATATCGCGGTCAGGTACTGTAAGCGTATAACCAATTCAGTGGTGGGAGAACCCAATGCATAGGTGAATTTAACAACAACCCAAAGTTTTAACTACTGATGTTTTTGTTGCAGAACTTTACAAATATATATGGAGACCACATTGCTACATCAAGACACCTCTCAGAAGTGTGGTCCCTAACTGTCAACTATGGGACAGTTCTGTCTATGGCATTGCTGTTGCTCTGATAATATGACAATGATGGCCGAGGATAAATGGTTTTGATTATACTTGTGATATGGTGCTGTGATAATAGCACAGTATTAGGAAGGGATATATGACCCCTACCCCATGCTTTATGTAGGGTTCCAGCTGTGCCTACAATTCACCCTGAAGGCATACCATGATGCTGAAGGTCATGAATATATATGGATCTTTAGCACACCCTGCAGGTCAGTTAATGTACATCATACTATCACATGACCACTGGAACTCCTATAGTATACATACATTTGTTTGCATGCATACTGTATACAGTATAAAACTGTGCACAGAACCTGCAACTGCAATAGCGATGAGCCTGGAAGCATCTTTCTTTGGACAATAATAGGTTAAGTTGTATATTAATTTGTTAGTTACTGTCATTGTTCAGTTATAAATCAACAAAGCATTTGTTTATGTCACACGGTGCTTTAGCAGATTAACCACTTCAGATCCGCGCTATAGCCGAAAGACGGCTGCAGCGCGGACCTTAACTGCCGAGTGGACGTCCCCAGGACGTCCTTGTATTACTCTCTCCCCGCGCGCTCCCGAGAGCGCGCATCGGGGAAAATCTGTGTTGGCCGTGTCCCTTGGACACAGCCAATCACAGATCGTGCTGAATGGCCAATCACAGAGGCCATTCAGCACTCGATCTCACTGCCCAATGAGAGATGATCTCAAGTGTAAACATATGAGATCATCTCTCATTGCTGGCTTTTTCTCCTCACACAGAGACAGCGTGTGAGGAGAGAGAGAGATCTGTGCTGCTGCTGCTGTCAGTGAGTGTATTGTGAGAGAACATCCACATAAAGTAAAGTAAAAAACAGTGCCCTCTTGCCAGTCCCATATCTGCCAGTGCCCTCTTGCCAGTCCCATATCTGCCAGTGCCCTCTGCCAGTCCCATATCTGCCAGTGCCCTCTGCCAGTGCTATCTGCCCGTGCCATCTGCCCGTGCCATCTGCCAGTGCCATCTGCCCGTGCCATCTGCCAGTGCCATCTGCCAGTGCCATCTGCCCGTGCCATCTGCAAGTGCCATCTGCAAGTGCCATCTGCCCGTGTCATCTGCCAGTGCCATCTGCCTGTGCCATCTGCCATCAGTGCCACGTATAAGTGCCACGTATCAGTGTCATCAGTGCCACGTATCAGTGCCACGTGTCTTCAGTGCCAACAATGGCTAGAAGATTATTTTCAGCCGAGGAGGCATACAATATTCTTGCGGCCGACGAGAGCAACGGGGAGCTCTCCGATTCGGATTCCTCCGCAAGTTCAGACTATGAGCCTGACTATGAGTCTGACGTGGACTACGAGCCTGTCCTAACCAGTGGAACACTGACAGCCTCAGAAGAGGAGGAGGAGGAGGGCCCGCCCGCCAGACGAAGGCGTTCTGCTGAGGAGGCAGTGCCATCCACCAGCACCGCAGTGCCATCCACCAGCACTGCAGTGCCATCCACCAGGCAAGCAAGGCCACGTACCAGTGGGGTGTCATCTCAGTCCCAAAGGGTTAGGTCCCATGCCAGCCTTCCCTATTCCCTTCAGAACCCCTTGTGGCTTCCTCCTAATTCAGGAGAAGCCAACATTCCCCCTTTCACTGCCCAGCCAGGAGTCCAGGTGGACACAGAAAATTTTGCCCCGATTGACTTTTTCAATTTAATTTTCACTGACGACATGCTTGCATCAATTGTGGCCCAGTGCAACCTATACGCCCAACAGTTCATAGCAAGCAACCCAACGTCCTATTATGCCCGTCCCTACCAGTGGAGAGCCCTTACAGTGGAGGAGTTTAGAATTTTTTTGGGCCTCACATTCTGCATGGGACTAAACAGAAAAAATCAAGTGCGTTCATATTGGTCAACCCGCCCCATCTACCATATGCCCATCTTTTCCTCAGTAATGCCCAGGTCCCGATATCTAATGATTATGAGATTCCTACACTACAACGACAATACCCAGTGCCCTCCTCGAAATGACCCAAATTTTGATAAGCTTTATAAAATTCGGCCGCTACTAAATTATTTTTCTGAAACCTTCCCCCAATTGTTTACCCCAGACAAACACATATGCGTGGATGAGTCCCTTATAAAATTTTCTGGCAGGCTGGGCCTAAAACAATTTATACCCAGCAAAAGGGCCCGCTATGGGGTGAAGCTCTATAAACTGTGTGACCGAGAAACTGGGTATGTGTATGGCTTCATCATATATGAAGGGAAGGACACCGAACTGAACCCCCCTAATTGCCCAATCTACATTGGAACCAGTGGGAAAGTAGTTTGGGAACTCATAAGCCCACTTCTGGAGAAAGGCTACCATTTGTATGTGGACAATTTCTATACAAGTTTGCCCCTGTTCCGAAACCTACATAGAATGAAGACTCCAGCATGCGGCACCGTACGGACAAACCGGAAGGGCTTTCCTCAAAGCCTGGTCACCAAAAAATTGAGAAGAGGGGAGGCGGTGAGTTTGAGGAATGAGGATATTTTGGCTGTGAAGTGGAGGGACAGAAGAGAGTGCTTTCTTCCATCCACAACAATGAATTCGTTGAAATCACCAGGAGGAATGGCCGGATCCAAAAACCCAAATGCATCTATGATTACAATAAGTTCATGGGGGGTGTCGACTTCAATGACCAGATGCTCGAACCCTACCTTTCCACAAGAAGAACATACCAGTGGTATAAGAAAGTTTCCATTTATTTATTTAATTTGGCCATGTACAACTCATATGTAATATATAAAAAATCCACTATAAGACCCAAATCCTTCCTTTTCTTCCAGGAGGAAATCACCACTGCCCTTATATACCCGAACAGCCCACCAGTAAACATTAGATCCGATGTCATTAGCCGACTCTCTGAGCGCCACTTCCCAGATAAAATCCCTCCCAGACCAACAGGCCAAAAACGCCAGAAAAAATGCCAGGTGTGCTCCAAAAGAGGAGAGAGAAGAGACACCATTTATTATTGTGCCCAATGTCCTTCAGAACCAGGCCTCTGCATGATTGATTGTTTCCGCCGTTACCATACCAAAATAAATTATTAGTTCACTTCCTGCCATTTATCTTTACACCCCTTATGCATCTGCTTGCTCTGTAACTGACCCTGGCTTGTTATTCGACCACGCTTCTGCCTACCGATTCTGTTTATACCTCTGCCTGATCTGGAACTGACCCTGGACTGTTATTTGACCACGCTTCTGCCTACCGATTCTATTTATACCTCTGCCTGATCTGGAACTGACCCTGGACTGTTATTTGACCACGCTTCTGCCTACCAATTCTGTACATACCTCTGCCTGATCTGGAACTGACCCTGGAATGTTTGACCATGCTTTTTGCCTGCCTCTTGGACTGATCTTTTACCCTGCCAGTGGACTAGTGGGATTCATAACACAGGGGTCTCACATATGTGAGGGGCTCCAGAATAGTTTTTCTGGATGAAGAAACAATTGTTTTTGTTTTCTCATTCCTAGATTAGGGTCTGGAGACTCGGAGACTTCAAAGAGATTTGTGTGGGAGAAGCCTCTACCCCTGTCCCCATTCAGTCCTGAACGAGGCCCTACTTCTGCCTGCTGCCTGTAGGACCTATGCCATCATGCCTCTGCCTGTTGCATGAACTGACCACACCACATGGACCTGCCTACTACCAGGACCAATATTTTGGCACTGCTGACAATCTCTGCTTGCACTGACCCTGGACTGTATATAACAAAAAGACTGTTAACTATTGGAGTACTGCAGAATGCTCACCAGCTGCCTGTACGAACTATGGACAGTATTCCTGCCTGTTGCCTGGACAATTGCATTCGCTTTTGCTGACCAAGTCCCTGCCTGTTGCCTGGACCAGTGCTATCCTCCTGTGGACAACTGCGCTTCTAAAACAGGTAATCTTTTGTTTTCCATTTGCTCAGCAGAATGTATTTTGGGGTGTAATTCTTGGTATGTGCATGTTATGTGTCCCTAGAACACCTGATGGTGTTCCTTGCATTTTGGGCCACTGTATGTGGCCAGGCTGTGTAAAAGTCTCACACATGTGGTATCGTCATACTCAGGAGGAGTAGCAGAATGTATTTTGGGGTGTAATTTTTGCTATGTGCATGCTATGTGTTGGAAATATCTTATAAATGGACAACTTTGCGTAAAAAAATGCGTTTTAATTTTTTTCCCACATTTTCCCAAAACTTCTGGAAAAAAATGAAACGTTCAAAAGACTCATTATGCCTCATAGATTATACGTTGGGGTGTTAGCTTTCCAAAATGGGGTCACTTTGTGGGTGTTTTCATTGTCCTGGTTAGGGATGAGCCGAACACCCCCGGGTTCGGTTCGCACCAGAACCTTCGAACGGACCGAAAGTTCGCGCGAATTTTCGAACCCTATTCGTTATAATGGACGCGAACGTTCGAAATCAAAATTGCTAATTACAACGGCCAATATGCATGTTAATGTTATAAAACAGGTTTGGGGACCCGGGTCCTGCCCCAGGGGACATATATCAATGCAAAAAGAAATTTTAAAAACTAAAGTTTTTTCGGGAGCAGTCATTTTAATGATGCATAAAGTGAAAAAAAAAAAGTGAAATTTTCCTTTAAATATGGTACCTGGGGGGTGTCTAAAGTATGCCTGTGAAGTGGCATGTGTTTCCCGTGTTTAGAACTGTCCTTGCACAAAATGACATTTGTAAAGGAAAAAAAGAAGCCATTTAAAACCACTTGCGGCTTTAATGTCATGTCTTGTCCTGGCCGCCATATGGCTGAAAATCCTTGAGAAAAATGGCATGGCTACCCCATCACCCCCCCCCCCCCACCCCAGCCCCTTTGGGTCTTGTATGGATACTAAGGGGGACCCCGCACCCAAAATAAAACCCTATACCTACAACCCTATATACTCTGAACAGCAGTATATAGGTGGTGCAAACAAGACATGGACTGTAGGTTTGTTCTTAAGTAGAATCTGAACAGGTACATTATGAAGTGTAGCTACATCCCAAAAAAATCAATTTTTAAGCTTTTTGGAGAACATAGGGAGGGGTTATCACCCCTGTAACATTTGCTGTCTTTGCACATCTGTTCAGAACATGTCACCTCACTTTCCGTCCCAATGACAAATGTTTTTGGAAAAGTGGGGTTTTAATTGAAACAAGGATTGGTGATAAAGCATCAGTAGAGAGGAGATACCTTTTTCCCAAATTAAATCTAACAGGATAGAATTTTCCTTCCTAGGGGTAGATTTCCTCTCACTTCCTGTTTTCTCTTGCCGTTTGCAAGTAGGAGTCGTTTGTAAGTTGGATGTTTGAAAGTAGGGGCCTGCCGTATATACTCTGCAGAAATTTGCCCTATTAGATGTTGGTGTAGCCACAAGACTGGTGGGCACAGGAATGGGCCCTGCTGTGAGTTAATAGATCAAGATTTGTACTTGCATGCACCTGTTGAACCGGGCAGAAAAATTGGGCCTTTGGTGGTGGTGGTGGTGGTGGTGGACGGTGTTGCCACAAGACTGTAAGCCCTCACAGTTACTCTTGGTGGGTGCAGGAATGGGCCCTGCTGTGAGTTATTAGATCAAGATTTGTAATTGCATGCACCTGTTGAACAGGGCAGAAAAATTGGGCCTTTGGTGGTGGTGGTGGTGGTGGACGGTGTTGCCACAAGACTGTAGGCCCTCATAGTTACTCTTGGTGGGCGCAGGAATGGGCCCTGCTGTGAACTATTAGATCAAGATTTGTAATTACACGCCCCTGTTAAACAGGGGCTGAAAAATTGTGCCTTAGGCATTGGTGCTGGTGCCACAACACTGCAACCCCTCACAGATACTGTACTTGGAGCACAGCAGTCACACCTGTTGCGAAGCATCTTTTTAAAAAATTGTAATTACACGCCCCTGTTATACAGGGGCTGAAAAATTGTGCCTTAGGCACTGGTGCTGGTGCCACAACACTGCAACCCCTCACAGATACTGTACTCTGAGCACAGCAATGAGACCTGTTGCAAAGCATTGCCTAAAAATTGTAATTACACGCCCCAACAGTGGCTGAAAAATTGTGCCTTAGGCACTGGTGCTGGTGCCACAACACTGCAACCCCTCACAGATACTGTACTCTGAGCACAGCAGTCACACCTGTTGCGAAGCATCTTTTTAAAAAAATTTAATTACACGCCCCTGTTATACAGGGGCTGAAAAATTGTGCCTTAGGCACTGGTGCTGGTGCCACAACACTGCAACCCCTCACAGATACTGTACTCTGAGCACAGCAATGAGACCTGTTGCAAAGCATTGCCTAAAAATTGTAATTACACGCCCCAACAGGGGCTGAAAAATTGTGCCTTAGGCACTGGTGCTGGTGCCACAACACTGCAACCCCTCACAGATACTGTACTCTGAGCACAGCAGTCACACCTGTTGCGAAGCATCTTTTTAAAAAATTGTAATTACACGCCCCTGTTATACAGGGGCTGAAAAATTGTGCCTTAGGCACTGGTGTGGTGGCATGGATCATTGAGGAGGAGGAAGAGGATAGTCAGTGAACATAACAGGACAGTCACTCAGCATCAGCATAGGCAGTCTTGAAGGGATGTGACATTATAAATTATTCCGTTATATCCGCTTCAGGTGTCTGGTAGCTGGTGGTGATCCAAGACTGATTCATTTTTATGAAGGTCAGTCGATCAACCGAGTCGGTGGACAGGCGCACCCTATGATCGGTGACAAATCCTCCAGCAGCACTGAATGTGCGTTCGGAAAGAACGCTGGATGCAGGACAGGCCAGTAGCTCAATTGCATACTGTGCAAGCTCTGGCCAGTGATCCATCCTCAGGACCCAGTAAGCCAGAGGATTTTCGGTGGGAAAGGTGTCCAAGTCTGACCTTGCCCCTAGGTATTCCTGCACCATGTATATCAGACGCTGGCGATGGTTGCTGGAACCGATCATACCTTGGGGCTGCGGACTAAAAAATTGTCTGAACGCATCGGTCAGACGTCCACCTTCCCCACCGCTCCTTCTGCTACTGACCGAAGCCTCAGCAACTTGTCGTCCAGGACCAGGAGTTTGTAACCTCCCAGTTTCTGGGAACGCGTTGCACAGACCTTTCTGCAAGGCCTCCCTGAGATGTCTCATCCTCTGCTCCCTCTGCGACGGCAAGATAAGGTCCGCAACCTTACCCTTGTACCGTGGATCAAGGAGAGTGGCCAGCCAGTAATGGTCACTCTCCTTGATCCGAAGAACACGAGGATCCTTCCGCAGGCTTTGCAGGATCAGGGAGGCCATGCAGCGTAGGTTAGCTGAGGCATTCGGTCCGGAGTCTTCTGGGTCACTGAGGATGACATGATCGCCAGCCACCTCCTCCCAGCCACGTACAAGTCCACTGGTTTGTTGGGACTGTACATCATCCCTAAAAGACTGCTGCTGCTGATGCTGAGTGCCAGGCTCCACCTCCATGCTCACACAATCCTCCTCCTCCTCCTCCTCCTCCTCCTCTTCCTGTGTGATGGGTGGGACAGAAGGAACATTGTCTGGATAAAGGGGGCCTTGAGAGACAAGGAAGTCCTCCTCTTCCTGCCTCTGTTCTGCCTCAAGTGCCCTGTCCATTATCCCACACAGCGTATGCTCCAACAGGTGGACAAGAGGTACAGTGTCACTGATGCATGCACTGTCACTGCTCACCATCCTCGTGGCCTCCTCAAATGGTGAGAGGACAGTGCATGCATCCCTGATCATGCTCCACTGGCGTGGGGAAAAAAAGCCAAGCTCCCCTGACCCTGTCCTGGTGCCGTAGTCGCAAAGGTACTCATTGATGGCCCTCTGCTGCGTGTGCAGTCGCTGCAGCATGGCCAACGTTGAGTTCCACCTGGTGGGCATGTCACATATTAGGCGGTTCTTGGGCAGGTTCAGCTCCTTTTGCAGCTCAGTCAGCCGAGCACTGGCATTATAAGATCGGCGGAAATGCACACAGACTTTCCTGGCCTGCCTCAGGACATCCTGTAAGCCTGGGAACCTGCCCAAGAACCGCTGCACCACCAGGTTGAGGACGTGAGCCATACAGGGCACATGGGTGAGCTGCCCCTGTCGCAGGGCGGAGAGGAGGTTGGTGCCATTATCAGAAACGACCATTCCTGGCTTAAGCTGGCGTGGCGTCAACCACCTCTCGGCCTGCCCCTGCAGAGCTGCCAGAACCTCTGGCCCAGTGTGGCTCCTGTCCCCCAAACACACCAGCGCAAGCACGCCATGGCATCTTTTTGCCTGCGTACTCGCGTAGCCCCTTGTACGCCTACGGAGCACCGCTGGTTCCGAGGACAGAGCACTCGAAGAGGACATGGAGGAAGAAGAAGAGGAGGGGGTGGAGGAGAGAGGTGTGTCACAACCAGTAGTAGCATTTTGGAGGCGTGGTGGCGGAACAACCTCCAACACTACTGCACCTTGTCCTGCATCCCTCCCAGCTACCAATAGAGTGACCCAATGGGCCGTGAAAGAAAGATAACGTCCCTGTCCATGCCTGCTGGACCATGAGTCAGCGGTAATATGCACCTTACCGCTGACCGCCCTGTCCAGCGAGGCATGGACATTGCCTTCCACATGCCAGTAGAGAGACGGAATCGCCTTCCGTGAGAAAAAGTGGCGTTTGGGAACCTGCCACTGAGGAACCGCACATTGAACAAACTCACGGAAGGGGGCCGAGTCTATCAACTGAAAAGGCAGCAGTTGAAGTGCTAGCAATTTAGCCAAGCTAGCATTCAACCGCTGGGCATGTGGATGGCTGGGAGTATACTTCTTTCGACGGTCCAGCAGCTGGGGCAGGGAAATTTGCCTGCTACAATCGGACGTCGGTGTACTGCAAGTACTTGGTTGTGACACACCTAATTCTACACCTTCAGTCCTCTCAGAGCAGCTTTCAGAGAGGACTGAAGATATAGTGGGGATGGAGATCCCAGCTGATGAGGAGCAAGGAGAGGTCCGCTTTGTTCTTTGGTGTGGGTCTTTTATGTGTGCTTGCCAACGAGCTGCATGGCAGGTCGACATATGTCTGCTCATGCTTGTGGTGCCCAAGCGGCTGATGTTTTGGCCACGCGAGATACGCTTGAGACAAATATTGCAAATAGCAGTGGTGCGATCTGATGCACTCGTCTCAAAAAAGGCCCACACCAAAGAACTTTTGTGATAACGTGCAGAGGCAGCGCCCTGCACAGGCGGAGCTCTGCGGTGTGGTACAGTTGCTGTGCTGGCCTCTAGCTGGCCTCCAGGGGGCATCCTGCCTCGTTGGACATGTGACGCTGCATCCTCCTCCTCCTCCTCCTCTCTCCCTTCAGGCACCCACGTGGAGTCAGTGACCTCATCATCCCCTCCCTCTTCACCACTAGAGCAAACCTGGCAGTAAGCTGCAGCTGGTGGAACACTACTGCCAGATTGCTGTCCTTCAGCATCCCCTCTCTCTGCGCGCACACTACTGACTTCCTCAAGCTGGGTATCATCATCCGAGCCTTCGAATCGTTGGGCATCCTCCTGGAGCATGTACCCAACACTGTGCTCAAACAGTTCGGGGGACTCCTCAGGAGGACATGGTGGGTCTAGGGAAGGGGTGGCTGATGATGCCATTGAGTACGCGTTGGCAGCTGCTCTGCCAGTACCCTGAGCCTGGGTGAGAGAGGATGAGGAGGATGAGGAGGGCTTGGTCATCCATTCTACCAAGCCTTCAGCATGATGCGGCTCCACATGTCCAGCTGCCGAAAACAAAGACAAGCGTGTCCCATGGCCACGTGCTGATGACGATGCACGACCACGTCCACGGCCAGCACTGTTGTCTCTAGAAACAGAGCCTGCCTGCCCTGTGTTCTTGCCTCGGCACGCTCTGCCTCTCCTTGGCGGTCTTCCAGCCATTGTAGTCGGTAGTGTATATAGTATAAAAAATAGAACTCCTATGTGTGCTCACAACACACTGTAGGTCCTATGGGTGCTGACACTAACACACTATAGGTACTATGTGTGCTGCTGACAAGAAAATATAGGAGCTCTGTTTGCTGCCACTAACACACTAGAAGTCCTATGGGTGCTGCTGAGAAGAAAATATAGGAGCTCTGTTTGCTGCCACTAACACACTAGAAGTCCTATGGGTGCTGCTGAGAAGAAAATATAGGAGCTCTGTGTGATGCCACTAACACACTAGAAGTCCTATGGGTGCTGCTGAGAAGAAAATATAGGAGCTCTGTTTGCTGCCACTAACACACTAGAAGTCCTATGGGTGCTGCTGAGAAGAAAATATAGGAGCTCTGTTTGCTGCCACTAACACACTAGAAGTCCTATGGGTGCTGCTGAGAAGAAAATATAGGAGCTCTGTTTGCTGCCACTAACACACTAGAAGTCCTATGGGTGCTGCTGAGAAGAAAATATAGGAGCTCTGTTTGCTGCCACTAACACACTAGAAGTCCTATGGGTGCTGCTGAGAAGAAAATATAGGAGCTCTGTTTGCTGCCACTAACACACTAGAAGTCCTATGGGTGCTGCTGAGAAGAAAATATAGGAGCTCTGTTTGCTGCCACTAACACACTAGAAGTCCTATGGGTGCTGCTGAGAAGAAAATATAGGAGCTCTGTTTGCTGCCACTAACACACTAGAAGTCCTATGGGTGCTGCTGAGAAGAAAATATAGGAGCTCTGTTTGCTGCCACTAACACACTAGAAGTCCTATGGGTGCTGCTGAGAAGAAAATATAGGAGCTCTGTTTGCTGCCACTAACACACTAGAAGTCCTATGGGTGCTGCTGAGAAGAAAATATAGGAGCTCTGTGTGATGCCACTAACACACTAGAAGTCCTATGGGTGCTGCTGAGAAGAAAATATAGGAGCTCTGTTTGCTGCCACTAACACACTAGAAGTCCTATGGGTGCTGCTGAGAAGAAAATATAGGAGCTCTGTTTGCTGCCACTAACACACTAGAAGTCCTATGGGTGCTGCTGAGAAGAAAATATAGGAGCTCTGTTTGCTGCCACTAACACACTAGAAGTCCTATGGGTGCTGCTGAGAAGAAAATATAGGAGCTCTGTGTGATGCCACTAACACACTAGAAGTCCTATGGGTGCTGCTGAGAAGAAAATATAGGAGCTCTGTTTGCTGCCACTAACACACTAGAAGTCCTATGGGTGCTGCTGAGAAGAAAATATAGGAGCTCTGTTTGCTGCCACTAACACACTAGAAGTCCTATGGGTGCTGCTGAGAAGAAAATATAGGAGCTCTGTTTGCTGCCACTAACACACTAGAAGTCCTATGGGTGCTGCTGAGAAGAAAATATAGGAGCTCTGTGTGATGCCACTAACACACTAGAAGTCCTATGGGTGCTGCTGAGAAGAAAATATAGGAGCTCTGTTTGCTGCCACTAACACACTAGAAGTCCTATGGGTGCTGCTGAGAAGAAAATATAGGAGCTCTGTGTGATGCCACTAACACACTAGAAGTCCTATGGGTGCTGCTGAGAAGAAAATATAGGAGCTCTGTTTGCTGCCACTAACACACTAGAAGTCCTATGGGTGCTGCTGAGAAGAAAATATAGGAGCTCTGTTTGCTGCCACTAACACACAAGAAGTCCTATGGGTGCTGCTGAGAAGAAAATATAGGAGCTCTGTTTGCTGCCACTAACACACTAGAAGTCCTATGGGTGCTGCTGAGAAGAAAATATAGGAGCTCTGTGTGATGCCACTAACACACTAGAAGTCCTATGGGTGCTGCTGATTAGAAAATATAGGAGCTCTGTTTGCTGCCACTAACACACTAGAAGTCCTATGGGTGCTGCTGAGAAGAAAATATAGGAGCTCTGTTTGCTGCCACTAACACACTAGAAGTCCTATGGGTGCTGCTGAGAAGAAAATATAGGAGCTCTGTTTGCTGCCACTAACACACTAGAAGTCCTATGGGTGCTGCTGAGAAGAAAATATAGGAGCTCTGTTTGCTGCCACTAACACACTAGAAGTCCTATGGGTGCTGCTGAGAAGAAAATATAGGAGCTCTGTTTGCTGCCACTAACACACTAGAAGTCCTATGGGTGCTGCTGAGAAGAAAATATAGGAGCTCTGTGTGATGCCACTAACACACTAGAAGTCCTATGGGTGCTGCTGAGAAGAAAATATAGGAGCTCTGTTTGCTGCCACTAACACACTAGAAGTCCTATGGGTGCTGCTGAGAAGAAAATATAGGAGCTCTGTTTGCTGCCACTAACACACTAGAAGTCCTATGGGTGCTGCTGAGAAGAAAATATAGGAGCTCTGTGTGATGCCACTAACACACTAGAAGTCCTATGGGTGCTGCTGAGATGAAAATATAGGAACTCTGTGTGATGCCACTAACACATTAGAAGTCCTATGGGTGCTGCTGAGAAGAAAATATAGGAGCTCTGTTTGCTGCCACTAACACACTAGAAGTCCTATGGGTGCTGCTGAGAAGAAAATATAGGAGCTCTGTGTGATGCCACTAACACACTAGAAGTCCTATGGGTGCTGCTGAGAAGAAAATATAGGAGCTCTGTTTGCTGCCACTAACACACTAGAAGTCCTATGGGTGCTGCTGAGAAGAAAATATAGGAGCTCTGTTTGCTGCCACTAACACACTAGAAGTCCTATGGGTGCTGCTGAGAAGAAAATATAGGAGCTCTGTTTGCTGCCACTAACACACTAGAAGTCCTATGGGTGCTGCTGAGAAGAAAATATAGGAGCTCTGTTTGCTGCCACTAACACACTAGAAGTCCTATGGGTGCTGCTGAGAAGAAAATATAGGAGCTCTGTTTGCTGCCACTAACACACTAGAAGTCCTATGGGTGCTGCTGAGAAGAAAATATAGGAGCTCTGTTTGCTGCCACTAACACACTAGAAGTCCTATGGGTGCTGCTGAGAAGAAAATATAGGAGCTCTGTTTGCTGCCACTAACACACTAGAAGTCCTATGGGTGCTGCTGAGAAGAAAATATAGGAGCTCTGTTTGCTGCCACTAACACACTAGAAGTCCTATGGGTGCTGCTGAGAAGAAAATATAGGAGCTCTGTGTGATGCCACTAACACACTAGAAGTCCTATGGGTGCTGCTGAGAAGAAAATATAGGAGCTCTGTTTGCTGCCACTAACACACTAGAAGTCCTATGGGTGCTGTTGGGGTGCAATGCTGTGCTAACAGCACTGCGGTTGGTACTACTGCAATACTGTACTAACAGTAAGCACGCACCAGACTAATCCCCAGCAGCAGCTAATAACACACTAACTGTGCAATCAGCAGCAATGAACGATCAATGACTTAGGTAGCAATGGTTTAGCAAAGAAATAGCCAATGGTTTAGCAAAGAAGAGCAAATCTTTCAGTATCAAGCAAAGACAGAATCAGCAGACTAATCTCTCCTAAAGCCGGAACTCATGTGACCGGGGCCGATGGCGTGGCGGCCTTTTAAATGGTGGGGCGTGTACTAAAGCCCCTGAGCTGTAATTGGCTACAGCCGTCCTGCCTGTAGCCAATTATTGCTCTCCGAGTTTCGGGCGCTGTGATTGGCCAAGCATGCGGGGTCACAGTGCATGCTTGGCCAATCATCAGCCAGCAATGCACTGCGCCGGCCGCGCCGGCCGCAATGCATTGCGGGGCCGCTCGCATCACACGAATGTGATGCGAACGGCCCAAATAGTTCTGGGCTCGACGAGCGAGCGAATGCCCGATGCTCGATTCGAACATGGGTTCGAATCGAGCACCGGGCCCATCCCTAGTCCTGGTGCTCCAGGGCCTTCAAAATTGTAATAGGTGGTTGAGAAATGAGATGTGTAATTTATGCTCCTAGAACGCCTGACGGTGCTACTTCAATGTTGGGCCTCTGTATGTGGCCAGGCTGTGTAAAAGTCTCACACATGTGGTATCGTCATACTCAGGAGGAGTAGCAGAATGTATTTTGGGGTGTAATTTTTGCTATGTGCATGCTATGTGTTGGAAATATCTTATAAATGGACAACTTTGCGTAAAAAAAATGCGTTTTAATTTTTTTCCCACATTTTCCCAAAACTTCTGGAAAAAAATTAAACGTTCAAAAGACTCATTATGCCTCATAGATTATACCTTGGGGTGTTAGCTTTCCAAAATGGGGTCACTTTGTGGGTGTTTCCATTGTCCTGGTGCTCCAGGGCCTTCAAAATTGTAATAGGTGGTTGAGAAATGAGATGTGTAATTTATGCTCCTAGAACGCCTGACGGTGCTACTTCAATGTTGGGCCTCTGTATGTGGCCAGGCTGTGTAAAAGTCTCACACGTGTGGTATCGTTATACTCAGGAGGAGTAGCAGAATGTATTTTGGGGTGTAATTTTTGCTATGTACATGCTATGTGTTGGAAATATCTTATAAATGGACAACTTTGCGTAAAAAAAATGTGTTTTAATTTTTTTCCCACATTTTCCCAAAACTTCTGGAAAAAAATGAAACATAGATTATACGTTGGGGTGTTAGCTTTCCAAAATGGGGTCATTTTGTGGGCGTTGCCATTGTCCTGGTGCTCCAGGGCCTTCAAAAGTGTAATGGGTAGTCAACAAGTTAGATGTGTAATTTATGCTCCTAGAATACCTGATGGTGCTCCCTGCATGTTGGGCCTCTGTATGTGGCCAGGCAGTGAAAAAGTCCCACACATGTGGTATCGTTATACTCAGGAGGAGTTGCAGAATGTATTCTGGGGTGTCATTTGTGGTATGCACATGCCATGTCAGAGAAATAAGCTATCACAATGACAATTTTGTGAAAAGAAAAAAAAAAACGTAATTTTGCAAAGAATTGTGGGAAAAAATGTCAACTTCAAATAACTCACCATGCCTCTTACTGAATACATTGGAATGTCTACTTTCCAAAAAGGTGACATTTGGGAGCATTTGTACTTTCCTGGCTTGTTAGGGTTTCAAGAAATGAGATAGGCGTCAGTACATCACATGTGATCAATTTGTTATGATTTGCACCACAGCTTGTAGACTCTATAACTTTCACACAGACCACATAATATCCACTAATGTGGGTTATTTTTACCAAAGATATGTAGCAGCATAAATTGTGGCCAAAATTTATGAAGAAAAATTACTAATTTGCAAAATGTTATCACAGAAACGAAGAAAAATGCATTTATTTTCAAAATTTTCGGTCTTTTTTCATTTATAGCGCAAAAAATAAAAAACCCAGAGGTGATTGAATACCACCAAAAGAAAGCTCTATTTTTATGAAAAAAAGGACCAAAAAATTATTTGGGTACAGTGTTGCATTACTGAGTAATTGTCATTCAAAGTTTGAGAGCACTGAAAGCTGAAAATTGGTCTGGGCAGGAAGGGTGTTTTAGTGCCCAGTAAGCAAGTGGTTAAGGGCTCCATTTAAAAAACAGAATGGATATCATTCTCCGCTGTACGCCGCAATGTCAATCCATACTGCAGCCTGCAGTTAACAGCCTATTTGTAAAATTAAGTTTGCAGTGTATAGTTTGCGGTACATCATGATATTCTCTCTGCTTAACGCAGCAGGGATAACTCTGTAATTGGAGGGGAGCTTGAAGGGTCTTTGACAAGTCAAGACACCTTAACATCTGCAAGTTTTTCTTTTTTAACATGTTCATTTAGTTAACTTTCTACTTGCTTTGAGGTCCTGAAGCCAGTGGAACATTAACCACATCTGTAAAATACACTATTATGCATTATAAATGGACCATAAGAAGGTCATATCGCTGCTTTTTAAATGGACCCCTAAATGTATTTCTCTTAAGGTTTACCTCTACCAGACCCTGGCTCTAAAGTGGTAAAAGCATAGGTTCGCATTTTTGGTGCATTTATAATTTTTTTCCCCACAGGATCCTGGAAAGCATTGCAACTGCGATCAGTGGATCACTGGTGCCGATTTGCAGTCCCTTCCCTCAGCTTTCTGCTCATACCTGTGTACAGGTTTTCAGTAATGTCTCGTACACACGACCGGTTTTCCTGGACAGTTTTTTGCCAGGAAAAACGGCCGTGTGTATGCTAAATTGCAGTTTTCCCGGCAGGAAAACTGTCGTGAATCGCGGCGGGAAAATAGAGAACATGTTCTCTATTTTCCTGCCACGATTCCCGGTGGTCTTTTTCCCGGCAGTTCCCTATGGGAAACAATGCGGTGGAGCATACACACGGCCGGGATTCCCGGCCAAAGCTCTCACCGCAGTTTTCCCGACAGGAAAACCTCTGGTGTGTACACGGGGAAAGTTACTGAGCAGGTTCTCGGTTTTCCCCCCGGGATTCCAGGTGGACTTTTTACTGCTGGGAATCCCGGTTGTGTATACTAGGCATTAGAAAGCTGGAGGAAGTGTCAATGTGTAGGCGGCAGGTATTGGTTAGTGCTGCCCCAGTTAGGGGTTAACTGTAATTCCCAGGATTTTCTTTGTGGGTTTTGCTGAGTCCGACCCCCAGTCCTGTGTGATATAAAAGGGTCCGGACCCAATGAGAAATGGTGTGGAGTAAAGTACTAAGAAGGAGAAGAAGGAGGTCCATTTAGGCCTGGTCCACAGAAAGAGGCCTACCTGTTGCCGTTACTAGAGCCTGGATGGCCAGTATTGTGCCA
Organism: Rana muscosa; assembly: GCA_029206835.1. Lineage (NCBI taxonomy): Eukaryota > Metazoa > Chordata > Amphibia > Anura > Ranidae > Rana > Rana muscosa. Next base: position 175,313,757 of record CM055120.1, read on the forward strand.
AAGTTGGAGCTAGATTCCAGACATGGATTCAACCAGTATTGGACTTTTGGTCTAAAGTAACTAAGGAAGGGCACTGCAAGTAACCGACCCATATAGTCTACAGCTTGGGTCACTAGATACAGTGGGGTATGAAGACCCTTGCGGTGCAAGGAGTTAATGCAGGGTGAACATACAAGAGGTTACAGGGGTAATTAAGGTTTTTCTAGCAGCCTGTCTTAAGCATGTACATGTGGCCGGTGGGATAGCTTCTTGCAGGAGGAGTTGTCATTGGCCCTCTCCATGAACAGGTCTGTCTCCCATAGCAATGGGAGCAGAACAAATTGGGTCCCCAACCTGTACACAGGTACAGAAGAGTTAAGTGAAGTGCATGCATGGAGTCCACGCTAGGTGCATGGTGGGACCCATACCATTACTGGTAGTGAGGTAGCAGTGATACACTGGACAGGTGGCAAGGGCAAGGGCTCTGTGTGTCCTTTCTAAATGCACAAGTAACTGTGGTGAAGTACATTACACCACTGGAGTTTACTAGAATTTGTTTATGTTAGTCATCTGTCTGGGTCATGAACATGGCTCAAGTAAAGGTACCCCATGCCTAGTGTGGTGACCATGTACAAAGTGCCTAGCGTAGGCCTCTCATGTGACCCTTGCTTATCATCCAACGAGGAAGGAAACATGGAGGACGTGACTACCAACCCCCCTCGTCCTGCCCCTTACAAATGGACTACGAGTGCGCTAGTCAGCGCAATCGCTGTCTATTGAGAACTAAAAGTCCATCTGCGCAGTGAAAGATGGAACTTGTAGTTTATTCATTCAAAGATCCCCAGAAATGAAAGGTGCAGCTGTTCAGGTGGAACCCCGCACAGCCATGCCAATTTTAAATGTGACAGTGGCTGCAGGAGAGAGGAACCCCCACCTGCTTTCAGAAGGAAAGGGGCTCAGGTGGTGAGGGGGACAGGTGCTGGAACATGTTACACCTAAAATATGGGTATAACACGTAACAAGTTTCTTAAGGTGAACCTATCCTTTAAAGTGTTACTAAACCCAGGACCCTGCATTCACTATATCTGGTCTCCCACAGAACATAAAACATGGAATTGCAAAAGTTTTAGTAAATATAAACTTTTCTCATCAGCAGTTAGAGTAGTCTTGTGAATTCTATTAGTGTCTGTCTGGTTAAAGGTTATAGGAGGAGATTTCATTCTACTCTCCCTGTCCTATAGGGCTGCAGGACCCCTGACGCTCTGTCTGGACTCTGCTGATCACATGCACTCTCCCAAGAAAAACAAACTCTAGCAATACACACCAAACTGAGCATGTGCAGCGTGTCCCCTAGCCTCTGTACTATCAGGAGATGGTGTGGGGACAGTGGAAGAAGGGGAGGAACAGAAAAGACGGGATCAAACAGCCTTTTTACACAATGCAGTGGATTAACCCCTTTAGGTTTTACAGTGTAAGAGAACTGTCAGCGCGCTCCGGATGCACTTGCGCACGCGCATGCACACAAGGAACTCGGCAGATCGCAGGCGCGCCAATGCACGTGCGCAGAGGAGCACGCACGTCCGCGGGAGCACGTCCACGCTTTCCTTTGGCACCAGATGGCCTATTTAAGGGGCACACTGACCCCAGTCTAATGCTGACGGATCTTCAGCTGTTCCTGTACCTGTATCCTGCCTGTTACCTGCCTGTCACCTGTTACCGAACCATGGCTTTCCCTGACCTTGCTGCTGGACTTCGCTACACTTCTGATTATCGGTTCCTGATCTCGGCTTCCTATTGACCTTGCTCCTGCCTGATGTCCTGGTACCTTGATGTCCGTCTGTTACCGAACCCGGCTATCCATGTGACTACCCTTCTGTCTCCTGTTTGGCTCCACTCTGCTACCTGAGTATCTGCAACTTCGTTCCTGCGACCTGCTGCGACTTTCTGCCTTCCAAGAGTCGCATCATCTGCTCCAGGCTTCCAGGGCTACATCTGCAGGCACTCGTGTTCCTCCTGTCCCTTGGTTACTCCTGTCTCCACTCTCAGCGGGACCAGGGCCGGAAATACAAGAAAGGCTGACCTCATCACTTCAGACTCCGTCCAGGTACGTGACACACAGTGAGTATAACAAGTAGGGATGAGCCGAACACCCCCCGGTTCGGTTTGCACCAGAACCTGCGAAAGGACCGAAAGTTTGCGTGAACTTTAGAACCCTACTAAATAGAATGGACTTGAACGTTCAAAATCAAAAGTGCTAATTATAAAGGCTAATATGCAAGTTATTGTCCTAAAAAGGGTTTGGGGACCCGGGTCCTGCCCCAGGGGACATGTATCAATGCAAAAAAAAGTTTTAAAAACTAACGTTTTTTCGTGAGCAGTGATTTTAATGATGTTTAAAGTGAGAAAAAAAAGTGAAATATTCCTTTAAATATCATACCTGGGGGGTGTCTATAGTATGCCTGTGAAGTGGCACGTGTTTCCCGTGTTTAGAACTGTCCCTGCACAAAATTATATTTCTAAAAGAAAAAAAGTCATTTAAAACTGCTTGCGGCTTTAATGTAATGTCTGGTCCCAGCAATATGGTTGAAAATTATTGATAAAAATGGCATGGATACCCCCCACCCCCGACCCCCCAGCCCACTACCAGCCCCTTTGGGTCTTGTATGGATTTTAAGGGGAACCCTGCATCCAAATAAAAAAAAGGCCCTATATACCCTGAACAGCAATTAGTTTTGCTGTCTGTGCAGTGTGCACCTGTTCAGAACATTTCACCTCACTTTCCGTCCCAATGACAAATGTTTTTTGAAAATTTGGGGTTTTTAGTGAAACAAGGATTGTTGATAAAGCATCAGTGGAGAGGAGACACCTTTTTCCCATATTAACTCTTACAGGAGAGAATTCCCCTTCCTAGGGGTAGATTTCCTCTCACTTCCTGTTGTCTCCTTCCGTTTCCAGGTAGGAGTCGTTTGTAAGTTGGATGTTTGAAAGTAGGGGCCTGCTGTATATACTCTGCAGAAATTTGGCCCTTAGGTTTTGGTGTTGCCACAACACTGTAAGCCCTCACAGTTACTCTTGGTGGGCGCTGGAACGCCCTGCTGTGAACTATTATATCAAGAATTGTAATTACATGCCATTGTTGAACAGTGGTAGGAAAAATTGGGCCTTTGGTGGTGGTGCTGGTGCCACAACACTGTAAGTCCCCACAGTTACTCTTGGTGGGCGCAGGAATGGGCCCTGCTGTGAATTATTAGATCAAGAATTGTAATTACATGCCCCTGTTGAACAGGGGCATACAAATTGGGCCTTAGGCACTGGTGGTACAACACTGCAACCACTCACAGATGCTGTACTTGGAGCGCAGCAATGAGCCCTGCTGCAAAGTATTGCATCAAAAATTGTAATTACACGCCCCTGTTAAACAGGGGCAGAAAAATTGGGCCTTAGGCACGGGTGCTGGTGCCACAACACTGCAACCCCTCACAGATACTCTATTAGGAGCGCAGGAATGAGCCCTACTGCAAAGTATTGCATCAAAAATTGTATTTACACGCCCCTGTTAAACAGGGGCTGAAAAATTGGGCCTTAGGCACTGATGCTGGTGCCACAACACTGCAACCCCTCACAGATACTGTAGTTGGAGCGCAGCAATGAGCCCTGCTGCAAAGTATATCATCAAAAAATTTAAATACACGCCCCTGTTAAACAGGGGTTGAAAAATTGGGCCTTAGCCACTGGTGGTGGTGCCCAGAACCAAAAATGTTCTTACAAGCTATCAGCATGATCATTGAGAAGGAAGAGGATAGTCACTCAGCATCAGAATAGGCAGTCTTGAAGGGATCTGACATTTCCAAAAAAATTATTTGGTTGCATCAGCATCAGGTGCTTGGTAGCTGGTGGTGATCCAAGACTGATTCATTTTTATGAAGGTCAGTCGATCGGCCAAGTCGGTGGACAGGCGCACCCTGTGATTGGTTACAAAGCCTCCAGCAGCACTGAATGTGCATTCCGAAAGAATGCTGGATGCAGGACAGGCCAGTAGCTCAATTGCATACTGTGCAAGCTCTGACCAGTGATCCATCCTCAAGACCCAGTAACCCAGAAGATTTTCAGTGGGAAAGGTATCCAAGTCTGATCTTGCCCCTAGGTATTCCTGCACCATGTAAACCAGACGCTGGCGATGGTTGCTGGAACTGATCATACCTTGGGGCTGCGTATTAAAAAATTGTCTGAACGCATCGGTCAGACGGCCACCTTCTCCACCACTCATTCTTTGACTGACCGATGCCTCAGCAACACGTTGTCCAGGACCAGGAATTTGTAACCTCCCAGTCTCTGGGAATGCGTTACATAGACCTTTCTGCAAGGCCTCCCAAAGATGCTTCATCCTCTGCTCCCTCTGCAATGGCAAGATAAGGTCCGAAACCTTACCCTTGTAACGTGGATCAAGGAGGGTTGCCAGCCAGTAATGATCCCTCTCCTTGATCGCACGAATACAAGGATCCTTTCGCAGGCTTTGCAGGATCAGGGAGGCCATGCAGCGTAGGTTTGCTGAGGCATTTGGTCAGGAGTCCTCTGGGTCACTCAGGTTGACATGATCCGCAGCCACTTCCTCCCAGTAATTGATCCCTTGAAGACTGCTGCTGATGCTGAGTGCTAGGCTCCACCTCCATGCTGACACAATCCTCCTCCCCCTCCTCGTCCTCTTCCTGTGTGATAGCCGGGCCAGCAGGAACACTGTCTGGATAAAGGGGGCCTTGAGGGGTAAGGAAGTCCTCCTCTTCCTGCCTCTGTTCTGCCTCAAGTGCCCTGTCCATTATTCCACGCAGCGTGTGCTCCAACAGGTGGACAAGAGGGACAGTGTCACTGATGCATGCACTGTCACTGCTCACCATCCTCGTGGCCTCCTCAAATGGTGCCAGGACAGTGCATGCATCCCTGATCATGGCCCACTGGCGTGGGGAAAAAAATCCAAGCTCCCCTGACCCTGTCCTGGTGCCATATTGCAACAGATACTCATTGATGACCCTCTGCAGCATGGCCAATGTAGAGTTCCACCTGGTGGGCATGTCACAGATTAGGCGGTTCTTGGGCAGGTTGTATTCCTTTTGCAGGTCAGCCAGCCGAGCACAGGCATTATATGACCGGCGGAAATGCCCACAGAGTTTCCTGGCCTGCTTCAGGACCTCCTGTAAGCCCGAGTACCTGCCAAAGAACCGCTACACCACCAAGTTAAGGACGTGAGCCAAACAGGGCACATGGGTCAGTTGTCCCTGTCGGAGGGCAGAGAGGAGGTTGGTGCCATTGTCGCAAACCACCTTTCCTGGCGTTAGCTAGCGTGGCGTCAACCACCTCTGAGCCTGCCCCTGCAGAGCTGACAGAATCTCTGCCCCAGTGTGGCTTCTGTCCCCCAAGCATACCAGCTCAAGCACCGCATGGCATCTTTTTGCCTGCGTACTTGCGTAGCCCCTTGAACGCCTACGGAGCACCGCTGGTTCCGAGGACAAAACACAGGAAGAGGCCATGGAGGAAGAAGAAGAGAAGGGGGTGGAGGAGAGAGATGTGTCAGAATCACCAGTAGTAACATTTTGGAGGCGTGGTGGCGGAACAACCTCCAACACTACTGCACCTTGTCCTGCATCCTTCCCAGCTGCCAGCATAGTCACCCAATGCGCCGTGAAAGATAGGTAACGTCCCTGTCCATGCCTGCTGGACCATGAGTCAGCGGTATTATGAAACTTACCGCTGACCGCCCTGTCCAGCGAGGCCAAGACATTGCCTTCCACATGCCGGTAGAGAGCCGGAATCGCCTTCCGTGAGAAAAAGTGGCGTTTGGGAACCTGCCACTGAGGAACCGCACATTCCACAAACTCACGGAAGGGGGCAGAGTCTACCAACTGAAAAGGCAGAAGTTGAAGTGCTAGCAATTTATCCAAGCTAGCATTCACCCGCTGGGCATGTGGATGGCTGGGAGCGAACTTCTTTCGGCGGTGCAGCAGCTGGGGCAGGGAAATTTGCCTGGTACAATCGGACGTCGGTGTACCGATAGCAGATTGCCCGCAAGTACTTGGCTGTGACACACCTAATTCTACACCTTCATTCCTCTCAGTGCAGATTTCAGAGAGGACTGAAGGTATAGTGGGGTTGGAGATCCCAGCTGATGAGGATCAAGGAGAGGTCTGCTTTGTTCTTTGGTGTGGGTCTTTTAGGTACGCTTGCCAATGAACTGCATGGCAGGTCGACATACAGTGGGTACGGAAAGTATTCAGACCCTCTTAAATTTTTCTGTTATATTGCAGCCAATTGCTAAAATCATTTAAGTTCATTTTTTTTCCTCATTAATGTACACACAACACCCCATATTGACAGAAAAACACAGAATTGTTGACATTTTTGCAGATTTATTAAAAAAGAAAAACTGAAATATCACATGGTCTTAAGTATTCAGACCCTTTGCTGTGACACTCATATATTTAACTCAGGTGCTGTCCATTTCTTCTGATCATCCTTGAGATGGTTCTACACCTTCATTTGAGTCCAGCTGTGTTTGATTATACTGATTGGACTTGATTAGGAAAGCCACACACCTGTCTATATAAGACCTTACAGCTCACAGTGCATGTCAGAGCAAAGGAGAATCATGAGGTCAAAGGAACTGCCTGAAGAGCAGAATATTGGCTTATGCCATAAGGATCTCAAGAAAAATAATATAAAAAAACACACTGTAATATATACATAAATTCCTATTTTTTAAGAATCAATGTGAATGTACACCACAACCTATGCACAGCATTCTGTTATCTATAGCCTTGGATTCATGGCTGGGTGTGTCATGCTGATTTCTCCCATAGCAGCTCTTCTGTTCTCCTTTTGTTATCTGTTTTAAAGCAATAAAACTATTCAAAATTGGTAAAACAAATTGCAAGGTCAATAAACATACTGTATATAAACCCTCAAGAGGTTTGGGATTACAAAAACTCTTTAAGAATAATTGGACAGCTCAGTTTAGTTAACTCCCCTTTTGCCCTGAATCCCATGCTGTTAGCAAAAAAATCTCACTTGTTGTCATGCACCCCTTTCTTTCTTAAGCTATCCGTACAGGCGTACACCAGTAGAATTTGTTTCAACATTCATTCAAATTTCCAGTTAATAGGAACAAATCAATAATCATTTTTGACTGCAGTGAGCTGAAATATCTAAACATTTTAAGTTTTAGGATTGAAATAATAATGCATATACAGTTTTCAGTGTAGTTTATTGGGCATATTCAATTGGACTGAAACATATTTTAATGTTAGAAATACAACATATTGACATGGCAATTAAACAAAATATACAAAATGTGTCAAGTCCATGATGGTATCATCAAATTGAATGAGTTTGTTGTACAAATGGTCAACTGAAATTCTACTGGTATATGACTAGCTTTATTCTAGCCATTTGCCCAAAATTGCACTTGTGTGTTTAGAGGATATCACTACTTTTACAGCCTTAATTAAAATATTTTGTATAAGAACTCCTATGGAGGATGGTAGTATAACACAGATATATTCTTAATTGAGTCCTACTACTAACAAACTTCCATAAATGATAGATAGGTGGTAAGCCCCTGATAAACCCATATATCTTATTAATTGGTGCTGGGGAAAAATCTGAAAAAATACCTGCCATATCTGAAACTATTTATAAAGTATTACATTGTATTAGCGCCTGCATGTATTTTGTGTAATATGCTTGTTGGACCCCTGGATTGGGTGCAAATTTAGCACCAAGCTGATTCTGGGTCCTGTCCTGCTCCCTATTGGATAGGGCAGTCACATACTTGTAGTTATGTATAAACTCTGCCATATTGTGTCTCACTACTCCAAGGCTGACGTCGGCTCACACTGCAGTCTGGCACATTCCCCTAGGCAGTTCTCCAAAAAGGAATGATATCACTCCAAAAACAGCACTGATGAATGTGATTTAATAAGTCTAAATATTTTTTTTTAAATAACAAACAGGTTTATACTTATCTGCTCTGTGCAATGGAATTGCATAGAAAAGCCCCTAGCCTTCTCCTCCAGGGTTCCTTGCTCCTCCTCTTCTTGTTGGGTCCCCATAGGAAACCACTTCTTATCATGGCGCACATGCGGGCTCGATCCTAAATTGTGCTGCCTGCATCCATAGGACCCGTTCCCTCAGCACAGGATTTGACTGACAGAGTGGAGAGAGAAGCTACAGATGGGCATAGCACTGAGTGAGGACTCAGGAAGTTAATAGGGGGTGAGGGGGCGATAAATCACAGTCACAACTTCAAGGCTCACAAGCACCAGCCAAGGGGCGGGGCAATATAAAAGAAAAGGTATTAGCCGGTGCAGTTGTTTGAACCAGGCCAGATGGGGCTTCATTCTACAGAGCTGCTGTTGAGCAAAGGAGCATGCTGCTCTGCTACGTGCTGAGCCGAGGAGACCACCCTGGAAGATCTTCTAATGTCCGGAGCTGCTGTGTGACATGCATGTACCCTGATAGCCACAGCTGCATCGCCCCCCCCCCCCCCATCGCATGACAGCTAGCATTCTTCCCATACTTCCGCAGAAGGATTGGGTGAGTTAGTTACCGACCCACACGCTAGTGCTATAATTCGCCACTAGTTCTTGTTTGCCACACAGGCCTAGCCGGGCTATGATCACTCACTGACACTATTAAGTGAGTGAGCGAGTGAGTAACTTGTATAGCGCTACAAATCCTTTACGGTTAGCCAATGGAGGGTCCTCAGGGATGGGGTGATTGATTCCCACTGGTTTTTTCCCGTTACCAATCTGGCTGCCGTATTCTGGACGATTTGTAGGCGCAAAATCTGGTATTTAGGTAGTCCTAAGTAGAGGGAGTTTGCGTAGTCGAGTCGAGAATTGATGATTGTTCCGACTACTACCGCTGTATCCTCTTCCGGGATGAAGTGGATTAGTCTACGCAATCTGATCCTATTTGTGCATCCATCGACATCTCTGAGTCAAAGATGACTCCAAGGCTTTTGACTTTGGTGCTTGGAGTGATGATCTGTCCAAGGATGGTGGGTGGTGTCCATGAGGTCCTAGCTTTAGTCTTTGCGTTGAGGAGAAGAAGTTCTGTTTTGGATCGATTGAGTTTGAGGGAGCTCCCAGTCATCCAATCATCGATCAATGCGAGACATTTTTCCAATCCGTGATATTGGTCGTTTTCTTTGGTGATGCGAAAGTAAAGTTGAGTGTCATCAGCGTAGGAGTGGTAGCACAGGTCCTGTTCACTGATGATTTTGAGGAGTGGGCGGAGGTAGATGTTGAAAAGCACAGGTGACAGGGGTGATCCTTGAGGGACTCCACAAGAAATGGTGTGTGTTTCCGAGGTGAACGCTCCTAGTTTCACTGTCTGGGAACGATTTTCTAGGAAGGATGCGAACCAGGGTAGATCTGAGTCTGTGACTCCAGCTATTTCTTTAAGACGAATAAGTAGAGTTTTGTGATCTATTGTGTTGAATGCTGCACTGAGGTCCAGCAGCACCAGGAGACATGATTCTCCGTCATCTGCTGCTTCTAGGGCGTCATCCCATATTTTGAGAAGTGACGTTTCTGTGCCATGGCCTAGGCGGAAGCCTGATTGTAGTGGGTCCAATAGTTTGTGGGTGTCCAAATGGAGTTGTAGCTGTTGTATTACTGCTTTCTCAATAATCTTGGAGATGACCTTAAGGCTTGTTATCGGTCTGCGGTGGTTTGGGTCTTTGGGGTCGAGGTTGTTTTTTTTTTTAGCAGGGGTTTGATTAAGCCTTGCTTTAGGGAGATCGGAACAATACCTTCTTTGAACGATTGATTTACAAGATGTGTTATGGTGGGTGCCAAGATATCGGTACATTCTTTCAGGAGTTTTGTCGAAATGATGTCATCTGGTGATGTGCTGTCTCGGAGGCTTCTGATGATGTTTTTGGTGGTGTCGATGGTGATTGGGACCAGCGAAAATGTTGTCGATTGTAGAATATTTTTATTGATTTCCTCTTCTTGCTTTGGCTGAGTGAGGTTGGTTGTTTTTTTCTGTTTAATTATTTCCCGGATGTTTTTGATTTTATTGATAAAGAAATCCGATAGTTCATTACAGAATTCTTGAGTGTCGTTTGCTGGCGGCTCTAAGCAGGTGGGGTTCATAGTCTGAGCGACTAGTTTGAAAAGTTCACAAGGTCGATTTGGGGCTTTTGAGATGGTGTTTGAGAAGTGTTCTTTTTTTGCTTTGAAGATTGCTTTGTGGTATTTCTTAGTGAGTGCTTTGTAGTTTGTGTGGTTTTCCTTTGTGGGGTTTCTTCTCTAGGCTCCTTCAGCTCTTCTGCGTTCTTTCTTCAGTAATGTAAGAGTGTCGTTAAACCAGCCGGAGTTATTTTTGCGGATGAGTGCTCTGCATTTCGGAGCGACTGTGTCTGCTGTTTGTAGTAGTGCTTTGTTTAAGAAGTTGAGTGTTTGTTCCGTTGAGTGGTTTTGATTTAGCATTCCTATTTTCTGTGTTGTTTTGAAGAGTTCAGAATGTAGTTTCTTCTGAGATCTTGTCCAGTGTGTTGTTATTGAGTTTTTCGGTTTTTGGAAGATGGTGTTGGTGGTAATTTTAAATTTAATAGCGTGGTGGTCCATCCATGGTAAAGGCATGTTGTCCAGTGTGTTGATGTCCATATTTTGTTTGAAAATGAGGTCGAGAATGTGCCCTGAAACATGCGTGGGAGCGTCTACACCCAATAGGAGTTAAATACCTTGCTGCCATCTTTAACTGAGAGCTGCCCTCTTACCACCAAAGCTGTCATTGAACTCAGACAGCTCAGACACAATTGTATTATTTTTCCTCCCTGTTTCTGCATTTCATTCTTACTTCATTCACAAATGTTTTCCCAGAGTCCACAGGGGCATATCCACTGACTGAGTTCAACTACCCCCCTCTTTTTTTTCTGAACTTCCTTCTTGAGTTCATACTTTAAAACAACATGACCCTGTTTCAGGTGCCATTGTTAAAGGACCTCAACTGAGCCGGCAGAAGATTAAGCTAAAGGACTGTTCAGGCCCAAGGGTCCGCATGATAGCAGCACTGGTTTGCAGGGCTTTTAACAAACTCTCACACCTAAGCCTAGACTCTCCTGACTCAGAACCCTCAAGTGAGTTAGCCTGTCATTCTTACTGTTACCAATTTGAAATTATTTGGGGCATGATCTTTCGGTCAGAGAGCTACCGTTTATGCTCTTGGAACTGCAGTACCCGTTTAGTATAACCAAAAATATACTGCTCTTGATCAACTACTATTCTGTGATGACTTATAGATGCATAATTTGAATGCATGTGTTTTTTGTAGGTAGAACCTTTCTTTAAGCAAAATAAGGAATATCTCTGAATAGCTATAATACTGTATATCTATAAGGCCCCCTCCCCTTCCTTCTGCAGAACAAACAAAAATGTAGAGGGTCTCAGTTAGGGTTCCTAAAACAAGAAAACCCAGAATTCTGCATTCTGCATTAATTTACTATAAGCACAGCCTGGAGTCTTATTTGCAGTAAAAAAATAAAAAAAAAACCTGTGAGGAAACAAATTATTATACAGTATATGTTTATCTTATCACTTGCTATCATCTGTATAGGTGAGAGGGGGCATCAGTCTTCTTCCAGCAAGATCCTGGGGAATGCTAAGTGTCGCGGACACTGGCTGCAGGGACATTTTCTGTCCACATTCACCCTGTTATTTGGTATTGCTATATTAATCTTTTTGTTACATTTTTGAGAGACTGTTTTCTTGGATTTGCCCAAAGACTATTCTTGGTTGTTAATTCTGAACAATACATGAACATTGAAAGAACTGATCACGTTGACCTCCGGAGACTGACTTTCTGGTCACCTGGGCTGCCTTAAGTGCTGTGTTAATTAACATGTTAATTATATAGTTGTCTGCTAAGTTGTTGCTAGAGGGGAGGGGGAAGTATCCATGAGCCAGCCCTACCTCGTAATCTAACTTCTTGTGTTAAAAGTGTATAAAAAGGCTGTATTCTCCCCAATAAACCATTCATGATTCCCGCAAGCTATTACCGGCTTGCATTCAATGCAGCAAAAATAATATATCTCTTTGATGGTCAGACTGGAGGAAGCAGTATTACTGACGGAAGCACTCAGCGGAGTGTGGGATAGGATCCGTCACACTAATGCCGCGTGCATACGATCAGACATTCCAACAACAAAACCATGGATTTTTTTCAAACAGATGTTGGCTCAAACTTGTCTTGCATACACACAGTCGCACAAATGTTGTCGGAAATTCCGATCGCCAAGAATGCGGTCACGTACAACACATACGACGGCACTATAAAAGGGAAGTTCAATACCAAGTGCGCCACCATTTGGGCTCCTTCTGCTAATTTCGTGTTAGTAGAAATTTGGTGAGAGACGATTCGTGCTTTTCAGCCTTGTGCTTTTCAGTCCGTGACATGTTTGCAGCGTGACGAATCTGCTATCTCCATTACGAACGCTAGTTTTACCAGACCGAGCGCTTCCGTCTCGTACTTGACTCAGAGCATGCGTGGAATTTTGGGCGTCAGAATTGTCTACACACGCTCAAAATTTCTCAGAACAGATTTTGTTAATGGAAAATTTGAGAACCAGCACTCAAATTTTTGTTGTCGGAAATTCCAACAGCAAATGTCCGATGGAGCCTACACACGCTCGGAATTTCCGTCAACAAGCTCCCAGCGAACATTTGTTGTCGGAAAATCCGAGCGGCATTAGTATCTCAGATCTCATGAGAACATAATCCTGCACATTAAAGCGGGATTCCACCCGCGATTTTTTCTTTTTAAAAGTCAGCAGCTACAAGCACTGTAGCTGCTGACTTTTAATAAGGACACTTACCTGTCCTACTCGCCCGCGATGATGCCCCCCCGATGCCGATCTCTCGACCACTGCAGGTCCCACGCCGCCATCCACACTAAGGGAAACAGGCAGTGAAGCCTTACGGCTTCACTGCCCGTTTCCTACTGCGCATGCACGAGTCTCGCGCCGATTTGTGAATGGGCGGCTGCTCTCTGGGATTACACACAGTTCCCAGAAGGCAGCGCGCCCCATTCACTAGAAGAGGATGTGGAAGAAGACCCACCCACCATAAGGAAGAGGCAGATTAGGAACATCCGCATAGCAACCGGTATTTCGGGTGAGTAACATTTTTATTTATTTTTTGATGCATTTTTGTGTAATTTTTTTTTTTTAGGGTGGAACTCCACTTTAATAAAGCATTATATATTATAAATATTTAACTCCTCCTGGACATTCCCCCCCCCCCCCCCCATAGACGCACTGCTCTGTGATCCAATGCTGTTCCTCCCGGGCTGAATTAAACACAGTGTCGTGTCCTTCATCAGGGCTTGATTGCTGAGTTGCTGCCCAACAAGGAATTTGCTTGTATTCACACTGGAAGAAATAACATTCAACACCCAGTTCACTTCTAGCCCATCCACATTAGTTTTCCTTCAAGCCCTGGATAAGAGATGAATAGCCCTGCAAGAAAACAAAGGTGCCAAGGCACTGGGTCAGTAAAAAGGGTCAAGGTTTATTACATACAAAATATCCAGACTTACATTTGGGCAAAAGAAGATCAGCACCAAGGTAGAGGGTGATCATCCAAAGCACAGCAGCACAGACCGACAGAGGGTTTGGTAAGCTGGGTGATGGAGAGCCAGAAACGCCAGAAATCAAACCACAAACGGCATATTTACCAGCCTCCCTCTAGCACTCAAAATTACAACCGATACTGGTGAGAAAGTGGGCAGGTATACGCGTTTCGGTGCCCCACCCACTTTTTTAAAGACAGCCAACTGTATGCTGGGAGGGGAAACACAAATGCTGCTACAGGAATGTGACGAAGAGAGCGAGGAGGAGGGGGAGGAGGATTGCAAATGCAGTGGCAGAGGAACTAATGTGACCAAGGATACATCCCCACTGCATAAAGGATACTATATAATGTGAATAACGGGACAAATGGGGACAAACTGATAACTGCATGAAAAGATTAAAAATATCTAAAATAAATCTGAAGAAATCACAATAAATCGTCCGCCATCAACCAGGTCAGGAACCAAACTACAATACCTAGCAATGCTGTGTAGCGGGGTGCTAAATTTAGGGGAAGTGTTTGGGTTGTAGTTGTACCCAAACACCCTAATTGTTAGAGTTCTTGAAGCCATTTTTGTTCACAGGTGGAGTCTTGGTGTATAGTTCCCTGTTGCCTGCAGGTGGCGCTGCCATGGTCGGCCAGGGTTGAACCGCTGATACAGTGCTGTGCCTTGTGTGTCCCCTCTCGGCAGCCATCCAGTGGGTGTGGTCTACCTGCTGGGCATGCTGGGAGAGGATATAAAAGGGGCAGACGCTGCCTGTTGAGGGTTCGTTGTCGGGGATCCTACCCCAGGGTTCTTGTTCCTGTTCGCCCTGGGCACCTTTGGCCCAAGGGCGGGTCTGCGGTTCGTGGTCCGTGGATCAGTCCCAGGCACCTTTAGTCCTGGGGCTGAAACAGAGGCCTGGGCCCAGCACCTTTGTCTGGAGCCCACCGAGGATCGAGGAGTCTCAGGGTGCCGCCTTGCAAGGGGACCCTTATCTTGGAGGAGGAGGCCGGGGAGGAACCGTTCCGAGGGACTGGTGCAGAAGTCACAGTGAAGGAAGGGTCCCGGTAACTCTTCGGAGGGACGTCTTCTCTTTAAACGGAGGCTGAGTTCACCAGGTCTGTGGCAGAGATCGAGTTTACCGGGTCTGTGGCAGAGACCGAGTTCACCAGGTCTGTGGCAGAGGCCTTGGGTAGAGTTGGAGTGTCATTTGGCTGCTAGTCTTGTCTTAAGTAGACTATCCATTTGAGGCTGAGTCTGTTCGAGAAGCCGAACAGTGAAGTGATTGAGATTGTGCCTGGACCTCTCCCATATCTTATGCTGTCCTGTCTTTACTTCAACCTCTTTCCTATCAGAGACTGTTGTTTTACTAAAAGAGAAAATAAACTCTGTGTTGGAGTTGCAGCGAGTGTGGACATTTCAGTTACTGGGGGAAACAAGGACTTATCTCTGTTATTCACAGAGGTGAGAGACATTTTCTGGTTATCTGACTGTGGAAGACCCATCAACAACACCGCTCAACCTCTTATTACAGGAGGGTACGGGCTTGTGGCATAATGTGCCCCTTCTTCCTGCGAGGAGTTGAAGCAGGCAGGTGCTACAGCTGTATCAAAAATTATTAAAATCATTCATTAACCACTTCAGCCCCGGACCATTTTGCTGGTCAAAGATCAGGCCGCTTTTTGCAATTCAGCACTGCATTGCTTTAACTGATAATTGCGCGGTCGTGCAAATTGGCTCCCAAACAAAATTGATGTCCTTTTATTCCCACAAATAGAGCTATCTTTTGGTGGTATTTGTCTATTTGATCACCTCTGCGGTTTTTATTTTTTGGGCTTTAAACAAAAATAGAGTGCCAATTTTGAAAAAAATCTATATTTTTTACTTTTTGCTATAATAAATATCCCCAAAAAATATTATTTTTTTCCTCAGTTTAGGCCGATACATATTCTTCTACATATTTTTGGTAATAAAAATCGCAATAAGCGTTTATTGATTTGCGCAAACCAAAGTTATAGCGTCTACAAAATAGGGAGTAGTTTTATGGCATTTTTATTAATAATTTTTTTTTACTAGTAATGGCGGCGATCAGCGATTTTTATCGTGACTGCAGCATTATGCACATCGGACACTTTTGACACATTTTTGGGACCATTGTCATTTTTACAGCGATCAGTGCTATAAAAATGCACTGTTTACTGTGAAAATGACACTGGCAATGAAGGGGCTAACCAGTAGGTGGCGCTGTAGGGGTTAAGTGTTTCCTAGGGAGTGCTTCTTACTGTAGGGGGGATGGGCTGTGTGTGACATGACACTGATCTCCACTCCCAATTACACGGAGCGGAGATCAGTGTCATTGTCACTAGGCAGAGCGGGAGATGCTTGTTTACACTAGCATCTCCCTGCTCTATCTCTCCGTGAGACGATCGCGGGTATCCCCACGGCGATTGAGTCCGCGGGACCCACGATCGGGCTCACGGAGAAAGCGGAAGGGTCGCGAGCGCGGCGGTGGCGGCGTGCGACCACACAGCGGCATCTTAAAGGGGACGTACCTGTACGTACTTATGCCTGTCCGTGCCATTCAACGTAAATATACAGGCGGCGGTCCTTAAGTGGTTAAATGTAAATATATGCAGGTATGTAAATGATTATTTACACATGAATAAAAATGTCAATAATCTCAAAAGAATATGAACAGAGATATACTATAAACATATACAGTATTTTTAATTTTCCGATAAGGCCCCTTTCACACTAACGGATAGATCCATCAGTCAGTTTTTCAGGACATGTGTCTGCTGACACCCACCGGCATAGTATCCGATCCTGACCTTGTGCGGATTATAAGGGATGAGGAGGCCCTAATGAAGGATCAAGAGGGGTTTGAGAGAGCCACCCCGCCTGTTTCGGTAGGAGTCAGAACGACAGTAGTCACAGAACGTGACCCAGAAGTAGAAATCTTGAAGTCTCAAATGGCCCAAGTACTAGACTTATTGACCTCTTTATTGGCCAAGAACCCTGGAGTCAAGGAGAAAGAAGAGATCCGGAAGGAACCGGAACGGAATGTCCCTATTCCAGCATCCCCAGAAATCTGGAAGGAGATTGTCTGCTTAAATTGCGGAGGAGTTGGTCACCCTGACAGAAGGTGCCCCAGTCCAAGATAGACCTGAGGCACTCAATACCAGCCGGCGGAAAACTTCAGAGGGCCCCGGTGAAGGAGTCAGCCGGGCGCCCGCTACCTACAGAAAGCTCCAAGAAAATCCAGAGACAAGCAGAGAAAAAAAAGAAGCGCAACAATGCCCCTCCTAAAAACTCCCATACTGTCTGTCGGGAGTTGCAATTTGACGACCAGAAAAAGATCAATGCATACCAGGTTCAAAAAGGGTTGAGGTCTAGAGAGAAATGGAAAAAGAAAAAAAAAAACATTGGAAAAATTAAGGAATCCCAGGGAGAAAATATCTCCTAAGAAGTTCCAGGATAAATTAGTTGGGCCCTCCCCTCTAGTCTCTGTTCCAGTGGAGGGAGTCTATGCAAAGGCACTCTTAGACACAGGAGCCCAAGTGACTCTCTTATACAGAGACTTTTATCAGAAGCATTTAAGTCACGTACCTTTGCAGAAGCTGGAAGACCTGAAGATAGGGGGAATTGGCACTCGCAGTTTCCCCTACGATGGCTATGTTTCGATCAGGTTGGCCTTTGACCCCTCGGTGACCGGGAAGGCTGAAGCTTTTGACACTTTGGCGGTGGTGTGCCCTCGCCCACCAGGAGCCAATACGATGTCCATGCTGATAGGGACCAACACTGATTTGGTCCGGAGACTGCTGACCCCGTTGGTGCAAGAACGGAGTTCTCCCAGACAGAAGATTCACCCCATGCTGCAACAGGTCTACCAGAAGATGATTCTGGAGCAAAAGGCCCCGGAAGAGGGGGTGGGAAGAGTCTGGAGACTGTCTAGAAGAGAGAAGATACTACAGCCTGGTGAGGTGATCTGTCTTCAAGCTACAGTAAAACTCTCCTGGGAGCAGCCAGGTCCCTTTGTGGTCATGGAACCAGACCCCTTCAACACCCACCAAGGATTGGACGTACTCCCTGAAGTGGTCCCATTGAGGGCACTGAAGAAAGCCAAGGGACAGATTCCAGTGAGTGTTAGAAATGTCACAAATTCTCCTGTGAAGATCCCAGCCCGGGTGATACTGGGCAAGGTGAACCCTGCTACCCCAGGGACCCTGTCTGAATTGAAGTCAAACGATGGAGAAGCCACCTTGGAAGAGCTCTGCCTTGAAGATACAGCCTTGCCACAGAAATGGAAGGAGAGAGCCAAGGCTCAGCTGACTCGGTGGAGGGGAATATTCTCTGAAGATAAGTTTGATGTAGAGTGTGCGAGAAGTGCCACCCATAAAATCCGTCTTCAAGAAGACAAGCCCTTTCGGGAGAGGGTCCGAAGAGTTCCCCTGGCTGATCTGGAAGATCTGCGGGAACAGTTGGCAGAGCTAAAGAGGACAGGGGTCATTAAAGAGTCCAGAAGTCCATATGCCTCCCCCATTGTGGTGGTAAGGAAGAAAAACGGGTCGCTGAGACTCTTCATAGACTATTGGACTCTTAACCGGAGGACCATTCCTGACCAGTATACTACCCCCAGGATAGAAGATGCTTTGCAGAGTCTGGGGCCAAGTGGTTCAGCGTCATGGACCTGAAGAGTGGGTATTATCAAATCCCCATGCTGTCTGAAGATAAGGAGAAGACGGCCTTCGTCCCCCCAGTGGGATTCTATGAATTTAATAGGATGCCCCAAGGCCTGTCAGGAGCCCCTGCTACCTTCCAGAGGTTTATGGAGAAGACCGTTGGGGACATGAATCTGATCGAGGTCCTGGTGTACCTAGACGACATCATTGTCTTTGGGAAGACTCTGGAAGAGCATGAAGAAAGGTTGGAGAAGGTCCTGAAACGACTCAGTGAGGAGGGACTAAACTTTCCAGAGAAAAATGCCAGTTTTATTAATCCTCAGTCCACTATTTGGGGCACATAGTATCTGCTGAAGGAGTGTCTACAGACCTGGATAAAATGGAGGCGGTCACCTCCTGGCCCCGACCAACTACAGTGACTGAGCTCAGGTCCTTCTTAGGCTTCTGTTCCTACTACCGTAGATTTGTGGAAGGATTTGCTTTTTGCCAGACCCCTAAATGAGTTACTGAAGACGGAAGGAGAGGAGGATGATACTGGTCCCAGGAAGCCTGGAGAATCTGTGGAAGACCAGTGGACAGGGGAGTGCGAGGAGGCCTTCCAGATGTTAAAGAAGAGTCTTACCACTGCACCAGTCCTGGCCTATGCTGATCCAAAGAATCCTTATGAACTGCATGTAGATGCCAGCCATGATGGCCTAGGAGGGGTGCTATACCAAGAGTATGAAGGGCAGTTGCGCCCAGTTGCCTACGTTAGCAGAAGTTTGGCACCCGCTGAAAAGAACTACCCCACCCACAAGTTGGAGTTCCTAGCCCTAAAATGGGCAGTCGTGGATAAACTCAGAGATTACCTGTACGGAGCTGACTTCACAGTAAAGACTGACAATAATCCACTCACCTATCTCTTCACCATGGCTAAGCTGGATGCCACTGGTCACCGTTGGTTGGCCGCCCTAGCCGGGTTCAACTTCAGCCTGAAGTATAGGCCCAGAGCTGGAAACCGTGATGCGGACGCACTGTCCAGAAGAGGCCATGCACCCACCCACCATCCAGAAGATTGGACCCAGGTAACCCCAGATGGGGTACGGGCCCTGTGTCAAGGAGTACAGCTTCAAGCAAGTGGTGGGTCGAGGGCTGAAGAGATCGGCGTTTCTGCCGTGGGGGTGCCTAAGTGTTACTGCAATGTGACCCAAGTCGGAGAGGATGACCTACCCAAATTGTCCAAGAAGGACTTAAGGAGAGACCAGCTGGAAGATCCTTGGGGAAGATTAGCACTGGAGACATTGGAAGGCCAGGATCCAGACAGACTTTTGAAAGACCCCTCAAAGGTGGCCCGGTTGGTCCACAAGGAATGGGACAGGTTGCAGGTGCATCAAGGGGTGGTCTACCGAAGGGGCCCCTCTGATGACCTCGAAGATAAGTGGCAGTTATTTCTGCCGGAGAAGTACAGAAGAACCGTTTTGACTGCCTTACATGATGATCATGGCCACTTGGGGGCTGAACGAACATTCCAACTTGTAAGGGATAGGTTCTATTGGCCTTGTATGCGGGCTGAAGTGGAAGAATACTGCCACTCCTGTGCACGCTGTATCCAGAGGAAGACATTGTCATGTCAAGCTGCCCCAATGGGCCATCTTCAGAGTCAAGGACCCCTGGACTTGGTGTGCATTGACTTTCTCTTTCTCGAACCTTACTTAAGTGGACAAGGAAATGTTCTGGTGATAACCGACCATTTCACCCGTTATGCCCAAGCTTTTCCAGCCAAAGTCCAGAAGGCCTCCACTGTAGCTAAAATCTTAGTAGAGAAGTACTTTGTACACTATGGACTGCCACAACGCTTGCACCCTGACCAAGGGAGAGACTTTGATAGTCGATTGATCAAGAAACTGTTGGACTCTTTGGGTATCAAAAAGACCCGCACCACCCCTTATCACCCTCAGGGTGACGCTCAGCCAGAGAGGTTCAACAGGACTCTATTAAATATGTTGGGGACTCTAAGTAGTGAGCAGAAGCAGCACTGGAGCAAGCATATAGCGGCCATCGTGCACGCCTACAACAGTACCACTAGCGATGCCACAGGGTACTCTCCATATCGCCTTATGTTTGGCAGGGAAGCAAGACTGCCTGTGGATCTGGCATTCGGCATATCCACGGATCGCACTTCAGCCACCTCACACAAGGGCTATGTTGACAGACTGAGGAAGAGTTTGAAGTTGGCTTTTGAACAGGCTCAAGTGGCCTCAGAACAAAGAGGAGCCCGGAACAAGAGGAACTTCGACCTCAAGGTTCGAATCCAGGACCTCCAGCTAGGAGACCGAGTGCTGCTGCGCAACCTAGGAGTTCCAGGGAAGCATAAGTTAGCAGACAGATGGAGACCTGAACCATATGTGATCTGTAAGAAGTTACCAGATCTTCCGGTGTATCAGCTAAAACCAGAAGGGAAGATAGGGCCACTGAAGACATGGCACAGAAACCATTTACTCCCACTTTCAGAAGCAGTTCGGATACCACCTGTGGAAGATTCCCCTGGACCATCCTCAAGCTTGGAGACACCTAGGCCATACACTCGGTCTCAGGTCTCTCAGTCTGGAGAAATGGGTGTCTCGGAGCAGAGTTTGGAAGAAGAAGAGCTTGGATGGTTGTGGCCTTCTCAGACCCCAGAACCCCCGTCTATAGATCTTCCACCCTCTGAAGGTACTGTGGATAGTACACTGAATGTGGAAGCCACTGAGTTTGTTCCGTCTAGTCCTCTGGTTGAAGAATGGGAAGATGCCACATGGTGACCTTCCGCTAGGCATCAAGATTACTCCCTACATCTTCCTACGTCTGATCTGGATGTACCAGAAGCTTTGGAGCCCAATACCCCCACTTTAGAAGAAGATACAGTGAGGGGAGAAACGGCCACCCCAAGAGAACAAAGAGCCAAGAGAATCATTCATCCTCCTCGGAAGTTAACCTATACCCAGATGGGGAAAAGTTCTAAAGATACAGTGACCACTGCTCGTAGAACATTGCCAATAACTGATCCTTCTGCTGTGATTTAGTGGAAGGCAATCCCAGCTCACTCTCTGACACAGTTAGACAGGTCAGCCCCTTTGATGTAACCAGTGGGTAGGACAAACTTCCTTCCCCGTTCTGGTGGGAGTTTCCCCTGCCGACCTCTCTAGCTGCCCTTAATGAGTTTGTGTTTTCCTACTGTTGATGTTGTCTTTGAGGGACCAAAGATTTCAAGTGGGGGGAGTGTGTAGCGGGGTTTCATTTTTCCCGCAAGACTACATTTCCCAGCACGCTTTGCGGCACCCAGGGTGCCATTCCCCGCGCAAGGACTGCTGGGGTGGACTTTAAAAGGGGAGAGGCGAGGTTCGCTCGGCCTCTTGGAACGCCACCCACCTTGCAAGAGGATCCCCTGCCCTCACTGGCTGCACGCGCTAGGCCTGAAGCCTGGGCCTCGCGTTCTTTTGTTCCAGAGAGCCCTTCCATTCCGCTGGGGAGTTGGTGAGGCATCCGATACACCTGAGGTGCCATCATCTTCTGAAGAACTGAGGACTCAATGCATCGTGGACTCGGTGACGCCACTCACAGTAGCGGAGGAACCGGACAGGAATCGGTCCGGTCTGGGTGAGAGAGCGTGAGCTTAGAACCTTATAAGAATAACTTTGTGCCTATTGACTTTGCTTAGGCCCCCCTCTTTGAACACAGTTATACTTTGGAGAGACTGTTTGTGCTGAACTGAGTTTGTCGGTCTCTCCATCTTTGCCTGGTTGGCTAACATCTGTTACCCCTTTTACTGGATTACAAATTGGTTTCTCCATGTGCACCACCGACAGTTGCTAGCGAAGATTCCCCAGCGAACTATACCCTAAGTTATAGTCAGGCCTGACTGGGTAGTTTAGGACTTTGCTGGGCACCATTTTTATTGCTCACGAGGGAGGTTTGCAGCAGTGGGATTGATGTGTTATTGCATTATTGACTGTTATACCCTTTTAATGTGCACACCTATACTGCAGGGATCTGCATAGAACATTTTTATACAAATTACTCTGTTATCTTTCTACTTCCAGTAAAGAATTATAGTTATGTAATTTGGTGGTGAGTGTCAATTACTGTGCTGGTAATCAAGGGGGGTTGTACTGTATTATAGTGTATCGAGATAATACAATTGTACCATCCTCCCCTTTCCTAACTGTGTCAGAGAGAAGTCAGAGCCGATTGCCAGGGGTTGGTAGCAGTGCATTACAGGGCCCAAACAAACAAGCAGCCCTCTTAAGCTGGGGGTATCGCTACACTTGATTCTGAGCATGCGCATTTTTTTCACATCGTTAAAGCCCACACACGGACGTTTTTCATTACGAGAAAAACGACGATGTAAAAAACGACGTGAAAAATTAGAGCATGTTCCAATTTTTTCATGGCCGTTTTTCACGTCGTGAAAAATTCTCTGAAGCCCACACACGATCATTTTTAATGAATATTTAAAAAAAAAACATTTTTTTTGTCATTAAAAACGGTCGTGTGTGCGCGGCATAAGGCTTGTAATGCCATGGTCCTGTAGACTGTCCGCAGGGGCCATGCATTTGTAACATGTTGCATGTTAGACCCTGTATATGGGTGCAACATGTAACATGTTACAAAAGGTGAACTTATCCTTTAAGGACTCCTTCCCACTGGCAATTATGGGCATGCACCAGATTCCGATGGCAAGAACTATTGGATTTCTGCAGCTGGGATGACAGGTCTTTATGCACAGCGGGAGCGACTCAATCTGCACAATTCAATGACAGGCTGAGGGGAGCTGTTGCTGTTCCCATGTATCCACACAACCAGCATCTGTGATTGGGGATGGTCTGACTGTGTCCATGGGGGAATCAAGCAATTTTCTCTCCTGCAACCCATAGTCACAGGAAAACAAAAATCACATAATCTTCTTTGGCCTGCTTAAGAAATGCTTTAAAAATGTTTGTCCCTAGAACTTCTGTGACAATTTGCACCAAGGTGATTATCAGGCATAATGCATCTCTACTGCTGTTTGGTTATGCAATAGAGTTCTCTCTTTTTCACCCACCTTTCTAATTCTTGGAGATGGACTTAAATTTCCAGCCTGCTTTTTTTTACCTGTGAATTCTCAGTGGGGACATAAAAGGGACCATTGTTTCCCAGGAATGTCAGGGAAAGAATGTTTTCTTTTTCTAGGAATGTGGAACCTAGCTGTAAGGATCCTGTGAGTAGGTGAGGCCTGTAACACATGTGCTATGCGTTTTACTGCAGCTGCATATGGAGTTCATCTTCCATGTGCCGCTACCATTTCCAGTCCCACTCCACAGAGATGGATATATTTTTGTAACCATGCAAACAAGATGGAGAATCAATTACATTCCCTGGACATAAACTTTGTGATCCTGTTGATTTCTTTTAAAGGTTTCCTGACTCTCCCAGACTGTTATTGAAATTGTATAGTTGTCCACTGATATATCTTACAGACACATTGGTAAAGCTGAAACTCAGACACACAGATTAAGGCTACTTTCACACTGAGGCGCTTTGCAGGCGCTATAGTGCTAAAAATAGCGCCTGCAAGGTGCCCTGAAAGAGCATCTTCTTTCACTCCAGTGTGAAAGCCAGAGGGCTTTGCAGGAAAAAAAAGTCCTGCTAGCTGCATCTTTGAGGCGCTGTAGGAGCGGTGTATACACGGCTCCTAAAGCGCCCCTGCCCATTGAAATCAATGGGCAGCTGCGCTTTTCTGGTGGTTTTAACCCTTTTTCGACCGCTATAGGGGTTTAAAGCACCCCGCTAGCGCCCGAATAGCGCTGAAAAAACAACCGCTAAAAATATCGCTGCTTTACCGCCGACGCCACCGTCACCTCAGTGTGAAAGTAGCCTTAAGCTAAAGTTTAGTCAATACATTTATAAAAAAATAAAAAATCAGAACAAGTAACAGTACTTACAATCAATAAGAGGTGCCCCTTGTGCTGTTGGCTGCAGTTTTAGTTTGGACATCTTCCATCCTCTGACCCCCCTAACCCCATTGCTGTAATCTTCTGGTGCTGAAGGGGTTAATAGTGCCAAAGGGTCTGTAACAGGCACTCATCAAGAATGTCAACTATGCACGCCTTTTCCACCCACCTCCTCCACTCCTCCTGTTAGAACACAGTAGCTCAGCGGGGGAGATCACTGTACTAGCATCGCATAGTTAGTACAGCGGCTCCTCCTGAGCACTTCAGGTGGTTTTTTCATTCAGCCCGCTGGGTCGATCGAAAAAAAAAAATAACTTGTGATGTGTACTAGGTTTTTCTAGTCTGATAAAGGAGGTGGGGCCTCGGAAACTCAATTGTGGCCCGCCCACCTGCCGTTTCACAGCACCTGTGACTACCTTTTGCTGATGACGGGACCCTGCAGCTTTTGTCGGCTTCGCCGCTTGGGGAGAGCTGTCACTGCATGTCATCCTGCCACTGGAGCAGTTTACAGGTTACTTCAATGTAAGTGAGATTATTATTATTAAAATATGTAGCACACAGATCCTTTTCCCCCTTACCTTCCTTTTAGGGGATCAGACACACCATGCCACATGCCCGTGTCCTCTGGATTAGAGGCCGGACAGTGTTATGTATTTGGGTCCGGCAGCGAGTTGCTTCCCTTCACCGGTTCTTCCCTCTAGATTATAGAGGCAAGTCTTTACCTTTCCCAAAGAAGGTCAATGTCCACAAATCACTTCAACTCCAACAAGAGTTTATTTTCTCTTACTTGCTTGAGTAACCAGAAAGTTGAAGAGAGGAAAGGGGTTAGCAGAATAGAATGGATTCAGGCACACTCTTGGCTTTGTCGCCGCTCGGTCCCGAGTATGTACAGCTCACCCGGATAGTCACTCAATAGCACTAGCAGCCGGCATGAAGCTCGAACAGTGACTTAGTCCCCTCCAAGGACAAAGTCGAGGAGATCCCTCCTCTACCAACGACACTCCGCAAAGGCAGTCTGCACAGAAAGAAATCCTTCCCTCCGACAGGTCACCAGGTTTCTCCCGAGACAGGAATCTTGTATTACTCGCCTCCTTAATGGGACCGATCCTCCCCCGGTTTCCTCTATGTCAGAGCGGTCGCCCTCACCTGGGCTCCCTGGGTTTCCTTTCTGGTTGTAGACCCAGTTGAAGGTACTGGGCCCACCTGGAACTCCGCAGCCTCGGGCCAAAAGGGCCCGAGACTCCTCAGTTAAAGTTGGGTGCACCCCCCCTTAAAGAGGCACACTCCTCTGGGTACAGATCCCCGGGTACTACCACACTGAACAATGGCGTCTGCCCCCTATATATCCTCTCCCGGCATGCACAGCAGGCCGGAACCGCCCACTGCACGGCAGCCGAGAGAGGACATCCAATAGCCACTCCATTACCTGTGGTTCAACCTCGGGTATAAGTGACAACACCACCTATACGCCTAAAGGGGAACTGCACGCCAGGCGACACAGCAGCAAGACAGAGTCCAAATAATTAGAAAACCCGAGCCAACTACCGCTCAGGTCACCCCTAAATTGAAGCATAGCGACTCCCCTAGGTTGGGACCCCGCTACATAAACAGGATTCATATAGCGCCAACAGTTTACGCAGCACTTTACAACGTTAGGGCAGACAGTATAGCTACAATACAATTCAATACAAGAGGAATCATAGGGCCCTGCTCGTTAGAGCTTACAATCTAGGAGGGAGAGTTAAGTGATACAAAAGGTAATAGCTGTGGGGGAGGAGATGCAATAACGTATTGTTTCTTCATACTCACACTGCTCTGGCGCCCTGCTGTTTTTCCTTTCCATGTACTAGGCTTTAGACATCTCTAGTGATCTCCAAACTGGGGCTGAGGGCCAGATGCGGCCCTTTGCTTTCCTTTTTCTGGTCCTTAGGACACTAATGCCCCGTACACACAATCAGATTATCGTACGACAGATCGCCCGACTGTAGTTGCATTAAGCAAATATCGAATCCAATAATGAAAATGTGCGCTAGATTTTTGTTGTACAATTCCGGAAAAACCTTCCGGTTCGCGTAGCAACGTAACGCACGACCCCTGTGTCCTCCTGGTTTATTTTCGTGTTTCTGATCATGCGTGGTGTTTGTCGATCGATTTTTATCTGACGAATACTGTACTAATTACATGATTATCGTACCACGGGCTGTCGTGCGAGCAAAGTTTTCGTGTTTGCCCCTTCGGATTTGGTTGGACGGACTGTCGTGATCGGCTGTCGAAAGCTGTGTACTAACGATCAGATTATCAAACGATCGCTCTGAAAGCGATTTTTATCATCCGATAATCGGAACGTGTGTACGGGGCATTAGGGGTTGATTTACTAAAGGCAAATCCACTTTGCACTACAAGTGCACTTGGAAGTGCAGTCGCCTTAGATCTGAGGGGAAGATCTGAAATGAAGGGAAGCTCTGCTGATTTTATCATCCAATCATGTACAAGCAAAAATTATGTTTTTTAATTTTCCCTGCATGTTCCCCTCAGATCTAAAGCGACTGCACTTCCAAGTGCACTTGTAATGCAAAGTGGATTTGCCTTTAGTAAATAAACCCCTAAATCTCCCACTGGTACAAGGTACTATTCCTCACACTGACAGCAACAATGGGGCACTATTCTACAACATACAAAAAGTTAAGATTAAAAAAAAAAAAAATCAGCAAAAGAAAAATCTGGAACTGCACATTCTTTTACTTGTTCAAATTAAAGTAAAAAAATAAATAAATTGACTATTACCTGCCTGCAGACCAGCCAGTACAGCTGTATATATAACCTTATAACCCGATGATAAACAGTGACTCCTGCAGGCCAACCAAAGTCCTTACATTTCTGAACTGAATTAGAATCTTCTCATTGCTCTGAACTTTATAATGTATGAAAATAACATGCCACTGAGTGTAACACATAAACAAAGATTATTTATTTTAAACCAGACAATATGCGACCTGCAAATGAACTGCACTACTAAGTCATTTAATCAGAAAACTCCTTAAGGCAACAAAACCTGTATTTTCACATGGATGTGCTCCCCATATATTCTGTATTTCAGCATATTGTTTCCAAATCTCCAAGCCCAGTCTGTAGTGAAGAGATATATCTTTACCAGAACACTGAACGCCAGGATCAGAATACAAAAATAGCCCAAAAAAAAAAGAAAATTACAATTTTATAGCATTATTAAAATAGGATATTAAAGTGGAACGCTGCCCCAAATAAATGCAGTTGATATAGATATAGGTGAACTGTTTTACCTGCTTAAGTATTTCTAAGTTTGTTTAAACAGCAAGGTGACACCACTATTTCATACTACAGCTTTGCAAACTCCTGTGGTACTATCCTGTAGCTACAGTATGGGTGGGCATTGTAAAATTACTGACTGTTGCTGCTTGATGACCTCTTGTCTTGACCTAAACAACCATACCTCCCAACTTTTTGAGATGGGAATGAGGGACACCTATCAGCAAAAGTATGCAGGCATAGGACACACCCCTTGCCATACCCCCCTAAAGGGGAATTGTACAAAAAAACAAGATTGGTTAAACCCACAAGTGCGTTTTTTACCACTATTATTTCTTTATATTGGCTTTTGGCATTTACAAGAGCAGCAATTTAAAAATCAGAGGAAACGTTTAGCGCTGGAAACCCCTCATTGATAGATAAAAAGTGCATTTTATATACATCTATATAGAATAATAGGGGGAAGTTAGGGACTTTAAATGAAGCACACGGTATGTGCCTCTATCCCTAGTTCAGTTATGAGAAAAAGGAAAGTGGGACTTTAAATGAGGCTGTTGATTTGTGGGGGTAAAGTAATTTGAAAGTATATTTCATTGGCATATTGAGTCTGACAATACATAACAATAGGCACATAGTAAAAAAGGTTTAATATGTATACACACACACATACATGGTGTTGACCTCATAAATACATTACATATACATATCAAATGGACAGCATATAAAATAGATTTCTCATACAGTATAAGAAGTATATTGCTGTCATAACTAACTGTGCCAGTAGGGGGTCGAGTACATTGCCGGGGGTTGGCGGAGCTGTCTTCAGGGCCCAAACCAAATCTGCGGCCTTCTTAGTTGAAGGTATCGCTACACGTTGGGCCTCGTCCGGGATCCTGATACAGCAATTAAATGCCAGAGGTGCCGGCATGGACCCACAAGGAATAAGAGCGTGGTGTGAAGCGGCTAAGACAGACCCAAGCCAGTCAGTGGTCATCAATCTACCAGGGGAGGAATGGTCAATTGAAACGATAGAGGAGTTAATGAAGTCAGTGACCCCAGATCACACATCATGGTTGATGGGAATAAAGTCAGACCCAGAAATCTCATACCAGTATGCACTAGCGGAGTACTTGGACGGGATGCCAGAGTCTTGTAAGCGCAACTGTGTACAGACGCCAGATAATAGATCCTATAGGTTGGCGCACGCAATTAAGAAGGAGCCATCACCAACGGGATCACCGCAGGCTGCGGCCCGTACCTCACCAGAAAGAGGAGACGGGGTGACGCCTCCGGTGGCGCCTGCACCTGTCACTGCTATATCACCAGAACTGATAAATGCAATAGGGGATCTGCTAATCAAATGTCAGAAGACAAGCACGGTGCATGTAGAGACTAGCTACCGGAGACTGAAGACATTCTCAGGCAAGCTCCCTGTCCCTGCAGGGGAAGAAGATTTTGATACCTGGGTGGAGCAGGCATTGCAAGCAGTAGAGGCATGGGAGGTGCCTGAAGCGCAGAAGAGGCAACGGGTGATAGAAAGCCTTAAAGGCGCAGCAGCAGAAGCAGTGAAAAGTTTTCGGTTTGGGAATGCAGACTGCACAGCTCAAGACTGTCTAGCCATGCTACAGGAAGAGTTTGGTCAATTGGAAAAGGTGACAGAGATGGTCTACCAATTTGAACATACTTTCCAACAACCGAAGGAGAAACTTTCAGAGTATGTTAAAAGACTGAACAGGTTGCTGTGCAAGATTGTGTTGAAGAAGGGAATGAAGCCCCAAGATACAGATGCGGCAAGAATAAAACAAGTTTAAAAGGGAGCATTACGCTCGGATCCAGTATGGCTGCACCTGAAAACCTCGGGAGGAGGAACATTACTGACTTATGCTGACCTGATAAAAATAATCAGAGATGAGGAGGCGCTACAACAGGACCAGCAAATGATTAAGACAAATGTTGTACCCGCACAGGTGCTAGTCAATCCAGTGATGACCCCTGAAAGAGACTCAGAGGTAGACACTCTAAAAGCTCAAATGTCCAAGGTGTTAGAGATGTTGACCTCTCTGATGGCAAAAGACCCAGAGGGTCCCAAGAGAGAAGTACCAAGGAAGGAATTATTCCCAATTGCCTCAGCACCCGCATCTCTGCAAGAATGGGGAGATATAGTCTGCTTTAACTGTGGAGGAATTGGCCATATTGCAGCTACATGTTCCAGTCCCAAGAAGAAGAAACCAGATAACCGCAAGCCGGCGGGAAACTCCAGAGGGCCGCGGTGAAGGAGTCAACCGGGTGCCCATAACCTTCAGTGAGCTCCAAGCTGAATGCGAAGCAGAAGAAAAGAGGAAATAAAACACCTCAGAGAAAACACAACATTCCTCAACAGAGAAGCACCCCAGAGAAAGGGGGCAAGACCCCTCAGAAGAGGCACAGCATTCCCCAAAGGGGATGCACACCTAAGAAAAACAATAATGTCCCTCAACGGGTCCCTACACCCATTGAAAGGAGGGAAATCAATGCATACCAGGCTCAAGAAAGATTAAAGTCCAAAGGGAATTGGACAAGAGAGAGTCCGAAAGGAAAAAGTCTGGAGAAGGCGACTCCTGCCAGGCCATATCCGGAGAAGCTGGTAGGCCCATCTCCTATAGTGCCCATTCAAGTGGAGGGAGTCTACACCAGAGCCATCTTGGATACTGGGGCACAAGTGACCCTGTTATACCGAGATTTCTATGATAAGCACTTGAGTCACCTGCCCATCCAGAAGATAGAGGGACTAGAAATATGTGGGATTGGAACCCAGAATTTCCCCTACGATGGCTATTTGCCCGTCAAGATGATCTTTGACCCATCTGTGGCTGGAAAAGCTGAAGTGTTTGACACCCTGGCAGTTGTGTGCCCTTGGCCGCCAGGAGCCAACAAGAGTTCCCTTATAATAGGGACGAACACGGACCTGGTCCGAAGACTTCTGACCCCTCTAGTGAAAGAGAAGGGGCAAGCGGCCACCAAGATCCACCCCATGCTGAAGACGGCATACCAACGGCTGGTTCTAGAGCAGAAGACCCCTGGAGAGGGGATAGGGAAGGTGTGGAGACTTGGAAGAGAAGGGGTAGTGTTGCAGCCCGGTGAAGTAACCTGTCTCAGAGCCACTGTGAAGCTTACTTGGGAGCAGCCTGGACCCTTTTTCATGTTGGAGTCTGACCCAAGGGAAGAGTCCCCTGGTCTGGAAGTGATACCAGAAGTGATTCCACTGAAGGCCCTGAAGAAGGCCCATTGTAGAGTTCCGGTGAGTGTCAGGAACAATACAGATGACCCCATGGAAATTACAGCTAGGATGCTGCTGGGCCAGGTGAGCCCTGCTGCCCCTGTTACCCTGTCAGAAGTCAAGGGGATGGGTGAAGGAGGAGATGCTTGGGAGAAGCTATCCATGGAAAACCTGAATCTGCCCAGGGCTTGGAAAGAGAGAGCCAAGGCCCAGTTGACCAGATGGGAGAAGATCTTCTCAACTGGAGGAAGACCATCTGCCAAAGCTGTCCAAGAAGGAGCTAAGATGTGACCAATTAGAGGATCCCATGGGGAAATTAGTTCTGGAAGCCCTGGAGAATCAGGATCCAAACAGACTTCTGAGTCACTCCTCGAAAAAAGCTCGCCTGTTGAGGAAAGAGTGGGACAGGTTACGGGTGCATCAGGGAGTGGTCTACCGAAGGGGCCCCTCTGATGACCTGGAAGATAAATGGCAATTGTTTCTTCCGGAAAAACACAAAGAGACTGTTCTGATGGCCCTACATGACAATCATGGCCACTTAGGGGCGGAAAGGACCTTTCAACTTGTCAGAAGTCGGTTCTATTGGCCCTGCATGAGGGCAGAAGTAGAAGAGTACTGCCATTCGTGTGCACGCTGCATCCAGAGGAAGACTTTACCCCATCAAGCTGCCCCAATGGACCATCTACAGAGTCAAGGCCCAATGGATCCGGTATGCATTGATTTTCTCTGCCTCAAACCCGATCTAAGTGGACTAGGAAATGTTCTGGTCATAACCGATCATTTCACCCGGTATGCCCAAGCTTTCCCAACCAAAGACCAGAAGGCTTCCACAGTAGCCAAGGTACTTATGGAGAAGTATTTTGTGCATTATGGGCTGCCCCAGCGACTTCATTCAGATCAAGGAAGGGACTTTGAGAGTCGACTGATCCGGAAACTCCTGGATTCGTTGAGAATCAAGAAGACTCAAACTACACCTTACCACCCACAGGGGGATGCTCAGCCGGAGAGGTTTAACCGAACCTTGCTCAACATGTTGGGGACTCTGGAAAGTGAGAAGAAACAACATTGGAGCAAACACATAGCAGCTATAGTACATGCTTACAACTGCACCACCAGTGATGCTACAGGCTACTCCCCATATTGACTCATGTTTGGGAGAGAAGCGAGACTACCTGTAGACTTGGCCTTTGGCACCTCTTTAGACCATTCCTCAGCCACCTCCCACAAAGGATATGTGGACAGGCTCAGACACAGCCTGAAAGTAGCCTATGAACAAGCTCAAGTGGCCTCAGATCAAAGGGGAGCTCGAAACAAAAGGAACTTCGACTTGAAGGTCCGGATACAAGACCTGCAGCCCGGGGACTGAGTACTGCTATGCAATCTGGGGGTCCCTGGAAAACACAAACTTGCAGACAGATGGAGATCTGAACCCCATGTCATCTGTAGGAAGTTGCCGGGCCTACCTGTCTACAGGTTGAAGCCAGAAGGAAAGGTAGGCCCACTGAAGACGTGGCATCAAAACCACCTGCTCCCACTTGCTGAAGCAGTCAGGATACCTTTAGTGAGAGACTCCCCTGAGCCAGTCTCTATTCTGGATACCCCCAGGCCAAACACTCGGTCCCAGACCTCTCGGACTGAAGATACAGAAGCTTCTGAACTCAGTGGAGATGAAGAGAGAGAGCTTGACTGGCTGTGGCCTTCCCCAACTCAAGGGACTTCTGCTATAGATCTTCCAACTACTGAAGACACTATAGATACACAACTGAATGCAGAAGCCGCTGAATTCATCCCATCTAGTCCTTCATTTGATTACTGGGAAGATGCCCGTGATGTTTACCCTGAACAGGACCCTAGAGACTCTATGTATCTCTCGGCTCCTGAAGCAGATGTTACCGAGCCTGCCGTGTTGTCTGAGCCTGTTACAGAAGAAGAGCATGTGGCGCCAGAGCCAGAAACCCCAAGGGAACAAAGGGCTCGCAGGGTCATAAGGCCTCCCAGAAAGTTGACCTACCCACAAATGGGGAAGAGCTCAGAAGATTCTGTGATCACTGCTAGGAGGAGTGTAGAGAATCCAGACCCCTCCACTGTACATTTGGTAGAGGGCAACCCCCACTCACTCTCTGGCACAGTTGTGGAGGCCGCTCAGGATAGTGTGACCTGTGAAAAAGGGAATCCAACCCCTCGGTTTTGGTGGGAATTCCCTATGCCAACCCCTTATGCAATGTTGTCTGGGGTTGTACGCAGTGTATGCTAAGGTTTCTTTGGGGACCAAAGAATTTAAGTGGGGGGAGTGTGTAGCGGGGTCCCCTTTAAGACTCACGGGACTACCTTGCCCAGAATCCCTTTCGGCTTGTTTCTATCCCAGAGACTCATGGGAGGGGTTATAAAAGGGGGAGGCCAGGCTGGGCTCGGTCTCTTTGGGACACGAGGCTTCAGTGACTGATCCTCCTGTGCGGATGTGCCGGAGTGCAAGGCCTGAAGCCTGAGGCCTTGCGCAGCACCAAAGAGCCTTCCATCCCACTGCAAGCCTGGGTGGCATCTGACTTCGCTTGTCTACAGCCTTGGTTGGATCGGGGACCCGATCGCTGGAGACACTGTGTGTGTGTGAGGACACAGTCGGTGGAAGTTCCCGGACTGGGATCGCGTCCGGAGGGGTGAGCGAGCGTATGCTCAGACCATATATACTGATTATTGCTGATGTGCCTATAGACTGCTGTGGCCCACAAGTTTATATCTGATACTCTCACTGGAGATCCATATCAGAGTTGAACTCAGAGGAGTCTTCAGTAAAGTGTTATTTCATCACAATCTTCCCACTGGATTACAAATGTTATTCTGTTATGTGCACCACCTTTAAAGAATTGCCGGTGAAGAAATCATCATCCCCTATAGACTGAGTTTTAGATATCTGAGCCAGGCCTGGCCAGCTAGTTAGTTCATTTAGTCACTGCGCCACAGGGCGCCTAGTTAACGGTCGCCCACGCGGCGCACTTTTACTGTTCATCTAATGCAAAGTATGTTTATTGCTGCAGGGCTCTGCAAAGTATTACCTGTACACTGTTATCACTGTTAACCCCTTTCATCATAATAGAAATATGAAGGTATTGGGACTTTTAAGGTGCAACAACTACACAATATTCAATATAAAAATATAATTTTATTACTAAAAAATATATATGAAAAATCATATGTACAAATATACATGAACCATCAAAATAAACATAGTAGAGTTTCCAAAGTGC
Source organism: Rana muscosa (assembly GCA_029206835.1). Classification (NCBI taxonomy): domain Eukaryota; kingdom Metazoa; phylum Chordata; class Amphibia; order Anura; family Ranidae; genus Rana; species Rana muscosa. Next base: position 175,347,760 of record CM055120.1, read on the forward strand.
ATACAGACAACATTCTCTACATGTTTCGCCATTTATTAGGCTTCCTCAGGAGTTTGTCATGCAAATACTGGAAACAAAGAAAAGAAAATAAATACATAATAATATTTACTCAAAATTCAAACTCAAAATTACAAAACATAATATTTTTTTTTTGTATATTTTAAAAAAAAAAAAGGGATGACTGAAAACCATAACCAGCCCAATGGTTGCTCAAAAGTTCATCTCAGAATTGGATCTATTTATTCAAAGTATAAATGACCCTATTAATATCAGTTGTGAGTACATTACCTGTAAATTTTGATGGTACAATCTAAAAAGAAGAATGACCAGATAGCCAATGAGCTATCCCACACGGGGGCGCCCGTAAGGAGGGGATCATATGGTGTATCATAGAGGGGGAGAAATACTGGCACAGATAACCACCCGGATATTACTAGCACAGGAACAGAGGGCCATCTGGGGGAAATTACAAAGAAAAATCTAATGAGGTCAAATAACAATCTATATATAAGAGTAAAGGCGTCTCCATCTAATTATACGGCACATACCCCATCAGTATTTACCTGTTTATGGCTTGTTGATAGTAAAAAATATTAGAATAGGCAAACAGGGGGGTAATATCTCCAAAGTACCCCAATCAGTGTCCACTCTAAAGGAAAAAGAATTAGTGGAAATTACTATAAATATATAATAATCCACTCTAGTTGGTAATCAGAATTTTAGCCATATACTTGCTAGCTGATATATACCTGGTTAATCCAATTGGATAAAGTGTGTCCACATTAGGGCATCTCTGCCGAAAAGCTTGTTTTACAAAACCGATCAATCAGTTTACTGAAAATATATATATATAAAATATAAAAACCATTTTAGATTAAAGACCAAGTAAACCAGACAACAGGATAAAAACCAATGTTGCCCGTAAAGAAATCTAGTGCCTAAGTAATTTACCTTTGACTGATATCTAAGAACGTCTTCTCCCCAGGATGTTGGTCATGCTACTGATTTGCAAGGCTGCGATCCGGACTATATACCCCCCCTCCTCCTTCCCATTGGACGCACAATGGCGCCAAATCAATGGGCGGAGCGGGCACGTCAGTTCCGACATCCGCCCACCGTCAGATCCGACCCGGAAGTGACGATTCCACCACTGAAAACCGGAGACGTCTGCCGGAAGCGCCACCCCGCTCGTCAGGAGAAAACATCCTGACGAGCTGGACGCACCATAAGACGGATCCGGAAGGGGAAAACATGCCTGAAGTATAGAAAAGGGCAGACTTCCCTTTAAAATCACGGCAGAAACGGCACAATATGATATTAGAAGAAGAGGGCCAGGATATCCGGTGGGCTTGGTCAGATGGCGCTCACATTGTCTCCTAAAGGAGAACAAAGAGAAACGCCCTGGGCGCCCATATGATCACCAAATCCCCCCCAAAAAAAGGGGGAAAACGCCACCCTAAAAAAATGGTAAACTCCATTGAAATCAATTACATATAATGTAGATTAACAATAATTAAAGGGAGCCCCTATGGAATATAGAAATGGTACATTCAGTCACCTGTACATAAGGACAAATTTAATAAACAAAAATAAGATAACAAAACAAAATTGTATTTGTTTTGAGCAGAGTCTACATATACAGCATAACTATTTGTATCCTACAAAAAGGGTTTGAAACTGATGGACTCATTTAACCCGGGATACATAGTAGCTCTCAAGGTATGTATCCATCTGGTTTCTCGTTGTAGGAGATTTTTGTCCACATCCCCACCTCTTTCATTGAGAGGTATGTATTCTAAAGCAAAGAATTTAATCTTTGACAAATCAAAGGAGTGGAAAAGACCACTATGTCTACTAATAGGAGTCTCCATTTTTTTCTTTTGAATGAGAGATACATGGTCTCTCATTCTGTAAAAGAAAGGCCTCTTTCTTTTACCAACATAAAAGGCCTTACAATCACAGATCATCAAGTAAATAACGCCAATCGACTGGCAATTGCTTAAGAAATTTGGTCTGTACATGACTCCATTAGGGAGAACTATTTCAGTAGAATCATATGTAAACCTACAAAATTCACAATGACCACATGGGGCCGAACCTTTTCTACTCTCAACCCTCTTGATTTGGAGATGGCTGTGAACTAGTTGATCTTTTAAAGACTTAGATTTTCTATAGGTAATTTGGGGAAATGGCTTAATATATTTGGAGATAATCTCATCTGTTGCTAGCAAAGGCCAGAATTTTTCAATAATTTTTCTTACTTTCTGATGTTCACCAGAGAACCTGGTAATTAGTCGTACCGATTGGTCAGTAGTTTGAGATTTCTTAGGATGTATTAGATCTTTCCTATTTTTATTTTTTGCTCGTTTGTAAGCTTTTTTGAGGGTTGAACGACTATACCCTCTAGCAATTAGTCGAGATTGGAGGGCAGAAGCCTCCGTCTCGAAATCTACTTCCTTGCTACAATTTCTTCGAATTCGTAAGTACTGACTGTATGGGATACTTTGTACCAGAGTCCTGGGATGAGAACTTGTGGCATGCAAGATGGTATTGCCTGAAGAGGGCTTTCTATATAATGAAGAGCCCAAGGTGCCATCAGAATTTGAGTAAATAGAAATATCCAGAAAATTTATCACATTCTGGTCACAAATCATTGTAAATTTGAGATTGAAAGAATTTACAGCTAATGAAGACATAAAGGAGGTTAGTTCCTCTAAGGAGCCAGTCCACACAACAAAAATGTCATCGATAAAGCGTTGCCATATCAAGACTTTATCAAAAAACATTTCAAATGATTCCAAAGAAAAAATCTCCCGTTCCCACCCCCCCAGGTACAGATTGGCGTACGACGGGGCACACTTGGTCCCCATCGCAACACCCTGCACCTGGAGGTAGTGGGAACGGTCGAAAACAAAAATATTGTTGGTAAGAATAAACAGCAACAATTCCAAAATGAAATTGTTGTAGGGCCTGGCTCCAGGTCCTCTCTCAGAGAGGAAGCCGTCTATAACTTGAATACCCCTGGTGTGGGGGATAGAGTTATAGAGGGCTTCGACGTCTATAGCTACTAGCCATTAGACATGTGTACTATACTGCAGCCAGTACTACATAAACATTGCATACTCTGTAACACGCCTATTACCTGACTATGGAAAGCATATTCCTAATATAGGTTGATGTTTTGTGTATGATGTGCTTCTTGCATTTCCCCAGCATAACGATGATGAATTTTCCACTACAGTTATTTTATTGCATACTCATCAGATCTCTGTGTACGTTTCTGAAAACTGTGTTTTTCTGAATAGGAGGTTAACTGAGTTATGCATTTACTTGTTACTTCTAATCCAGTGCACATGTTTGCAGTCAGTCTACAGGTAAATTGGATTTGTTCAAGCTCAAGCCTGTAATTTATGTACAAATAAGCCACATAAGGTCCTTCCCCCAGCTAGAAGCTGCCTGCGAATATATTTCAACATACAGCCAAAAAGCTTTTTCTTTTAACCATAAAGGAAGGAATCATTTAAATAAAAATGGATGCTTTATAACACCCCTGGAAGTTTTATGGTCAATTTACATCTATGCATTGTGGGAATGCACGCATTAAAATGCGGCAAAACATGCTAAATGACTTGGCTCATTGCAGTGCCATTCAATTTGAATAGCATCCCAACACACAAACATTTTTTTTCTGTTGATTTTAATTGACTGCTTTAGTGCAAGTATGGTAATGCATACACATTAACACACTGCACAAATGTATATGGGCCCTTAGAGTTTTTTTTTTTTTTATCCAAAAGAAAGGAACTTTATTTGAAGGAAAAACACATACAGTTCAAATGACCACATTCAGATGCATCATTGTACAATGGAAAGCCCCTACTCCTCCCTCTCACCCACTCAGCATATAGTTATACAAACATTGTTACATTCTCCTGTCCCCGACCCGCCTCTTCCCTCCCAACCAACTGCCTTCTCCCCCCTCAATACCATGAGCGCATTTCTGTAGTCTTATTCAGAATTTCAGTCAACTACGGAATACATTTTCATCACACCGGATGTAACACTTCTTTAGCAATATTCCCATAATCAGATTATACCTAATAGCCTGTCCATGACCATATCTTCCGGTGCCAAGCCCGGAGTATCTAACCACGGTCCCCAGAGCTTCTCAAATTTCCGCGAACAGCCTCTATGTTGACATATAATTTTTTCCATTCGGAGCGCATCCCCTAATTTGGTAACCCATTCAGTGTGAGTAGGCGGCAACTCAGACTTCCAATGCAACATTATCAGTTTACGTGCCATAAACAGGGCCCTGGAGAGGGCCTCCCTTACGTGAGGTTCCCATTCCATTTCATCCAACAGGTTCAGAATGCAGTATCTGGGGTCACACGGGACCGACACCTGGAACACCGCGTTCAGGGTGTCAATCACCCCCCTCCAATACACGTGGAGTTTGGGACACCGCCAGAGCATGTGTATCAAGTCTCCATGGTCTCTTTTGCATCTAGTGCAACTAGGGTCAGACAGTATACCCATTTTATGTAGCCTATGAGGTGTATAGTAAACTCTCAGTATGGTATATAATTGTGTAAGTCTTTGTGTCACATTCAGTGAGCAAATGGCCACTGACTGCAGCACCTCCTCCCATTGCCCACCGTCCAGAGGCCCTACATCCAGTTCCCACCTACTTCGAGCAGTCAGAGGATGCCCCGCTACGAATTTGTTCAGTAGTGTTGTGTAGCTCTGCGAGATGAAGCCCTTAGAGACTTCTGCTGCTTTGAGCTGGGAGAGGAGGGGCACGTCATCCATCCGCCACTCCGAGACCCTTGATTGGGTCCCGAATGCATGCTTAAGTTGCAAGTAGTAGAAGTACATGTGCGCTGGCAGCTGATATCTCTCTCTCAGGGTATCAAAGGGCAAAAGTTTACCATTGCTAATTATCTGCATCAGGTAGAACACGCCCCTCCCCTGCCACCCCCTCCCATGCTGTAACTTAGCCAGTTCAGGATAGGACCCATTTGCCCATATAGGGCTATATTCACTAAAACCTGTCGCCCCCTGAAGGTACTTGGTCTTATTCCACACTTTTTGTATGAGGCTGTACGTAGGAAATCGTTTCTGGGGCTTTGCAAAGGCCAATGCTTCCAGCGCGGTAGGAATAGAATTTCCCCCCACGGTGTGGAGCATTATGCTCTCCGAGGCGCTTGGGACTCTGTCCCCCTGCTCACCCTCCGGGGCCATGGTACCTATTAGATGCTGCAGTTGTGATGCTAGATAATACAGCCAGGGATTCGGCAGAGCTAATCCGCCATCCTCCCTGGAGCGTTGTAAATGCTCTAGTTTTATTCTGGGGGAGCGAGATTTCCATATTAATTCTCTAAAGATAGTATTGACAATTCTAAAGGTCTTGAGTGGGATCATCACCGGGGAATTGTGTAGTATGTATAGCAGTTGGGGCATGAGAATCATTTTTATGAGATTTACTTTGCCAGCAGCTGACATACACAGGGAGTTCCATGTCTTAACCCTTTGGCGGAATCTAGTTAGCAGTGGAGCTATGTTAAGTATGCCATAGTCTCTAATCTGTGGGGTCACCTGGATCCCCAGATACTTAAAGGAAAGAGCAAGAGGTATCCCTCCCACCCGTGTGTCCTGCTGAGGTGGAGGTTCATCTAAGGGCATAAGTGCAGACTTGGACCAGTTAATCCTAAGTCCCGAGAACTCACCAAATCGGACCACTGCCTCCATCGTATTGCGCAGAAACTGCTCCGTATCCCCCAACAGGACCATAGTATCATCCGCATAGAGCATCACCTTCTCCTGTCTGTTGCCATAGCAGAAGCCGGTGATGCCCCGGTGGTCTCTAATTCTAATAGCCAGTGGCTCTATAGCCAGGGCAAACAGCAGGGGGGACAAAGGGCACCCCTGCCGCGTGCCCCGGCCCAGTTCAAAAGGCAAGGAGAGCCTGCCAGCCTCCCGAATGGATGCCTTTGGGCAATGATACATCAACCTCACCCAGGAAATATAGCCGTCCCCAAACCCAAATCGTCTTAGTGTCTCCCAGAGATATCCCCACTCCACACTATCAAACGCCTTCATAGCATCTAGTGACAAGAGAGCCCTCTTGCCTACATTGTCAGCCCGTGATTGCATGTTAAGGAAGAGCCTCCTAATGTTTATTGCCGTCGACTTGTTTGGCATAAAGCCCGCCTGATCCGCATGAACAATTGATGTAACCACGGCATTCAGTCTGAGAGCCAACACCTTTGCAAGTATCTTTATGTCAGACTGAAGCAGGGAGATCGGCCTATACGAGGCCGGATCTACTGGATCCTTGTCAGGTTTTAAAATTAAAACAATGTGGGCCTCCGACATGGACGTGGGCAGTGTACCCATTTCTCTGGCTGCATTAAATTCTGCTAGTAGTTTGGGAAGTAGCACCTCAGAATACTGCTTATAGATTTCCATAGGAATCCCGTCCCCTCCCGGGGCCTTACAGTTAGGGAATTCAGCCACTGCAATCTGTAGCTCCTCCAATGTAAGAGGGGCATCTAACGCTGCTCTCTGCGCTTCCGTAAGTGTAGGAAATAGTATTTCATCTAAGTAGTTCGCCAGTTCCTCTACCCCGTGGGTCGAGGAAGGGCGATATAGGTTCTGATAGTACTCTGCCAAAGTCTGAATCACCAAATCTGAGGCATGTACCAGTTGGCCTCCTGCTGTCCTTATAGATCCTATCACCGGAGCTCTCTGCTCAGAGCTAGCTATTCTAGCCAGGAGACGCCCCGTCACTTCTCCTTCCTCAAAGAAAGCAGTCTTAGAAAAGAACCGCTTCTTTTCCGCTGATGAGGCCAGCAAATGGTCGTAGGCAGACTGAGCAGCCTGCCAAGCCCCCCTTGCGGCCTCAGTGGGGTCCTGCACATAGTTTGTCTCCAGAGAGTGTACCTGCCGCTCCAGAGCTTCCCTGAGCGACTCAGACCGTCTCTTAACCTTTGTAACCTCTTTACTGAGCATTTTCCTCAGTGAGGATTTAAATACTTCCCACTCAAGGAGCACGGATGCCGAATCCGGCTGCGGGGTGAAGAAGCGAGATACGCTCCCTTCCACCTCCTCTGGAGCAGTGAGCAGCTGGAGCCAAAAGGCATTGAACTTCCATGGAGCTCTGGGGAGCGAGGACAGATGTGCAACAGTTAGTTCTACCACCATACATGAGTGATCAGATACACATCTAGGCTTATACGACACATCCGCCACCGAGGGGAGCATGGCAGCGTTCCCCACTGCCAAGTCTATCCTAGATAGTGACCCGTGAGACTTTGAGAAACATGAAAACTGTTTACTATACGGATTCCGCCGCCGCCAGACATCCACCCAGCCCACCTCCTGCAGCAATCTAGCCAGAGGGGTCACTGTAAGGGGATTGCACGATCCCGGTACTGGGTGTTTGTCCAGGGCAGCACTCAGCCAACTATTGAAGTCCCCCACTATCAGCAGCGGGAGCTTCGGCCTCCCCCCCATAAATTTCAGGAGAAGCCGAAGCACCCGAACATCAAACGACGGGGCAATGTATACACAAGCCAATATACATTGCAATATACCAATACGACAGTGTAGAAAAACAAAACGTCCCTCAGTGTCTATTTTTGAAGCATATTCCTGGAAGTCAAGGGATCTGTGCACCACTACACTCACTCCCCGAGAAAAGGAGGTGTGGGTGGAGTGGTACGCCCAGCCTATCCATGGATACTTCAGGCACCCTCTTGTGGCGCTCGTAAAGTGTGTCTCCTGGAAACATATCACGGCAGGGAAAAACTTTTTTAAACATGTAAATATCATTGTGCGTTTGAGGGGGGAGTTCATGCCCCTAATATTCCACGAAATTACAGCTGCAGTAGCCATCATGGGAGGGAAGGTGGTATCTTCTCCGGGCCCTTGGGCCCCTCATCTTGTGGCCAAACGCCAAAGGCAATTAAAATGGGACAGTGAGAGTCTGCTGTATCAACAGGGCAAGGGAGGGTCATCTCAGAACATGCACTTGAACTGCAAACAGGAGTATGTTGTAACCTGCATACCAGCCCAACTGGGCCTAGAATCAAAACTTTTAACTGTGCTCGGTGTACCCGAGACCCGTGGGTGTTTCTCAAGCCATACACGGATCTCACGGTCTCAAGCCTGGTACGATTAATTTCAATCTTCGCCAACGTGGCCAACCTTCTCATAGCTGTATTACCAGATGGTTGAGTAATATTCAGTTTCTGCTGTATCCCAGCCGGGATACACTCACCCTCTGGTGACATACGAGAGGGTGTTTGCATTTCAAAAAGTCACAGTTCTCTTCCTCGCTTTATAACATGGTAACAATGTTTCCCGGCAACTAGGAGAAAAGTGGGAGAGCACTTGGGTGCTCATTTTAACTATCATAACAAGATTCATCCAGCTAGTCCTGCAAATTTTTCTTTTAATATTTTGTTGTTGTAACATTTCAGTGCAGCCATGTAGTGTTCCTGCCTTGCGGATCCTGACACCCGTGCCTGTTCAGTCGCCGTCAGCTTCAGCTCGACGATGACGACGCAGGGCCTGTTCGTTATGGTCAAGCCAGGCAGTCGCTTCCCTGGCCGAATCAAAAAACTGTGCTTGACCGTCGGCAGTCACCCTCAGTTTTGCTGGGTACAGCATGGCATATGGTAGTTGCAGAGCCCTCAAACGTTTCTTCACCTCTCCGAATTTTACTCTGGCCTTCTGGACTTCAACCGAGAAGTCGGGGTAGAAAGATACACGTACACCATTGAATTTGACGTTCGCCTTTTCTCGTGCACATCTCAGGATTGCCTCTCTATCTCTGTAGTGTAGCAGCTTGGCCAGCATGGATCTGGGGGGAGCCCCCTGCGGGGGGGGGGGCCTGCCTGGTACTCTGTGGGCCCTTTCCACTGTGTAGAATGGGGAGAAAGAATCTCTGCCAAAGAGTTCAACAAGCCAGGCTTCCACAAAGGTAGTGGGGTCTCTGCCCTCCGACTTTTCAGGCAGACCAACAATGCGTACATTGTTCCTACGTAAGCGATTTTCGGTGTCCTCAGCTCTGTTATATGTATCTTGCGCCAACCTATGAGCGGCCCTGGCCTCCCGCGCTAAGGGGGGTAATTTATCCTCAATGTCGCTTACTCTGCACTCCACCGCAGCCGCCCTGTCTCTTAATTTCTGCAGATCTTGCCTGATAAACAAGACCTCTTCTCTCATGCCCCCAAGTTGCATTTTCATGTCATTCACAGATGCTGTGCACAGCTGAACGGCTTTTAAAATAGTTGCTAGTGTAGGCTGCTCTAAGGGCTCCTCATCGTCTACAGGAGGGGGGGGGGGGTGGATGTGCTGCATCCTCATGGCTGAGGCCTGTGCTGATGTCTGTGTCCTGGCCCCCGTCCCCCTGTGCAAACAGCTCCATCTCCTCTGCCCTCTGTATCTCCTCCACATCTAACGCGGCCCCCTGGCCCTGCAACTTTTGTGTGTAGTACAACATGTCCCGGAGCTGGTCCTTACCCTGAGACTTTGGGGTCTTCTTGCTGCTCTCTCCCTTGAGCTTATCTGCCGTCCGCGAAGTGCGCTGTGACCAGGCCGACGCTGCGGCGCCATCTTGGGCATGCGGTCCCGTCATCTCCAGCGGGCCTCGGCGGGTCTTCCCCCGGGTACAGAGGGCCGGTGGTTGGTCCGGAAGGTGCTGCAGGTCGGTAGCCAGCTGGGTAGCCGAAAAAAGCAAATTTGCAGCTGCCGGGGAAGGATCAATATGCGGATCGAGCAGGAGCTGTGAGAAGTGCGTCCTCTCACATGCCGGTCTTGGCCACGCCCCGGGCCCTTAGAGTTTACTCCAAACCTAAGACCCCATACACACTATTAGATTTTCTGCAGATTTTGGTCTTCAGATTTACCAAAACCATATAATATGAGGTCAAACCTTAACCGCTTCAATACCCAGCCATAGTCAAATGACGTCCACAGATGGGATCTCCTATCCTGGGTGGACATCGTATGACGTCCTTGGCTTTCCGCCGCAGAGCGGCGATCGGGGATCCGGCGTGTCCCTCGGGACACAGCTGTTTCCCGATGGGGGTAATGGAGTGGTGGCAGTAGGCGGCGGAGCTTCGGGAGTAGCTTCGGGAGTAGCGTGACTAGCTCTGATTGGTCATTATGCAGAGCTGCGTGAGTAGCGGCTTGCACGGCGCCTGCGCGCCCCCAGGGGCACACAGCGCAACGATCGGGGCTGAGGCTTTTCCCTTGGATACAGCCCAGTCCCGATCAGGGTAAAGAGCCAATGAAATTGGCTCTTTACCACATGACCGCATGTGTCCAATCACAGCCGGTCACTAAATGTAAACAAAACACTGTGTGTAACTCCTGTTGCTGGGTTCTCCTCTTCACACACCGATCCAGTGTGAGGAGGAGATCAGCTAACAGTGAGTTACCCATCTGTACTATACATATATGTACTACTGTGCCCAGATTTCCCCCCCCCCCAAATAAAGAGGACCTGTCATCTAGTACCTGTCATCTAGTACCTGTCCATCAGGAGTACCTGTCCATCAGGAGTACCCGCCACCAGAGTACCCATCACCAGAGTACCCGCCACCTGACCAGAGTACCTGCCACCAGGGTACCTGCCACCTCACCAGAGGACCCGCCACCAGAGTACCCGCCACCAGAGTACCCACCACCTCACCAGAGTACCTGCCACCAGAGTACCTGCCACCAGAGTACCTGCCACCAGAGTACCCGCCACCAGAGTACATACAGCCACTATGTCCATAAAGGTGTACATCCCAGAAGAAGTATACCAAATACTCAGTCTGACCGATGAGAGCAACGAGGAGCTCTCACCGATCAGTTATGATTCCGATTCTGGTTCGGAATATGAGCCCTCCGAAGGCAGCACATCAGGATCCTAATCAGAGGAGGAAGCAGTCCGTCCAAAAAGAAGACGGTCTGAACACCAGGCAGCTACCAGCAGTGCCAACGGTGGTAGACCCCAGGAAGAGAGGCCCAATACAAGCGCTGCTACACCCCAGGAGGAATGGCCCAGCACAAGTGCACGCCAAAGAATTAGGGCCCAAACCCAGCTTCCAGATGCCTTGGCAAACCCATTGTGGCTTCTTTCTACCACAGGGTCAGCCACAATCCCTCCTTTTACAGCACAGCCAGGTGTGTAGCCTAACACTGCAGGTTTTTCCGGCCAAAATTTTTTTTATTTCTTTTTCCTTCTTTTTCCCTGACTAATTAGTTCAAGGCATCATGGACCAAACCAATCTTTTTGCCCAACAATTCATTGCAACCAACCCCAGCTCCAGCTATGCCCGCCCCTTTGAATGGAGACCCCTAACAGTGGTGCAGCTTAAATTGTTTTTAGGCCTAACACTCAACATGGGGCTTACAAAAAAAAATGAAATGCATAAATATTGGTCGACCAATACATATGCCAATTTTTTCATCGGCCATGTCCAGGTCCCGATACGAAATTATAATGCGGTTCCTGCATTTCAGTGACAACTCACAGTGCCCCCCCCCCCCGAAATCACCCAAACTTTGATCAACTATATAAAATTTGCCCCCTAATTAATTTTTTCTCCAAGAATTTTGCCGAACTTTATGTCCCTGACAAAAACATCTCTGTGGACGAATCCCTGGTGCATTTCACAGGCCGGCTGGGAATCAAGGATTAAATCCCTAGTAAGCGGGCGAGGTATGGCTTGAAGCTCAACAAGCTCTGTGAAAGCGCCACAGGTTATGTGCACTCATTCCGCGTGTACGAAGGCAAATATTCCCAGCTCCAGCCCCCTGAGTGTCCATCGTACATGGGTAAACCGTATATACTTGAGTATAAGCCGACCCGAATATAAGCCGAGGCACCTAATTTTACCACAAAAATCTGGGAAAACGTATTGACTCGAGTATAAGCCTAGGGTGTCCATCTGCATGTCTCACTGTGCCTGACTTTGCCTCACTGTGTCCATGTGCATGCCTCACTGTGCCCATGCCTCACTGTGCCCATGCCTCACTGTGCCCATGCCTCACTGTGCCCATGCCTCACTGTGTCCATGACTAGACTGATGTTTAACATTGGAGTCTAGGGAAGGGGTGCCTGGCTTTGAAAAATCGGTGCTCCCTGGCTGTAGGGTCTCCAGACAACAAACTTTGCATATTTGTAGAGGAAGAGTGGGGCTACATGTGTGCTAAATTCCGGGTCCAGAGGACCTATGACCGGCCGGTACCGGGTCCCCAAAATCACTGGAGAAATGACCATTTAACATAGGAGTCTATGAAAGGGGTTCCCGGATTTGAAAAATCGGTGCTCCCCGGCCGTAGGTTCCACGGACAACAACCTTTGCACACTTGTACAGGAAGAGTGGGGCCACATGTGTGCCAAGTTTACTGGGTCCCCAAAGTCCGGGAGATCAGGCGCAAAAAGGTGACTCGAGTATAAGCCGAGGGGGGCATTTTCAGCACAAAAAAATGTGCTGAAAAACTCGGCTTATACTCGAGTATATACGATAAGTGGAAAAATTGTTTGGGAGTTGGCATTCCCACTTCTCCAAAAGGGGTATCATATTTACATGGACAACTATTACACCATTTTGCCCCTTCTCCGCCACCTACACCTAAAAAAAACTGCGGCCTGTGGTACAGCGAGGAAAAACAAAAAGGGCTTCCCACAGCGTCTTGTCACCACAACTATTCAAAGGGGGGAATCGACAAGCTTGAGGAACGAGGAAGTGTTGGCTGTGAAGTGGAGGGGTAGGAAAGATGTGTACATCATGTCCACCATCCACGATGACACCTCGGTGGAACTTCGCAAAAGACACGGTACCATTCGCAGACCTTCCTGTATCAACGAGTACAATAAATTCATGGGTGGGGGGTGGATTTAAATGATCAAATGTGGCAGCCCTATCTTTCAACCTGAAAATCCCTCTTCTGGTACAAAAAAATTGCAATTTACTTTTTTCATTTGGCCCTTTTAAAATCTTTCATCATCTGCCAAAAATCTACGGAAACACCCACCACCTTCATAAAGTTTATTGAAGACATTGTCACTGCCCTGATCTACCAACAAACATCCCACCCCCCTAGAAAGCATTCACTCAGATTGTGTCAGCAGACTACATGAGTGCCATTTTCCTGACCATATTCCACCATCAGGATCCAGAAGACGACGTCAAAAAAAATGTCGGGTGTGCACCAAAAGAGGAATTAGGAAAGACACCAGCTTCCATTGTCCCGACTGTCCCTCCCAACCTGGCCTTTGCATCGGAGAATGCTTCAAGCGATATCACACTCTCGAAAACTATTAGCCCATATTTCTAATACTGCCATTTCCCCATTTTCAATTTGTCCTGAATATTTCCCTGCCTCAACCAACCATATCATTGTCTTCCATGTGAACTGACCCTGGCCTGTTTCTCGACTATGCCTCTGCCTACCGTCTGCATTGTTTATCCGCCATGTTTCTGCCTTTCACGTGAACTGACCCTGGACTGTATTGACTATGCCTCTGCATACCGTTTATTTCTGCCTGCACTGACCTCAGGCCTGTTGACCATGTTTTTGCCTGCCCCTTGGACTGATCTTTCACCCTGCTACACAGGGGTCTCACATATGTGAGGGGCTCCAGAATAGTGTTCTGAGTTCATAAAAACAGTTTTTGGTTTTCTGTGTTCCCAGAACAGGGTCTGGTTGTCCGGAGGCTTCAAAGCGATTTGGGTGGGAGAAGCCTCTACCCCTGTCCCCATTCTTTCCTGACCGATGCCCTAAGCTTGATGGTCCTGCCTGCTCCCTGGACAAATACTCTGGCTGTGCTGACCATACCTCTGCCTGCTGCATGTACTAACTATGGACAGTATTCCTGCCTGCTGCATGGACGATCCTTTGCTCCTTTTGCTGCTGCTGACCACATCCCTGCCTGCTATCTGGACCAATGCTTTGGCTGTGCTGACAAAATCTCTACCTGTACTGACTATTCCTGCCTGCTGCCTGTTTTGCTGTCGCTGTCCACGTTCCTGCCTGCTGCCTGGACCGATGCTCTCCTCTGTGGACCACTGCACTACTAAAACCGCAGGTAATCTTTTCTTTACCCTTTGCTCAGCAGGATGTATTTTGGTTTGTAATTGGTATGTACAGTACATGCTATGTGTTAGAAATATGAAGGGCCTTCAACAATGTGATAGGTTGGCAGGAATTTATGTGTGTGATTTATGCTCCTAGAACACCTGACAGTGCTACTTGGATGTTGGGCCTCTGTATGTGGCCAGGCTGTGTAAAAGTCTCACACATGTGGTATCGCCATACCCAGGAGGAGTAGCAGAATGTATTTTGGGGTGTCCTTTTTGCTATGTACATGCTGTGTGTTGGAAATATCTCCTAAATGGACAACACTGTTTAAAAAAAATGCGTTTTCATATTTTTTCCACAGTTTCCAGAAACTTCAGGAAAAAAATTAACCGTTCAAAAGACCTCATAGATTATACGTTGGGGCGTAAGCTTTCCAAAATGGGGTCATTTTGTGGGCGTTTCCATTGTCCTGGTGCTCCAGGGTCTTCAAAACTGTAATAGGTGGTTGAGAAATGAGATGTGTAATTTATGCTTGTAGAATGCCTGACGGTGCTACTTCAATGTTGTGCCTCTGTATGTGGCCAGGCTGTGTAAAAGTCTCACACATGTGATATCACCATACTCAGGAGGAGTAGCAGAATGTATTTTGGGGTGTCAGTTTTGCTATGTACATGCTATGTGTTGGAAATATCTTATAAATCGACAACTTTGTATAAAAAAAATGTTTTCATTTTTTTCCCACATATTACAAAAACTTCTGGAAAAAAATGAACCGTTTAAAAGACTCATTATGCTCTATAGATTATATGTTGGGGTGTTAGCTTTCCAAAATGGGGTCATTTTGTGGGAATTTCCATTGACCTGGTGCTCCAGGGCCTTCAAAAGTATGCTAGGTTGTCATCAAATGAGATGTGCAATTTATGCTTGTAGAACGCCTGCCGGTGCTACTTGGATGTTAGACCTCTGTATGTGGCTAGGCTGTGTAAAAGTCTCACACATGTGGTATCGCTATACTCAGGAGGAGTAGCAGAATGTATTTTGGGGTGTCTTTGCAAGTATGCATGTGCTGTGTGAGAGAAATAACTTGTTATTATGACAATTTTGTGCAAAAAATATAAATATTTTTTTCCCAAGAATTGTGGGAAAAAATTACAACTTCAAAAAACTCACCATGTCTCTTACTAAATACCTTGGAATGTCTGCTTTCCAAAAAGGGGTAATTTGGGGGTATTTGTACTTTCCTGGCTTGTTAGGGTCTCAAGAAATGAGATATGCCTTCAGTATAGTGATGAGCCGAACACCCCCGGGTTCGGTTCGCACCAGAACCCGCGAACGGACCGAAAGTTCGTACGAACATTATAACCCTATTAAATACAATGGATGCGAACGTTCGAATTCTAAAGTGCTAATTATAACAACTATTATGCATGTTATTGTCCTAAAAAGGGTTTGGGAACCCGGGTTGTGCACCAGGGGACATGTATCAATGCAAAAAGAAGTTTTAAAAACGGTCGTTTTTCGGGAGCAGTCATTTTAATGATGCATAAAGTGAAAAAAAAAAAGTCAAATATTCCTTTAAATATCGTACCTGGGGGGTGTCTAAAGTATGCCTGTGAAGTGCCACGTGTTTCCCGTGTTTAGAACTGTCCCTGCACAAAATGACACTTCTAAAGGAAAAAAAAGCCATTTAAAACTGCTTGCGGCTTTAATGTAATGTCTGGTCCCGGTAATATGGATGAAAATCTTTAAGAAAAATGGCATAGCGACCCCATGACCCCCCCCTACCCCAGCCCATTACCAGCCCCTTTGGGCCTTGTATGGATATTAAGGGGAACCCCGCACATAAAATAAAAAAGGCCCTATATACTCTGAACAGCCGTATACAGGCGGTGCATACAAGACAGGGACTGTAGGTTTGTTCTTATGTAGAATCTGTTTGTAATTTTGAACAGGTACATTGTTTAAGTGTAGCTCCAGCCCAAAAATCTATTTTTAAACTTTTTGGAAAACATAGGTAAGGGTCATCACCCCTGTAACATTTGTTTTGCTGTCTGTGCCCCTGTTCAGAACATTTCACCTCACTTTCCGTCCCAATGACAACTGTTTTTGAAATATGGTGTTTTTCTTGAAACAAGGATTGCTGATAAAGCATCAGTACAGAGGAGACACCTTTCTCCCATATTAATTCTTACAGGAGAGAATTTTCCTTCCAAGGGGTAGATTTCCTCTCACTTCCTGTTGTCTTCTTGCGTTTGCAAGTAGGAGTCGTTTGTAAGTTGGATGTTTGAAAGTAGGGACCTGCCGTATATACTCTGCAGAAATAGGCCCCTTAGTTGTTGGTGTTGGCACAACACTGTAAGCACTCACAGTTACTCTTGGTTGGTGCTGGAACGCCCTGCTGTCAACTATTATATCAGGAATTGTAATTACATATAATTGTTGAACAGTGGTAGTAAAAATTGGGCCTTTGATGGTGGTGCTGGTGCCACAACACTGTAAGCCCTGACAGTTACTCTTGGTGGGTGCAGCAATGGGCCCTGCTGTGAATTATTAGATCAAGAATTGTAATTGCATGCCCCTGTTGAACAGGGGCTGAAAAATTGGGCCTTTCGTGGTGGTGGTGGTGGTGGCGTTGCCACAACACTGTAAGCCCTCAGAGTTACTCTTGGTGGGTGCAGGAATGGGCCCTGCTGTGAATTATTAGATCAAGAATTGTAATTACATGCCCCTTTTGAACAGGGGCTGAAAAATTGGGCCTTTCGTGGTGGTGGTGGTGGTGGCGTTGCCACAACACTGTAAGCCCTCAGAGTTACTCTTGGTGGGTGCAGGAATGGGCCCTGCTGTGAATTATTAGATCAAGAATTGTAATTACATGCCCCTTTTGAACAGGGGCTGAAAAATTGGGCCTTTCGTGGTGGTGGTGGTGGTGGCGTTGCCACAACACTGTAAGCCCTCAGAGTTACTCTTGGTGGGTGCAGCAATGGGCCCTGCTGTGAATTATTAGATCAAGAATTATAATTACATGCCCCTGTTGAACAGGGGCTGAAAAATTGGGCCTTAGGCACTGGTGGCACAACACTACAACCCCTCACAGATACTGTACTTGGAGCACAGCAATGAGCCCTATGGCAAATTATTGCTAAAAAAATTGTAATTACACGCCCCTGTAAAACAGGGGCTAAAAAATTGGGCCTTAGCCACTGGTGGCGGCACCCATAAACAAAAATGATCTTCCAAGCTATCATCATCAATCGTATCATTGAGGACTCGGAGGAGGAGGATAGCCAGTCAACATAACAGCACAGGCACTCAGCATCAGCATCAGTCTTGAAGGGATGTGACATGTTAAAATCAATTAGTCTGTTATATCAGCATCAGGTGTGTGGTAGCTGGTGGTGATCCAAGACTGGTTCATCTTGATGAAAGTCAGTCGATCAACCGAGTCGGTGGACAGGCGCACCCTGTGATCCGTGACAAATCCTCCAGCAGCACTGAATGTGCGTTCCGAAAGAACGCTGGATGCAGGACAGGCCAGTAGCTCAATTGCATACTGTGCAAGCTCTGGCCAGTGATCCATCCTCAAGACCCAGTAAGCCAGAGGATTTTCGGTGGGGAAGGTGTCCAAGTCTGACCTTGCCCCTAGATATTCCTGCACCATGTTTATCAGACGCTGGCGATGGTTGCTGGAACCGATCATACTTTGGGGCTGCGGACTAAAGAATTGTCTGAACGCATCGGTCAGACGGCCACCTTCCCCACCGCTCCTTCTTTGACTGGCCGAAGCCTCAGCAACTCGTTGTCCAGGACCAGGAGTTTGTAACCTCCCAGTCTCTGGGAACGCGTTGCACAGACCTTTCTGCAAGGCCTCCCGGAGTTGTCTCATCCTCTGCTCCCTCTGCGACGGTAACATAAGGTCCGCAACCTTACCCTTGTACCGTGGATCAAGGAGAGTGGCCAGCCAGTAATGGTCCCTCTCCTTGATCCGAAGAATACGAGGATCCTTCCGCAGACTTTGCAGGATCAGGGAGGCCATGCAGCGTAGGTTTGCTGAGGCATTCGCTCCGGAGTCCTCTGGGTCACTAAGGACGACATGATCCGCAGCCACCTCCTCCCAGCCACGTACAAGTCCACTGGTTTCTTGGGACTGTAAATCATCCCTAAAAGACTGCTGCTGATGATGCTGAGTGCCAGCCTCCACCTCCATGCTGACACAATCCTCCTCCTCCTCCTCCTCCTCTTCCTCTTCCTGTGCGATGGGTGGGACAGAAGGAACACTGTCTGGGTAAAGGGGGCCTTGAGAGGCAAGGAAGTCCTCCTCTTCCTGCCTCTGTTCTGCCTCAAGTGCCCTGTCCATTATTCCACGCAGCGTGTGCTCCAACAGGTGGACAAGAGGTACAGTGTCACTGATGCATGCACTGTCACTGCTCACCATCCTCGTGGCCTCCTCAAATGGTGCCAGGACAGTGCATGCATCCCTGATCATGCCCCACTGGCGTGGAGAAAAAAAACCAAGCTCCCCTGACCCTGTCCTGGTGCCGTAGTCGCACAGGTACTCATTGATGGCCCTCTGCTGCGTGTGCAGCCGCTGCAGCATGGCCAACGTTGAGTTCCACCTGGTGGGCATGTCACATATAAGGCGGTTCTTGGGCAGGTTCAACTCCTTTTGCAGCTCAGCCAGGCGAGCACTGGCATTATAAGATCTGCGGAAATGCACACAGACTTTCCTGACCTGCCTCAGGACATCCTGTAAGCCCGGGTACCTGCCCAAGAACCGCTGCACCACCAGGTTAAGGACGTGAGCCACACAGGGCACATGGGTCAGTTGTCCCTGTCGGAGGGCGGAGAGGAGGTTGGTGCCATTGTCGCAAACCACCATTCCTGGCTTAAGCTGGCGTGGCATCAACCACCTCTCGGCCTGGCCCTGCAGAGCAGACAGGACCTCTGCCCCAGTGTGGCTTCTGTCCCCCAAACACACCAGCGCAAGCACGGCATGGCATCTTTTTGCCTGCGTACTTGCGTAGCCCCTTGAACGCCTACGGAGCACCGCTGGTTCCGAGGGCAAACCACAGGAAGAGGCCATGGAGGAAGAAGAAGAGGAGGGGGTGGAGGAGAGAGGTGTGTCACAACCAGTAGTAGCATTTTGGAGGCGTGGCGGTGGAACAACCTCCAACACTACTGCACCTTGTCCTGCATCCTTCCCAGCTGCCAAAAGAGTGACCCAATGGGCCGTGAAAGAAAGGTAACGTCCCTGTCCATGCCTGCTGGACCATGAGTCAGCGGTAATATGCACCTTACCGCTGACCGCCCTGTCCAGCGAGGCCAAGACATTGCCTTCCACATGCCGGTAGAGAGCCGGAATAGCCTTCCGTGAGAAAAAGTGGCGTTTGGGAACCTGCCACTGAGGAACCGCACATTGCACAAACTCACGGAAGGGGGCCGAGTCTACCAACTGAAAAGGCAGCAGTTGAAGCGCTAGCAATTTAGCCAAGCTAGCATTCAACCGCTGGGCATGTGGATGGCTGGGAGTGAACTTCTTTCGACGGTCCAGCAGCTGGGGCAGGGAAATTTGCCTGCTAGAATCGGACGTCGGTGTACTGCTAGCAGAGTGGCCGCAAGTACTTGGCTGTGACACACCTAATTCTACACCTTCATTCCTCTCAGTGCATGTTTCAGAGAGGACTGAAGTTATAGTGGGGTTGGAGATCCCAGCTGATGCGGTGCAAGGAGAGGTCCGCTTTGTTCTTTGGTGTGGGTCTTTGAGGTAGGCTTGCCAACGAGCTGCATGGCAGGTCAACATATGTCTGGTCAGGCATGTGGTACCCAAGCGGCTGATGTTTTGGCCACGCGATATACGCTTGAGACATATGTTGCAAACAGCAGCTGTGCGATCTGATGCACTAGCCTCAAAAA
This sequence comes from Rana muscosa, assembly GCA_029206835.1. Taxonomy (NCBI): domain Eukaryota; kingdom Metazoa; phylum Chordata; class Amphibia; order Anura; family Ranidae; genus Rana; species Rana muscosa. The sequence goes on from CM055120.1 coordinate 175,367,758, forward strand.
AGGCCCACACCAAAGAACTTTTTGAATGACGGGCAGAGGCAGCGCCCTGCACAGGCGGAGCTCTGCGGTGTGATTCCGTCGGTGTACTGCCCTTACGCTGGCCACCAAAGGGCATCCTGCCTCGTTGGAGATGTGCCTCCTCCTCATCCTCCTCCTCCTCCTCTCTCCTATTAGGCACCCACGTGGAGTCAGTGACCTCATCATCCCCTCCCTCCTCATCACTGGAGCCAATCTGGCAGTATGCTGCAGCTGCTGGAACATGACTGCCAGATTGGTGTCCTTCTTGAGCATCCCCTCTGTCTGCTCTCACGCTACTGCCTTCCTGTAGCTGGGTTTCATCATCAGACCCTTCGAAACGCTGGGCATCCTCCTGGAGCATGTACCCAACACTGTGCTCAAACAGTTCGGGGGACTCCTCAGGAGGAGGACATGGTGGGTCTAGGGAAGGAGTGACTGATGATGAGTCTGACATTGATACCAGGGAAGAGGACGCTTTGGCAGCTTTTTTGCCAGTACCCTGAGCCTGGGTGAGAGAGGATGAGGAGGAGGAGGAGGGCTTGGTCATCCACTCTACCAAGTCTTCGGCATGATGTGGCTCAACATGTCCAGCTGCCGAAAAGAAGGACAAGCGTGTCCCATGGCCATGTGCTGATGACAATGCACCGCGTCCACGACCAGCACTGTTGCCCCCAGACACAGAGCCTGCTTGCCCTCTTTTATTGCCTCCTGACTGTCTGCCTCTCCTTGTTTGCCTTCCAGACATTCTAATAGATGGCCTGCAGGGAGATGGGAAAAAAGCAATAAGGGCTACCTTCAGGTGTCCTTCTCTGTCCCTTTACTTAAGGATTTCTAAATATGGTTGAGGATGATTGCTTTTGCACAGAATAGCACAACGACAATTTCCCTGACTGTCCAAAAAAGTAGGATTTTTAAAACAGCTTACCTGTAAAATCCTTTTCTTGGAGTACATCACGGGACACAGAGCAGCATAGTCATTACTATGTGGGTTATATAGATTACCTTCAGGTGCTGGCACTGGCAACTTCCAAAACAGGAAGTACCCTCCCCTATATAAGCCCCTCCCATCCGGGAGTACCTCAGTTTTGTAGCAAAGCAATACGTGTCCCCAAAAGAGGGGTGGGAGCTCTGTGTCCCGTGATGTACTCCAAGAAAAGGATTTTACAGGTAAGCTGTTTTAAAAATCCTACTTTCTTGTTCATACATCACGGGACACAGAGCAGCGTAGTCATTACTATGTGGGATGTCCCAAAGCAATGCCACATGAGGGGGGGGATACACCATACATAAGCTGGGCGCCATCAGGCATGAGGATCTTTTGCGGCCTGCAACACACTGCGCCCAAAGGCGACATCCTCCTGACTTCTAACGTCCACCTGGTAGAACCTAGTAAACGTGTGTACTGAAGACCATGTTGCGGCCTTACAAATTTGCGCCAGGGAGGCCTGGTGATGCACTGCCCATGAAGTTCCAACTGCTCTCGTGGAGTGCGCCCTAACTTTGAACGGAGGCGGTCTACTTCTCAAGCCATAGGCTTGTATTATGACCTGTCGAATCCACTTGGCTAAAGTAGATTTTGATGCTGCCTGACCCTTTCTGGGGCCTTCCGGCAGAACAAACAAAGAATCCGTTCTACGAATCTGAGCAGTGGCTTCTAGATAAGCTTTAACTGCTCTTACTACATCCAAAGAATGCAATAACTTTTCCTCTACCGAGCTTGGTTTGGGGAAAAAAGAAGGAAGAACCACATCCTGGTTCAAGTGAAACCTCAATACCACCTTAGGAAGAAAGGCTGGGTGAGGACGTAATACTACTCTGTCCTTATGGATAACCAGATATGGCTCTTTACAGGACATGGCGGCTAATTCCGACACTCTTCTAGCCGAGCATATGGCTACTAAAAATATCAATTTCCTGGTGAGTAGAACCAAGGAAATGTGCCGCAAAGGTTCAAATGGCTGCTTCTGCAGAACCGACAGAACCAAATTTAGATCCCATGGGCATATGGGAGCTTTAATCGGTGGAATAATACGAGTCACCCCTTGCATAAAGGATTTGACAAGTGAATGCATAGCCAGGGGCCTTTGAAATAGTATTGACAAGGCCGAAACCTGGCCCTTGATAGTACTTAAGGCAAACTTCCTGTCTACAGCCCACTGCAGGAAGTCCAGAATTCTGCCTATAACGTACTTACGTGGATGCCATTTTCTGGCCTCGCACCAAGTGATGTACGCCTTCCAAACTCTATAGTAGATCTGCCTGGATACAGGCTTCCTGGCATTGATTATAGTTGATACCACAGAGTTAGAGAGACCTCTCTTCTTTAGGATGTGGGATTCAATAGCCAGGCCGTTAAACTTAGAGTTAGTAAGGAAGGGTGGTATATCGGTCCTTGCGAAAGCAGGTCCGGACGACGTGGAAGGGTCCAAGGACTCCCCACAGACATTTTGATGATCTCCGTGTACCAGGCCCTTCGGGGCCACGCTGGAGCCACCAGGATCACCGGCTTCTTCTCCAACCTGACTCTGCGAAGGAGTCGAGGCAACAATTGTAGCGGAGGGAATGCATATATCAGTCTGAACTGATCCCAAGGGAACACCAGAGCATCCGAGCCGCAAGCGAGGGGATCCCTTGTCCGGGAGACAAATCTGTCCACCTTTGCGTTGAATCTGGATGCTAGCAGATCTACATCCGGTGTTCCCCACCGCTGACATATTGCTCGGAAGACCTCGGGATGAAGGGACCATTCCCCTGGGCATAACTGTTGGCGACTCAGAAAGTCCGCCTTCCAATTCTCCACCCCTGGAATGAAGACAGCTGATATACATGGGACATGCTTTTCTGCCCATTCCAGGATGTGACTTACTTCCCTCTGGGCTGCACGACTCCTGGTGCCTCCCTGATGATTGATATATGCCACTGCTGTGGCATTGTCTGATTGAATTCTGACAGGGGACCCTTGGAGTCTGGATGTCCAGGCTACTAGGGCGTACCGGGCTGCTCGTATCTCTAATAGATTGATGGGCAGGGTTTTTACTACATTTGACCATCTGCCCTGGAGAGACCATTGCTCCAGTACTGCCCCCCAGCCTATAAGGCTGGCATCTGTAGTGACCACCTTCCAAGATATCGGGCTGAAGGGTTTTCCCTTCTGGAGATTCTGGGGGATCAACCACCAGCAGAGACTCTTCCGAACGGAAGGGGACAAAGCCATCGGGAAGTCTAGAGCCTGAACTTTTCCGTTCCAGGCTGACAATATGGCCCTTTGTAAATTCCTTGAGTGGAATTGGGCGTATGGTACAGCTTCGAATGATGCTACCATCTTTCCTAGCAGCCTCATGCACAGGCGTATGGACGGCTGTCTTTTTGCACAAAGCAGACGGACCAAGGCCCTCAAAGAGGATACCTTGTCTAGAGGTAAGAAAATCTTCCTCTGGTCTGAATCCAGCCGTAGCCCTAGATATACCAGGTTTTTCACTGGCTGTAGGGCTGACTTGTCCAGGTTGATGACCCAACCGTGAGACTCTAGATACTTGATTGTATCGACAATTACCACTTCTAGCTTGGCAACTGAGTGGTCCATCAACAACAGGTCGTCTAGGTATGCCATTATCGTTACACCCCGTGTTCTTAGATCGGCCAACAGTGGGGCCAGAATTTTTGTGAACACTCGTGGTGCTGTGGCCAGACCAAATGGTAAGGCTCTGAACTGAAAATGGCGCCCTTCTACTGCAAAGCGTAGGAATTTTTGATGACCTGGAAAGATGGGAACATGCAAGTAAGCATCTTTGATGTCGATCGAGGCTAACCATTCCTCCCCTTGTAGGGCAGCGGTGACCGATCGGATCGACTCCATCCGGAAAGACCGGACGTTTAGAAATTTGTTTAGACTCTTTAGGTCCAATATGGGTCTTATGTCCCCGTTTGGCTTCGGGACTGTGAAAAGGTTTGAGTAGAAACCCAACCCCCACTCTTCCATAGGAACCTCCATAATTACTCCCTGGAGCAATAGTTGTTCTAACGCCAATAGGAGAGACCCTCTTTTTAGAGGGTCTCTTGGCATGCCTGACCACATAAAATGGGACGGAGGAGACTCTTTTAACTCCAACTTGTATCCCAGAGTTACTGCGGAGAGCACCCATCTGTCTTTGATCGTCTCCCGCCAGGTCTCTGCGAACAACTGAAGTCTTCCCCCCACCCGTTTGAGTGGGGGCAGCCCTTCATAGGCTTGACTTGGAGGCTGGTTTAGTACCTCTTCGGATCCAGGGCTTTTTATTACCCTGTGGCTGTCCCTGATTTTTACCTCCTGAGTTTGACCGAGGAGGCCGTCGGAACTGCTTAGTAGCAGACGTCGCAGGGATAGGAGAGGTAGTCCTCTTAAAAGATGGACCCCTAGACCTCTTTTTACTCGGTAAGAGAGTACTTTTACCACTGGAAATCTTCTGGATATACTTATCCAGGTCTTCGCCAAAAAGGCGTTCCCCATGAAATGGGAAGCTAACTAAGAGCTTCTTACAGGGAGCTTCAGCAGACCAGTTTTTGAGCCACAGAAGCCTACGCATATGTACCAAAGACAGCGTGAGGCGGGAGGCCTGATGGATAGAATCCTTGATGGCGTCAACCGCAAAGCATAATGCTCTAGGCAGATCAGCCAGAGCCTGGGCCTGCTGGTCTGGCAAATCCCTCAGGACCATTTTCATTTGATCCTTTAAAGCTTGGCAGACCCCAATAGCTGCCACTGCTGGCTGTGTAACAGCCCCTGCTGTGGAAAAAGCAGATTTTAATAAAGATTCCAATTTTTTATCCACTGGATCTTTGAACATTTGAACATTATCTACTGGACATGTCAGTGATTTGTTCACAGAAGAGATGGCTGCATCCACCGTAGGAACATTCCATCTCTGGGTGAACTTTTCCTCCATGGGATAGATCACCGGAAACCTTTTAGGCGGAACAAATAGTTTATCAGGATGTTCCCAGTCCTGATATATAAGTCCTTCCAATAATGGATGTATTGGAAAGGAGCAATTAACCTGGGGAGCTTTTAGCGACCCCAATGAGGAGACAGCAGTAGTTGATGGTTCAACAAGAGGCATTTTAAATGCAGATCGAACCATGTCAGTTAGGGTCTGGACCCACAATCTTTCAGTCTGCGATGCTGAAAATGGTTCATCTACTGTCGATTCCTCAAAAACAGAGCTAACCTCCTCCTGATCCCCTTCAGGTAGGTCGGTCCCTTCCTGGGACTGTTGCTCTGCCAACAGGCACTCTAATGGAGGTGATGGAGATCTGGCGCGCTTTCTTTCCTGTAGAGAAGAAGCGATCAATGCTGCCAATCTCTGCTCCAATCCCTCCAGAGTTGAGGAAAAAACCTCCTCTGTTATATATGCAGGAGCAGGTGGACTGAGGACAGCCGCAGTACCTGGCACTCCCGGGGGTTCCTTATGGGTATTAACCTCTGATTTCTCAGGGGAGGAGGGTGCAGATGACTGCTCCAGATCCTCAGAGCCCGATGGAGACCCCCTACACTTCCAGAGAGGTATATCTCGGAGTTTTTTAGGCGGCATATTCCTTAGTTCAAAGCTGAGGTATTCCAGCCGCAATACACCCCTTACTGAAATAGTCTAATGCAATTTGCTGCTATGTACATCAGTGGGTGTCTACTAATGCGTCTTTCTGGGGATGCCTGTATCAACCGCCCGCTGTAAGCCCCTATACCATGCTACCAGCTCCTTTTCATGCTCTGTGTCCATAGCAAGCAGCGTGGACTGAGTCCTTTTATCTTGCTGGGACGCCCGCACATGCGCAGAAGCGCTGGGCGCACAGAGCGCGTCATCCGCCAGGCTCCGCCCCCTTTTTTTAAGCTAAACCTTATAAAAGGAAAGCATGTGTGCGCGCGCGCGCGCGTGCACGTGTGCGCTCTTGGCGCCATGTAGGGAGAGGAGCCAGGGTCCCTGTTTCACCAGGACTCGGGGATGGAAGGAAACTACTTGGCAGCATGACAGAGGAATGCAGCTTCCCTGATAGAGAGCTCCCTCATCTGCCTGGACTTTCACCATGGAAGGAATAGTCCCAAGAAAAAAGACGTTCCACAGCGGCCTCTAGTGGACAAACACAGGTACCGCACCTTTGTCTTTTTTTTTTTTTTTTTAAAACCTCCTTTATGAAAAAACATTTCCAGGTTTACAGTTTTTTTAAAACTTCCCTTATGAAAAACATTTCTAGGATTTCTTAGGCATATACAGCTATTAGCGGGAATACCCTTTAGGTAACAGGCAGAAAGACATATTAGGCTTGGGGGTCCCCTCAATAGAACCAAGTTCCTGAGGGGCCCCCACTTACCTTTTCCCCGCCGCAGGACTTTGTTTGGTCCACAGAAGCCCAAACTTCACCTCTCACGGCAGGCATTGTACTAGACCTTCAGGGACCGGGTTCCTAAGGATTCCACTCCCCTGGACCTGTATAGCACCCTGCACAGATAGCCTCTTGGTTTTGGGTATGACCAGAGCTCTGGATCCCAGGGTCCAGCCCTCCTAAGAGAGGCATTACAGGCAAAACCCTGCTCTTCTCTGCAAGGCCCGGGTACCGACCGTTTAGCTATGAAGCTTTTTTGGTCGGATCCGGAATAGCTTGCTAAGGCCCAGAGAACCTGTACACAAGCCCAGATGAATACATGTTAACCTTGGCCAACACCTTAGACACTGGCAAAAAACTGAGGTACTCCCGGATGGGAGGGGCTTATATAGGGGAGGGTACTTCCTGTTTTGGAAGTTGCCAGTGCCAGCACCTGAAGGTAATCTATATAACCCACATAGTAATGACTATGCTGCTCTGTGTCCCGTGATGTATGAACAAGAAACAAGGATTTCAAAGATGGTTGATGAGGAATGCTTTAGCACACTATAGCACAAGGAGAATTTCCCTCACTGTCCTTCCCTGTCCCTAGAAACAAGGATTATCACAGTGAAAGAAACTGACACTCTTCCTACCTATAGTTTTCTGTCCCTAGAAAAAATGTTTTTTTAAAGCACACTATAGCACAAGGAGAATTTCCCTCACTGTCCTTCCCTGTCCCTAGAAACAAGGATTATCACAGTGAAAGAAACTGACACTCTTCCTACCTATAGTTTTCTGTCCCTAGAAAAAATGTTTTTTTAAAGCACACTATAGCACAAGGAGAATTTCCCTCACTGTCCTTCCCTGTCCCTAGAAACAAGGATTATCACAGTGAAAGAAACTGACACTCTTCCTACCTATAGTTTTCTGTCCCTAGAAAAAATGTTTTTTTAAAGCACACTATAGCACAAGGAGAATTTCCCTCACTGTCCTTCCCTGTCCCTAGAAACAAGGATTATCACAGTGAAAGAAACTGACACTCTTCCTACCTATAGTTTTCTGTCCCTAGAAAAAAGTTTTTTTAAAGCACACTATAGCACAAGGAGAATTTCCCTCACTGTCCTTCCCTGTCCCTAGAAACAAGGATTATCACAGTGAAAGAAACTGACACTCTTCCTACCTATAGTTTTCTGTCCCTAGAAAAAAATGTTTTTTTAAAGCTGATTGATGATCAATGCTTTAGCACACTATAGCACAAGTAGAATTTCCCTCACTGTCCTTCCCTGTCCCTAGAAACAAGGATTATCACAGTGAAAGAAACTGACACTCTTCCTACCTATAGTTTTCTGTCCCTAGAAAAAATGTTTTTTTAAAGATGGTTGATGATCAATGCTTTAGCACACTATAGCACAAGGAGAATTTCCCTCACTGTCCTTCCCTGTCCCTAGAAACAAGGATTATCACAGTGAAAGAAACTGACACTCTTCCTACCTATAGTTTTCTGTCCCTAGAAAAAATGTTTTTTTAAAGATGGTTGATGATCAATGCTTTAGCACACTATAGCACAAGGAGAATTTCCCTCACTGTCCTTCCCTGTCCCTAGAAGCAAGGATTATCACAGTAAAACACACTGACACTCTCCCTACCTATAGTTTTCTGTCCCTAGAAAAAATGTTTTTTTAAAGCACACTATAGCACAAGGAGAATTTCCCTCACTGTCCTTCCCTGTCCCTAGAAACAAGGATTATCACAGTGAAAGAAACTGACACTCTTCCTACCTATAGTTTTCTGTCCCTAGAAAAAATGTTTTTTTAAAGCACACTATAGCACAAGGAGAATTTCCCTCACTGTCCTTCCCTGTCCCTAGAAACAAGGATTATCACAGTGAAAGAAACTGACACTCTTCCTACCTATAGTTTTCTGTCCCTAGAAAAAATGTTTTTTTAAAGCACACTATAGCACAAGGAGAATTTCCCTCACTGTCCTTCCCTGTCCCTAGAAACAAGGATTATCACAGTGAAAGAAACTGACACTTCCTAGCTATAGTTTTCTGTCCCTAGAAAAAATGTTTTTTTAAAGCACACTATAGCACAAGGAGAATTTCCCTCACTGTCCTTCCCTGTCCCTAGAAACAAGGATTATCACAGTGAAAGAAACTGACACTCTTCCTACCTATAGTTTTCTGTCCCTAGAAAAAATGTTTTTTTAAAGCACACTATAGCACAAGGAGAATTTCCCTCACTGTCCTTCCCTGTCCCTAGAAACAAGGATTATCACAGTGAAAGAAACTGACACTCTTCCTACCTATAGTTTTCTGTCCCTAGAAAAAATGTTTTTTTAAAGCACACTATAGCACAATGAGAATTTCCCTCACTGTCCTTCCCTGTCCCTAGAAACAAGGATTATCACAGTGAAAGAAACTGACACTCTTCCTACCTATAGTTTTCTGTCCCTAGAAAAAATGTTTTTTTAAAGATGGTTGATGATCAATGCTTTAGCACACTATAGCACAAGGAGAATTTCCCTCACTGTCCTTCCCTGTCCCTAGAAGCAAGGATTATCACAGTAAAACACACTGACACTCTCCCTACCTATAGTTTTCTGTCCCTAGAAAAAATGTTTTTTTAAAGCACACTATAGCACAAGGAGAATTTCCCTCACTGTCCTTCCCTGTCCCTAGAAACAAGGATTATCACAGTGAAAGAAACTGACACTCTTCCTACCTATAGTTTTCTGTCCCTAGAAAAAATGTTTTTTTAAAGCACACTATAGCACAAGGAGAATTTCCCTCACTGTCCTTCCCTGTCCCTAGAAACAAGGATTATCACAGTGAAAGAAACTGACACTCTTCCTACCTATAGTTTTCTGTCCCTAGAAAAAATGTTTTTTTAAAGCACACTATAGCACAAGGAGAATTTCCCTCACTGTCCTTCCCTGTCCCTAGAAACAAGGATTATCACAGTGAAAGAAACTGACACTCTTCCTACCTATAGTTTTCTGTCCCTAGAAAAAATGTTTTTTTAAAGCACACTATAGCACAAGGAGAATTTCCCTCACTGTCCTTCCCTGTCCCTAGAAACAAGGATTATCACAGTGAAAGAAACTGACACTCTTCCTACCTATAGTTTTCTGTCCCTAGAAAAAATGTTTTTTTAAAGCACACTATAGCACAAGGAGAATTTCCCTCACTGTCCTTCCCTGTCCCTAGAAACAAGGATTATCACAGTGAAAGAAACTGACACTCTTCCTACCTATAGTTTTCTGTCCCTAGAAAAAATGTTTTTTTAAAGCACACTATAGCACAAGGAGAATTTCCCTCACTGTCCTTCCCTGTCCCTAGAAACAAGGATTATCACAGTGAAAGAAACTGACACTCTTCCTACCTATAGTTTTCTGTCCCTAGAAAAAATGTTTTTTTAAAGCACACTATAGCACAAGGAGAATTTCCCTCACTGTCCTTCCCTGTCCCTAGAAACAAGGATTATCACAGTGAAAGAAACTGACACTCTTCCTACCTATAGTTTTCTGTCCCTAGAAAAAATGTTTTTTTAAAGCACACTATAGCACAAGGAGAATTTCCCTCACTGTCCTTCCCTGTCCCTAGAAACAAGGATTATCACAGTGAAAGAAACTGACACTCTTCCTACCTATAGTTTTCTGTCCCTAGAAAAAATGTTTTTTTAAAGCACACTATAGCACAAGGAGAATTTCCCTCACTGTCCTTCCCTGTCCCTAGAAACAAGGATTATCACAGTGAAAGAAACTGACACTCTTCCTACCTATAGTTTTCTGTCCCTAGAAAAAAGTTTTTTTAAAGCACACTATAGCACAAGGAGAATTTCCCTCACTGTCCTTCCCTGTCCCTAGAAACAAGGATTATCACAGTGAAAGAAACTGACACTCTTCCTACCTATAGTTTTCTGTCCCTAGAAAAAAATGTTTTTTTAAAGCTGATTGATGATCAATGCTTTAGCACACTATAGCACAAGTAGAATTTCCCTCACTGTCCTTCCCTGTCCCTAGAAACAAGGATTATCACAGTGAAAGAAACTGACACTCTTCCTACCTATAGTTTTCTGTCCCTAGAAAAAATGTTTTTTTAAAGATGGTTGATGATCAATGCTTTAGCACACTATAGCACAAGGAGAATTTCCCTCACTGTCCTTCCCTGTCCCTAGAAACAAGGATTATCACAGTGAAAGAAACTGACACTCTTCCTACCTATAGTTTTCTGTCCCTAGAAAAAATGTTTTTTTAAAGATGGTTGATGATCAATGCTTTAGCACACTATAGCACAAGGAGAATTTCCCTCACTGTCCTTCCCTGTCCCTAGAAGCAAGGATTATCACAGTAAAACACACTGACACTCTCCCTACCTATAGTTTTCTGTCCCTAGAAAAAATGTTTTTTTAAAGCACACTATAGCACAAGGAGAATTTCCCTCACTGTCCTTCCCTGTCCCTAGAAACAAGGATTATCACAGTGAAAGAAACTGACACTCTTCCTACCTATAGTTTTCTGTCCCTAGAAAAAATGTTTTTTTAAAGCACACTATAGCACAAGGAGAATTTCCCTCACTGTCCTTCCCTGTCCCTAGAAACAAGGATTATCACAGTGAAAGAAACTGACACTCTTCCTACCTATAGTTTTCTGTCCCTAGAAAAAATGTTTTTTTAAAGCACACTATAGCACAAGGAGAATTTCCCTCACTGTCCTTCCCTGTCCCTAGAAACAAGGATTATCACAGTGAAAGAAACTGACACTTCCTAGCTATAGTTTTCTGTCCCTAGAAAAAAAGTTTTTTTAAAGCACACTATAGCACAAGGAGAATTTCCCTCACTGTCCTTCCCTGTCCCTAGAAACAAGGATTATCACAGTGAAAGAAACTGACACTCTTCCTACCTATAGTTTTCTGTCCCTAGAAAAAATGTTTTTTTAAAGCACACTATAGCACAAGGAGAATTTCCCTCACTGTCCTTCCCTGTCCCTAGAAACAAGGATTATCACAGTGAAAGAAACTGACACTCTTCCTACCTATAGTTTTCTGTCCCTAGAAAAAATGTTTTTTTAAAGCACACTATAGCACAAGGAGAATTTCCCTCACTGTCCTTCCCTGTCCCTAGAAACAAGGATTATCACAGTGAAAGAAACTGACACTCTTCCTACCTATAGTTTTCTGTCCCTAGAAAAAATGTTTTTTTAAAGATGGTTGATGATCAATGCTTTAGCACACTATAGCACAAGGAGAATTTCCCTCACTGTCCTTCCCTGTCCCTAGAAGCAAGGATTATCACAGTAAAACACACTGACACTCTCCCTACCTATAGTTTTCTGTCCCTAGAAAAAATGTTTTTTTAAAGCACACTATAGCACAAGGAGAATTTCCCTCACTGTCCTTCCCTGTCCCTAGAAACAAGGATTATCACAGTGAAAGAAACTGACACTCTTCCTACCTATAGTTTTCTGTCCCTAGAAAAAATGTTTTTTTAAAGCACACTATAGCACAAGGAGAATTTCCCTCACTGTCCTTCCCTGTCCCTAGAAACAAGGATTATCACAGTGAAAGAAACTGACACTCTTCCTACCTATAGTTTTCTGTCCCTAGAAAAAATGTTTTTTTAAAGCACACTATAGCACAAGGAGAATTTCCCTCACTGTCCTTCCCTGTCCCTAGAAACAAGGATTATCACAGTGAAAGAAACTGACACTCTTCCTACCTATAGTTTTCTGTCCCTAGAAAAAATGTTTTTTTAAAGCACACTATAGCACAAGGAGAATTTCCCTCACTGTCCTTCCCTGTCCCTAGAAACAAGGATTATCACAGTGAAAGAAACTGACACTCTTCCTACCTATAGTTTTCTGTCCCTAGAAAAAATGTTTTTTTAAAGCACACTATAGCACAAGGAGAATTTCCCTCACTGTCCTTCCCTGTCCCTAGAAACAAGGATTATCACAGTGAAAGAAACTGACACTCTTCCTACCTATAGTTTTCTGTCCCTAGAAAAAATGTTTTTTTAAAGCACACTATAGCACAAGGAGAATTTCCCTCACTGTCCTTCCCTGTCCCTAGAAACAAGGATTATCACAGTGAAAGAAACTGACACTCTTCCTACCTATAGTTTTCTGTCCCTAGAAAAAATGTTTTTTTAAAGCACACTATAGCACAAGGAGAATTTCCCTCACTGTCCTTCCCTGTCCCTAGAAACAAGGATTATCACAGTGAAAGAAACTGACACTCTTCCTACCTATAGTTTTCTGTCCCTAGAAAAAATGTTTTTTTAAAGCACACTATAGCACAAGGAGAATTTCCCTCACTGTCCTTCCCTGTCCCTAGAAACAAGGATTATCACAGTGAAAGAAACTGACACTCTTCCTACCTATAGTTTTCTGTCCCTAGAAAAAATGTTTTTTTAAAGCACACTATAGCACAAGGAGAATTTCCCTCACTGTCCTTCCCTGTCCCTAGAAACAAGGATTATCACAGTGAAAGAAACTGACACTCTTCCTACCTATAGTTTTCTGTCCCTAGAAAAAATGTTTTTTTAAAGCACACTATAGCACAAGGAGAATTTCCCTCACTGTCCTTCCCTGTCCCTAGAAACAAGGATTATCACAGTGAAAGAAACTGACACTCTTCCTACCTATAGTTTTCTGTCCCTAGAAAAAATGTTTTTTTAAAGCACACTATAGCACAAGGAGAATTTCCCTCACTGTCCTTCCCTGTCCCTAGAAACAAGGATTATCACAGTGAAAGAAACTGACACTCTTCCTACCTATAGTTTTCTGTCCCTAGAAAAAATGTTTTTTTAAAGCACACTATAGCACAAGGAGAATTTCCCTCACTGTCCTTCCCTGTCCCTAGAAACAAGGATTATCACAGTGAAAGAAACTGACACTCTTCCTACCTATAGTTTTCTGTCCCTAGAAAAAATGTTTTTTTAAAGCACACTATAGCACAAGGAGAATTTCCCTCACTGTCCTTCCCTGTCCCTAGAAACAAGGATTATCACAGTGAAAGAAACTGACACTCTACCTACCTATAGTTTTCTGTCCCTAGAAAAAATATTTTTTAAAGCACACTATAGCACAAGGAGAATTTCCCTCACTGTCCTTCCCTGTCCCTAGAAACAAGGATTATCACAGTGAAAGAAACTGACACTCTTCCTACCTATAGTTTTCTGTCCCTAGAAAAAATGTTTTTTTAAAGCACACTATAGCACAAGGAGAATTTCCCTCACTGTCCTTCCCTGTCCCTAGAAACAAGGATTATCACAGTGAAAGAAACTGACACTCTTCCTACCTATAGTTTTCTGTCCCTAGAAAAAATGTTTTTTTAAAGCACACTATAGCACAAGGAGAATTTCCCTCACTGTCCTTCCCTGTCCCTAGAAACAAGGATTATCACAGTGAAAGAAACTGACACTCTTCCTACCTATAGTTTTCTGTCCCTAGAAAAAATATTTTTTAAAGCACACTATAGCACAAGGAGAATTTCCCTCACTGTCCTTCCCTGTCCCTAGAAACAAGGATTATCACAGTGAAAGAAACTGACACTCTTCCTACCTATAGTTTTCTGTCCCTAGAAAAAATGTTTTTTTAAAGCACACTATAGCACAAGGAGAATTTCCCTCACTGTCCTTCCCTGTCCCTAGAAACAAGGATTATCACAGTGAAAGAAACTGACACTCTTCCTACCTATAGTTTTCTGTCCCTAGAAAAAATATTTTTTAAAGCACACTATAGCACAAGGAGAATTTCCCTCACTGTCCTTCCCTGTCCCTAGAAACAAGGATTATCACAGTGAAAGAAACTGACACTCTTCCTACCTATAGTTTTCTGTCCCTAGAAAAAATGTTTTTTTAAAGCACACTATAGCACAAGGAGAATTTCCCTCACTGTCCTTCCCTGTCCCTAGAAACAAGGATTATCACAGTGAAAGAAACTGACACTCTTCCTACCTATAGTTTTCTGTCCCTAGAAAAAATGTTTTTTTAAAGCACACTATAGCACAAGGAGAATTTCCCTCACTGTCCTTCCCTGTCCCTAGAAACAAGGATTATCACAGTGAAAGAAACTGACACTCTTCCTACCTATAGTTTTCTGTCCCTAGAAAAAATGTTTTTTTAAAGCACACTATAGCACAAGGAGAATTTCCCTCACTGTCCTTCCCTGTCCCTAGAAACAAGGATTATCACAGTGAAAGAAACTGACACTCTTCCTACCTATAGTTTTCTGTCCCTAGAAAAAATGTTTTTTTAAAGCACACTATAGCACAAGGAGAATTTCCCTCACTGTCCTTCCCTGTCCCTAGAAACAAGGATTATCACAGTGAAAGAAACTGACACTCTTCCTACCTATAGTTTTCTGTCCCTAGAAAAAAAGTTTTTTTAAAGCACACTATAGCACAAGGAGAATTTCCCTCACTGTCCTTCCCTGTCCCTAGAAACAAGGATTATCACAGTGAAAGAAACTGACACTCTTCCTACCTATAGTTTTCTGTCCCTAGAAAAAATATTTTTTTAAAGCACACTATAGCACAAGGAGAATTTCCCTCACTGTCCTTCCCTGTCCCTAGAAACAAGGATTATCACAGTGAAAGAAACTGACACTCTTCCTACCTATAGTTTTCTGTCCCTAGAAAAAATGTTTTTTTAAAGCACACTATAGCACAAGGAGAATTTCCCTCACTGTCCTTCCCTGTCCCTAGAAACAAGGATTCACACAGTAAAACACACTGACACTCTCCCTACCTATAGTTTTCTGTCCCTAGAAATTTTTTTTTTTAAAGCACACTATAGCACAAGGAGAATTTCCCTCACTGTCCTTCCCTGTCCCTAGAAACAAGGATTCGCACAGTAAAACACACTGACACTCTCCCTACCTATCCTTCTCTTTCCCTAAACTAAAGGAATCCAGGTTAAGCAAGAAAAAATAAATGTCACTGTCCCTGCCTATGCTTCTCTTTCCCTGCTCCGGAACACACTACACTAGGCCGCCGTGCTGGCGGCCTTTTATAGTGTGGGGCGTGTACTAAACACCCTCAGCAATAACTGGCCACAGGCATCCTGCCTGTGGCCAATCATTGCTCTCCTCGCTGCCGGCGCTGTGATTGGCCAAGCATGCGGGGTCACAGTGCATGCTTGGCCAATCACAGCGCCTGGATGACACTGCGATGGCGTAGTGCATTGTGGGCCGTTCGCGTCACTCGAATTAGGCGCGAACGGCCCAAATCGTTCGATCTTCGTCGAACGATCGAACAGCCGATGTTCGAGTCGAACGTATGTTCGACTCGAACACCGAGCTCATCCCTACTTCAGTACATCAGGTGTGATCAGATGTGATAATTTTTCAATGATTTGCACCATAGCTTGTAGACTCTAACTTTCACAGAGACCAAATAATATACACTTTTTTTGGTTATTTTTACTAAAGATATGTAGCAGTATACATTTTGGCCCAAATTTATGAAGAAAAATTACTTATTTGCAAAATTTTACAATAGAAACTAAAAAAAAGGTTTTTTTTTTTTTAATTCTCTCTTTTTTCGCTTATATTGCAAAAAATAAAAAACCCAGCGGTGATTAACCACTTCCATACAGGACTTTTTGTACTACTTCAATGCCGGGCCTATTCTAGCACTTCTCTCCTACATGTACAAATCATCATTCTTTTGCTAGAAAATTACTCAGAACCCCCAAACATTATATATGTTTTTTTAGCAGACACCCTAGGGAATAAAATGACGGTCATTGCAACTTTTTTTCTTGCACGATATTTGCGCAATAATTTTTCAAACGCCTTTTTAAAAAAAAAAAATGGTTTCATGAATTAAAAAATAACAAAACAGTAAAGTTAGCCCAATTTTTGGGGAAAATATGAAAGATGATGTTACGCCGAGTAAATAGATACCTAACATGTCACGCTTTAAAATTGCGCACACTCATGGAATGGCGCCAAACTTCGGTACTTAAAAATCTCCATAGGTGACGCTTTAATTTTTTTTACAGGTTACCAGGTTAGAATTACAGAGGAGGTCTAGTGCTAGAATTGTTGCACGTGCTCTAACGCATGTGGCGATACCTCACATGTGTGGTTTGAACGGCGTTTACATATGTGGGCGACTTACGTGTGCATTCGCTTCTGATCGCGAGCTACTGGGGACAGGGGCGTTTTCATTTTTTTTTATTTTATTATTTTTTTTACTTATTTATTTATTTTTTTACAATTATTTTACTTTTTTTTTTTTTTGATCACTATTACAAGGAATGTAAACATCCCTTGTAATTGGAATGTGTGTGACAGGTCCTCTTTATTGAGAGATGCGGGGTCAATAAGACCCCACATCTCTCCTCCAGGCTGGAAAG
The DNA here is from genome assembly GCA_029206835.1 of Rana muscosa. NCBI lineage: Eukaryota > Metazoa > Chordata > Amphibia > Anura > Ranidae > Rana > Rana muscosa. The sequence goes on from CM055120.1 coordinate 175,384,476, forward strand.
CATGAGTTCAGTGAAATTTTTTTCACTGATCTCATACTTACAGCCGCAATGGCGGCTTTGTTTACATTTGAGGACCCGGGCGTGACGTCATCACATCGCGCCCGGGCCTCCGACGATCATAGAGAGCCCGGAGAAGCACCGGATGGCGGCGGGAGGGGGGGATGTCCCCTCCCGCCGCCTATAAGAACGATCAAGCGGCAGAACGCTTGATCGTTCTTATGGTGCACAGAATCGCCGGCACTTTAAAAGGATATCTGAATGATGCCTCTAGCTGCAGGCATCATTCAGATATCCCCCTACAAAGCCAGACGTCCACCTAGGATGGGAGATCCCATCTGTGGACGTCATTTGACTATGGCTGGGTAGGGAAGTGGTTAAATACCACCAAAAGAAAGCTCTGTTAGTGAGAAAAAAATTATAAAAATTTAGTTTGGGTACAGTGTAGCATGACTGAGTAATTGTCATTCAAAATGTGAGAGCGCTGAAAGCTAAAAATTAGTCCTGGAAGGAAGGGTATAGAAAAGCTCTGTATTGAAGTGGTTAAAGCCTCGTACACACGATCGGATTTTCCAATGGAAATTGTGTGATGACAGGCTGTTGGCGGAAAATCTGACCGTTTGTATGCTCCATCGGACAATTGTTGTTGGATTTTCCGCGGACAAATGTTGGATGGCAGGCTTTAAAAATTTTCGCAACAACTGTCTGTTCTTGGATTTTCCAATCGCGTGTACACAAGTCCGTCGGACAATAGTCCAAAGTACAAACGCGCATGCTCAAAAGCAATGCTCACCAAACACAACATTAGCAGAAGGTGCCCAAAGGGTAGCGCTAAAGAGCTGAAAAACCACGTACTTTTGTGTTTGTTGGCCGACAATTGTGTGCCGTTTGTATTCAAGGCAAATTCCTGGTCAACGCCATTCGGACAAAAGTCCTACACTTTTCGTGTGTACGAGGCGTAAGAGTTTCAATTTGTTTGGGTATTTTTTTTTTATTATTATTATTTGCTATATAGCACCAGGGACATAACTAACCTGTAATAAAGTGTGTCCGATATATGGCTGGCTACTGCATTGTGTAAGTAATCTTCTCCCCACTGCCTACAATGCTGATCTTCTGGCACTAAAGCCCTGTACACACGATCGGATAACCTATGGATTTTCGTCCGATGGATTTGACCATCGGAAATCCGATGAAACTGTTTTTCATCAGTCTTGGCCACACACCATCAGTTAAAAAACCGACGGCAAGAAACCGACGGCACGTACAAAACGTACGACGCGCTATAAAAGGGCCGAACAAATCTAATGGTGCCACCCCTTGGGCTGCTTTTGCTGATTTCATGTTACCGCGTGTTAGTAAAAGTTTGGTGAGAGCCGATTCGCTCTGGGTTTGTATTTGTGATTCACTGCGTGCAGTCAGGTCGTTACTGCCTTGCAGTGCCTTCTTGGCCGTTCGTTTACTGTTTTTCAGGTCGTTCTTCTCAGGCCTTGCTGTTCCACGGTGCGTTCTGTTTGAGTGCGTTCTGACCAGCCGACCGGTTTAAAACCATGTTTGAAGTACGTTCTCGTCGTAGAGCTCGTGCTGGCTTTGGGCATGGTGTTGCAGTTAACACTGTAACCCAAGTTCAGTCCATGAACAGGGTGAGGAGGAGTTCATGGACTAAGAATTGGTTGCTCCAGCGGGACCAATTCTCTCATATGCCTCTGCTGCGGGAAATCCATGAGAATAATCCTGATGATTTCAGGAATTATCTCAGGATGACGGACCCCGTATTTCACCGTCTGTTGGATTTGCTGTCCCCCTATATAACGAGGCAGGACATTTTTTGCTACTGCATTCCATGATTTCCTGAATTATTATTTTGGCGCTGGCACTCGAGAATGGAGGATTTGGATTCCTGACACACCCCCACGTTCAGTCCCTAGAAAGAAACAAATATTTTAAAACTATGCAGGCCTACATCTGTATTTACCTTGAAGTTGTGGTGACAGACACTGACCTGTTGTGCTGATAAGCTCCACCTCTCCTTCCTCCACCTCCCCTTCCTCCACCTCCGCTTCCTCCCCCTCCGCTTCCTGAACCTGCTGATCTTGGTCTGCTTTGGGATCTTCGGGGAGTTTCTGTTGTGTGGGGTTCCTCGTCTCCTGAGCATGGTGTCCTCCCAGTCTCCTCTCCCCTATGGGAATTGAAAAAATAATGTATCCTTTAGCACACTGACTTTTTAGGCCTGAAAATGTATTCTCAATGTTTTAAAGTGGGGTCCAATTGATATTTGGCCCTGAGTTTCAAGATGAACATATGAGATCTTGCAAACTCAAAAAAGCAACATGTTATTTTTGAGGACACTCACAAATACACTTGGATAACCACCAAGGTATCCACTGGAGCACCTGTGTGTGACACCGTTAAGAAATTTGGTCATGTGGCCCAGAGTATAGTATCTTGATCAAGATCAAAAAAAAAGTACACAACTGCTGGAGTGTCATCTCCTTTACCCAGAATACAGTTTATTCTTTCATTCACATTCTAAATTTCCTTACAACACATCATCTAGCCAACAATGTGTAGATAAACATTGTTGAAGTAAAATGAGGCATGCCCACATGTAGTTTACGTGGATATGTGCCAAACATTTTTGGGGGAAGAGCAGCAATATTTTTATCCACACATTTAGCAAATAAGTGGACTCTCCACTTAACAGAAAAGTTGAGATTTAAAAATGTGAAACCAGTCAAGCCAAGCACATGTTGAAAAACATGGAAAAATACATATTACAATGTGAAAGAACACAGTAAAATAAACTTACTTTTTTCCTTGTCAAAATATTTTATTAAAGTTTAATGTTGCAGTGTACAAATAGTCTTAAATACTTATATTTTAACAAGTGACACTATACAGATGAGCTTATTTGAGAACATGTTGATATTCATCAGAAGGTTATTATTCACTTATCTGAATATGTGATATAGTGATGATAATATACTACATTTATAACATACTAGAACTTTATATGTTCCATATAAACATTCAACTTGTTTGTGATTTTATACAACCTGTTAGAGTAATGCTTAAATAATAAAAAATATGGATGTGTAACTCAGGAAGTATATTTTTATAAAACAATTGAAGCAAAATAAAGGAATGTGTGAGGCAAAATTTAATTTCGTTCTTAAAAAATAAGGAAAATAGGAAATGGAAATGAGAGAGAAATGAGGGAAGAAGAAGAGAGAAGAGAAGAGAAGTCCGCGTGGTCAGGTCCGGATCCACCGCTGCAACTGAAAAAATAATGTTTTGGGTTGTCTGTCACATCTACCATGATAAAAGAACTGAGTTGTCAAAGGTTGATAACATGGTATAGTCAATCCAGGGCTGCCAAAGTTTTTCAAATTTGGGTATCGTGTCCGTTTCTATGGCAGTCATCTTAGCATGAGTCATAGCACTATTCATTCTTGCTAATATTTCGGTTATGCTTAGTTTAGGGGATTTCCAGGCCTTTGCTAAAGCTTGTTTTGCTGCCGTAAAGAATTGTACTAATAGTTTAAATTGCATGTGCGTTATATTTTCCGGTTTCAAGTTAAGTATTGCTGTTGCCGGGTCTAGAGGAATTATCTTACCCAATATTTCAGAGGCAATTTTAAAGATTTTATTCCAAAATTTTAGAGCAACTGGACACGACCACCAAATATGAAATTGTGTTCCTATCTCTGTGCACCCTCTAAAACAGTGTCCTGAATAATTTATAACATACTTTGCTATCCTAGCTGGTACAAGGTACCAGCGTGTTAGTACTTTGTAATTGGCTTCGACCGCCAGTATGTTAGGGGAGGCAGATTTTGCAGTTAACCATATCTGGTTCCATTCTATGTCATCTAAGTTTCTTTGTAAGTCTTCCTCCCATTTCAGAACATAATGTGGCTTACCTGCATCTGCTTGAGTCAATAGCTGAGAATACAGAGTGGATATTGCTCCCTTGATGTGCGGATCTTTTTTGCAGATTGGTTCAAAGTTTGTCAGTTGAGTTATTGGGGTTGAAGTGTTTTGTATTGGAGAGAAAAAATATTTTATTTGGAGGTATCTAAATAGTTCTGATTGCGGCAAACCATACGTTTCGCAAAGGGTCGGGAAGGGGATAAATGATGTTGAGTTTATAAATTTGTACTTGTATATGACATCCCGAGAAGTCCATTCACTAAAGGAATTAGGAAGGACCCATGCCGGGTAAAAAGCAGGGTTTTTATAAAAGGAGAGTAGAGGGTTGTGTATGGATTGTAGTTGGTGTTTATTTTTATATCTATCCCATAAGGAGATAAAATGCTTCGTAATTGGCTTTTGTAAATTTTTGCGATATTTTGGAGGGATCCAAAGTAAATTTGAGACTGAAATTGGATCACACTCAGCCGCTTCTATGGATACCCATAGTGGGATTTCATTTTGAGCATGTAGTTTACTGAGACTGGCTATATGCGCTGCCCTATAGTAACATACAAAGTTTGGACATCCTAGGCCCCCCTTTACATTTGGCAGATAAAGTGTGCGTTGTTGTATTCTTGGTTTAGCTGAACCCCAAATAAATGATGATGATTTCTTTTGTAAAATTCTTAGGTAGTATGCCGGTATCGGGATAGGCAGAACTCTAAACAAGTATAATATTTTTGGCAATATCGTCATTTTTACAGCATTGATTCTTCCTAACCATGATATCGGCATGTGGTCCCAAGAATTCATCAATTTTGTTATTTGTTTCAGAATCGGTGGGTAATTATAAGAGAATAAATCTGAGAGAGATGCTGTAAGTTTAATACCTAGATATGGAAGTGCCCCTTCTGCCCATGTGTAGGGGAGGCCCACTTTAGCGGCTGACAATTCAATGTTTGAGAGAGATATATTTAGGGCGGAACTTTTTTTGGGATTAATATATAAACCTGAGAATGTGGCAAAGTTGTTAAGAATTGGGATAAGATTAGGGCCCGATATTTGGGGGGATGATAGAAATAGGAGGATATCATCTGCAAATAAGCAGATCTTATGTTGATAACCTCCTATTTCTATTCCTGTTATAGTGGGTTCTGATCTGATTTTATGAGCAAGCGGTTCTATAAGAAGGGCGAATAATAAGGGTGAAAGTGGACAACCTTGTCTTGTACCTCTCTCTATATCAAAAGATTCAGACCTGTATCCCGCATATCTTACATACGCTCTCGGTTTATCATAAAGTGCCTTGATCCAGTTCATGAAGTTTGGGCCAAAGCCCCATTTTTGTAAAGTATATGTCATGTAAGGCCAGGATACTGAGTCAAAAGCCCTTCTAACATCGAGAGAGAGAAAACTGGCTGGTATGCCTCTTTTTTTCGCAATTTGTGCCAAGAGAACTGCTCTGCGAACATTATCTCCTGCTTGACGAGAGGGCATGAATCCTACTTGGTCACGATGCACGAGTGTACCTATTACTGAGTTTAAACGGGTTGCTATGATTTTCGCTAATAATTTTATGTCTATATTTAGCATGGAAATGGGACGGTAGTTACTGCTAAGCGTATCATCTGTTTGTGGTTTTGGGATCATACATATGATTGCCATCAAGGATTCTTGCCTAAATGTTTTATTGTTTAATAGATCATTGAATGCTTCTGCGAGTGCGGGAGAAAGAGTGTCCTTATATGTACGATAATACAGTGCTGAGTAGCCATCTGGGCCAGGCCTTTTGTTTATTTTTAATTCTTTAATAGCTGCATCTACCTCAGTACTTGTAACTGGTTTTTCTAGTATTGTTTTTTGGGTATCCGTCATTTGGGGAAGGTTGATTTTTGAGAAAAATGCATCAGCTGCAGTAGTGTTAAATATATTTGTCTCTTTGTATTGAGTTTTCAAGTAGGTACTGAATTTTTGTACTATTTTTTGTGGATTGCTGGTGTAGATATTGCTAGCCAATTTAAGTTTGATAGGTTTGAAGGATTTGTTAAACGATTTTAATGCTTTTGCTAGATATGTGCCGGGCTTATTAGATTTCATGTAGAATGCATGTTTGGTTTTGCGTAATAATTTATCTGCCGAATCAGTGAGAAAAAGGTCATATTCTATACGTGCTTTCTCTAGACGTGATTTAGTTGTGGAGGTAGGATTATTTTGAAAGCTCATAAATGCTGTGTTAAATTCTTTTTCTAATTTTTGTGAGAGTGTTTTATGCTCTCGTTTCAGAATCCCTATTTGTTGTTGAAAAACCCCCCTTAGTACTGGTTTATGCGCTTCCCATAACGTGAGTGAGGAGATTTCAGGGCTAGTATTACTCTTTAGATAATTTTTTAATTCTTGTTCTATTAATATGCGGTAGGATGGATGCTTGAGTAATATGTCTGGTTGGTACCAGGTTGGGTCATGTGCTTTGGGCAGGATGGAGGCAATAGTGGTACATACCGCATCATGGTCTGACCAGGGGATGGGGATTATGGTTGAAGACATAATTTCTAGGACCATACCTATTGTTGTAAATATGTGATCTATTCGACTAAATGTTTGATGAGGATTAGAAAAGTATGTGTAGTGTTTTTTAGTAGGGTTGGATTCTCTCCAAGAGTCTACCATATTGTGTTTGGAAAGAAGCTGAGAGAGAGACCATTTAGTTTGATGTTTCGCCGGGGTGTAAGGGGATCTATCCAAAAATGGGAGGAGGACCTGATTAGAGTCTCCGCATACAAGAAGAGTTCCTTTCTTATGTGAGTTTATTACTTGAAAAAGATGAGATAGGAAAGGAAGGGGTTGTGTGTTTGGTGCATAATATGAGACTACCGTTACAGCTGTGTCCATGATGTATCCTGTTAGAATTATGTAGCGGCCTTCAAGATCTTTTATTTCTGAATGCAATGTGAACGGAGCTGTACGGTGGAATGCGATAAGCGTACCTCGTTTTTTTGTGGTGGCTGAAGCCGTATATACTTGAGGGTAGGATTTACTAAAGAATTTGGGGGTTTGATTTGGTGTACAGTGTGTTTCTTGTAAGCATACAATATGTGCTTTCTCAGTTTGGAATGACCGGAAGGCTTTTGTGCGTTTTTGTGGCACATTAATACCTTGGACATTTAATGAGAGTATGTTTAGAGGGGCCATGGTAGATGAGACAAAAAGCCATTCTTACCCGTTACTTTAGTGCAGTGGATTCCCGGGCCCTTCCACGCGGACAAGAAAGAAGATAAGGAAGAATAGGATCCAGTGCGATCAGTCTTAAGGAAGAAGTAAAAAACAAATGAGACTATACAACATACAATTATTGTAAAGATATAGTGATACTTGAAGTTTACCCGTGATGGGGGGCGAAACCCCCCATCAGGGGTCAGGGGACTTTCGTTGAACTTCCATTTATTACTGTGGGAGTCCGAGGAAAGTCTGGTGGGGCGCATGGGGTTTCCGCGCAATGGGGTGCCGCTCTGAAAGATGGGATGTACATCCTGTGGATGTATGCGTATTAGCCCTAATTGTGTTTATAAATGTTACTTACAAATTAGTCATTTAGCTTTCAGAGAGAGTGGGGAAAGAATAGTCACTAGGCGATGAGCCTAGGGGATTAACTTAAATGTATCAAATCTTGTCAACTCGAAAGGATACTATAGGATATTAATGAGAAACAAAGTCATAAGAACCAAACTGCTTAAGAACTGCATATATGATACTCATCTTTAAGTCATCTACTATTGTTAAAAGTAAGTTACTATGTTATTTAATGCACCGCAGAGACTAAAAGGTACAATGTAGATGGCTCGTCCTTTACAGATGAAAGGGTCTGCTGCAAAAAAATAAATTAACCATTAATTAACATATGTAAAGGTAAAAAAGAGCAAACTTCGGTAACAAAACTGTTGCATCCCTGTATTTCAGTATGAGTTTTGGTGGTTTAATAATAATATACGTCAGCTGAAAGAATGAAAATATAAAAATGTAAAAAATAAAAATGAAAAAATGGCCTTTCGAATTGGGGTAGGAGAGAAACCACTATTTTGTGCTTTGTGAGGGTTTTTCAAAGATCTCCTATGTTGCAAATTACTTAGTGCAGATTGAAACAGGGATATTAAAGTCCAATATACAAAACCTTGTCACCCGTAGGTGACAAAATCACCTATTTCGGGAAAGTACAAAAAAAAAATGAGTGAATAATATAAGAATAAATAAATAATTAAAAACAAAGAAAGGATTTTGTTATCCTGACAGTTATGTCACTGTGTTTCTATTGAAAATATCAGAGACAAAATAATATGCTTCTAATGAAAAGTAAAAAAAATAAATAAATAAATAAAAAAGAGAAAAAAAAATAATAGATAAAGCTGAAATAGAAAAAATAAGAATTTTAAAATAAGAAATATAGAAATATTAAAAAATAATAATAGTAAGAATCATAGGACCAAATATAAATATAAAAAGGAAAGAAAAAATTTCAGATAGGGATAGGAGAAGAAGCCACTGTAGTTTGTTTGGCGTGTATTTTGGATGTCTCCTAAGTTATGTGTCACTAAGACTGACTTGAAGCTGGGGTAAAGATTCCCTAAATGCTTCTACTGAAGTATATTCAGCAGTAAATTCGTCCCATAAAATGTCTATCATTTCTTCAGTCCATAGAATCTTCTTGGCCTTGGGGTGAGGATGTGAATCGTCCTCTTTTATGTGCCTGGATATCACCATTACTGTTCTCAAGAATGGGTTGCTTTTTGTTTGAAAGAGGCTGGGGATGATCTTCTTCGTGAAGTACTTGGTGCAGAGCTCCCTTCTGTCAGATTGAGATCCTGGAGGGCTTGTTGTAGTTCTTCTGATGTTCTACATGAAATTTTGGTACCCTGGTAGGTGAAACGTAGAGCGAAAGGGAAACCCCATTGGTATTTGATATTATGGCGTTGGAGTTCCAATAATTGCGGTTTCATTGCCCTTCTTTTGGAGATTGTTGATTGTGATAAATCTGCAAAGATCTGATATTCATGCCCTTGAAAAACTAGGTTATTTTGTTCTCTTGCTGCATTTAAAAGTTGTTCTTTTGTCCGATAGAAGTGGAACTTTGCTATGATATCGCGAGGTGGTCCTTCTGTTTTTTTGGGCATTAGAGCCCTGTGTACTCTGTCCATCTCCATTCTTTCTACCGGTATACCTGGTGCTAGTTCTTGGCACAGTGCTAATATTGTTGCTTGCAGGTCTATTATAGATTCTGGTATACCTCTGAAGCGTAGGTTAGCACGTCTTGCCCGATTCTCAAAATCTTCAAGTCTATTTTGAAGTATTATATTTTCCTCTTTCATGTTTTCTAATTCTGACAGGTGTTCTTGTGTGGTATTTTCTATTTCCTCCACTTTAATTTCTAGTGCAGATGTGCGGTGTCCCAGTTCTCTGATTTCCTTTGTTAAATTAGTGGTGATTTGTTCTGAGGTATGTTTCAGCGCTTTGTGAAGCATTTTTTCAAATTGTTTTAAAATATTTGAGGGAGTAGTTGTTTCTTGTGACAATAGTTGTGGTAAAAAAGCCTCAGCTTCTGAATCTGAATCTCCTGAGGAGAAAGTTTGTGTTTTTTTAGGTTTGCTTTTCTGCTTTGTGGTGAGTGTGTCTGAGGTGACTGGCGCTTTTTTCTGTGAGGTATTCCGCGCTTGTGAGCTGCTATTGGGGTTCATTTTCGTTCTGCTGCGAGCTCCTCCAAATACCATTTTGTATTTAGTTTATCCCCCTCACCTCTCTGATAGTTGCTACAGCTTTTCTGTAAATTTCGTGATGGTGGCCGGTAGTTATCCAGCGGTTTTCCCCCTCACAGAGCGGAGCTCTAGTCAGGCATAACCGTCCTGCTAGCCTCCGCGCATGCGCCTCCAAACTTACTTTTTTCAATGCTTTTTATAAGCTTCCTATACTGCTCCGGCTCCCTGAGCTTCAGGTCAGACCACCTTTTACGGAGTTGTTCCTTGGATCTCCTGACCCCATATTTTTTATAGAGAGTCTTCGCAACTTTGTCCATAATTTGTGACTTCCGGAGATTAGGGGTGTCGTATGGGCCATGCTTGCCGTCGTAATCCTTCCTCCGCAGAATGTCCACCATCTCCGCCATCTCATAAAAAGACATATTAGTCGCCTTGTATCTTTTTTTACTGGATCGTGACGTTTCCGCCTCCGGGCTTTCCTCGTCGGTAATTTCTAGTAAAGAAGCCACCTGCGTCTGCGACATGTCGCCGTCTCACACTGTGCGCCGTTCGTTAAGGGGCGGGGAAATGCTGAAAAAGTCTGTCATGGGCGGGCGACGAGGGCGGAGTTACACGCATGCGCAGGGTATAAAAAGGGGAAGAAGTTATTAGGGATGCGCGGAGTAAGGACGACCGGAAGTGAACCAACGAAGTGAACTAAGGTAAGAAGGGAACTCGGGCCTGCAGTGGCCTATAATGGTTCATGATTGTAAAGGGCAATATTGTGATAAGTTGAGGAGAATCAATTCTGAGCCTTTTAATTTTTTAACTTTTTTTTTTTACTTGCTGATCCAAAAAGATGCATAAACGACGAGAGCCGGAGGTGATGCTGATTTTTATAGAAAAATATAAGGAACAGCGCAACCTGTGGGAACTGAAACACCCAGCGTACCACAAGAGTGATGTACGTCAGGCAACTATTACCAAATTAGCAGAGGATATGAAGCCATGGATCCCAGATGCAGACTACACTATGATCAATAATAAAATCAACAACCTGCGTAATTCCTAGAAAAAAAAATACAAGGAAGTGCGCCAGTCAAAGAGATCAGGAGCAGCAGCCGACGATGTAGTAAAGCCCAAGCTGTGGTACTACAGACATCTTCAATTTCTGGATGACCAGATCGAGGCCAGGGAATCTATTTCCAGCCTTCCCTCAACCCTTCCTTCCACCCTTCCCTCCAGCGTTCCTTCCACCCTTCCCTCCACCCCTGCAGAGGCGGAGGAGGAGCCTCCCGAGCTAGAAGAGCCAGATCTTCACATCTTCAGCCAGGTATAGTATTTTTGACCCTAATTATTGTCCACTAAGTAATATTGTGTTGAACTGTTTGGATTAGCCATAAATGATATCACCCCCCCCCCCAAAAAAACAAAAAACAGTAATGAGATCAAAATTGTGTGTGATAGATTCCCCAAATAAACCAATTTTTCATTTTATTTTAAAAACAGGATGAGGCAAGCCAGGAGGAAGAGGGTCAGGAGTGTGGCAGGCAGGAGGAGGCAGGGCCAAGTGGGACTCAGCAGGTCCCCAGGCCTAGTGGCAGCACCGTCTCCCAAGTGGCTCCCCTCCACGTCAGACCGCCAAAACAACGGCGGATGACACAAGTGGAGGAGGAGTCACTAAAGATGATTCAGGAGGCTGCTGCCATTATGAGGGCCCCCCTCAACCCTACGGAGGGCTTTAGCACATATCTGGCGGATAAGTTGCTCAGAATGGAGGCGGGACAACGGGCCCTTTGTGAGCACCTCATATATATGGCCGTACACATGGGGGCGAGGGGGCTGCTGACTTAGGCCACCCATATCTCGCAGCAGGCCAATCCCTCTCCTCCTTCTCCTCCTCCTCCTGCCACATCACCACCCACAGTGACCCAGCCTGCAAGGGTGCGTGGACGGGGCCGTGGAGAGAACGCTGCAGAGAGGCATGGAAGGAAGGCTACAGGGAAGAGCAGGAGGTGATTCCCTGGCCTCGAGCTGCTCATCCAGAAATTGAAGGTTGATGGAGTACCACAGCTTGGGATGATGTATGTCTTTGGCTGCTGCTCCTGATTTCATGCTGTTGTTGATTTTATTATTGATCATAGTCAGGTCTGCATTTGGGATCTAATGACTTGATATTCTCTGCTAATTTCTGAATAGTTGCCCTTCGGTTTTTTTTTTTTTTTTTTCCGAAATAAAGGGAAATTTGATTTCAGCCAACATACATGCCTGATGTGTTTTTTTTTGGAAGTAGCAATAAGATTTCATAAATACAATGTGTAATTAATAACAAGGAACACCAACCTCCATGAGTAAAAAATAAAAAGAATATGTTGTTCTGAGAAATTGGACACAACAAATTTAAAGACAAAAACAAAAAAAAAGGTGTAATTTGTGAGGTCGGCCTTGAAGAATTAAACAAATTATTCCTAAGATCACAAGAAAGAAGAAAGACATACGTTTCTCAGAACTCATGAGAAAGATCTGCTGCCAAAATGACATTTTAAAGACCGTTCTAAAGCAAAAAAACATGCGCTGCATTAAAAGAAGCAATAACTTGCAGAATGACGAATGTGCTCTCTCCATTAGGAACGCTAGTTTTACCAGAACGAGCGCTCCCGTCTCCTAATTCAGTCTGAGCATGCGTGGGTTTTTTAACCGATGGACTTGCCCATAGACGATCGGAAATTCCCATCGGTTTTTTATCCATCGGAAAATTTAAAAACAAGTTCTATTTTTTCCAACCGATGGAAAAAAGACCGATGGGTACCATACACGATCGGTTGGTCTGATGAAAACCATCCATCGGATGGTTTTCATCAGTCAAACCGATCGTATGTACGGGGCTTAAGAGTTGTGCCACTGGCCCGCCCCTTCTGCCTGCCTCCTTTATTCATAGAACTCATACTATTCTATCCCAAAAGCAAAGGGTTTTGTGAATGAAGGACAAGCAGAAGAATGAAGGGAGAGGATGGGCAAGAGGTGCAACTATTTCACACATATAGCAGATGATGTTAACACCAGCAGTACTAGAAGATCAGCACCATGGGGAGGACTCGGCAGCAATGGAGAGATGATTTCTACACAATGCAGATGCTATGGGACACGTCTTTAGAGATAAGTTACCGTATATACTCGAGTATAAGCCGAGTTTTTAAGCACAATTTTTTGTGCTGAAAATGCCCCCCTCGGCTTATACTCGAGTCACCTTTTTGCGCCTGATCTCCCGGACTTTGGGGAGCCGGTACCGGCCGGCCGTAGGTCCCCTGGACCTCAACTTGGCACACATATAGCCCTACTCTTCCTCTACAAGTGTGCAAAGTTTCTGGTCCGGGGGACCTACGGCCGGGGAGCACTGATTTTTCAAAACCGGGCATCCCTTCCATAGACTCCCATGTTAAATGGTCATTTCTCTGGTGATTTTGGGGACCCGTACCGGCCGGTCATAGGTCCCCTAGACCCCAAACATGGCACACATGTAGCCCCACTCTTCCTCTACAAGTTTGCAAAGTTTCTTATCCGGGGGACCTATGGCCGGGGAGAACTGATTTTTCAAAGCCAGGCACCCCTTCCATAGACTCCAATGTTAAACGTCAGTCTAGTCATGGACACAGTGAGGCACACCCTAGGCTTATACTCGAGTCAATACGTTTTCCCAGTTTTTGTGGTAAAATTAGGTGCCTCGGCTTATATTCGGGTCGGCTTATACTCGAGTATATACGGTATGTCTCTGGTATTGCATAGCAAAAAAAGAACTAAACTTAGGCTTTCACTTCATCCCAACTGTGAAGCCTGGTGGAATGTGCATAATTGTGGGCTTTTCTGCCTCCTAGCCTGGAAAATGTTCAGTCACTAAAATCAAATCAAATTATTTGAAAATGTTTCAGGAAAACTAAACATAATAGGTCAAGCTGTCTGTGATCTAAAGGCAAAAGTGCCAATGATCCAAATCATTGTAGAAAATTAACAGGGTAACTATAACAGGCAAATACTGTATTTTAGAAGAGTAAAATATGAGGCTTGCCTAATCCTGTTGAAATGTTGTGTTCAGAAAGCCCATCCCACAAATTTATATGAATTTAATACGTTTTAAAAACAGGAATGGGCTGTAGTTCTAAGTTCTACGTTTTTGTGAATATATACTGTGCCTTGAAAAAGTATTCATACCCCTTGAAATTTTCCACATTTTGTCATGTTACAACCAGAAACACAAATGTATTTTACTGGGATTTTATGTGATAGACCAACACAAAGTTGGTCTAGATAGACCAACACAAAGTAGCTAGCAAGCTCACTTACGGGTTTGCTTTGATTTATCGCCCCCCTGCGTTAAAACTTGATTTTGTTTTTGAATTTCTCAGTCTAGCCTCACAGATGTCCATTGGGTTCAAAGGCTCCTGCATCTTGGGTGATTTAAACTTTTGGGCAGAGGATCTAAGTGATTCCCCCACCAAATCCCAATTTCCTTTAGCCTGGCCCTACCGGAAGGTAAACCTCCACATATCCCAGATCGCTCTGGCCCCAAGGTTTTCTCAAGAAACCTTTCAAAAGTCTGCCCAGACAGATTTGGAAACCTTGCGGCTACGAGTATTAACCAGACAATCTTTTTTGAGCTGGGCAACCCGGTAGAGAAACTGAGTATTTTTCAGGAGTCGGTTGAAGTGGCCCTTGATGTGTTAGCACCCCGTAGGATGAGATCTAATCCCCATCCCCTGGGCAAGAGCCCGCAATGGTTTACAGAGGAGCTTAGGCTCCTCAAAAAGCGGTTCGGTCCAGGGAGAGATGCTGGCGGAAGTTCCTTCTGGAAGCTGACATAAAGCTGCATCTGGTGGTCCTCTATCTTTATAAGAGGGCTATTAAAGAGGCTATAAAGACCTACTTCCGAGAGCGAATCAGGAAGGCAGCTAACAGCACGGCCGAACTTTTCAAGATCTCCTCAGAGTTAACCCATCCCGAAGCTACCAGCTCTGCTCCCAAGGAGTCACAGGACTGGTGCCAGGAGTTCGCTGACTTCTTTGTCTCTAAGGTTAAGATCATTAGAGACAACATTCCCAGGCCAGAGACTGTGCAAGAGGACATCGGCCACACAGTGATGGCCCCTGGATTGCCCGGTTTCCAACCAGTTACGGTTATACAGGTGGTTGAGGTAATTGCCTCTTTGAAACCATCTTTCTCTCCATTAGATGTATCTCCTGCCGGGCTGGTTAAAAAATCTGCTGCCCTTTTGGCCCCCTTTATTGGGGAGATAATCAATGGCTGCTTCAAGACAGGTACTGTCCCAGGCGCTCTGAAGCGGGCCGTGGTCTTGGCCCTGCTGAAGAAACCGACCTTGGACCCGGACACACTGGGCAACTACAGGCCGATTTCCATCTTGCCTTTTGTGGCAAAGGTGATAGAGCGCCTGGTGGTTATCCAGCTACAGGCTTACCTTGAGTCTTTCCATCTCTTGGACGAATTCTAGTCCGGATTTCGACCTGGACATGGAACAGAGACGAGCCTCATCTGGGTCTATGATGATGTCCTTCACAGCTTGGACATGGGTGACTCAGTAGCTCTGGTTCTTTTGGATCTGTCGGCCGCATTTGATACCATTAATCATGGAATCTTACTGGAGCGGATGAGATCTGTTTTGGGTATGAGTGGGTCGGCTTTGGCATGGGTGGCCTCTTTCTTAGAGGGCAGAGTTCAGGGAGTCAAGACTGGCCCCTTTTACTCTAAGTACACTGCCCTGGATTGCGGAGTGCCACAGGGCTCTGCCTTGTCTCCCCTGCTGTTTAATATCTATATGAGGCCCCTTGCCGACCTGCTAAAGTCCCACGCCGTCCATTACCATGTTTATGCGGACGACACCCAGGTTAACCTAAAGATTCCTAGGAACCAGACGGCTGATGCCACCCTTGCCAGCTGTTTGGAGGCCATCAACACATGGATGTCTGCCAACTTCCTGAAACTTAATGGGGGAAAAACTGAGGTAATCATCTTCACGATCTGGCCACCCCTCCAGATATCCCACCTTGGCCTCCCTCATTTGGTCCTGCTCCGGAGGTGGCCCCCCGGGTCCGTGATCTGGGATTTATCCTAGATTCAGGTTTAACTTTGGCTCCTCATTTAAAGAGGGTCGTCAGTGCATGTCACTGGCAGCTAAAACTCCTGAGGGGGCTGTTTAAATATTTGGATATCTCGGACAGAAAAACTGTCATCTGCGCCACGATAGGTAGCTGCCTAGACTACTGCAACTCTCTTTATCTGGGATTGCCAAAGATGTTAGTGCAGAAGCTTCAACTTATTCAGAATTCTGCGGCTAGGTTACTCATGGATGTCCCGCTGAGGGATCATATCACCCCTGTCCCCTGTGCCTTGCACTGGCTGCCGGTCCACTATCGTACCTTATTTAAGGCTGGATGTATTATGTTTAGGATAATGAGAGGCCTGGCCCCAAGCTATCTCTGCTCTTGTTTTCATAAACAAGCTTTTGTTAGATCACTCAGAGTAAAAAAATAAAATATATCCCCTATTTTGTAGACGCTATAACTTTTGCGCAAACCAAACAATATACGCTTATTGCAATTTTTTTTACCAAAAATATGTAGAAGAATACGTATCGGCCTAAAGTGAGAAAAAATATATATATATTTTTTTTTTAAATTGGGATATTTAGTATAGCAAAAAGTAAAAAAATATAGTTTTTTTTTTTTCAAAATTATCAGTCTCTTTTTGTTTATAGCGCAAAAAATAAAAACCGCAGACATGATCAAATACCACCAAAAGAAAGCTTTATTTGTGGGAAAAGAAGGACGCCAATTTTGTTTGGGAGCCACGTCGCACGACCGCGCAATTGTCATTCAAATCGTGACAGTGCTGAAAGCTGAAAATTGGCCTGGGCAGGAAGGGGGTGAAAATGCCCGGTATTGAAGTGGATATTAAACAATCAATTTATTTACTGTACAGGCTTTATAATTTCATCAACAGTTTGCGCAGCACTTTACACCAATTAGGGCAGACAGGACAATTATTATACAATACAATATAGGAGGAATCAGAGGGCCCTGCTTGTTATAGAGCTTACAATCTAAAAGGGAGGGTCAGGTGATACAAAAGGTAATAACTGGGGAATGAACTGATGGAGAAAATAGAATTGAGCGATCATGCGACTCTGTTCCCATACAAAATGTATGCCCCTTTTTTTGCACAAATAGAGCTTTCTTTTGGTGGTATTTGATCACCACTACGGTTTTTATTTTTTGCGCTATAGGCACAACAATTTAAAAAAAAAAAACATAATTTTTTACTTTCTGTTAAAAAACATACCAATTAAAAAATTTCTTCATCAATTTAGGCCAATATGTATTCTGCTACATATTTTTGGTAAACAAAATTACAAAAAGCATAAATTGATTGGTTTGCGCATAAGTTATAGTGTCTACAAACTATGGGATATTTATTTATTTTTGCCAATTTTTTTTGCTGCAATTGTGGGCACAGTAAGGCTGCAATGGGCATGGTAAGGCTGCAATTATGGGCATGGTAAGGCTGCAATTGGGGGCACGGTAAGGCTGCAATTGTGAGCACGGTAAGGCTGCAATTGTGGGCATGGTAAAGCTGCAATGATGGGCACAGTAAGGCTGCAATTATGGGCATGGTGAGGCTGCAATGATGGGCACGGCGAGGCTGCAATGATGATGCACGGTCAGGCTGCAATGATGGGCACAGTAAGGCTGCAATGATGGGCACAGTAAGGCTGCAATGATGGGCATTGTGAAGCTCCATTGATGGGTATAGTGAGGCTGCAATGATGGGCACAGTAAGGCTGCAATGGTGGGCACAGTGAGGCTGCATTGATGGGCACAGTGAGGCTGCAATGATGGGCACAGTGAGGCTTCATTGATGGGCAGTGAGGCTACTTTGATGGGTACAGTGAGGCTGCAATGATGGGTACAATGAGGTTGCAATGATGGGTACAGTGAGGCTACATTGATGATTACAGTGAGGCTGCAATGATGGGCAAAGTGAGGCTGAATTGATGGGCAGTGAG
Source organism: Rana muscosa (assembly GCA_029206835.1). NCBI lineage: Eukaryota > Metazoa > Chordata > Amphibia > Anura > Ranidae > Rana > Rana muscosa. The sequence goes on from CM055120.1 coordinate 175,402,179, forward strand.
GCTGCCACGATGGGCACCGTGAGGCTGAAATGTTGGGCACGGTGAGGCTGCATTGATGGGTACAGTGAGGCTGCACGGATGGGCACAGTGAGACTGCATGGACTGGCAGAGAGGCTGCATTGATGGGCACAGTGAGGCTGCATTTGATGGGCACTCTGACATCTTGACATCTCCTGTACCATGCCCACAGCCTCCAACATCTCCTGTACCATTCCCGAAGCCTCTGACATCTCCTGTACCATGCCCGCAGCCTCTGCCATCTTGACATCTTCTGTACAATGTCCACAGCCTCTGACATCTTCTGTACCATGCCCGCAGCCTCTGACATCTTGACATCTCCTGTACCATGCCCGCAGCCTCTGACATCTTGACATCTCCTGTACCATGCCCACAGCCTCTGACAGCTCCTGTATCATGTCTGTAACCTCTGACCATCTCCTGTACTATGCCCACAGCCTCTAACCATCTCTTGTATCATGTCCGCAACCTCTGACCATCTTGTCTTATATAATGTCTGCAGTCTCTGAGGGAGTCTGGAGAGGAGTCAAGAATGGGAGCGCCGCCGGGATGGGGGTCATGGGAGAAGTCAGACTGGTGTGAACTGTGAAGAGGAGACTATAGGAAAACCTGAGCCACCAAGTTGGAGCCCACTGATTGAGCCCGGCAAGGTGCACCTGAGAGGAGGTCAGCGACAGCACCGCCAGGCCAGACTGAGGGGGGTCACTGATGTGAGGGGGGAGTGAATACAATAATGTAAGGGGGCACTGATATAAAGGTTTCCCCCTTATATCAGTAACCCACCCCCTTACCTTAGTGTATTCTTTCTGCAGAAGGTCGTCTCTGGTCATCAGAGTCCCCCCACATTCCCAGAGTCCCAGGTGTCCCCCTTGATAATTGCTCCACTTTTACCACTTTTAACTGGAATTTGCTGTTTTATATATATATATTTATTTATATATAGCCCTATGTGCTTTTATATCTGTGTTATCTATATATAATACGCTCTTCAAATTAGTTTTAAAATGCATGGTTTTCCCTTTTATGAACAAGAAAATAATGACGTTATGCTGTTGGGCTGGTATAATAATGCTATGGGGCTGGTATGACATTTTTTGCAGGGCTGATTTGTATCCCCAGTCCGGCCCTGTCCCTCACTCTCTGATATATAGTGTATATATAGCACACCCACCCCAGACTTTACCTGCTTTTCTTAACTTGGCTCCTCCACAGGAAAGACTGAGGCACACCGCACTACAAGCCCGTACCCTCCTGGATGGGGAGGTTGAGCGGTGTTAGTTTTCTCAGGCCTGCCTGCGGCTGGTGTTTGAATCCTCCCGAGCTGATCTCACTTCTGGCTTGACCAGAAACAAGTCCTTAATTCTCCCCAGTAAAGCCACTGTCATCACCAACTGAAAGTCCAACTTCTGTATTTATTTCACATGGATAATAAATAGTCCCTTTAAGAGCAGACAGGTTGAGACGAGACACAGGTCAGATAAGGTGGGAGAGAGGTCCAGGCACAAACTCAAATCTTGGTTCTCTTACTGTTCTGATATGCATGAACAGGTTTGGCGTGCGATCTTTATCACAGACCTGATGAATATGAAAGTCACTGCCACTGACTTGTTGAAGATGGTCACTGCCACTGACCGGGTGAATAGGGCCTTGCCCTATTTGGTCACTGCCACTGACCTGGTGTGCGTAGAGTCACTGCCACTATGACCTACAGAACATGCACTGCCTTCTTGGAGAACTTGGCCCATGTCAAAGAGAAAAACATCCCTCCGGAGAGTTACCAGAGGCCCTCACTGTCACCATGACCCTGCGCTGGGTCTTCAGAAAGGGTCACCTCCCTGGCCTCCTCGATTCAAGATATGGGTCCCCTCGCAAGGCGGTACCCTGGGAGCTCTCGATCCTTAGCGGACCCCAGCCGAAGGTTGCTTCCTATTTAGTACCTCACCCCAGACTTAAGGTGTCTGGGATGGAACAGCAACTCCGCTTCCGGGCCCAGGGCACCCGGAGGCAACACACACGCCCAGGCCTCCGGGCCTAGGGCACCCGGAGGCGACACACACACCCAGGCCTAAGGTGCCTGGGGCGCGACCGACCGACCCCTCTGGAAGATGGCCGCCCCTTTTTATACCCTCTCCCGACAGGCACAGCAGGTTCCCCGCCCCGCCGCACTGCTGTCAAGAGGGGACAAGAAAAGGCACAACACTGTACAGTGGTTCAACCCGGGCCTATGGCAACAGCGCCACCTATAGGCCCCAGGGAACTGCACATCAGTACTATCTCCCAGGGACAGAAATGGTCCATGAACCCTAACAATTTGTGCATCTGAGCCTGATTACCACTCAGATACTTCCCTTAAATATAGCACCCCACTACATATATACTGTATATACAGTATATATAAATATATTATGCATATGTACTATATATATCTCGAAAACAAGAAAATGGGAATGTGGAAGAACCTTCCCCATGTGCTCTGGAGTAAACCTAGTAGACAGTAATATGGGTTATTTTTGATTGGGAACAGTTTTGATTTAAGGCCAGTGTCATCCAACACTGTGAATGTGAATATAACTTCTGCAGTCAGCTTATGTAACCAATCCATTTTTTCACGATGATCTTTGTACTGCATCTGGAAAGATTATTCATGGATCCACAGACCAAATAATCTCTAACTAAACAAATACTACCATGTACAATTACCACTAAATATGCAAAGTATACAGTCTTATTTTTGGATTTGGAATATGATCGTCCTTCTCTGTGTAGCGATACCTCCAACTAAGGAGGCCGCAGAATTAGATTTTGGGCCCTGAGTGCAGCTCCGCCAACCCCCGGCAATAGGCTCTATCCCCTTCTGGCACAGCTAGTACTAACAATCAATGATATGTCCTATGCAATAGAATAACTAAGCAAGGACACAGTAATGAATTGTAATAGGTAAAGTGTTTTACTCATCAATTCTCAATATGAATAAAAGGGGTAACAATAATCACAGTTCTAAACAATCACTCCTAAGGGCAGCGTCCTGCCACTCTAACACACTATATAGTAACACACGCTACAAGTGCGCCATACGGGCGACCGTTAACTAAGTGCCCTATGGCGCAGCAATCAAACACGCTAGAATCCCCACCAGGCCTGGTTCTAATATTTAGCTTAGTCCTTCTTTCTTCACCGGCAGGTCTGTAATGGTGGTGCACTTAAACAGAGTATAACTTTGTAATCCAAGGGGTATGAAAATAACTTGTAGGCCACGGCAGTCTATAGGCCTATACACAGCAACAGTATCTAAGCTGGGCTTATGCCCTCTCACCCGCCGGACTACGGATCCAGTCCGGGAAAACCTCCACCGGCCGTGTCACACACTCTCGATCTCTCCAACGATCGGGTCCCCGATCCGACAAGGCGGTAGCTCAATAAAGTCAGATGCCACCCAGGCTCGCAGAGGGGAGGATGGAAGGCTCTTCGGTGCAGAGCAAGGCCTCAGGCTTCAGGCCTTGCCCCTCCGACACATCCGCACAGGAGGATCCGTCCGTGAAGTCTCGTGTCGCCAAAGAGGCCGAGCCCGGCCCCGCCTCTTCCTTTTATAACCCCTCCCATGAGTCTCTGCGGTGGAACGTCACAACAAGAATGGGGTTATGGGTAATGTAGTTTCTTCCCAATATAGGGGAACACCCCGCTACACACTCCCCCCACTTAAACTCTTTGGTCCCCAAATATAAATTTTAGCAACAACTATATACAACATTGGACAATTCTGAAAACAATGTTGGGATAGGGGATTCCCACCATAACTGAGGGGTTGAATTCCCTTGCCCACAGGTCACATTATCTTGGGTGGCCTGACTAACTGTGCCAGAGAGTGAGCTGGGGTTGCCCTCCACCAAATGGACAGTGGAGGGATCCGGAATCTCAGCATTTCTCCTAGCAGTGACCACAGAGTCTTCCGAACTGTTCCCCATCTGGGGGTAGGTCAGCTTCTTAGGAGGTTGAATGACTCTTCGAGCTCTTTGCTCTCTTGGAATCTCTGGCTCTGGCGCCTCAGGCTCCTCCTCCTCGGAGTAACTATCATGGGCATCTTCCCAGTAATCTGTTGAAGGACTGAAAGGGATGAATTCTGTAGCCTCTGGGTTCAGCGTTTCATCTGTGGTATCTTGGGTGACTGGAAGATCTATGATAGAAGTTCCTGGAGTTGGGGAAGACCACAGCCAATCAAGCTCTCCTTCTTCATCTCCACTAAGTTGGGAGGCTTCTCCATTTCCAGCTCGGGAGGTCTGTGACCGAGTGTGCGGTCTAGGAGTATCCAAGATAGAGGCCGGTGCAGGGGAGTCTCCCACGGAAGGTATTCTAACTGCCTCCGTCAGTGGGAGCAGGTGGTTTCGATGCCATGTCTTCAGTGGGCCTACCTTTCCCTCTGGCTTCACCTTGTAGACAGGTAGGCCCGGCAACTTCCTGCAGATGACATAAGGTTCAGATCTCCATCTGTCTGCAAGCTTGTGCTTTCCGGGGACTCCCAGATTGCGCAACAGTACTCGATCCCCGGGCTGTAGGTCTTGTACCCGGACCTTCAGGTCGTAATTTTTTTTATTCCTAGCTCCCCTTTGATCTGAGGCCGCTTGAGCTTGTTCATAGGCTACTTTCAGGCTGTGTCTGAGCCTATCCACATATCCTCTGTGAGAGGTGACGGAGGAATGGTCCAGTGAGGTGCCAAAAGCCAGGTCCACCGGTAGTCTCGCTTCTCTCCCAAACATGAGTCGATATGGGGAATAGCCTGTAGCATCACTGATGGTGCAGTTGTAAGCATGTACCATGGCTGCTATGTGTTTGCTCCAATGTTGCTTTTTCTCGCTTTCCAGAGTCCCCAACATGTTGAGCAGGGTTCGGTTGAACCTTTCCGGCTGAGCATCTCCCTGAGGATGGTAAGGTGTAGTTCGAGTCTTCCTGATTCCCAACGAATCCAAGAGCTTCCGGATCAGCTTACTCTCGAAGTCCCTCCCTTGATCTGAATGGAGTCTCTGTGGCAGCCCATAATGGACAAAATACTTCTCCATAAGTACCTTGGCCACGGTGGAGGCCTTCTGATCTTTGGTGGGGAAGGCCTGGGCATACCGGGTGAAATGGTCGGTTATCACCAGAACATTTCCTAGTCCACTCAGGTCGGGTTCGAGGCAGAGAAAGTCAATGCACACCAGGTCCATAGGCCCTTGGCTCTGTAGATGGCCCATTGGGGCAGCTTGATGGGGCAAAGTCTTCCTCTGGATGCATCGCGCACATGAGTGGCAGTACTCCTCTACCTCTGCCCTCATGCAGGGCCAATAGAACCGACTTCTGACAAGTTGAAAAGTCCTTTCAGCCCCTAGGTGGCCATGATTGTCATGCAAGGCCATCAAAACAGTCTCCCGATGTTTCTCTGGGAGGAACATCTGCCACTTATCTTCTGAATCATCAGAGGGGCCCCTTCGGTAGACCACTCCCTGATGCAACTGCAACCTATCCCACTCCTTCCTCAGTAGGCGAGCTTCTTTGGAGGGTTGACGCATGAGTATGTTTGGATCCTGATTTTCCAAGGCCTCCAGGACCAATCTCCCCATGGGGTCTTCCAATTGGTCACACCTTAATTCCTTTTTGGACAATCTTGGTAGGTTGCCCTCTTCCAATTGAGCTACTCCACAGTAGTGTTTGGGGACTCCCACCGTGGTAACTCCTATTTCCTCTGCTCTGGAGCATCCTCGGGCTTGGAATGCAGCTCCTTGACAAAGGGCCTGCACCCCGTCCGGTGCCACTTGGGTCCAATCTTCTATTTCAATGGTCGGGGAATGAGATCTTCTGGACAAGGCGTCTGCGTCTCGATTCCCCACTCCTGGTCTATACTTAAGGCTGAAGTTGAATCCAGACAGTGCGGCTAGCCACCTGTGTCCAGTGGCATCCAGCTTGGCCGTGGTGAACAGGTAGGTAAGGGGGTTGTTGTCGGTCTTCACAGTGAACTCTGCTCCGTACAGGTAGTCTTTGAGCTTGTCTACTACCGCCCACTTGAGGGCCAGGAACTCCAGCTTGTGAGTGGGGTAGTTCTTCTCAGAGGGGGTCAGGCTTCTACTCACATAGGCAACAGGCCGCAATTGCCCCTCATGTTCTTGGTAAAGTACTCCTCCCAGACCGTCGTGACTAGCATCCACGTGCAGTTCATAGGGTTTGGTTGGGTCTGCATAGGCCAAGACTGGTGCAGTGGTCAGGCTCCTCTTCAATTCCTGGAAAGCCTCTTCACACCTCTGATTCCACTGATCTCTGATGGACTCTCCTGGCCTCCTGGGCCCCGATCCATCCTCCTCTCCTTCAGTCTTGAGCAACTCATTCAATGGTCTAGCAATTCGAGCAAATCCCTCCACAAACCTTCTATAGTAGGAGCAGAAGCCCAAGAAGGATCTGAGTTCTGTTACTGTGGTGGGCTGTGGCCAGGAGGTAACTGCCTCCAATTTCTCAGGGTCTGTGGCCACCCCTTCTTCAGATACTATGTGCCCCAGATAGTTCACAGAAGACTGGTAGAACCGACACTTCTCAGGCGAAAGCTTAAGTCCTTCCTCACTGAGTCTTCTCAACACTTTCTCCAGCCTCTCTTCATGTTCCTCCAAGGTTCTCCCAAAGACAATGACATCGTCTAGGTATACAAGGACTTCGATCAAGTTCATGTCCCCTACTGTCTTCTCCATGAGACGTTGGAAAGTAGCTGGGGCTCCAGACAGACCTTGGGGCATCCGGTCGAATTCGAAGAACCCCACTGGGGTTATGAAAGCTGTCTTCTCCTTGTCTGCTGGGTGCATCGGAATCTGATAGTACCCACTCTTGAGATCCATAACGCTGAACCATTTGGCTCCAGACAAGCTCTGTAGGGCATCCTCTATCCTCGGAGTGGTGTATTGGTCAGGTATGGTTCTCCTGTTGAGAGTCCTGTAGTCTATACAGAGCCTCAATGATCCATTCTTCTTTCGGACCACTACTATGGGAGAGGCATAGGGGCTTCTGGACTCCCGTATCACACCAGTCCTCTTGAGTTCTGCAAGTTGTTCCCTCAGATCCTCCAGATCTGCTAGCGGGACCCGCCTGACTCTCTCTCGGAAGGGCTTATCTTCTTGGAGGCGGATCCGATGGGTGGCACTTCTTGCACACCCCACATCAAATTCATCCCTAGAGAAGATCTTCTCCCATCTATTCAACTGGGCCTTGGCTCTCTCTTTCCAAGCCCTGGACAGGTTCGGGTTTTCCATGGTCAGCTTCTCCCAAACATCCGCTTCTTCACCTGTCCTCTTCACTTCTGACAGGGTAACAGGGGCCGCCGGGCTCACCTGGCCTAGCAACATTCTGGCTGGGATGTCCATGGGGTCTTTGGTAGTATTCCTAAAACTCACTGGAACTCTATAATGGGCCTTCTTCAGGACCTTCAGCGGAATCACTTCCGGTATCACCTCCAGGCCTGAGGATTCACCCCTTGGGTCTGACTCCAGCATGACAAAGGGACCAGGCTGTTCCCAAGTAAGCTTCACAGTGGCCCTGAGACAGGTTACTTCACCGGGCTGCAACACTACCCCTTCTCTTCCAAGTCTCCACAACTTCCCTATCTCCTCTCCAGGGGTCTCCCGCTCTTGGACCAGCCGTTGGTAGGCTGTCTTCAGCATGGGATGGATCTTGGTAGCTGCTTGTCTTTCTTCCGTCACTAGAGGGGTCAGGAGTCTTCGGACCAGGTCCGTGTTCGTCCCTATTATAAGGGAATTCTTGTTGGCTCCAGGCGGCCTAGGACACACAACTGCCAGGGTGTCAAACACTTCGGCCTTCCCAGCCACGGATGGGTCAAAGTTTATTTGGACGGGAAGGTAGCCGTCGTAAGGGAAACTCTGGGTTCCAATTCCCCATATTTCCAGCTCCTCTATCTTCTGGATAGGCAGATGACTCAGGTGCCTGTCGTAGAAGTCCCGGTATAGTAGGGTCACTTGTGCCCCGGTGTCCAGGAGGCCCCTGGTGTAGACTCCCTCCACTTGAATGGGCACTATAGGGGATGGGCCTACCAGCTTCTCTGGATATGGTCCGGCAGGAGCTGCCTTCTTCAGACCTTTTCCCTTTGGACTCTCTCTTGTCCTATTCCCTTTGGACTTGAACCTTTCTTGAGCCTGGTATGCACTGACTTCCCTCCTTTTAATGGGTGTAGGAACCCGCTGAGGTGTACTATTATTTTTCTTGGGTGGGCACCTCCTTTGGGGGGTGTCGTGCCTCTCCTGAGGGGTCTCCCCCCTTCTTCTTGGAGTATAGCTTTGTTGAGGGGTATTATGTTTCCCCTTTGGTGTTCTATCTCTCTTTTTGTTTTTCTTTGCATTCAGCTTGGAGTTTACTGAAGATGGTGGGCACCCGGTTGACTCCTTCACCGGGGCCCTCTGAAGTTTCCCGCCGGCTTGTGGTTGTCTGGTCTCTTCTTCTTCAGACTAGAACATGTGGCTGCAATGTGGCCAACTCCCCCACAGTTGAAGCAGACTATATCTCCCCATTCTTGTAAAGGTTCGGGTGCTGAGGCAATCGGGAACAATTCCTTCCTTGGACTTTCCTTCTTCTTGGGACACTCTGTGTCTTTTGCTATCAGAGAGGTCAATATCTCTAATACCTTGGACATCTGAGTTTTTAGGGTGTCTATCTCCGCCTCTCTTTCAGGGGTCATCACTGGATTGACCAGCACCTGTGCGGGTACAACACTTGTCTTATCCTTCTGCTGGTCCTGTTGCAGCACCTCCTCATCTCTGATAATTTTTATTAAATCAGCATAAGTCAGCAACATTCCTCCTCCCAAGGTTTTCAGGTGCAGCCAGACTGGATCGGAGCGTAGCGCTCCCTTTAAGACTTGCTTCATTCTTGCCGCATCGGCATCTTGGGGCTTCATCCCTTTCTTTAACACAATCTTGCACAGCAGCCTGTTTAGCCTTCTGACATACTCGGAAAGTTTCTCCTCCGGTTTTTGGAAAGTGTGTTCAAACTGGTAGACCGTCTCTGTCACCTTGTCTAATTGACCAAACTCTTCCTGCAGCATAGCTAGACAATCCTGCGCCGTGCACCCTGCATTCCCAAACCGGAAACTTTTCACTGCTTCTGCTGCTGCACCTTTAAGGCTTTCTAACACTCGCTGCCTCTTCTGTGCCTCCGGCACCTCCCATGCCTCCACTGCCTGTAATGCCTGTTCCACCCAAGTATCAAAATCTTCTTCCCCTGCCGGGACAGGGAGCTTCCCTGAGAATATTTTTAGTCTCCGGTAGCTAGTTTCCACATGCACCGTACTTGTCTTCTGACATTTGGCTAGCAAATCCCCTATTGCATTTATCAGTTCTGGTGATATAGCAGTGGCCGATGCAGGTGCCACCGGAGGTGGCGCCCTGTCTTCTCTTTCAGGTGTAGTTCGGGCCGCAGCCTGTGGCGATCCCATAGGGGATGGTTCCCTTTCTACAGTTATTGCGTGCGCCAGCCTAAATGTTCTGTTGTCTGGCGTCCGCAGACACTTGTGCTTACAGGCCTCTGGCATCCCGTCCCAATATTCCACTAATGCGTATTGATATGAGATGTTTGGGTCTGTCTTCATGTCTATCACCCACGGTGTGTGATCTGGGGACACTGAACTCAGTAGTTCCTCTACCGTCTCACTTGACCATTTCTCGCCAGGAAGGCTAATGGCTATCGACTGTTTTGGCTCTGTATTAGCGGCTTTGCACCACTCTTCTACCGCTCTTGGATCCATGGGGTCCATGCCGGCACTTCTGGCGTTCGCTTGCTGCATCAGGATCCCGGACGAGCCCCCACGTGTAGCGATACCTCCAACTAAGGAGGCCGCAGAATTAGATTTTGGGCCCTGAGTGCAGCTCCGCCAACCCCCGGCAATAGGCTCTATCCCCTTCTGGCACAGCTAGTACTAACAATCAATGATATGTCCTATGCAATAGAATAACTAAGCAAGGACACAGTAATGAATTGTAATAGGTAAAGTGTTTTACTCATCAATTCTCAATATGAATAAAAGGGGTAACAATAATCACAGTTCTAAACAATCACTCCTAAGGGCAGCGTCCTGCCACTCTAACACACTATATAGTAACACACGCTACAAGTGCGCCATACGGGCGACCGTTAACTAAGTGCCCTATGGCGCAGCAATCAAACACGCTAGAATCCCCACCAGGCCTGGTTCTAATATTTAGCTTAGTCCTTCTTTCTTCACCGGCAGGTCTGTAATGGTGGTGCACTTAAACAGAGTATAACTTTGTAATCCAAGGGGTATGAAAATAACTTGTAGGCCACGGCAGTCTATAGGCCTATACACAGCAACAGTATCTAAGCTGGGCTTATGCCCTCTCACCCGCCGGACTACGGATCCAGTCCGGGAAAACCTCCACCGGCCGTGTCACACACTCTCGATCTCTCCAACGATCGGGTCCCCGATCCGACAAGGCGGTAGCTCAATAAAGTCAGATGCCACCCAGGCTCGCAGAGGGGAGGATGGAAGGCTCTTCGGTGCAGAACAAGGCCTCAGGCTTCAGGCCTTGCCCCTCCGACACATCCGCACAGGAGGATCCGTCCGTGAAGTCTCGTGTCGCCAAAGAGGCCGAGCCCGGCCCCGCCTCTTCCTTTTATAACCCCTCCCATGAGTCTCTGCGGTGGAACGTCACAACAAGAATGGGGTTATGGGTAATGTAGTTTCTTCCCAATATAGGGGAACACCTCACTACATCTGTATTTGGAAACCTCTCTGGATTTGTCATTTTCATTTTTCATATGTTGGAATATTGATTATCTGGACTTTCACTAAAATATATATTGAAGACTGGCAAAAAAGACTGAAGCTCTAAGTAAATACTTATCTACATACAGTATAATGTTGGTACACCCTTTAGTACATAAAATATATTGTATAGTTTGTAGTGGTTGAAGAGACTAATTTTAATAGTTTCATTTTTTTTTTTCCATCCTTCAGGGTTGAGTTACTTTCCACTAGAATCATTTCCGGTGAAGCTGTATAGGGAGTAGCCAGTATGCAGTGGGTCCATTTCTGAGTTCCAGTTCATCTTCTCTTGATGTTTGCCCATCAGACTATATGCAGTGCTTCTTAGCACATTAGCTCTGTACAGCGTACAAAAGAGTCCTGTCTAAAAGAGGCTTGTCTTGGAATCAGTTACAGATGATAGAGAAATGCCTCTTTGTGACTAGTTTAGGAATGAATTCTGCTATTCGGAGCCAACTCCCTGTAGCTGGCTCCACACTTCAGGCCTGGCAGGCTGGAGCTGAGAATCCCAGCAGAGGACGGGGAATGAATGGGTTCAGTCAAGGTGTGCTAACTACACACTGCATAACCCTGACCTCCAGCTGTCATTCAAGAACTCAGTGCAATGTTTGCCAAGACCAGATATAAAGTCCATGTCTGTATATTATCTTTAAAAAAATTACCTATGTTTTGTCCAAGTAATTTAGTGTATTTATTACATTTTCTTATCATTCATTTATATGTACAGTCTCTTTCCAGCTTTTTGTTAAGGAAGAGAACATTTCCCTTCCCTTTATAAATTCAGTGGCTATTTATTATTTAAAGTAACATATTATTTTCTGGTTACAGGTTTACTATGGTGTAAATTATAAATGATTGATAAACACATTACTATATTTGTTATTTTTCTGTTTCTCTTCTACGTCGCCTTGAAAAATCCAATAGTAATGCCTTGTACACACGACCGGATTTTCAGATGGAAAAAGTCAGACGGGCTCTTTTCATCGGATATTCCGTCCGTGTGTATGCCCCATCAGACTTTTTCCTTCGGAAATTCCGATGGACTTAGATAGAGAACTTGTTCTCTTTTTTTCCGACAGACAAAAATTTCTATCGGAAAATCCGTTCCTCTGTATGCAATTCCAACGGACTAAAAACCATGCATGCTCAGAATCAAGCTGAAGAGCCAAACTGCCTATTGAACTTCATTAATCTCGGCTCATCGTACGTGTTGCACATCACCGCGTTTTTGATGGTCGGATTTATTGTGACCGTCTGTATGCAAGACAGCTTGAGCGGAATTCCGTCGGAACTCGTCAGACAATCCGTTGGACTTTTTTTCCGACGGACAGTCCGGTCGTGTCCGTCGGAAAAAACAGACAGTCCGGTTGTGTGTACAAGGCATGAGGATACTAAACAGCATTTGAATGCATGTCAAGACACAAGGATGCAATAGATTAACTCCCACAAACCCCAGTATGACCTGTTAGGCGTGTCAATGGCCAGATAGGGTGCTGGCAGGACATCCTGGAGCTTGTAGTTCAACGGCACTTAGATTGTTACTATCTTCTTATCACTGATTTCATAATCAAAGACAGAATAATTATTGTACTGCTAAGTACACACGATCGGTTTTCCCGGCGGTAAAAAGTCCTCTGGGTAAACCGAGGGGAAAAACGAAAACCTGCTCGGTAGCTTTTTCCCCATACACATGGCCGGGTTTCCCGGCAGGAAAACTGCCATGAGCGCTTTGGTCAGGAAACCCGGCCATGTGTATGCTCCACCGCAGTGTTTCCCATAGGTAAACTGCCAGGTTAAAAACCGCCGGGAATCCCGGCGGGAAAAAAGAGAACATGTTTTCATTTTTCCAGCCGGGATTCCCGGTGGTTTTCCTGTTGGCAAAACTGCGATGGAGCATACACACGGCCGGGATTCCCGGCCAAAAGCTCTCATGGCAGTTTTCCTGCCGGGATAACCGGTCGTGTGTACGAGGCATCACTTGCACTCTTTTTTTTTCCCCAATGAGCTTTGTGTTGGGTCATCCCATGTTGGTTCTTGCAACCCACTTCAGCAATTAGCAATTCGTTTGCTGCAGTCTTTTTTCTATCATTATCAAATCGTTAATTCCACGCTAAGACCCCTTTCACATGGAAGGTGCTTTACAGGCATTTTAGCGCTAAATATAGCGCCTGTAAACTGCCTCCCATGCCTCCCCAGTGTGAAAGCCTGAGTGATTTCACATTGGGGGGCTGCGCTTACAGGACAGGAAAAAAAGTCCTGCAAGCAGCGTCTTTGGGGCGGTGCAGGAGCTGTGTATACACCGCTCCTAAACCGCCCCCTGTCATTGAAATCAATGGGCAGCACTGCCGAAGCACCTGCAAAGCGCTTTGGCAGTGGCAGTTTTTGGGCGCTTTTAACCCGCGTGTTAACCTCTTCTTTGGGGTTAAAAGTGCCCCGCTACCACCTGCACATTGCCGGTAAAGCGCCGCTAAAACAAGCGGTGCTTTACCGCTAGTGCGGGCGGTCTTCAGTGTGAAAGGGGTCTAAAGTAGGTATATACAGAGCGATAAATGTGGCTGCTGCCTACCCCAAAAAGCCCACTCGGTGGAGTTGTTGAAATAGTAAAAAAATATGGAGGAGGGGGGAAAGTGGCGCTGCCAAATGTGTAAAATGAAATATGTGTATATGGTGCCTTATATCATAACATCCTCTACGTGCTCAGTGTTAGTGATGATCCATATAAACTAATAAACATCATCTATAACAAATATAATAATTAATATAAATAAAGTGCAAAGTGCTTATAGTGCAAAACGTGACCATCAAAAAGTTTCAGTTCATCAAATTGGGATACATTCCTTGAAACAACAGAAAATATAAAAATATAAATAAAAAAATTGTTCTCTGGTGCAAAAAAAGTCAAAAAAACTGACAAAATTGTGTTCTAGTGTCATAACTTCCAAAGTGGCTTGTGCATGAATCTGACACAGCTTCCAGTGCAAATAGGTTATTCACTCGTGCTCCCCTCCTGGTTCCCCACTCACCAGAATGATGTATGTACCCCTGTAGGTGTAAAGCGCATCCAGGCAGAGTTGCCTCTGATCTCAATGCCAGTATCGATTCCTCTTCACCGGTGGTTACGGTCATGTGGTAAGTTCACATATGGATGAATGGAAAAGATTGACACTCATAGCGTGAATCCGTAAAAAAATATGAGTTCAATCAAAAGCAGGTTGGAACTTTAAAACCGCACTATCAGTAGTGCTAGAAGATCAGTAACACTCGTTTACAGCCAAGAATCTGGGACGCTGTGCGTTCAACAAACAAAAATTCGAAACCGGAAGACTTACCATTGTGCTGCACATATGATCAGTTATGAATCCAACTATTTGATGGTTTGATAGTTTGGTTAAAGGGATTGTAAAGTCTCAAGGTTTTTCACCTTAAAGGGGTTGTAAAGGTTTGTTTTTTTATTTTCTAAATAGGTTCCTTTAAGCTAGTGCATTGTTGGTTCACTTAACTTTTCCTTCGATTTCCCTTCTAAATGTTTTTTTTCTTTGTCTGAACTTCTCACTTCCTGTCCCTCCTCAGTAAGCTTGCCCCAATCATCCGAGCCGTTCTGGCTGGGGGTTAGTCAGCCTGCTCGCCCCCTCCCTTGGGACTACCTCCCTGCGGGGAGACGTTGTGTTCACAGCATCTCCCCGCAGGGATGTAGTCCCAAGGGAGGGGGCGAGCACGCTGACTAACCCCCAGCCAGAACGGCTCGAATGATGGGGGCAAGCTTACAGGAAGTGAGAAATTCAGATAAATAAAAAAAATATTTAGAAGGAAAATCTAAGGAAAAGGTAAGTGAACCAACAATGCACTAGCTTAAAGGAACCTACTTAGAACATACAAAACGAACCTTTACAACCCCTTTAATGCATATGCATTAAGGTAAAAAACCTTCTTTGCTGCAGCTGCCCCCAGAGCCCCCCATCCGTTACAGCGATGTGCACGAGTCTGGTGGCTCCAGTCGCTGTTTCTGTCCTCACTGAATAGATTGATAGCAGTGGGAGCCATTGGCTCCACCTGCTGTCAATCAAATCCAGTGAACATTTACAACCCCTTTAGGCTGGGTTCACACTGATACGACACGACAGTCATACAACTTTCATCCTACTTTGCTCAGGGACATCAGTCCTACATTGATCCTACATTGGTCCGACATCCATTCGACTTTCATGAACAGGATACTACTTTGAACCGACTTTGTGCTAGTCTGACTTGTCCTTTGACCAATCAAAACAATCCTAGTGTGAGAGAAATTCCTTTTACTGCTGCTGTAATCACAATGTCGGATGTCAAAAGTCGGATGGTTAGGACAAGGATCCTACTTTGATCCGACTTCAATGATATTCAATGGGCTGAAGTAGGATCAAAGTCGGACCAAAGTAGTACAGGGAGCATTTTTAATGTCGGACCGACTTGTGTCGGACCAGTTAAGACGGCTCTCATAGGGATTCATTGATTTTTACACGTCATGCGACATGAGCTCCTAATGTCGGAGCGTTTGTCGTACCAGTGTGAACCAGGCCTTAGGAGTACTAGTAAATGTGACAGTTAGTTAGCATTCCCGGTATGCCAGGAATATAACTGTTTTTTGAAACCGTTGAATTAATGGATTTAGTTCCTCTTTCAGTTCTGCATGATCTTTCACTTGCTTCCTTGCCACACAGTTTTGTTGACAGAGTTCTCTGACTAAAGCCTCGTACACATGATCGGATTTTCCGACGGGAATTGTGTGTTGACAGCCTGTTGGCGGAAAATCCGACCATTTGTACGCTCCATTGGACAATTGTTGTCGGATTTTCCGCAGGCAAATGTTGGTTGGCAGGCTTTAAAATTTTCTGAGCATGTGTACACAAGTCTGTCGGACAAAAGTCCAAAGTACAAACACGCATGCTCGGAAGCAATGCTCACCAAACACAACATTAGCAGAAGGTGCCCAAAGGGTGGCGCTAAAGAGATGAAAAACCACTTAGTACGTAACTACTTTCGTGTTTGTTGGCCGACAATTGTGTGCTGTTTGTATGCAAGACAAGTTCCTGGCCAACGCCCTTTGGACAAAAGTCTGAGGCTTTGTCTGCAAAAAATCCGATGATGTGTACAAGGCTTAAATCAGGTCTTGGTATGTATTTGTGTGGTGTATTTTTAATGCAATAAAGCAGCATTTTATATGCATTACCATTGATTCCATGATAATGGTTGTTTTGATGAAACCCACACCAAAGATGTAGTAAGCATTTTATAAACACAGCATACCTGCAACACATCACAGAGCAGAACTATAAATGTGACCATACACAGGCCGAGCATAACCTCTCCTCCACCCAACCTACTGCATTTTGGCCTGGTAATTGGCTTCTTATGCCGCGTACACACGTTGAGAAAATCGACGTGAAAAATGAGGAACAGCTTATTCCCCCCACACATGGCCGTTTTAAATGACATTTTTTTTTTGCTCGAAAAAAACGACCGTGTGTGGGCTCCCCGGCAGTGTTTTCCTATGGAAAAACTGCCGCGGCAAAAAACGACGGGAATCACGACGAGAAAAATTAGAGCATGTTCTAATTTTTCTCGTCGTGATTAATGCTGTTTTTCCCGTCGAGAAAAACGACAAAAAGCCCACAGACGATCGTTTTTCTCGTCCAAAGGGAAAAATGTCGTTTTTCTCAACGGGAAAAATGATCGTGTGTACGCGGCATTACTCACAGAGGACTGGGGAGTGCAAGTGTTGCCCTATATCCATCATTTCATATCTACTATAGGCATGTGCCTTTAGCCACCAGAGGCAAAGGTAAAATAAAATTCATTCATTCAAAATCATTTTTACACTTGGTGTTTGTGATTTGAAGGCAGCAGTTTTATTATTTTTATTTCATTATAAGGTTTGAGCGGGTGCAGAGTAATTATTTTTAGCAAAGGCAAAGAGGCAGCCTTTTTATGCATAGTTATCTGCTATCACAAGTACAGACATCTCATATAAGCTTGTTTAGACATTGTCACATTATTCATTTTAAGTCAGGTTAGGACCAGTATAACAAAAAAATGGGATTTGTATGCCCAACCATACGGGTGCTGCTTTTACCACTTGCATACAGGGCACTTTCACCCCTTCCTGCCCAAGCCAATTTTCAGCCTTCAGCTCTGGGCACTTTGAATGACAACTGCGCAGTCATGCAACACTGTACCCAAAAAAATTCACATAAATAGAGCTTTCTTTTCGTGGTATTTAATCACCACTGGGTTTGTTTGTTTTTTTTGTCAAAGAAATAAAAAAAAAATTAAAAATACACTCCTTTCTCTCCAGTGTGAAAGCCCTCAGGCTTTCACACTGGAGCGGTGCGCTGGCAGGACGGTAAAAAAAGTCCTGCCAGCCGCATCTTTGAGGCGCTGTAGGAGCGGTGAATACACCACTCCTAAAGCGCCCCTGCCCATTGAAATAAATGGGCCGCGCCTCCGAACCATCGGCAAAGCGCCGCTGCAGCGGCGTTTTGCCGGCGGTTTTAACCGTTTTTCGCTAGCGGCCAAAAATTGCGTCAAAAACGACGGTAAAGCACCGCTAAAAATAGTGGCACTTTACCACCAACGCCCTCAACACCCCAGTGTGAAAGTACCCTAATAATTTTTTTTTCACATTTATTTTTCTTTTTCTTTCTTTTTTATTACTTTTTTTTTTCTTTTCTTTTTTTTTTAACACAGTGTGACCAGAGCAATACAGTGTTACCACAGTAATTAAGTGATCAGGATTTTTTTTACATATTATGATTGTTGATGTGAATTTCACTGGTATAAGCAACCATTTTTACTAAATGAAACTGATTGATTCAGTGTGTTTTGTTGTGGTTAGCTACGATTGACCACAGCTAATTACATGGTACAGATGGGCTGTAATTTGGCCCTGTCTGGTCCATGTGATCACTGTGACCAATCACAGCTAACAACACAACTGTACACAATAGATGGCATGAAAGGAAGCAATCCATTGTTTACAATTGTCATGTGATCTGCTGTGATTAGTCACAGCGATTACATAGTACCAGCAGCGGACAGTTATTGGCTTTATCCAAATATATGATGTTAACCCCGAACAACAAATGCCCCGCCCGGCCATTATTTGACAATAGGCCTGGCAGGAAGTGGTTAAGCACCAAAAATTGTGGGCCCTAAGGCCCCAGTAATAGAACCCTGACATGGAAAGAATGTACAACTCTGTACAAAATACAACCATAAAATTTTAAACATGAATAGCTCCTTCAATATTACTTATTTATAACTGCAAACATATTAATATAATAATAATAATAATATATGAAATCCAAGACAACAATTTTGTTTGAGTAATTATTTTAGAACTTTAACAAACCAACGAGGAACAATATGTAATATTGTATCTAAATTAAGAAAAAAACATACAGATCATTAAAATGTACAATTCATAAAACTTGCACAAATGTTTTCCTACTGTGGAAAGCTTGTGGTTGGTTGGAATATTTTTTATTTTTTTTTTTTGCTGGGACAAATTAAGCTAAATCTGCTGGTGTGTTAATTGGAAATGCATTTGGGAGAAACCAGAATACCAATCATGTTTCCTATAAGTAAATGTATAATATACAGTATATGCTGTTAGTAGTAGAGTCAATGTAACTGGAGCCTGACTGGGAATAAGGAAGGATATTGTGTAAACCCTCATTTTAAACATATGTTCATTTGGCACATTATCAAGCAGGGGGCTCCACCTCATTCCCAGATGGAAGAAGGAATCCTTTTCATTTCTGGCATTTCTGCACCACTGCATACGCAGCCTCAGTCAACTTGCTATCAATGCTTTAGATCATTTTTTTTTTTTTGCAAAAGGCCTTTTAAAATACAACAGATACTGCAAATGAGGTGGGTACAAGAGTTTGCATTTTCAAGATTGTTGGGTGGCTGCAGGTAGGAAGATAAATTGCTGGGTTTTTTTAACAAAAAATTGATTTTTCTGGTGCCTCCATGCAGTGGCGTAGCGTGGGTTGTCAGCGCCCGGGGCAAGGCAAGTAATTTGCGCCCCCCTAACCTGCGGACTTTTAGCACTCCCCGAGTCCTATCCCTTCCCTTCCTACAATAGTATTGACCAGCCTGATTCCTACACTGACCACTACACTAACCTACCTGATTCCTATACTTACCACTACACTACACTATACTGACCACTATACTACACTGACCTACCTGATTCCTACACTGACCACTACACTAAACACTACACTAACCACTGTACTACACTGACCACTACACTACACTGACCAGGGCCGGTGCAAGGATTTTTGCCACCCTAGGTGAAACCTAATTTTGACACCCCATTGGCTCTGCCCCTGACTATACGGTGTAGGTGGAGATTTTTGTGGCGCCTTCCAATGACCCCCCCCCGCCGTGTAGTGGGGGTGTGCTGTGCGGTGTAGTGGAGGTGTGCTGTGCGGTGTAGTGGAGGTGTGCTGTGCGGTGTAGTGGAGGTGTAATGTGCGGTGTAGTGGAGGTGTGCTGTGTGGTGCAGTAGAGGTGTGCTGTGCGGTGCAGTAGAGGTGTGCTGTGCGGTGTAGTGGAGGTGTGCTGTGCGGTGTAGTGGAGGTGTGCTGTGCGGTGTAGTGGAGGTGTGATGTGCGGTGTAGTGGAGGTGTGCTGTGCAGTGTAGTGGAGGTGTACTGGGATTGCGATGTCCAGGATGGCATAGCTGTATGACAGGTGGGGGGAGTGGGCTGGTGTGTGGAAGTCATGCAGATCTCATTGTTCATAGAACACACAGTAAGTGTCCATGCCTCCACCCACGTTTCTCTCCTGTCCCTGTGTGTGTTGTACCCCTATTTATGGACCCCTCTCAGCTCCCATCCATGGACCCCTCATCTCATGTGACAGTCCCAGCTCCTGTTAGTGTCATCTCCCACTGATTCCATGCCCCCCCCCCCATGGATGTGACAATCCCAGCTCCACTGATTTCCTCCTGTCCCATTCATGTGTATACAGAAGTGTGTCTTTCCTCTCTTCCCTCCATCTCTCCTCCAGGCTGCTCCCCCTCTCCTCTCCATTCCTCTCTTCTCCTCCGGCTCCAGGCTGTGACTTTCCCTCTCCCGCATGCCTCTCTCCTCCACCCCCTGCTGCCTACGCTCTATTCCCGGCTCCGTGCTCTCCTTCCTCCCCAGCATTGGCTCAGCCTGCCTGGAAGAGTGTCAGCGGCTGCCCTCCTCCCGATCCCCGGTACCTTGCTGGAGTAATCCGACTCGCCATGTTCGGCACCTGCTCTGCTCGGCGATATTCCCCGCCATCATGTTCAATCTCAGGCGCCCTGTGATTGGGCGTATGGGGTCCTGTGCGGCGGCGGGGCTGGCCTGTCCACGATCGCGGTAGATCCTGGAGTCCCGCCTCCACCCATGTTCAGTCTCCTGTACCCTGTGATTGGGCGAAGGCGGAACTCCAGGATCTACCGTGATCGTGGACAGGCCAGTCCCGCCGCCGCACATGACCCCATACGCCCAATCACAGGGCGCCTGAGACTGAACATGGCGGCGGGCACGGGGACACGGGGACACTACATTTAGGAGGCAGCCACTGTGACACATACTGGCGGGCGCCCCCCTAAATGTTGTGCCCGGTGCGACGGCCCCCCTGCCCCCCCACGCTACGCCAGTGCCTCCATGGCAGCATACCTGTGACAATCTCCGCCTTGGCTCCTCCCTCAGGACTAGTGAATATTATAAAAGAGTTGGTTAGTACAGCCCCAGCATTCTCCTTTTTTTCCTCTTACCTCATGTCGGTGAATTCTGGTCGAACGTCCTTACCTTCTGCATTCGGCAGCTTCCGTCTGGGTTCAAGCCTCTCCCGGACGAGGTCCCTTCTCATGGGAAGCTAAACGCGCTTATAAGCTTGGGAGTCCCTTCTGTAGGATCTTTTGGGACAAGCAGTTTGTCTCTTAACTAAGAGCTCTACCTGCAGCACATCTTCCAGGCATTAGCTCACCCATGGCAACAGAGGCAGCAGCTATTTCTGCATTTCTTTTTTTTCCTTTTTTCTTTTCTTTAGCTTTTCTTCTGGCCGTTTTCTTATTTCTTGTTTCCCATTTCATTTATGCCCCCTGTCTCCTTCTCGCCCTCTGTCACCTCCTTGTTCCCCTTAGGGATCGCGCGCGCTTACCCCCAGCCTTTTTGTTTACTTGCGGCGTCTTTTGCCGCGTTCTGCGCATGCGCCGATGCCTGGGACATCCGGGTCCTAGAGCGGTAAGCGCGGAAGCCTCGGCGGCCATCATAGGATAGGCCAAGATGTCGTTTTCTTGCCCTTACTCCCATATTACAGGGCAGAGGCGTTTTCCTCTGTCCACCTGGTCCCATTTATCTCCCTGGCTGCCTCAAGTGGGATGCCTGAGATCTACTGAACAGAGAGCTCCAGGGAAGAATACCTGTGGTTTCAGGTAAGTAAATATATATATATATATATATATAATAAAAAATAAAAAAAGGGAGAAAATAGTTTTTAAAATTAAAATTAATTATAGTATATGCAGGTGTGCAAGTAAAACCCCCCCAAAATTTTTTTTTTTTGGGGGAACAATGAATTATAGTATATGCCTGTGTGCAAGGAACCCCCCCCCTCCAAAAAAAAAAATATTTTTTTTTTATATATAAATAAATAAATAAAAATAAAAAAACACGGATATGTTGTTCCTCTTAGCCAGATTAGGACATGGTCGTTAACCCTTTCCTGTTCCTTTCTTAGCTGCTTTCTCTGCTAAGCCACCTAACATGAGCCATTCAACGCCCCATACAAGATCCTACTCTACACTTAAGGTAAGGACCTACGTCCAGGTAAGTTTACGCATGTTTTAGAAAAAAAAAAAAAAGAGTGCACTGAGACTGGTACTCTTATGTATCTCAGCCTTGTACGCCAAAAGACGTCTAAAAAGACCTCAAGGCGACATGAGGACTCTGATGACTCTAGTCCCAGCAGAGACAGGTCTTCCAGGTGTGGAGACCATGGGAGTGGCAGGAAGTCATCGGCCAAAAAACGCTGTCACACACGCTCCCCAAGACCTAGATCTCCAAAGTGTCAGGCCTGTGGAGCCACCCCACTTCCACACAAGCTGATCTGTCGAGGTTGCCTAAGGGACTATGCAGCGGACAGAGAGTCCGAAGGCCTGCAAGTGACAGACCTACTTAAGAAAGCAGTAAAGAATTCCCTCGCGGAATTGGTAGCCACAATGCCGCCGCAACATCCGGCATCTCCTACTCAGGAGCAAACGACTGAGGCATCCATTCCCGGGCCATCCTCAAGTGAAATCTTTCGCCGGACGCCTGCTTCTTCCTCTAAACATCAGGAAGAGAATGCCATCTCAGGGGACTTCTCTGATGACCTAGATGCCTGTGGTTTTTGCTTTCGCCATGGTCCAGCCTTATGTGCAGGCGATAAAACAAGCGATCGGTTAGGAAGAGACTGACACAGAAGTCTAAGTTGTACTTCCCCTTTCTCAAACGCCAGATTTCCTTTTCCCCTCTCATGGGCAAGATCAGGAGTGTGATTGAGGAAGAGTGGAAGAAGATGGAGAAAAGATTCTCCATTGATCGACTGGGAAAGTTATACCCTCTCTCAAAGGCCGATTCCGCAACGCTGGAGGGCCCTCCAGTGGTCGATGCAGCTGTGAGGCTCAACTCCTGTTGAGGCTTATGGTAGAAACCACGACGGTGATAGCAGTCCTAACGTACTGGCCAAGACGTCCTTGGTTCCCCACAGCAGTGTACCCGAATACACAGCCTTCAGTCAAGGTTCCAATAATAAAAATACAAACAATATTCGCAATGCTAACACATGTAAGCAGCTACAATACCTGTGTTATAACAACAAAGAATATACAAAAATGTAGCACTATGCGTAATAACAATATAAGACACCCAAGTGCTCAAGGTGACTAGATCACAATGGATCTAATAATGAGTCCCGATATATGAAAATACAAAACACAAAAAAGAAAAGTCTTTGATGACAAGACCGTGAATAAAATTGAAACTGTCCGGTTCAAAAATGGTGAATGTTCAAAGTATTGAGTGACTTGTGACGTGACCACCACCACATGAAAGGGAGGCTTACCGGATGGAGTAGACCCTGTACACATACGTGTAGAGGGTCAAACAGGCTTAGTATGTATATATCCGTACATATGAAATCCCAGCTAGCACTGCACACATATGTATCCGAGATCCAAACTCAAGGATGACACCAGATATCCAAGCCCAATAGATGGATGAAAATGGCTCACATGGAAATCATGTAGAAGGAAGAAGGAGAGGGCACATAGCGTAATACCGTAAAGGATATTTAATAAACGTAGGTAAGTACACTTACATTCAATCCATGAACACAGCGCTTTGCAAAACACTCAGTGGCAGCAGTGGAGTCTCCCTGCTGCCACTGAGTGTTTTGCAAAGCGCTATGTTCATGGATTGAATGTAAGTGTACTTACCTACGTTTATTAAATATCCTTTACGGTATTACGCTATGTGCCCTCTCCTTCTTCCTTCTACATGATTTCCATGTGAGCCATTTTCATCCATCTATTGGGCTTGGATATCTGGTGTCATCCTTGAGTTTGGATCTCGGATACATATGTGTGCAGTGCTAGCTGGGATTTCATATGTACGGATATATACATACTAAGCCTGTTTGACCCTCTACACGTATGTGTACAGGGTCTACTCCATCCGGTAAGCCTCCCTTTCATGTGGTGGTGGTCACGTCACAAGTCACTCAATACTTTGAACATTCACCATTTTTGAACCGGACAGTTTCAATTTTATTCACGGTCTTGTCATCAAAGACTTTTCTTTTAAGGTTCCAATAATACCTTTTCTCCTGTCACAGGGATGTCACACCCATCCAGATTCCCGCAGGTTGAATCTTCACATCTGGCAGCTGAAAGGGAAAGGTTCCAATCCCTAGGGTGTCCCAACAAAGTTATTGCAACCCTGCTCAGCGCAAGAAAGCCATCCACAAACAGTATATAGGATAAGGTGTGGAACAAATTCAGGGCCTTCATGATTGGCAGAAACTGCGATCCAGATTCTCCATCATCCTCTCAAATTCTAAAATTCTTGCAGGCAGGCTTAGACCTAGGTCTTGCTTAAGTACACTAAAGGTGCAGGTAGTGGCAATTTCAGCGGCAACCAGTAAAAGATGGGCCGAGGATTCATTAATAATACAATTTTTCAAAGTTGTCAAAAAGATCCGACCACCAACTAAACAATCTTTTCCCACTTGAGACCTTGCTATCATCCTAGAGTCCTTAGCCAATCCACCTCTTGCCTCTTCGGAGTCAGCATCGCTTTGGTATCTAACCATGAAGCTATCCTTCTTGATAGCCATAACTTCTGACAGACGGGTTTCAGAGCTCCAAGCTTTAGGAGCGGATCATAATCATATCATATTCTATCCTGACAGGGTAGAACTCGGAACGGTGCGAGCATTTAGCCCCAAGGTCACATCATCCTCGAACATGTCGGAGCCTTGGGCACTTCCAACATTTTCAAAATAGGACTCAGGTTCTCATCATGATCTGGACATTGCCTCCACTTTGAGATGCTATCTGCAGACTACAGCATCTTTCAGGGACTCTATCAGGTTGTTCATAAACAAAGGCAAGGAGGCATCAGCAAGAACGATTGCCTCATGGTTCGTTAAACTCATCCACAAGGTGTACAGGGCAAAAGGACTGGGACCCCCTTCAATAGTCAGGGCACACTCCACCTGAGCGGTTTCTGCCTCTAGGGCGGCAAGAGCGAATGTGTCAATTGAAACTATTCACAGGGCAACGACTTGGTCGTTCCAACATACGTTTCTGAAACATTACCGAGTAGACCCAAGAGCTCTCTCAGCGGTGGAGTTTGGCAGACAGGCGGTAAAATCGGCCTTTGCTTCTTCTTCTAAATGATGATAATAATCTCTTTTAAACCTCTGAGCATCATCCCACCCATCTCAGCTAGTTATTTGTCACAGGTATGCTGCCATGGAGGCACCAGGAAAACTGAAAATTGTATCATAATTACCAGTAATTTTCCTTTCCTGGTGCCTATCCATGGCAGCATACAATCCCACCCTTGGTATTCTATATTACAGAGAATGCTGGGGCTGTACTAACCAACTCTTTTATAATATTCACTAGTCCTGAGGGAGGAGCCAAGGCGGAGCTTGTCACATGTATGCTGCCATGGATAGGCACCAGGAAAGGAAAATTACTGGTAACTATGATACAATTTTCAGTTTTTCACTTTAATTGAATGAGGAGTCATCATTCATTATTAAATGCTATGTATTACAGGCATCTATCCAAAGTGTCCTTCACAAACTGCACATAAACACAAAGGGTGTTACTTTGATGCCGTGTACACACGACCGTTTTTCTCGTCGAGAAAAACAATTTTTTTTCCTTTTGACGAGAAAAATGATCGTCTGTGGGCATTTTGTCGTTTTTCTCGACGAGAAAATGATCGTGTGTACGCGGCATAACTCAACGTGGACTATAATCTTAAAGTGTATCTGAAGGGATTTTTATTGCTTTTATAGAAGATAGAATTGAAAAACCATGCCATTTTTTTTCCTTTGCTGTCCTTGTCCAGTTGCAGAGATTTCACTTCCTGTCTAGGAAACACAGCAATACATTTTAATACATTTCTCCAAAGTGAGGGCACATAACATCAATAAAACTAAGGCCCCTTTCACACTGGGGCGGGGAGGTGCGCTGGCGGTATAGCGGCGCTATTTTTAGCGCCGCTATACCGTCGGATTTGCCGCGATATTCGGCCGCTAGCGGTGCAGTTTTAACTCCCGCTAGCGGCCGAGAAAGGGTTAAAACCGCTCGCAAACCGCTGCTACAGCAGCGGTTTGCGGGTGGTATAGCCGTGGTGTCCCATTGATTTCAATGGGAAGGAGCGGTATACACACCGCTCTTTCACCGCTCCACAGATGCTGCTTGCAGGAGATTTTTTTTCCTCCCGCCAGCGCATCGCCTCAGTGTTAAAGCCCTCAGGCTTTCACATTGAGAATGCTGGGGCAGGATTATTTCAGGCGTTATTTATGCGCTATTTTTAGCGCTAAAACGCCTGAAATACGCTTCAGTGTGAAAGCGGCCTAAGAGGAGAAGTCCAAAAAAATTTAATGTAAGAAACAAAAAGCCAACACTTTTTCAGTGCAGACCTGGCCTCCTTCATCAGGTTCCAGATAATGTGTGTAATAACAAGATCAGGACGCAGGCAGGCAAACAATATATTTGATTAGCAATTATTTTCTATTGTCTCTGGCTGCAAGTGGCTACAGGTAGATTAAAGTAGATTACAGCTCTGTAGACTTGGGATTTTATGGTGTGCAGCCTTTATTCTCCCTTAACTCCTGGACTTCTTCAAATATACGAGGAGCCTAGTCAAAAACACTTAATTCTCTTTATGAAAGACTTCACTTCATGAGCTCTATTTAGGAGCAACTTTAGATCCAGTGCCTCTCATCCAATCACCTCTAGCAACACAAATATGAGAGAGGTTCTAATCCCTCACCACTCTATCCAAAACCCCCAAAAATGCTGGTCCTGAACAACAGGGACAATATGGCTAATGTATTTATATGACTGGCTGGGGAAATTAACTGAGATTCTAGCTATGAATAGGATAACACTGTTTTACAGTGTTATACATACAGTATTTGTTACGTATTCTCTTGAGTTTTACATTTTTGTTCTGTTCACAAAAAACATTTTTCTTTTGTTTTGGACAGAGTGAAGAATGGTTTATTGCTGTCTGTGCCCCTGGCAAAGAGATTTACACTCTTTATTTGTCCTGTTTGCCATTGTCACTGAAAAAGAAAGTGAAATAAAATCCAAAATAGTAGTTCCCCAATAGAGCAGAAATCTTCAAATGGGGACAATAGTTCTGGTGGCAACCAGGGATCCCCTCAGTTTGAAGGAATTTCCTTTCACTTCCTGTTTTGAATGTGGGTCAGGAAGTGTAGGAAAATCTTCCCAATGGAGGACAAAAGAACCTGACAGAGGTTATAACTCTCCCTTACTCTAGCTAAAATAAAATAAAAAATGCCTTTAGTTCTACTATAAGTTGCTTTGTAATTTATCTTTAAGTTGTTGTTTAGAAAATAGATTAGGCCCCTTTCACATGGGCAGTCTAATCAGGTCTGCAGTATTTGAAGCAGATTGAATCAGAAGCTCCATGTTTTTGGGTGGACAAAATGTAAACAAGCTTGAGTCCATTTACATCCAATTACATCGGAGTCCATCCAGATTAGAAATAAAAAGGTCCTCTATTTTTATTACATTCAAGTGGTTGTAAAGGCAGATGTTTTTTTTATCTTAATGCATTCTATGCATTAAGATAAAAAGCCTACTGTGTGCAGCAGCCCCCCTCAGCCCCCTAATACTTACCTGAGCCCCATCTAGATCCAGAAATTGTGTAGGAGTGCCTCGGCTGCCTGGGACCCCCCTCTTAATAGGCTGAGACAGCAGCGCGGCGCAATTGGCTCCCACTGCTGTCAATCAAAGTCAGCCAGCCAATGAGCAGAAAAAGGGGCAGGGCCTGGCTGAATGGACACAGGGAGGTGTGACTTGGATCGGGTGCACCCATAGCAAGCTTCTTGCTGTGGGGGCACTCAACAAGAGGGAGGGGCCAAGAGCACCAAAGATGGACATAACAATGTGGCACAGGTACATAGAGAGATCCTCATCCTCAAATAATGGCACATTCCCATTCCCCCAGGTACAGATTGGCGTAGCCAGGGGCACAGCAGGTTAACTGAGGCAATTATTCAAAATTATACATTACATGAGCTTGTTGATGTGGCATCAGAAGCTTAGCTTCTCTACCCCCTGCTGTGATACATCAATTCAGCATAGTAAGTTTGATATCTTTTTGCAAGTCACTTAAGCTAGGGGTATAGCAACCAGTAACATGATTATATTTTTCAGGTTCACCACTTGTCATTTGTTTTTCACACTTATAACATGTTCACCACAGTAACAGCTAAACGAAAAAGAGCACTGAGCCATTAGCTTTGGATTCTCTGTACTATCATTAAGAAAAGTGCTCAGATTTCATTGTCATTTAAAGCAGAAAATTGGTTAAGCACTGCATATGAAAATAAAA
Source organism: Rana muscosa (assembly GCA_029206835.1). Taxonomy (NCBI): domain Eukaryota; kingdom Metazoa; phylum Chordata; class Amphibia; order Anura; family Ranidae; genus Rana; species Rana muscosa. The sequence goes on from CM055120.1 coordinate 175,430,169, forward strand.
TCCATTATTCAAGCATTTTATTTTGCCACTATAGCAATTTAGAACAACCCCGCCAAACCACAAAGCAAGAATTAGGTCCAGACCAGTCCACTTCCAAACATGCAATTCAATGCATTTGTCATGGTCAGGAGGTCAGGAGTCAGGCTCATGGACCAGTAGCTAGAGCAGCAGAGAGTCCCCCACCAACCAACAGGATAGGTATACAAGTAGGTCACCATAGCGGGTGATGTGGGCTCACCCAAGGTGCAGGGTCTAAGCACTAACCGGTATTCACCAATGCTGCTGATGATGGAGATGGGTTTTGCTGCATGTTAGTACCCGGTCGCAGTCCTCAGGATTGCCCCACCAGGAAGTTGGCATGCCGGGGCCCAGTAGCAGATACAGCACGTAGGGATCAAGCAAAGGCATGGTCAGTAACAAGCCATATATCAGTAACAAGTGGTTTGTAGGTTGGGATCAAGCGGAAGCGAAGTCAAGGAGCAAGCCAAAGGTCGGTAATGAGCAGTAGCAAAAATACGGAGTGGCAACAGCAAGATATTGACTGAAGAGTGTACAATAATCTGGCAAACAGGAAGTGCAAAGGCATGGCTTAAATAGGAAGTTTAAGGTAGGAACAAAGGATTCAATGTTTAATTAAATCAAGACACAAGGCAGTGTTGTCAAAGGAATCAGGCAGGGATCTCTCCAGGATCTCAGGTGGCTCAGCAAGAAGCAACACTGCCAGACACAGCAGTCCTGACAGTATCTCAGGTAAAATCCAGACAAACACAGATTCTTTCAATCAGCTTTGATTACAACAGTCAATATGGAAAAAAAACATAAGGCTCCTTTCACACCGGGGCGGGGGCGGGGGCGGCGGCGGTAAAGCGCAGCTATTTTTAGTGGCGCTTTATCGTCAATTTCGCAGCGCTATTTACCCCCCCGCTAGCGGCCCGAGAAGGGGTTAAAACCACCGCAAAGTGCCTCTGCAGAGGCGCTTTACCGGCAGTATAGTCGCGGTGCCCCATTGATTTCAATGGGCAGCAGCGGTGGAGGAGCGGTATACATACCGCTCCTTCACCGCTCCAAAGATGCTGCTAGCAGGACTTTACCGCCCTGCTAGTGCACCGCTCCAGTGTGAAAGCCCTCAGGGCTTTCACACTCGAGAGACAGCAGCGGCTGTTTCAGGTCACTTTGCAGGCGCTATTTTTAGCATTATAGCGCCTGCAAAGCGACCTAGTGTGAAAGGGGTCTTACTGATCACCAGTAATTTGTTACAAACAGGAGAAATTTAATATTTAGTGATTACCTAAAGGAGCCCAGGAACATGGGCATGGTTGCACCTATGACTAAGCTGACAGCATTTATTTACTATTGCCACAAAGGCAGTGACATACTGTAGCATCAGAAGATAGTTACCCTAGTTGCTTGTCAATTTTAACCATTTGATGCCCACAAGATAGCCGAAAGACGGCTACGTGGGCGCCACGCTCTGTGATCACAGAGTCCTTAGGACTCAGCTGACCACAAATCGGAGTAAAGGGCGATCATGGCCCTTTACCATGTGATCAGCTGTCAGCCAATGACAGCTGATTACATGATGTAAACAGAAGCTGGTATTCGGCTTTTTTTCCCCCTCACGCTGACAGCGTGAGGAGAAAAAAATAAAGCCGATTTTCGGCTTCTGTAAAAGAGACATTGGTCACACACAGTCACCACCACTGCTGCTAACCAGTGCCCACCAGTGCTCCTAATCAGTGCCCACCAGTGCCACCTACCAGTGCCAATCAATACTTCTAACCAGTGCCACCTATCAGTGCCCACCAGTGCCACCTATTGGTGCCCATCAGTGCTTCCAATCAGTGCCACCTATCAGTGCTGCCTATCAGTGACACTCACCTGTGCCCTTCAGTGCCCATCAGTGCCACCTATCAGTGCCACCTATAATTACCTCTCAGTGCCCTACAGTGCCGCCTATCAGTGCTCTTCAGTGCCACCTATCAGTGCCACCTAGCAGTGCCCATCAATGCCAAATATCAGTACAGCTTCATCAGCGCCTCCTAAACAGTGCCCACCAGTGCCGCCTCATCAGTGCCACCTATTAGTGCTCATCAGTGCCTATCAATGCAGCCTATCAGTGCCACCTATCAGTGCCCATCAGTGCAGCCTCATCAGCGCACATCAATGAAGGAGAAAAATTACCTGTTTGCAAAATTTTACAACAAACTATGAAAACAGTTTTTTTTTTTTCAAAATTTTCAATATTTTTTTGTTTGTTTAGCAAAAATAAAAATAAAAAACAGTGATGATTAAATACCACCAAAAGAAAACTCTATTTGTTTGATTTTTTTTTTTCATATGGGTACAGTGTAGCATGACCATGCAATTGTCATCCAAAGAGTGACAGCGCTGAAAGCTGAAAATTGGCCAGGGCAGAAAGGGGGTATATGTGCCCGGTAAGTGATTAAAGTTCATCATTGACCAAAATAGCTATGGTATCTCCGGGAGTCATATGTCATAGATATATTTTAATGTCAAGCTAATTTTTTGTTTCTAAATCCCATGAAGTTCTCAATAAAATGTAATGTATATTTTGCATTACTGACCAAAATGTTAAGCAAACATTAGTTCTGTCACTTCTGTGGAGTAATATTATGTACTTTGAATCAAGTATCTATTCAGTAGCTCACAATAAATGAGAGACAGATGCAGAAGGTTTTAATTAGTCAACAGCGCAGACAACAACAAACATGGTGCAAAAATTCGATTACACAATAGAATGTGAAGACATGTATTATGGGTTTAAGCCCTTTTGTTCAGGCATGGAAAACTGTTGTGTTTTATTCAAAGAACTATTAAGTATATTTTAAATACATCTAATATGAGTACTGTAAGTGAAACAGGCTCAAGTGGTTATGCCAGTAGCAAACCATGCATGAGACAGGGAAACCCGAGAACATTTAACCTCTTGCAGACCGGCCCACGTACAAATTTACTGCAGGGCGGCGGATCTTTTGTGCAAAATCACGTACAGGTACGTGATTTCGCACTTTTGGGTCTGTGGCGTGCACACGCGCCACTAGGCGACCCGCTCCCACTGTGATTGGACACAGCGGGAGCCAATCAGCGGGTCCGGCAGACCCAATGTCTGCCGGGACCCGCCGATTGTTTCCGACAGGCGCAGAACGGCAGTCTGTACGTAAACAAGGCAGATCACAGTTCTGTTAGTAGGGAAGACAGAGATCCTGTGTTTCTGCTAAGCAGGGACATGGATCTCTGTCTTCCCACAGTAAAAGCATCCCCCACACAGTTAGAAAGCACTCACTAGGAACACATTTTACCCTAAAGTTAACCCGTTCCCTGTCAGTGTCATTAGTACAGTGACAGTGCATATTTTTTAGCACTTATCACTGTACTAGTCACTGGTCTCCAAAAAAGGATCAAAAGTGTCACTTAGTATCCGATTCATCCGCCGCAATGTCGCAGTCCCGCTATAACTCGCTGATCGCCATAATTTCTAGTCAAAAAAAGAAAAAAAAATCCATAAAAATATCCCATAGTTTGTAGACACTATAACTTTTGCGCAAACCAATCGATATACGCTTATTGGGATTTTTTTACCCAAAAAATGTAGCAGAATGCATATTGGCATAAATTGATGAAGAAATTGTATTTTTTAAATGTTTTCATTGGATACATTTTATAGCAGAAAGTAAAAAATATAGTATTTTTTAAAAATAGACGCTCTTTTTTTATTTAAGCGGGAAAAAAAAAACACAGAGGTGATCAAATACCACCAAATGAAAGCTCTATTTGTTGGGGGGAAAAAGAAATACATTTTTGGTGTACAGTGTCGCAGGACCACACAATTGTCAGTTAAAGTAACACAGTGCCGTATCGCAAAAAATGGCCTGGTCATGAAAGGGGGTAAACCTTCCGGAGGGCAAGTGGTTAAACCAGATATGTCTTTTATTCAGCAAAGCAGCAAACACAATTTCAATGTAATAAAATAATTAGGTGGTGGGACCCTGTAATCAAAAAAAAATTGGCACAATCCCCATGCAATTGAAGTCAATAGAAGGTAAGTCCACACATCTCCTCACTGAGAGCAGGTGATGTGAAAAAAGTCACAAGTTTTATTCATACAAAAGTCTGTAAAACATATGCATCAGAGCATATTAGAAGGTACAATCAACATGTTTTATAACCATTTCATGCAGTCATAGCGTGGTTGGGTACATATGGATCGGGTATGTGTGGATTGACACATTTCGCCCAAATAGGGGGTTCCTCAGGATGCACGTTTCAATATCAACAAATCTAAATATAGATCACCAAATGTGATTGATTCGTCACGCTTTATAAGGCCACAATCACACAGGAGATATATGTACACCAATATATCCATGCTCATTAAAACCAAGAGAAGAATCGCCACTAGATAATCACCATAAGTCAGATCTGATTATAAGAGAACAGCAAAAGTAAAGTCAATCAAAAAAGAAAGTTATAATCCTGGGAGAGCCAGAATAAATGCTTTAAACATCAAGGATCCAACTAATTGGACCATACAGGAACCATAGAAGAAGAGACATTCCAGGTTCCAGTATAGCTTAAGAGAAAACCATCCACTGACGTGAGGCTGAGACCATGTGTGTCAAGAAATGTCAAAATCGGCCACATTTGGTGATCTACATCTAAGTATTTGTTTATATTCAAATAAGGATCCTGAGGAAGCCTTTTATTTGGGCGAAATGCGTTCATCCAAACATACCCAATCTATACGTACCCAACCACACTTTTACTGCATGAAATGGTCATAAAACATGTTCACTGTACTTTCTAATATGTTCTGATGCATATGTTTTACTGACTTTTGTATAAATAAAACTTGTGGTTTTTATAACAATTTGTATTTATGTGGCGCTCCTCGTGGTACTTAAAAATCTAATTTTTCACACCACCTCCTCCCAGTGAGGGGACAATATCAATGTAGGATAGCTTTGTACAGCAAGTTTATAGCATAAAATAAATAAAAGCTACCTTGTGTACCTTGTTTGTGTTTTATCAGCATTCAGCTTTTTCACCCAGCAGCAGGGTCCCACAACAGAAAAAGCAAGAGAGCACTGAGCCAGTCAGTCAGCTCACATATATAAAGGCCTGTGTAAAGCCGAGACTAATAACGATGAGGTCTAACCTAAATAGTTTTTAATAAGGGGGTTTTATTATATATAATACCCAAAAAGAGGAAAAGTGTATACAAAAGCAAATTTTTTTATAAAAAAAATACACATGTTAATATTGAATAACTTTTAAAAAAAAAACTTTTGTTATACTTTATTTTTTTTCAGTGTGTTATACTTTATCACATTTAGAAATCAACACATTTCATAGATTTGATCTGCTTCTTCAGGGCTAGTATGGAAAGTAACTGCTAACATGCTGGTAGGTTAATTTGGCTCCTGTGTAAATTGGCTCTAATATGTGAAAGAATGCGAGTTAGGGACCTTAGATTGTAAGCTCCTTGGGGGCAGGGACTGATGTGAATGTACAATATATCTATGTAAAGTGCTGCATAAACTGGCGATGCTATATAAGTACTTGTAATAAATAAATAGTATTAGAAGTTATTTCTATGAGCTGTATATTTGTCTAGACCAATAAATCCCTATCATATACAAAGCTCAAATCTCAAAAGATATCCTAAATATGCCTTTCCACTGCCCAGCAGTCTTTGTTTCCACTACCAGGGGTGCTTGGATGAGATATGTGCAATAGGCCATCCTTGTCAACTCAGGCTCCACAGTCAGGTGCATGACACATAGTCTAACTATACCATATTTCTCTACTGAACGATCAGGATTTGTTTTAAGTCCAGCTACAGGCTGCTGCATTATACAAAGTTAAAAGCGGTAGTAAACCGCACTTTTTTTTTCTAAAAACCCTTCAAGACAATGGCATATACATCGCATATTAGCACATTATGAAAAATGTACCCAAGAACGAAGCCCTCCAGTGGCGCGCTGTCACTGCTGAAAGGGCTTCCATCTCTACCTGATTTTCCTTCTGGGTTCAAGTGCTTCGGTTGTCTAATTGGCCGAACCTCAATGTTGTGACATCGATGTCTGAAGGGACAGCATACCTGTGCCATCACCTGCTGCATGCAGTGGGAATATCTCCTAACCAGGGGTGCCAAACCTTTTGAAGAATGAGTACCACCTAAGCAACTTGGTAACCGTTCGCAGGCCACAATGAGCGGAGCTGGCGGATGACAGGTCCATGTCCACTCTGCATATGCAGAGCGGACACCGATGCAGCCTGCTCTACCCTATGGACCCTCCCATCCGATCTGCCCAGATAGAAGTGGACGGATCCCCCTTCTCCTTTTTTTTTTTATCAGATTGGAGGTAGGTGGGTGTAAACGGCCACAAGTCCGTTTACATCTGTGGCTCCATAGAGGTGAACGGTGGGTCCGATTGGGTCGGATTGATCGTAACAAAGGGGCCTGAGGCTGCTTTCACACTAATTTCACACTGTGGTTTACCCACACAAGGGTGCGGCGCAGTGCATTTTGGCTTTCCGGCGGGTTAGCTGCACTTTGCCTCAGACTTCTATTATATCCTGCAGGTGTGGTGCACTTTCTGAAAGTGCACCAAACCCGCAGGTAATTACCAAAGTCTATGGCTCAGTGCAGAAAACCCGCAGGTGTTCTGTGCTGCACCTGTGGATCAGTTTGAAAGCAGCCTAGTAACCGCTGCAGAACAGATATGCCCAAATATACACTGTGATTTTAGTAATAATTTTACCTTTAATAACAGTCTTCCATTCAGGTATCGCCGGCTGTTGCTGTCCCAGGCAGAGGGCATTTGGTATCATTCCGCCTGTGACAGGAGTTGGAGCTATACAGGAAGCATTGGCTTATGTGGCTCTGCTCTGAAGCCGCTTGCTTCATCTACCACCAGATTCATTCACAACACTGATGCTCTGCGATAGAGATGGGCTCGGGCGTGTTCGAAATCCCACATGGCCGATCCCACCAGTAAGTCGACACTGCACACGGCTAATCACAAGCAGTGAGACATTTCTTGGTTCGCAGCTGCACAGACCGGGAAATGTCACTGCCTGTGATTAGCCTTGTCCAGTGACGGCTTCCTGGCGGGATAGGGCATGTGGGATTTCGAACACGCCCAAGCCCATCTCTACTCTGGGATAGCGGGTCGGCAACCCACGATCTTGGCTTGCCAATCCACCATCCCAGAGCAGGAGGTGATGGGCCACATCAGAGGGCTCCACTGGCCACATGGTTGGGCACCCTTGTCCTAAACAGTGCAAGTTTAGGAGATCATCACTGTACCTGCAGGTAAGCCTTATTATAGGCTTACCTTTAGGTACAAGTAAAAAAGAAGACTTTAATGCAAAAGATTTCAGTATATAAGCCAAACGGAATCTTAGAAAACTCCCTCAGCAAATCTTTGAGAGTGAGTATTCTCTAGTCAGTTTTTCCTCATATGTGCTTTAAGAGCAGCTTAAAGCCTGATATGTGAGGAGCATGTCCAGGCCTGTCCAAGGCTGTGACTGAGGCAGCTCTGTCCTCAAAGCGGAGTTCTGCTGAAGTAATTTTTATTAAAGTCAGCAGCTACAAATACTGCAGCTGCTGACATTTAAAATATGGACACTTACCTGTCCAGGGTGCCCGCGATGTTGGCACCCAAAGCCGATCTGTCCCTCAGCTTTCAGGTGGAGGTGCGGCCATCTTCGGTAAGGGAATCAGGAAGTGAAGCCTTGCGGCTTCACAGCCTGGTTCCCTACTGCACATGCGCAAGTCGCGAAGCGCGTCCTCACTGGTCCCTGCTGTCTTCTGGGACCTGTGTGTCTCCCAGAAGACAGTGGGGGGGAGGAGGGGCCTAGATATCCATGGCTACGGTGGCTATCTATGCCCGGAAGTGGGAGCAAATACCTGGCTTAGACAGGTATCTGCCCCCCCCCCCCCCTGAAAGGTGCCAAATTTGATACTAGAGGGGGGGGAGGATTCTGAAAAGGGGAAGTTCCATTTTTGGGTGGAACTCCGCTTTAAGAGGTATCAAACCAAAAGGCAAGCATTTATTATAGATAAAGGGGAGGTGGTGTTGCGCTGTTACTAGTGGTGAACTTGCTATAAATAAATATAGTGCACAATGGCTAAAAACCAGCAATTAATGAAAATAAATTAAATTTAAATATTATACTCATGAATTATAGTAGTGAATAAATTACTAATACCAATAAATCAATAGATGAAAGTAAAATAAACGATGCAAAAGTGCAATGTGCAAAAATTGCATAAACATAGAGCTAATGTGGATACTACAGTGCAAATCTACTAAATGTGCAATACATAGCATACAGGTAAAAATAAAAATAAAAATAAAAATAACCTGCAATGTGCAAACAACAAAATGTTCAAACGTGGAAGCAAAATGCAAAGTGCAAATGAGTGCTAAAAGTGCAAAAGAAACCACAACAGACAGTGCCAATAGCAACAGGATGCTCTCTTCACAGTGGGGGTTCTTTTTGTTTTTCGTGCACAGGTGATAGTGTGTTGGAGAGATAATTGAATCTCTGTTTCGTGTATCATACACAAAGGTAAAGCTGGCCTCTTACCTTGCGGTAATGAGGTAACCACATGTAAATATTGGGAGAAATGATTCCTCTGGCAGTGGTTCCTCAGGTATGGTTTAAACCAAAAAGTAGATCATGAATGGTGCTTTTTATCTCTCAATGGCAGCGGTGTTAGGAAGGGAAAAAAGGGAAGGATCCCGATCGTGAAGTACGTTTTAAACAACACAGTATATTTATTTAAGGTTAACAATGGGGGTACTCACATAAAACTCACATTAAAAATGTGTGGATCCCCCTGATGAAGTCACGTGACCGTGATGCCACGCGTAGGGACGGAAAGGCACTCAGATAGACGGAGGCTAACGAGCTCGCCGCTCGTAAGGAGATAAGTCTGATATTATATTTTTAATGTGAGTTTTATGTGAGTACCCCCATTGTTAACCTTAAATAAATATACCGTGTTGTTTAAAACGTACTTCACGATCGGGATCCTTCCCTTTTTTCCCTTCCTAACACCGCTGCCATTGAGAGATAAAAAGCACCATTCATGATCTACTTTTTGGTTTAAACCATACCTGAGGAACCACTGCGCCCAGCATCCGAGATTGCGGTTACCTATTACTGCCAGGACCACGCCAGAGGAATCATTTCTCCCAATATTTACATGGGGTTACCTCATTACCGCAAGGTAAGAGGCCAGCTTTACCTTTGTGTATGATACACGAAACAGAGATTCAATTATCTCTCCAACACCCTATCACCTGTGTACGAAAAACAAAAAGAACCCCCACTGTGAAGAGAGCATCCTGTTGCTATTGGCACTGTCTGTTGTGGTTTCTTTTGCACTTGAACTTTTGGATTGCAACAATTGGTTGCATAGTCTATTGGACTTTTTTGCACTTTTAGCACTCATTTGCACTTTGCAATTTGCTTCCACGTTTGCACATTTTGTTGTTTGCACATTGCAGGTTATTTTACCTGTATGCTATGTATTGCACATTTAGTAGATTTGCACTGTAGTATCCACATTAGCTCTATGTTTATGCAATTTTTGCACATTGCACTTTTGCATCGTTTATTTTACTTTTATCTATTGATTTATTGGTATTAGTAATTTATTCACTACTATAATTCATGAGTATAATATTTTAATTTAATTTTTTTTCATTTATTGCTGGTTTTTAGCCATTGTGCACTATATTTATTTATAGCAAGTTCACCACTAGTAACAGCGCAGCACCACCTCCCCTTTATCTATACTTACATATGGGTTTGGATTAACCCCTTCGGTGCGTGCGACAGTTACCCCCTGTTCAATTCTATATTTGGTAGCGCAGGAATAACCACTTACACAAAGCATTTATTATATTGCAGCTTACTAATTATTATGCCTTGTACACACAATCGGAATTCCGATGAAGCTGACTTCCATCAGTCTTGCATACACACTCTCAGACTAAATTCCGACCGTCCAAAACGTGGTGATGTAAAACACTACGACGAGCAGAGAAAAATTAAGTTCAATGCTTCTGAGCATGCGTCGACTTGATTCTGAGCATGCATGGATTTTTCTCCGATGGAGTTCCACACAGACGATCGGAATTTCCTATCGTTTTTTTTTTTCCATCGGAAAAATTTAAAACATGTTCTATTTTTTTACACCAATTGAAAAAAGTCAGATGGGGCCCACACACGATAGTTTTTTCCAATGAAAAATACTTTTTTTCATCGAAACAACACCATAAATCACAAGCGCTAAAATTGGTGGGTTGGTGTGGAAAAAAAACTCAAAATGTTGAGAGGTGCAGAAAAAATCAAAAAGGAGGACATGGATCCAGAGCAGCAGATAAAATTTGTACCCGGAAGTACAAAAATCTGCAACATTCAACCACTAAAATCCAGCGCTCATGGACCATACATTAAAACACATGAATGCTCTTGATAATAAATAAAAACTGTGTCCATTTATTACAACTCAAGAGAATCCAGTGAGCGAAAAACAGATAAAAAATCAACTTCAGTCAAAATTAACAATAGTCTTGGCTTGCATTAGTATCCATAGAGCAAAAAGGGGTTAAAAATTTCACTGCATAGCTTGATGCTCCTGCAGCACAAAAGCAGTGTGAGCACAGTATCTTTAGATGACTAGGACATGCAGGCCGACATGTGGAGGGCCCTCCAACATGAAGGACGCGAAACCAAGACTGTGACAAGGCTGGGACAGGGGAACTCACACTCTCCGTCCCTTCGGACCGATGACGTCACACCACCGTGACGCTGGCTGGTATCTCAGGATTCGAGCGGTGTTGTGGAGCGAGTAGCGTTGTTCAACACGCTTCTCCACACTAGAAGCAAATACGCCACTGCTGCTCTCTAGTGGAGACACAACGGAATGTCTGCTTAAACAAGATGAATCCTGAGTGCATGGACAGGCTTGTACACAGGACGATTCTGCTGCTATAAAAGTTCCTAAACGGAACAAGACATAAAGATAAATATAAATAGTATCTTGAAGAGGGGGGGGGAAAGGACCAGGGGGTAGCCTTGACTAACGTTTCACGCTCTCTGTGCGCTTTTTCAAAGTCAAGGAATTAAGGCACCGACAATAATTAAATAGGGAAAAGGGGGAGGGATTTACCGAGCGAACGAGGGAAGGACTAGGGGCGTGTATTGAGAAAAAATATCTTTAACCCCTACGTTGCTCACAGGACATAAAACATCCAATATCATACTCACAATAATACATTGACTAGAAATACAGACATAACTAAAACACAAATACTTATAATATGTGAAAATAAAAAATGATAATAGCTTATATTAAGAACATCTATATAAAAATGTGTAAAATGTTATAAAACTAAATACCCACATAGAGTATCATTAGACATCATGGGTATCTAGTTCAAAAGACCAATGATTCTTGCATCTTTATAGTGCAAGAGGTCGCTACCAAATGGAAATCCTAAAAAATCCTAAAAAAGGGGGGGAAACAAGGAGGGGAAAGGGAAAGGAAAAGGGGGAAAGGAAATAACAAATTATTTGATAAAACTGCATGTCTCGATTCCCTCGTTAAACCCTTTTGGGGCTAATGAATCAAACATAAAAATCCAAAAGACTTCCCTCTTGCACAGGAGGGAAAATCTTTCGTTGGTGGTTAGGGTTCCTTTGGGAATAGATTCAATCACAAATACCTCTAGGCATTTTAGGTCCCTATTATGTACACAATGAAAATGCCGGGGTACACTATGGTCATAGCCGCCTTTCTTAATAAGTCGGTGTTGATCTCCGACTCTTGCACGTAGTGCGCGTATAGTGCACCCTACGTAAAATAAGCCGCAAGGGCACCACAAAACATAGATGACAAAGTCAGTAGAACAGGTAATGAATTGTTTAATCATAAACTCTTTCCCTGAATTCGTACTGATTTTGTCAGTTCCATGTGCAATGAACTGACACGTCAGGCACGCTCTTTTTTTACATTGAAAAATGCCCTTTCTGTCATCAAAGTAGGACCTAATGTCCAATGGAGATCTATTGGATTTTAACTGCACTTTGCTGGGGGCCAGTATGTTTTTAATAGTTCTCGCCCTACGAAACGTTATTTGTGGTACTACTGGTAGTACCGGGGCCAATCTCTGATCAAGATGTAAGATATTGAAATGTTTCTTGATTATTCTGGATACTGACTTATACTTATCATTAAAAGTGGATACAAATCTTATTTTTTTGGTGTCCTGAGTCAATTCTTTCCGTGTTGTCTTTTCTGGTTCGGGACCCACAAAGGTCAAAAATGCTTCCTTAATTAACTCACAAGGATATCCTTTATCCTCAAACTTTTTGGACATCAGACCATTTTGTTCAACATAATCTTAATTTCTTGTACAGTTCCTTCTAAGTCTATTGAATTGTCCCTTAGGAATGTTGTGTTTCCAACTAGGGTGATGACAACTCTTATAATGTAGATAAGAGTTGCCACTGGTGGGCTTCGTATGATTTTTTGTAATAATCTTATCAGAGTCACTAGTTAAAAACAAATCCAAGAAAACCAATTCATATGAGTCCAACACACATGTAAATGTTAACCCAAACCCATGGGCACCCGCTGAACTTTTTTCAGGGGGGGGCATCATTTTAAGGTCATCCATGCTTCTTTGGGGCAGTGGAGCAGCGCTGTATACACCACTCCTCCACCACCGATTTAAATAAATGGGCACCGCTGCCCAAGCGCCTGCAAAGCGCTTCGGCAGCAGCGATACACAGTTGCATTTATCCCTGTCTTTGACCGCTAGCTGGGGTTATTGCAACACAGAGGGCAAGTGTCTTCACTCTGACTTCAACACTCTTACGATTCCAGGGGGGGGGCAATTGACCCCCCTTGCCCTATGGAGCGGACGCCCATGCCCAAACCTGTTGGTATTACAATGGGCCACAAAAGAGGAGAAAACCTCTGGGCTCCCGCTCCAGATGAGCACAATGTCGTCAATTTAGGGACCGTAAAAACACTATGTGCTCAGCAAATGGGTTGTTATTCCAGATACTCTCTTCCTTCCAGTGCCCCATGGTGAGGTTAGCATATACTGGAGCAAAATTTGCTCCCATTGCTGTGCCTCTGCGTTGGACAAAAAACTGCTCACAGAAGGTAAAATAATTATGTGTCAAGCAAATAGATATATATATAGATTCAACCAGGAACTGGGACTGAAGTGAATTGAAGTCTCCGCTCTTGGATAAAAAGTGTTGTACAGCTCTAAGGCCTATCACGTGGGGTATGGAAGTATACAATGAGGCTACATCCATGAGATGTGATGGTGGCATTATTTTTCTTTTTTTAGGTTTCTTTCTTTTATTTTCACCTGTTGATCTGGCCTGTAAGTTAGTTGTTTTTCAACAGAACAAGCTCTCCTGCAGATGTATCAGTTAAAAGTGTTTGGATAAACCATTTAACACTGACAGGGGTGCTTACAACGGTCATCTTTTATTTATTTATGTAAAACCCTTATCCAAAAAGGAAAAATACTGCTACTGTAATTGCTTGTGTAACTGCAGTGTGAGCTGGAGTTTGGCTTCAGTTGGTTTAGTGTATCTAAATCTGCTAGTGCATCTAGCTCTCCCCTCCCTCCAGATTAATAATGCTCCTGTCCAAAGGTGTCCCTAGTGTTCCTTCATCCAGAGTGGGGGCTCTCTAATACAGGAGGTGTGTTAATGGTTAGATCACAGGTAAAAATTAAGGAAAAAAAGCCTAAAAAAGAATGTCAGCCCCATCCACTTAGAACTCAAAAAGGTTAATGCTTGGAGTCCATACATAATCTGCATAATTTATTGATCTTGTAGTCCAGTATACAGCAGAAAGTTAACATGTTTCAGTTTACAAAGACTTGCTCATAGCTAACTCTTTGATCTGTAAGCCAAAACACATTCTATTTCTGCTGTATACTTGACCATCAGATATTAATAAACAAACTCTGTGATTTATGTATGGACTCCAGCATTACCTTTGTTGACATGGAACATTTGGCTGCTAAGGGACAGGAGAAACACAAGTGATGGAAGATGTTGCTTGCTAAACCTCAGACTGGAGATGCTGACCTGGAAGATCCAGCAGAATGTGTGGCTAGGAGTGTCAGACAAGTGATCAACAGAACTATAAGGGAAACCAGCAGATATTTAAGGTGAACTCTGGTTAGGGTGCAGGTTCAGGATGTCAAAGTCCAACAAGACCAGGCAGCAATAACACTAAAAAGTAACTTAAAAAAGCCGTCTGGCATCTATACTGACTTTGGGCTTGCAAACATGTCTGCACACATACTGTGAAATGCAAACATATCTCTTTGTGCAGAGCTGCAAGCAAAGATATGTGCATGCGCATGTTTCCAAGCCAACTGGCTAATAGAAATTCCTTTGGGAACTTTATATTTGAAGCTAAATCTCACAATTTCTAAAGAGAAAAATGCTTTTCTTAGGTACTTGTACTTGTAAACATCGAATTGACATCTAATGTATATGTAGTAGTACCCCCTTACCCATTGGTGGTGGATGTAATCCCTCAGGTGGCTCAGTGGGCTAAAATCTCAACGCCAGTGTCTGATCCTTGGTGCATGGTGGGATGAAGATAAGAAGTTGGGCACCAGTCACTATAGTCTTTTTGCCTGCTGAACTCTTGGAGAGAGGATTTAACGGTCAAGGATACCCCAAAAACTAGGATCAGTATTCTGAAATAGCTGTTGTATTAGTACAGTGCTTTAAAAGCAGCATCTTGGTAATTGGTGACCCCATGAGAGCAGCTAGGCAGGTCTGTAGGATGACTTTTCCTAAGGTAACAGTGGATTAAATCTCTATTTAATGAAATCTCTGGTAATTCTGGCTCTTGACACTCTACTCTGATTGCATTGATTTAAAGCTATCTTTATCTTTCGGCAATTAATTCCTCTTACAGTATCCAGATGGTAACTTCAACCCAGCTCCTCTGTGACACTCTCAAGCAAGAAGATCCTTTTCCAGTCCAATGTCCTCCATATATCCACTCTAGCAAATAGCTAAAATCCCAAAACCTTTTGTAGACAGGTGCTGGTACTACGGGGGGGTTAAAATTTTTATGGTGGGCTTTGTTTTTTCCTCAGTGTTCATGTGACTTCTTTTTTTAAAGAACATAAATATCGGGGAAGGTATGCCTTGTGGGTGCATGCATGCACGCCACAGACTTGGAAGGTCAGAATCTTGTACAGGTACATGATTCTGCACAGGAGAGCCGCCTTGCCGCCGTATATATACAGTATACAGTCAGCAAGTTGGCAAGGAGTTAAAGCAGAGTTTCATCCAAAAGTGAGTGGAACCTCCGCTTATCTGCTTTCCCCCCTCCCCCCCTTCGGTGACACATTTGGCATCTTTTAGAGAGGAGGGGGGAATGAGTATTTGTTTTTGACAGGCACCCTTCTCCGCTTCCAGGAGACAGCGCAGTGGCGCCGTCCCTCGGAAGTTCGGCCCCCTCCTCCTTTCTCCGCCGCCGGGCCAGTTAGAATGCTCATCGTGCTTCGCGCATGTGCAGTAGGGAACCTTACAAGGAAGGGCAGCAACCAAGAGCCGATCCAAAAATTGGCTGGAGTGCCAGCATCGTGGGAACCCTGGACAGGTAAGTGTCCTAATATTAAAAATAATGGCAGCTACAGTATTTGTAGTGGATGACTTAATTTTATTGTGGGGGGGGGCTAATTCCTTTAATGCTGCTGTCCTAGGAACAGGCCCACTAATAACATTATAGTAAATTTAGCCCTGTGAATTATAGCAAGGGAAAATGCAGTAAAAAATATACCTATAGAGATGAGATGACCATGAACACATTTGACCATTTTTTAAGCAAACTATTGCTCTGGTCACCCCTAAATTTAGGTATTGCGGGGTTAAACTTGGGGACCCCGCTACAAAAAGAAGATAAAAGGTGTCATAATGTCATATTACATTAAGCATTGCAAACTTTGAGCTTTCAAGCAGTCTATGATGGCCCTCAGGCTGTACAGCAGTGTATTGATAAAATAGCACACAATGGTCCCTTCACCAGAAGCTAACTAATCATGGCTGTGTTTGTACAACCTCAAGAGCAAATAAAAATTACAGATTGTATTCAGATAATAACGATTTCAACTGTTACTCAGCTGGGTGTCTAGAATGTATAGCATCATTATACATGTAGGAGTTCTATAAGTGGCAGGCAGTTATGTGAATTACACCATTTGGATCCTTTTTAATTGGTATATTAACTTATTATTAACTTAAAGAGGAGCTCCAGGTACTGCTGCAAGTTATTGCAACTGGCATTATCACAGTTATTGGAGGTTAGGCATCCAATATACCATCTGATGTAAAATCTCTGCAATGCCTGTAGACTAGGTAAGCAACTTCAATGGGCCTACAGTACTGAACCATGCACCACTTCTTGCACCAATATAATTTGCATGCAACAATAATCAGAGGGGGAATAAATATCTAAGGTAATAATATTATTTAAACGGGAGGCATTTTGGAACCAAGTGCTATGGTCTGCTAAAAGAAAAACAGCTTAACTATTTAGCTACAATCACCGAAGATACATTTGGAAAATGCCTTATTCAAAATGCCTTATTCAATGTTTTTTTTCCAAATGTACCTTCGATGATTGTAGCTAAATGGTTAAGCTGTTTTTGACACCTTTTATCTTTTTTTTTTATATTCAAATAGTAAATAATTCTCTTTTGAGTTGTTTGTTTTGCTTTGCATACAAGTTAATTGAGAAATAATGAGGGTTGAGTATGGAGGACATCAGGGTGAACCAGTCAATAAGAAGGTTTTTTTAATGTCCTGTTGCTGCCTTAACAGCTCCCAAATATATGGGTCGAATTTCGAAATAATTTTCTTTCAAAAATCTTATTTAAGAATTTTTGTTCGTATTTCGCACTATTAGTGGGCTGCAGCAACAATCGATTTTTGTGCGGCCATTGAATTTGAGTAATAGGACATGTTGGAAATTTTTTGAAAAACAAATGATTTTCTAATCAATGATGGGAGAATTGTGTAATTGAAAAAGAAATGCGCATGTGCAAGAAAAGAAAATTCCTGGAAAGAAAAGAAGATTCCCAGCTACGAAAATTATTTTCTGTAGCAACATGAGGTGAAATTGAAGGCTTGGTTGGTCGAATTTCGAAATCAATGGTGGCATCATCGGATCACAAAACGCACAACCTTTCTGATTTTCAATAGAAAATTCTTTCGAATTTCGACCATGTATGGCCAGCCTAAGCATTCGAAGAGACAAGATGCTGCTAACCTTTGAGCAGTGGAGTGCATTTGCTATACTTTTGGGTATAATTGTTCAACAAATCATTGCAGTGCCATGTTTTGTGAATACTAATATATTTTGCCAGTGAGATGCTCTAAAAAATAATGCATATCTGTTTTTTTTTTTTTTATGCTGTAATGCGATGGGGGCCTATTCAAAATGAATGGGTTGCCCTAAGGCATTGTGGGAAAGAGGCATGGCTGTCAGTGTCTTAGAAAATATTGTGCAGGTAGAGAGAAAAAAATATTCTAATTACCAATAAATTCTGGATATTTATATTTCACTCAGTGGAGAAACTGATACTTAAGTAGTTGAATATTTCAGAAAGACAACTAATAAAAAAATTCATCTTGAAATCAAACATAAACTGCTTCAATAAATGGAACATTAGGCTTTTAGTGTGGCCTTTAGTCCCCAGAAACATCCCCAGAAACATTTACAGAGAGTGGGAGAAAATCCTGAGAGTAAAACTAAAGGCAATTTTTTTTTTAGTTTTTGGATAGAGTAGAAATGGATTAGAACGCCTGTCAGATATTTATTGCTACCTCTGCCCCCATTAAGGAGATTCAACATGTCAGGCCCCCGGAATGCCGTGCTCAACAGCCCAACGGCCTCCCCGGCTCACAGGAGAGCCCGCCATGAAGCATCCGACTGAACAATCTCATCCCTACCCTCCCATGCATCTTAAACGCTGACTGTACCACATCAGGACAGGAGCCTTTCTACAACGCCCATCTGTAGCACTCAAGACGACAAGCTTATACCGCAAACGGCCACATCAAAGATAACTTTTATTTTTTTTCCCCAGTTAATGCCAACCCTAGATGTTCCTGACTGTTCTTAACATCATTCCCTAGAAGTCTGATCCAAAACAAGTGGACACAACCCCATCTGTACTGTAAGTCTTTTGTTCCCCTTGGGAGACCCCCGTGTTTTGACTGACCCTCCTAGAAGAGCTAGCGGTCTCAAAGGTAAAAGACATTCTATTAGGGGTAACCACATGCCCTCCATTAAAACCGCCTAAGACTGAACCGAGATATTGAGTATCTCATATACTGTAGATAAGTATACCTCCTCAAGGGTAATGTTCTCGCTCCAAATACCTTCCTGCATCCCTCCCTAATCCCTTTCTCCACCATTTTTCTTCCCAATCCCCGAACTCTTTCCCACCCCATCCTAACCTCCCTCCAATCCGATTTATCCCCAAAGGTATTCCACACATAAACCTCCTTGATAATTGTTCACAGAACTACCCTGAACCGAGGTTCAATAAGTGTAACTACGGTTATCTTGGGTGCTTCTTGTAAGGTTGCCTTTGGGGGATGATGTTGCACAGAGGCCAACTCGCTTCCTACAAAGGGTTAGGGGCCTAAATTAACTCTTTCACCACCACCTTATCTAAACTGAGGATCTGAATCTGTCGCTATAGAAAAATGCTCTTTAAGCCTTTCAGACTTTTCACATAGCTCCCCTGATATGGTGTCTGTGCAGCCTCACCCCCCTTCCAAATGCCTCACCTAAAACAGATGTTATAAGAATGTTTAAAAGTTAGACTGTATTAGATGGCTCCTTCTCACTTATCTTGTTGTATATTCGAAACTCAGTTAATCGATAGGTTTGAAGGCTCCCAAATCAATCACACTCAACCAATGGGTTGATTACATGTGCCTAATCAACTCCACTACAAGGAAATATGGGTCTATCCCACCTTGTAACTTTTGAGACAATAACCACATTAGGGTCTGTGACGATTCCGTTCCAACCCAATTTGGACTGGAATATGCCACAGGACCGATCATAAACTGGACGCTGCCCGACCACACACACACACACACACAAGAAAAGTTGCTTTCTGATATAGACTCAATTAAAGTTATATTATAAATATTCACGTTGAATGTTATAAACATTGTTGAATTGCCTCAATGTTGGAAGTCTCCCCCCTCTCCATTCAATTGGAGAAATGACGTAAGATACATATGTGTAAAAAGGACCCCGTATTACTGTTCTGGTTTCTATAATAATATAATATGCTATGTTTTATACTCTAGATTCTAGGACTGTTATTGTTTGTTCAATACACTTGCTAAATGACCTCAGGAAATTGCAGCATGTTTGACTCCCTTGAGTTTAGACCTACAGCTATTCTGTCTAGTACGAATAAATACTGCCTCCCCCACACATTCAGCAGCCTGAATCTCCTGTGGACGAGAGATACAGAATCTTGACCGTTCCATACCGACACCCTTCACCTCTCCACAAGACGGGAACGTACTTGTTCCTGTCAAACATTACCGGATACATTTTTTATCTTGGGGAAGGTTACGTTATAATCTTCCTAACTCCGGATTACCGCCTACCCCGCTTTCTCCTAACTCCCAGTTCACTTACCCATCCTCCTCCTCCCCCTCTTTCCCTCTTTCCCCCTGATCCCTACCCCCTTTTTTTTCTCTTCCTTCTTCTTTTCCCTTCTCTTTCACCTTCTCCCCCTTCTTGCCCTCCCCCTTTCCTTCTTTCCCTTTCCCTTCCTCCTGTACCTCACAGTCTCCGCCACCACCACATCTATACTAGAACAAAACTACCCCAGAATCTGCTTTTTTCAGATCCCCAAGTTCACACGTGAAAAGATAACTGCCTAACACCTCGCGGTCTCCCCAAAATCCTAGGACCAAACAATAACACAATGTCACACACACGCCCTACAAAAAAAAACCTCCACGCTTAAAGTAGTCTCACTGAACACAAAGGGTCTCAACATCCCAGAAAAATATAGCCAAGTCCTTGATATGATGTCTAAACTGAAGGCAAACGTAGTATTCCTACAAGAGACGCACTTTCGCACAGACAAAATTCCCAAGCTTATGAACCATCTGTTCCCAACAGTATACTATGCCACCAACTCACTTGCAAAATCAAAAGGGGTCTCAATTCTACTTTCCAAAAACCTTGACTGGCAACCCGTAGATTCACTTTTTTTCCTGCCCCACATAATAAATATTCTAGAATCGATTATCTATTCTTATCCCAGAAAGATATCCCCTTTCTATCCACCGCCACCATTGAACCAATGCTGCTGTCAGACCACCACCCAATTACAATGACCCTGACATTCCCAGACAAACACACTCCCAAGAACATTTGGTGCCTAGACTCGGCACTGCTTACTTCGGAAGAGGTCGTCAATAATATCCGCAAATGCATACACACATTTTTTATAAAGAACGACACACCTGACACAGCCCTGCTTACCCAATGGGAGGCCCATAAATGTGTCGTTAGAGGGAAACTCATCGCCCTTAAGTCATCCCGCCGAAAGGCCCAACAACAAACAATTACAGACCTACTCGACAAGATTAAAAACCTTGAACTTGCCCGCAAACAATCACAAGCGCAGCAAATTTATCACAAGCTTACCCAAAACAGGAAACTTTTACGTGAAGAATTAAACCGTAAAACGCGATGCAAATTTGTCCTACCCCTAAACCTCTTCTATGAATTCGGCAACAAATGCGGAAAATATCTAGCTAAAGCCCTCCAGACCAAGAAAGCACACGCAAATATTCACACCATCAAAGATTCTCACGGAAAGTCCCATATCACCCCGACAGACATAGCAGCCCAATTTGAGACTTATTACTCTAACCTATATAATCTCCCCAAACATACAACAAATCAAATTAGATCTGAAACTCGACAGACCTCAATCAAGTCTTTCCTCAACAAATACTGCCCCAAACCCATAAACAAAGAAGATGCCCTTCAGTTAGAAAACCCTATTTCGGAAGAGGAACTCAAATCGGCAATCAAACAGCTTAAAAATGGTAAAAGCCCCGGCCCGATGGGCTTACAGCTGCCTATTACAAGGCCTTTACAGACACTTTAGCCCCACATATTATTAAGACTTTTAACTCCTTAAGACTGCATTCACACCTGAGCGTAGCGCTTCAAGCGTTTTTACCGTCGTTTTTACTGGCGTTTTGTTGCGCGACTTTGCGCCCGTCGAAATGCTCATTGTCGCGCTAAACGCTTGAATCGAGCATTTCCATTACATTCTATGACTCCTAAAACGCCCAAATCTGCCCGATCTGCCCAATTCGCGCAACAGAAAAGGGTCCGGAACTTGTTTGAGCTTCAGGCGTTCGACTTCAGGCGTTTTGGAGTGGAGATGTGAACCATCTCCATAGAGAATAATGTTTTTTTCCCCCTCTAGCCTTTTGTAGCTTCAGGCTTCAGGCTACAAAATGCTCAGGTGTGAATGCAGCCTAACATCGTCCACTCTCCCTTTCAATAGACTACTGGAAGCCTACATCACAGTGATCCCAAAAGAGGAGAAAGACCCTGCATCAGTTATTAATTACAGGCTGATATCCCTATTGAATGTCGATATAAAGCTGTATTCCTAGATTTTAGCTTCCCGTCTAGTACCTTTCCTGCCATCCCTGATAGGGAGAGACCAAGTTGGCTTTATCCGTGGAAGAGAAGCCAGGGATAACACAATCAAAGCCCT
This sequence comes from Rana muscosa, assembly GCA_029206835.1. Taxonomy (NCBI): domain Eukaryota; kingdom Metazoa; phylum Chordata; class Amphibia; order Anura; family Ranidae; genus Rana; species Rana muscosa. The sequence goes on from CM055120.1 coordinate 175,452,062, forward strand.
GAATATACATCATTGGATTACAACACATAAACAGGAGGGATTCTTTCTATCACTGGATGCAGAGAAGGCTTTCGACAGGCTGACATGGGACTACCTGGGAGCAGTCCTGAGACATATTGGTCTCCAAGACCGGATGTTCAATGCCATTAAGTCCCTTTATACAGTCCCAACCGCCAGAGTTCGTGTAAAAGGCCACCTGTCGAACGCCTTCTCCATTAGTAACGGGACAAGACAGGGATGCCCACTTTCCCCAATTTTATTCGTCCTAACCTTTGAACCCTTCCTCCAATGTCTCAGATCCAACGACAATATCAAAGGCTTTCTCATCATCGATCGCACTTATAAGATAGCTGCCTTCGCTGATGACATTTTACTATTCCTGAAGGAACCACACATATCAATCCCAAATCTTCTAAAATAATATATTCTTTTTCATAGTATTTCCAATTTCAAGATTAATTTTACAAAATCCCAGGCCCTGAACATCTCCCTCTCACAGGAAACAGTAACACAATGTGAAAACAACTTCCCCTTTCAATGGAAACATGATCAGATTAAATATCTTGGGATACACCTAACGGCAAACCTTTCAGACATATTCTCCAAAAATAATCAACCCATCCTCAAAACCATCACAAACGACCTAAGTAAATGGAACAAACTCCATTTTTCCTGGTTTGGAAGGGCAACAATTCTAAAGATGAACATACTTCCCCGCATTCTATATATCTTACAAACCTTACTTATTAAGCTCCCGCCAACCTTCTTTCAATCATATAAACGACTGTGTACCAGGTTTCTATGGAGACAGAAAAGACCTAGGGTAGCATACAAACAACTGACGAAACCGAAAACAATGGGGGGCATTGGTCTCCCAGACCTTAAGAAATATTATTGGGCTTGCCACCTCTCTAGAATTGTAGACTGGTCAGTATATAGCCACTGTAAAGACTGGGTCGCTCTTGAACACACATTTTCCCCCCTACCACTACGATCTCTGCCTTGGACCTTAACCAAACACACATGACCCTCTCATTGCCCCGACACTCCGCGGTTTCAAGGAAACCTGCCGAAAGCTACACATCTCCTCTAACCCTGGACCCCTTACGTCTATTTTCTCGTCGAGATTCCCGTCAGTTTTCCCGACTAGAAACCATACACACGAACGGTTTTCTCAGCTAAAGGCTCTCCCAGTAGCTTTCTTGCCAAGAAAAACGGTCGTGTGTACAAGGCTTAACAGTGGAACTCTGCGTTGTCAGAAAACACTGATCAGCGGCTGCAAACATTTTCCAACTTTTTCATTTGATGGAAGTTGATCTATGGCCACACACTGATAAAAATTGCCAGATTCCCTGCTGAAAAGAAACACCCCACTATTTGTTCTAGTCCCCCTGTTCCTAAACACTTACCTGGCTCCAGATCACAGCTCCATCACTGTCCCAGGCTCCAGCACTGCTCCGCTCACTTCTTGCTTTCACAGGAGAAACTGAGGGCAGTGGAGCCATAGGCTCCTGCTTCTGTCAGATAAAATCCTGCGGGGAGAGAGCAGCAGTGTGGCTTACTGGAGCTGCATGTGTCTATGGACACACACAACCTGGCTCGGGAAGGGTAGACGGATGGTACCTCCTCCCCATGTTTCCCTTCTAGTTGGGCCCAAGGGTGGAGGAGGCCTACCCCAGAGTGGGTTCTTCTGGGCTACGTTAGGAACCTTGTTCAGGGTCACTTTATTGCACATGGGGCACCTTTGCCTGTGCCATTTTTATCAATGCCCTGGGACAAGACTAAGGCTGCCACGGGGGAATACTTGACCTTAAGGCGGGCCTCCACTCTTAGAGATGAACGTACACCATGTACACTTGCACTGCAACTGTTCTTTGGTTAACTCTTGGTTCCATGTGACAATGTGAACCTTCTCTGTAGTCTGCATTTAGGAGGGACATGTGGAGTCTTGTCCACATCCACCTGTCCAGCGTTTTCCACTATAATTCCCCAGTAGCGGAGTGGGCTCTGCCATGCACTCTGCGTGGGCTCCACACATGCACTTACTTTATTCTTAAACTTTCGTACCTCTGTACAGGATGGAAACCTCTGCGGTGCAAATCCACTCCCATAGCCATGGCAGACAGACTGCTGGCGGAAGGAGTACCCACAACATCTCCCTCGCTGCTAGAGGCCGTTCCAACCTGTAACAGGTACACGTTATCAACAGGCTGCTGTAAAACTCCCATTACCCTAGGTAACAACTTGTGTTTGCAAACGACTCCTCTCCACACCGATGTCTTCATACCCAAATGTATTTAAGACCCACTTGGTAAACTATGTGTGCCAGTTACTTGCATTATACTCCTTTCTGAAAATACAGACCAGGCAGGGACAACTTTTAAAACGCTTTACTTACAAAAGTGCAAAAGCCATTACAGAGTCTTATGCCCCGTACACACGGTCGGACTTTTGACTGGCCAAAATCACATCAGAATGCCGACGGAATTCGGGGTGAACTCCAGGACTTTAATTCCAGGCAATGATGAGCAAAACATCCTTCTGCTCCTCATGGGTATTGTTCTCCATCTCATTCCTTTATGGGCATCGGACCTGATGTGGCCCTGGACTTCATGGTTCTACTCGGGAGCCGTTTCTTGGGCTAAACTTTTGTGGGATTCTCTGGGGGCACCCTTTCTGGGAGCCTCACCGGGGGCACTCTCTCTAGGAGCCTCACTGGGGGAACTCTCATACCGGACCATTGTCCCATATTTATATATCACAGGACTAGTGGGCTGGACCGAGAGAAGAACCTGTAAAAAGACCAAAGAACTGGGAAACGCATTAACTTCTACCCTCCCAGCCTGGTCAGAGCCTAACTGGCTATATTAACCTGCTTATACGCACATGCATGGATGCCCCCTTAGCATCTGGCTTGCAAAGGAGGCATCCAGAGCAGAGAGAAGCCAACAGCACTGATGGGGCACTGCCAGAAGAGCTGAAGAGGGTGCTTTCTGTGTAATATTGTTGTACAGTGCAGTTAAGTAAAACCTCTTATTGAAAAAATAATAATAAACTTTAGCCTCACTTTAAGCTTTGACTGACAGAGTGCCCAACTTTTGCACATTTGATTTTTTTTTCTAGTATACTAAATCCCCCAAAAAATATTTGACCGTGGGTGCTTAAACGTTTGCTTAAGATTATATTCCCCCTTACAAAAATAAAGCATTCATTAAGCTTAATTAACAAAGTTTTTACACAAGGTTAAGACACTCTAGTTTAGTCATATGGTTGTAATTTTAAAATCTTATTGATTCAGCTGAAAATGTGTCACTTTTTCAAAAACATGTATGCCTACCCACATGTTTTAGCTTTTTAATTTGAGCCTATAGTCACCTATGTATAAATTATCATGCTTTACTTGACATGTTTCACATTGTAAATGTGAACAATTTGACAAACTCTTAAGCCTGAAAATTTAATGCTGCCTAATACATCTGAAATATTGGTTTAGTACTATGATGTAAGAGCTTGCTGACTAAAAGTCAGTCACAGTCGGTAGAACAAAGCATTCAATGTTGACAAATGGCCAAATTTCACATTTTAGAAGGTTCTTGGGTTTTTCCTGGAAGCACAGTAGAAGACTCAAGCTTTTGTGGAGGTACAGTATATGCTATTTATTGCAATTATACATGCGCATCCTTTATCTATGTTCAAGTTCACATTCAAAAACGTTTATAATGCCCCTGTTCATATGGGTCTTTGGTCTGGCCATGTGATGTTATAGGTCTTTTTTCAGCAGTGGGTCCTGAATGCTGCAGCGAACATTGCTACATTTTGCCGCAGTGTGCCATCTTCCAGTGGCCTACGTGTGTTCTAAGCTATTTGGCTCAGTACAACCAGTTGTTGTTTAAGGGGTACCTAGTCAGAGCTGCCTGACTAGAGTTCCAAAGTAGCTGCAATATAAAGGAGCCCCTAAAGTGGACCTTAAGTCAAACTGTGAACATATGCTATGTTATAGAGAACATTTACGAATGTTAATTGTGCCTCAGCGTTACCATGTAAATCTGCATTTTCTCTGAAATTCCTCCGAGAAAAATAGCAGAACACTTCCAGGTATGTGAGTGTAGCGGGGTCCTAAATTGAGGTTATGTTATGCCAAATTTAGGGGTGACTTGAGTGATAGTTGGCTCAAGTCTTTTAATTACTGGACTCTGTCTCTGCCTTGCTGCTGCTTTACCTGGCTTGCAGTTCCCCCAAGTAGTATGGGTGGCGCTGTCACTTGTACTCGTGGTTGAACCACAGGTGTTGGAGTTGCGATTTGGTGTCCTCTCTCGGCAGCCGTGCGGTGGGCCAGGTCGGCCTGCTGTGCATGCTGGGAGAGGATACAAAAGGAGGAGATCCAGGGGGGATGGAGGAGAGTGATCCAGGGACCTGTACCCGAGGGAACCTGCGGGTTCGGCAGTCGAGTGCGTGGCCTTCCAGGCCATGGGGCCACGTACGCCTCAGTCCCAGGCACCTTTAGTCCTGGGACTGCAACTTCAGCCCTGGGCCCAGCACCTTTAGCTGGAGCCCGCTTCGGAAGGAAGAATCTCAGGGTGCTGCCTTGCGAGGAGACCTGTTTCTGGATGAGGGGGCTGGGGGAGGACCGTTCCGAAGGACTGGTGAGCCATCACAGTGAAGGCAGGGGCCCAGTAACTCTCCAGGGGGATGTCATCCATCCGGAACCCAGGGGCCTAACAATCTGGACCATCAGGAGGTTTGGGACACTATAGATCCTGTGGCAGAGGATCACCTAGACGCATCTATTAGGGATCTGGATTGACTGTTCGAGCTGCACGCCAGCTGCTAGCACCATAGGTGGCTATCCGGGTGAGCTATACCCACTCTGGACTGAGTGGCGACGAAGCCAGAAGTGCCTGAATGCTGTCTATCTTTCTAACACCTTTTTCTCTTCATGCAAAGAAAAATAAAGCTCTACGTTGGAGTGATATACTTGTGTGGACCTTGGAGTTACTTGGGGTATAGAGACTCTGTCCTTGCACACTGAGGACAGAAACCAACTTTGAGGAGAACTTCGCTGCAAGACCCGTAGGTGAAACAAGTGTGCTTAACCTCTGCAAACCAGAGGGTACGGGCATGGTGGCACCTTGCGCCTTTTCCTCTCATGAGTGAGCCAAAGAGACGGGAGGAAAAGGGTGAGGTCACTAGATGAGGTTTAGGGTTGCCACCTTTTCTTCAAGCCAAACCCGAACACCTTAGCGATGGCATTTTTTTTGAGGGGAGGGGGGGGGGGAATACGCTATAATATTGTAAAAGACTTGGGACACTTTTGGTGGTCTGAAAGAGAGTAGTAATGTGGCGCATAGCTCACTGCAGCAAACAGTGCGCGTGGCTGAACTGGCAGTGTTCTGCATGGAATGCAGGGGTCAGATATGTTCTGGGGAGAGGGCTAGTGCTAGCAGGGGGATGGGGAGAGTTAGATATGTGCTGAGGGGCAGTGGCGGCTGGTGCTTAAATTTTTTGGGGGGGCACAAACAAACTGAAAAATTCTAGAAAAAAAACATCAATTGCAGCCTCTCTGTGTCCCATAATATGCAGCCACTGTGCCCATCAAATGCAGCCACTGTGCCGATAAAATGCAGCCACTGTGCCCATAAAATGCAGCATCTGTGCCCATAAAATGCAGCTTCTGTACCCATCATATGCAGTCACTTTGCTCATCATATGCAGCCTCTGTGCCCATCATATGCAGCCTGTGCCCATCATACAGCCTCTGTGCCCATCATATGCAGCCTGTGCCCATTATACAGCCACTGTGCCCATCATATGCAGCCTCTGTGTCAATCATACAGTCTCTGAGCCCATCATATGCAGCATGTGCCCATCATACAGCCACTGTGCCCATCATATGCACCCTGTCTGCCCATCATACAGCCTCTGTGTCCATCATATGCAGCCTGTGCCTATAAAATGCAGCCTCTGTGCCCATAAAATGCAGCCTCTGTGCCCATCATATGCAGCCTTTGTGCCCATCATATACAGCTCCTGTGCCCATCATACAGCCTCTGTGCCCATCATATGCAGCCTGTACCTATCATACAGCCACTGTGCCCATCATATGCAGCCTCTGTGCCCATCATACAGCCTCTGTGCCCATCATATGCAGCCTGTGCCCATATGTGCTCGGGGCGCTTGGGGGGTCAGATATGTGCTGGGGGGTGCTTTGTGAGAGAATAGGGCCAGTGAGAGGGGGAGGGGGTAGGATATGTGCTGGAAGGGTGCTTTGGGAAGGAAGAGAGCTAGTGCAAGGAGAGGTTGTCAGATTTCAAATCCAATCCACACTTCTAGTATTGTCTTCCCCCTGCCAAAGCCCCCCCAGCACATATCTTCCTAACCCCTTGATCACTCAACATATTGTCTACCTTGTCCTCCTTTCCAGACACTCTCTCCCCCTCCCTCCTCCATCTACAGTGCATAATAAAAACTTTAATCTGCTGTCAGGGAGGGGGAGACATCAGATGTCACTCTCGATGATGTCCGTGTGAATGATGTGTCTGGGGCAGAAGAAAACCTGAACACATCATTCAAAAACCGGACGGTCCGGGAGAAAACCGTACAGGTGGCAACCCTAGTGAGGTTGCCTCTGAAAGTTGCAGGGAGACCACATGCAAAACTCGTGACTAGTTCTTTGACCTTTGCCTTCCTTTTCTGGGCACAGAATTTAGAGTTTAGTTCCTCTTAATGATGACCCTTTCTTAACAGAAAAGCATAAAATCAGACAACATAAGATTTCAGAAGGCACCTTTAGAATTAAACAAATACTCCTCTCATTGTCCAGGGAGTCCCCTGATCCAAGGTAAATTATGTTATTGTGGTTCAACATCAGGGTCTCTCTCTGTCCTCCCACATTCCTCTGACAGAGTTAAAAGTGAAACTAAAAAGAGAAATGTTAACTGCCATATTTCATTTACATAACTTATATACCTGTATATCATGCCACTGTGTGTTATTCTTGCAGCGCTGTTGTGTAGGGATGAGCTTTGAGTTACAGTCGAACCCATGTGTGATTGTTAACGTGTGATAATACTGTCTCCCCCCCCCCACCTCCTTATGTTCCCCCTTCTTAATTACTCCTACCTTTCTATTGCTTGTATTTTAAATAAATTATCCTAAACGTTATCATACCAGGCTGGTGCGCCCTTGTTCTTCCCCTTTTTTTCATTTGCTACTAGGATACCCCTATCCACGAAGGGCAGCAAGGCCGGTGCTATCGTTTTAGACTACTGATTGGTTGATGGTCATCTCGTGCGCAGGATTGTTTGTTGTTTTTCTGCCATTTGAATATAGGGACGTGTCTGAGATAGTTCCATGTAAGAAAAAAAAAAAAATCAGAGAGAGGGAAAAAAATGTCCTTCCTCCCACAATCTGGGGGTGGTAGTGATGAAAATAACATGAAGAGAAATTTTACCACAGCAACCAAAAACAGAGGAGAAAAAATTGAAATATTCAATAACTGATAAATCCTAGTCCCCAGTAGCTTCCCCTATTCCTATTGGGTGGCTTACTTAGGTATCCAGATCAAGATATGGGGGACCCATACCCCAAAAAAAAAAAAAGGGAAAAAGGGTGAGATGAGACAGTAATTTCTCTGGTTCTATTCTTATGACTCACGGTTCTCCCGTCCCAATCTCAATCTCTGTATTTAGCTCTTGTTGTCCTCCACTAATTTGCGTTGGGACTCCCCTGTTTCTCATTTGTAGACCGCCTTTGCGTATTCTTCTCTCTATTGGTTTCAACCAATCTGGGACCTCGATTCCTTCTATCCCCAGGAAGTTAAATTGATCTGGTAGTTCCGAAGGGAGGGAAAGTAAAAATGAGAGAGATCCTTTTTCACAAGACATAGGGTACCCCCAACTGTATGAGCCTCCCACAAATTCATTTTTTTCTAAAAGCGGGCGCATTTGTGCCCTCCGCTGCAGGGTAGCCCGGGAGAGATCCGGTAGAATTTTAATTATCAAACCTTCAAAGCAGTGGCGGCTGGTGCTCAAAATTTTTGGGGGGGCGCAAACAAACTGAAAAAAAAAAAATCAATTGCCGCCACTGTGCCCATTAAACGCAGCCACTGTGCCCAAACGCCACCAGTTTGCCCCCTCAAATACAGCCAGTTTGTTTCCATATACAGCCAGTGTGCCCCCATATATATATAACCAGTGTGCCCCATATATACAGCCAGTGTGCCCCCATATACAGCCAGTGTGCCCCCATATACAGCCAGTGTACCCCCACATATATAGCCAGTGTGTCCCCATATACAGCCAGTTTGTCCCCATATATATAGCCAGTGTGCCCCCATATACAGCCAGTGTGTCCCCATATATATAGCCAGTGTGCCCCCATATACAGCCAGTTTGTCCCCATATACAGCCAGTTCCCCCCAAATGCAGCCAGTTTGTCCCCCATATACAGCCAGTTCCCCCCAAATGCAGCCAGTTTGTCCCCCATATACAGCCAGTTCCCCCCAAATGCAGCCAGCGTGTCCCCAATATACAGCCAGTTCCCCCCAAATGCAGCCAGTTTGTCCCCCATATACAGCCAGTTCCCCCCAAATGCAGCCAGCGCGTCCCCCATATACAGCCAGTTCCCCCCAAATGCAGCCAGCGTGTCCCCCATATACAGCCAGTTCCCCCCAAATGCAGCCAGTTTGTCCCCCATATACAGCCAGTTTCCCCCATATTCAGCCAGTTTGTCCCCCATATTCAGCCAGTTCCCCCCATATTCAGCCAGTTTGTCCCCCATATTCAGCCAGTTTGTCCCCCATATTCAGCCAGTTTGTCCCCCATATACAGCCAGTTCCCCCCATATTCAGCCAGTTTGTCCCCCATATTCAGCCAGTTCCCCCCATATTCAGCCAGTTTGTCCCCCATATTCAGCCAGTTTGTCCCCCATATTCAGCCAGTTTGTCCCCCAAATGCAGCCTGTTCCCCCCCCCCCAGTCCTGCACTTACCTTCCTCGGTCCGCGCCGTCCTCGATGTGTTCTTCCGCCCTCGATGTCGCTTCAGCCAATCAGGTTACCGGTAACCAGATCCGGTGAACCTGATTGGCTGAAACCTCCACACAGTCTTCTCCCAGGAACGCACCCCCGTGCGTACCTGGGAGGAGTTTTTGGAAGCCGAATACAGCGTGAGAGCTGTATTCGGAAAGCCTATCAGAGCCGCTGGCTATGATAGGCACTTCCAAGTTACACCCACCGCCGGCCGCCGCTCTAATTCATATGGCCGGCGCTCACCAGGAGGCCGGCCATATGTATAGTGGGCAGCGCGGCAGCGGTGACAATACACAGATTCATGCAATGCATGAATCTGTGTATTGTCTTTCAGTGGCGGTGCGGGAGCGAGAGGGGGCGGCGCTCCGGCGCCCTCTATGGACGCACCGCCACTGCTTCAAAGGATATTATACCGGCCTCCCAGGCTTTGCGACTAACCATTTCTTTATGTGTATAGCGATGAAACCGAGCAATGACATCTCTAGGTCTAGCAGGATCTAAAGGCAGAGGCCCCAAGGCTCTGTTTAGCCTGTAAAATTCTATTTCCTTCTGTGCCGTTACTACCCCCAGTTGTTGACAGATTGATATTACCACTTTGTGTAGCGATTCCTTCTCAACCTCTTCCGAGATATCTCTAAATCTGAGATTTAACCTCCGGCTACGGTCTTCAATCTCTTCAAATTTTAACTGTATGGAGGACTGTATCTCATTTAGGGGCTTTTTTTTTCAGTTTTCCTCCAGCTGTGTGATCCGTTCTTCTATCCTAGCCGGACGTGTCCCTTCTGCCATGATTTTATCTGATAGGGCCTGTACCTCAGTTCTGATAAGCTGTAGTTCCTTCCTATGGCCCTCTTCCAATCTTGACACCAGTGTTTCCATCTCATCCCGCATTGGGAGTGTCTGTAAAATAGCCAACTCATCCCGGGCCGGTAATGCTTGCAGAATCGCCATTAAATCTGCACCTCCTGGTATTATATCCATCTTTCCTCTCTGGGCCTCAGTGTGTGCCTCAGCACATGCCTCAGCATATGTCTCGTCCTGCTCTTGCCCCTTCTTCATGTCAAAAGATAAGGAGAGACTCATACAGGGAGCTGCTATAGGGACCTCTACATATGGGATCCCCCTTGTTTCTACAACCGAGGCTCGTGCTATTGCTGCCCGCGTCCGCGGGAAGTACTCTTTAATCTCGGGCTGTGATGGCTGCTGGTGCTGTTTAATAGAGATTTTCTTCATCTGCTTCTCTTCCCCCTTTTTCCACAAGCTTCTCATCCCGTGGAGCACTCCAGGGTGTACGGCATTCAATATTCAGTATTCACCATTCTATGTATTCAGTCCCTAAAATCCAGCACTCATAGAACTTGCACAATGTCACGTGTATACTTTTTATAATGATAATGATATGATATAGAACTTTATACGTTTATCTGTCAGACATTTATCTAAAAAAAAAAAAAAAAAAAGGAGTCCGATCCCATATGAAAGAAGGGAGGCAATAAATGAAAATATTCACAATAGTCACCTCTGCAATAGTATCACACTCGATTGAGCCAGGAGGGTTTAAGGGTTCAACACATGGCTTAATAGTCTTGTAGCATGGTTATGTTATAAATACACACAGTACCTTGAAAATGTCTTTCATGTCTAAGGCATACAGGCCGTCCTCCAACCTTCCAACACGAGGAGCAAGGAGCCAAGAGCTTAGGTTGTAACACCTCTAGGTTGTAACACCGCTAGGACGAGAGAACACGCTGCCTCTGTCCCTCCAGATAGATGACGTCACTCCACTGTGACGCTGCGGTGCTGCGGCGCTCGCTGGAGTCTCGGGGTTCAAGCGGCGTTGTGTAACGGATGCACCGTTCAGCGCACTCCTATACTGTAGGTCGGTCGGTACACTGCTGCTGCTGATCTCTGGTAGAAGTGTAAAGAGGTGTCCACCCAGATACACAAATCCTTGATACACTGACCGGCTCATAGACAGGGTAATTCCGGTACTATAAGGTTCCTAAACTATATGCATAGAGGTTATTTTGCTTTCCAAGCTGACATATGGTCTCAGGGCTGCCGGGTCTCGCTTCTCTCACTGGACGTTTGGAGGGTTTGCACGGAGCTCAGCACACAACCTCCTTACTCTGCCATTGCTAGGCCACTCCCCCAGCTGCAGTGTTTCACTTAGTGTACTGTGTCCTTTGCACAGTGTGCACTTAAAGCTTATCTCAATGCAATTGCTGGTGTTCTGATACAAATACAGGCAGGGAGCTGCAGCATTTTGCTTTAGTGTCCTTTGCACAGTGTGCACCTAAAGCTTACCTCAATACAATTGCTGGTGTTCTGATACAAATACAGGCAGGGAGCTGCAGTATTTTGCTTTAGTGTCCTTTGCACAGTGTGCACCAAAACTTACCTCAATACAATTGCCCGTGTTCTGATACAAATACAGGCAGGAAGCTGCAGTATTTTCAGTTAGTGGTCCATATTGCCGGGACCACACATTACATTAAAGCCGCAAGCAGTTTGAAATGACTTTTTTTCCTTTAAAATTGTCATTTTGTGCAGGGACAGTTCTAAACACGGGAAACATGTGACACTTCACAGGCATACTACTGTGTTTTCCCAAAAATAAGACCTACCCCGAAAATAAGACCTAGCGTTATTTTCCAGGACGGCTGCAATATAAGCCCTACCCCGAAAATAAGATCTAGTTTAAAATGCTTTTAAAATCCTATAATCCACTCTATTACAGTATTATATCATGTACAATGTGTGTGTTTCTGTAATAAAAGTTGACCTCCCGCTGCTCTCCTCCTGTTCTCCCAGCTGTCAGTGGGAAATCTCTCCCCCCACCCCCTGCAGTGCTCGGAGCAAGGAAGAGAGCTCCGGTGGGTCACGGAAGCTATAATGAAGGTATTTGGCACAATTCTATTACAGAAACATACACATTGTACATTATATACTACTGTAATAGAGTGGATTATAGGATTTTACAAGCATTTTAACTCGGCTCACACTGGGGATTCCTGACAGGCAGGAAGGGAGAGGGGGAGAGAAGAAAGCACATTACATGGCAAGACCTACCCCGAAAATAAGCCCTATTGTGTCTTTTGTTGCCAAAATTAATATAAGACCCGGCTTTATTTTCGGAGAAACACGGTATAGACACCCCCCAGGTATGATATTTAAAGGACTATTTCAATTATTTTTTTCGCTTTATACATCATTAAAATCACTGCTCCCGGCCGTTTTTAAAACTTCTTTTTGCATTGATACATGTCCCCTGGAGCAGGACCCGGGTCCCCAAACCCTTTTTAAGACAATAACTTGCATATTAGCCTTTAAAATTAGCACTTTTAATCCCGAACATTCGAGTCCCATAGACTTTAACGGGGTTCGATAGTTCGCGTGAACTTTCTGTCCGTTCGCAGGTTCTGGTGCGAACCGAACCGGGTGGGTGTTCGGCTCATCCCTACTGTTGTGTGGTCACATGATCTTTCTCTGTTCTATGGCATCTGCAGGGAAAGATCTTTGGAAGGGGATTCTATTACTCTGCTGATGTATTCTCTCTACAGCAGGGTTCGACAATCCCCGGGCGTCAGGTCGCAAATGCGACTAGAATTAGCGACCTGGCGCCTTGGGCAGCACAGCTGAGGTTTCCTGTGTCTCCGTGGGCCCCCCGCCCGCGATTGTGCGATCTCGTCGGGCCGCGCTGGCCGGTAATTGAGGCCGTGGCTTTGCGGTCTTCTGCAGGCCTATGCTTCATTCTGTAATCTGGCGCCCTCTTGTGGTGGCCGTTGGTATGACAAGACAACTAGCAATGCTTGCCTGTTTCACTGCCCGCCCATCTCCTTCCCTTTACTTAGAAGTTAATCCCCAAACATTATATATATTTTTTATTCTAACACCCTAGAGAATAAAATGGCGGTCGTTGCAATACTTTCTGTCACACCGTATTTGCGCAGCGGTCTTACAAGCGCACTTTTTTGAGAAAAAATTCACTTTTTTTAATTAAAAAATAAGACAACAGTAAAGTTAGCCATTTTTTTTTTTTATATTGTAAAAGATAATCTTAAGCCGAGTAAATTTGATACCCAACATGTCACGCTTCAAAATTGCGTCCGCTCGTGGAATAGCGACAAACTTTTACCCTTTAAAATCTCCATAGGCGACATTTAAAAAATTCTACAGGTTGCATGTTTTGAGTTAGAGAATGTCTAGGGCTAGAATTATTGCTCTCGCTCTACCGATCGCGGCGATACCTCACATGTGTGGTTTAAACACCGCTTTCATAATTGGGCGCTACTCACATATGCGTATGCGTTCGCTTTTGCACGCATCGGTTGTTAAAAAAAAACCTGGCTCCTAACTTTTTTAGCTGGCTCCTAGATTCCAAGCAAATTTGTCAAGCCCTGCTCTACAGTGTAAGTCTGTGTCTGCACATTAGGGATGAGCCGAACACCCCCGGGTTCGGTTCGCACCAGAACCCGCGAACGGACCGAAAGTTCGCACGAACGTTAGAACCCTATTAAATACAATGGATGTGAACGTTCGAAATCTAAATTGCTAATTATAACGACTATTATGCATGTTATTGTCCTAAAAAGGGTTTGGGAACCCGGGTTCTGCACCAGGGGACATGTATCAATGCAAAACGAAGTTTTAAAAACGGCCGTTTTTCGGTAGCAGTCATTTTAATGATGCATAAAGTGAAAAAAAAAGTCAAATATTCCTTTAAATATCGTACCTGGGGGTGTCTAAAGTATGCCTGTGAAGTGCCACGTGTTTCCCGTGTTTAGAACTGTCCCTGCACAAAATTACATTTCTAAAGGAAAAAAAGACATTTAAAACTGCTTGCGGCTTTAATGTAATGTCTGGGCCCGGTAATATGGATGAAAATCTTTAAGAAAAATGGCATAGCTACCCCATCACCCCCCCCCCCCACCCCAGCCCATTACCAGCCCCTTTGGGTCTTGCATGGATATTAAGGGGAACCCCGCACACAAAATAAAAAAGGCCCTATATACTCTGAACAGCCGTATACAGGCGGTGCATACAAGACAGGGACTGTAGGTTTGTTCTTATGTAGAATCTGTTTGTAATTTTGAACAGGTACATTGTTTAAGTGTAGCTCCAGCCAAAAAATCTATTTTTAAGCTTTTTGGAAAACATAGGGAAGGGTTATCACCCCTGTAACATTTGTTTTGCTGTCTGTGCCCCTGTTCAGAACATTTCACCTCACTTTCCGTCCCAATGACAAATGTTTTTGAAAAGTGGGGTTTTTATTGAAACAAGGATTGGTGATAAAGCATCAGTAGAGAGGAGACACCTTTTTCCCATATTAACTCTGGTGCCGTGTACACACGACCGTTTTTCTCGTCGAGAAAAACAAAATTTTTTCCTTTTGACGAGAAAAACGATCGTCTGTGGGCATTTTGTCATTTTTCTCGACGAGAAAAACGGCATTAAAAACGACGAGAAAAATTAGAACATGTTCTAATTTTTCTCGTCGTTTTTCCCGACATTTTTTCCGTGGCAGTCTTCCCATAGGGAAACACTGCCGCGGAGCCCACAGACGGTCGTTTTTCTCGACAAGAGAAAAAATGTCGTGAAAAACTACCGTGTGTGGGGAACAAGCCGTTCCCTTGTTTTTAAAGCGGAGCTCCGCCGGAAAAAAAATATTAAAAGCCAGCAGCTACAGCTACAGCAGCTGCTGGCTTTTAATATTTGGACACTTACCTGTCCTGGAGTCCAGCGACGTCCGCAGCAGAGGACGAGCGACCGCTCGTCGCTCTGCTGCTCCCTACGCCATCCTCGCTGAGGGAACCAGGAAGTGAAGCCCTGCGGCTTCATGCCCTGTTCCCTACGGCGCATGCGCGAGTCGCGCTGCGCCGTTCTGATTGGTGCTCCTGTGTTCTGGGAGCCGAGTGTCTCCCAGAACACTACGGGAAGTTTGGGGGAAGTGACATCACTCCCGCAGATTCCCGGAGAGAGGACTCCCGGATGTGGGTGAAAATACCTATCTTAGACAGGTATCTTCACCCCCCTCCCCCCTGAAAGGTGTCAATTGTGACACCGGAGGGGGGGAGGAATCCGAGTAGCAGAAGTTAAAAATTAGGGTGGAGCTCCACTTTAATGTCATTATTCACTGCGTTTTTTTAACCGCCGTGAATAATGATCGTGTGTACGCGGCATTACAGGAGAGAATTTCCCTTCCTAGGGGTAGATTTCCTCTCACTTCCTGTTGTCTCCTTCCATTTGCAAGTAGGAGTCGTTTGTAAGTTGGATGTTTGAAAGTAGGGGCCTGCCGTATATACTCTGCTGAAATTTGCCCCTTACATGTTGGTGTTGCCACAACACTGTAAGCCCTCACAGTTACTCTTGGTGGGCGCATGAATGGGCCCTGCTGTGAATTATTAGATCAAGAATTGTAATTGCATGCCCCTGTTGAATAGGGGCTGAAAAATTGGGCCTTTGGTGGTGGTGGTGGTGGTGTTGACACAACACTGTAAGGCCTCACAGTTACTCTTGGTGGGCGCAGGAATGGGCCCTGCTGTGAATTATTAGCTTAAGAATTGTAATTACATGCCCCTGTTAAACAGGGGCAGAAAAATTGGGCCCTAGGCACTGGTGCCACAACACTGCAACCCCTCACAGATACTGTACTTGGAGCACAGCAATGAGCCCTGTTGCAAAGTATTGCATCAAAAATTGTAATTACACGCCCCTGTAAAACAGGGGCTGAAAAATTGGACCTTAGGCACTGGTGCTGGTCCCACAACACTGCAACCTCTCCAAGATACTCTAGTTGGAGTGCAGGAATGAGCCCTGCTGCAAAGCATTGCATAAAAAATTGTATTTACATGCCCCTGTTAAACAGGGGCTGAAAAATTGGGCCTTAGGCACTGGTGGCGGCACCCAGAAACAAAAATGTTCTTCCAAGCTATCATCATCAATCGGATCATTTAGGAGGAGGAGGATAGTCAGTCAACATAACAGGACAGTCACTCAGCATCAGCATCAGTCTTGAAGGGATGTGACATTTGAAAATAAATTAGTCTGTTATATCAGCTTCAGGTGTTTGGTAGCTGGTGGTGATCCAAGACTGGTTCATCTTTATGAAAGTCAGTCGATCAACCGAGTCGGTGGACAGGCGCACCCTGTGATCCATGACAAATCCTCCAGCAGCACTGAATGTGCGTTCTGAAAGAACGCTGGATGCAGGACAGGCCAGCAGCTCAATTGCATACTGTGCAAGCTCTGGCCAGTGATCCATCCTCAAGACCCAGTAAGCCAGAGGATTTTCGGTGGGGAAGGTGTCCAAGTCTGACCTTGCCCCTAGGTATTCCTGCACCATGTATATCAGACGCTGGCGATGGTTGCTGGAACCGATCATACCTTGGGGCTGCGTACTAAAGAATTGTCTGAACGCATCGGTCAGACGGCCACCTTTCCCACCGCTCCTTCTTTGACTGACCGAAGCCTCAGCAACTCTTTGTCCAGGACCAGGAGTTTGTAACCTCCCAGTCTCTGGGAACGCGTTGCAAAGACCTTTCTGCAAGGCCTCCCGGAGTTGTCTCATCCTCTGCTCCCTCTGCGATGGTAAGATAAGGTCCGCAACCTTACCCTTGTACCGTGGATCAAGGAGAGTGGCCAGCCAGTAATGGTCCCTCCCCTTGATCCGAAGAATACGAGGATCCTTCCGCAGACTTTGCAGGATCAGGGAGGCCATGCAGCGTAGGTTAGCTGAGGCATTCGGTCCAGAGTCCTCTGGGTCACTAAGGACGACATGATCCGCAGCCACCTCCTCCCAGCCACGTACAAGTCCACGGGTTTCTTGGGACTGTAAATCATCCCTAAAAGACTGCTGCTGATGATGCTGAGTGCCAGGCTCCACCTCCATGCTGACACAATCCTCCTCCTCCTCCTCCTCCTCTTCCTGTGCGATGGGTGGGACAGAAGGAACACTGTCTGGGTAAAGGGGGCCTTGAGAGGCAAGGAAGTCCTCCTCTTCCTGCCTCTGATCTGCCTCAAGTGCCCTGTCCATTATTCCATGCAGCGTATGTTCCAACAGGTGGACAAGAAGTACAGTGTCACTGATGCATGCACTGTCACTGCTCACCATCCTCGTGGCCTCCTCAAATGGTGCCAGGACAGTGCATGCATCCCTGATCATGCCCCACTGGCGTGGTGAAAAAAAACTGAGCTCCCCTGACCCTGTCCTGGTGCCATAGTCGCACAGGTACTCATTGATGGCCCTCTGCTGCGTGTGCAGCCGCTGCAGCATGACCAACGTTGCGTTCCACCTGGTGGGCATATCACATATAAGGCGGTTCTTGGGCAGGTTCAACTCCTTTTGCAGCTCAGCCAGGCGAGCACTGGCATTATAAGATCTGCGGAAATGCACACAGACTTTCCTGGCCTGCCTCAGGACATCCTGTAAGCCCGGGTACCTGCCCAAGAACCGCTGCACCACCAGGTTAAGGACATGAGCCACACAGGGCACATGGGTCAGTTGTCCCTGTCGGAGGGCGGAGAGGAGGTTGGTGCCATTGTCGCAAACCACCATTCCTGGCTTAAGCTGGCGTGGCATCAACCACCTCTCGGCCTGCCCCTGCAGAGCAGACAGAACCTCTGCCCCAGTGTAGCTCCTGTCCCCCAAACACACCAGCGCAAGCACGGCATGGCATCTTTTTGCCTGCGTACTTGTGTAGCCCCTTGAACGCCTACGGAGCACCGCTGGTTCCGAGGACAAAGCACAGGAAGAGGCCATGGAGGAAGAAGAAGAGGAGGGGGTGGGGGAGAGAGGTGTGTCACAACCAGTAGTAGCATTTTGGAGGCGTGGCGGCGGAACAACCTCCAACCATACTGCACCTTGTCCTGCATCCTTCCCAGCTGCCAAAAGAGTGACCCAATGGGCCGTGAAAGAAAGGTAACGTCCCTGTCCATGCCTGCTGGACCATGAGTCAGCGGTAATATGCACCTTACCGCTGACCGCCCTGTCCAGCGAGGCCAAGACATTGCCTTCCACATGCCGGTAGAGAGCAGGAATCGCCTTCCGTGAGAAAAAGTGGCGTTTGGGAACCTGCCACTGAGGAACCGCACATTGCACAAACTCACGGAAGGGGGCCGAGTCTACCAACTGAAAAGGCAGCAGTTGAAGCGCTAGCAATTTAGCCAAGCTAGCATTCAACTGCTGGGTATGTGGATGGCTGGGAGTGAACTTCTTTCGACGGTCCAGCAGCTGGGGCAGGGAAATTTGCCTGCTAGAATCGGACGTCGGTGTACTGCTAGCAGAGTGCCCGCAAGTACTTGGCTGTGACACACCTAATTCTACACCTTCATTCCTCTCAGTGCAGGTTTCAGAGAGGACTGAAGGTATGAAGTCAGGAGGACATGGTGGGTCTAGGGAAGGAGTGACTGATGATGACATTGATACCAGGGAAGAGGACGCTTTGGCAGCTGCTTTGCCAGTACCCTGAGCCTGGGTGAGAGAGGATGAGGAGGATGATGAGGGCTTGGTCATCCACTCTACCAAGTCTTCGGTATGATGTGGCTCAACATGTCCAGCTGCCGAAAAGAAGGACAAGCGTGTCCCATGGCCACGTGCTGATGGCGATGCACCGCGTCCACGACCAGCACTGTTGTCTTTAGACACAGAGCCTGCTTGCCCTCTTTTATTGGCTCCTGACTGTCTGCCTCTCCTTGTTTGCCTTCCAGACATTCTAATGGCCTGCAGGGAGATGGGAAAACCAGCAATAAGGCCTAGCTTCAGAAGTATATTTTGCAGGAAGCACACTACGCCCGCTGTAAGTGCTGCAAATGCCTGTTGGTGTAACACACCAGGAAAACACAGCAATACGGGCTAGCTTCAGGAGTATATTTTGCAGGAATCACACTACGCCTGCTGTAAGTGCTGTAAATGCCTGTTGGTGTAACACACTAGGAAAACAGAGCAATAAGGCGTAGCTTCAGGAGTATATTTTGCAGGAATCACACTACGCCTGCTGTAAGTGCTGCAAATGCCTGTTGGTGTAACACACTAGGAAAACAGAGCAATAAGGCGTAGCTTCAGGAGTATATTTTGCAGGAATCACACTACGCCTGCTGTAAGTGCTGCAAATGCCTGTTGGTGTAACACACTAGGAAAACAGAGCAATAAGGCGTAGCTTCAGGAGTATATTTTGCAGGAATCACACTACGCCTGCTGTAAGTGCTGCAAATGCCTGTTGGTGTAACACACTAGGAAAACAGAGCAATAAGGCGTAGCTTCAGGAGTATATTTTGCAGGAATTACACTACGCCTGTTGTAAGTGCTGCAAATGCCTGTTGGTGTAACACACCAGGAAAACACAGCAATACAGGCTAGCCTCAGGTGTATAATGTGCAGGAGGCACACTCCGCCTGCTGTAAGTGCTGCCAATGCCTGTTAGTGTAACACACCAGGAAAACACAGCAATAAGGGCTAGCTTCAGGTGTATACTGTGCAGGAGGCTTAGCAACAATGACACTGACACTGTCCCCTGCCTATCCTTCTCTCTCCCTGCACACAAGGTTTATCAAAGAATATGACACTGACACTCTCTCTGCCTATCATTCTCTCTCCCTGCACACAAGGTTTAGCAAAGAATATGACACTGACACTGTCCCCTGCCTATCCTTCTCTCTCCCTGCACACAAGGTTTAGCAAAGAATATGACACTGACACTCTCCCTGTCTATCCTTCTCTCTCCCTGCACACAAGGTTTGGCAAAGAATATGACACTGACACTGTCCCCTGCCTATCCTTCTCTCTCCCTGCACACAAGGTTTATCAAAGAATATGACACTGACACTCTCCCTGCCTATCCTTCTCTCTCCCTGCACACAAGGTTTAGCAAAGAATATGACACTGACACTGTCCCCTGCCTATCCTTCTCTCTCCCTGCACACAATGTTTAGCAAAGAATATGACACTGACACTCTCCCTGCCTATCCTTCTCTCTCCCTGCACACAAGAATAGCACAAAGAATATCACACTGTCCCTGCCTATCCTTCTCTTTCCCTGCGCCGGAACACACTACACAAGGCCGCCGTGCTGGCGGCCTTTTATAGTGTGGGGCGTGTGCTAAACCCCCTGAGCTATAATTGGCCACAACCTGCCTGTGGCCAATTATGGCTCTCCTAGCTGCCGGCGCTGTGATTGGCCAAGCATGCGGGTCACAGTGCATGCTTGGCCAATCACAGCGCCGGGATTGCACTGCGATGACGCAGTGTATTGTGGGCCGTTCGCGTCACTCGAATTTGGCGCTAACGGCCCAAATCGTTCGATGTTCGCCGAACGATCGAACAGCAGATGTTCGAGTCGAACGTATGTTCGACTCAAACACCGAGCTCATCCCTACTGCACATCCCTGATTGGTGCTGTGTCAGTCACATGACTTAAAGAAAAAAGTTTCAGAAGAGCAATTCTAATTAAATTATAAATATCAAATAGCTGTTTATTGAACTTTAGATGTGTATTTTTTGTACATTAATATGGTGAAGGCAGCGTCAGAGGTGAGCGATACTAGCTTTCATTTTCTTCAGATGGCATCTGCATTCAAGGCTCTTTTTTACTTTACATGTGTTAGCAATTATATTAGATATATTTCATACTGATTTATGTTAAAACTCAGCGTGTGTGAATATAATCAATCAGCATATTATATCCTGCCTCCATAGTGTTTAGCAAAAGAGGGACATGGAGGACATGGAGGAGAAGGGAGGGAGGGAAATGTAATTTACCACTGTGTATATGCCCACATGTGTGACTCTATGGTACACAGATAAGTAAAGGAGGAAATTAAGAGCTTAAAAAGGGAATCCGAAATTGGGCATGCTACGTAGAGGACATCAGCTGGTCTAGACAATCTCAACCTGCAGTGGGGACACAGAAAAGATGGGACAGTTGAATGCAGGATCAACCAGGTATATTTCACTCTACACAAAACAAATGCTTTAGTGGCTTTGTGAGTATGAACATTCTCTTATATAGTATGTAATGAGAGTTTTTCATAGTCTGGGTTTAATGACACTTTAAGGCCTCATTAAGATGGGCCGAAGCCCTTGCCACCCCTCTTAAACCTGATCCGCGGTGGATCACTTTTCAGAGGGCTGTTAACAGGAAGCTGGAGGGCGATGCACCTCCTCACCACATGTTTAACCCCAAAAAGGCCCAAGCACCATGCCACAACCACGTACTGGATGGGGTTGCAGAGCCGTTGCGATGCAGCCCCATTCATTTGAATGTATCACCACTAAACGCAATAAGGGGCTAGAAGAAATGCAATGTTCCAACAGCATGTGTGCAGCCCTTAGTGGCTGCATGCTCTTCTTTAGGTGGGCGGTAAGGGGAATTAGGAATGGGAAAATTCTGGACAGCCGTACTCCAAATAATTAGCCTTTATTGTAAAAAAATATCAAAAATACATGCCACAGCACAATATAGGACAAGTAGCTATGATTAAGCACTGTTGAAAGTGTGAAATGCGTCAACCCTTCTGTTCTATATTTTGCTGTGGCATGTATTTTTGATATTTTTTTACAATAAAGGCTAATTATTTGGAGTGCAGCAGTCCAGAACTTTCCCTTACCTAATTGCTATATGCATAGCCTGCACCTGCTGCTTCAATCCTGAGGAGAGACTAATTTCCATTGATCCACCTGGAGCGCTAATCCCCTCTTCCCCTGGGCAGTAAGGGGGCAGTAAAACCTGCAGCTCAACTGTCTGCTTCTATTGCTCCCTGGCTGCCCGTGCGAATAAGCCATGAAAATAATGGTGTTCTTACTAGACATTGGAAGATTAGAGGTGTTGAAGAAATGCAATTCAGAGTTGAAACTAAAGCTGCACCAAGTAACAGCATGTAGGGGTAAGAGGTTATGTGGGGTGGTTGGTCATCACGTCCTCCATGTTTCTCTCCTTGTTGTGTGCCAAGCAAGGGTCACATGAAAGGCCCCGGGGTGGGTTCTTCTGGGCTATGCTAGGCACTTTGTACAGGGTCACTTGCCTTACATTGGGGGGTACCTTTACTGGAACAGTCAAATGATCTTTAATAAACTCTTTTTTGATGTTGCTGTACATCACTATGGTCACTTGTGCATTCAGGAGCGGCACGTGGAGCCCTTGCCCTCTCCACTTTTCCAGCGTATCATCACTACCTCACTCCCAGTAATGGTATGGGGTCCCGCTGTGCACCTAGCGTGGACTTCAGGCGTGCACTTAACTTAACTCTTTCATACCTGCACACAGGATGAGGGCCCCGGTGGTGCAGATTTGCTCCTGTTGCTATGGGAGATGAATCATTGCTGAAGGACTTCTGACAACATCTCCTTCGGTGCAAGAGGCTATCTCACCTTACCTGTACATGCTTACAACAGGATGCTAGAGAGAACGTGGTAACCACTGTATCTTCATATCCCAATGTGTATAGTGACCCAAACTTTAAACTATATGTGACGGTTACTCGTATTATGCCGCGTACACACGACCATTTTTCTCGACGGGAAAAATTAAATTTTTTCTCTTTGATGAGAAAAACGACCGTGTGTGGGCTTTTGGTCATTTTTCCTGATGAGAAAAACAGGATTAATCACGACGAGAAAAATTAGAACATGCTCTAATTTTTCTCGTCGTCATTCACGGCATTTTTTTCCGCGGCAGTTTTTCCATAGGAAAACACTGCCGGGGAGACTACACACAGTCGTTTTTCTCGACCAAGAGAAAAAATTACGGGAAAAACGGCCGTGTGTAGGGAAACTAGCCGTTCCTCGTTTTTCCCGTCGATTTTCTCGACGGTGCTTTCACCGTCGAGAAAATCGATTGTGTGTACGCGGCACTACACCCCTTGAGTAACTTCAGAGCAGACAAAGGCAAAGGTTCAGATGCTTTACTTGAATAAATGAACATGGTGACATAAACAGACAACAGACCGAAATAAAATGCAGTCTTTTCCCTAACATCTCTAGTCTCTAAATCAGGATTGTGGCTGCTCCTGCATACCTGCACAGGAAAGAAGTCCATAACTGGTTGAATCCATGGATGGTATTAAACTCCAACCTCGGCATGACACTGGAAATTCAGTCTCCTGCAACGGCGACAGGTAAGGGCCCCCTTACCAGGACAGAAAAGATCAAACCAGAACTGAGCTGGGCTGAACCCAAGCTGAGCCCACGGTCCGGGCCTCCATCCTTTTTAGCATGCAGGACTGGACATCAAGAAAATTCTGGAAAACAGAATTAACTCCAACCTTCACAGATGGGGCTGCATTAATCACTGCCTGTCTACAAGCAAGCACCCCAGATCAAAGAGATTTACACAAAAAGAGATTTGTTACTGATAAAGGTGCTCTTCTGTCCTTCTTGCACATAGTGCCATCTGTTTTTTTTTTGTTGTGCTGTTTATTAAGGCAGTTAGAGACATGTTATCTAACATACACTAGTACTCTAACAGATATCCTCCTGTACCTTTACTCCAAGTTGCCAATTAACTTTCAAGCTTTAAAAGTTAATTAGCTGTTTTTTAACTACTGAGGGCTAAGGATTGCAGCTTTATAAATGCCTGTAATTGGAGGCAGCAACCCCCTCTGAAAAGCAGCAACAAAGTACAAAGCTGCAACGCTTCCAAATAGGCACATAAGTGAACTATTTGCAACTTTCCCTTTCTCCCTGGCCAATGTTCCGCTTAGCGTGAAACGTGAGCAGCCAATCTGACTGGATGACCCTGGGAACATCTGTTACAAAACTCACACACCACGCTCTGTCCATGGTGGTTAAAGCCAAAGGATCAGCTATAGTTTTTGTCTATGAAGCTATATTACGGTAATCTGTGCTCTAATTTTTCTGCACTGGACTTAGCTTTCCTTGCTCTTTAATCAGTCAGGCTTAAGTCATTTAAATCCCCTCTGTTATTGCACGTTAATTGCAGTGTACTGTATCTCCATCCACACACAACGTCTATACACTTCACTGAGTAGTTTTGTTTAGCATCAGTCTCATTAATTGGGATTGCAATTTTTTCATACATTTTTCCATCTTTTCTTTGCTTTTTGACAAATCTTTCCTATTTAATGAATTAAACATGTGTAAACAAACACATTATAAAGTATTACATAGCTAAAATGTAATACTTTGCAGTGTACCAGTTTTTAAACTAGAAATAAAGGCAAAACCTTTTTTTCTGGAGAGGAAGGGGTTGGTCGGGGGCTACTCCAAAACGCTGCCCCACGACACTAATGCCTCGTTTCCACTGAGCGGATCGGTTCGGGTCGGTACAGTTTGGAACGGTTTGAATAGTCCGGTCTATTCTGGTGAGCGTTTCCACTGCAAGTCGGACCGTCAGGGGCCATTCAGGGTTTACAAAAAATGCCTAGCATGTCCGCCAATCAGTGGAATGTATTGTAGCTCCGCCCTAACCGAACCGTACCATTTTCTATGGCCCCACATGCAGGACATAGAATGGTGCGGTACGGTTCGGTTTTATGGCACGCTTTCATAATGGAAACACCCAAAATAGCGTACCGTACCGAACCGTACCGAACCGATCTGCTCAGTGGAAACGAGGCATAATAGTGTTGAGGACTATTTCAGTACCCAAGGATTAGGACAAGATAATTATAAAAATATACATTTATTTAAGACAAATTTCCATATAAAAGAATTAAGTACAACAATACATGGAATTTCATTTAGTTCACACTTGGAGAACATAAAGACCCCACTGGTATGTGAGGGCACAAAGATGTAGGTCCAGACGTAGTCCTCTACACGTTTCCCGACAGACGTCGCTTCTTCAGGAGGAGTCGACCATAAACATCTATAGAAAAAGTGTTATAACCCTTGTCAGGATTTTTTTTTTTTACCTAGTTGGGATATTTACCTTAATTTTCTGTACCACCAACCAAAACAGGAAGTTAGAAGAAATCCCTTAAAAGTGAGGGAAACCCTATTTGTTACTGGTATAACCATTTGAAGATTTTCTGGGAACAACCAAAAATTTGGGATTTTCTTTTACTTCCACTTTTGATGATGATGCTAAATATGACAAATAGATGGTGAATCCCCCTAAAAGGGGCAGAGATAGCAATAAAAACGGACAGGTGTTGTAATTTCTCTCCACTCTATCCCCAAAAAAAAGTTTTGCCTTTAGCTATACTTTATGCCAATGCTATAGCTGAATAACGGCTACAGCAAAGTCACACACTGCTGGAGAGCGTCATATGACGTCCTCCCGTGATCGTGCTTCCTGCAGCAGGCAATAGCAGTGATCTGTGATTGCTGTTTCCTCTGGACACAGCTGATCACAGATCAGGGTAAAGAGCCAATCACAGTGGCTATTTACTATGTGACTAGCTGTATCCAATCACAGCTGATCACAGTGTAAACAGTATTTGCCGGTTATCGGCATTCCTCTCCTCACACTGACAGCTCGTGAGGAGAAGAGAGTCGGTAAGCAGTAATCCACACAGGAGACATCTACACTGATAATCAGAGCACTGATCATCAATGTCCTGATTATTAGTGCAGCCCCAACAGTGTCCACCAGTACTGCCAATCAGAACCCACCAGTAACACCTGTCAGTGCCTATCAGTAATGCCTATCAGTGCCCATCAGTGCCACCTATCAGTGCTTCCTCATGGCGCACATCAGTGAAGGAGAAAAATTACTTATTTACGAAATTTTATAACAGAACCTAAGAAAACGTTTTTATTTTTCAACATTTTTGGGCTTTTTTAATTTGTTTGGCAAAAAAAAACAAAAAAACAAGTGGTGATTAAATACCATCTAAAGAAAGCTCTGTCTAATGAAAAATTATAAAAATTTTGTTTGGGTGCAGCGTTGCATGACCGTGCAATTGTCATTCAAAATGCGACAGTGCCGAAAGCTGAAAATTGGCCTGGGCAGGAAGGAGGTATAAGTGCCCAGTAGGCAAGTGGTTAAAAGGTGGTGACTGTATTAGTTAACTTTTTTTTTCTGTGGCTGTATTGCCAATTATTGTTATGGATTACAAATACCGTACTCAATGAATGACAACTTGGAAACCAGAACGGGGAGCCCCAGCCTTAGACATGTGCAGAATGAAAAAAATAGTTTTGTTTCGTTTTGATTAGTTATTTACTAAAATTAGTTTAGTTAAATTTGTTTCATTTGTTTAATTTGTTTTGTTTATTCGTTTTCAAATCGATTTGAAAAGTTTTCAAATCAATTCCAAATAGTTTTCGAATTCGAAAAGTTTTCAAATCAATTCCAAGTAGTTTTCGAATTCGAAACGTTTTTAAATCAATTTCGAATAGTTTTCGAATTCGAAAAGTTTTTGAATTCAAATGGTTTTCCAATTTCCAAAAAGGATAAAATAGAATAGAATTTTTTTTTCTACTTTATTCCTTTATTTTCTATTCTATTTTATTCTCTTTGGAAATTGGAAAACTATTTGAATTCGAAAAGTTTTCTAATTCGAACTTCAAAAGTATTTGAATTCGAAAAGTATTCGAAAACTATTTGAATTTCATCCGAATTCGAATTTTGTTTTTTCGGATTCGTTTAAATTTGGGACTATTCTATTTCAGAAATTCGGATACATCCGAATTTCCGAATAACGAAAATGCATCCGAATTTTTATTCGGAACGAAACTAAACAAACCGCTCATCTACCCAGTCTAAAGCTTTGTACATACGGGACAAAGTCAGACAAAATTGGTTGGTTTGTCAGGAACCAGACAACGTTAAGCCCATGTGTACAGCTGTTTGTTCTACAGAAGCCAGTCACCGGCTTCTGTCATACAGGTATGCTGTAAAACCAACATCTGACCATATATGGTTTAGCGCTGGCAGTCAATAGCAGTGTACTCTGGCGGGAAGGGAGGGCAGTCCCCCTGTCAGAACACAATAGCACAGAAGGGGAGATTGATGCACTAAAAGCCCTTGTGTTAGTGCAGCAATCTCTCTGTTTTTTTCTGTTCAGCTGACTGGGTTCAATGAAAAAAAAGTCTAGTCTGTACTCAGCTTAAGCATTGGAAGGTTGTGGCCTCCAAACTTGAAAGTGGTTGTAAACCCTGTTTGACTACTTCTACCTATAGGTAAGCCTAGAATAAGGCTTACCTACAGGTAGTGGAAATATCTCCTAAACGTGCGCCGTTTAGGAGATATTCCACTTGTAGTCACCCGCAAATCCCAACGGCGCATGCGCGGGGAAGAAACAAAACTAAGTGCCATTTCTTCCCCAGCCTGTGCCATGAATGGCGGCTCTCGTGCGCATGCGCAGGAGTGACATCACGTGGCTCCGGCGAATCACAGAGCCGGAGTCCGCAGCCCGGAAGGAAGAGGAGACAGAAGATGAATGCAGCCTGCACAGGGGACATCGCTGGATTCTTTTGCAGGTAAGTGTCACATAATGGGTTAGTATGCGATGCATACTAGCCCATTATGCTTTTAATTTGCAGGCTTTTCAGGTAGAAAAAGAGGAAGTAAAACCCATCAGGGTTTACTTCCTCTTTAACCACTGTCATGGTTTTCACTTATATAAAGAAGATGAGTTTTTAATTGTATTAATAATGAAGGCCTCTTGAACCCCCTATAGGGAAAGAGAGCCTTGACTGATGGGGGCATGGCCAGGTTCTGGGCAATGTGGGTGAATGGTCACCAAGGATTGGTCGAACTATGTGGAATGGGCTGGGCCTGAACTCAGAAAAGTATTGCCCCAGGGAATTCTGGGCCTTTTTGAAGAACGTGGCTGGAAGAGCTGCCCACCCTCCCGCTCCTTTTTTCTTTATGGTATGTCACAGCTTGCTGCGGTTTCTTGACCTTGCCAGCATTAAAGTTGCTGTAATAGGCTATGCCCTTGATGGAAAATTGCAAGTAGGCTGTCTGTCCAGCACTTATGGTAAGGACAGACCTCTTTTGGAATTCAAACTGTACAACTGTGACTGGCACTTGTCTGGTTTAAAGTGTTCACATGTTATGTGTTGGAATTTAAATAAAGCTGTGACCTTGCCCTTTCCAACCTAATGGTTGTAAGCGTGTTTCTTAAATGGGGTGAGGGGGCAAGGGTGGTGGCTTTATCCCATTATGTTACAGTTGATTTGTACCTAGGCCCATTGCGCCTCAGCAGTCAAGTGGTAACTAGAAGGAAAGGCTGTATGTATTTTAAATATTTTTTTAAATTCAGTGTGTTTGTGTTTTAGGTAAACCTATAGTAAAAGTTAAGTATAAATAGATGATCTCATGATTAATACATCCCGAATTGACGGCGCTCAAATGACAACCACAAACTCTTAAACTGAATATCTGCCATTCTTCTTCCCTGCAGTCAATGCATCGATTGATGGACACCATCATTTTTGAGCTTCATTGTAGAAAGATGTGATCCACAGCTATGAAGCACAGACTCCTGCCATCTCATGAAAGCTGGATACAGGACCAAAGGTGCTCTAAATAATACACCATAGAAATTACAAGCAGCTACACACAATTGCTGTCACAAAACTTTATTTCACAAACAAGCACATTAGTACAGTAGTCCTCGCCTAGAGACTGTCCTCTCAAATGCATTTCACACTATCAGGCTTAATCATAGAGATGGGGGATACAATTTAAAAATACAGGTGTCTCTTAAATATACAGTGTAAAACATACATACGGGGCGCTAGCAGGACCACTCCAAAAGTCCTGCTAGCCGCATTTTTGGAGCAGTGAAGGCTAGCAGGACTTTTGGAGTGGTCCTGCTAGCGCCCCGCTTCAGTGTGAAAGCCTTCAGCTTTCACATTGAAGACTGCAGGGCAGGATTTTTTCAGGCGTTTTTCAGGCGCCAAAACGCCTGAAAAACGCGCCAGTGTGAAAGGGGCCCAAGTCAAAAAGGGGGGGCTTAAGCAAGGGGAGGGTGGGACAACACTGAAGAAATGACACTTTGCTAGAATGTAAAGTAGTGACTTACAGCTTGTATAACAGTGTAAATTTTCTGTCCCCTCAAAATTACTCAACACACAGCCATTAATGTCTAAACCGCTGGCAACAAAAGTGAGTACACCTCTGAGTGAAAATGTCCAAATTGGGCCCAAAGTGAATATTTTGTGTGGCCACCATTATTTTCTAGCACTGCCTTAACCCTCTTGGGCATGGAATTCACCAGAGCTTCACAGGTTGCTCCTGGAGTCCTCTCCCACTCCTCCATGACAACATCACTGAGCTGGTGGATGTTAGACATCTTGCGCTCCTCCACCTTCCATTTGAGAATGCCCCACAGATGCTCAATAGGGTTTAGGTCTGGAGACATGCTTGGCCAGTCCATCACCTTTACCCTCAGCTTCTTTAGCAAGGCAGCTGTCATCTTGGAGGTGTGTTTGGGGTCGTTATCATGTTGGAATACTGCCCTGCAGCCCAGTCTCCAAAGGGAGGGGATCATGCTCTGCTTCAGTATGTCACAGTCCATGTTGCCATTCATAGTTCCCTCAATGAACTGTAGCTCCCCAGTGCCAGCAGCACTCATGCAGCCCCAGACCATGACACTCCCACCACCATGCTTGACTGAAGAGAAGACACACTTGTCTTTGTACTCCTCACCTGGTTGCCACCACACACGCTTGACACCATCGAAACCAAATAAGTTTATCTTGGTCTCATCAGACCACAGAACATGGTTCCAGTAATCCATATTCTTAGTCTGCTTGTCTTCAGCAAACTGTTCGCAGGCTCTCTTGTGCATTATCTTTAGCAGAAGATTCCTTCTGGGACGACAGCCATGCAGAAGGAAGCTTCTTTTAAAAGATAATGCAGTGTGCGACGTATGGTCTGAACACTGACAGGCTGACCCCCCCACACACACCTTCAACCTTTGCAGCAATACTGGCAACACTCATACATCTATTTCCCAAAGACAACCTCTGGATATGATGCTGAGCGTGTGCACTCATCTTCTTTGGTCGACCATGGTGAGGCCTGTTCTGAGTGGAACGTGTCCTGGTAAACTGCTGTATGGTCTTTGCCACCATGCTGAAGCTCAGTTTCAGGGTCTTGGCAATCTTATTATAGCCTAGGCCATCTTTATGTAGAGCAACAATTCTTTTTTTCAGATCCTCAGAGAGTTCTTTGCCATGAGGTGCCATGTTGAACTTCCAGTGACCAGTATGAGAGAGTGAGAACGATAATACCACATTTAAAACACCTGCTCCCCATTCACACCTGAGACCTTCTAACACTAACGGGTCACATGACACCGGGGAGGGAAAATGGCTAATTGGGCCCAGTTTGGACATTTTCACTTAGGGGTGTACTCACTTTTGTTGCCAGTGGTTTAGACATTAATAGCTGTGTGTTGAGTAAGTTTGAAGGGATAGAAAATGTACACTGTTATACAAGCTGTACACTCACTACTTTACATTGTAGCAAAGTGTCATTTCTTCAGTGTTGTCACATGAAAAGATATAATAAAATATTTACAAAAATGTGAGGGGTGTACTCACTTTTGTGAGATACTGTAAACATCCTAACTCAAAACTATGAAAGATACACTATATTGTCAAAAGTATTGGGACACCCACCTTTACATGGATATGAAACTTAATGGCATCCCAGTCTTTGTACGGTTCAATATTGCGTTGACCCACCTTTTGCAGCTATAACAGCTACAACTCTTCTGAGAAGGCTGTCCACAAGGTTTAGGAGTGCGTCTATGGGAATGTTTGGCTATTCTTCCAGAAGCGCATTTGTGAGGTCAGGCACTGATGTTGGATGAGAAGGCCTGGCTCGTGGTCTCCTCTCTAATTCATCTCAAAGGTGTTTGGGGTGGAGGAACTTGACTGGCCTGCACAGAGTCCTGACCTCAACCCGATAGAACACCTTTGAGATGAATTAGAGAGGAGACTGTGAGCCAGGCCTTCTCATCCAACATCAGTGCCTGACCTCACAAATGTGCTTCTGGAAGAATGGCCAAACATTCCCATAGACACACTCCTAAACCTTTTAGACAGCCTTCCCAGAAGAGTTGAAGCTGTTATAGCTGCAAAGGGTGGGCCAACTCAATATGGAACCCTACGGACTAAGACTGGGATGCCATTAAAGTTCATATGCATGTAAAGGCAGGTGCCCCAATACCTTTGACAATATATTGTATATGGATGTGTCAGAAATGTGCACCTTTATGTAAAATTACCCATTCAAGTGTCATAAAAATCATGAAATCCTGTTAAAACGTATTGATTCACACTACAACCCTATCTGTAGTTGGTTTTATAAGTAGTGTATTAGTGTGGATCAATAATTATTAGCAGATGTTTATTATTTTTTTGACACCCAAATGGGTAATTTTAGTTAAAGGTTTGCACTTCTGGCACATTCCTTTAACTTCCATGTGCCCTTCGTAGAATTTTTACAGTATTTGGGAGCAGTTGAACATGTCAATTCCCTTGACTTGTTATTTCATTTTTAAGATCGGATGTATATACTGTATGTATGTTGGTCTGCAATGTGTACCTCTTTAAAAGACACCCAAGTTTTTAAATTGTATCAGCAAATTGTGAGTATAAGGAATTCTCTTCCTGAATCCTCCTTCTCATATAGAACCTTCTCTGTATGCAAAAAAACATATCGGCCACACCATAGTCAACATCTTTTTTTATGCTTTTGAATAGATAGAGTGTGGAAGTGTTACAACCCTTCTCTGTTTTTTTATTGCTGTCTGTGTCCCTGCTGGGAAGATTCAACCTCTTTATTTATCTTGGGGATCGTTGTTACAATGAAAGGCAAGGCCAATTGGGACACATGTTATGTGTCTAATGCCCCGTACACACGGTCAGGATTACCGACAGAAAAAGTACGATGGGAGCTTTTGGTCGGGAATTCCGACCGTGTGTATGCTTCATCAAACTTTTTCTGTCAGGAATTCTGACAGAAATAGATTGAGAGCAGGTTCTCTATTTTCCCGTAGGAATTTCCGACGGACTTTTTTGCGTCGGAAATTCCAACTGTGTGTACGGGGCATATGAGGGGATTTCTCTCTGCTTGCCCCTCGGGGCAGGAAGCAAAGTGCAATCTCATGGAAAACAAATCTAAAATTCTGTCTAACACTAAAAAAAAGTGTAGCACACAGACCTTTCCGCTACATCCATTTTTAGCAGCAAGGCACGCCTGCTACTTGACCGTCGTCCAACTCCAGATATGGAAAGGCGAGCAGTGTTACATTTTTTTGGGCCTTGCGGCGAGTTACCCCTCACGAATGGATCCCCGACCTCCGTTCTCTAAGGTAGTAAGTCTTTCACTTGAATAAAGCCAATGTCCACACATGAGTAAAAACCTAAGCAGTTAGGTTTTATTCTTTGCTTGGGGTGGAACTTGGAAGAAGAGAGAGTAGAAGGAATAGAGTAGGGGAAGGTTCAGGCACGCAACACCCTGGAGAACACTTTCGTTGCCACTCAGGCCTGAGTGGGGTTTTGCTCACCCGGATAGTCCCGTTATGAATGGTCCTAGCAGCCGGTGTGAAGCACGAAACAGTTACTTGTGATTTCCCTGGGATACGATCAGGAGATCCTCTGCCACAGAATTTTTAAGTCCCGAACTTCCCGGCCTAGTAACAACTAGAACTTAGGTGCCAATGGGGCACGTTACAAGGCTTTTGATGGATTGGAATACTTCCCTCTGATAGGTAACCAGGCCTCTCCCGAGACAGTGACTTCTTCACTAATCCCCTTGGGACCGATCCTCCCCTGGCATCCTCTCCTTCAGAGTGGGTCACCCCTCACTTGGGTACCATGGGACTCCTCTTCAGGTGTAGGCCTCAGCTAAAGGTGCTGGGCCTACCTGCAGTGATGCAGCCTCAGGTTAAAAGGTGCCCAGGGATGGTACACACACACGCCCCCCTGGCCTGGAGGGCCGGGAGGCGCGAACTGCTCCCCGATCAATGGCATCTGCCCCTTAAGTACCCTCTCCCAGCATGCACAGCTGGCAGACCATGCCCACTGCACAACTGCCACGAGAGGACACCCAATGGTGTTGCAACGCTACCTGTGGTTCAACCTGTGCCTGAGGCGACAGTGCCACCCACAGGCCACAGGGAACTGTACTGCCAGGTAACATCACACCCAGGCAGAAGCAAATTTGTACACAATCAATAGGTCTGAGCTCAACTACTAGCTCAGACCACCCCTAAATTTCAGTATATAGCGCCCCAGAATTGGGGTGGGCGCTACAAAAGTATTATGAAAAGCAGATAGAATTGTCATTTATACTCTACAGGAAATAACTGAATGGCTTTTAAAGAAATACATAAAAGGCCTGTTCATTGTGAGGTACCCTTCTCATGTTGGGGGCATATGGCCTGGTATCATTTTTTTTTGTGTGTGTAGTTTTTTCAAAACGGTCATTGGTTGTTATGGTGCACCATAACAACTAATAAATGACAGTGGGGCTGCCAGCATCCTAGCAATGACATCATGACCATGCTGATTACTGAGAAGTGTATCTTCTTCCCATAAGGTGTTTCAGAAGAAAGAAGGGATTCTCACTGGTCAGGATGGCCATGTAGTAATATTTGACCAGTGAGCATTTTGATGGAAACTCACTTTGGGGCTGCGTATATTGTGGTGTATGGTGTAAGGACCGCTACAATGGCAGTTCGGGGCATCACAACCGCTATGTGTAGTGGGGTCCATAGGGGTGGCCAGGATATTTTGAGTTTGTTTTTCTTTTACTTTCTTGTGAAAAAGTGAACTTAAGTTGGAATTCCAGCTTAACCCTTACCCTAACTTCTCTTAAAATTGATATTGTCTCCCTCCTAATACCTATGCTAACTAACCTCTGTAAGAAAGATGTATATACCGTACTTTTTCCAGTCCAGTCACTTGGTCTCCCCGTGTCAGCCAGTGGCAGCTGCAGGGGAGAGGTTAGAGAAGTCAGACAATGACTAGTAAAGCCTGAAGTGGCAACATTACCCATAGGTTTTAATGGCCCATTCATTGTCAGCGCTCCCTCCTCCCACCTGAATATGCTGGCTGATACAGGGGAGCCAGATCAAGTGTTTGGAGCAGCCTGAAAATAGGTAAGTATATAAGTCAAGTGTATAAATCTTTCTAGCACAGATTAGTTAGCACAGGTGTTATGAGTAGGGAGGGTACAGTTTCAGGAGTAGTTAGGGTTAAGTTGAAATTACACTTTAACCTTTAGCCCTGGTTCACACTGTCACATTGCCTGTGATTTGCACAGAAATTGCACCACATTCCTGTGCAAATCACATGCGATTCTGTGCAATGTGATTTGAGCCTATTCACTTTGTATGGCTCAAATCGCACCGCATCCACACAAAAAAAGTTGCAGGCACCTTCTTTTTTTCTTGCCACGCTGGAATCGGATCACATGGGTGTTTAAATCCATGCAATCTGATTCAGCCCAACACAATGCATTTTGCAACTTTCTTTTGGGGTGTCATTAACTTTTAATTGAGACCCAAAGCAGATTGCATGAGCACAGTGGGATTGCTATGCGGTGTGATGTGCGAAACGCAGTGATTTCTGTGCGTTTCCAACATCGTATAAATCGCGGGCCTAAGCATTATTAAAAAAATGCTCCCTGCTGAATGGAATTAGGCTCCGAATCACATTGATGCAAAGTAGGAGATGTTTGCCGCCCCTCCCCCCCCAAATAAATAATGAAGCACCAGCCGCCACTGGCAGTACCCTGCTCCGTATGTCCTTTTTTGACAATCCCTTGACTGTCAGTCTTAAAGTGGTTGTAAACCCATATATAAAAAAAAAAAAAAAACACCCTGTAAGACCAAGGCATAATGAGCAAATATGCATCGCATACTAGCTCATTATGAAATACTTATCTTAGATCAAAGCTGTTGCAGCGGTCCCCGTACACCGATGTGACCGGCGACATGTCTCTCTGAGTTATTTCCAGGTTCGCGGGCTCAGGCACTGTGATTGGCCGAAGCCACGATAACGTCACATGTGCACGGGAGCCACCGGTCACGGCGCAGGCCCTTTAGAAACGGCACGATCAAGTTGTTTCTTCAGTGTGCATGCGCTGATGACGTTGGCGCAACAAATGTATATGGTAAATATCTCCTAACCTGTGCAGGTTTAGGAAATATTTACAGTACTGTAGCTGGGTGCTAAATTTAGGGGAAGTGTTTGGGTGGTAGTTATACCCAAACATCCTAATTGTTAGAGTTCTTGCAACCATTTTTGTCTGCAGGGAGAGTATTGGTGTGTAGTTCCCTGTGGCCTGCAGGTGGTGCTGCCATACTGGGCCAGGGTTGAACCGCTAATCTAGTGCTGTCCCTTGTGTGTCCCCTCTCAGCAGCCGTACGGTGGGTGTGGTGGTCCTGCTGTACATGCTGGTAAAGGATATAAAAGGGGCAGACGCTGCCTGTTCAGGGTTCGTTGTCGGGGGTCCTACCCCAGGGAGTGTGTAATCCTGTCCGTCCTGGGCACCTTTGGCCCAGGGGCGGAGGTCGGTGGATCAGTCCCAGGCACCTTTAGTCCTGGGGCTGCAACAAAGGCCTGGGCCCAGCATCTGTGGCTGGAGCCCACCAAGGATCGAGGAGTCTCAGGTAGGGTTGCCACCTCATCCCTTTAAAACCGAACACATATTAATTACACAGGATCTGTGGCTGATTAAGGTGGTAATTAAACTCACTAGGTGCCTTATCTGCATTAAATTAGCCTCAGAACCTGTGTAATTCATATGTGTTCAGGTTTAAAGGGATGAGGTGGTAACCCTAGTCTCAGGGTGCCACCTTGCGAGGGGACCCGTATCCTAGATGAGGAGGCCGGGGGAGGAACCGTTCCAAAGGACTGGTGCGGAAGTCACGGTGAAGGAAGGGTCCCCGTAACTCTCTGGAGAGATGTCTTCTCCTTAATAGAGGCCAAGTTCATCAGGTCTGTGGCAGAGACCGAGTTCACCAGGTCTGTGGCAGAAACTTTGGGTAAAGTTTGAGCACCATATCGGCTGCTAGTCCCAAGCTAGGGAGACTATCCGAGTGGGCTGAGTCTGCTTGAGAATTGGAGCAGTGAATTGGGTTACGTTTGTGCCTGGACCTCTTCCACACCTTAAGCTGTCCTGTCTTCTCTCCAACCTTTTCTGTCTGAGGCCTCGTACACACGACCGATTTTCTCGTCGTAAAAAACACGTCGTTTTTTTCGACGAGATTCTTGTTAAGCTTGTCGATTTTCTCGTCAAGCTTTCTATGCGTACACACTGTCATTTCCCAATTTCCTTGTGGTTCTCTGCGCTCACGTCCAGCACGTACGACGGCACTATAAAGGGGAAGATCTTTTTTCTTGGCGCCACCCCTTGGGCTGCTTTTGCTGATCTCGTGTTACCGTGTGTGAAGTAAAAGTTTGGGAAGAGACGATTCGCACTTTTCAGTCTTCGTGCTTTCAGTTCGTTTTAGCGTGACGAATGTGCTATCTCCTTTACGAAGGCTTGTTTTACCAGAAGATGCGCTCCCGTCTCATAGTTGCTTGTGAGCATGCGCGCTTTTGGAAGAGTCGTAAAAGCATACACACGAACCATTTTCTCGTCACAAAACAGGCCGACGAGAAACACGACGAGGAAATCTGGACTCCTGACGAGAAAATAGAGAGCAGGTTCTCTATTTTCTTGTCGAGATTCTCGTCAAGTTTCTCGTCGTAAAACCATACACACGAACGTTTTTCTAGACAAAAAAACTCTCGCGGCACTTTTCTTGACTGTTTACGACGAGAAAATCGGTCGTGTGTACGAGGCCTGAGACTGTATTTTACAAGAAAATAAACTCTACGTTGGAGTTGCAGTTGGTGTGGACATTCAAGTTACTGTGGGGATACAAGGACTTGTCTTTATTCAATATAGAGGTGAGAAACATTCTCTGGCTGTCTGACTGTGGAGACCCATCAACAACACCGCTCAACCTCCTCATACGGGAGGGTACGGGCTTGCGGCAAGGGTGTGCTCCTCTCTGCCTGCGAGGAGCCAAAGTCAGGTGAAAGAGAGGGGTGATATCGCTAGAGTACCTACAGGTAAGCCTTATCATAGGCTTACCTGTAGGTACAAGTGGTGTAACAGGGTTTACAACCACTTTAAAAATGGCTAGAATTGATTTTAAAGATACAGCTCCCATTGACTTTAATGGGGTTCAGAACCTTGGCGCAGTTCAGCCAGCCTTCTGTGAGCCGAAGCCGAATACCTATTAACCTGTGCTTTACCCACACTGCTAAGAATAGTAGTGACAGGCCCATGAAGGACCTAATGAATAATGCATTGTCAGCAAGTGTCTATGTTCTGGCCTAATGGAAAAATGCTTCTGTATATTAAAGACTAAAAGAATTTGTTCTCCTGATTTATTAACAGCGGACAGATAAAACAGTGTGTATACAACACAGACAGGATAACATTGTGACAACTGACTGCATTTCCAAAGCCAGCTGTGTCTGTCTACATTGGAATGCGCTAATCAAATATTACCTAGGGAAAGCTACAGAACTGTACTACATACATTGTCTCCTAATGTAAGAGTGACATCTAGAGGACATTTGCTATAACACACAATGTGCAATGTTAAAGCTGTACTTTTATGGGACTAGGCAAAGTATCATATGCTCTTAAACCTGAACAGTCAATAAGGCTGGATTCACATCTTTGCATTTTTAGTGCTTTTTGCATTTTGCAGATTTGCACTAAAGAACGTGTTCCATAGGAAACCATGTTAAATGGACTGTAGTGCAAATCTGCAAAATGCAAAAAGCACTAAAACTGCATAGGTGTGAATCAGCCCTAAGGCCTCATGCGCACTGAATGTTTTTTTTTTTTTTTGCCTCTAAACACCCCTGCATGTTAGCCTATGTGTCCATGCACACATAGGCATTTAGGCCTGATTCACACCTATGCATTTTTTAGTGCGTTTTCAGTTTTGCAGGAACACACTACAGTCCATTTATCATGGTTTCCTATGAATGTAGTTCACAAATGTGCATTTTATGGAAAGGGCCAAGGACCTTTTTCTGGTTTTTGGTTCCATGGACTTCAATGGATCAAAAACGTGTGTTGAAAAAGGCAAAATGCACCTGGAATATGCAAACTGCAACCTGCAGGCCTAAGGCTCTGTTCACACTAATGTGTTTTTTGATGCATTTTGAAATTTGCAGAAATGCAGGGAAATTTTTTAACATAGGCTCCTATGAAACATGTTCACATCAATGCATTTTTGTGCCTCTGCGTTTTTGGAAAGGGTCAGGGACTTTTTTTCACGCAAAATGCAGCATTTTGCATGTAATAGACTTCAATGGACCCACATCCAAAACGCAAGTACCGCGTTTTTACCGCGATTTTGCCGCCATTTTGCCGCGATTTGCGTTTTTTTTACACTGTATATAGCTGGTTGCTAAGGAGGGGGCCAGGAAGCCGGCCACCGTATCCTTAACAACCGATGAGTCATCAGCTGTCAGCAGGCTTCCCACTTAATGTAAAAAAAATAATTTCCGGCTAAAAAAAATTATTGAGAATAAAAACTGCTTGGGGTCCCCCCCCATGTCCATACCAGGCCCTTGGGTCTATTATGGATTTGGGTGCCCCATGCCAAAATAAAAAAAAAAAATAGCATGGGGGTCCCCCCAAAGTCCATACCAGACCCTTATCCGAGCATGCAGCCCGGCAGGTCAGGAAAGCTAGGGGACGAGCGAGCACCCCCCCTCCTGAACCATACCAGGCCACATGCCCTCAAGATGGGGGGATGGGTGCTTTGGGGCAGGGGGGGCTCTGCGCCCCCCCACCCCAAAGCACCTTGCCCCCATGTTGATGGGGACAAGGGCCTCTTCCCGACAACCCTTGCCCGGTGGTTGTCGGGGTCTGCGGGTGGGGGGCTTATCGGAATCTGGAAGCCACCTTTAACAAGGGGGCCCCCAGATCCTGGCCCCCACTATGTGAATGAGTATAGGCTAAATAACCAGCTCAAAGTGCTGTCATATGGGGACAAAGTGGAGTTTCCATAGCAGGTTTCAATCCTATGAAAGTTACAACTAAGGTAAGGTGACCAAATTCTTAATATAAAATCTGGGGACATATTTTTTTTACTAGTAATGGCGGCAATCATCGACTCTCTGCCCATCACCGCCGCCGCCCGCCTCACAGCCTGTCAAGTCTTAAGCCTCGTACACACGACCGAGTTTCTCGTCAAAAAAACGACAAGAAAACTGCCGAGAGAGCTTTCTTGCCGAGAAAACCGTTCGTGTGTATGGTTTTTCGTCGAGAGAACTGCCTGGAATCTCGACGAGAAAAATAGAGAACCTGCTCTCTATTTTCTCGTCAGGATTCTCGATTTTCTCGTCGGGTTTCTCGTCGGCCTGTTTTGCGACGAGAAAACCGTTCGTGTGTATGCTTTTCCGAGTCTTCAAAAATCGCGCATGCTCAGAATCAAGTATGAGACGGGAGCGCTTCTTCTGGTAAAACAAGCCTTTGTAGTGGAGATAGCACATTCGTCACGCTGTAAATTATTGCATCGTTTAAATGTTGCGCATTTAAATCTTCTTTAGAATGGTTCAATAATGAAAAATAAATAACTTGTTTTGCTGCTGATATTCACACAGAGTTCTGACTAACTATTTTAAACATTTTTCATGCTGATCTCATGAATATTTAGCTGTATTATATAGAGCAAGATCTCCTTAATATTTATATTTTTCAAATTTTGAATACAGATCTTCATTTTAAATGATTCTTTATTTTATAGTTATCTCCATGATTTTATTTTTTATTTTTGTTGTGTCAAGTTTACCCCTTATTTTTTTTTATCTTGTTTTTTTCGACCTTCAAGGAGATTGTTTTGTGTTATCTGTCCCTTTTATTTAATTTTATTTCTTAAAATGTATCTGCCTACTCCAAAGCTAAATTTTTAATTATTATAAAAACACATAGTCAAGTATTAACTGTAAAAAAAAAAACATTTATTCTGGTATATAACAAAATAAATAAAAGGCAGCGCTGGAGAACCTGCTGCCATTTGTGCATCCATGGGACCCCAGAGCACACATCAACCCTGTGTGGACAATAAAATTGGGAGCTTGACAAGCACATCAGTTGTTAGCACAATCTGATGCTGGACTCCCAGAGGTCAGGAACAGCAGCAGGTGATCATAGTTGCCAACAGTCACGGATTGGCCGGGACGTTCCCGGGATTCAAACCCTTTTCCCGGATTTATTTTGTCCCGGCCAATGTCCCGGCCAATCCGATTTTTCCCGTTTCCCCCGAATTTGGACGCCGCAGGCTGCCGCCGCTAGAGGTCCACGGCTGGCGGAGACAATGTCTCGGCCGGCCGCCATGTTCAAGAAGACCAAAACACGGATGTAGTACAATAGAAAATAAAGCCGCTGCGGCGCCGCCCACATCCCGCACCTCCCCGGGGGTGGGCGGTGCCGCAGCAGCTTTATCTTCTATTGTACTACATCTGTGTTTTGGCTGGCCGGCCGGCCACCCCCCCCGCCCCGCCCCGCTGCAGGTCTGTCTGTAATGGAAAGGGGCGGGGGTCGGCAGCGCCACAGCTTAATTCACCCAGAGGACTCACCACCCTGGATAGGTACTGCTATGCTGCGCCTGTGATGCTGTCCCACTGCTGCTGTGTCAGTCTGCTTCTTTTATCAGCACTTCCTGTGTGAATTTTCGCGCCAGTGTAATGCACCCTAGAGGCCGGAGGCTCTCGAAAAATGGTTGCCAAAAACGTCTGTATGGAAGATAATGTGGGCTCTAAGAAAATGGCCGCCGACAGAAGATAGAGGTCAAGCAGCCATAGCCCACAAAAAGATGGCCGCCGAACGGCAATATCTGCATACAGGGTGGACAAACATGGCCGCCGATCAGCTGATAGGGGCCAGTGGGTGTGGCCGAACCACAGGAAGATGGCCGCCGGGCAGTCACAAGAGGCCAAACTTGGCATGGACCACCGCAAAATGGCCACCGACAGCATGGAGGAGGAAGGACACAAACACAGGTAAGAAAAAATTACATTTTTTTTTAAATGTTAGTTACAGCCAGCCCCGCTCCCGTGGGACCCCCTAGGTGACCCCCAGCACCCAGCAACCTTTAGCTAGAAGCCCAGGGAGGAGGGAAAGGCAGGGAGAGAGGGAAGAAAGGGGCCACAACCACTTACTTGATCTCTCCAGGAATGTCCAGCTAAATCACCCAGCCGAGGCAGGGGAGTTTTACTTACCTATCCTGCATGTATTCTGCTGGAAGACATTCCAAACAGATCATCGTCCGCGCACGGAAGGTGACTGTTGGCCAGGCATGCTGTGATTGGACCCAGAAGGGACGATCATATGTATGCCCTGGAGCATGACGCTCACCGGACAGGCTGCTGCGACTCGGCCGTAAGGTCAGCCGAAGCTGAGCGGTCCGATGCAAGCCTTGGAGCGTAAGCTCACCGGCCAGGCTGCTGCGACTCGGCCGTAAGGTCAGCCGAAGCTGAGCGGTCCGATGCAGGCCCTGGAGCGTAGGCTCACCGGCCACCCGTGGAGCGACGGGCATGTCGTGGAAAACCCAGCGCGTAGCTAGGGTCGGCACACGCTCGATGGCCGAAACTGGGGAGACTACAAGGATCGAGGATCCAGCCTGTCACCCAGTCGGCAGTTGATCGAAGATCGCAGGAAACAACAAATGTAGCAAAAAAAAAATATATATATATATATATATCTTTTTTCCCCGGACCAATGGGCCCGAAGGGAGCCATGTCCTACTCCTTGCTAGACAGAAAAAAACTGATCTGCGAAGATGCAGACTGAGAGGGTATACCCAGAGGGTCCGCCCCCTGGGCGGTACTGTAGAAGGTGTGATGCAACACTTTTTACAAGTTTTTCTGCCTAGTCACTCCTAATTAACGGATAATACCCACTTTGTCAATAGAGAAGCTGTGTCGGTCCATGGACGAAAGCGTAAAGGCCTGTTTCTGGCCAAACCAAAAAAAACAAAAAAAACAAAGTGTTATATTTACCATGTGTGTGAATGTGCACAGAGTAAAATGTTTGAACAACAACAAAGTGTAGCTTCTTTATCAAATACGCTCTAACCTTATTTGTGTATATTTTTGGTGTTACTAGTGAAATGGTTGGTATTTACTAAAGGAAAATACACTTGGCACTACAAATGACAAACTAGGAGACAGGAAAAAAAAACACCAGCAATACATCAAAAATCTGATTAAACCAGATATTTATTTTGTTCTTTCTCCCAAATTTTTTAGACATGGCCTGGCATAGGAATTGCCCCCCTACCCGTGAAATATTCAACATATTTCTGGCGAACCTCACGGGCATTTTGGGAGGCAAACAAGGACGGCCAGATTCTAGGCCCGGCAGGGTATTGCCAGTTGAAAGTACTGCCTCAGGCCCAATTGAGGCCATATAATTTGGTAATTTCCTTCGAAGAAAATTGTGTAGCACACAGCAACAGAATACTACTAGTTCAGTTTGTACTCCGCCAAGTTAATTGGTGTCATGAAAAGGCGGAACCGGTTGGCCATTATCCCGAAGGCATTCTAAACGACTCTTCGGGCCCTGGCCAGCCGGTAGTTGAACACTCTCTTCTCCGGGGTCAGGGTCCTTAGGGGAAATGGCCTCATGAGATGCGGTCCCAGTCCAAAGGCTTCATCAGCCAAAAACACAAAGGGGAGTCCTTCAAAATTCCCTGCATCCGGTGGCAATGCAAGGTCGTCACTCTGGAGATGGAGGGCAAACTCCGTCTGGCTGAAGGCTCCCCCATCGGACATCCGGCCATTCTTCCCCACATCCACATAGAGGAATTCATACTGTGCTGACACCACTGCCATCAGCACAATACTATGAAACCCCTTATAATTGTAGAAGTAGGACCCAGAACGGGGTGGCGGCACGATGCGG
This sequence comes from Rana muscosa, assembly GCA_029206835.1. NCBI lineage: Eukaryota > Metazoa > Chordata > Amphibia > Anura > Ranidae > Rana > Rana muscosa. Next base: position 175,494,945 of record CM055120.1, read on the forward strand.
ACGTGCTTCCCGTCAATGGCTCCACCGCAGTTGGGGAAGTCCCACCGCGTTGAAAACTCAGATGCCACAGTCTGCCAATCCTGTGGCGTGGAAGGAAGCTGTGGAGTCAAACAAGATAAATAAATCTTAGTACTTTTGCACATAACATTGCAAGCAGATTATACTAAAATACATTCTTGACCAACATCATTATAAGTTTCCGTTTAATGTGTTTTTAAATACTAAAATAGAATGCTCAAGTATCATATTCATTACCCCCTCTGATGGTCCATTGTAAAAATATTTTGGGGGGGCTGGATGAGTTTGTGAATGCACAAAAATAAAGACAATTAACATTTGTAAACATTTTAGGGGGTGATTAGGGGGGAGGGTAAAGCACTACAATGGAGCTGACAAAATACATTGGGAAGTGACTCGGCTAGGTGTGTTTGAGCCCAGGATAGCATTGCAGTGGCGGTGCGTCCATAGTGGGTGCAGGAGCGCTGCCCCCTCTCTCTCCGGCACCCGTCACTCAGAACAATACATAGGTTCATGCCTTGCATGAACCTATGTATTGTCGATGTCGCCCACTATTCAGGTGGATGACCCCTGTTGAGCGCCGGCCATCTGAATAACAGCGGCTGGTTGGTTTTTGGAAGTGCCTATCAGAGCCAGCGACGCAGACCAGAGGAAGGTAAGTGCAGGGCTGGGGGGGGGGAACTGCCTGTATTTGTGGAAAAACTGGCTGCATTTGAGGGGGACAACTGGTGGCGTTTGATCGGCACAGTGGCTGTGTTTAATGGGCACAGCGGCGGCAATGGATGTTTTTTTTTTTTACATTTTTTGGCCGCCCCCCCAAACATTTTGAGCACCAGCCGCCACTGCTGGAGAGGTTAGTGAAGGGAAATATGCATGGAGGAGAAAAAAGGGGCTGTCATGGAGATCCTGCCAGAAACAGGCGCCCCGGACTTCCTGGTCTCCTTTCGCGCGTGCGTCCAGCGGGTGGTGCCAGAGAGACTATTTAAACCTGTCAGTTACAGACAGTCCCTGCTGTCTGCTCTACAGCGTTGTGTGCTTAACCCTGATCTGAGACCATACCTGTGCTAAAAGACCCGGCTTACCTTGACCAACCTGTTATCTGCCTGCACCCGACCCCGGCTTGTTGTGACTACCCTTTGCCTGCACCCTGTACTTCTGCTGCTCGCCTGATATCTGACCCGGCCTGTTTACTACCCTGTTCCTGGTTCCGATCCAGTTTGCTTAACCGATCCAGTCTGCTGAGCTGTCACAGATCCAGCCTGCTAAGCTGAACCTGCCTGCTAGCTGATCCTGTCTGCTGTGCTTCTTCCGATCCAGTCTGCGAGACCGATCCAGTCTGCTGAGCTGTCCCAGATCCAGCCTGCTAAGCCAAACCTGCCTGCTAGCTGATCCTGTCTGCTGTGCTTCTTCCGATCCAGTCTGCAAGACTGATCCAGTCTGCTGTGCTACTTCCGATCCAGCCTGCTAGCCGTTCCAGTTCCGGTATTCTGCAAGGAAGCTTCCCGGTGTTTGAATCACCACCTCACCACAGTTGATCCTGCCAGGCACCTGTGCCACCCCTTACTCCTGTGCCAACTGTCACCTTACCAGGGGGCCGGGAGTGGGGGCCGTAAGGGAGGCCGTCCCCTGCAATTCGGGCTCACTATCATCAGGTACGTGACAGTAGCAGACAGCCATGCCTGAGCCTGAGCAGGGAGCCTCCCCTATGGAAGATCTGTGTCAGCATCTGGCAGATCTAACCGAAGCAGTCAAGGACCTTCAACAAAACTACACCCGGCTGGAAGAACGGTTACTGTTTTTTTCCAACCCTACCGGAATCCAAGGATCTCCCCATGCTTCCACCTCTTATGCTGGGACTGAACCAACCCAAACAATAGTAATGCTTCCTCCAGAACCTAGGGTCCCTGCACCAGAAAGATTTTCCGGAAATCGAAGTAGCTTTAGGGCTTTTCGCAACTCCTGCGAACTATACTTCACCCTCCAGCCACGAACCTTCACTCTGAAAATCACTAAAGTGGGCTTTGTTGTTTCCCTGCTTACCGGGGACCCCCAAGCCTGGGCCCACCGTCTCCTGGAACGAAAGGACATAGTTCTGACTAACCTTGCCTCCTTCTTCGACGCTATGGCTCAGCTATACGAGGATCCCCAGCTTTCAGCAACTGCAGAAGCGGCTTTGCGTACCCTTCAGCAGGGATGCAGGGCAGCAGAGGACTACGTGGCCGAGTTTAGGTGGTGGAGCGCAGATACGGACTGGAACGATGCCGCTCTCCGTCACCAGTTCCGCATGGGACTCTCTGATTCTCTGAAAGATGAGCTGGCTAGAGTTGGGGTGCCACAGACTTTGAATGCGTTGATTGATTTAACCATACAGATCGATCGACGCCTAAGAGAACGGAGGGCTGAGAGAGCTACAGGGTTTTCTCACCCAACCTGGATGCTCCCAAGGGCTCCAAGTCACCTGCACCCAGTACCCGCTGCATCACCAGCTTCCGCACCCAACGCACCTGAGCCAATGCAGCTTGGGGTTCTTCGTCCTTCCCTTACCCCAGAGGAGCGACAACGTCGTTGGATGAACAATCTGTGTCTCTATTGCGGAGGGCCCGGACATTACGTTAGGAACTGCCCTCTGAAGCTCCGTAAATGTCTCTCTGTGATTCCTGAATACACAGGCCCTATAGCCAAGACCGCATCTCATCTTGCCCTTTCAGTCTCATTGCAGCTTTCAGGAAAGACCCTGCCAACCCCCGCCATTATTGATTCTGGGACCTGCAGTTGTTTCATGGACTCTTCATTCGCTGCTAAACATCGGATTCCTCTCCTTCCCAAGACCCTTGGACTCTCTGTTCACCTGGCTGATGGGTCTGCTATTAAATCCGGCCCTGTAGTTCTAGAGACTGCTCCTATTCCTGCTGTCATTTCCAGCTCCCACCACGAACTGTTACGTATGGACATCATCTCTTCTCCATTATTCCCTGTGATCCTCGGTATGCCCTGGCTGCAAGCTCACAACCCTGCCATCAACTGGGCCACAGGGGAAGTCACCTTTTTGTCACCTTACTGCCAGCAGTTCTGTGGCTCTCACGCCCCTCATGGGCCGTCTAACCTGCTCTGCCTGGATTCAGAAGCTGAATTACGTCAGTCTATTCCAGAAGTCTATCATGAGTACCTGGATGTATTCAGTAAACAACGAGCGGAGGTTCTACCACCCCATCGAGCCTACGACTGCCCCATTGAACTATTACCTGTGGCTGAAATCCCATTTGGAAGGATTTTTCCGTTGACAGAGGTTGAACAGGGGGCACTAAGGGAATACGTTGACGAGAACCTGAAGAAGGGGTTTATTCGCCCGTCCACGTTTCCAGCAGGCGCGGGCATCTTTTTCGTCGAGAAAAAGGACCATACCCTTCGTCCTTGCGTGGATTACCGCAAATTAAATAAAATTACGGTGAAGAACCGTTATCCCCTTCCTTTGATGCCAGAGTTATTCCAGAGACTGGGGGCTGCCAATGTCTTCACCAAGCTTGATCTACGTGGAGCCTATAATTTGGTCCGCATCAGGGACGGAGATGAGTGGAAGACTGCTTTCCATACTCGATTTGGGCACTTCGAGTATTTGGTGATGCCTTTCGGGTTGTGCAATGCCCCCGTCACGTTCCAATACTTCATTAATGATGCCCTTCGAGACTTTCTGGACTTATTTGCTATCGTCTATCTAGACGACATATTAATTTTCTCTTCCTCCCTCGAATCCCATCGCAGGCATGTCAAGAGTGTGTTAGCCCGGCTTCGACAACATGGCCTATATGCGAAAGCCGAAAAATGTGCGTTCGAGCAGGGAAGTATACCATTCTTGGGATTAATCATCTCCAGTGAGGGCATCGAGATGGACCCCCAGAAGATTGCTGCAATCCTAGACTGGCCAGTCCCTACAGACAAGAAGGGAATCCAACGTTTTGTCGGTTTTGCCAATTTTTACCGCAAGTTCATCAGAGGATTCTCGGCCATCATTGCACCAATCACTCAATTAACCCAACAGGGGAACCGCTTCCATTGGTCCTCCGAGGCCCAAAAGGCCTTTGAGGCCCTTAAGGGACTTTTTACCTCTCTTCCGCCTATCACCCCCAGACCAATGGACAGACTGAGAGGACTAACCAAACTCTGGAGCAGTACCTGCGCTGCTTCTTCTCCTTTACACAAGATAACTGGATTTCCCTGCTTCCTTTGGCCGAATTTGCCTACAACAACTTCATCCACTCCGCCACCAAGCAGACCCCGTTCTTTGCCAACTTTGGTTTTCACCCTTCATTCCTACCCAATTCTCTTCCCGAATGTGCGGTGCCAGCAGTACAGGAGAAAATTAATTTCTTTTCCACCAATAACCAACTTTTGCAGGAAACTATGACCAGGACCCAGGAACACAACAAATTAACTTTTGACAAGAAGAGACGGGGTGAGTTGGTACTGGTACCCGGTGACCTGGTGGGGCTGTCTACAGTGAACTTGAGGATGGCATGCCCTTCAAAGAAATTGGGCCCCAAGTTCCTAGGACCTTTTCTGGTTAAAAGGAAAATCAATGAAGTGGCTTTTGAACTGGAACTCCCGGATTCACTGAAGATCCACCCAGTATTCCATGTGTCGCTGTTGAAACCATCTATTTCCAATCCCTTTCCTGGCCGAAGCTCTGTTACCCCTGACCCTGTTATTATAGACGGGGAAGAGGAGTTTGAAGTAGAGGCTATCCTGGATTACAGGAGGAGAAGGAACCAGAACCAGTTTTTGATAAAGTGGAAGGGGTATGGACCCGAAGAGAATTCTTGGGAGCCCGAGGGGAACATCCACGCTAAGAGTCTGGTACAGTCCTTTAAAAGGTCTCACCCTGAAAAGTTCGCCCGGATGGGCATCCGGAGGCTGCCCCTTGGGGGGGGGCAATGTCATGGACATCCTGCCAGAAACAGGCGCCCCGGACTTCCTGGTCTCCATTCGCGCGTGCGTCCAGCGGGTGGCGCCAGAGAGACTATTTAAACCTGTCAATTACAGACAGTCCCTGCTGTCTGCTCTACAGCGTTGTGTGCTTAACCCTGATCTGAGACCATACCTGTGCTAAAAGACCCGGCTTACCTTGACCAACCTGTTATCTGCCTGCACCCGACCCCGGCTTGTTGTGACTACCCTTTGCCTGCACCCTGCACTTCTGCTGCCCGCCTGATATCTGACCCGGCCTGTTTACTACCCTGTTCCTGGTTCCGATCCAGTTTGCTTAACCGATCCAGTCTGCTGAGCTGTCCCAGATCCAGCCTGCTAAGCTGAACCTGCCTGCTAGCTGATCCTGTCTGCTGTGCTTCTTCCGATCCAGTCTGCGAGACCGATCCAGTCTGCTGAGCTGTCCCAGATCCAGCCTGCTAAGCCAAACCTGCCTGCTAGCTGATCCTGTCTGCTGTGCTTCTTCCGATCCAGTCTGCAAGACTGATCCAGTCTGCTGTGCTACTTCCGATCCAGCCTGCTAGCCGTTCCAGTTCCGGTATTCTGCAAGGAAGCTTCCCGGTGTTTGAATCACCACCTCACCACAGTTGATCCTGCCAGGCACCCGTGCCACCCCTTACTCCTGTGCCAACTGTCACCTTACCAGGGGGCCGGGAGTGGGGGCCATAAGGGAGGCCGTCCCCTCCAATTCGGGCTCACTATCATCAGGTACGTGACAGGGGCATTTAAAAGCTTACAGCATGCATGAGGACAAAGGGGACATTCTCAGCATATTACAATCATGGTAATTAGGGAAGGATGAAAGAAATACAATACATTAGCATACATGAAATACATAGAATGTGATGTTAAAGGAGAAAACTTACCCTAATATAGTCCTCCTGCAGGACTTGGATAATGGCAGAACAGGTCTCTGGGATTATGACGCCCAGAGCCTGGGGGGAGATGCCTGTCGTGAACTTCAGGTCCTGCAGACTTCTCCATGTCGCCAGGTAGCGTAACGTGGCGATGAGCCTCTGCTCAGCACTGATGGCTTCCCGCATAACGGTGTCCTGCCTGGTAATATAGGGGGACACCAAAGCCAACAGATGCTGAAAAACGGGGTCAGACATCCGCAGAAAATTCCTGTAGTCCTCAGGATTATTCTCCACGATCTCCCGCAGCAGAGGCATATGACAGAATTGGTCCCGCTGGAGCAACCAATTCTTGGTCCATGAACTCCTCCTCACCCTGTTCATGGACTCGTCTTGGTCCAAGACAAACAGACCAACACCAAGCGCCCGCACAGCACAAACTCTATGATGAGAATGTACCCACGACATGGCTAGAAGATGGTCGTCTGATCAGAACGTACTAAACAGAACGCACTTAAGAACAGCAAGGCCTATGAAGAACGACCTGAAAATCAGAAACGAGCGGGCAAGAACGCACTGTAAAACAGATACGACCTGCCTACTAGGCTTGTGCAATTCGTTTCGTAACGAATTGAAATTCGTCCGAATTTAGCAACTTTCGGACATTCGGAAGCATTCGAATTTCCGAACAAAGCAATTACGAATAAGACCGAATCCGAAATAAATTATACCGCAAATAGCGAATGCCCGAATGTCTTCGGCATAATTCGTTATGAAAAAGTTACGAATGTACGAATCCATACGAAGCACAATAACACTCACTCTGCTCTGCTATCTGCTTCTCCCACACCGTGCTGAACTCCCTCTCAAAATGGTGTACAGGGGCGGAGGCTATAGCCGCATGTAAAAAACGAAAGTAAAATACGAGATTTTGAATCCATTCGAAGCACAATAACACTCTGCTCTGCTCTCTGCTTCTCCCTCACCGTGCTGAACCCTCTCAAAATGGTGTACAGGGGCGGAGGCTATAGCCGCATGTAAAAAACGAAAGTAAAATACGAGATTTCGAATCGTTACAAATAACCGCAATGTATTTAGAAAAGTACAAATCCATTCGAAGCACATTAGGCATAATAGGCAGTGTCGTTGTGAGAGAGACACGGAAAATTACGAATCAACGAACCCAAAAAAAGTTACGAAAGTAGGAGTTGTGTCCAGAATCAACGAAAAACAACGTACTCTACCGAAAGTACGAACCCAAAAAAAGTTACGAAAGTAGGAGTTGTGTCCAGAATCAACGAAAAACAACGTACTCTACCGAAAGTACGAATTATAAAGCAACAAAAAATTCAACGAAAAATGTCGCTTGCAAAAATACGAATGAGTCCGAACACGAAAAATCCCGTCTAGCAAAATTACGGATGATTACGAATCAACAGGACCGGAAAGAAACGAACCGAAACGGAACAAATTTTTCCGTTGTGCACAAGTCTACTGCCTACACGCCCTGAAAGACAAGATACGAACCCACAAGCACAAATGAACTGAAAGCACAAAGACTGAAAAGCGCGAATCGTCTCTTCCCAAACTTTTACTTCACACGCGGTAACACGAGATCAGCAAAAGCAGCCCAAGGGGTGGCGCCATTGAAATCGATCTTCCCCTTTATACTGACGTCGTACGTGCTGTACGTGACTGCGCAGAACAACGATGAGATTTGGAATTGACAGTGTGTATGCAAGGAAAGCTTGATAAGAAGCTCGTCAAGCTTGACAAGAATCTCATCGAGAAAAACGATGGGTTTTTTACAACGAGAAACTCGGTCGTGTGTACGAGGCTTTACTCTCCGGGCCCCGGCTACTACTGGGTGGGGAGTGGAGGAAAATCACTCCACCAGGGAAGGCAAGGAGATATGCAGGAAGGCGGCTGGCCGTGACTTGAGCCAAGGTAGAAGAACATGCAAGCGAAGCTGAATGGGCACCCGAAACTGAAGAAATATTCCGTCCGCTCCGACCAGCACATGATCATCAGAAAGGGGCACAGATAATGGAAATAATGGGGTGTGGAATTCAAATATTTTTTTTAAATTCTGCACTGACTGTCTTTAACCACTTAACGACCGCTCACTGTATATATACGTCGGCAGAATGGCACCGACAGGCAAAGTCACGTACCTGTACGTGACTGCCTTTGTATAGTTGGGGGGTCCAGTGGGACCCCCCTTCTATACAGTGAGCGGTCGTTAGTTGTTTGGGAGCGATCCGCGATGAGGGGACGGCCGTTAGATTCCGGCCACCCCCTCCCGATCGCTCCCGGCGAATGAGAATCTTCCTCTGCTGTGTAAATGTAAACACAGGCAGAGGAAGTGATGTCATCTCCCCTCGTGGCAGTCTTTTCGTCCGCAGCGCCGAGGAGAGAAGACGCAGGTTAGTGCACCAACAGCCCACTGACACGTAGGCACACATAGGCACACATTTCACCCCCCAGTCACCCCCAGATCCCCCCCCAGGTCACCCCCCAGCCCCCATGCACAGTGTCACAGATTGCAGTGATCATTTATTTTACTGATCACTGCATTTAGTGTCATCTGTGACAGTAAAAAGTTGCAGGGCAGTTAGGTTTAGGCCCCTTTAGGTCCACGGTAGCCCCCTAACCCCCCCTAATAAAGGTTTAACCCCTTGATCGCCCCCCCAGGTAACCCTTTCACCCCCTAACTCCAGCGTCACTAAGCGATCGTTTTTCCGATCGCTGTATTCGTGTCGCTGGTGCCCTAGATAGCCAGTTATTTATTTTTAGGTTCGCAGCAGGTTTTTATAGCGTCAGGTACCCCATTTATTATTTTAACCCCCTGATTGCCCCTAGAGTTAACCCTTTCACCAGTGATCACCGTATAAGCGTCACTGGTGACACTGGTTAGCCAGTTCGTTTTTTAGTTATTTAGGTTACCCGTCAGGTTTTTATATAGCGTCAGGTACCCCCATATTTAACCTAATAAAAGTTTTAACCCCCTGATTGCCCCTAGTTAACCCTTTCACCAGTGATCACCATATAAAGGTTACGGGTGACGCTGGTTGGTTAGTTTCCTTTTCATAGCATCAGGGCACCCGCCGTATATAACTGAATAAAGGTTTAACCCCCTGATCGCCCGGCGGGTGATATCAATTAGGTTTTAGCACCAGAGAGGGTCTGCGTCGCCCCAGGCAGCGTTAGGTTAGTGCCAGTAACGCTAACACCCACGCGCAAAGCATACACCTCCCTTAGTGGTATAGTATCTGAACAGATTAATATCTGATCTGATCAGATCTATACTAGCGTCCCCAGCGGTTTAGGGTTCCCAAAAATGCAATGTTAGCGGGATCAGCCCAGATACCTGCTAGCACCTGCGTTTAGCCCCTCCGCCCAGCCCAGCCCAGCCCAGCCCACCCAAGTGCAGTATCGATCGATCACTGTAACTTACCAAACACAACACACATAACTGCAGCGTTCGCAGAGACACTCCTAAACCCTGCGATCGCTAACAGTTTTTTTTGAAGCGTTTGATACATTTGCTGACAGTCAGGTGCTTTTTTACCTGTGAATCTTACAAGTGTACCCCTAAATTTAGAGCCCAAAATGGCAAATCGAAGGTACACTAGTAAAGAGGCCTACGAGATTCTGAGCATGACAGATAGTGAAGAGGAGGTCACGGATCTGTCAGATTCAGGCTCAGAATATCTTCCCGTAGAAGACAGTGAAGTCAGCGGCTCCACGCCAGATAGCTCTGACGATGAAGGTGAGGTCCCTGCTAAGGTCAGGCGTACCCGATCCCGATCTTCTGCTGTTGTTGAGGAGCAAGAACCGCAGGGCTCTCGTATCATGGAGCAGAGTAGTACTAGTGCCGCTATTCCTTCTGGTGAATTGGCAAGCACCAGCGGCCTAGTACAGCCTGGGCATACATCCAGCACTGCAGTATCACGTGGTGACGTGGCGAGTCCCATAAGTGCAGTTCAAGCTGGCGAGGTGGCAAGCACAAGTAGTGTCCCGCTGCCACCAAGAAGAAGACAAAGGCAGGCCCGTTGTGCCCATAGTGCCCTTCCTGCAGAATTTGCCTATGCTGATTGGGTCCCCACCACTTCTGCAGAACCCGTACTTCCCCCATTCACTGCCCAACCCGGTATTCAGGTGGAAACAGCTGATTTTAAGCCAATTGATTTTTATTCGCGGTTTTTCACGGAAGATCTCTATAGATCTATTGTGGACCAGAGTAATTTATATGCTGGTCAATTCATCGCCGCTAGTCCCCAGTTGCCTTCCATTGCCAAAGATTGGAAACCAATTACAGTTTCCGAATTTAAAACCTTTCAGGGCCTTTCCCTCAACATGGGCACACATAAATTCCCGTCATTGCGTGTTTATTGGTCCACACACCCAATTGACCACATGCCCGTGTTCTCTGCCTCCATGCCCAGGACACGATACGAGCAGATTTTGCGGTTCATGCACTTCAACGACAATGAACTTTGTCGTCCACGTAGAGACCCTGAATACGACCAGCTCTACAAAATTCGGCCCCCTATTAAAAAACCACTTCAACAAACGTTTTGCAGCCTTGTTTATTCCCGATCAAGTTGTCTGCGTTGATGAGTCCCTGATTAAATTTTCTGGCCGCTTGTCTTTCAAGCAGTACCTTCCCAGCAAGCGTGCCAGATACGGGGTCAAGCTCTATAAGTTCTGTGACAGGGCAACAGGCTATGTATGGAGCTTTATGGTTTATGAGAGAAAAGACAGTCAGGTTGAGCCGGTCAACTGCCCGGATTACATAGGGAGCGCTGGCAAGATAGTGTGGAAATTGGTGTCACCCTTATTCGGAAAGGGGTACCACTTGTATGTGGACAATTATTACACAAGCGTGCCACTGTTTAGCCACTTGTTTGATCATCAGATTGGAGCATGTGGCACCGTGCGACCTAATCGCCGGGGTATTTCCCCAGCGGCTTGTAGATGCCCATCTTAGGCTGGGGGAGAGAGCCTGCGTGAAGTGTAATAACTTGCTCGCTATGAAGTGGAGGGATAATAAGAATGTTTTCCTTCTTACCTCCCTTCATGCAGACACGACAGTCCAAATTCCTACGGTGACTGGTGTTGTGGAGAAACCCCTCTGTGTCCACGAATATAACAAAAATATGGGGTGGACCTCAACGACCAGTTGTTGGCGCCGTATCTAATTGACCGTAAGGCGAGACGCTGGTACAAAAAAGTAAAAAAGTGTCTCTATCCTTATTTCAATTGGCTTTCCTGAACGCTTATGTGCTATACAGAGCTTCAGGCGGGACGTTATCTCTTCTAAAATTCCAGAATGAGATAGTCACAGAACTCCTGTATCCAGGCGGTTCTGCACCTCACCATCCCCAACCAAATGCAGTAAGCCGGCTGCATGAGAGGCATTATCCGTATGTCCTCGAGAGTACCTCTACCCAACGAGCCCCCCAAAAAAGATGTTGTGTCTGTAGCAAGCGCGGATTTAGGACGTGACACCCGTTATTTTTGTCCACTCTGTCCTGACAATCCTGGTCTTTGCATTGGTAAATGTTTTGAACGCTTCCACTCAAAAGTGAAGTTTTAGCATAGGGTACAGCATTTCACAGACTAGGACACACTTACACAGGGTCTCCCAAGATGCCATCACATTTTGAGAGACCCGAACCGTTACAGTTGAGTAAAAAAAAAGTGTAAAAAAAACAAACAAAAAACGTAAAAAACAAAAACACAAAAAAAAATCAAATAAAAAAACCAAAAATAGTTGTCGTTTTATTGTTCTCTCTCTCTCTCTCTCTATTTTCTCTCTATTGTTCTGCTCTTTTTTACTGTATTCTATTCTGCGATGTTTTATCATGCTTGCTTTTCAGGTATGTAATTTTTTGTTTTCAGGTGCGCCATTCAACTGCAGCGCGGAATTATTTATCTTGACAGCAACAGCGTTTGCTCCCACGATACATAAAGCCGTGACTCCAGTGCTGTAGGAGGTGATTTCACCACCACAGTTAAAAAAAAAGAGCATATATGCCGAAGCATGGGGGCAGCAGGGGCGGAGGAGCGATTTTGCTCCTAATGCCGCGTACATACGGTCGAAATTCCGACGGAGGCTTGCTCGTGGAAAAGTCTGACCGTGTGTACGCAGCATAACCTTTTATGCCGCGTACATACGGTCGAAATTCCTGACGGAGGCTTGCCCGTGGAAAAGTCTGACCGTGTGTACGCGGCATAACTTTTTTGCGGGAGGATGCCCCCATGCTTCGGCATATATATATTTTAGGCACAGGTTGCAACACCCACTATTTTAATCTGTAGGGCCTTTGCTTTAAAAATATATATAATGTTTGGGGGTTCAACATAATTTTCTTGCAAAAAAAAATATGTTTTCATGTAAACAAAAAGTGTCAGAAAGGGCTTTGTCTTCAAGTGGTTAGAAGAGTGGATGATGTGTGACATAAGCTTCCTAATGTTGTGCATAAAATGCCAGGACAGTTCAAAACCCCCCCAAATGCCCCCATTTTGGAAAGTAGACACCTCAAGCTATTTGCTGAGAGGCATGTTGAGCCCATTGAATATTTTTTATTTTTTTGTCCCAAGTGATTGAATAATGACAAAAAGAAAAAAAAATGTACAAAAAGTTGTCACTAAATGATATATTGCTCAAACATGCCATGGTTATATGTGGAATTGCACCCCAAAATACATTCTGTTGCTTCTCCTGAGTACGGGGATACCACATGTGTGAGACATTTTGGGAGCCTAGCCGCGTACGGGACCCCGAAAACCAAGCACCGCCTTCAGGATTTCTATGGGTGTAAATTTTTGATTTCACTCCTCATTGCCTATCACAGTTTCGGAGGCCATGGAATGCCCAGATGGCACAAAACCCGCCCAAATGACCCCATTTTGGAAAGTAGACACCCCAAGCTATTTGCTGAGAGGTATGTTGAATATTTTGCAGATCTCCCTTTTTGTCACAAAGTTTTGAAAATTGAAAAAAGAAAAAAAAATGTCTTTCTTCATTTTCAAAAACAAATGAGAGCTGTAAAATACTCACCATACAACAAATACAGCAAATATGCACAAATAAGGGCTGGAGGAAGACAGGCAACAAGCAGAAGTAGAAAGCACAAACCAGAGAAACTGCACTGGAGAGGTACAAGCCAGCAGTGCCTTCTTGCCTGTGATGAAGAGGGTCATCACAGGCAAAGTCATCACACGCTGCAGCACAGCTGGTTTGTACCTCTCCAGTGCAGTTTTTCTGGTGTGTGCTTTCTACTTCTGCTTGTTGCCTGTCTTCATCCGGTCCCTGCTATTTTAAATTTTGTCTTTCTTGCTTTAAAGTGAACATGCAGGCTCACTGTATCCTAAAAGGTGGCCCAGTCGCTTCCAGGTTCCTGATTCTTTGTTAAATTTGTGTTCAGAGCACCCAGGCATCTCCCAAACCCAAGCGCTATGTTATTAAAAATATCAACCACAACTCCCATGCTTGATATGTAAGCTGCCTCTCTGCCTTCAGTTACACGCACATACGCACACACACATTTAGGAAGTATTAGGATTTGTTCACAAGGGCGTACATAAGCATACACCCATGCAAGGACTGTGTTTTGCTGGATGCATAGGTGTTCTGAGCATCTGCATGCAGGAAGTCCCATTCATGTCTGTTGGGACACAGCGGCTGCACAGACACAGCCGCTGCTCCCAATTTGACATCCGTTCTGGTGTGGGTACATCCCCCCGAACTCTAACTGTCTGAGTTCAGGGACATGCACCCGTACCTGGACAGATATCAAATTGGGAGCAGTGACTGTGTCCATGTAGCTGCTGCGTCCCAATAGTCATGAATAGGACTGCCCTAATGCGGATGCACGGACCCCTGTGCAGAAACATGGCCCTTTCAGTTGTTAACTCTTAAGTGTGCCCGTGTGAATGTGAATGAGGCCTTAAAGTGGGAGTAAACTTCCATGGACGATTTTTACCCATAGATAAGCCTATAGTAAGGCTTACCTATAGGCATAGGTGTGCACAGCCTATTACATTAGGGTGTGCACCCCAAATTTCAAACACATATGCGTGTGAGTGTATGTGTATGTGTATATACTGATGGTGTCAGTAGAAGAAGTAAGCAAAGTCAGTAGGGCAGAGATTGGTGTCAGTAGGGCAGTGGATGGTGTCAGTAGTTTTTTTTTTTTTTTTACAAGTTTATTTTATTTTTTTATTTTATTTTTTTAGCCCAGTTAAGGACCTTTGGTGAAATATCTGGGGTCTAAACAGGGGTGATCTGCATCACACGGGGTGATTAGGGTGTGCCCAGGCACACTTGGCATACCGGATGTGCACGCCTATGCCTATAGGTACACCGTTTAGGAGATATTTACTTGTAAAGCCGCCTGTGACGTCAACAGCGCATGTGCTCTGAAGGAACGGCATACCCATGTTGTTCCTTCAGAGCCCTATGTCGAGAACAGCTTCTTTCATGCGCATGACGTAACCGTGGCTCATCCAATCAAAGGATTGGAGCCCGCCAACCCGGAAGGAAGACCAGGTGAAGATGGAGATCCTGTCAGAGGGGACAGTGCGCCACTGAAGGGCTTTGTTTTAAGGTAAGTTTCATATTATAACTTTGCCTTGTAGGTTTCAAAGAAAAAAATAAACTGTGGTTTACTACCGCTTTAAAGCTACTGTACCAGCAAGCAGTGCTATGTTTTGGCCTAGGCCGACAAGGCCCAGGCCTAGGTTGGCACTTTGCAGGGGGCGGCAAAAAAGTCACCCCCCACACAAAAAAGCACCCTCCCCCTCCTCCTGCACGCAGGGCCACACAGCTGAATCCCGGAGCTCAGTGCCACAAAAAGTTCCGGCACTGAGCTCCGGTAACTGGAAAGACAGGGGTGCGTTAGTGTGGGCACCCAGGAAATCTGCTGCCCAGGGTCCCGTAACTGGCGATTGGCTTTCCGTAGCAGCCGACACCTCTCTCCCCACTGACAGCCGCACACACTCCTTGGCTCCAATGTTCTAGTATACACAGCCAAGAGGAGGAGCTACAGGGGAGGGACACAACTTCAGAGAATGAGCCATGCTGCTGGTCTGAGGTCTGTGTACTGTATAGTTTACAGTGCAGGGGGGCACAGTAACCAGGAAGGGGGGGGCAGATAACAGATGCACTCATGGAGTGATGGGAGGGAAGAGGGATAAAGGTATATGTGCTGGGGGGGTGCTTTTGGAGGGGAGAGGATATGTGCTAGTGGGGGGGTCTGATACCCCCCCTACTAGCACATGTAATCTCCCCTCCCAAACCCCCCCCCAGCACATATATCTTTATCCCCCTTCCCTCCCATTACCCCCCTCTCCCCCCAAATTAAAATATTCTGCATCCCTCTCTGTCCTCATCTCCACTTCCCACGGCATCCCTCTGTCCTCTTCCCACAGCGTCCCTCTGTCCTCCTCCCACAGCATCCCTCTGTCCTCTTCCCACAGCGTCCCTCTGTCCTCTTCCCATGGCGTCCCTCTGTCCTCTTCCCATGGCGTCCCTCTCTCCTCTTCCCACGTCGTCCCTCTCTCCTCTTCCCACGGCATCCTTCTGTCCTTCTCCCACGGCGTCCCTCTGTCCTCTTCCCACGCCATCCCTCTGTCCTCTTCCCATGCCATCCCTCTGTCCTCTTCCCACGCCATCCCTCTGTCCTCTTCCCACAGCGTCCCTCTGTCCTTCCCTCCCAGCATGACAGTCAGGCAACTAGCATTTTTATGGGATGTCAACAATGGCTATGTACATACTTCCCTTACTATCAGTTTCTTCTAAAGTAGAACTTTGAGCTAAATAAAAATGACATAAGCCCTGTACACACGATCGGATATCCTATGGATTTTCGTCCGATGGATTTGTCCATCGGATATCCGATGAAACTGTTTTCCATCAGTCTTGCCCACACACCATCAGTCAAAAAACCGACCGTTCCAAACGCGGGTGACGTAAAACACTCCGATGAACTGAGAAAAATGAAGTTTAATGCTTCTGAGCATGCGTCGACTTGATTCTGAGCATGCGTGGGTTTTTGATCCGATGGACTTGCCCATAGACGATCGGAGTTTTCGATCGGTTTTTTATCCATCAGAAAAATTTAAAACATGTTCTATTTTTAAAAACCGATGGAAAAAAGACCGATGGGTCCCATTCACGATCAGTTTGTCTGATGAAAAGAATCCATCGGACGAAAATCCATAGGATATCTGATCGTGTGTACAGGGCTATACAGTATATTCCGTATCAAAGAGGAGCTTCAGTTTGTTTTCTGAAAATTTAAAGTCAGCAGCTACAAAAACTGTAGCTGCTGACTTTTAATAAAGAGATACTTACCTGTACCAGGATCCAGCGCTAAGGAGGCTGAGGGTGCGCCGGAGACCGTCTTTGGTCCTCAGTGCCAGCATAACTGTGTTAACAGCTTGCAGCTTCAAAGCCGGGTGCCGACAAAATTGCTCAGACATCACATGTGATTGGCACCTGCGGTGCGGAAGTGAATCACATGCGATGTCTGAGATCGCACTAGTCTGAACCCGGGCTCAAGGCATGTCTTGAACGTATCTATTTTGGGAAACCGTTGAATCAGTGGGAATAGTTCCCCTTTAAAGTAATTTTAAAGCGACGTGCCCATTAAAAACTACCCTGTTTGAAGAGTAAGAACACTGCCTTAGAGAAAGAGTAATGGATCTAATGGCAGGATCAAGAGGTAAAAAAAAACTGTTATACTAGGGACTCTGAAAAACAAATCTGCTGTGGTAATGCTAGCGGTGGACTGCATTATATATGCCATTTTTTGCACTTTACCACTTGCCGACCTGCCGCCGTCACTATACTGCAGCAGGTCGGCATGATCCCATGAACCGTCGTAGCTGTACATCAGTCCATTTTAGGTATAGTGGGCGCGCACGCGCCACCGGAGGCGCGCGCACTCACCGGCTGCACTGCAGGGGTGCCGAAGCTTGTGACCGGCGGTTGCGATGACCGTCGACCACGAGCGATCGCGAGCACGAGACGCAGAACAGGGACTTGTGTGTGTAAACACACACATCCCTGTTCTGTCCTGAGAGGAGATGCAGATCGTGAGTTCATACAAGCTGGGAACCACGATCTGTCATCTCCTATAGTGAGTTCCCTCCCCCACACAGTTAGAACACACACTAGGGAACACAGTTAACCCCTTGATCGCCCCCTAGTGTTAACCCCTACCCTGCCAGTGACATTTACACAGTAATCAGTGCGTTTTTATAGCACTAATCGCTATATAAATGCCAATGGTCCCAAAAATGTGTCAAAAGTGTCCGATGTCTCTGCCATAATGTCGCAGTACTAATAAAAATTGCAGATCGCCGACATTACTAGTAAAACAAATTTCGTAGACGCTATAACTTTTGCACAAGACAATCAATATACGCTTATTGCGATTTTTACTACCAAAAATATGTATAAGAATACACATCGTCCTAAACTGAGGAAAAAATAGCTTTTTTGAAAAAAATTGGGGATATTTATTATAGCAAAAAGTACCAAATATTGTGTTTTTTTTTCAAAAAAATTTTTGTTTTTTTTGTTTATAGCGCAAAAAATTTAAACCGCGGAGATGATCAAATACCACCAAAAGAAATCTCTATTTGTGGGAAAAAAAGGACATCAATTTTGTTTGGGTACAACTTCGCACTGATGCAATTGTCAGTTAAAGCGACGCGGTGCCATATCGCAAAAAATGGCCCGGTCATTGAGCAGCCAAATCTTTCGGGGCTGAAGTAGTTAAATTCACAGTTCTAAGTTCTTTAACCACTTCAGCCCCGGAAGATTTTACCCCCTTCCTGACCGGAAGCACTTTTTACAATTTGGCACTGCGTCGCTTTAACTGACAAATGCGCGGTCATGCAACATATATTGATTGGTTTGCACAAACATTATAGCATCTACAAACTATGGGAAAGATTTATGGCATTGTTATGGCATTTTTATGGCATTTTTTTTTTTTTACTAGTAATGGCGGTGATCTGCGATTTTTAGCGGTACTGCGACATTGTGACGGACAGATCGGACACTTTTGACACATTTTTGGGACCATTGACATATATACAGCGATCAGTGCTATAAATATGCACTGATTACTGTATAAATGTCACTGGCAGGGAAGGGGTTAACACAAGGGGCGATCAAGGGGTTAAATGTGTTTTCCCTCAGTGTGTTCTAACTGTATGGGAATAGGACTGACTAGGGGAGGAGACATATCAATGTTCCTACTTAGTAGGAACAAATGACATGTCTCCTCTCCCCTGACAGAACAGGGATTTGTGTTTACACACACAAATCCCCTTGCTGGCACTCGTGCACGCGATCGCTCCTGCTGGCCAACGCACATCGGGTCCCTCTGCTGTGCAGCGGGCACGTGCCTCAGGCGGCTCTTAAAGAGAACCCCATACTCACGCAGGGGTGCCATCCTGCTTCCTGTAAAAAGACAAGCAAGGGTGGCTCCATGGGATGCTGAGAGAGAAAGGAATCACTTGGAAACTGGAAACTTGGGGCAGCAGTCATGGGACTAGCTTAAACTGGAACACAGGCAAAAATTAAAAGATAAATAAACTGGATACTCAGTAGGTTATTAACCCCTTTGCGCCTACCACAGATATACTACTGCAGATACACATGTACGTGATCCGGCTTTTCCCCGGCTGTGCTTCCATTCGCTCTAGCACATGCCGATCAGCGGGTCCCGGCCAATGATTTATGGCCGTGACCCGTTGATCGGCTGAGCAAATTACAGAAGAGAGCCCTGTGTTGGTAAACAACACAGGGCTCTCTACAGACAGCGGTGATGTGCCATTTTTTTCTCCCTGCAAAGGAAAATTTTATTTTTTTGCACTTTTGATTATTGGATATGTTTCATAGCAGAAAGTAAAAAATGTAGTTTTTTTCTCAATTTTTTTTATCTTTTTTTGTTTATATAATAAAACATAAAAAATACAGTGGTGATCAAATACCATGAAAAGAAAGCTCTATTTGTGTGAAAAAAATGATTATATACATTTAATTTGGGTACAGCGCAGGGTTGCCAACTTTCAGTAAATTTACGAAGAGTTTGTAAAATCCATAATTGTTGCATCTGTCCATGAATGTCAGTTACAGACATGCAGTCTACATGTCCGTATTGGACATTCAAGGACAGATGCAAAAAGTACAGATTTTACAAACTGTTTGTAAATTTACTGAAAGTTGGCAACCCTGGTACAGCGTTGCATGACCGTGGGGAGGCTGGGAACAAAGCTATGGAGATCCTATGGAGATTCAGTCACCCAGTGTATGTGCTGTATTTATTCAGGTGCTGGCAGACACAGAGCACATCTCATTTTAAGATACAATATAACATACAAGTACAGCCACACACTGCATTCAACTCTGGTTTGAAGTAAATGGAAGACAGGCTTCAGCTCAAATCCGTGCTCATCAGTCATATCCCTCTGACATGTTTCACCCACATTGGGCTTAGTTTACGATTAAGTTCAATCATACCCTAAGCCCAATGTGGGTGAGACATGTCAGAGGGGCATGACTGATGGGTGGGGATTTGAGCTGAAGCCTGTCTTCCATTTACTTTACACCAGAGCTGAATACAGTATGTGGCAATACTCGTATGCTACTTTCTACTGCATGTTTTTACTGACTACGCAAAATAAGTTGTTGAAACCGGGAGCAGGATGACAGCAAGGATTTCTTATACCATAGGTTCTTTTTAAACTCTTGTTGACCACTGTTAACAAACACAAGCCTCACTGATCCCTGCAAACAGTATCTCAAATCTCTATTCAGAGCTTCCTAGAGCCGACCACAACAGACTGAATCAGTGGATCCAAATTGGCATTAGCTCCTGCTAGAACACCTTTGCAACCTTCTCCCACCGAATAACATAAGGTGACCAGATTTTCAAAATGAAATCCAGGGACATTTTTTTTTTTTTATTGGCAAATGGTAAACTATTTTATAGGCATATTTTCCTTAAATGATATATGCAGTTTATGTGGTATGTGTTTATGGAATCATTGTATGATATATACATTATTTCTGACATTTAGTCCATGAGATAAAAAAAAAGAAAGATACTTCTGTAGCACTACCCCCGCAGGAGCTGCTGGTTTAATTTTGGGTCTGCCGTTACCTTACTGTTCACCGTATCCACCATAGGGGTCCCATTGGAGAGTTGTTCACAGATGTCCGCACCAAACACTTAAGCCGCGTCCACACGATCGGTTTTACCGATGAAAACAGTCCGATGGATTTTTTTCATCGGACAAACCGATCGTGTATGGACCCCATCCGTTTTTTTTCCATCTGTGTCAAAAAATAGAACATGTTTTAAATTTTTCCGATGGATAAAAAACCGATAGCAAATTCCGATCGTCTATGTGCAAGTTCATCGGTTAAAAAACCCACGCATGCTCAGAATCAAGTCGACGCATGCTCAGAAGCATTGAACTTCATTTTTCTCGGCTCATCTGAGTGTTTTACGTCACCGCGTTTGGAACGGTCGATTTTTTGACTGATGGTGTGTAGGCAAGACTGATGGAAGTCAGATTCATCGGTTTTCCGATGGAAAAATCCATTGGTTTAAAAACCATAGGAAATCCGATCGTGTGTACAGGGCTTAAGTCTCTTTTTCCAATGCTTTTATTAACAAACATCAAATAGAGGGATGGAGGGTTAGGGGAGATTCAGGTACCTTGAATTTGCGGATCACGGGTACTTCTTTAGTCCAGAAGACAAACAGCTCGACAACTGGATCTAGCAACCACCAGATAGGCCTCTCTCACTGGCCTAGCAGCCGGTGCGGTGCTCGGTCATAGTCTATGCCACAGACTTGTTGAATATAACTTGCGTCGTTGTACAATCCTCTGCCACAGGATTGTATAACCAAGAACCTTTGCAAAGTCAAAGTACAATCTCATAGTACCAGTATCTTTCAGCCATCCGGCGATACTGTGAGGTAGATTTGGCCAGGATGCGTCCTCCAATTGAGTCTCCAATTGCTCGGCTTCTTCCCGCAGGCAAGACAGCACAGGACCACCCCCAGACCAGTAGACCCCAGAAGCTCCTGGGCCTACCTTCAGTAAACGAGGTCTCGGGCCAGCAGGCCCCGAGGCAGAAGAACTGCTACGACACACCATAGGCCAGGAGGGCCATCAGGTCAGAGAGACTGCGAAAACGGTGTCTGTCCCTTAAGTACCCTCTCCCAGAATGCACAGCGGGTGAACCACTCCCACTGGGCTATCTCTGGGCAAAGAGACACTCAATGCATCCAGCCTACTGCATTTCCAACACTGACCGGGTGTGACAGCGACACCCACGGCCAAGTGGAAAATGTACAACACAAATGAACTGGAACAGAAACCAGCAATTTAACATACTATTCTGAGATAAACTACAGCTCAGATAACTTAAATTTACATATAGCGCCTACTCAATAGGAGCAGGGCGCTACACTTCTTGCCACTGTTCAGAGCACTGTGTACATAACAGGCCTCCTCTCAGACCACCGTCCAGAGCACTGTGTACATTACAGGCCTCCTCTCAGACCACCATCCAGAGCACTGTGTACATTACTGGACTCCTCTCAGATCACTGTGTAAATTATAGGTATCCCCTCATGCCACTGTATACATTACAGGCCTCCTCTCAGACCACCACGTACATTATAGGTCTCCCCCTCATGCCACTGTCCACAGCACTGTGTACATTACAGGCCTCCTCTCAGACCACCGTGTACACTGCAGGTCTCCTTCATACCACCGTCCAGAGCACTGTGTACATTACAGGCCTCCCCTCATACCACCGTCTAGAGCACTGTGTAGCCCCCCCCAGTATGCACAATTCCCCACCAGTCTTCACAATCCCCCCCAGTCTGCACAATCCCCTCCCCCAGTCTGCAAAATACCCCCCACGCCCAGTCAGCAAAATACCCCCCGCCCAGTCAGCACAATCCCCCCTGCCCAGTCAGCACAATCCCCCCCAGTCAGTACAACCCCCCCAGTCAGCACAGCCCTCCCAGTCAGCACAAACCCCCCCCCCCCAGTCAGCACAATCCCCCCAGTCAGCACCATACCATCACAGTCTGCACAGGGGGAGAACGAAATGAGAAGGTATAGAGGTCTGGTGAGAGGGGAGAGCTGTTCATGGAGCGGGTGGCTCACTCACCAATTATGCCTCGCCTCCCCCCTCAGGCTTGTTTTCACCGGTAGGCTGAGCACAGTGCATGCATTGCATGCAGGAGGCTGGAGTGTGGGTGGGGAACAGGTGATACACCAATTTGAGGCGGAGTGTCTGATTGGACAGGCGGCGGAGTGATGAAGGAGCCAGGAAGTGCTGATGGGGCGGGCAACAGGTGATACAGCCCGTCGAGCCCGACTCCCGGGCGGCTGGCCGTAGCTAAAATGTGGAAGCGCTTGAGACTGAGCAGCCAAAAATAGTGCCATGGCTGCTGCGGTGTCAATCCGGGGACAAAACCAGGGCCAATTTCGGTCCGGGGAGAGCGCCCCCACTGCCCAATCCAGGGACTGTCATCGAAAAATGGGGACGTCTGGTCAACAGGTAGTATCCCATTCCTCCTCCCAAGAAATACTGGGCACCGTAGATCCCACCACTCACACTATCTTTTCTGCTTCAGAAGAGTACTCCACAGACTCTGTTATGCATGCAAGTTCCGTGAGTGCATATAGCCTTATGCCGCGTACACACGAGCGTTTTTCATGACGAGAAAAATGCAATTTGCTTATTTGGTCATTAAAAACGATCGTGTGTGGGCTCCAGAGCATTTTTCACAACGTGAAAAATGGGCATTAAAAATTTGGAACATGCTCTAATTTTTCGCATCGTTTTTCACGTCGTCTTTTTTCTCGTCGTGAAAAACGTCAGTGTGTAGGCTTTAACGACATGAAAGAAACGCACATGCTCAGAAGCAAGTGATGAGATGGGAGCGCTCGTTCTGGTAAAACTAGCATTCGTACTGGAGATAGCACATTCCTCACGCTGTAACGGACTGAAGAGCACTAGGCTGAAAAGCGCGAATCGTCTCTGACCAAACTTTACTAACACAAGGATCAGCAAAAGCAGCCCAAAGGGTGGCGCTATCCAAATGGAACTTCCCCTTTATAGTGCCGTCGTACATTTCGCGCTTTGCTCGAGCATTTTTTTCTCATGATAGTGTGTAGGCAAGGCAGGCTTGAGAAGAATCACGTCGAGAAAAAAGTTGTTTTTTTCAATGACATTAAAAACGGTCGTGTGTACACGGCATTACAGCCAGCCTTCAACATGGAGGAATTCGCCTTAGCTTTTTAGAATTTCTCTGTAGTTTGCTTAGTACAGAAGTGCAGATGTCAGACAGGCAAATCTGCCCGACCGCCACTTGATGTACAGTAGCCACCGGAAATTATTAGAGCCAGCTACACCTCCACAGTAAGTAAGGGCCTTGCCTTAGTTACCACAAAACAGGACATCTGCCCAAGAGACCTTAGGAGTATTCCCCCCCCCCCCCTTTAAAATCATTACAAACATTCTTGTTTTGAGAATGTGCATTCCAATGAAAGTTTAAGGGCCCCACTCCCAACAGACTTGTTTATTGTTTCACTGGTCAGTGGTTAGATAGGGCCTTTACACATTAGTTAGCTGTTATTTGCACTGTCATTTGCATTACTTTACATTGCCAGAGTATTTACTTCAATCACTGCTGCTGTTATTGTTGTATTATTATTGTTCCCCTTTTTGATTGCCTAGTAAGTTCAGGCACGGCAATTACACAGGCAGCTGAGTAAAGAATGGTATTTCAATTGCTGAGTACTTTTACTGAGAACTTCCCTCCCAGGGCTTATTCCTGCCTAAATAAAGCTTATTTAATTCCAATTGGTATGCCAGCGAGTTGACCAGTTCAGTTAAGGCAAGTCATCACTGAGAAGGGCAGAAGAACCCAACAATCCAGCAGCTGCTTAGGAAGTCAGTGATACATCAATATCACATGTTCTTGCATCTCCTATACCACCGCTGACTGACAACCTGGTAAACAGCCACATGAAGAAAAAGATCTTGTCAAAACCTCTCACTCTTGATGTAAAACATTAAAAATAAGTGCCTATATTATTTAAAATCCAGTAATATACTGTCCCACCCTGCTCCGCTCTCTATTTTTCAGAACTGTGCTGAAAATGTAGAGGCTTATCTGATGACAACTTAAAGATTTACTGCTGTTCAGGGTCTCTGGGCTTCCAGCAAGAAGAAACAGGAACAATGCTGGAGGCAATTTACAGCACACACTAATTTTGGTAGCATCACTATTCATGTTGAATGTATGTTCCTTGCTAAAGATTTTTTTTTTTATCAAGTTGTTATTGGTAAAATTCCGCTTTAAGTAGCAATCTGCAGATATAGTATTTCTACAAAAAGCTCATTTTGACCGCATGGGATCCCTTACATTCGCCTCCAGATGTTTTCCCAAATTATATCCTTTTGCCAAACTGCTTCAGAACACTGTTAACTTTGAACCCTCAAAAGTAATAGGTGATGACGCTGGTGTAGCGCACCCCCAGCTAAGAGAGCCGCTGAATTTGGTCTCAGGCCCTGCACACAGCACCGCCAACCTCCGGCAATTTACTCGACCCACTCTGGCACAGTTAGTCTAGGGTAATACCTCTTATACTCTATGGTAAAATTCAGACACCAATGCAGAATAGTAAAGTATAACAAGTTTACTTTTCTATAAGTAAAAGAACAGTTATAACAAACCACATGAATTACTTGCAGAGCCCTGCACTGAATAACATACTATGCATGGACTATGTATGATAGTAGTTCACCAGGCGCCCTGTGGCGCAGCAACTAAAGAGAACTATCTAACTGGTCAGGCCTGACACAGGATCTATACTCAGTCTCTCAGGAGATGATTTCTTTGCATGCAAAATATTGACTGGAGGTGCACATTCAGGAACAATTTATAATCCACGGGTTAATCAGCAACAAGGAACACTTCACTGGAGAAAGTTTAACTCCACTATAGGTCTCCGGTGTAACATCAAATAAAGGCCGATAGGCCAAGGCAGTCTGTAGGCCTAATGACAGTACAACATGCTTGGATTGAGCATGTGCTTGCTCACCTCTCCGGACGCGATCCCCGTCCGGGACTTCCACCTGCTGTGGGGAACTTCCTTCACTGTGTAATTCATGAATAGACCCGCCCCTTCTCATGTTCCGCATCTGGTCCGCTTAGCCTTACACCTAGTCATTGGCTGAGCGGACCTGATGGGGAACTTTAGAAGGGGCGGGTCTATACATTTAATAGACTGCGGAGGAAGTTCCCTATCAGGTCCGCTCAGGCTCAGCCAATGACGGACAGCGCTGGACATCGGATCGCCACGGGACACGGGATTTCATGGCTGGAATGTTTTTTTTTTTTTTTTAATAAAGGACTTTTCCAATTTGTTTGTGTGTTTTTTTTACACTTTTTTACACTTTCTTCGTGAAATGGTAGGGGTACAATGTACCCAATTACCAATTCACATAGGGGGGGGCGGGATCTGGGGGTCCCCTTTGTTAAAGGGGTCTTCCAGATTCCGATAAGCCCCCTGCCCGCAGACCCCCACAACCACCGGGCAAGGGTTGTGGGGATGAGGCCCTTGTCCCCATCAACATGGGGACATCCTCCCCATGTTGAGGGCATGTGGCCTGGTATGGTTCAGGAGGGGGGGCGCTCTCTCGTCCCCCCTCTTTTCCTGCGGCCTGCCAGGTTGCGTGCTTGAATAAGGGTCTGCTATGGATTTTTGGGGGGACTCCACGTCATTTTTTTTTACATTTGGGGTGGAGTTCCCCTTAAAATCCATGCCAGATCTGAAGGGCCTGGTATGGATATTTGGGGGGAACCCCACGCATTATTTTTTTTAATTTGCGGCGGGGTTCCCCTTAATATCTATACCAGACCTGAAGGGCCTGGTAATTAAATTTGGGGGGACCCCCACGCTTTTTTTTTTCTTTTTTATCAATGACTTTTCTATTGCCGGGAGCCGACAATTCCATAATAGCCGCGAGTGAGTTTTAAATGACTTATTTTCCTTCAAAAATGACATTTTGTGCAAGGACAGTTCTAAGCACGGGAAACAAGCGCCACTTCACATGCATATTATACACACCCCCAGGTACGAAATTCAAAGGAAAATTTCACTTTTATTTGTTCATTTTAAGCATTATTAAAATCACTGCTCCTGTAAAAACGTCAATTTTTAAAACTTTTTTTTGCATTGATACATGTCCCCTGGTGCAGAACCCGGGTCCCCAAACACTTTTTATGACAATAACTTGCATATAAGCCTTTATAATTAGCACTTTAGATTTCGAACGTTCGAGTTCATTGTATTTAATAGGGTTCTAAAGTTCACGCGAACATTCTGTCTGTTCGCAGGTTCTGGTGCGAACCGAACAGGAGGGTGTTCGGCTCATCCCTGTTCTTGGAGTAGGTCTTGGGTGTAAAGCTGTGTTGTGTTCTGTGCTGTCACACTCTGTACATTTGACACTGACCTTACAGTCCTTGGCGAAGTGTGTGGATGAAGAGCAGCACTTGTAACAGATGTTGTTCTCTTTGAGGAAAGCTTTGCGATCCTGGATGGTCTTTGTCCTGAAGGCTCTGCATTTCAGAAGAGGATGTGGCATCTTATGTAGAGGGGAGAACTTAGTAGGGTCATTGTCTTGATCCTCTGGCTTAGACTGCAAATCTGGGAGAAGAAATGTTAGTTTTGTGCACTGCTACTGGAGCTCTAAGTTGCTTAGGGCCAGAAGAAGTAGTGTAAGACACTGGAAAAATGAAGCTGGGGTCATCTTTCGTTCCTGCTTGTCTGTCTACAAAGTCCACAAACTCACTAAAGGGTGGAAAGGGCACATTGTGTTTCCGTTTGTAGTTACAGCCATGAGCAATCCATCTTTCGTGTAACTCATAAGGAAGTTTTTGTGCTAAGGAGTTAATACCTCTAGTCAAGATAAGAAAGGCCCGGTAAGTCCCCTTCTACTTAAGCAACTTGTAACTCCATACACAGGTCACTGAATTCTCTGAGTCTTTGGTAACCTCTGCTAGGTATTTTTGGGAAGTCTTCTATCCTTTTAAACAGTGTACTCTCTATAGCCTCTGGTGAGCCATAAAATCTATCCAGTCTGTTCCAGATGTTTGTAAGGCCTATCTCAGGGTGAGTTATATTAATGTCTCTGATCCTTTTGGCGTGTTCAGCAGAATCATTGCCAAGCCACTTTACGAGGAGTTCTATCTGTTGCCTGCAGGATAGATCTAAACCTTGAATGACACTTTGGAAAGAGGATCGCCACGCTCTGTAGTGTTGAGGGCGATCACTAAATTTGACAAGCCCTTGGGTAACTAACTCGTGTTTGGCCAGGAACTTGGCAAAGTCTACAGTAGCCTGATTGGCATTGGGGTAGGCTGCTGGTGTATTGTGGTGCGGTGTATAGGCGTACCTGGTAGAAGTCTCTTCTTTAGGCTCTCTGGGTTCAAACTTGCATAAGGTTGGCAGTTCGTACCGGCTCGTTGCATACACCTTTGGAGTGAAGACAGGTGTTTGATGTTTGTATGAAGCAGTGGCGGATCCAGGGGGGGCAACAGGGCAATTCCCCCCCCCCCCGAGACCATCTGTCACACTCACTTGCTTGCTCAGTTTTGTTTTTTTTTGCGCCTGATCTCCCGAAATTTTGGGACCCGGTACCGGCCGGCCGTAGAACCCCTGGACCCCGAACTTGGCACACATGTAGCCCAATGTCTCTTCTACAAGTGTGCAAAGTTTGGTGTTTGGGGGACCTACGGCCGGGGAGCACTGATTTTTTAAATCCGGGCACCCCTTCCATAGACTCCAATGTTAAACGGTCATTTCTCCGGTGAATTTGCGGACCGGGTACCAGTCGTTCGTAGGTCCCCTGGACCCCAAACCTGGCACACATATAGCCCCATGTCTTCTCTACAAGTGTGCAAAGCTTGGTGTCTGGGGGACCTACGGCCGTGGAGCACTGATTTTTTAAACCCGGGCACCCCTTCCATAGACTCCAATGTTAAACGGTCATTTCTCCAGTGATTTTGCGGACCCGGTACCGGCGGGTCGTAGGTCCTCTGGACCCCAAACTTGGCACACATGTAGCCCCATGTCTCCTCTATAAGTTTGAAAAGTTTGGTGTCTGGGAGAACCGATTTTTCAAAGCCGGGCACTCCTTCCATAGACTTCCATGTTAAACATCAGTCTAGTCATGGGCACAGTGAGGCATGGGCACAGTGAGGCAAAGTGAGGCAAGTATAAGCCTAGGACACCCTAGGCTTATACTTGAGTCAATAAGTTTTCCCAGTTTTTCTGGGTAAAATTAGGTGCCTCGCCTTATATTCGGGTCGGCTTATACTCGAGTATATACCGTACTTGTTCTGCGGCTGCCGCTACCTCTCTAAGTCTCTCTCTCAGTTTCTCACATCAGCCGATCAGCGGCGCTGAGAGAAAGACTCGTCTAATGTAGTTACGTGGCGCACTGACACGATACCAGGAGCGGAGGAGGAGGTGGGTGGAGCCTCTTCCCTGCACTCGCTGCTAACGCCTGGGCCGCTTGGCGTCTAGCAACGAGTGGCGTCAGTGAGTCACATCAGGCGGGTAAGACGGGTAAGAAAGCGGGTAAGAAAGCGGGCGGCTCCGCTTGCGGCGTGGTTGGCTGTCGGGGGCGGCGCGGTTCGTGGGCAGACCGTGCTGCTCAGTGTGTTGGCAGCGCAGGTGAGAGTGAGAGAGCAGGTTCAGTGTGGCAGCTGGCCAATCAGCTAGCCGGGAGCGGGGGAGCAGAGAGATGAGATCATCTCTCACAGCCCTTGCCTGCCCTGCATTCCTGCAGTGACTTCCGCCCTCACTGTGCAGGCAGCAGAGAGATTACATTATCTCCTCTGCTGCCTGACTCTGGGAGTCTGGGACACAGCAAGAGACAACCAAAACTACACCTTAGCAGGCAAGTTAGTGACAATCCGCAAGGTGTGGCAGGCGACGTGGCAAGTGACAATCCGCAAATTGTGTCAGGTGACGTGGCAAATGACAATCTGCATCTGGTGGCAGGCAAGTGACAATCAGCAAGGTGTGGCAGGTGACGTGGCAAGTGAGAATCCACAAGGTGTGGCAGGTGATGTGGGAAGTGACAATCCACAAGGTGTGGCAAGTGACAATCCACAAGATGTGGCAGGTGACGTGGCAAGTGACAATCCACAACGTGTGGCAAGTGACACGCTCAGGGCTCCCACTAATTGCAGGCGACGGTGGCAAGTGACACACTCTGGGCTCCCACTGATTCTGCATTGAACTATTTAATTTCATATTACAATGTAATAATAGAAATAATGCGCTTCAATCATCCTGACACCATAACAACCATGGTGCCGGGATGATTGAAGCGCCGACACCAACCATTTCCCCGATAAATTTCCCACAAAAAAATAATTTTTTGGCAGTGCCCCTCCCGAGAAAAGACTCTGGATCCGACCCTGGTATGAAGGCTGGGTATCTTGTAGAGTAGAAGGTTTGGTTGGGACTGGAACGTCTGGAACCCTGTCAGATTTTTCTTGCTTGTAGCACTCGGGTCCAAGGTCAGATTGTTGCTGCTTTATTTGATGTGACTCACTGATGTCATGTTTAATTTCTTGTTGTAGGATGCTGCTTGGGTGACAGTGTTGGTAGACATAATCTGACGTGCGTTGCGAGGAATCTTGTTGGTCCTCTTCTAGGCCTGGTATGCTGCTACCTGCTCTTGGCTCATCGTAGACGGCTGCTTCTAAAGCTTCTGCTTCTGCAATGGCGGTGGCAGCGTCTCGGTCCACTGCCAGCTTCTCCATGTTAGCTTCTAAGATAGCTTGCTGCAATTTCAGAGATGCTTCCTGCTGGGCTAGCTCGTCCTCCAGGCGTACTCTTTGTTTCTCTCTCTCTTGTTCCATGAGTACTCTTTCCATCTCTCTCTCTTGTTCCAGGCATACTCTTTCCATCTCTCTCTCTTGTTCCTGTCTCACCCTTTCTGCTTCAAGGTGTACTCTTTCTTTCTCTCTCTCTTGTTCCAGGCGTATTCTTTCTCTCTCTCTCTCTCTTGTTCCTGTCACACCCTTTCTGCATCAAGGTGGGCCTTTTCTTTTTTCATCTGCAGCTCTTGGTCTGCGAATGGGGCCCTGGCTCTTGCTGCTTCGGCTTTTGAACGGGCGATAGCTGCTGCATTTGCGACAGATGACCTAGATGAGCTTGCTCGTGAACGTGTTTTGTAAGAAGATGTTCCACTGTGAGACATGGCTGCGGGGAAGAAGCTGTCTTGCTGTATAGAGACTGTTAGTGTCGGTGCTGCTTGACAGAGCGCGTCTCTGTGTAGCGTGGCTGCTTGCTTTGCCTCCCACAGGCCTGTTTCTTTAAGGCTTCTGACTGTATGGTAACTGCGTAGCCCCGGGCTGTACAGACTTCCGAAGTCAGCTTATCTTCCCTTCAGAGGTCAGCTTAAAAATTTCACTGTTCTGTCTCAAGGACATTCAGCTAAACCATTCTTATCCCATAAACATGATACCATATTTCTTCGATCACAGTTTATTGGAACAAGCTAGGTGAAACTACAAATAACAAGAATAAACCTTGATAAGTACAATATCCCATACATTTAGCATACATTGCAGAGACAAAGATACACAGTACAATATGAGACAGTAAAAACTTACTTTTTAAGTTCTCTAAGGGTTGATGGTAAGAGATTGAAATAAGACATCCTGCCTCCTGCAGTGTCTTGAAAAAGCATGGTGAATGTGTCTCTTCCTGTAGAGATTTACCCAGAATACTTTGCTTTCTAATTACTTCCTAGGTTACACATTAATGCATTTAATAATGAACAAACTGAAACAATACAAAAAAGGGACGCTAGATAGCGCCTACGCTCTGCAAATGATTTCTATAGAAATTACAACCTTAAATGTAATTTTAATCAACAAAAATGCAGATAATCAGAATATAGACATCTGGTGGACAGAACATCGCCCCCTCTGGACGCCGTTCGCTCATCTATTGCTTGTTTGCTGATTAATTAGTCAGGCCCACTCGTTTTGGAGAGGACCTGTTTTAAGAGAACATTGAAGTAGATTCGGGTTCATCCCCAAATTTTCATATATAGTTTTGCTGCACTGAACATCTGTGACCTTGTCTAGAACAATGCTGTAACTAAGGAGCACACAAATGCACTGAAGGGATAGAGAAAACAGAAAAGAATAAAGGGAGGAAAAAGAGAAAGAAAAAGAGAGGCGTTTATGAAGCAACCTAAGACGGAATGGCGCTCGCTCCTCCGCATCTAATCAGAAGAGAAGCATTGACCAGTGACCCGGAAATGTATTTGGCCCAGGGTTCCCATACGGCATCAGTTCTGTCTACCGTTTCCAGAAGGATGCTGACTGTTTTTTCCTGAGCCATAATCCAGGATATCTTCCTTTTAACTAACAGAAATGAGACTGCGGGCTGTTTCCAAGCTCGAGCTATTGTTAATTTAGTTCCGAGCAGGATTAGGTCAACGCACCTATACTCTGTGATTATTATGATGATTGGTAACTGTAACATGCAGCATGGAGGAGGTCAATGTACTTACTGATGCATTAGTGACCAGTGGCAATTAATTAACCCCTTTTGCACTGCATTAGTGGCAGTGTTTATAAACCCTTTCATGCTGCAGCATAAAAAGGGTTAATTAACACTGATGCTGCCACTGCCATTAATGCAGCACAAAGGGGTTTATTAATTCCCACTGGTCACTGCTGCATATTACAATAACCATTGTAAATTAATTAACACCCCCCCCCCCGCCAAAGTGTTAACCACTTCAGCCAGTTCACACAACTAAGACATGTGATTTTTGGGTCCTGGAGGGAGGGGGCTGCTGCCCCTCCCCAGTGTAGACTGCCATGCAGCCTCAGGTGGTCGACCTGAGGGCTAGAATTGAGGAAGCTGCAATCCAGGTGTCCTGTGGAGCTGACTAGGAGGGAGACACATCTAAAATGATCTGTTTCTGGCTACAGTGAATACAGACCTGCATCCAAGGGCCTGTTCTGTGAGGGCAATCCCTTCAGGCTATAGAAGTCGGGGAATGGGTGTCAGCTAAAGGGGATACTAGTGAGTGTCCTGAAGAAAAGTGGTATATTGAGTTTGCTGCCAGACCAAACAAAGGACCTATCTTCCCACAAGGCCATAGTGTGGTCTAGCAGCGAATCTGCTATCCGGATCAAATTAATGGGGTCAAGCGAGAGTTGTCCCCATCTGTGAATGGTTCAAGTTGGAGTATCCCACTAATCCCTTATCTAATCCCTTATCTTTTATATTTTAACCAAAAATTTGTATTTTATGATGTGTTTTTGCACTAAAAAAGATTTTCTTTAATTTTTTTCCTGAAAATGTTGTATTTACTAAACAGTTGCACAAATATCATGTGACATGTAAATTTGACGCTATCACCTTTCTATTCTACCGGGCCTCTGCTTTCAGAAAATATATAATGTTCTGGGAGTTTAAGTATTTTATTGTCAAAAGTTAAGATGTTTACATGTATGCAACAAATTTAAAAAATTGCTCTGGAGCCGAGCTGGTTAAAGTGGTTGTAAACCCAACCACACAACTTGCACCTACAGGTAAGCCTAGATTAAGGCTTACCTCTAGGTGCAAGAAATATCTCCTTAACCTACACGGTTAAGGAGATATTAGCTGAAAACACTGCACCAATGTCTACGGCGCATGCGTGCAGTAGACAACGGAGCAGGCGCACTAGCGGGCCGGCTTCATGAATGGGATCATGCCGGTTTTCTGAATGGGAGCATGCCGGCCCCGCGCGCATGCATGTGACGTCATCGCCGCTCCGGCCAATCACAGCGCCGGAGCGGTGATACCCGGAAGGCGGTCGGAGGGGACGTGTCGGCGGCGGTGGCGGAGGGGGACGAAGAGTGCTTCGGAGGCTTGGATCTGAGGTAAGTACCACATAATGAGCTAGTATGCATAGCATACTAGCTCATTATGCCTTTTTCTTGCAGGTGTTTTTTTTTTTTTTTTAAGTGGGTTTACAACCACTTTAACCACTTAACGACCGCTCACTGTACATATACGTCGGCTCAATGGCACCGACAGGCACAATCACGTACAGTGTACGTGATTGCCTTTGTACAGTTGGGGGGTCCAATCGGACCCCCCTTCTGTACAGAAAGCGCTCGGAATTTGTCTGGGAGCGATCCGAGATGTAGGGGCGAACGTTCAATTCCGGCCACCCCCCGCGATCGCTCCCGGCGAATGAGAATGCCCCCTCTGCCTGTGTAATGTAAACACAGGCAGAGGAAGCAGGAGGAAGTGATGTCATCTCTTGTGCGGCGCTCACATATACCGAGCGCCGTACAAGAGAAGACATCAAGGTTAGTGCACAAACACTACACTAAAACCAGCACACATAGGCACATAAATCGCCCCCCCAGGCCCCCCAAGATCACCCCCCAGCCCCCAGTCACAGTGTCACTGATTGCAGTGACCATTTATTTACTGATCACTGCAATCAGTGACATTTGTGACTGTAAAAGTGTCACTACAGTTTAGTTTTAGGTCCAGTGTAGCCCCCTAACCCCCCTAATAAAGGTTTAACCCCTTGATCACCCCCCAGATAACCCTTTCACCCCCTAGCACCACCGTCGCTAAGCGATAATTTTTCTGATCGCTGTCTTAGCGTCAGTGATGCAGATCGGTAGCCAGTAATTTTTTTTAGGTTCGCCGCAGGTTTTTATAGCGTCGGGTACCCCCATAAATTATCTAATAAAGGTTTAACCCCCTTGATCGCCCCCCAGGTAACCCTTTCACCCCCTATCACCACTGTCGCTAAGCGATCATTTTTCTGATCGCTGTCTTAGCGTCGGTGATGAAGATCGGTAGCCAGTATTTTTTTTTTAGGTTCGCCGCAGGTTTTTATAGCGTCAGGTACCCCCATAAATTATCTAATAAAGGTTTACCCCCTTGATCGCCCCCCAGGTAACCCTTTCATCCCCTATCACCACTGTCGCTAAGCGATCATTTTTCTGATCGCTGTCTTAGCGTCGGTGATGCAGATCGGTAGCCAGTATTTTTTTTTTAGGTTCGCCGCAGGTTTTTATAGCGTCAGGTACCCCCATCAATTATCTAATAAAGGTTTAACCCCCTTGATCGCCCCCTAGGTAACCCTTTCACCCCCTATCACCACTGTCGCTAAGCGATCATTTTTCTGATCGCTGTCTTAGCATCGGTGATTCAGATCGGTAGCCAGTAAATTTTTTTAGGTTCGCCGCAGGTTTTTATAGCGTCAGGTACCCCCATAAATTATCTAATAAAGGTTTAACCCCCTTGATCGCCCCCCAGGTAACTTTTTCACCCCCTATCACCACTGTCGCTAAGCGATCATTTTTCTGATCACTGTCTTAGCGTCGGTGATGCAGATCTGTAGCCAGTAATTTTTTTTAGGTTCGCCGCAGGTTTTTATAGCGTCAGGTACCCCCATATAATATCTAATAAAGGTTTTAACCCCCTAATTGCCCCTAGTTAACCCTTTCACCAGTGATCATCATATAAGTTTTACGGGTGACGCTGATTAGTTAGTTTGCTTTTTATAGTGTCAGGGCACCCGCCGTATATAACCCAATAAAGGTTTAACCCCCTGATCGCCCGGCGGGTGATATCAATTAGGTTTTAGCGTCAGAGAGGGTCTGCGTCACACCCCAGGCAGTGTCAGGTTAGTGTCAGTAACGCTAACACCCACGCGTGAAGCATACACCCTCCTTAGTGGTATAGTATCTGAACAGATCAATATCTGATCTGATCAGATCTATACTAGCGTCCCCAGCAGTTTAGGGTTCCCAAAAACGCAGTGTTAGCGGGATCAGCCCAGATACCTGCTAGCACCTGCGTTTTGCCCCTCCGTCCAGCCCAGGCCACCCAAGTGCAGTATCGATCGATCACTGTCACTTGCAAAACACAACACACATAACTGCAGCGTTCGCAGAGACAGGCCTGATCCCTGCGACTCCAGTGCTGTAGGAGGTGATTTCACCACCACAGTTAAAAAAAAAAGCATATATGCCGAAGCATTGGGGCAGCAGGGGCGGAGGAGCGATTTTGCTCCTAATGCCTCGTACATACGGTCGAAATTCCGACGGAGGCTTGCCCGTGGAAAAGTCCGACCATGTGTGTGCGGCATAACTTTTTTACGGGAGGATGCCCTCATGCTTCGGCATATATAAATGGTGCATGTATGCCCATCATTAGAAGTGGGTGGATGAAGGGCGGTATTCTAATGGTGGGCATACCCACCCGATCAATCTCTTTTTTCATTCAGCCAACTGGCTGCATGAACAAAAAAGATTACAATACATGTCCAACAGAGACCAGCAACGTACTGGTATGTTTCTGGACTTTGAATGGTTATACCAGATTGATGCCTGCGGATTTAGGTATCATCTTGGTATCATTCTTTTCAGCCAGCGGCCGGCTTTCATGTAAAAGCAATCCTAGTGGCTAATTAGCCTCTGGACTGCTTTTACAAGCAGTGGGAGGGAATGTCCCCCCCCCGGATATAAAAAGCGCCATTGGGAAATTGGGAAAGCATTTTATCACACCGATCTTGGTGTGGTCAGATGCTTTGAGGGCAGAGGAAAGATCTAGGGTCTAGACCCCAGTTTTTTCAAAAAAAGAGTACCTGTCACTACCTATTGCTATCATAGGGGATATTTACATTCCCTGAGATAACAATAAAAATGATAAAAAAAAAAAAAATATGAAAGGAACAATTTAAAAATAAAATAAAAAAGCAAAATTAATAATAAAAAAAAAAGCACCCCTGTCCTGCCCTGCTCTTGCCCAATGGCGAACGCAAGCATCGGTCTGGCGTCATATGTAAACAGCAATTGCACCATGCATGTGAGGTATCACCGCGAAGGTCAGATCGAGAGCAGTAATTTTAGCAGTAGACCTCCTCTGTAAATCTAACGGGGTAACCTGTAAAGGCTTTTAAAGGCTTTTAAAAATGTATGTAGTTTGTCGCCAATGCGCGTTTGTGCGAAATTTTAAAGCATGTCGTGTTTGGTATCTATGTACTCGGCCTAAGATCATCTTTTTTATTTCATCAAACATTTGGGCAATATAGTGTGTTTTAGTGCATTAAAATTTAAAAAAGTGTATTTTTTCCCCAAAAAATGCGTTTGAAAAATCGCTGCGCAAATACTATGTAGAAAAAAAAAATGTAACACCCACCATTTTATTCTGTAGGGCCTTTGCTTTAAAAATTTATATAACGTTTGGGGGTTCAACATAATGTTCTTGCAAAAAAAAAAATATGTTTTCATGTAAACAAAAAGTGTCAAAAAGGGCTTTGTCTTCAAGTGGTTAGAAGAGTGGATGTAAGCTTCCTAATGTTGTGTATAAAATGCCAGAACAGTTCAAAACCCCCCAAATGACCCCATTTTGGAAAGTAGACACCCCAAGCTATATACTGAGAGGCATGTCGAGTCCATGGAATATTTTATATGTTGACACAAGTTGCGGAAAAAATTAATTTTTATTTATTTTTTTATTTTTTTTGCACAAAGTTGTCACTAAATGATATATTGCTCAAACATGCCATGGGCATATGTGGAATTACACCCCAAAATACATTCTGTTGCTTCTCCTGAGTACGGGGATACCACATGTGTGAGACTTTTTGGGAGCCTAGCCACGTACGGGACCCCAAAAACCAATCACCGCCTTTAGGCTTTCTAAGGGTGTAAATTTTTGATTTCACTTCTCACTGCCTATCACAGTTTCGGAGGCCATGGAATGCCCAGATGGCACAAACCCCCCCCCCCCTCAAATGACCCCATTTTGAAAAGTAGACACCCCAAGCTATTTGCTGAGAGTTATTGTGAGTATTTTGCAGATCTCGCTTTTTGTCACAAAGTTTTGAAAATTTAAAAAAAAAATAATAATTTCTTTCTTCATTTTCAAAAACAAATGAGAGCTGTAAAATACTCACCATGCCTCTCAGCAAACAGCTTGGGGTGTCTACTTTCCAAAATGGGGTCATTTGGGGGGGTTTTGTGCTATTTTGGCATTTTATGGCCCTCGAAACTGTGATAGGTAGTGAGGAATCAAATCAAAAATTTGTGCCTAGAAATCCTGAAGGCGGTGCTTGGTTTTCGGGGTCCCGTACGCGGCTAGGCTCCTAAAAAGTCCCACACATGTGGTATCCCCGTACTCAGGAGAAGCAGCAAAATGTATTTTGGGGTGCAATTCCACATATAACCATGGCATGTGTGAGCAATATATCATTTAGTGACAACTTTTTGTAATTTTTTTTTTTTTTGCCATTATTCAATCACTTGGGACAAAAAAAAAATATTCAATGGGCTCAACAGGCCTCTCAGCAATTTCCTTGGGGTGTCTACTTTCTAAAATGGGGTCATTTGGGGGGGTTTTGTGCTATTTTGGCATTTTATGGCCTTCAAAACTGTGATAGGTAGTGAGGAAAGAAATCAAAAATTTGCGCCCTTAGAAATCCTGAAGGCGGTGCTTGGTTTCCGGGGTCCCGTAACGTGGCTAGACTCCTAAAAAGTCCCACACATGTGGTATCCCCGTACTCAGGAGAAGCAGCAGAATGTATTTTGGGGTGCAATTCCACATATAACCATGGCATGTGTGAGCAATATATCATTTAGTGACAACTTTTTGTAATTTTTTTTTTTTTTTTTGTCATTATTCAATCACTTGGGACAAAAAAAAATATTCAATGGGCTCAACATGCCTCTCAGCAATTTCCTTGGGGTGTCTACTTTCCAAAATGGGGTCATTTGGGGGGGGGTTTTGTACTGCCCTGCCATTTTAGCACCTCAAGAAATGAGATAGGCAGTCATAAATTTAAAGCTGTGTAAATTCCAGAAAATGTACCCTAGTTTGTAAACGCTATAACTTTTGCGCAAACCAATAAATATACGCTTATTGACATTTTTTTTACTAAAGACATGTGGCTGAATACATTTTGGCCTAAATGTATGACTAAAATTGAGTTTATTCGATTTTTCTTATAACAAAAAGTAGAAAATATCATTTTTTTTCAAAATTT
Organism: Rana muscosa; assembly: GCA_029206835.1. Classification (NCBI taxonomy): domain Eukaryota; kingdom Metazoa; phylum Chordata; class Amphibia; order Anura; family Ranidae; genus Rana; species Rana muscosa. Next base: position 175,532,973 of record CM055120.1, read on the forward strand.
TTGGTCTTTTTCCGTTTATATCGCAAAAAATAAAAATCGCAGAGGCAATCAAATACCATTAAAAGAAAGCTCTATTTGTGGGAAGAAAAGGACGCAAATTTCGTTTGGGTACAACATTGCATGTCCGCACAATTTACAGTTAAAGCAGCGCAGTGCAAAATTCTGAAATCACCTCTGGTCCTCTAACTACCAAATGGTCCGGGGCTTAAGTGGTTAAACAACTATATAGATCAGACCAAAATGAGCGACAAATTAGGAGGATAGAGGGACTTTCCAAATCAGGGACTGTCCCTCAAAATCAGTGACAGTTGGGAGCTATGTGTATAGGAAGGTGAGAGGTTATGCCCCTTGGCTTGATGTTTCCTGACAACTAATGTGCACTTGTCTGTTAAGTAAAACTATAGTAGCAACTTGTCAGCACATACTTTCTCTTCCAGGTTCTGTCCCAACAGTGCTTCCTGGAGACTTGCCAAATCGTAGGCCAATAGTTGTAAAAGTATGCTGTGTGTGGAAGCAAGTTAGATCTGTGCTGATTATTCCAAAATACACAATTCTTCTAGCAGACATCACAAATCATCAATTAGATTGATATCATTCATGTGTAAAAAATCCAAGATCACGATAAAGATCTGATGAATATTTTATGCCAAGACTGTACAAAGAGCAAGAAATTTTAGGTGAATATTAAGCTTTTTCTCCATTAGCACATGAAGTATTTCATTTAGTAAGACTGGCTTTACACTTTTTTTTGTTATTGCATGGTACTTTGTGTGGCACATTGTGGTGCCAGTTATTTAGAATGGTACCCCTATGCACAAAAACAGTATCTGGCAACACACCCGCATGGTCTCTTAGAGGTTTACCATGCCTGCTGTTGATTTGAAGTTAGAGTTCTTCAGTTAGCATTGGATAGGATTGCCACCTGTTCAGGATTCACCTGGACAGTCCGGGTTTTGAATCATGTGTCCAGGTTTCAGTCTGCCTAAAACCTGAACACATTATTCAGGCCGAGCTGTGGCTCCCTAAGTAACTGAGATAGTCACACACAAATCTGTTGCTCACCCGGGAGCTGCGGGCGGCTGTCTGGGGGCAGGTTTGGCATCACTGGGGGGCAGGGCGATGATGTCAGCAAGAGCAATTTGGCCCCATCCACTGTTGTGCACATAGTTACTACTCTCCTTGGGGCACCCAAAGATGTCCCAGGTCTTTTATAATCATATAGGGTATACTACAAAAAAACTAACCCTGTGCCGCTAAAGTGTTCAGGTTTGGCTTTAAGAAAAGGTGGCAACCTTAGATGGAGGAGGAAATGGGATGGAGGAGGAGGACATGGGATGGAGGAGGAGGGGGACATGGGATGGATGAGGGGAAATGGGATGGAGGAGGACATGGGATGGGGGAGATGAGATTGTAAGAGGAGGAGATAGGATGAGGAGATGGGACTGAAGGAGGAGGAGGAAGAGGACATGGGAAGGAGGAGGACATGGGGTGGAGGAGATGGGACTGGAGGAGGAAGAGGACATGGGATGGAGGAGGAGGAGGACATGGGATGAAGGAGGAAGAGGACATGGGATGGGGGAGATGAGATTGTAAGAGGAGGACATGATATGGGGGGATGGTCAGGAGGAGGAGGGGGGCATGGTAAGGGATGTTCAGTGAGCAGATTTGGTGGTACGGCCAGTGGGCAAGCCCTAGGGAATGTTGGTGGTCAGGCCCGGGGAGGTCCAGGCCTAAAGCTGTGTAAGGGGCTGCAAAATTTCTGATGGCTGCCCTTGTACCCAAGTTGATTGATCGATCAACTTGGGTATATTCTGCCTGCCCATACATGGTTCGAATCTTGGCCAGTTCCTGCAGAACCGGCATGAGATTCGAACGATCTATGGCCAGCTTAAGAGGTTGAAATTGAAGGACATGTCTTTTCTTCAGCCTGAATTACTATATACAACTATGGGTGGAAAATTACATTAAGCTTATGTAAAAAAGACTATGCTAACAAAATAATTTATTATCCAACAAATTATTTTTAACCTCAAATTTTGTAGTGCAGGGTTAAACATAAAATAAGGATTCTAAATGTTTTCTATGGGCAACAACAGAAAAAACCATACTGTCTTACATTTGGTAGGACTGAAATGAATCCAAGTTTATATATGTTTTGTGATACTAATAATGTCTGCCAATTTCTTTCTTTATATGAAAATGTCTGGAATAACTACTCTTCTAGCCCACCACATCTATTTTATCTTAAACTGTGGTTCCTTCTTCAAGTAACCTTGGAATTTTAATTTTGCCAAGGGAAAATGAATTGTGACTGCTGCAGACTTTCCTTTTAGCTCATGAAAATCAGCCTTAATTCCCCTATCAACAAAAGATGCATTAACAAGAAACAGAACTTTAATGTCTCCATTGTGATCAACAATTACTTGAGGTTTTTGTTTTTTTGAAAAAGTAATTTCTCCATGACAAAACTGTTCCAGTAATTATAAGGTATTAGGAAAATATACAGATTTCCTTTTAACTAAAACAAAGTGAACTGATCTGCAGGGTTCTGCAATTATTGTGTGATTCACAGGTAGTCAATATGAGTGAATACCAGTTGATTCACCAAGAAGTTTTCTTACTATGCTTCCTGTATGTTTTGGGAAAAATCCATGAAATAGGACTTTCAAGGATGTGGGGTTGACACAGAGGTGAGCACACAGTATTAGGTAAAAATAATTTATTGAAAATAGTAAAATCACATAAAAAAATTCTCAGATCTCATAAATATAATCAAATAGCACTGCATGGTACATATAAAATAGTACATATTCCACATGCTCGAAGAGAGTTGATACAAGTCAAATCATCCAACACGTTTCACAAAGTAATGTCCTTGCTTCTTCAGGGAATTTTCACATTCTATCTAATTGTCATTGAATTTGAGAAGGATACCATTATTATAATGCTGTGCTAGTACACCCCCTATGGGAGTGCATGTCTCTACATACCGATTTAGTTGGCGAGCACTTTTATAATATAAATCATACAGTATACCAATAATTTAATGTGTTTATCAAATAATGTACTAGCACAGCATTATAATAATGGTATCCTTCTCAAATTCAATGAAAATTAGATAGAGTGTGAAATTCCCTGAAGAAGCAAAGACATTACTTCGCGAAACGCGTTGAATGATTTGACTTGTATCAACTGTTTTCAAGCATGTGGAATATGTGCTATTTTTTTTTTATGATTTCTTTATTTTTATTTTAACAAAAGGAAAATGAACAGCCTCTTCCATAATTAACATACATCACCTGTATATAAGCAACCAACAACATATCATCAAATTCAATATAATTTAACCTTGACGTTGAATCTGGGGGAATATCAAAAACAGGAAATATCTCAATCTTTTTTCCACTTTCCAAATTGGTGGTCAGGCCCGGGGTGGTCCAGGCCCCAAATTTTGGTGGAAATAAGCGTATCTGACCTCTTGTTCACTCAAAAGGTCCATCTGTTCCGGTAAGCAGGTTTTCCTTATATTGGATGAACAAGTCATTTATTGCATGAAGATCATTTTATTTATCATCTTAGTTCATCAACATATGGACATTTACTGCACTGTTATTTTTTACATACAGTTTACTTCCTCTACCTTCCTTCCTAAGCCACATTCCCACTGTGGGAGGCTGTGTCTGTTTCCAAGTAAGGGAGATACAGGCTGTGGCTGCATTCGATAAATGGTACAAGATGGACTTCCTGTATGTTTTAGCTAGGATTTTGGATAAATGCAATAGGAAGAAGGCTGGGTCTTCCCGGATTTCAATATCACAAAATTTTTGCATGATTTCCCGGATCTCTTTCCAAAATTTCCTAATTCTAGGGCAGGACCAAAAAATATGTAATAGAGTCCCCTGTTCCCTCTGACAGCGCCAGCAACCATCCAGTATGTTCGGAAAGCGTTTGTGAAGTATAGCTGGGGTTCTGTACCAATGGGAGATCTTATAATTTGTTTCCTGCATTTTTGTACAGGTCACTGTTTTAAATATTGGATGTATTATGTTGGTACTTTGATCTTCCGAGAAGGTCCTACCCAAATCCAGTTCCCAGTTTCATAAAAAAGCAACTGGTAATTCTCCGTTGGTTTGACCAGAAATGCATACATCTTAGAGCAGTGGTTCTCAACTCCTGTCCTCAGGACCCACTAACAGGCCAGATTTTAAGTATTACCTTGGGGAGATGCAGACTAGAATACTGCAATCCCTGAGCAGCAAATTATATCACCTGTGATGCATTTCAGTTATCTTGCAAACCTGGCCTGTTGGTGGGCCCTGAGGACTGGAGTTGAGAACCACTGTCTTAGAGAGTGTATGAAAAAGTGGTCCTTTCTCCGTACAATACTTCTCAAATGGCAGCAGGCTGTGATCCAAGGATTCAGGAGGACCCATAGTATGTAAAAAATGTCTTAATTGTACCACCCGCCAAAAGTCTAATTGAAAAGGGACATTTCTGTCTGTCAGTTCCTGAACCGTAGGCCAACATCCTGCTCTTAAAAAATGTGAGGCCTGATATAATCCCCACTTTATCAATATGTCAAAGGATCCCTTCCGTAAGCCTAAAATTAATTGTGGGTTCCCCAGGACAGGGACCAGGGGTGAATCCCTTGAGGATAGCTTACCCTTGGCAAAAAGATTATTGCATATGTGTAATGTTGGTCCTATGGTTGGGTTTGACTTGGTCATGGATGGGAGATTACTGAAGCACCATGATGCCCTATGCAGTAACTCTATACTCTTTGCTTGTTCTAATCTTGGCCAGATTTTTAAATCCCCATGTCGGCACCAGTCGATCATTCGACTTACTAGGGCTGCCTGATAATATTTGTACATATCGGGGATCGCTAGCCCCCCGTATTGTTTTGGCAGCGCCAAGAGTGTCCTTCTAATCCTTGTGCCCAGATAAATTTGGTGAATAGTGTGTGGATATTTCTAAAAAATATCCTGGGGATAACAATGGGTATAGCTTGAAAAAGGTATGGGAACTTTGGTAAGATGTTCATTTTTATTATATTGCTCCTTCCAAACCAAGAATGAAGACCCTTATGCCATCCCTCCAGCAGATCTCGCACCCAAATTCCATGCAGGTAATGTCGTGGTTGGGATTCGGACCTCCAACCTTAGTGCTGACAGGCAGAAGTGTTAAATGGGGGAATGTGTTATTTTAAAATAATCATTTTAAAAATGTACTTTTAAAAGCACCAGATATATTTTTTTCATTATGTGCATTTGTGCTAAGTAATGTGTAAGTGTAAAATGTACAGGATTTTTTTTAACTCTCAAAGGGGTCACCAAGCAATTGCACTTTCGTGGAAACAACCTATTCTTTCAGTGTGTACCCTTTATTTTGGAAAGTGCTTACTAAACCCACAACAGTAAAAACAGTCTGTATATGCACTGCAGTAAAGCATGCTTGTTATGCTCACTGTGAAACCTAAGGGGTTAATCTCACGCATTGTGTAAAAAGGCTGTTTGATCCTGTCTTCTCTGATCCTCCCCTTCTTCCGCTGTCCCCAATCCATCTCCTGATAGAAAAGAGCCTTGGGGGAACTCTGCACATGCTCAGTTTGGTGTGTATTGCTAGAGGGTTTTTTTTTTCTTGGGAGGGTTCATGTGATTGGCACAGGGCCAATCAGTACTGTCCAGACAGAGGGTCAGGGGTCCTGCAGCCTCATAGGACAATCAGGGCAGAATGAAAAATCCTCCTACAAGCTTTACCCAGACACTGATAGAAGTCACAATACTGCTATATACTGCTGATGAGAAGAGGTATTTAGCAGTTTATATTTACTAAAATAATTGCATTTCATTGTTCTGTGTACTGTGGGGGACCTGATAAATTGTGAATGCAGGTTCCTGGGTTTAGTACACTTTAATATACAGTACATGTCTTCTATTAAACCAGTGATTCTCAACCCTGTCCTCAAGTACCCCCAACAGGCCATGTTTTGTAAATTTCTCTAGATAAAATAGCTGTCCAATATACCAAGCCATTGACTCTGATTTAAAGCACCTGTGCAAGATAAAGGAAAACCTGCAAACATGGCCTGTTGGGGGTACTTGAGGACAGGGTTGAGAACCCATGTATTTAAAGTGTTACTAAACCCACAACAGTAAAATCAGTCTGTATGTGCAGCATAGCATACTTGTTAAACTCACTGTAAAACTTAAGTGGTTAATCCTCTGCATTGTGTAAAAATGCAATTTTATCTTGTATGCACAGATACTCCCCTCCTGCACTGTCTATCTGGGGAAGGCCAGCTAACACAGGCAGAGTAGCTGACCTGCACATGCTCAGTTGTGTCTTTTATGCTAGAGAGCACATTTACTTGATGATCAGAGCTAGTCAGGTCACATGATATTGACATCACACATGTGGGTGTGTATACAGGCTGCAGTGGAAATCTCCTCCTATCTGAACTCTCAGCACTGGAGTAACTGTGCGGTTTATTATGTGCCCGTGGTATACAGATCATCCAAAAGGGTATACAGTGGCAGTATTTTAATGTAAAAAGAAGATTTATAAACTGGGGGCATTGTGGGGGGGGGGGGGCTGATGAACTATTTACATATTACTGGGTTTAGTAACACTTTAACTAGGAAAGTTATGACACCATAGACCAGCCAATAAAGTTTGAAAACACCCAGGCAATTGGGTTAGAAATCCATTTATTTGATTCAGATCTAATCACTTAATTATATTTATTAGTGGTCTTTACTCGTTATTATTATATTTATAGTTGAGGAACTACTTAGATAGTAGGTAGGTAAGTGTGCTTATTAAAAGTCAGCAGCTACAGTATTTGTAGCTGCTGACTTTTAATTTAGTTTTTTTTTACTGCCGGACCTCCTCTTTAAGCTGGCTGTACATAAGTCACCAGTGGGTTAGATGAAAAAACTGACCAGATTCCTCACTGTATTCTGACAGCGGAGAGACTTCACAGAACAGGCCAGCAGGCTATAGCCAGCAGTCCTGATCGAGTGTCAATTTTCCAGCAGTGTGGTATTCTGACTTCTGTTTAACTACAGTTGCCATATATGGATCAAAATTCATCCAGCCACTGCTGAATCTGACACATTTTGATCCATCTATGGGCAGCTCTACCCGCCAGCAGTATTTGAGTGATCAAGATAAGATTCTTATTTGTTTTTCTATACAAGAGTTTGTGTGTGTGTTTGAAAATTTTAATGTAGCTGCATTATCTTTTGGTACTCAATCAATATGAAATTGTTTATATAGCACCATAAGAGCCCATTCACACAGGGGCAACACGACTTCCAGCGCGATTTTATGAGGCAACTCAGACACGACCTGAGTATGAATCACAGCAGGACCTGGAGCTATTTACAAGGCAACTCCAAGTTGCCTGCAGGACAAGAGACATTCCAGTGGCCAATCAAACAAGAATCAGCTCTGTGGGAGGGAGGGGGGAGAGAGAGTTTTGCAGGAGAAATGTATGTTATCTTCCTGGAGAGTCGCTCCTATTAAGACAGGGAGAGGCGACTCCCATTGAAATGAATGGTTACAGGTCGCCTAGGAGTCGGATTGAAGTAGTACAGGGACCTTTTTTGAAGTCGGAGCGACTGCAGTAGTGTGCATAAGGACGGCTCCATTAACTTACATTGATTTCTTCAGCCAGCGCGACCTGAGGCGACTAGGGGCGACCTGGGGCGATTTGGAGTCGGATCCAAAGACGCCCCTGTGTGAATGGGCTCTTAGTCATGATGTTATATTGTATAAACTTCTATAAAATACACATTTCTCTTTGCAACCATATTTTCTTTTAGATATGGCACTATTAGGTTTTTTTCTAGCCTGAAATACCTTCAGGTCAAAATTTAAAGCTGTCTTTTATAGATGGAATATCTGATATTTCAAATATAAAGGAGGCTTTTTTTTTTTTTTTACTGTGCTGGAAAGGAATTTTTCCTTATAGGCCAGAGTTTAAGGTCAGAGGTTCCATTTTGCAGTTTTGATGTTTGCTTAGCAACATGGGGTTTACTTTGGTCTGCTATATGACTACTTTAATTTTCATACCAGAAACATACAACAAAATTCCTTGCCTTTTTCACCCTTAGCACCTATGATACTACCTTTTTTTTCCAAAAGGGAAGACACTAACATCTGTACTGCTTCTTGAAGAGACTCATTATGCCAGAGATACGTAAAAGAAAATGATAAAAAAGAAAATGTCATAAGTCAAAAAAATTAACAGTACTCTGGCAAATACCATGAGAAATGCAAGTCCTCCCATCCAGACCTGAAGAAATAGGCTGCCTCTACTCATAAATTACAAGCTCTGAAGGCACGCACATTTCTGATACTTCTCATCAGAAAACTCTGCTGCCAGGAAATATCAGGCTGGTACACAGAGCTTTTGCAGGCACATGTGCTACATTGTCAACAGTGGAAAAGATCACTAAACCAGTCATTTAACCTACAGGGTTAGTATAAGTCATACATTTCTTTAACCACTTGTAGCACACCCCCGTAGGAGCTGCTGGTTTATATTTGGTCCTTGCACGTTATCTCACTCTTCGTTGTCTAGGGGATGAGAGTCTATAGAAAGTTCAATGTCCACACAAGTTATGAATAGGGTTGAGCGAACCCGAACTGTAAAGTTTGGGTTCGTACCGGACTTTTGAGTTTTTGGTACCCGGACCCGAAATCCGAACAATTTACTGTATGTTCGGGTTCGGTGTTCGGCAATGTAATGGCGCATTTTAAAAAGCTGCAGGGCAGCCAATCAACATTCGTTTAACTCGTGTGCCCTTAGAAGCCATCACAGCCATGCCTACTAATGGCATGGCTGTGATTGGCCAGTGCAGCATGTGACCCAGCCTCTATATAAGCTAAAGGCACATAGCACAGCACGTCACTCTGCTTTAGATAGTGTAGGGAAAGGTTGCTGCTGCTGCTGCTTTGAGGGAGAGAATTAGATAGGAGTCCTGATTCAGAAATCAAATTAATCAGCGATCTACCTTGCTTTTGTTGTGTGGGAGCAGTGCACAATCGTTTTATCCTGCCCTGAGCCCAGTGCCAGAGAAAAGATAACTTTTATCCGTCTGTTAGTTAGGTTGGCGTCGGCGGGCATTTTATGCAAGCTTAGTGCACCAGCACTGCATATGTTACTGTGAGATACACACTTTAGATACTGTTCTCCTATTTTGCTATTCCAAAAAAAAAAATTTAGGGCAAAAAAAAAAATTTTGGTGCATTTTCTGCATATCTGTACGTGTGAGATACACACTTTAGATACTGTTCTCCTATTCCAAAAAATTATAATTTAGGGGAAAAAATAATTTTTTGGTGCGTTTTCTGCCCCCAAAAATTTTTTGGGTGCATTTTATGCATATTTGTACGTGTGAGATACACACTTTAGATACTGTTCTCCTATTCTGCTATTCAAAAAATAATAATTGAGGGCAAAAAAATAATTTTTGGTGCGTTTTCTGCATATCTGTACCTGTGAGATACACCCTTTAGATACCGTTGCTCTATTCTGCTATTCAAAAAACACCCATTTAGGGCAAGATCCTAAATTTGAGAAATATGAGAACGTCAAATAAGGGACGTGGCCCCGGTCGGTGTGCTGCTGGTGGAGCTCCTGTTGCAGGGAGAGGATGTGGTCGATCTGTGCCAGCTACACGCACAAGTGAAACACCTTCCTCAGGTGTGAGTAGGCGACAGAGCCTGCAGCGGTATTTGGTCGGGCCTAATGCAGCTCAACGAATGTTGAGGCCAGGACAAGTACAGGCGATAGTAGATTGGGTCAGTGCCTCCAGTTCCTTCACATTGTCTCCCACCCAGTCTACTGCTGAAAGATCATAGTTGGCACCTGCAGCCGATGTCCATCAGTCTTTCACCTCACCCCCTTGCAAATCAGCCAAGCAGTCTGAGCCCCAAGTCATGCAGCAGTCTCTTCTGCTTTTTGATGATTCTGTTAGCAGGGTTTCCCAGGGCCATCAACTTAGTCCTGCCCAGGGATGAGCCGAACACCCCCCTGTTCGGTTCGCACCAGAACCTGCGAACAGACAAAATGTTCGTGTGAACTTTAGAACCCTATTAAATACAATGGACTCGAACGTTCGAAATCTAAAGTGTTAATTATAAAGGCTGATATGCAAGTTATTGTCCTAAAAAGTGTTTGGGGACCCGGGTCCTGCCCCAGGGGACATGTATCAATGCAAAAAAAAAGTTTTAAAAACGCCCGTTTTTTCGGGAGCAGTGATTTTAATAATGCTTAAAATGAAAAAATAAAAGTGAAATTTTCCTTTAAATTTCGTACCTGGGGGGTGTGTATGATATGCATGTGAAGTGGCGCATGTTTCCCGTGCTTAGAACTGTCCCTGCAAAAAATGTCATTTTTGAAAGAAAAAAAGTCATTTAAAACTGACGTGCGGCTATTAATGAATTGTCGGCTCCCGGCAATACATACAAAAGTCATTGATAAAAAAAAAAAAAAAAGCGTGGGGGTTCCCCAGAATTCAATTACCAGGCCCTTCAGGTCTGGAATGGATATTAAGGGGAACCCCGCCGCAAATTTAAAAAAAAATTGACGTGGGGTTCTCCCACATATCCATTCCAGGCCCTTCAGATCTGGCATGGATTTTAAGGGGAACTCCACCCCAAATAAAAAAAAAATGGCGTGGAGTCCCCCTAAAAATCCATACCAGACCCCTTATCCGAGCACACAACCTGGCCGGCGCAGGGGAAAAGGGGGGGACAAGAGAGCGGCCCCCCTCCCTCCTGAACCGTACCAGGCCACATGCCCTCAACATGGGGAGGATGTCCCCATGTTGATGGGGACAAGGGCCTCATCCCCACAACCCTTGCCCGGTGGTTGTGGGGGTCTGCGGGCGGGGGGCTTATCGGAATCTGGAAGACCCCTTTAACAAAGGGGACCCCCAGATCCCGCCCCCCCCATGTGAATTGGTAAGGGGTACATTGTACCCCTACCATTTCACGAAGAAAGCGTAAAAAAATGTTTAAAAAAAACACACAAACACCTTGAAAAAGTCCATTATTTAAAAAAAAAAAAAAAAAAACATTCCAGCGGTGAAATCCAGTGTCCCGCGGCGATCCCGATGTCCAGCGCTGTCCTTTATTGGTTGTGCCTGAGCGAACCTGATGGGGAACTCCCTCTCAGTATTTTAAATGTATAGACCCGCCCCTTCTAAAGTTCCCCATCAGGTCCGCTCAGCGGACCAGATGCGGAACATGAGAAGGGGCGGGTCTATATATGTATTGCCAAAGTGAGAGCAGTTCCCCATCAGGTCCGCCCCCTCGGTATGTCGGACCTGCCTACGTCATTGGCTTGAGCGGGGAACTTCCTTCACTATGTAAATTTAAATTACACAGTGAAGGAAGTTCCCCGCTCAAGCCAATGACGTAGGCGGGTCCGACATACCGAGGGAGCGGACCTGATGGGGAACTTTAGAAGGGGCGGGTCTATACATTTAAAATACTGAGAGGGAGTTCCCCATCAGGTTTGCTCAGGCACAACCAATGATGGACAGCGCTGGACATCGGGATCGCCGCGGGACACTGGATTTCAGCGCTGGAATGTTTTTGTTTTTTTTATTATTTTAAATAAAGGACTTTTTCAAGGTGTTTGTGTGTTTTTTTTAAACATTTTTTTACGCTTTCTTCGTGAAATGGTAGGGGTGCAATGTACCCCTTACCAATTCACATAGGGGGGGCCAGGATCTGGGGGTCCCCTTTGTTAAAGGGGTCTTCCAGATTCCGATAAGCCCCCCACCCGCAGACCCCCACAACCACCGGGCAAGGGTTGTGGGGATGAGGCCCTTGTCCCCATCAACATGGGGACATCCTCCCCATGTTGAGGGCATGTGGCCTGGTACGGTTCAGGAGGGAGGGGGGGCGCTCTCTCGTCCCCCCCTTTTCCCCTGCGGCCGGCCAGGTTGCGTGCTCGGATAAGGGGTCTGGTATGGATTTTTAGGGGGACTCCACGCCATTTTTTTTTTTATTTGGGGTGGAGTTCCCCTTAAAATCCATGCCAGATCTGAAGGG